>BTHU01000015.1:2817124-4218374 GCA_036184795.1 Tokudaia tokunoshimensis | reverse complement strand
TGAAGGAGTTCAGAAAGCAAACAGGTTTTGTTTTTTTTTTTTTCTGTTAAACTGTAGGGATGGTTCAGATCTAAGAAGGAAGGCCTCCTGCCACACATCCCTCTGCTCCAGCTCTGATATCTAGAATGATGAGACCTAGGGAGTTTGCCAAGGATGTGTGACAGCTGCCATAATCAGTACTGGAGTCCGAGCTTGCCCACAGCCAGTCCCTGCTTCTCAGCCAGCTGTATCCGAGTTAGCTGAGTCCCGCTTTCAGATTGCTGAGGTCCCTTACAGTCTGATGGCCCCTGTTGACTTGCAGACCTGGAATGGTTACCCGTCAGGGGCCACTGGAACCTGTGGTGGAGGAGCTGGTGTGTGCTACAGTGAGAGCTCCAGTGGGGTCCAGCTCACACAAGCTGGAGTTCTGCATTTTTCCAGAACTCAGTACAGACAGAGGCTGGCAATCACACAATAGGGGGAGCCTGGAGTTGCCTCAGCATGTCCTAAAGTACTCGGCAGCTGCCTGCTCAGGTCCCCGGAGGGTCTTCTGAGCCTGTTTGTTCCTCTCTGGGGTTTCATGGTTACCAGGATATGATGATCTCAGAGATGGGAGCCCAGGAAGGCCTCGGTGGCTGGTATGAAGGAGCAGCCCCAGCAAAGTCCCTGAGTATCTGACATTGGTGGTAGTGGTGTCTTCGTCCTATATTCTGAGTCCCCAGACTTGATAAGAGCCCGGTAGATACTCAGGATGATGCTGTCCTGTTAGAACCGCACGAAGGCTGTAGGCTAGGATCCTCAGGTCACAACTCCAAGTGTTCAAGTTGGGCTACGGTTGCTGAGCAGCCTGCATTACTGAAGGCCTGAGGGTACTCCAGGTGCTCATACGTTCTGAGACCTGGTGCCTACCTTTACCTGGAAGCTGATGTTCTCTGATCACCTTACCTTTGCTTAGGCTGTGCCCTTTGCGGAAGGCTGGTTTCTCTCAGACAGCCCCGAAGACACCTTCCCCTTTCTCCATGGTCCTTGTATGCTCTTGAGCTCCAGCGTGTCCTGAGAGGTAAGGGAGTCTAGTAGGACGAAGAGCCCCAAGTCTGCAGTGCAGTCGGCTCCGCCTTGAGCACGAGCTGTGCTAGTGTGCTTAATGTCCTAGAGATCGGGGTGTTGGGTCGGGGTGAGGGTCTGTGTGGAGTCCCAGCTTCATGCAGAAGAAGCTGAGTCTGCGTTGGTTGGGGGACCCTGGAATGATGCAGACTCACACACACACAGACAGTGTGGGACACTAGAGTGTGCTGTGAGGAGCTAGAGTGGCCCTAGCCCCTGTTGCTAGGCAGCACATTTCCCTGGACACCAGTTGCCATGGCAGCCGCTTCCTGCCCATGTTGCCATGACACCCAGATGGCCTTGAGGAGTCTGAAGTGGTGGTAAGGGGCTAGCTATCCAGACACTCTCATACCACTCCTCCCCCACCCTGGCTGGTGCCTAGGGGATGCTGAGGAGAGGAGAGAGGAGAACGGGCTGTGTTGTCCAGAGTGTCTTGCCTACAGCTGGCCTGAGATGAAGTCAGGGTCCATATGGGCAGATTCTACTCTGTTCACTGTGGCCTTGACACTCAATGACCCGTGCTCATTTCAGGGCCTGAGTAGAACTCAGAGTCCTAGAGTCAGCCACACCCATGAGAGATTCTCATCTCTGTACTTTTAACATGGGCTTCTGGCCCTTACCCACCTAGTCTGCTCTCTCCACTTGCAGCCCCAAAGCACCCTGCACAGGACTAGAGGGCCCTGCAGACCCTGGATGAATGTGCCTGGGGTTTCGCAGGCACGCCTGGGGTAGCCTTGGGATTACTCGTCACTCAGGACTCTGGCCAGGCCTTTCATCTCCTTCCCAGGACCTAGGGTGTGGCTTTCGTTTGCTCTGTTAGAGAGGAAAGATGACACTTGGCTCTGAGTCATGGTCTGTGACCTTCCAGGTGTCCTTAGACTCATAGCCAGAGGGGCGGATGAGGGATGAAGTGGTCAAGTCACCCAGGGCCAGAAGGTAGAGGCTGCTAGGCCTCTGTTCTTGGCAAAGTAGACATGAGTTTCTGAGAGCTCTGTGACCTTCTCGGCCTTCTCCAGTCTACAGGGAGTGGAGGGCACAGAGCAAGCTGGGTCCTGGGACCATGGTTCGGGCAAAAGAAGGCCTTAGGACTACTAGGTATGCTGGTTCCTGCCTGTGTGTATCAGGATTGTGTAAGGCTAATGCAGGAGGATTGCCATGAGTTTGAGGCCAACCTAGGACACACAGTGAAATCCTGTCTCCATGTCTTATCCCCACAAAGAGAGTACTAGGTGGGTTGGGTCCTTGAGGTCTTCTAGGAATTCCCAATTCCAGGGATTAAAGCTCTGGGAGGGAAGGTACACCCATGGGGTGCTCAGTACTAGACATGGCCTTTGTGTTTCCAGGATGTGTGTAGTGATAAACCATTTGTCCCTCTCTTCTGTGGTCACTCTCTGGAAGCCACTGCTCATATTTTTAACTTAAAAAAATTATTTATGTATATGAGTACACTGTTGCTGTCTTCAGACACACCAGAAGAGGGCATCAGATCCTATTACAGATGGTTGTGAGCCACCATGTGGTTGCTGGGAACTGAACTCAGGACCTCTGGGAGAGCAGTCAGTGCTCTTAACCTCTCATATTTTTTAACTTTAATAATCAGAAAGATAATAAGAGTGCTAAAGACAGCCCTTGCGAGAGACATAGTCCCAATAGACAGCCATCCTCTGCAGCCTAATGCTGGGAGATGGCATGCTGACTACCATGCCCTGTGCTCCCCAAGGTGACTGGGTGTCGGCGTCCCTGCCCAAGTGGAGGACCCCTCTCCATTCTTAGGAGTCAGATCTCTCCTCTTGTTATTTCCCTACGGACAGTGGTGCCCAGAAAGTCAGCATGAATGGGCTGCCTGGTGCTTAGTACCAGTTCACCTTATTGAGGCTAGAACCTGGGATCTTGTCTCTCCTGTTCTGTTCTATCTGACCCTACTCTTCATAGATACTGTCCTACCTGTCAGCGCAGGCAACAGTGCCAGGCTATAAACTCCAAAGGCCTATTGCTGTATCCCGATGATATAAAGACTCTCAGGTTAAAGTGGGACTGTGAACAAATGAGAGGTCACTTTAAGCTGCCAAAGGCTGGCTCCTGGCTCCGATGCTGGTGGCAGACAGAGCAGGAGTAGAATGCAGTTCTTAGACTTGCCACCAGATGGTGCCGCAACCCTGCACCCAGGGTAGACAGGCTAGGAAGAAATTGAAGAGTCCACCAGGCTCAAACTTGTGCCACGGAAGCGGCAGAGTAGGCATAAAGCATCCACCCCCACTTGGATCTGTGGTTTCCAAGACGGGTAGCTGTGTGGTCGCAGCTCTAACTGACTTGATGGGCTCCTTTCCCACTGCTCAGCACAGCGAGATCCTTGTTTCCATGTCTTATCCCTGCAAAGAGGGCACCAGGTGGGCTGGGTCCTTGAGGTCTTCTGGGAATTCCCAATTCCAGAGGTTAAAGCTCCTGGAGGAAAGCATAGTTTGAAGTAAATTATCCTGGACTTTTCCAGCACTGTGCATTCCATCTGTCCTGTGGGCAGCTCTGGACTGACTTCTGTCTGTCACAGGGTTGTCACAGCTAGGATAAGGCATCCCAGAGCTATGTGATCAGGGCAGGGCAGGATGGTCCCAACCAGCATGTGGGACTGCTGTAGTACCAAGTCTTTGACACATTGGCTGAGAGTAGCCCAGGGGCTCTAAGGTGTTCTCCTCTAGGAGGGTGGGGACCACCTGCCAGGAGATGGGCACCAGTGCTAGGGCTCTGCCTTTGGTCTGGGGAGGAGAACCTGGAGGCTGGGCCTGGAGTGAGCACATAGTGCTCCAAGCTGTGACTGACAAGGCCTCATGGTGTACACATGTTTACTTGTGGGCTGGGGACAGGCCATTGTGGAGGAGACTTAGCGTAGAGCCCAGAACCTAGCCTGACATTTCCCTGCCCATTATCCGGATTTTCAGCCTTGGCCCTCTCAGCCCAGACGACTAGGCCTTGGTTGGTGTCTTCAGGCTCTGGGCAAGGCTCAGGCCAAAAGTCTGGGCTCTGCCTTCTTGGGATGGAGTGGGAGTGTAAGGTAAGCCCATCTTTGTACCCAAGTAGGATGTCCCTGTCATCAACAGACTCTAGTATTTGCAACCTGTGATGTGGTGCTGTCATGGTACCTTGTCCCAGCATGGTGTCAGTGACAGGAAGCAGACAGGCTGTCTCCTGCTGAGACTCCTTCAGAGCCTCCAGGTGAGCCTTTGGGTGACAGAGCTTTGTCAAAATGAGGAAGCCCTAAGTAAAGAGGGGGGTGGGGGCACATTTGCTGGTGTGGCACACCCAGCCCTTCAGAATGCTGCTTGTATGGTAACTCCCTATTGCACTTCCCACCTCTACCACCAGAGGGCACTGCCTAAAGGCCTCCCTGCCCACTTTATAGGAGGAAGCACATCTTTCCTAGTCAGAGTTCCATGCTCCTGGTGACTCCAGCCTTTGAGAGTCTGTCTAGATGGCAAGATGGGGGACTGCTCTGTAAGCCACCCTTCCTCCCATCTAGATGGCAAATCATCTGTCCATGCTGTGGCCTCACCTCCTCTCTTGCTTTTGGGGGGCTTCTCTCTACGCACCCTGTTTTAAAGCTGCTTCTGTTGAGCACAGGGGGCAAGTGGATAACATTTATCCCTGAGTCTGGAGCCTAGAGCCTCTCTTCCCTCAGACAGCAAGAGTCGTGCGAGTTTACCTGCCAGCACAGTGCCCACCACTGCTACAAGCCCTCTTAACAATCCTACAGACTTATTCCATCCGCTAAGCGCCCACTTCCCCCCTCCACACAGTTCACCTGGCCACTCCTGAGTGGGCGCACCCTCAGCAGCCTCTCAGCAGCTTGACTTTGAGCTATCTGGGCTAGGTGGGCCTGGCTGCCTTTAACCAAAGGGAAGACATGAGAGTAAATTCTGGTCTTGTTATGTGCTGTGTGGCCCTCTTCCGCCTTCTCGGTCCCTGCTTTCTGGCTCCATTCCTCACTGCTCATACACATCTTGCTCACTGTTCTCCTCAACGACTGCCCTCCTACCTCTGGCTCCCACCTCTGCCTGGATCCCCAGCCTCACTTCCTCCAGCTCCCCAGGCTATACGCTCTAGAAAGCTTCTGGGCCAGAGGCCTTGTGTTTTGGAGGGAGCATGGGCTACAATGGTCCTTCCGCTGCCCCCCCAACCTTACCCAACCTGGTCAGCTGAGGAGCTAGCAACCCCCACAGCCCAACCACCCTATGACTGGCTGGTGACTGCCTCACCACACAGGCCTCCCTGGGGGCAGCAGCATCCTCTCACTGAAGCCTGTATCAGTGATAAAGGGCACTATCGGTCCCTCGTTCATGTGACAGAAGCTGCCTGCAATATGAGAGAGATGTTTAATTTATCTCAGGAACTAGGCACGAGTTTTAAAAATGGTAATTTCTTGAAGATTCAATTATGTGTTTTCATTGT
This sequence comes from Tokudaia tokunoshimensis, assembly GCA_036184795.1. Taxonomy (NCBI): domain Eukaryota; kingdom Metazoa; phylum Chordata; class Mammalia; order Rodentia; family Muridae; genus Tokudaia; species Tokudaia tokunoshimensis. The sequence continues at coordinate 4,212,851 of BTHU01000015.1, read as the reverse complement.
TACCCCGGTAATCAAGGAAACGATTTTTAATGATAGTCTGGAAGATGGTACCAATCTTGAAGGGAGGATGGTGCAAGCTGGTGATTAGGGACCAGAAGGACAATGTCTATAGACCAGTGTGGCCAAAGTACCCCATGTACGGCAGTCCCTGCAGTGGTCTGGGTTCTCAATTTCTCCACCTGCCAGTGGGCCCACCTTTGGAGAAAACTTCAATCATCTGTCTTCTGGGGCCTCTGCAGGAGCAATCGGGGCTCCTCAGGGAGGGGCTGGGACCTGATCTCTGCACCCCCAAGTGATGTCTCCGCTCTAAATAACATCTACAGGATTAACATTGCTGGCAGCCAGCAGTACCAGGTGATTGGGAAAGGGGTTTATGGCCTCTTGGGGAAAATTGAACCTGCAACCGACGTGTGTTTCCAAGATGGGATTTTCCTCCCTGTCAAATGAAGCACTGTTCACACTAATTACAGCTTCTGCTCCCGACCACCCATCACACTCAGTGGACAGGCACTCGCTGAGGCTGGGGCTGTGCTACCCAGGGGTCAGGGCTGTGTCATCTACAGGAGTCCAAATCTCTTGATGAGCTCGATGCTGGCTCTAGAGGAGGGGACAGTGTAGTCAGGAGAGGAGAGAGGAGGGAATGCACAGGGAGAGATGGATGAGGGTAGCCTGACAGAGCACGACAGGGAGGACACATTTGAGTCTCCGGGCTGCTGGGGCTGCTGGGTCTCACTGGGAACCCAGGGGAGAGCCCTGGACATGCTACAGCAGGACCTGGAGCCTTAGGCTGAGGGTAGACTGAGCACAGCTTCTTTTGGGTCCTCCTGCCTGGTCTCCAGGCCGCACTGGCTCTAGCTCCCTCAACCCAGTGGCAGACCGGGCTCCACAGGAGCAGGCCCTGCCTCAGTCCTGCTTTCTAGGGCTGTTGGCTTTGTTGTCATACTATTAGAGAGCATGTGGACATGAAGCCACCTCCAGGTGAGCAGGGAGAGTCCCGTGGGCTGGGGTCCAGGGCTTGGATGCCTGTCCTTTTACACAGAGACCCAGGGACACAGCTACCACCACTGATCCTCCCTCCCTCACCAACCCAGGGCAGCTGCTGTCCCTACCCACTTCACAGGCTCAGAGAGGCCATTGTGGGTGTGTGCCATGCCACTGAAGGGTGTAAGCGAATGGTCTTCTAAGGGTGCTAGGCAAATGGATTTTGTCTTGTCTTGTTTTTTGAGACAGGGTTTCTCTGTGTAGCCCTGTCTGACCTGGAACTCCCTCTGTAGACCAAGCTGGCCACCAACACAGGGATCCTCCTGCCTCTGGGTACTGGGATTAAAGGTGTGCATCACTACTGGCTCCCTGCAAAGTTTGACTACCAGCTTCCAGTGAGCCTGGCAGGAGGGAGAGAAGGATGCTCCTAGTATCCTAAAAGGGGACCTTCCCAGGGTCCTGACCTTCTGTTCGCTTGTAATAAGTACTAGCCCATCTTTTCCTTTCCAAGAATTGCACTTATTTATCTTTAACCAAGATTAAATGTTCTTTTTAAGCTCAGGATACACTGACTGCCCTGTCGCGATATGTAGGACCCTGCAGGAGCAGCCGGTCAGACAGGAGCTGGGCTGGGAGGCAGGGGATTTGCTTGTCTGGGATGCTGGGTCTTTGGTGACTCCATCTTTACCATGACGGCTGTGGCCACGAACATGTCCTCCCAAACCATGCAACCTCCATCCCTTCCAACACTGCCGTGCCCACCACCATCATCACCGTCATCACCGTCCCCAGGATATCTGCCTGCATCACCACCACCATCACCACCTCATCTGTTACCATCCCTACCACCACAACCTCCACCATCACTTTTTGATGATGTTGTTGTTGTTAGATATAGTGTCTGTATAGCCCTGGTTGTCCTGGAACTCACTATATAGATCAGGCTGAATTGAACTCACAGAGATCATCCTGCCTCTGCCTCCTGAATTCTGGGCTTAAATTCATCACCACCATACTCAGTTCACCTCGATTGTCATCATCACCTTCATCACCATCATCACCGTTATCACCACAGCACCAACCATCATCACCACTCCTACCAGCCCCACCTCCATTCCCTCTACCACCACCAACTCATAGTGACCATCATCCCCCTTTCCTTCCCATCATATCTCTATGTTGAGGAGTCCACGCTCAGTTTGAGGCTTGCAGTTGCTCCTGTATAGGAGACTCCGTGACATTGTAGTTTATGGACATCTTACAGAGCCATTCATGAAAGGAGGTAAAGTAAGGAGGGCACAAGGACAAGAACTGAGTTAGAGACATTCCCATGTTCCTTCTGCCTCAGCCTAATGAGTTTCTCTTCCTCTCCCTCCTCTTCCTCCTCTTCCTCCTCTTCTCTTCCTTCCTCTTCCTTGTCTTTCTTCTTCCTTTGAGACAGTCATAAATTACCCTGTAGCCTAGCCCAGGCCTTCACTATGCAGCTGAGGCTGATCTCAAACTTGCAGCAATCCTCCTGCCTCAGATTCCCGAGTGCTAGAATTACAAGCAAGTGCAACTGTACCTGGCAACACTGACCCAGCTTGTCATTGACCACGCTGGGGCAGAAGAAGCTGTGGGGTGGGGAATGGGCCAAAGCAGTCTGATTTTTTTTTTTGACTGCCCTGTGTCCCTCAGCTGGGTTTGTCACCTCCATGGCCCTGGGGGAGGAGCTGGGTTATTCCGTGAGCCTTCGCTGCACTGAGCTCACATGGGTTGGCACTCAGAGCCCTGCCGCTGGTGCTGGGCTTTGCTCATAGATAATACACCGCTGGGGCCAGAGGACCAGGACACTCATGGGTGGCCACCAGTGTGTTGTGGACTGATGTCTTGGGGCCTTTCTCAGTCATCTCAAGGGGGACAGGGGAAAGTGAGCAGGTGGTGCTAAGCCACAGCTACCAAGCAATGTCTTCTCTTGGTGCTGGGTGTCCCACTGGGATTCCCAGCCCGTAAGCCGCTGGCACAGTGTGCCCTAATCTTGTAGTACTGGCCAGGGCACACAGAGATGGGCAGTCCTGGAAGCCATGCCTGTGCTTCTGGGGACACTGGAGACTCCAGGCAGCCCATGTTGAGCTGGGACAGCAGGGCTGCGGACGGTACCTCTCCAGTGAGGGGCATTGTGCTGTCTCTGACTCTGGCCTGCTCTGGGCCCAGGTGCCTGAGCACAGCACAGTGCTGGGGAGTGGAAGAATTCAGGGTCCAAGAAAGGGACGGCACTAGGGTTCAGGTATCCCAGAACCCTGCTGGGGCCAAGAACTGGGAACTCAGCCATGTAGACAGTTGGCCAGGTGGCCCTACCCTACTTTACCTGAGCTGCATTAGATTTCTCTGGTGTTTGGGAAATATTAACAATTAAAAATCTTAAATCTTGGTGACATTCCCGGTGGCCAGATAATTAATACAAGAGCAGATAATAATTACTCAATGATTAATAACTGCATTTAATAGTTTTCTAAGTAATTATAATAAAGAGAAAGTTAAATGAATGCCTATCAATGCTAATGCTCCGAGCAGTGCGTGCACCTTGCTACTGCCGCGTGGTGAGTAGGCTTCCTGGCCACATTCGTTTCTAGGCTGTAAGCCAGGGTGAGCTGGGATTCCCACCTGGAGGGCGAGATAGCACACCTGTGCCCAGAAAGTTAGTTTTGAGCTGCACGGTGGAGCCTGTTTCTTTCCTTCCTTGTCTTTCTTGGCTGTATGTGGCCATGGGCATCTTGAATCTCAAGGCTAATAGACGGGTACATCTTCCGACATTCATGACTGTTCCCTGGTCCTCACACTGGCATAGCCCTTCTAGTTTCTGCCATGCTCTGGGAGCTGTCCCAGGGCCATTTCACCCAGTTTCTCACTAACATGTCAGCAGTTGCTCAGTGTTGCCCTGGTCCTATGAGCTTGTCGCCTGTGTGTTGATTCATAGGAAGTCAGCTCTGGTGAGAGGATTTGCACCCTGTACTTTGTCTCTGCCGATTCTGCTAGCCCTGGACAATGACATGGAGTCTTCCAGGAACCCACATAGGAATAGAATCTGGGGAAATGGAGCCTCTCATGCAGAAGGGTCTCTCCTGCCCTGGTGGTCAGACATTGCTGTGAGATCAGTCCCTTCCATCTCCTCCCTACTGACTCTGAGCAGGGCCATCCCTAGTCACCACACTTTCAAAAGGACTGAGAACCACTGCCGGCAGCTGGTATTGTTATGAATCCAGAATCAACCAGCTAACTCTGGACAGGGGGATTAAGGGATCAGACTTTATACTCCAGTGACACTGGGTGCTTACCCATGATGCCTTAGAGGAGAGAAGGTGAATGGTGCAAGGCTTCTGGGCCACCAAGGGTCAGCTCTTCAGTCCTCCTGGGATCTAACTCAAGATGGCTCCATCAATGTTCAGGTAAAGAGTGAGCAGGATGTCTCAGAGGCCGTGGCACAGTCCCAACAAAGCAGTGATGACAACTGGGGTAGTCACAAGTGGGGCAGAAATCAAGAGGTAGGCCTAGAAGCTCATTCCAATTTCAAAGAAGAGACTGTCCCCTAGGAAGGGAGCCCTTTGTGTCTCCATGTACCAAAGAGGACACAGATGGTCCCCGTTCCAGCCATCACTCCTACTGTAAAGGTTCATCAGGAAACAGCCCCTGATGGCAAAAAAATCACCTCCTCTCTAGCTCAGAGGCCATCACTGCTGTAGCAATGGTAGCTACAGGGCGGTGACCCTGGAACTGTGTGATGGGCACACCAGGGTAGGAGGAGAGGATGTAGGCTGCCCCTGTAGGCCTATTTTTTGAGGGTTTAAAGTTTATCAAAGCAGAAAAGACATCACTGGAGAAGTAGAGGCCCTGGGGTGGTGGCGCTGTCTTCTAGCACAGATAGTTTCTACAACCAAGCCAGTACGGGCATAAGCCTGGCCCAGATTCACCATTTGGGTGAAACACCAGTTCTTTCTTTTCCTCTGCCACACATAAGGTCGCGGATGGACAAATAGCCTGAGAGGTCAGAGCTACCCAGGGTTGAAGATCAGCCCTAGGCCTCTCTAGTACTTGGCTCCCGGTCCTCCTGCCTCAAATCCAGGCCCTGGCATCCTCATCAGGAATCGTTTCAACCAGTATTTCCTCATCAGCAATGGCTCAGTTCCAGGGTCTGGGGCTCAGAGGAGGTGGTGGGAGGGATGCTGGCTCTGTGGAGCCTGATTGCTCATTAAGCTTCTGATGACCCACCCCACCTGCACAGACATCATTCTCCTACAGTTCCCAGTGCCCTTGGCTCTAACCCTGTGGGTGGCACAGTGGTTCCACTCTTCATCTTTCCATCAGCAGGCCTGATGAGCCTCTGCCATCTGCTGGGGACCAGGGGTATCCCCTACCCAGAAGCTGGGAAGAGACCTGGTCGTAGTTCTTGCTCTAGATTGGGGCCATCTAGATTGAGGTCAGGACTGTGCTTGGGGGCATGGAGCTGGGGAGGAGAGGTTCAGAAAAGGCTACAGTGCAAGGTTCAGGCAGGGGGGATCCGATACTCCTGCATGGGCTTTGCTCACTTTGTAAAGTACTCATCGTCATGGGTACTGAGCCTTTAGTTACCAAGGGTCCTAAATTCAGCCAGTCAGGTGGCTGCTCCCCTCATAACCACCGTATGACTACTGAATGAGGCTTGTACAGCCCTGTGCCCAGCCCCACCCTTCATCCCAGCTGTCCCTCCAAAGTCCTGACACCTCCCCCACACTCTTCCCCAGGGATCTGGTGAGGGTAAGTGATTTAGTGGCCTGCCTAGTTAGAACTCCTCATTAATAACACATTTTGGCTAACAACCTTCTTCTCCATGTCATTAACTGAGCCCTCCAGCTGTGGGGAAAGGGACACTTGTGTGTGAGGCAGGGCTGCCTGCATACAGGATCAGGGACCATCAAGGCTCCTAAGAGCAACATGAGAAGGCAGGAGTAGGTGGGCAGAATGACGGACGGACGGCTGCAGAATAGACCCCAAGGACAGCTGACCTTGGTTGGAGGACTCCCTCCTCAGCCTGTTGCTGCTGAACTGTGATAACTGAGGTCAGGACTGCTCTGGGGGGATGGAGCTGGGGAGCAGACATTCCCAAAGGGCTATAGTGCAAGGTTCAGGCAGGACGGATTTGGACAGCAAGTCTCTGGTGGCCCCAAGAGTGACAGGAGGGGACAGATGTAGCAATGTTCCAGATGCCTCCAAGGAACTGATGGTGGGGCAGGTTGTCCCAGAGGCAAGTCCCCCTCAGGTGACTTCTCTTAGAAGCAGCTACCCCCAGACCCAGCCACTGCCGCCTCTAGGCAGTGGACCCTCCTGGGGACCGTGGGAGAATTCTAGATCGGTCCCAAGAAGCCTTGGGGGGAAGAATCAGTTCTCACCATCCCTTTGTAGCTAACCAAGAGGAGATCTCCACAGGGCCGAGCTGCAAAACTCCTAAGACTTAATTAAAATCAATCTCAAATTACTCACACAACATTGATTGGTGTCTCCGCGGATGGGGAAAATATCTTCTTGGGAAATGCCTGTACCACAGCATCCATATTTGCCCCAGCGTAGGGAGTGTAGGGGACACTCGAGGCTGGCCAGTGTCCCTGAGCAACTACTTCCTAGTGGAGACCCAGGGCTTTGCAGAAAAGGTCTGGAACCCTGTCCTGAAGTGCTGGAGCTCAGTGGCATTCTTACTTGCTTTTGATAACTCTTCATCTCCACAGCTGGCTTTGAACTCGCTATGCAGCTGAAGATAGCCTTAGAGCTGATCTTCCTGCCTCAGTTTCCTTGTGCTGGGGTGTCCACCAGGCCCAGCAGGCCCAGCTGTTAGCAGTGTTCTTGACATATGTGAATCTGAGGGTGGCTGATATCACGTATGCTCCATGGAGGCTCCCTGCCCCTGTGTGGGTGCACTGGTGACCATGCCTCCTAGACCAAGTCTTACCAGGGTTGTAAGACCCTGTCAACCTTGAGCAAGCTCAGGCTGGCTGTGGCCCTCTGCTCCTGAAGACTTTGGAGACTCAGTGGGTGGCCACTGTTTGTAGCCACTGTGTATAACGTAGCCTTTGGGTCAGTTCCCTCAGCTATACTTCAGCAGCCGCAGAGGTGGCACAGCTGGGAGGAAGGGCGTCATAGTTCAGGAATGGCAGAGCATGGCACCCATCCTAGGCCAGCTCACTTGCTCTTAAGGCCTTTCTCCTGAATGCAGCAAATACTAGAACCTTGGTTGAGCTTTCATGCTCATTATCACAGAGGGACAAGAGCTCAGTGGATCTAAGGAGAGCCAGGTGGAGAGCACAGATGGGGACAGGGATCCTTCCCTGCTAGGCCCACTGTGGCACCTCTGGCCTTCCTTGTCTTATCTCCTGTGACATTTGCCCTTCACTGCAGTCTCTAGCTGCTCCTGGGCCCCTGTACTCCTGGGGATAGCTTTCTCTGTGTAGGGAGGTGAAGGGAACAAGGAGGGCTTTGTCTCCCCTGGGTGTTGCAAAAGCTGTTGGTAGCTGCAGTGCTGACGACTGACAGACACACAGACCCCCCAGGATGACACAGGGAGGGGTGCTGAGGGCCTCCCCTCTGCTCCTAAGCTCAGCTCTCCTTCCAGGTAGGTCTGCATTGTGCTGAGTCTTTTGCTACTTTAATTAATGTACTGCTTTCCAGTGGCTAATTAAACTGCAGTTGTTCCATGCCCAATAGCCGAACGTCCCATTAGATACAAGTTAATGCAACTGTCGCAGCAGCAGTAGAATGATCTTGTCACATCCCAAAGGAGGGACACAAATGCACCCAGGGGATGGCACAGCCCAAGTGTGGCTGCATAAGGACACGGAGCCCCCCTGGGGGCTCTCAGCAGACTAGTAGCCGAGGACTGTGAGCCTACAAGGCCCCTTGGCTCCTGGGCCTCCACCTGGTAGCTCATGCTGGTTCTGAGCATTCTGATTCCATGAGAAACCTTCAGAAAAGTTTGAAATTGCAGAAATTAGAGACAAGCAAAAAGTGAGCTGCCTGGTGCCTTCCCTTGGGGTACTATGAGGCTAGAAGTAGCTCTCCACTCGCTGCAGAGGCTGGGAGAGGGCCCTTGGGTGGCAGCAAGCAAAGGAGCCATACTGTAGAACTCCTGGTCCTCATCAATCAGCAGCTCCAGGTTGGGGTGTGTGCAGGGAGCTGGCTGGGCTTGGGGCAGAGCGTCCCGGTAGGCAGGTGGCCCGGCCTTTAGGAGTCCAGCCAAGAGGTGATTCTAGTTGGTCTGTCACCCAGAGTCCTGAGCCAGTCCCTCAGGGTAGCAAGGGCTGACCACCTGCAAAGGCCCTTCCTTTGTTCTGGCAGGTATTTAACCCCCGCCTTGGCTTTCCACATTGGGGCGCCCACCCTCCAGGCAGGAGAGTCCTAGGCAGAGACTATTTCAGGATAGTGCTTGCTGTGGGCCCAGGCTCAACCTGTCTGTTTTGGAACCTCAGAGCTGGGGTGGACACAGACCCAGGGCAGGCAAGCCTCATTATTAAGCCATTGGGCCCTGTTTTCCCCTGCTTGCTTATGTCCCTATCTTTGGGCCCCCTTGGCCCGCTTGTACCCCAGTGTTCTGTCCAGTCACAACAAGCTAATACCTGTCTTAGGAGAATGTAATGGATCCCAGGACCTCCGAATGCTTCCGAATGCAACTTGGCTTGGCATTTGTAGGGGGCAAGGGTATGCTGCACTCCTACCCTGGAGGAGGCCACGTCCCTAAAGCCCTGCTTGGGCTCACTGCACTCTGAGCTCCTATGGTGTAGCAGTTGTAGTTACAAAGACTCAGGCTAGGCATGAGACTCTCCAATGAGACTTCAGGATCAAGATGATAGGTTCCAGCTGTCCTAAAGCTCTGTCATTCTGGGACTGTGCCATGTGTCCCATGTGTCACACCGAACTCTCTGTCCTGCTTGAGTGTCCAGTGCTGAATAGTACAGCCTTCTCCTTCTGCTTCTTGTCCTCAGCCCTATGTGGCTAGCTGAGGTAGGCTATGCAGGGAAGGAGCTGCTGGGGCCCTGTAGCCAGCAGGCTGAGGTTGTGCATAAACAGCCCACATGTCTTCACAGGGTCCCTGGTACCCTGCAGATAGCATGGAGATCAGAAGTGCCTCTCTAGCCTTCCTGGGCTCCAACCCTCAGGCCGTGGTGGACATGGTCATCAGCACTACTTTCTTTCTTCCTGGATGCACCCTCTCAGCTTATGAGGAGGCAACCATGTGCTGAGGCTCCGTGTCTGAGAGAAGGGCCCTTGTTGGGCAGTTCTGAGGGTACAACAAAGGCTGGGGCAGGGTCTGACTCAAGCTCTATTTCTGTTCTGAATCTGACCCCTTCCAGTGAGATGAGTCAGAGGGGTCGGTGAGGAGTGAGTGCTGCTATGTCCGACTCCATAGAGCCCCTGAAATCCTCCTCGGGACACCCGACACCGTGAGTGCTCCCTTGCAAGTTGCACAAGGCTTCACCTGACTGAGAGCAGGGAGGGGTTGGGCGGCTCTCCAAGTCTCTATGCTGTGTACACACAGAGTGTGGAGGCAGGACAGGGTCTGGCCGGCTGAGGGAGGCTCAGGGCCCACCCTCTGCCTCCCATTGTTTCAACAGCAGCCGAGGAGAAAACAAGGACTTTATGGCTGTCACAAATATTTCATCCCACACATTTTACAGTCTGCAACCGCTGCGAGTGCTGGGCTCCTGTTGGAGCTGGAAGATTCATAAAATGCATGTGAATTTTTATGTCCAATTATTCTAGGTCTCCCGCTCAGGGCGCGAGAGCTGCCCTGTCTGCATTCCAGTCCCCAGCCTCTGCCTATTTAGACCCCCTCTGTGCTCAGTGGAGACGCTCCCACTGGACCCTCCTTATGGGCCCTCAGCATCACTTTGTTTTCCTCCTCCCTCCCAGCCTCTAGGCAAGGTGGTACAAGGGAGATGCTGCTGTCTAGCCTAGAGGACCCCAGAGAAGGGCTCCTGTGTGTCCGTGTACCCATCAGGAACTGTCGTGGGCTCAGTCTTGTTGTTCCTCAGTTTGTCCCTGAAAGATGGGCTTGTGTTTGCAATGTTGCAGGAGGCCCCTTCTGTGATGCTGAGCTCCAGATCTCTGTGGGCCAGAGGATCCAGTCTGTGTCAGGCCAGGGCAGAAGGTATGTGCTGCCTAAGGTCTGGTTGTGCAGGGGAGGGCGAGAGGGTGTGGTGGACACTGTGGGAGCGCCTCATCGGTTGCAGCCTCACGTCCCTTCATTACGGTGCTCGCAGAAGATGTTCTCTGATTAGTCTGCTGAATTATGAATTAGGTTCCGGGTCCCTGTGCAGCTGTTCCTGGCTTGTCATCCCCACCGCTTTATTTCCCCATCTGCTTATAAAACCAGGAGCGCCGTCCTGCAATAAACACTTCAAGCACTTTTTTTAGGGGCTAATTAATTGTGTTGCGTTTCTCCAACACAGTGCGCGGCTGGACCTGCCCTGAATTCCCAATGCAGTTCAGCTCCTGTCAGGGTGCCTAGGGAGAGGGCTGAGCCCAGAGGCTGGGACAGGACACATGGCCTCTAGACCAGGTGTGCTCTCCTCAAAGTCAGAACCCCATGCTGGGTGCCTCCCCTAGCATGCAGGCTCCCCTCAGAGGTTCCCATGACACTGTCTGGCCACTGGACACCCCTTCCACTCATCTGCAATGTGTCCCCTGTTGAGAGGCAGTGCTGTGCTTCCTGCTTTCCCGCCATGTCTGCTCTTTCTCGGTGTCTTTCAGCACCTGCCCCTGCTTCTTCCCGATGGCCTACTCTCAGAGACTCCCTGAAATTACCCCAGGAGAGAGGTATTGGGGAGTCTTATGTCTGCCCTGCACCCTATGGCAGTACTCCTCCTGAGAGGACTCAAAACATTCTGGAGCAGGATTCTAGCAACACTGTTAGTAGAAAAGCAAAAATCACAATTATAGAGTTTCACAACAGAGCCGAGTGCTGATAAAGCTAGGCAGCTGCTGTGTGCTGCTCTCAACACTGGGACGAGGTGTTTGCTAAGCACGGGTGCTGTGCCAAGGCAGTGAGAGTCTGCAGTGTGGTACCCGTGGGTCTGAAGCCTCACTCCTATGGTGTCAGGACCCTCCAGGATGGAGAGGGGACCTGGGAGGCTCTGCTACTTGTGCGTGGTGGGGACAGTAGACACCTATGTGCCACCATGATGCCCTTAGAACTGGCTGGCAAGGCTCCTCTAGATTCCTGTGACTTTGTCCTCACAGGTTGAGCTGAGGCAGTGGAGGGTGATTTGTTTAACGGTACTGCAAAGTCACCAACAGGGCAAGGCTGGGTATCCACTGTGATGAGAGGCCCTGGTCAGCCTTGGTCACTTGGTTGCAGGGTCAAGAGTGCTGTGAGGAAAAGCAGATCCTGACTCACCTGTAGGACCTCAAACTGGACCCCTAGGAAGGTTCCAGCTCTGTCCTGTCCACAGTGCACAGGAATGGCTGAACCCAAGGATACCTTGACTGTGGGGACTTCAGAGTCAGAGACAGGAGCTGCTGGGGTCACTCACGTTTCCTCACTTCTCAGAGGCCTTCCTCACCAGCTCAGCTCCCAAGCTGGAGGCCCTGTGAGGATCTGGGAGGAGGAATCTTTTTGCTCACTGCTGTCCAGGTATGAGGCTCCTGAGTTTGGCAACCCTGAGGGTAGGTGCTAGAGAGGTCAAGGGCAGGAGCAGGAGTGGGCTGCACATTCCCGAAAAGAGCTTTGGACGCATGTGGTCCTAATGGTGAAGCACGTGGGCGTCAGAGACATGAGGACAGCCTGCTGGCCTCTCTTAGTGTGGCTTCCTCCAAAATGACCCTGGCCTGAGGCTGAGTACGAGAGCTTGTTTGGGCACAGTGACACTGGGAGCAAGGGCAGGGTAGGGTAGACGGTGCTTTGGAAATGACTAGGTAGGACATCGTGGGCCTCTTGGAGTTTGGCTCAGCATGCGGCTGCACATGCTCACTAGTGACCTCCAAAGGACTAGGGGGGTTGGGGGGTGTAAAGGGTCCTCTCATAGTGCCCGTCATACCAGGAGCTGAGGGGGTGGCAGGATTAAGGATCTCTATTTAGGGGCCTCGCCTAGGCAGGATGTGGGCCTGAGCAGTGCTGGATCCAGGGTGTGATTTTATCCTAGGAGTGGGAGCTGTTGAGGAGAAGAGGGAGCAGTGCCTCCCTCCTGGACATGGCCCCTGTGGGAGCCCCACGGGGATGGAGGCAGCGTGCTCCCTTGCTAGAAACACTTTTATGGGCTGTTAATTGTTATGCTTCCATTTAATTCTGGGTGTCATTGCATGTCAGCCAAGCCCGACAGGCTGGGATTTATGCCTCGAAATTATGGGGCTTGGGTTGTTCAGAGGTAAAACAATTACCCATCAATCAGCCACCAATCTGCCTGAGTTAGGCCTGGCAGCCCTGTTAGCAAGTGTGGGTATCCACAGCCCTGAGAAGACCTTCAAGAAGAACTGACTTTGAGAACAAGGTAGGCTGGGCAGGGTCCTGCTCCAGTAAGCTTGTCTGTCAGGGCTCAACTCTAAGAAGGTGGCCTTCCTAAGTTCTAACTGTTGGGGTCAGTACCTTAGCCTCCCACATATATGTCGTGACTGATCCAGGGATGCCGACGGAGGGAGGGGTGGTGCACCCAGTATGCTGAGGGGCCCTGGCTAGCTTTTGTCAGTCTTCTGCCAGGTCTAGGGTGTCACAAGGAAGAGATAAATACAAAGGGAGTGCTGGGACTACCAGCTGTTGTAGGGAAAACAAACGGGGCTCGGCCCACCTACCCGTGTAGGGATGGCGGGCACCTGTGTACCTGCGGAGGAAGGCTGCCTGGCTAGGGGGAAAGGTCCTTGCCCAGAATGTGGGACTGTTCTGGCGAGGGCCCCGTGCACCTGTAGAGGAAGCTGGCCAGGTGGGGAAGTCCTGGGTCCTTTCTGGGGCCTGGAGACACTGAGGCCTGTTCCATTGCTCCTACACAGTGGGTTTTGCTAAGAAGAGGTAGTCTGTGATTTTAAAGCTTTATTATAAGAAAGTAGGAAAAGGAAAAGAGACAGAGAATGAGAGCTGACCATGACCATGTGTAAAGAGGGGAGAAGAGTGGGGAGAGAGGGGGGACAGGGGGCAAGAGAAAAGGGAGAGTGTGGACAAGAGAGAAGGGGCAAGAGAAGAGGGACAAGAGAGCTAGAGGGGCCAAGAAGCCCCCTTTTATAGGGGGCTAGGTTACCTGGATGTAGCCAGGTGACTGTGGGGGTGGAGTCCAGCCAGAACACTAGGGACCTGGCCCTACGTGACTGATGGCCACAGGATTATGGACTTGAGGAGTCAGGAGTATGGAGTTGGTGTCAGGAGCCTAAGTATCTGGGGGCATGGCTCACGTTCCGTCCCTTGTAGAATATTCTACTGAGTCTCTGGAGTAAGCCTCGCTCAACCAGGCCACAGACTGCCTTTCACGGTCCCACAAGCTGTGGGGCCTATAGCGCCAGAGCTCCAATGCCTTTCTAATGGGTACAGAGGCAGATGAGGCCCTGCTAAATGGAGAGGTAATCCACGAGTAGGGCACTGCCAGGAACGGCCTTTGATAGAAGTTCTGCACTTGCTCAGGCCTTACTGAAGGTGCTGGAGTCCCCGACAGGAACAGGGGAAGAGGGGACTCTCTGAGCAAAGGACCAAGAAGCTTCCATCTTCCTTGCTGCACTCCAGCCACAGCAGGAACAGGGGTCAGCACCTGCTCTGCAGACCCAGGTCTCCTCTCCATCAGTTCACATCCTCGGGTATTAGCTTGCTACCCAGCAGTACCTGCTCCACTGTCTATACCTGTCCCAGCTGCCTCTGCCCATCTCACCTCCCACCCACCTGCCCCAGCTGCCCCTGCCCATCTCACCTCCTCTCCATTTGCCCCAGCTGATGATATCCCTGGGCACAATATGGCTGTTAATTACTGGACTGGATGGCACTGTCCATGTGGGCTGGAGTAAAAGTGAACTTCCTCCCAGGCTTATGTCCTCCTGGGGTCCTGTACTGGCAGGGTCATGTCCCTGGGACACGTGTACTGGGACCCAAGTGAGTCTCCCGCACAGTGTCCTCCTCACAGGCAGACTCCATTTAGCAGCAGAGCCTCCTACATTTTGTATTGAAGTGTTTCAACAGGAGAAAAAAGTCTTGTTTTCATTTCCTCAGTCACATGCTAATTGGCCCGCACTGCTATGAGCAATTACCACAGTCTAGGACTGACTTCAGTCTATTCTAACTTCCTTGAAAGTCAAGGAGCTCTGACACCCGTGAGTCATTCACACTTCATCTTCCAGTCACCGTCTTTGCTTCCCCACCCTGAATGCCAACCTGCTGGTGAGTGAGGCCCTCCAGGGAACTGTGGAGCTGTGGGCAGGGCTTGGCCCCACCCACATTTTCTTTCAATAGACTTGCCTGGGCCTATGGCTGTTGTCTGCTCTCCCAGTTCCAGCTGGCTGTCCAGGCTAAGGCCCAGCAATGTGGTAGGAAACGCACTCTAAAGCCCACGCTGGGACTCTTGGGGCAGCTGTGGTCTTGATTTTTAGGCCATGCAGGCACCTGGGGAGAAGCAGGCTGTTCGCTCCAATGAGAGTTGCTGGGTGGTGAGGCCCACCCAGGACTACGATGGACACCTGTCATGGGAGAGGGAAGAGTGGAGCCTTTGCAGATTTTGGTCAGAAAAGACTGGAGCTGGCTGGCTGGCAAAGATCAGCTTGTTCTCCCCAGGGTAGCCCCAGGACTCCCGTCCACAGCTCTTGCACCCACGCCTGGCCCAGGCCTCATCCTGCCATGCCTGGGTAGCCACACTGGCATTTGGTATCCGGGGAGCTGCTGACAGTGCGTGTTCTGCCTGCTGACAAAGCATTGCTAGCCTATTTGGAAATGTCAGGCTGGCGGGTGGCAAGCCCAGCCAGTACCCGACTCCTGACCGTGAGGCTGGATGAGCTGTAGCCCCAGCAATGGAGCCAGGCAAGTGCTAAGAGGCTCTGCTGAGGGTTGAGCTCTGGGTGCCCTACAGGCTGTGGGAAAGCAACGGTGGACTGGCCCTGAATCTGAAGGATGAGGGCTCTGAAACACGGCCCTGGTGGACTGGTTGATGTGGAAGAGCAATGGTACAATGGGGACCCTATGGCATCAGCTGATTTCCCAGGGGTCCTTGCTGTCAGTGGCCACCGTATTCCAAAGAACTGTGTGGGAGGGGAAGGTGTGATGTGAGCACTGTCTCTGGCCTGCCTGGGCCTGAGCAGAGCTGTGTAGCAGGTGCATGGTGAACTAGGAAAGCTGGTGGAGCATCAGTGCTGGAAGCTGGCACAGAAGGATAGGAGACAACCTCTCAGGGTGAGGGCCGTGGCTTTTCTGCTTTCTCGTCCCTGTGCAAGGGCTGGCCTTTGCAGTCACATTTTGGCTCTCCTGTCCTGTCTACTGGACACAGGGCTCTGTGACCCTCCATGACACTCACCTTCCCTGGATCTGGCAATCCAGACACTTTGGACCCTAATTCATACAAGGACTACCACACTGCTGTGCTGAGGCCTCACCTTGACTCTGTGTGTAAGGACAAACACATCCCAACTGGGTAGTTTCAGTTGGATCTCCTTATAGCACCAGTTCAGGAGCAAGGGGTTTCCAGTTGCCATCCACACAGTCTTCCCCACCTCTGTTCCTTTTGGTCTGTGCTCTCTGAAGTGCTCACAGGGGTCAGTCACCACACAGGACTGGACAAACGTGTGGCAGGAGCCCTGCTGTGACCCTGGAGACTCCTCCTCTCTTCTGGGGTAAGGTGGGACTGGGGGAGTATGGTGGTGAAGGCCTTGGGGCTGTGTGTGTGTGGGGTTGAGGGAATGGGGAGCGGGAACAGGGGTTACGGCTCTAAGGGACACACCAGGGCTGGAGACACAGACAGGGCTCTGTGGTGCCTGTGCCTGGGGCATAGTTGGTTTGGATTCCTGGAAACATGGTATCTTCTGCATTACTTTTCCAGTTGCTGTGACAAAGCACCCAAGGAGAGCAACTTAAAAAAGAAATCTTTTGGGCTGGAGAGATAGCTCAGCAGTTAAGAGCACTGACTGCTCTTCCAAAGGTCCTAAGTTCAAATCCCAGCAATCACATAGTCACTTACAACCATCCGTAATGAGATCTGACACCCTCTTCTGGTGTGTCTGAAGACAGCTATAGTGTACTTACATATAATAATAAATAAATCTTTGGCTGGAGTGAGCAGAGGTCCTGAATTCAAATCCCAGCAACCACACGATGGCTCACAACCATCTGGACAGTTACAGTGTACTCATATACATAAAATAAATAAATCATTAAAAAAAGAAATGCTAAGCCGGGCGGTGGTGGCGCACGCCTTTAATCCTAGCACTTGGGAGGCAGAGGCAGGCGGATTTCTGAGTTCGAGGCCAGCCTGGTCTACAGAGTGAGTTCCAGGACAGCCAGGGCTACACAGAGAAACCCTGTCTCGAAAAACCAAAAAAAAAAAAAAAAAAAAAAAAAAAGAAATGCTTTATTTTGGCTCACAGCTTGAGGTGCACTCCCCCATGGCAGGAACTTGATAGCACAGGAACTAGAGGAGGCAGGTGGGCCTTCCTCCTAGCTAAACTCTCTGGAACTGCACTTACAGATCCCACAATGCTGTCTCCTGCACTGTTTTATTTTTTTAAAATACATTTTAAATTTATTCTTCGAGACCTTCATATATGCATATACTGTATTTGATGATACTCACTTTCATTCTCTGCTCCAACTTTTCCTAAAACCTGTCCCACATCCCCCTTCTGATTTCATGTCTTCTTTGTTTTTTAAAGATTTGTTTTATATATATATATATGCCTGCCTGGATGGAGGTATTGGTCCCCTCAGAGGCCATCAGATCCCCTGGAGCTGGAGTTACAGGTGATGGTGAGCGGCCCTGTGGAGGCAGGTAACTGACTCTGGATCATGGTCTTAACCCCAGAGCCGTCTCTCTAGCCCCCTCTTATAAAAGCCCACAAGGTTATTCTGAACCCAGCACTCGCAGTGGTTGCGGACTGTAAAATATCACGGACAGGGTAGGTAATGAGGCCTCCTTACGGAGCTGTGCCTCCTGAACACACCCTGGCCACAGTTCACCAGGCTTTGAGATGCTCCTATCCTTCCTTACACTTAGAGCCTCACTCTCAGGCCTGGCCTGGAGACAGCTGCCACATACAAATGCTAACCTTACAAGAGGCTTCTGGGTGTGGACTTTGATGACTGCAATACATGTGCCAGTCCCAGGACCTGTTGGGTAGGTCAGGCTCCAGAACCAGGGGATAATAGCTTGTTAGTGATGTCTGAAGGGTTGAATGACCAAGTGCTGGCTGCAGTTAGTGTTCTTCCATGCCCATGGGCCCCCAAGATGTGTGCATCTCCCTGAGCAGCATCTACCATGCCTAGGAATCAGTTTGGGAGAGGCAAGTCTGTCTTTTAATTAAGGAAGGGCCTTTTGCAAGTCTGAACTTTTATCTTGAGCACCTTCTCCTGGTTGTTGAGCTTGAGATAGAGGGACTGTTGAAGGGCTGAGCCACGTGGACGCTGTCTCTCCTGCTCAGGCCAGTGGGTAGGCTGGATGTCCTATGGCTTTGCTGAAAACAGGAAAACTGCCAGCTGTCATTGGGTGGGCGTCATCTCACTGTTGACGTGAAGCTGTGATTGAGGCCTGCTCACTGATGTGGATGGATGAGGCCCCTATAGGTCCGTTTGGAAGAAATCTCCAGAAAAGCCTGAGCTAAAGAAGCCTTTCAGTGCTTATGGCATGCAGGTATAGGTGAGCCTAAGAGATAGGCAGATAGCATGGGTGAGTGGTGCTAAGCTAAGCTGTCTCTTTCTCCTGTACACCAGGAGAACAGGCAGCCTGGGACCCTGGAGCCAGTGTGGATGGGATCTCTGTCTCCAGAACAGAACCCAGAATTCTGTGCGACAAGCACTAAGAAGTACAACTAGGGTCTAAGACGGGTGTGATAGGACCTTGCATTTCCTCCTGTTCTCAATGGATCTGGCTGCTGGGAATGGGCTTCAGCGAGCAGCAGCTGGGGCCTTGTGGGATTTCATGACACATCTGAACTGTGGTTAAGATTCAGTTATTTCATGTCCACACATAACAGTACTCACAGGTAGTCTTCTGAAATGCTGCCCTGAGCACAAGAAAGATGTTCTCAGTATTGTGTAAGGTGCTGTCCTTGTGAATGAAACTTTAAGGCAGGTTTTTCTCCTCCTCCTCCTCCTCCTCCTCCAAAATGTAGCCAAAGTAAAATCCAGGTATGGTCCAGTGGCTCCCAGAACCAACTTGTGAAAAACACCCAGAGTCCAGGTAGACCCAGAAACCAGATATGACCACATGACCCAGAAACCAGATGTAACTGTGATCCAAAATGCCATGTGTCAATCTGGAATGGAGGTATAACCAGGGCTCAGGTCTCAGATCTGAGTAACATCTTGGATTAATGCTGTGATTGGACTCAGAATCAAGGTGAGAACAAGACCCAGAAAACAAATTTGAACAGGACCCATAACTCCCAGGATTGTGGACTGAGCCCAGAATCAAGGTGTATCTAGGATCCAGAATCAAGGTATGTCTAGGACTCTGGTCACATCTGGAATCAAGGTGTGACTAGAGCCAGAATCCAGTGTCCCAAGCACTCCAGGGTCTGACCGAGGTGCTGTGTCACTAAGGTGACTGGGCCCTGCATTTTCCTCCTGGTCTGAGTGGATCCCGGCTGCTGGGCATGAGCCTCTCTGGGATTTCAGAGCATGTTTTGGTTTTGTTCTATGTGTGTGGACCCTTCTATTTGCCACCCTTGGTGCTTGTCTTCCATTCCCAGTGCTGCTGTAAGATTTCTTTTCAAGCTGTAATCACTTAAGTGAAAATCCATTTGAAACCCCTCAAGTAAACAGCAGTGAGGTGGGTGGGTGGGTGGAGGCAGGGTGGGGCAGAACATGGGCCTCTGACCAGCCGTGGTAGGCATGGTATGGAAGGGGTGAGGAAGGGAAAATTGGAGGCTGGGCAACCAAGACCACCAAGGCAGTGGCCTGTCTAGCCTGGGCTTTTGCTTGTCTCATGGCTCTATGTTGGCTTGAATTGAGGCTCAGCATACACTTGCCTGCCCTCTCTACCCTGAGGCAGGCCCAGTACTGTCCATTCACATGAACAGTGAAGACAGGAGCTGATGCCCAGCCACAGAGCCTTGAGTGGTCACTGCTGCTCCTCTGTTCACAGGTGCTGAGGAGGCCATGTTGCCAACATGGCTGCTGCTTCTTCCAGTGGCACCCAAGGCCTTGTCATTGGCTATTCCACTCTGTGTTGTGTGAACCTAGGGACTGGATCTGTCATGAACATGTATGACAGGGACAGGTCTGAGGCCCCAAGCTCAGGATCCATGGCTGGTGGAAGTTGATCTTGGTGGCAGAACCTCTGGAATTGGCTGTGATGCAGGCCCATCTGCCTCCCACCCCAGCAAACAGGGGACTTTCCAGTTTATGGATGCCACCAGCCAAATAAATCAGACTTGACTCCTCTCCTCTACCCAGGAACTCTGTCTAACAAGGAATTGTATTTCCTGAGTCTTCTAGAGAGGCCCCCAAAAGGGCTGCAGGGAGGCTGGAGTCAGGGTCAGGGTCATAGTGAATTCTTGGCCTTGAAAATTCTTCTCTGGACTCCTGTGTTCTGTATCCTCAGCCTCCTCCAAGGTTCTGAGATAACTTATGCCCAAGACCCAGACTCTGTTGTTTTAGATGGAAGCAGCAGTGACAGGGTTTTTTCTTTGAAGGTCACCATGTGCTGCAGCCAGATCTGGTGAGTGAGAACTGACCATTTAGGTTTCCAGTCCTTTAAGAGCAGTGACTTCAGTTAAAATCTTAGAATTTGCTGGAATCAGCACCTTTGCATCAAGGGCACTGTCTTAGGGTTTCCATTTCTGTGACAAGACACCATGACCAAGGCAAGTCTTATAAGGACAACATTTAATTGGGGCTGGCTTACAGGTTCCGAAGGTCAGTCCATTATCATCATGGCAGGAAGCATGGCAGCGTGCAGGCAGACAGTGTTGGAGAAGGAGTTGAGGGGCATCTTGATTTGACTGCGGACAGGAGAGACTATGTCTTCTGCACTGGGCAGGGCCTGAGCACCAGGAGCGCTCAAAGTCCACCTACACAGTGACACACTTCCTCCAACAAGGCCATACCACTTAATAATGCCCTCCCTGTGGGCCAAGCATATTTAAACCACCATAGGAACCCATTCTCAATCAGAGAGCTCTGCCCACCCCCTGTTCGGTCTATAACATATTATGGCCGGAGGATCTGCCCTTTTTTACTGACCATTCTCCATGTCACCCTCACAGAGCTTGAGGGGTAAAAGGTTTCCCTCTGCCAGGCAGGGCACAGGAGCTTTTAGGGTGGCTTCTGCGTGCTTGCTGAGGGCATTCACAGCTAGTCCCTGAAGGAAGCTCTGACAGACGAGTGCTGTCTGGAGCTTGAGTAGACAGGAAGTCAGGAAACCCACCCCCAACTCCTCCAACAAGGTTGTGGTTTAGATATGCTTGGCCCAGGGAATGGCACTCCTTGTTGGAGTAGGTGTGGCCTTGTTGGAGGAAGTGTGTCGCTATGGGCATGGGCTCTGAGGCACTCCTCCTATCTGTTTGGAAGTCAGTCTTCTCCTTGAAGCTTTCTGATCAAGATAGAGAACTCTCAGCTCCTTCTCCAGCACCATGTCTGCCTAGCAGGCTGTCATGCTTCCTGCCATGATGAAAATGGACTGAACCTCTAAAACTGTAAGCCAGACCCAATTAAATGTTGTCCCGGATAAGAGTTGCCTTAGTCATGGTGTCTGTTCACAGCAGTAAAACCCGAACTAAGACAAAGGTCACACCTACTCCAACAAGGTTACACTCCATAATAGTGCTGCTTCCCGTGGGCCAAGCATATTCAAACCACCACAGCCATTGTCAACATCTAGGAGACAACTTCTAGGCAACAAATGAGGGAATACTCACTGTGAGTATGAGGAGCAGGAGCTGGAGTGTGGGAGAAAGGAGACAACTGAATACCAGTGTCCAGACCAAAACCCTATGACCGCATCCTCCAGCCACCATGCCTTTCCAGCACGATATATTATGCTCTCAAACTGTGAGCCAAAACAAACCCTTCTTTCACATAGTTTCTCTAATCCGGTAATGTTTGGTTTTGCTTTTCCAGAAAGAGGGTTCTCTGGGTAGCCTTGGCTATCCTGGAACTCCATCTGCAAACTAGGCAGGCCTCTATTTAGAAGATCCACCTGTCTCTGCCTCCCAAGAGCAGGGAACAAAGGCATGAGCCACCACTGCCAGACTTGGTCAGGTAATTTTATCAGAGCAAAGAGAAAAGCAACTAATATATGATCCTACCTAATACAGAGACCTACCTAACAAAGGGGCTTACCTAACACAGGGTCTACCTAACACACAGGCCTACCTAGTACAGGGTCTATCTAACACACAGGCCTACCTAACACAGACCCTACCTAACACAGGGGTCTACCTAAAACAAAACCTGCATAACACAGACCATACCTAACACATAGGCCTACCTAACTCAGAGCATGCCTAATACATGGGAGTATCTAATACAGAGCCTTTGTAACACAGAGCCTACCTAATGCAAGAACCTACCTAATAAGTGTTCTATTGCCTGCCCTCTTCATACCTCCCAACTCCCTTGGTATTTTCATTGTGAATGGAATTCAGAAAGGAGAGGGAGGAGGCAGCTGGAGAAAATAACCCAGAATACTTTTTGTCCTCAGAGACTTCCTCTTCTTATTACTTAACAAGTTCACAGTTTCTCTCAAGCAGGACAGCAGGATGTCCAAAGCCAAACAGGGAGATAACCCAGCCCAGGGGTTAACACCTTCCCTGTGCCATCTTGGCTCTGTGTCTGTATTTAGCAGGCTATCACTAGGGAGTTTGTTTGTGGTGGGGCTGCAGTTTGGAGGCCCTGAGGCTGGAGTGTAGTCAGGAAGCTGTTGGATGAATCTTGTAGCCTGCTGGCTCCATTTGTCAGCCTGTAGGCCCTCCTCAGGCCCGAGGCCTTGAAGCCACAATAAATATTGATTTATTCAAGCAAATCGATGTGTTTCTAAGGATCTGGGTCGATAGCAAAGTTACAAGGATCAGGGCAAAGTCACACACGCGCCCAGCTCTAGTGTTAAGGAAGACCCGGGCAGAGGCTGACATGGGATCTGTCACTATCTAGGGTGCCAGGGAGTTAGCAGAGAAGAGGCCTGGCAGACGCTACCCCAGGGCTTATGGGCATTATCTGGGCACATGTTCTGCCTGCCTGGGCTTGATGTGCGCTTGGCTTCCAGTTGTGTTTCTGTCTCTTGCTGCTGTCTAGGCATGAGAACCTGGGTAGGTTTTCTTCTGGTGGCCTTGGGTCCAGGCCAGTGCAAAACAACCTAATAGGACATTGGGGCCCTGTTTTGGCTCCTGGTCCTTTGAGATTACAACTCTCTCATCCCTAATCCACTCTGGTCCTGGCTCCACAGAAGGTCAGTACACCAAGCACTCACCAACAGGCAGCTACATCGCCTTGCTCAAGATTCCTCTGACTGTCCTCTGAGCTAGCTCAGCTGGGAGTCTTAGGGACCCCACTACCTTTATCACTCCTCTACCTTGGGGTATACACTCCTGTCTTTGCCTAGAACTGTTGTCTTCATCTCTCAGTCCATATCTGCCTGTTTCTTCTCCCTGCCTCATCCTTCCAAGTTCCCCTCCCACCTGTAGCCATCTTCCCCAGAGGGCAAGGTTGGGGACCAGGACCTTGAGAGGATGCCACCGACTTCCTCAGGGGTGGATGAGTGCGATATGCTGCAGGCAGGCCTTGTGGATGGTGGGTGTACTGTACCCTGCTCCCCTCCATTGTCTCCCCACCTCCATCACCCTTGTTTATGATTGCTTCTCATGGTTCTGGTACATTCTGCCATGCTTCCTGCCCTTGAGCATCAGGACTGAGTCTTGTGTGTTCTGCTCTGGTGGGGCCACTTTATTTATAAGAGTTTGGTGAATGCAGATGTACTGTTTCCAGCTAATAGCCCCAAATCACTTGTGCCGCCCCATTAGCAGGGAAACTGGTCTGTGTACATCACACACCACGTAAGTGGGAACCTGGGCAGCAGTTTTATGACCCTATAAAACTTTGGGAGTTTATTGCTATTGAGCAAACATGGAATCCAATGCTTCAAGTTCTATATATGTGGCCAGCAGCATTCAGAGCCAGCTGTGGCTGTGCCTCCCATGGCCAGATTGAACTATGGACAGTCGGGGCTTTGGAGCCGATTGGAGATTGATTGGTTGTAGGACAAGGGGAGGATTTATGGAGGCTGTGTGGGGTTGGTACTCCAGCATATTGAACAGCCCAAGGACAAGGAAGGGGAGGGGAGCTGTCTGGGACCCAGGGTGATAGGCTGGTCAAAGGATGCCTGCAGCAGAGAAAGCAAGCAGAGAGAATGAGGCCAGTACAGCTCCTGGAGAGAAGGGGAAAGGTACAGGCTAGGGAGGAGTCTTACTCACCTAAGGCCTTTGCCTCTCTCCATCCATTCCCCTGTCTATCCAACTACCTCTCAACTATCCATTCACCTGCCAACCTATCCAACCATCCATCCACCCATGCATCCACCCAGGTGTGCATTCATACTGTCCATCTGATTGACCATCACCTTATCCTTGACTTATCCCTCTTTCTATCTATCCATTCACTTATCATCCACCTATTAGCTGTCCACCCACTCTTCCATCCATCCACCTACCCATCCACCTGTGGACTCATGTGTCTGCCCACCCACTCCTTCACCTCCTAGCCTCATTCATTTGACTACCTATCCTCTAGTTTAGAGCTTCTCATCCCACCCAAGAACAGGGTTGTCCTTCCAGTCCCAGATGACCAGAGCCTGGGAAATCCATAGTGGCTTATTCCACCATCCAGAAGATCCTGGCATTGTTGTTTGATTTTGACCAGGATATTCCCCAGAATCTCATTCTTGCATCTACAGTCCATGTATATGTATATTTTTAATGATTTACTTTTATTTTATGTGCATTGGTGTTTTGCCTGCATGTGTGTCTGTGTGAGGGTGTCAGATCCCCTGGAACTGGAGCTATAGATAGCTGTGAGCTGTCACGTGGGTGCTGGGCATTGAACCTGGGTCCTCTGGAAGAGCAGCCAGTGCTCTTAACCACTGAGCCATCTCGCCAGTCCCACCATGTATTTTTAAAGAGTGGAAATCCTCACTGCTAATGGCAGTTTATTTATTACCTCCCAGCCTTGTCCTGTGCACACCCTTCCAAGTTCATGCCTCTCCCAGAATGGCCATTTTTTGTGTTTATCTCAGGTGAGGTTTTATCAAGAATGTTTTTGAGGTGCTGTCTCCTGCTCTGGCTTTCCTAGCACTGAGGCTGCTACAGCCCGTGAGTGCTGATCTGACTCTGTGTACATGTTCGATCTGCACAGAGCCAGTAGAGACTGTTCCCAGGATGAGGGGTGACTGATAGCCTCTATCAGTTTACAAGCTGACTGGAACCTCAGAACAAGAGAGACTACTGACACACCGGCGTGCATGCGTGTGTGTGCACATGTGTGTGAGAGTGAGTGTGTGCATGTGCGTGCACATGTGCATGAGTACCTCTGTGTGTACACAGGCCATATGCTTTGCCTCGTCTGCAGTACACGCGTGTCTTTCTCAGTATTTTTACTTCAGTATAACTCACACTGGTAATGGTATTAATTTTCTGTCATGTCAGTGTCAAACCCGGCATGCTGCTCATCCTTTACCTTGATGTTCCTTTGGTGCTACGAGTTTACCTTTCACACAAAGTGTGCTCATCTTGGCTTTTTTTCTTAGAAAGTTCTTTCCCACTGGGATTCTGTATCTATTTTCCTCCTTTTTTTTCTTCCTATTCCTTTCAATGGTAAAGCTATTTTCTGTCAGCTTTACCATTGTCTTTGTCTTACCTGCAGCCCACACAGTGAGGTCCAAACTCTGCTCTAACGGATGCCCTGGGTTCTCAACTCCCAGGAGCCTGACCGAGAGCAGCCATGCCCCTGTGGCTTCAGCACATTTATTTGGGCTCCTGTGATGCCAGCCCTCCTCAGTGATTACAGAGGTTTTATCCTCGTTTCCATGAGGATCATGAGCAAGACTTATGGCCACTCTATGGATGAAGGAGGCGAATCAGGCCCCTGTGGACCCCCACACAGTTCTACTGCTTCCCGCCCTCACTAGCATCCTACCTCTGTTGTCCTGGATACCGGACACTGTGCCAAAATGTACTTCCTAAGGACAGCCTTCACAGTACCCCAGTCATATACCAGCCGTCACTCTGAGAATGTTCTAGAATTATCAGCTTCTCTCACCACTCCTCCCCTCACCCCCAATGTACCGTCTTCAACTCTATGTCACTATCAGAAAATGCATGCCCAGGGCTCCATAGCTCAGTTGGCATAGTGTTTTCCTAGCACACACAGAGCTCTGGGTTTTACCCTCAGAGCTGCATAAAACAGGCGTGGCAGCACACATCTGTAATCTCAGCATTTGTGAGCTGGAAGCAGGAGGTCAGAAGTTCAAGGCCATTCTTGATTCCACAGCAAGTTCAGAGCCAGCCTGGAATACATGAGATCCTGCAGAAAGGAAGAGAGGAAGGGAGGGAGGGAGGGAGGGAGGGAGGGAGGGAGGGCCTGTAGTGCAGGCAAATATTAGCAAAATTGTGACAGGCCTGCCATTTCTCAGTAGTTTCACTTCAGGCGGATGAGAAAGTGGGTGAGGAAGTTAGTACGGAAGGCAGGTAGCATGAGTCAGGATTCCCCCAGGAAACTCTGTGTGGGAAGCAGGAAGGACCAGAGCTAGATCTGACTCTGGAACAAAGACAGAGACAGCCTGGCTTCTGTGTCACTCCTGTGTGTGTTGTGATGCAGCTATGGGTAAGTTGGGGACAGAGTTAAAGTTTCTGTCTCCCTACTTTTGGCTAAAACTTTAAGTAAATTAACCTTTCAATTTCTCTTGATATGTTATACTGTTTTCTCTTAATTTGGATGAGTGTTTGGGTCTAGAGCTAGACTTACTAGCCTGGGCTCCAGTGACAGAATATGTCAGGACACAAAGAGACAGTTATCTGGTGGTGTCTTTTGGATATCCCACCCCCAGAGTTTTGTTTGTGGATCAAAGTTTGTTTGTCTGTTTCTGAATAACTCCACCCTAGGACACTCCTATCTGGTGACTTGTTGAAAGTCGCCATACCTGTGGCATAGCACAGAGCCTCCTAATGACTGACTAGCCTTGTGTTTTGGCCACAAACCCCATGATTCCAGCTTGGCCTGTCATTGGGAAGAATGAACTGTAGCGCCTGGACAGAGTCCTGTGTCTACTGGACCCTGGCTCAGACATCAGCACTGAATGGTTGTTTGGCGGTACAATAGAATCAGAGGCCTAGAAGTAGGAAAGATAGGGCTATGTACACAGGGAGTCTGGAGAAGGAGAGCCCTGCTGCTGGAGTAGAAATTCCCAGAGGGTGAGCTTGTGCATCACCAGGGCAGTCAAAGTCCCAGGGAAGGTGCTGGAAGGCATAGGCTCCCAGCAGGGTCTGAGAGCTGGGTGAGCTGCCAGGCAGAATAGGGGCAGCCTTGGGTGCTTGAATCAGGCAAGCAGCAGGACCACGTGGTAGCAAAGGTGGCTGCATCCAGATTAGTTGACAAATAGAGACAGAATCAGCCTCAATTAACACTAGACTTGGACCCAGGATGATGTCCCTCAACTTATTAATGGTAATTGCTGGGACATTGACCTTGCCCTGTAGAGGTTAGCTGAGTGGGAGGCAGGAGGGGGCTCGGACTGGGAGTCGGGTCAGCTGAGCTTGTTTTGTGTCCATCAAGGTTGAAGCAGGAGAGACTGCAGGGATGGGCGTCACTCCTCAGAGGACAGGCCTCAGCTCCCCTTTGCCTTCCCCAGTCTCTATGATTTTGCTTCCTAGTAACTTTGTCCCTTTTGTCTCTGTTCCACTTCTTGCCAGAGCCGTGCCAGAGTCTGTAGAGTTTGGAAGGGGTGTGTGAAGTCAGTCAGACACTCAACAAACACTTCCCTGGTTATGTGGGTCTGGGGAACTAATGTAGATTCTTCCAGACCTCGGATCAAGTAATCAGTTTTCCTGGGGACAAATGTCTTGCTGGAGGCTTGTGAGTGTCCCATCAGGGTGGCCTTGCAAGCAGGTGGCCTCTCTTGGCTTCACTCAGGATCCTATATACAGCATCAGTGTTTTTTGAAAGTTGTGCTTTCAACAGGGTGACCAGGTGTTATTTGGCAGCTGATATGACTGAAGGCATGCAGACAGTTCCCCTCTTTGTGTCTCCATGTATCTCCCTGTCCCTTTGGAAGTCAGCCTGTGTGACAGGACCATGTCTGCTGGGGCAGCCTTTCTTGCAGCTGCAGTGTTTGGTAGGCCTCTTGCTGTCGTGGGGGTAGGAACCCGTGCAGTTTGCTCCAAAGTGTCTCTGCTGAATTATTGGTTTAATAGCTGAGGAGCGGCAGGGTGCCAGATATGCTCCTCGCAGGCTCTGGGATTTGGGAGGGGTCTGGGCAGGGCCTATCATTGCCCTAGGGGTATCCTGCTCCCAGTCAGGAGCCAAGAATGCAGGCAGAGAGATTTATCTCTCTAGCTTTACGAGGCACTAACCGGAGAAGGCTGAGAGTTAGAAGCTGAATAATTGATTGTCCTGGCTTGCTGGGGGATGAGCTGGATTGAGAAGTTGGAGGCCCCACCCGTGCTGAAACCAGAAGTAGAAGATGCGGTCACAGCCTGACTGGTGGACCCAACTTGGGTACAAGGTCACAAGAGCCTTGGGTTAGTGTCAGAGCCTGGGATCCCTGGATCATGCACGGGGATCCCACGAGTTGAAAGGACCATACTGTTGGTTCCCCTCCAGTCCCTTTACATGCTCGTATGTCCACCTTCCCAGCTTCACAACTCCATCAGCCAGGGCCACCCTCCATCCACCCTCCCCACCACCCATCATCACAGGGAGCTCGTGCAGTCTCAGCAGGCTTGGTACTTGACTTCCTGAGTGCTGAGAGATTAATGAAAGGCAGAGAGATGGGGCATTCTGCCACCTGGTCCTGTCTGCCTCGGCCCTCTTCTGGGAGTACCCCAACATCCACATGGGGATCAGACCTCTTCCTTTGTGCTTTCTTCTCTATCTCTCCCTGCCCCCTCTCCAGCCAGGAGACTCTCAGTCCAGGACATAGATTTCCCAGGGAAAGGTGGACTGCCATGAGCTGGGCAAGTGAGATGCCCTTTAGGACAAAGCTGGTGGTGAGCCCTCTCCACTGAGGGTGCACTCCCTTCCTGAGCTCTTGGTGACTATGAGTCTGTCCTATCCCGAAGGGCTCACATCCTGTGCCCTGAAGAGGTCTTGCTCCTGTGCCCCCTGCTCAAGCCAATGGGTTTCTGTCTGGCACAGGGCACCATTTGCTTGCATTTTTATGAACAAACATGTTGCTATTCTCCCTCGCTGGCTTTGGGAGCATCACCAGGTCTGATTTACAGTGCTTAGTGTCAGGACAGGACTGGCTAGAATGGACATAGAGCCCTTCCTGACAGTCACTGATGGAAGCAGTATTAGCCACACAACCACTCCTGAGAGACCCAGCAGATTTTAGCTCAGCCTGCCTTAGTCTCTCTTCTAGGACTTCCCCACTGTTGGGGAAGGTCCGACTTGCATGTTGGTCTGACTTCCCAGTTGCTGGACAGGTGAGACAGTAAAATACTCAGGCGCAACACTTCCTGCTGCTCATGCCCTGAGCCTTTGAGGGTCATGGAGATGCAGAGGAGGGTTTCTGTTGGGCCCATATTCCCATGGGGGATCATTACTCACAATCCTCTCTGTCTCCCATCCTGACCTTAGTCTAGGGGCTTGGTGGCTGACCCTGATTGTTTTCCCCACTGTCCCTTGTAGGAGAGGCATTTGCTTGGCCAGGGTAGCCAGGCGGATCATATAGAGTTTGTTTTCAATTAACACTTGTTTAGCAAAGTTTCTCCTCCCCAAATCTCCCTGCTTGCAGGCAGGGCCCCCCTTGGCCCATGTGATCTGCTGAGCCTTTGCTCAAATATAAGCAGATTTGCTGCTTTCTAAACACAGCTAATCCAATTGTGCTCAAGGGCTGGGAGGAGGGCAGCCTTGGGCAGCAGGTAAGCTAGGATCTCTCTGGTTCTCGGACTATGGGCTGAAGCGCTGGGCAGCCGGAATTGGTCTAGTGGATGTCATCATTGTGTCCGCTCCTTATTTGACCAGAGCATCCTGTGGAGGGAGAGCAGTGGCCAGGACCCTTTTAAACAAGAATTCTGGCTGCAGTCATGGAGTATTCTGTCCCTTGGGTCCAGCCCAATCTGCTCTGTTGTGTCCCTGACCCCCCCCCCCATTTCTGGATGACAACCAGTACGGTGTGTAATTTGACCCTGGGGGTCCATACACAGAGTCTCTTTGGTTCTCAACTCTATTTTCTACAGGACCAGGCAGGTTCCAGGAGTAGGGGTGGGACCTTCATGCCCATTTCAGAAACCCATGGCCAACTCATAGCCCTGCCCCCCTGCCTAGCAAGCTTTGTTTGCAGGGGTACAGAGCCAGTGGGCTTCTTACCCCAGAGTTGTTCTCTGTGATCTGTGAGAGGTGTGTGTGCTGAGTTCCTCCTGCCTGATGGAGGAGCCGAAAACCTACCCTGAACCTGCAGAGCTCCCGGTTGACGAGTTCAATCCAGTTCCACAAATATTGACCCTGAGTCTAATCCACTCGTCCTCTAACACCGGCTCAGTCCTCTGTGGGTTCTGTGTAGCCGCCGCACATTCTGTTTAATCCTGCCTGATGTTCCTGATTCCCAGTGAGGGACCTAGGCTTACTACAGCCATGGAGTAAGGGGCCGTGCTGGGCTCTGACTTCTCTGTCCAGATTGGCCACTGACCTCCATGGAAAGCAACGGGGGTGTAAGGGGCCCGTGGGCCAGCCAGGGTGGGTGCTTCTGCCATCTGAGCATCAACCATGCCTGGTAGCCGAGTGGCACCCAAATCCTGCCTGTGTCCCAGCTGGTTCAGTAGGTTTGTGTAGCTGGAGGACCTAGCCTGGCTGGGGTGTTGGCTTGTGCGTGAGCCTCAATGTAGCTGTCATGATGGGATAGAGCTGATACAAAGCCCTTTAGCAAGCAAGACAGATGCAAGGGAGCTTGGGGCATACAGCTCTAGCATGTACTCCAGGCTCCTTCTGTCCGCTCTGCTCAGGAGTTTCCCCAATTCTTCATCTGACCCCTTGACTCTGCCCTTAAATGTGTCTTTGTGGCTCCAAGGCCTGGACATTTGGTTCTCAGGTCAAGGGTAGACTGACAAGCACTCTGATAGACAGAGTCTTTGGCTTGGGGTGACCTTGGAGTGGGCTAGGACACTGGGTGGGGAGGGGTGTGAGGGCCTGGGGTCATCCTTGGACAGAGGATGGTGGCCAGTCATCTGCCTTACTGACCTAGCTATTAGTATCTGTTGGACATTGCTGCCACATGGTGACCTCAAAGCAGGGACCAGGGCATTTATCATAAATGGAACTGATGGATTAAGGTGGAACTGGGTGAATTGATTTTTCCCCAGGAGCACTTAAATACTGCTCTTTGTTAGATCTCAGGGTGGCAGAGACAGGGAGAGGGAGGAAGGGACAGGTAGAGTATGATAGGACAGTTATGTGACAATGCCGAAGGAACAAGGAGGCGGCTATGGCAGAAGATAGGAAGGGTGAGCTGGGTGGTGTTGGGGACAATCACAAGCTTCCCAGCCTTTGGCAGAGGGAACATGACTACAGAAGCTTTGTTCCCTCTGGATTAGAACTGAAGGCTGGCCCTTCCCCCCACTGTGGGACAACAGACTACCCTTCTCCTGCTGCGTCTCAGTAACTTTCATATACTCCTAGGAGAAGGAGAGCCTAGTGGTGCATTCATTTGTTCCTTCATGTGGTAGACACTGCAATAAAGGGAGGCAAGAGGCAGTCAAGACCAGGAAAGCACAGGCAGGGATGGTGACAATACAAACTCACGTGTAGGTGGTAGTCCCATTTCTTCCTACAGGAGGTCTGATGTTAGTGTGTGCAGGACCCTTGTAGAGTCATAGCCATTCGGCAGGGCCATACCTGCTCAGCCTGCCCTGCTGTGCCCTGCCATTTTATTGTGGTCCCTGGTCTGCTGAGGACTAACTAGCTCCAACCCCGTGTGGGCTACCCGGAGCAGGGAGGTCACGTTCCCATCTTAGTCCATGGATGTTCCAGGAGTTCCATAGGCATTGCAATTCCCTGGCTGCGAGTTGTGCGCAATGGCTCCTAGGCAGCCAGACTGTAGTCCCACTGTGCTCACCTTCAAGTCTGTCTCAGTGACAGTTTGCTTCAGTAGGAGATTTGGAAGGAAGAGCAGGTAAGCCAGTACCAAGCCTAGTCTCTGTCAAAGGATGCATTCAGCTTGACCCAGTGGTGGTCTCTACTGTAGCAGGGTTTTCTCAGGTTCATGGTGGTCCCTGGTCATTTCTGATTAAACATGAAAGTGCTGAGCTGGAGGGCACCAGAGGGCTGGGGCCTGAAGCAGCTGCTAGGAGCTGTAGCTTTGGGCAATGGAAAAGAGTACACTCACCTCCCATGTCCACTCATGACAGGGGCCAGACAGTGTCAGGTGGGAACTGAGGGTTGTCCAGGTATAGCCCATCTTTGCATGAGCCTCCTGTATCAGCTGGGCTCTGAGGACTGATGTCTGTGGCCAGAACGAGCAGAATGTGTATGTGTGTATGTGAGAGAGAGGAAGGGGGTGGGGGAGAGAGGGGGAGAGAGGGGGAGAGAGAGGGAGAGGGAAGGAGAGGGAGGGAGGGAGGGAGGGAGGGAGGGAGGGGGAGGAAGGGAGGGAGGGAGGGAGAGAGACAGAGAGAGAGAAAGAGAGAGAAAGAGAGAGAGAGAGAGAGAGAGAGAGAGAGAGAGAGAGCCATTCCCACATTCTCTCTGCCAACTAATGGTCTGTTTTCTTTTATGTCTTCTTCCACAAAACCTGCATGGCTTAGACATCAGGGCAGATGGACTCCTCTCCTGCCCACTGCTGTTAGTGTGTGTGTGATTCTGTGTCCCAGGCTGGCCTTGAACCCTACTGCTTGTTATATATTGCAGGATGCTTTTATCTTGTGATTGCTAGACATCTAGACATGTGCTACCATGCCTAGTGATGGAGGGAACTTACCTCCGGGCTTTGTGAATGAACCAGGCAATCACTCTACCAACTGAGCTACATCCCTGCTCTCCTTGTTGTTTTGTGAGTGAGGATGAGGGTAGGGTCTGAGTGCTGTGCTACAACCCCAAACCCTCTCTTCTGGAAAGTTGAAACCCTTGTCTCAGCTTTGTGTGACCTTGTGCTTCAGTCTAGGCAGAGGATGGCCCTAGTACATAATCACACACACACTAATAGCAGTGGGCAGGAGAGGAGTCCATCTGTCCTGATGTCTAAGCCATGCTGGTTTTGTGGAAGAAGACATAAAAGAAAACAGACCGTTAGTTGGCAGAGAGAATGTGGGAATGGCTCTCTCTCTCTCTCTCTCTCTCTCTCTCTCTCTCTCTCTCTCTCTCTCTCTCTCTCTCTCTCTCTCAGGAGATGGCCCAAGAGGCCCAGAGGCTAGGCAAACATAGCACAAACTTTGTAAATATGCCTGTTTGCTCGGCTAATCGATCTTGGCCTCTCCTGCCTAGCTAAGGATCTGCAAGCCTGGAGGCAGCAGGGGTTGGGTTTGGGCCTGGAGTCAACTAACGCAGGAAGGGGTGTATCCAGTAGAGGATAGGCTGAGGTATCCCCAGCACTGCAGCTGGCTTGTTCAGATGCTTTTTACCTGGGCCCAGCTGAATCCCACTGCTGTTGCTCTGATCATCCTACGAAGCGGTGGGGACAGGGACTTCTTGGCTTGTCTCTGCTGTCTTCCCCTGCTTGCCTTCCGCAGACCATCTGTCCCTGTCTTCCTGTCCCTGCCCACTAAAGGCTTCTCTGCCCAGAAGTCTCTGGCCTGGTGCAAGGAGAGGCTGGGCTACCCTGGCAAAGGAGAAAAACCTTAAGGCTGAGCCTCTGCTCGTGGACAGGACCTTCTGCAAGCCAGCCAACTTAGAGCCAGCAGGCTCATGCCTCCCTCGAGAGAACCTGGGTCCAGCGACCCTCCAGGTCACATGAAGCTGGCAGCCAGCAATGCCAGCCATTTAGTGGTCTGTGACTTGTGACTTGTGGGCACTTGTGAACGCACTGGCTGTAGCCAGAAACGTCCTTCCATTACTGGCTTCACAGGCATCATACTCTCCTGGGCTGCCTGTGAGGCTGATGAGGCAGAGGGTGAGGATGGACAATCTTCCCCTGCGTGGGCTCACTGGACATTCCGATGATACCTGAAGTCTGTGAAAGCCTGAAGGTCCCTCCATTGGATGACCAGGGAAGCCCGCTTGATGAACTCCTTGGTCTGGCTGTGGTGTTGGGGTCCCAGGAACCAATTATAGTTCTGGGTATTCAGTTTTGCCATATGGAGGCCAGAGGTTGGGAGAGGGATCTCCAGAGAGAAGTTTTCAGAGGGCCCAGCCCATATCCTCCAACTATATCAGCCCCTGCCCATCGGGATGCCTGGCCTGGATTGCTCCATGAAGCCGCTCCTAGTAAGGTCACCTCTGTACACTTTCCAGGCCTGTGGAAATCTCAGAGATGAGTTTCCTATGGGAGGGGACATTGCCAACTACTACTGATTTATTTCTCTCCTCCCACAGTGGAACCCCACCTTGGAACCTTTCTAGCTTGTGTCTTGTTATCCTCCTGCACCAGCAATGGGCTCAGGACCAGCCAGACCCCAGGCTCTGGCTCCCATTGCTGTATGGCTGTTCTCCATGACTCCCGCTCCATGTCCACCTGGACCCCAAAATGGGAGAGCTGCTGAGGGCCCAGCTCCTTGGGGCCCAGTCAACTCAGCATCGAGCAAACAGGCAACAGAGCAGAACACTGGTCAGTTATCATCCTCCTCTTCCTGGAGCAGCTCAAGGATCCTTTAAATGATAAAGCAGATTTGTATCATGGGGTGCAGGGGAGGGTACAGAGCAGTGGCCTGACCTGTAGGAGGAGGCATTTGGCAGCAACGACAGGCAAGGGTGTGGCCTCTGAATGTCAGTGAGGGATCTGTGCAAATGATAAATCAGAATGTGCAAGTACGTGTGAGTGTGACAATTGTGAGTGTGCATATGTGTGAACATTAGTGCTGGTACATATGTGAGTGTGTGAGAAGCTGGGGCAGTCATGTGAAAGCATGTAATATATGAGTGGTCATGTGAACGAATGTGAGTAATCAGGAGAGCACGTGAGTGAGCAGTCAGTGTGTCATGAGTGGACCAGGGTGAAATTACAAGCGTGTCTATGAGAGTGTGTTAGGAGATACATACTTCAATGGACACACAAGTGTATATGATGACGCAACTGCATGAGTATATGCTTAATGCTTGTGCACATGTGTGCTTGTATCTGAGTGTCATGTGTGTATGTGTGCGCAGATATGTGAATGTACACGTTTGTGAAGGTGTGTGCATTCTTAGCAGCTAGGAAGCTCTGGCATCACTTCAGTAGCAATCGGCCTAGAAATGCTTGCTGAACCCACGGCATTTTTAAAAAATTTTTGAAATTATGATATAATTACATCATTTCTCCCTCTCTTTCCTCCCTTCTAATTCCCCATGTATCCCACCTTCTCTCTCAAATTCATGGCCTCCTTTTCTTTGTATATATATATATGTGTGTGTGTGTGTGTGCATTTCCACCTCTATCCAGGACAGTCTTAAGGCAGGAACCCTAGTCTGCTCCCACAGCCTGGACAGTCAGCCAAGGTCCTCAGACTGGAATCTTGGACATCCTGAAAAGGTTATTACTAGCCCAGACACTAGATTTGAGCTCTGGGGGTAGAGGACAAGATACCTCATGGTAGCCTGTGACTTTACTGAGACAGTAACTGGAGTGAAAATTACATGTTGCTTATGAAATGCACCCCACAGAATTTGCAACCATAATCTCCTTCTGCAGGCCCTGACCTCTGCTGGCCAATGTCCACTGCTAGCCACAGCACGTGGCGCTGTGCTGTGTCCTTGTGAGCTTGGAGGTGAGAAGAGCTCACAGGATGCTGGTGTTTCACATGCACGGCACGTGTTCCTCACACCCGTGGGTGTGCAGGGCTGTTTGCGGTTCCATGAAGATTCAGATCCGATGTGCTGAGCTGCGGCTGAGCAGTGCCTAGGAGGGTCCCAGCCAGGAGGAAAACAGGGCAAGTTTGATCTTCAGCGGGGATGGGCGGTCCTGAACTAGTGTGATTGTTGGGAGAAGTGGATGACACATCAGGGTCCTGCATGCATGTGGCTTAGATGTTTAGTTCTGAGGCATCTCCATGGCGGCCTGAAAGAACGCAGGGATGGGGGTGATAGAGGGCAGGGAGGATTGTAACTTCTGGAGAGGCATCTTACCCTCCCTGACAGCAGAAGTCTAGACCCACCTAGCTATGTCCCTGACGTCTTTCCATTGAGGAGAACTCTCAGTATCTAAATCTCTCCGATTTAGACAGCCCCCAGCACTGTACCCCAGTCCACCTCCCTCACAGCTATTCCAGCATCTCTGGGTGGGAGTGGGAAGCCGGATGCAGCCAGCTCTGTTGCTGTTTTAGGAAAAGAGGGGATCAAGGCTGGGAGGGCCTGGCCCATGTTCTAGTGGGGTTGTCTGGCTGAGGGACTGCACCTCGCCCCTGCACCCCTCCCCACTTTGTACATGAGGCCCTCCTTTCCTGGCAGGCCCAGCACCCCAGCCACCTCCCGCCCTGCTGTGGGTGTGATTTCACAGTGGCGTCCTCCTTGCCAGCTTGTGTCTCACATAGGGGATGTTTCCATTTTTACAGCAAAAAGAAGATGATTCCAGGCTCCTTAGCCGCAGCCAGAGCACAGCGCCCTCCCCCAACCCCCAAAGCTGTGCAGTGTCAGGTGCTTTGGGGTTGTGTGCAGGCTCCTTGTTGCCAGCCATGGCACTAATTGCTGTCACTCAGAGAGCCACCTCTAGCCTGGGACAGGCAAGATCGGGGTCTCCAGGGGAATCAGAACTTCTGTCAGAGTCTCCTAATAGCCCATCCCAGGTCCAAGCAGAGCCTTTGTGCCCAGCTGGGCAGGTCTGTGACTACAGGACAGGGCTTTTGTCTGAGGGACTTAAAACATGTGCACTGGGGTATCCAGGCTAGGCATTAGCACAGGTAAGTCCGAATCCTAGCACTCTTCCTTGTGTAGTCTACCAGTGGTAGCCTGTCCCTAGGGCTGGAATGAGGTCAGATAAAGTCTCCACTTCTGGCATGGGTATACTCATGGTGATTCTGCTGCCAAGTGCACTCAAATGACATCCCAAGGGTTGGGGGAGAGGACAGTGTCCATTGTTACCCAACTTTGCTCTCAGGACTGGTCTGCAGAATGCATGAACTAGGCTTCCTTGGAAAGGAATGTATATTGTACAGTGCAGTGCAGGCCCATTAGCTTGATATTCAACATGTTCACAAACCACCACTTGCGCAGCTCTGCTCCCAGATCTCGGGAGAATGGACAGGAAAGACGGCAAGAACACCCACAGCAATCTACAGAGAACACAATAGGAATGCTTGGGCAGCTAGACTGAGACTCAGTTTGACTCATCATCAAACACTATGAAGAAAGAGGATGCCGTTTGGCTCATCACATCGCCACCAGGGGGCGCACTGCTGTTGAGGATGGCAATGCTACAGGAACAGCCTTATGGAAAGAGTTCCCCCAGTCCCAGAAAAGTGGAGCAAATTCTGGATTAGATAATCTCTTGTCCATTCGTTCTCGGGCTCTAAGAGGAAGGGAGGGTAAACTGAGGCACATAGTGCCTAGGATAGGCATGGACTATGGGCTCAGCTGTGGAGGATCAAATGACTTGAGTCCTAACAGTCTCCCATGACCTATCCCTGGGGCCCAGACTCTGGGTGGATGGCCAAAGATCTTTTCTTGTTAGGACACTATCTATAGACGTGGCCACAGCATGACCTGTGGACTCTGACACATAATAAGGCACAGAGGAGACCTGGAGCCTTGGATGGGCTGTGGTACCCTCTCATGAAACCTGGATGGCAGGAATTTGGCACAAGTTGCATCTTCTCAGAGCCCTTATACACCTAATGTGTGTTCCCTCTCTGTCTTGGTTTCTCATGCCCTCTTCTCCCTGGGCCCGGCTGTGGTAGGGCATCCATGCTCCTCATGATGGCAACCTCTATTACTGTGTGAGGCTTTGGATGGACCCCCCCCCCCTTACTCACCTGACCCTTCTCTGCCAGAAGGATATTTTTCTTCCCCAGAGAGCCCCAGCAGTATGAGGTGAACAAGAGACATGACAGGGATCAAGGGACTGGCAGCTTTTCCTTTCCCACGTGGGCCTAGGTGACAGGAGCTCATCTCTTCATTCACAAGACGAGTGTGAAGAGGCAGGGACAGAGATAGAGACAAACATAACAGGACCTCCCACACAGAGTGGCTGAAGTTTCACATGAAAGGGGCAAGGGGAGACAAGACCCTGCCAGGGCGGTACCACATGCCACACTTGGATTTCTTCCCATCAAACCCCCCTTCAGGGTCTCCCTGCTCGTCTTCATGGGAACAAGCATCACGCCTAAAGCACTGCTGTGGACGAGAGCCCTCCTGGCCCTCTGGCCCTCGCTGGAGATTCAGAGCCAGCAGTCCCACTATGGCCACAAGGTTCATCTTCCAGAGACAAGCTGAAATTCTTGAAGCCTTGGCTAGAGCCTCAGTTTCTCCTTGTTAAATGGAGTATATCTTCAGCTGGGGCAGGAGTTACATCTGTTTTCCAAGCCCAGGCTTATCTACTGACTTAGCAGACATGTGCTTCCATGCTGGGCTGGCGGCTCTAAAGCCAGGTTCTACCCTAGGGAATCCTGGCTCTCATTGTTGCTCAGGAAGCAAAGGCTACATCCTTTGTGCCTAGTCTTGGGGCACTACCTGGTTTTGGTCTTCCTGAAACCTACTCTGGGCACAGATCCAGTAGAGGGTCAGCTGTGACCCTGCTCACTTGGCAGTCAGCCCCCGTGACGTTCCCCG
Organism: Tokudaia tokunoshimensis; assembly: GCA_036184795.1. NCBI lineage: Eukaryota > Metazoa > Chordata > Mammalia > Rodentia > Muridae > Tokudaia > Tokudaia tokunoshimensis. The sequence goes on along the minus strand of BTHU01000015.1, from coordinate 4,174,672 downwards.
TACAAGAGGATGCCAGAGCTTCAAGCACAACATCCCTCTTCAGTCCATACTTGGGGAAACTGCCGACTCCAGACAGAACTGCATGTGCACAGACATGCTTCATGCACATCCATATGCAACACACACACACCAAACACAACTGTGTCACATACATATGCACACATGAATGCATGTGCAACTGCACACACAGGTACACACACATATGGCAGTGGCACTGAGGGCAGGCAGGGCTGGTGGGAAACCTTAGCTAGCTGAGATTCAAGCCGCTTCAGCACCCATGGGTACTCTCTGGAGGCATGGGATCTAGATCTAAGTCAGGGATCTGAATGACACCTAGTGCTACTACCTGGACTACAGTGGTCACGGAGGAAGTGTACCAACCTACTGAAACCATCTTGAAGTCTTGCCTGTGCTGTACCACTATGGGGGCTGGCCAGAAGTCCCTGTGTGTTACTAGGTAAGCCTTGCCTGTGATGATAACATCTGTGGCAGTTGATGACCACAGTTAGAGCCCCCAAATGCTTCAACACAGGTTTAGGTCTCAGGCTTTAGGTCCATCTAGGAGTTGGTCCTGCATGGGATTCTAAGCTAGGATCACTCTAGTTCCCTTGATACCCTGCTGATATCTACCCAGACTCGGTCTGTGTCTCAAAGAGCTATCCCAGGCTTCCTGGCTGGGCTCCTCCCACTTGTGGGGCTGATTCCATTCCACACCTGCTGGAAATGCCCCTCTACCAAGGACTGAGTACCAAAAACCCTCTGAGAAGCCATGGGCAGAGAACAGGGCTGGGCTACCCACTGCCCAGCTGGCCCATCCTCAAACTTCAACTGTACACACTCTTGTCTTGTTGCTGGCCCCAGCCTTACTGTTGGTCCTCATCCTCTTTGGATATGGAACCCACTGGTGCAGCCAGAGGCACGTGTTTGCCCCACCCCATGCCTTGCCCGGTCCTAAGCCAGTCTCATGTACATCTCTCTGGCCCACCTGTTTGCTACCTGCCTGCAGCCCAGCCTCCTAGCTTGCTCTCTGGACATCTGGGCAGTAGGTTGACCCTCTAACACATATGCTTGTAGCCAGTCTGATGGTCACATTCACATTGGTACCAGCTGGCTGCAGCTACCTTTCTGAACATCTTCTGTGCAGAGACAGATTCTCCCATTTGTTAAGCCCATGTTGGGGTGATCCCTGGAGAAATTGAGGCTGTAGCTATTGTCTGGCTGGTGATCACTCTTTTCAGTTTACTGATATGCTGGGCCTTGAAGACAGCACCTGTCAGTTGGACAGATGTACCCCAAGAAGGGGTATTATTGGCCCACGGTACATCTGGGGCTGAAGTCACAGAAGTCCTGGGCCCAACATCACATCACAACACAGGAAGTCTCCAGGAAGCTTAGTAGTCAGAGGCAGAAGCTTGATCCCTGACCACTGCAGCTGGTCTGAGGCCATTCTCTCCATGACCACCCCATAGGTGATGAAGGGTTTGGGTAGCAGGACCCATGAGATGGGAGGCTGCTGGTGCCACTCCGCAGCCCTGTGCCCGGCCAGCAGCATTACCCTGGAGGTGCCTCATGCTTCATCAGCCCTTTCGCTGCTCTGTGGTGTCATCCTGGGCACTTGGAGCGGGTGATGAGGTTGCCTGTTTTAAAATAGATTTTATTGTTATTCAGGTAGGAGGAGGGCGACAGATCAGAAGACAACTGCCCTTGAAAAAAATCGTTCATTACTCACAGTTCCCAAGAGGGGTGCACACACTACAGGCACATGGACAGTGTTAGACCCAGTCTGGAGGCAGAGGGGACAAGGGGAAGCATGGGCAAGAGCCTTTATTGTGGCATGTGTTAGCAGCAATGGAAGAGATGGGAGGGGGTGTGTATGGGGCGGGGACTTGAACAATTGCACCAGGTTCGTGGCCCAGGGTCTGTTCCTAGTTGCTAAGTGTTTGGCTCTGGCATGATCAGGCAGGGTCCGGTGGCCTGGGGTGTGTGAGAATCTGATGAAGAAACAGGATTGCTTGTGGGTTCTGGGTCAGGTAACTTACACATGCAGGAAGTGCTTCCAATGAGCCCCTTACTGTCAACCCAAGCATTCAGCAAAGCCACAGGATGGCAGAGTGTCAGAAACAGACAAGGAAAGGACTGTTCTGTTACTCATTGTTTCCTGTGGAAGGGGCTGGGGTACCACCCCAGCAGGCCTGGCAGCCTAGCCTCTGGGTGGCAGGACACCTCTGAGGCCTGCCCTTGAAGGCCTGTAGCCAGTGGAAATCCCCAAGGTACTGAGAATTACTGGGGGTGTAGTGGCCAGATTCCCAAAAGATTTCCTGTCCCTACCCCAGACCTAGCTTTATGTGGCTTCTGGTTCTTGGGCTATTTCTTTACTACATTTGTTTGGAGAACTCAGAAATATAAGAAAAGGCATCCAAAATGCACAACTGTCCCACCTACAGACATACCTGATAGTGACCACCATCTGTTCTCTGAGTCACTGGACCCTACCTGCTTATAATCCCTGGCTGAACCCGACTGCAGTGCCTGGTTCTTCAGTGGACAGGGGCAGACTGTCCCAGGGTGATGGAGCTCCTGGCCAGGAAGGGCTTCTTTAACACCAGTACTTTTCTTTGTGACTCCTGCTTCCTGTGTGTGGCTATGAGAGGTTTGAGAATGCCAAGCCCTCTCCAGTAGCCACTGTATCCACAGGCCCAGCACAAGCCCAGCATGTAGAGGCTCCTCAGTACAGTAAAGAAATGAGCATGTTCCCTGTCTGCCTCCCTGTGGGCCTTACTTGGCACTCCAGCCTGGTCTTGGTTTCCAGTGAGGCCTCTCAGAGCTTTGACTGGGCAGTGGCATTTGTCTTCTACAGGGTGACCAGAAACCTTTCATCCCAATGGGACTGCAGCCAAGTCCTGCTTCAGTCCTTCTGTTTTGTGTGTCCCATTTTATGTTCATTTCGTTCTTGTGTGTTTCCCCCCTTTTAACTAAAATGATCCATTTATTGTGCTAAAGGTTGCGTATTCAGGACACCCACCCGGTCAGTAAGCCTGCATCATAAGTAATAGCATGAAACAAAGAAAGCAGTTTCTTTATATCCTAGAATATTTAATGGCATAAAGACTGCATGAACTTTGGGGGTTATCCATTCTTTAGTTGTGGTAACATGGCCTTAATGCAAAACTTGTCCTTCTAACCCTTTTAAAGTTGTGCTGTTCCGTGTCATTGTGTGCCCCTGTGTTATTGTGTAGTTGTCTCTATCATCTGTCTGTCGGTCTTTTTATCTTCTCAAACCAAAACCTTGTGCCCTTCAAACATCTGCTCCTGCCTCTGGCGACTGCCACTCTGCCTGGCTGGGAAGGTGAGATCACACAGCCTTTGTCCTTTTATGCCTGGCCTATCTCAGCCCTCTCATCTACCTTTCTGCTGCGTGATGTTTGGGCTCTGTGTTCAATAGCCGTGGCTCATAAAGTAGATGCCCTGCTTTTAATTCTAAGAGCTCACTTCTCAGTTTTCAAAAGCACACTTTATTCTCTGGTTCTCCAATTATCAAGCATTTGATATGAAGTGATACTGGTGGTCTCCAATGTTGTAGACCTTGTCAAGGTGCAGTCAGGCAGGTGGCTCTGAATTCCTCACACACTCCTGTCTTCTGGAGCCTTCAGCCCACAGGACAAGCCCGGGACTACCTCTTGCCTGTGGAAGGGCTAGGTGAGTGGTGCCTTGCCAAAGTCTACACTGTTGATGTAAATTACCAGCACGGCGCATGGAGCCCCAGAGTTACTGCAGCGTGCAGAGCTGGTGATTCAGGGCCACAGAAGGAAAAGACACCCTGTGAGTTGAGAGAACTCACCAAAATGCCCCGTTACGGAGATTTATGCTCATCCTTAAATATTGGAGATTAATTTTTTGAAAACATCTATAAATAAGAAATTTATATCTAAAACAATGCCATACATGGTGACAGGAAGGGATTAGAGTCAATTTATTCATGTATTAGTCAAAAAGTCAATTTCATATATTGTGTAGAAAAATTAAAATCCTTTCTGCATTTTATTACAAATTATGCATTCCCCATATATAGAGATAAATAATTGATAGCGTTACAAATACTTAATCTAGAAAATATTTATTAGGAACAGACAACTCATTTTTTAATGTGTTTTGTTGAGGATGATATTGTACACTTTAAAAAATTAATGACTTTTTTTGCAAGAAAAAGAATAAACACCCTAATTCTTTTGTTTAGTCTCTTGCCCAGGCCCAGGGAATGCTGGGCAAAAAGACACCCGCATGGTTGCTGTTGGCCTCAGATGAGCGGCAGGGCTCTGGGACCTGGCTCCCTGCCAGCCCCTTGGCAGCAGCCTAGGAGAGGCCTTGGAGGGCACCACCATATTTTCTTCTTCAAACTCTCTGTGGCTTGCAATTTTAGAATAAGTGTTTCTGACTTAATCTTTGGGAAAGCACCAGGCAATCTGATTTGTGAATGTGCTCGAAGAGCCAAGAAGTCAGCTCTCCACGGCTCCGGACATGAGCTTTGTGAGGCTGTAGGTGATCAGGCTGGGCTCAGTCTGCACTTCAGACACAGGTAGTCCTGCTGCTCCTTGCCTTTGGTGGCCCTGTGAGGGGGCTCTTAGCCTCCTCCTCAAACTTGTGTATGCTCTGGGCTCACCCATGCCTCCCAGCTCAGGCCTGCCTGGCACGAGGGAGGTTGAAAAGCCAGGTGGGCTCTCTGCACCTTGGTCCCTTTACACCTACGCCATGATGTGGAGCGGGACTGTCCCTGCTCCCTGCACTCTGTGCTTGCTGTGTGTATTGGTGCTCAGGCTGGCAGTCAGTGAGGTCCGAGGGCAGCACCTAGTCACCCCACCCCGCCCACCCAGGGGAGCACCTGGGACTGAAGAAATGACTGCTATGTTTATTAAAATATAAATTTTGTGCCTAACGGAAGTGCTGCTTCTATACATAGAAAAAAATGTTTAAAATAAAAACCAAAACAGTTTTCAAAGGCCCCATGGCATTAATTATTCATCTTTCACTAATGAAAACACGCCTTTGCAGGCGGCAGGCTCCCTTTACTCCGACGACATGGGGGCCTTGAGTGGTCCTAGGAAGGCTGGCTTGGGAAATGGCCAAGGACCTTGGCTGAGTTATTGCAGGAGCCGGGACCCAGGGAGGTAGTAGGTGGCTTTGACTTCCAGTGTCCTTTGAGTGAAGTGGCAGCAACCACCTTGCCCTCCTTGTGTCTACTTAGTGGGTGTGGGTGCCGGAACTGCTACGAGGAGAGCGTACCGGTTAGGAGCTGGTTCGGAGCCTTGGATCCAGCAGGGGTGAAGGAGGTAGCCTGCCGTGCAAGAGTAGCACTGGACACTGGTCACCAGACAGGCCAGGAAAGGGACAAAGGCTTTTGATCTAACCAGACTTTTCAGTACTGGGACAGCTCAGTGGCACACCTGGAATGGCCATTTCCTCTCAAAGTGGCCCAAAGTCCTGAGGGCTTGCTGACCTAGCCTGAGCAGTTACTTTTTAGCTTCACTTTTATGGGGTTCAAGTCTACAGAAATTGGCTGGCCCCAGCTCAGGTAACTGACCAATCACAAAGTTTTCCTGCCTGAGTACCCTTCTAGTATCCCCACATTCTTTCTCTGACTCCATTTCTGTGTTTATTGACATCTCTTGTGTTAGTGGGGATGAGTCACCTCCAAATCAGGGCTTTCAAGCAACAGAGAAAGGTCACAGACCAACTCGGCCTTGTTTGTTCTATGTCACTGGATTCCTAGAAATTCTAGAATCTCCTGGGTTCTACGTGGAAGGAGCCTGTAGTTCATACATGGAATGCCCTGCTCTTTCCCAACCCTAAGGCCCAGACTATACACACACACATAAGTGCTGGTCTCAGAGGGCTGGCAGGGCAGCCTTAAAGCTTGGAGAGCAGCAGCAGCAGGTGTTTCTATGACCCTCTGGTCCCCTCTCCTCAGAACTTACAGCATCCCTGGCCCACCACGAGCAGGTGCACCTGGTGATAGACATCCCAACCTGGTGCTCCATTATCCTGTCTGCAAGGCTGAGACTAGTGCTGCAGGGCTGCTATCCACCAGATACTAAACCTCTTCATCTCCTGCCTGGGGTAGTTCTAGGTTGTGTGCAGGGACATTTGTTCTCATTCATTCATTCATTCATTCATTCACTCATACACTTATTTCTACACCCATTCATTTACAAACACTCCCTAACAGCCTAGATATACTCTGGTAAGCAGGTCTCCTGGGGAGGAAAGCTGCTGAGCCTATCAGTCATCCCTCAGCTCAGGGGTCTGGGAAGCCAGAGGAAGCCTCTCTGATCTATACCGACAGCCAAGGGTGGGGGTGCATGTGGTATCCAGGGCAACGGATCCCCTGGGAAGAAGATGAGCTGTGCCCTCAGGCAGCAGCAGCAGGGAAGGGCCCCTGGAAGGGGCTTTTGAAGCCCTGTCTGCCTGTGGGGTGAGGGGTAGGGAGGGACAACTCTGGGTAAAGGCCCAAAGGGGAGATTCTCCTTGGTTAGCGAAGTGTCCCTTGCTATGGCCTCCTGTGCTAATGCCTGCCAGGATGTGGATAGAGCTGAATTTCTTCCAGCTCTGGCCAGGGCCTGAGCTCATGGTTCTGTGCCAGGTGTCTCTTGGGAGTGAAAGGAGCCAAGGGGAGCCGGGCATGTGTTGGCCCAGCATAGCTTACTCAGAAGATACGTGGGTCTAGGAACCACTGTTTAAGCTCCCCTTGTCTCCCCCTTTTACCCACTAGCAGGTCTGAGCTGGCTGGAAGCACCCCTTGACCTGGTATGGATTTCTTGTCATGCTGAGGCAGCTGCATCAGCCAGGCAAAGGAGCCAAAGTATCGGCCAGTCCTGGGTGAGGGTGGAGGCTTCATGGACCCTTCTAGATCCTCCTCTTCCTGGATGTCACTCTGACTCTACAACATGTGTATTTGTTTAGCTCAGACCCCACCCTTCACCACAAACTAGGGGCCTCTACTCACCTCCAGAACAGGAGAGGACTGACCCAGCACTACCTCAGAGCCCCTTTCAAAGCCAGAGTGATAGGAACGTAACCTCTGAGCTCAGCTGCTGTGTCAGGCACAAGTGGTTTCACTCAGCATGGTCATCCAGCCAGATGACAAGAGATACATTCGTTGCTTCTATGTCTTCCACTAGTGCTGAGTTAGATGAACACAGCTCTGTGACCCTCTAGGTGGGAAAGGGGAAGATGCTGGACAGAAGGGGAAAGCCTGGGCCGCAGGCCAATATGGAGATGAAGGCACAGATATGAGCTCAGAAAGGGAGACACACGGAATGGCAGGCAGGTGTGCACACACATGCTCACATGAATTCACTTGTGCTCATTTGCACACAAATGTAGCATCCTCATAGACACATGTGCCCATAAGCAACAAAGCAGTGTACATAGATATATATGTAATACATATGTATATAAAATCAGCTTGCTCACAGACATGCTGTATGTATGTAAAGCCAGAGCATGTGCATGCACTCCACAGTGAACACACTTCCATACACATGTATGCTTAGAACACAATGTAGAGCCCGCAGCAGAAATGTTAGACCGGTAGGGCTGGATATGGAATACTAAAAAATTGGTTCCTGGTAGATGGATCTGACTCATCTTCTCTAGAGTCAAAAGGTGGCTGCTAGTCCCTGGCTCTGGGAAGGGGTCCACGAGGTCCCATACCCAATATGTAGTTGGCAGGAAGTATGGGACACAATGGGGCTCTGAAGTGTGGGCCTCAGTTTGGCTGGTTGAGTCCAGATTCTGAAAGGGCCCCGACTTCCTACAGTCATAAGACATGGGTCCAGATACTTGAGCTGCATGCAGTAAAATATGGGCTTAAGCACCCCAGGCCTGTGTGGGGTTCCAGTACCCTCACTGGATTCAGTGGGACCTGTCATGCTCTGGAGGGAAACCCCTCCTATTTCAATGTGATACTTTATTTCAAGACTTTATATCTACAGCTTGCAGTTTCTACAGCTGTCCAGGCTGGAAGAGCTTCAGGCCCTCTAGCATGGTGTGGGAGCTCCCAGCGTGCAGCCAGTGTGCAGAAGGAAACGGCTTTGCTCTTTACAGTCAGCATTGGGTTGATGGACACAGCCAGCCTTTGGTTGCCAGTTGAGGAAGGGCCAGCATAGGGCAGGGCCACAATCTTCCTAGCCACATCTGTGTCCCATTAGCCTCTATCACTGCCACTCTGGGAGAGAACAGAAATTTGCAAAATATGATGGCATCTTAAGAGGCTACGGCAGAGTAAGCTGGGATGGCAGGGTAAGGACCATGCAAGGAGGGAGTGGAGGAGGAAGATGCTGAGGAGGCCTTGTGGGAATGGACTAAGGGAGCAAGTAGAAAGGAAAGACGTAGGTGCTGAAGATGCCAATGGAGACAGGGTTCAGGCGCCCTGGCCTGCTCCAACTCAGATCTATTCCAGGAAGGCAGCATAAAGTCTCCCTTAGCTGAATGCATATACAGTAAGCACTAAACACTTGCTCTATTTGGAAAATGTCACTGGGGTCTGCAAAATGGCTTAGCTGATAACAACATTGTTCCTAAGCCTGACAACCTGAATTTGCTCCCCAGGACCTACATGGTGGCAAAAGAGAAACAACTATTTCAAGTTGTCCTCCACACATACACTGTAGCGTGTGTGTGTGTGTGTGTGTGTGTGTGTGTGTGTGTGTGTGTGTGACACAGGGAGAGAGAGAGAGAGAGAGAGAGAGAGAGAGAGAGAGAGAGAGAGAGAGAGAGAGAGAGAGAGATCATAGAACAAGAATGGTATGGTGCAGTAGAACCCAGAACACTGAAGCCCAGGTCATGCACACAGGGGGCTCTCCTACAATTTTTCCAGCTGTGGGGTGGTTTCTAAGTACAGATAGAGGGATTCCCAGGAGTGGAGTTCAAAGATCCTAAGAGTATGGGCAGAGGGAAAGACACCTACTTCAGGATACCTCTGAGACCCAAAGTTCCCAGCCTGCTACAGAACTTCAGAGGGGCTGAATGTGACTGGTCTTTGCTTTACTGGTCTCTATACCCTCAAAATTCCTGGATTTCAGGGGAGGTCAAAATCAGGGAGCGAGGTTTGGCTTGGGGGTCATCCAGGTAGGGGTGGGCTGGGTGGCTCATGCCAGGATATCCAAAGATTCTTTAAGGGATCTTTTGAGGTCAGGAAGACTGGAGTGTGGCCAGGACCAGTCAGAGATTCTCTTCAAAGTCCCACCCTTGAGAATCCAGTTGCTTTCTCCTAGCCAGCATATTGCCTAGAAGTTCCAGCCAGGCCACTGTGCTGACTTAAAAAAGTTCCTAGAGCCTGAGCCTGGAGAGTGGAATGAGTGGGCCTTCAGCTACTCATTGCACCAAGACCCAACTTTCTGGTAAAAAGAAGTCAGGTCCTGGCTTTGAATGGGAGAAATAGAAACTGCCAAGAAGGACAGCTGTGGCCCTCTGACCTGACATTCTCCACTGCACACATGTGTCTCATCCCAAGGAGGCCCATAAGGGTCAGAAAGAGGACAGCCAGGCTTCTGTGAGTCCCTTGTGGTACAGCTGTTCTGTCTGTGTCCTAGATACCCTGTGAATCCTCATGGCCACAGCTGGTCCCTTCCTGCTACATCACAAAGTGACCATCTCCAGGATGGCTATTTCTGGATGGTTTTGCCCCTAATCCCAGCAGGGTACCCCCTTGGGGCAGGAATGTTGTTTCTAGGTTCCTTCTCATTGTGTTGTGGGGCCAGCATGGGGTCACTGTCCACTTCCCAAGTCTGCTTAATCTGTCTGCTCCTCCAGGCCAGGCCCACACTCCTCTAAAGCCCACAGCTTGAGGAAGGTACTGTCTAGTAGATGGGGATTTGCCAAACAGTGACTGTGTCACACAGAGGACATGATGTTTGAGACTGGGGTTGCAGGACTGTGCTGCCTGGACCTTCTGATTACAGGGACCCCACAGCCAGGAAAGTCACTTCTTCCTCATCAGAGCATAGCAGGATGCTGGGATGAAGCTCACCCACGGCCCTGTAGGTGGGAGGCTGCAAAGGCAGGATCTGTCCTCTGGCCCATCTTTACGGAGGTGAAGAGCAGCAGTATGTGGAGAGAACAATTCATCACAGTCTGATGTAAGGTGGCTTTTTCTGGAACTGGCATGTCAGGAATGCCTTTTCATGCAGCTAGGTACCACAAAAGAAGCTGAGGTCCTAAAATTGGGACTTATCATAGAGATCCCAGCAAGGAATTATGCCTAAGTGAGCAGCCCTGCGTTTAGTACAGACTTCTTGGCATAAGAATGAAGCCTGGCCGGGGGACACATTATGGGGGAAATCCCAAAATAGGTTGAAATTGGGCTGGTAAAATGGCTTAGTGAGTAAGTGTGTGTACTGCTGTCCAGAATACATAGGTTCGATTCATCCATCCACATCATGTGGCTTACAACTACCTCTAACTTCTGGCATCCTTGGCCACCTATATTCATATGTACACACACACACACACACACACACACACACACACACACAATCTTTAAAACTATGATGAAATCTCAGCCTCAAGAGATGAGAAACTTGACAACATGGAGGCCGGTGCTAGGGTTGCCCGAGAACGGCATGCCTGGCCCTGGCCTCCCCTGTATGGATTGTGACTAGAGCCCAGTTTCCCGGCACTGTGGGTCTCAGGGCCTCAACTAGTATACGAACTTCTCAACCTCAGGGCTCTGTCCTTGCTGGCTTCATTGAGACTGCCACTATTACCTCATGTTAAAAGGGTGGCTAGCCCGAGGTACTTGTTTCTACCTGGACTGCACCTCTCCTCTTGGCCTTGATAGTCTCTCTGAGTCATACTGAATGTGTCCAATTGTACCCAGCATAGGAGCCACCCAGGGCACTAGCTTTCCATCAGACCTCAAACAAAGTAGGCTGGACTCGTGCTAACAGGAAACCAGAGACTGTGTGGACCACGTGGGTGGGGTTGGGAGGAGGCACTTCTGGAGCAAGAAACCTTGCCGAGTTCTACAACTTCCAAAGGTAGGTGATCTGGGTCCCTTGAATTCTGCCACCCAGGCTGTCCCAGTCTGCGCTGACAACATACACTGGCTTGGTCCCATGTTGACTAGCTGGGCTGGACTCTGAGTGGGGGGAACGGCAGGGTCTGGCCAAGTGTTAGCCTGAGCTAGTGAGGCCATATCCATCTGCCATCCGATCTGCCTGGGAACAATCCTTACTGTACCTACTGGAGGACTCCCAAGGGCTGGGAGCTATCCCAGCTGCTTCAGCCTCTCTGTAACCACTAGGATTCAAAGAGAAGATTGTGCCAACGTCAACAGAATGAGAACAAGACAGCCTCATGGTACTGTCAGGGAGAATGCCCAATTAGGAGGGTAGCTGTGGGGGCAGGGCATGCTGGGCCTATGACACAGGGAGTGCTTGGGTCTGGGAAGGTTCCACACAGCCGTCAGCTTCTGGCTGCAGCACTTGGGTTCCACAGCCCCACACCGTGATGACAGTGAGGTCTACCTGAAGGCACACTGGACGCAGAACTCAGCACATACAGAGCTTGCAGCCAGCAACATCATAGTCACCAGCAGTGCACACTGGCAGCTGTGCCTCGCCTTGGGTTCTGAGGAGAAGAACACTGGGTGGGTGTTAAGTGAAGATCCACACAGTTGTAGAGTTTGACAGACTCTGCCACAGTCCAGGTAACTGTAGGGTTCTAGGGCATAAGTAAAACCACAGAGATTTAGGGTTGATGATGTATATGTTGCCCTAGGCGAGGCCTGGGAGCCCCATTCACACACCCCAATTATAGGTACATTTCATTCCCTTTTCAGGCTGAGTGTGCCGAGGAGAGACTGTATATAGCCTGCAGCTTGGGACCTAGAAAGGAGACTTTAGGCACATCTCAGTGATTACCCTCCCCTTCTGCTAGTTCAGTTCTCTAGAACTATCTGGAGATGCAGGGTAGTGAGGTGGGGGGAAGAAAGCTACATAGACATTGTCTGACCCCAGACTCCACATTTCCCTACCAGAGCTGGTTCCCAGGGTCTGAAGATCTGGTGTAGATCCCAGGAAGCAGGCTGCACGGTCTCAAGAAACAGAACAGACTATAGACCCCTGTGGACCGCCTCTTCTATAGAGATTAACATCTGGCCTGGGCGCTAGCACATAGCCAGCGGAGCTGCTGGGCAGTGTGTCCCTGGAGGACATGGCAAACCCTACATGTGGCTACATGTGGCTACATGTGGCGGTTCTAACAGGAGCTGCATGCCTGGACACGTCTAGATTGGAGCCAGCTACAGAGAGGCAGTGATAATGGGCAGAGACAAAGGCCAAAGTTAAGGTGCAGACAGTAGGGTCTAAGAATAGAGGCTTCTGCTGCTCCAAATCAGAGGGCAGGTGTGTAGGAGCCAGGCCGCAGCCCCTGGGGAAGTGGGAAGTTTCCCCTCGGGTTATCTGTCTGATATTGCAGAGCCAGAACTGGGGGCTTCCTGCCTCCGTGAACAGCTGGTCACAGCCTCCAGCCTGGGCTGTGCTCTCCAGGAGGAAGCAGAGGCAGGACACCGCTAGGAGCTGCTGGCAATGAGATTCAGCCAAGAGGAAACGGAAGGAAGAAAGTGGCTGAGACCCAAGGCCAGTGAATGTAGACTTCATGGGTTGTGGGGTCTGTCGAGGAGGTCCTCACAGTAGACAGCTCCACATAGAGAAGATGCCAGCCACAGAGTGTCACCTCCACAGGCTTCAGAAGGGCAGGTCCTCACTCCTGGCTCTGCCCTGTTGCAGGGTTTGTCCAATGAACTGGGCCTGCGCCACTCCTAATGTAGCACCCTTTCCCTACATGTCACCCTGGGGCCACCCTACTCCAGAATAAGCTCAGTTCCTCCTAGTCCAGAGTCCTCAGCTCTGGAGCCTGGGCAGCCCCAGGGAGATGAGGGACCGAGGGGCTGATGAACATCTCTCCTGAGAGCTGAAGACTAGGAACAGCAGCACACAGAGTCCCCGGAGTGAGGGACAGCCAAGGCAGGAGGGTATGAAAGACAAGATGGCGCTGGGGAAGTCCAAGTGCTACGAAAGCTCAGGGAAGGGAGATGTGGGTGTAATTCTCCAGATGGTTCTAGGTACTCCACCTAAAGCTACGGGAGGGACTGACACATGGGGACTGTGCTCCATTTCTTGTTGGGGCCAGAGGCCTCACAAAGCTGTGTCCTCTCATGGTAAGTGGGAAAGGACTGTGCACCAGGGGGATGGGATCAGGGTCTCCTTCACTCTGCTTTGTACTGGCCAGCCCCAGGGTGTTCCCAGTGTTCCTACAGCTTTATCCCCAGCCCCTGTAGGTCATAATTAATACCACTGTTTTCCACCGACTTGTAAGGAAAATCCTACATCTCCGAGCTGCTCCTTCTTCATATATGGTAAGGCGGGGTGGAGGGAGGCAGAGAAGGTGCTATGGTGTCTGGCACAGCTGCTGGACAAGGAGATCCTCCATCGTAGACCCTGAACCATGGGTGTGCAAGATCCTGCCTTTCCACCTGGCTCTGCACACACCTCCATTCCATTGTCACAAGAGCCACTCAGGGCAAATGGTGTCACCATCAGCTCTCCTAGGATGCAGAAAATCCTCTGCTGAACCTTCCTCTTGGAGCCTCCCCAATGCCAATGCTGGCCAGGACACAAGGACGACCTACCTGGCTCCAGTGCCGTGGCCTGGTGAGTCTTGCTTTCAGCGTTCAGCTTGACAGAACTGAGTGGACTGGGGCAGCCGTTGACTCTTCACACAGCACAAGTGCCTAGGCTGGACCCCCTATTGTGGGAGAGGACTCACGGACCAACTTGTTCCTCTGCAGGTCTGGGGAGTTTCTTGGGTGGAACTGGGTAGGACAGAGTCCTGGAAGGTATTGGCTAAGGATGAGGTGGTAGGAAGGTTACGGTTGCTCCGTGAGAGCAGAGTCTTTGAGGGAGAACCAGGAAAGGCCTAGTGAATGGAATAGGCAGTAAGTAGACAGATGGACAGGCCACCAGCTTATCCATGCTAGTCAGAGGTCGCAGAGGAAGTGCCCAGCTGTTCCTAGGCTGACAGGTGATAGCAGTGGGATACTGGGTAGATGGGATGGCTCTGGGAGCCAGGGAGGACTGTCCAGAAAGCCTCAAGGAATAGGTCTGTTAAAGCAACCCCGGAGAGGACACCTAATAAGAGTCTTGTAAGCATCTGCTGCCCAAACCTCAGTCTGCCTAGCAGCACACAGACTGCTACCCAGAATCCCACAGTCTGACCAGAGGCACAAGTTCCACCCTCTTACCCCTCCCTCCCTCTCTCCCCTCCTTCTCTACCTCCCCCAACATTTTTCAGAAATAATTGTGAGGCAACTGTATCAGACAGTGGCTAGACCTTGCCCCAGAGGCTGGGCCCCAGATCCTCACAGGGTGACCTGTCTGGTGGCTCAGTGAAGAGTTTGCCATGTGAGGTCTTCATCCTTCTCTAATTGTCCATGCTCACTTCTCTCCTTCGTCAGCAGAGCTGCAAGCCTTGGCGGCATCATTAATGCAACTCTAGCACTCTGGTGTGAGGAGGGGGCTGCCCGCTGCCGCTTCTCTTCCCGCCCCCGAGATGGATGTTCTTTTATTGCCCATAAATCTCGGCATAGACTCTGTAAAGACAAATCGGAGGCCTGCTAGTCCCTTGTGTTTACTGGGCCGGTAGGCTGTGGGTTTAATTAGGCCTCAGCACTCACAGGAGCAGCTCTGGAGAGCTGAGGGGCAGGCCACCACGCCATGCTAGGTCTTCAAGAGAGCAGGATCTGTCCGGGAGCAGGGTCTGACCTCTCGCTTTGTCTGGGGGAACTGAGGTTAGTCCACATGAGTGAATCATATATCACTCCTCCTTCAAACATCTGTCTCTGTGGGTACCCATGCTGGGCCCTGCAATGTAGTCTGCTCTTGCCCATGTAGCTCTGCAACAGCTCAGGCCCAGGCCTGTCTGGGCAGCCTTCAAGCAGTGACTGTCAGCCCTTAGGAAATCTCCGTTTCTGTGCCTTCTGTTGGAACACAGTAGGTACCTAATGGCTGCATGCAGCAGATAAGCGGAGCCCTGTCTCTTCCTACCTGTGCTGAAGCTTGAAGCATTTGTCCAGGCCCAGCCACAGTGCTGGCCCTGAGGGCAGGGTCCAAATGGGAGTCAGCTGCCTGCTGATACTTGCGGCCTGCCAGCCTTCATGTGTTACATGCTATTTGAGCCAGGGAGATAGGTAGGTAAGTAGGTGTAGCTTGTCCCCCTCCCCATGTGTGTGTATGAGTGTGTCTCAGAATGTCAAGGGGATTGTTTTGTTGGTGTGCCCACAGAAGTGAGGTTCATTACAGTTCCCTTCTACCATTTGCTATATGACATTGGGGACCCCTTGCCATACTCAAACCTAGAGTGTGAGGGTCAAGAAGATGGGCCTTGTAGACGGCCTTGGTGTGTGTATGGTTTGGGAGAGAGGGCTCAGGCACCATGAGACAGTAAAATCCACAGTGGCTGGATATGACTTGGGACCATCTGACCAGACAAGTAATTCAGTGTTCATATATTTACCATGGCCTAGAGTGTTGTCTTCCCTCCCAGATGACATCCTAGGCTGCCTGGCACAGGAGAGAGGTCAACATCTAGAATCCTGGGACAGGAAATTCCTGTGTTCCAGGGTATCCCAGGCAAGCCTCAGCGCATAGCCAGTTACGGAAACAGCTGTGACCTCAGGTCCCTCCTGGTTCAGACAAGTCTCTTCCGCATATCAGGGATGTCAGTAGTGTCCCATTGGGCCCTTGGATGTAAGGCCCACCCCATGCTGAGGAGCTGAGGTCTGGGGCGTGGCTCATGGCTAAGGCATGCCTCTCCCACTGTGAGGAGGGCCCCCACCTTGTTACAGCTCTGAGTATCCTCTGCACCCAGCCCATCTGAAAACTTCTCTCTTCTCTGCAGACACGCTTCTGGCATGTTCTCGGTCTCACTAGACGTCTAGTGCTGGACATTGTGCTGCTGCTGCTATTATTTTAGAGCTAATAAGGATTAAAAAAATATAATTCTCCCAATTACTGTGCAAAGTCCCACCAGCAAGATAAATGGGGCAGATGTTCCTTTAAGCCCAGATGTGAAACCCTGAAGTAGCTTCTGAGACATGAGGACCTGCAAGGGGTCCTGAGTGACCTTAGGAGACACCAACTCTGAGACAGCATCTCAAGGGCTGCTTGCTCCAGACTTGTTTCCCAGGGTACCTACCCACTGTGAGTCAGGTTCCAGCCGTCAATCTCCAGAAATTATGCTCAATGGTGTGGCCTTGGCAGGACTTGGCATACTGGGCCAGGCCTGTGAACAGGGAAGGATTATATCACAGGGAACCCTGTGGTTGGCCTAGAATCCTTGGAAGGGAGCCAGGTGTGTCCATGGTAAACCAGCAGTGGACACCCAAAGGGGGGCTGACATACTCCACAGTGCTTTGCATGTCTTTAATTAGCTTCCTGCACAGCCTCAGGGTCCCAGAGACCTGGGTTGGACACCAGCCAGAGGCCAAACTGATGTCCAGAGCCTGACCTAAAGGAGCTGCTAAGCCAAAACCAGGTGGGTAGAGATAAAGAGGGGTTAGGGTGGGCCAGAGTGGAGTCCTGAGGCTTTGGCCCAACCCCCACTCCTTCCAGGTCCCTCCCCATCACCGGCCGGTGATCTCATCCATTTCTGGGCTGTAAATATCACCCAAATGCTCACGACTCCCAAATGTGTCCTCCAGCCGGGCCCCTCTCCCGAGCTCAGCCTGCACAGCCCACGCGACACCCCCGCCCAGATGTCTCCTGGGCCTCAACAAGCCGCTCCCCCTGGCACCCCCTCCTTGGGGACAGGCGCCCCTTGCCGGCTGCTTAGGGCAGACGCCTGGGAGCCCTGCCCACCGCCTCCAACCATCCTGTCAAGTCCAACTTGAAACACATCCCCTGCCTTCTGGATCTGCCACCCCTAAGGTCTGGCCAGAAAGTGGCAATTCCATAGTCCCTGCCTGTGAGCAGACCCCACACTGTGTACCACTGCCAGGAGTGCATGAAAACTAGACCCTGCCCACTCCTCCTTGAAACGAAGTCTAAAAAGACGTATGCTCTCTCTCACACACACCTCTGGCCATTGCTTCTGCACCCTGTTGCCCACCCCCCCCAGCTTCTCCACCACCTTCTCTGGCAGCTTGGCTAGACCATTACCTCCACTCTGCCCCCAGACTTCTCTCTCTGGAGAGGGGAGTATGCAGAGCCTCAAGGGACAGGGCAGGGTCTGTAGGACCCCAGGTATGCAACTTAGGCTGTTAGCCTGGTTACAAGACAGCACGTGGCCCGGAAGCCGTCTTTACTATCACTGGAGGCTGGCTTCTACTCCCCACCTATGGGCTAGCTGTTGGTAACAGAAATGGAAAGAGGCCTGAGGCCAGATAGTGCCTGTCAGTGAGGAGCAAGTCCAACACAGGCAGAGGACCCTGCTCTGAAGGCATGTGGACTAAGATAGAACCTTCTGTCCTGTAAGCCACCGAAACTGTCACTATCTGCTGCAGATGGCCAGCTGGAGACCCCTAAGGTTCTTTGTCAATGGATGCTTTTTGGTTCTGACTTATATTTGGGAAGCCCTAGACTTACCCCTCAGCACTGCCCCTCCCACAGACTCTGCTGGCTTCCCAAATAGGCACGTGTTCTTTGCTGTTAGTGGTGAAGTGACTGATGGAGACCCCTGTCCTGTCCACCTGCAAGCCAGCAGCCTCCCAGGATGCTGTGGCAGGCTGTCTTCTTCACGGGCCACCATGCTCCCTCAGCTAGGGCTAAGAGGGAGAACAGGGTGTTGGGGAATAGCTCCTAAGGGGACGGGGCTGGCCATGCAGTGCTCTCACCCATGAGACTTGCTCCAATTGCAGCATCCCCAGATTAGGGACAAGCAATGATGCCCTAGCCTGGAGCACAGAGGAACAAACTGCAGGTGGAAATGTGGGCAGCCATGTGGGCATGAGTGGTAGCACCAGCAGGCCCAGGCCCAGGTTTCCTGAAAGAGGTTCCCTGGTAAGGAAAAGAAGCCCAGACCAGGACCTCAGACTCCACCTTTGCCCGGGTTCCTCCTCTGTGGTTGCTGAGCACATTGCTCCACCCAGCCCCCCCCCCCCTTAGCTTCTGGATCCCTGGCCGCCCCCGCGGCCATCTGGCTCCCCCAATTCCCTCCCCCAAGTCCCTGCATTTTTCCCATTCTCCCAGCTTTTGCCCTGGTGGGGGAGGCAGACCCCTTCCTGTTCCCCTCATAACCACTTCCTCACTCTTTTCTGGCCAAGTGGTTCTTTTCCTTCTGTGTCTGAGGTCTTTTCAGCCCAGGCCTCAGAGACTCACACATGCGTCTTCTTGTCTGTGCTGTTTTAAGCACATGCACACACACGTGTTGTCTGTGTGGCGCCTGCTTTGCAATGTGTGTCTGTTCTGTACTCACGTGTATTTGTGGCCACATGTATCCTCGAGTGCTGTGGGGTGATATGAGGCCCCTAGGCATGAGGACTGCGACCTGGGGCAGGGCTATGAGGGTGCACACAGTCCTTGCCTGAGTTTTAGCTCTCCTTTGGAGCTACCCCATTCCTGGTCATTCCCAAGCAGGGGAGCATGGTCTTTACACCTCACTCTCAGCCTCCCCTTGGGCTAGACAACCCCAGAGTAGATGTCCTCACAAAACCGAGCTTGTTTAGAACCATATATTGCTGAGCTTATAGTCAGCCCAGCTCACAGAGAAGTTGACTGAGCTCATGGATGTCAGCTATGGGGCAAGCGCATTGGTGCAGCTAGAGGGTGGTGAGAATGTCACCTCACTCTCATATGTGAGCCCCCACCCCCACCTCATCCCCCCTTTCAGCCCAAACTGCCCTACCAATGAGGGTGGGTAGTTCTATCTCCTCTCAGGCCTTCTGTGCCAGTGTCTGAAGGAGATGCTATGCTGGGACCCACCCTCGTTTCTCACCACCCACAGTACCGCAGCCCAAGAGGCCACAGCTTAAGAAAAGAGCTCTTTATTCCACGTCATCCGATATTTTACACAAGTAAAATAAAATTCATATCTCTATATACCGCGATCCGGGTGGGAGGCGGCGTTCTGGAACAAACGCCACCCCCGGAACCCTGTAAACATGATGGGGTGGAGATGGGGGTGGGTTGGTGGGGAGGCATCTGTCAGGGAGGGCCTGGCCTGCCCCTCAGAGCCTGTCCCTGGCTCTGGCTGGCGGCGTGGTGAGAGACCCCATATGTACACACACCTGGTGGCTGGTGGCTGGTGGCTGGTCAGCAGGGCGCAAGCACTGTCCAAAGTACCAGTGCAAGGCCCAGAGGAGCAAGGCTGCAGGCTAGAGCAGGCAGGGCCCCTGAACCCTCTGCATCCCCGGTTCCACTGCTCCCACTTCCTGCCTGGCCCAGACGGCAGTGGCTGCGGGTGCGATTCTTCCGAGAACAACCTGGCCTCCTGCGGGGACCAGTGGTGGGCAGTCCTGGTGGCTCAGAACCCCCAGGTCGCAGGGCAGTCAGTGGGGGCTCTGCAGAGCTGGGCAAAGTCCCAAATGGAGAGTCATTGATGTGCCGAGGACCTGAGCCATTGCCTGGTGGAGTGTCACCAGGAGGCACACGTCCCTTGAGGGCATTTCCAGCAGAAGCTGGCCTCCCAGGCTCCAGTACTGAGGCTTTGTCTGCAGCATCCGGCTGGCAGCACTTGGGGAGGCCCAGCAGCGCCTCATCAGTGAGCTGACTGGTCTGGATGGGATGGAAGGGCCCTGAAGCCACAGCACAACCTTCTAGGTCACTGGCAGCGAGGCGCTTAAGATCACGGCCTGCCAGGCGTGGGGGCAGGTTGCAGGGCACCTCTGATGAGGAACCTCGGAACTTCTGCAGCCAGGCCCAGAGCGGACGTGACCGGCAGTCACACACCCAGGGGTTGTCATTGAGTCGCAGGTACTGCAGAGACCTCAGGGGCACCAGGACCTCTGCGGGAAGCATGGAGAGGTTGTTGGCGAACAGGTAGAGGGTCATGAGGCGGCCAAGGTCCCGGAAGGCATGTGGGTGCACATGAGCCACATGGTTCTGGTGCAAGAGGAGGCGGTCAAGACTGTGTAGGCCACGGAAAGCGTGCTCAGGCACACTGGGGATACGGTTGCCATGCAGAAAGAGATGCGTGAGGTTGCCCAGGTCTCGGAAGGTGTTGTCAGGGAGCGCCTGTAGATGGTTGTCTTGTAGGTAGAGGTACTGCAGTGCTGCTAGTCCACGGAATAGGCCGGGACCCAGCTCCTGCAGGCCACATCTGTCCAGGTGCAGTGTGTGCAGGTGGCTCAGGCCATGGAATGTGGCAGGGTCCACGACACGAAGTTGTGCATTATCACTAAGATCTAGTTGCTCCAGGAGGGTCAGACCAGTGAAGGCGGCGGCATCGATCCGGGCTAGTGCATTAGAGTGCAGCCACAGGATAGTGAGATTTCGGCATGACTGGAAGCTAGCAGCCGGCACGTGAGAGATTCGGTTGCCATGCAGGAAGATTCGCTGGCTAGAGGCTGGGATGCCAGTGGGCACAGCCTGCAGGCCCTGCTGGGGGCAGCTTGTTGTTACCTTGGGCTCATTGTAGCACACACAAGCACCAGGGCATGGTGTTGCTACCCTCCAGGCCTGTAGCCACAACACCCAAGCCAGCAGCCGGCTTCCTGTGGGCAGAGGAAAAGGTGATCAGACAGAAGCCCTAAGAGGTGAGAGTTGATGCTATAACCAATTCTCCTTGAGTGGGGTCTCCAGGGGGCTGGGCAGAGTCCAAAGACTGCCAGCCCTGGGAATGGGGATGCACGACCTCTGCCTTCCACTCCATATAGACAATACTGGGTTGTAAGTTGTCTTTGGAGATACATTCCACACTGGTGATCATGTCTGAACCCCCAGCCCCCATGCCACCCTACCTCATACACCTGATGACATGACTGTTGCTTTACCTCACAGGGCTAGCCCAATTGGTCACCAAAAACACACATCTGAAGGCCTTCTGGTGTAGTGCATATACCAGCTCAGGACTCCAACACACCAGAGAGTCCTCAGACCTGGCTGCTGTTTGCCTCTGCTGGCCTTGGCTTTATTTTTCCTTGGTCTGCCCAAATCAACTCCATCAGGCTACAGGTTAAGATGGGAGAGGGGGAGTCTAGCTCTTGGGAAGGCACTGTAGGGACGTCCTGAAAGATGCATCCGGAGACCTGCCATGTCCCTTGGTCGACTGCAGCGGAGGGGCTGAGGCTCACAATCGATGCCCAGCCCAGTCCCCTACAGCTCTTGAGGACCTCTAACAACTGTGATTCTAGGGACACCCTCATGCCAAATAGGAGATATGCTTGAATGGAGAATTTGCAGCCCCTGGAGGGCTTCCTTTGGCTGTAGAGGTCTCCTGAGGCCAGGAGTAGGTCTTCTCACTAGCACCTCTACTAACCAACAAAGAGGAGCCTGGAGAAGGTGGGGACGGAGGGAGGGAGGGCACAGGATCCTACCCCAGGAGCCTCTCCTGGGCCCCCAGGGCAGGCTGCTCCTCCTCCACACAGCCTCCCTTTTAAGCACTTCCTGACTTGGCTGTGAATACCTTCTGCAGCCTCCTCCCCTGGCCTCATTCTCAGCTCTATCCTTTTTCAGTCTTCCTGCCCATCCCTGTTGCCACCCCACTTCTTTTAGTGGTCCCAAGGCACTATACCCCATCCTAGTCTCTGGGCCAGATATACCTGGGTGTGACCAAGGACCTATATAAGCCGCAGCAGACTGCAGCTAGGGTTGGGGTGCCACATCCCTAGGAAAAAGCTTCTTGGCCTGTCACTAGAGCCCCATCCTTTTGAATGCCGAAGGCTCTTTCAGGAGTGAGTCTATTAAAATGTGAATCCCCCTGGGAGGGTTATGGCTTATCAGCTAACACCTCCATTGACAGCTAACACCTGTGCTGGCAGCTAGCTAAGAGCAGGATTCTGCAGACAGGAGGCCAAGGCTGACTAACTGCTTGGAGTCACCGACAAGAGGGAGGAGGGCAGGCCAGGAGCTAGCTTTCCTCACCAAGCCTTGGCTTCTGGGGACTTCTCACTGGACCCCCCTACCATAAAGGGTCCTCTTGAGAGTGTGCCACTGTTGCTCTAAACCCTGAGCTCCACAGGCCAGGCAGCCTAACAGCCGAACAAGCTTCTGGCCCTGGGAGCTTCACTTCTCGGTGGCTTTCTTCGAAGAGGTTGGGTTTGCTGGGCTTCAAGTCATTTGTTGGCAACCATGGTGGCAAGCCAGGCCCAGAAGCCCCCAGTCCACAGATGCCCCTCCCTGGGCTGCACATGGATTTGCGGCTCTGTCTGAGCAGCTAACTTCCTCTCACTTCCTCTTCTTACATGTCCTTCCTGGGACAGTGGAGCCTGGCCTTGTCAGCACCCATGATGCCCTATCTGCTATACCATGTGTGCAGCATTTCCTGGTTTTGAACTCAGGAGCCAAGACTGGGTAAGTGGGGGACTTTCATGTCCCCATGGCCAGGCTGGAGATTTCACTGCCACAGGTGACAGGTATATCATTTTGTCAGCCCAGTCGTGCTAAAGGCTGCTGGTCACCTACAATGCCATGCTACTGACTGGACCTCACATACACTCAAGGCACTACAATCTCTCTGTGTCACCCACCACATCAGTGGTGGACAGAGACAGGCTGTAGCCCCCAGTCCTGAGGTTGCCCAGTGCTAACTCAGCTGTGGTCAAGGTCCCCAGGGCTGAGCCACAAGAGGAAGGAGGGCAACCAGAGGAGCTGCTGTGTGGTGCTCAGCCTTGCCAGGGAGGGTAAGAGATACAGCTGTGTGTCTGTTGGAAATCAACTTCTGAGAGGCGGCCCATCTCACCTACCCTGTCAGCACAGGGGCTGGGGTAGGCTCTTCTGCCGTAGCCACAGTAATTGGCTCTAGCCCGGCCCCCCTTGGGGCCTGCCCGCTGGTCTCCATGGCAACTCCTGCGCTGAGCAAGCATGAGGGGGCATCTTTTTATGAGCTAACCAAGCCCAACTTTGCAGCATTGCATGTGCTCGCAGCGGGGGTTTGGGGAAATACCCAGACACCTGACCAGGCGTTGTGAGAATGTTCCCTGACCCCACCCCTGGGCTGCCCTATTCAGTCTCTCTCTCTCTGCCACCTTGCAGGCCTTGCTGGCTCATTCTGTGCTTTCTGCAGTGCCCTGAGCCACAAGGCTTCTGAACTTCCGGTCTGGACCCCTCCATTCCCATTTTTTTTTCCATTCCCAAACCTGCCCACCAATTCTCATGGGCGAGGGCCTTCCTTCTGCAGAGCAGCCTAGCCCTCTCTGGCCTCCCTGCAGCCTCCACCTGACACTCCCAACCAGTCTCATTCACGTACCCGTTCTCAGAAAGCACCTGGCATGCACACTTGGGCAGAAAGTGGTTCTGAGAGGTCCATCTCTCTTACACGGCATCCGTGCAGAGACTCCTTGAGAACCCTACATCCACTTCAGCCAGCCTTGTAAGCTATGCATATAGCTTTTTATATTTCTCCAGCTATACTTAAGTCAGTTATCATCTGTGTGTGGGTCTCCTCCAGGGCTTTTCCATGGGGAGCTAACTGGCTGGAACTAGGTCATGGCCAGTGGCTTCTGGCTCAGCTCAGGTCATCTAGGGAGCCACAGGGACATGCAGGCGATAGTGGGAAAGGACTGGCTTCCTAGTGCACATGACTCTGGGATTCCCCAGGGAGGACAATAACTGGATACAGACCCCGGGCTCCTTCTCCACCTGGGGCAGTCAGATCAGGCAGGATTCAGCCACTGGGCTATTCATCTGGCACCCGCAGCTCTTTTGAGTCAAGGAACCCATATTCACATTCGTTGATGAGGGAATGGGGAGAGAGAAGAAGAGAGGGATGGGGGAGACAGGAGAGTAGGGATGGAAGACAGAAGAAGAGGAAAGAGGAAGGGAGAGGAAAGAGGAGGCAGGAAGAGGGCAGGGGCAGAGGGAAGGATACCAGGGAACAGGGGATGTGAACAGGAAAGGGAGGGGAGGGACCAGGTAGGGTGAGAGGCTTCTGGGGCCTCGCCCAGCAGCCATTTGAGCCAGCAGGCCGGCACTGCTGAGGTCAGCAGCTCACCTCAGCAGCCTAGTGAACTGCAGAGCTGAGACTGCCTTCTTTAGCATCTTCCTATCCCACTGCGGTCTTGAGTACACTCCACCCGCCACCCTAGTCAAGCCTGACATCCCATGGGGATGGCCTCTTGTCCTCACCTGATGAGACCAAGAAACTGCAGGCTCACAGGCTCACAGACCCCAGGCACTGGCTTTCATCCTTCTACCAGCTGGGTGCCCTCGGGGCCAATGGGTGTCTCAAAGTACAAATATCTACCCCATGGACTTTGGAGGAGCCGACCAGATATACTACTTGAGATATAAAAGCCTCCATGCCTCAAAGGAATCCGTTCCTTACCATCAGCAGCAGTCTGTTTCACAGATCAGGAAACCAAGGCACTGGGTAGTGAAGCCCTGCTCACATACTGAGGCAGTTTAAGAGGAAGAGTGAGGGGGAGACGGGGTGTGTGCTACCTGAAGTGCTGTCAAAGAGAGTCTAGACAGTTCATGAAGGACAATTGCCTCGTGGCCAGGCCAGCCAATGGGTGTTAGACTGCTGGTCTGTTGGATAGGCACGGGAGCATGGGGCTCTCCCATGCTCTCTGGGGCTGGGAGGATATCTCCATGGATATACAAAGCTGGGGTCAGGAGGCTGTAGAAGGGGCTGGGCTGAAGCAGTTCAGAAGGGGCCACAGTTACAAGGCAGAACAGCTCAGCATACAAGACCAGAAATAGCTCCAGGAGAGATTGGCCAGACCGAGTTATCCCCACACTGCAGAGTGGAGACATCCTTCCCTGGGTCCAGTGCATCTCTGCTGACCCCACCCCACCTGTACCCCCACATTCACTCCCTTTTCACACACATACTGCCCACCTTCCATTCATCATTGGCTGTAGACACTCACAGTGACAGTTTGTATTCACACTGTGCTTCCTGGGCCCTCCCCAGAGCACAGTAAGGGAGGTAGGAAGGTGGTAGCAGCTTCCAGAGGACAGCCCACCCTGTTCTCCTGAGGGTGTGGTCACCAGCCTCTACTGCCTATCCTGATCCCTTGAGGCCTTGCTCCTTATTGATCCTGATTATCGAGCAGAACAGGCTGGGTCGATAACGGGCAAGGTCACTTGCCATGAGACCCATGCTGATGCACCTCAGGCCTGGACATAGCAGTGGGGAAACTGAGGCCTGGTATGTGTTCTGGCTGCTTGACGTACTGCAACTGGAGCAGAGTTGTTGGAAGTAGCTTTTGACTACGTCAGGTCATCAGAGAACCCACAGACACCTACCTGCCTCTGCCTCTTGAGTGCTGTAACTAAAGTCATGCAGCACCATGCTCAGCTCTTTTTTTTTTTTTTTTTTTTTTTTTTTGGTTTTTCGAGACAGGGTTTCTCTGTGTAGTCCTGGCTGTCCTGGAACTCACTTTGTAGACCAGGCTGGCCTCGAACTCAGAAATCCTCCTGCCTCTGCCTCCCAAGTGCTGGGATTAAAGGCGTGCGCCACCACCGCCCGAGCTCTTTCATTTTTAATTTCACAGAGGGGAATGAAGATGCCCTCGCTGCCTTTAACTTGCAGTGCTCCTATCTCAGCCTCCTGAGTAGCTGGGATACAAGTGTCTGTCTCTCCTAGGAATCCATTTTCTGTCCCTGTCCATTGCTTACTTAAGGGACTAGTGAGCCTCACCAGGATACTCACGTCCTGGGACCCACCCTGAGAACCCTGCTCTCTGGGCCTATGGTGGAGCTCCTAGAGGTTCTGCCTGGCTGAAGCCCATCCAACTCAGTGTCCCCCTCCCTGACAAGCAGCTGCCAGCCAACAAACTCCTGCTGCCTAATTACCTGCCTCTCACCCCCAGGCCTACTCTGTGGTCCTGCTGCTAATTCAATCCGTCTTCCAGTGGAGACAAATTCAGCCCCCAGGGACACAAATGTGGAACTAAGCAATGACTGGCATATCCCTCCTATGGGCCTCCTATGAAGCCTAAACCCCAGGACTGCCACACAAATGCTCCCCACTCTTGCTGTCCCGATGCTGTCCAGGATGGAGCGCTCTGCCTGGCAGGGTCTATAGTACTGGATTCTGCCTTCTGTGCCTCAGATCTTCTGGGACAAGTATCCTAGACAGAGCCCTGGATCATCCATCCTGTCCGAGTCTGTTGTTGATCTATGAGGCCCTGAGTGTCAACACAAAGTAAGTACAGGTCATGATACTTGTATGTACTAGGCCTCGGCTGGGAGGTAAGAACATATACCAGGGGACAAGCAATTGGGGTGGGGAGGGCAGACACAGGACTGTGTTGTCAATGTCATTTGCAGTATGCGAAACAGAGTGAACGTCTTATAGAAGTCAGTAACCCTTGGGCACAGGGTCAGAAATGCGCTGATACAGCGGGGTGTGCAGCTATCAGGACCTAATCAGGGCCTGTTACCCAGCGGTGGGAGGAGGTAGGTGACGCCTCTCCACAGTTCTTGCATTTGTAGAGCATGATCAACCAAGCAGGCAGGTGACCTCTGCCCAGGCTGGACTTAATTCTGCTATAAAAAAAAGCAATGCAGGCCTTGAGGTTGTCAACAGCCTGCACCCTCTGGCTCCCACCCTCCTGGGACCCATTGTCTGTGCCTCTTGGCCACTCCTCGGGACAAAAGAAGGCAGACAGGACTTCACTAGAGATGGCCAGTTAATGAAGCCTCAGCACACCCTCCTAAGCTGGGCCACACCAGCCTCCAGAGACTTCTGTCACAGAGCCAGTAGTGGCAGCAGGACAAGCAGGGAGTGCCAGTGGGAGCAAGGGATCCAAGAGGGAGTATAGAATCCTCTTCAGCTAGATGTGCCCGTTGGAATCACCCTCCAAGGCCAAAACACTGAGCCCATGGAGCCAGAAGAAAGGCTGAGGGGCCCCAGGCACTCAAGAGCCCAAGAGCGGGCTGTTCCATTAGCAGTAAGCTGTTTCCTTGGCATGCAGCCACATCTATGTGCTCACCCACCATCCAGGGCTGCTTTCGGCACAGTGACGCTGGCATCACACATGGTGTGGCCCACAATGCTGGGCCCTCTTACAGGAAGTTTGCTGACCTGCTTTGTGACTGAACACCTGCTGTGTGCAGTGTGGCTATCTTAACACTCACAAGGGCTCAGCCAAGGGCACTCAACCTCCTGCCTAAGGAAAAGGAACCCTGCAGTCAGAGAAGACTATTCATTGCTCCTGCCAAGCCTACATGGCTGGGTGGGCTGAGCACAGTGGTCTCTCACCTTGCTTTAGAGTTAGCATAGGGGAACACTGGGCACGACCAACATTCAGAGGGATTGGAGGTAGCATGTGGAAGTAGTGAGTAGTGAAATCCTGTTGGGGTTATGGAAAATCAAGTGTCACTGCTAAGTGGAAGCATGTAACTAAGCATGCATAGTAGAATACAACTTGGAAATCAAAATGGGAAGCTGAGAAAGGAGGCTCATGAGCTGATGCTCAATTACAGCAAGACCTTGTCTCAAAAACCCCAGACCAAGCTGCGGTAGTAGGGAACACTTTACTCTTGAAACTGGGAGATGGAGGCAGGAAGAAAAGGAATTTGAGGCCATCCTGTCTAGAACAGTCAGGCTCAGAAGAGGTGGCTCAGAAGTTCTGAGCACTTGTTGCCCTCCTAGAGAGGCCACGTTGGTTCCCAGCACTCACATAGCAGCTCACAATGATTTTTTTTTCACAATGATTTTTAAATGTAGTTCCTGGGGACCTCATGTCCTCTTCTGAACTCTGAGGGCACAATACATGCATAGGGCTCACACATACACATGTAGGCTTAAAAGAACAAGCCAAAAGACCAAAACTGTTTTTAAGAAAGAGATGAACAGCTGTCCCCAGGTGTCAGAAGGAAGTAGTATGTGCCATTGCTCTTCTGGGAGGGAAGGATAAGGGTCCTAGCAGGGAAACAAACGTGGAGGAGGTGGGGTTGGGGTTGGTAGTGGCTCAGCTCAGGTGGGGGTCTGCTGGATGCTAGTCCTGCTATGCCAGTATAATCACCTCCAGGATTTTGCAGGGCCTCGATGACCCTTTGCTGCAAACTGCTTCAGAGGCTCTGGCCCAGCTCTATGGAGCTGGCCCTCTGACTCACAGCCATCAGTTTTTGGTCTGGGCAGGAATGGGAGCACGGGACATGGGAGCAAGCCAGCACTGATAAACCTCCCAAGACGTCAAGAGTCTAGCCTTGGCTAATAGAATTCGCAGTTAAGAAAACAGGATTTATTATGGGTGAGAAGACAGAGCCCAGGAAAGGTAAAGGAAGTTCTTTTTGATAAACAGGAAGGTCTGGGCCACTTCTGATGACCTCAGAGCCAGCTATCACAAACTGCAAGTGGGTAACTGCTGTCATTATCACGTGGGCATCTCCATCATCATCTCTGTCATCACCAACATCACCATTACTGTGGCTGTCACCATCACTATCACCACCACCCTGGCCGTCACCGTCACCACTGTCGTGGTCATTAGCATCAGCACTGTCATAATCACCATCATTACTGGATCTCGACCATCACTTAACAGTCACGGTCACATGTTAGTCAGCTTTCTGTCATTGCAACAAAATCTGAGTCGACTTTTTAGGGAGGAAAGGTTCCTTTCGGATCACAGTTTAAGGTTTGGGCCCATGGTGCAGCCTTGTTGGAGGAAGTATGTCACCTGAGGTGGACTTTGAGGTGAGCCCATGCCAGGCCTAGTCACTCACTCTGTGTGGGGATCAGGATGTAGCTCTCAGTTACTCTCCAGCACTATGCCTGCCTGCCACCATACTCCTTCCTTGATGATAATGGACTAAGCCTCCGAAACTGAAAGTCAGTCCCAATTAAATGCTTTTTTCATGCAAGTTGCCTTGGTCATGGTGTCTCTTCACAGCAATAGTACAATGACCAAGACACCCCATTACACAGTGAGTAGGTGACCATTACTTCTAGTCCACACATAAAGGCCCTGGGGCAAAACCCCAATAAGATACCAGTGAGAGGAGGAGACAAGGCACACTCCTTGGCCCCAGGATCCCTACAAACTTACCCAAGCTCCCAAGGACCACATGGCTGGAAGAGACAGCTATTCTGGCCTCCTTGATCCCCCACAACACCTCACTCTTGGTCCAAGCCTTCTTCCTTCGGCCGGCTGAGGATCGAGGCTCAAATGTAGGTTCCACCCACTTTTAGAGTAGCTAGAGAAGAGGCTCGGTCCCCTGAGCCTGTCACCACATCATCAATATGAGGATCACGCTGGCCTGGCACCCCCCTCTCCAGCACTCTATAGATTGCCTACAGCCTTGAATTCGCACTGAAGTGTCCCTAGCAAGGTCTGGGCTGGAGTTAGTATCCAGCTTCCCCAGAAGTTAGCCTATTGCTTGACACCCAGGACTGGTATTTCCAGCCTCTATGCCTGACCTTGGTCACTGTGATTCAGAGTTGGAGAAGAGGAAATACAGATCACACAGAGGAGCCACGAGAGCCCTTCACTGTAGCAGTCACAAAGCCACTCTGGCATGGACTGACTGTGGCCCTGCTCTATGCAGAGAATGCTGTGCCTGTGCCAAAGGACAGGGGCAGTTAGTCTGTGCCTTTAGCACATTTGGAGCTGTATGTTGCCTTCCTGAAAATCGTCTTAGCAGTCTTTCTGACCTGTGCGGGGGGGGGGGGGGGCTGCACACCACAGCTTGCCACACTCTGCAAGAGACCTGAACTCAGGCAGCATTAGCTGCAGCAACTTAATCACCAGGTATAACTGCTCTTTCTGCTCCACCCGACCACCACCATCACACTCTACGAGCTACATACAGACCCCTGTTCACTCTCCTCTGAAATGATGGTGGCCAGGGAGCATGCCTGTGGAGAGTCGGGAGTGGAGATGTGCAGAGAAAGGGTCTCTGCTCTTGGCATATGGGGAAGCCCAGGGCAGCTCCTACTTGATGGTTTGGAACCTGCCAGTTCACATGTCCCATCTCAGCGGAACCCTGAACCTGTTTCCCCTGAAAAGGTGACCAGCAACCATCACAGCTGTGAAAAGTCACAGAGGTGGACAACAAAGGAATTCATAGGTAGCAGGTGGAGGGTCAGGAAGAGACAGAAATTAGGGGGAAATTCTAACTGGTCGAGCCAGGGACAGAAGTGGACGTAAAGCAAGAACAGGGTGCTATGACCAAGGAGTCAAGAACAAGAAAGAGTGTCTAGAAATTAAAAATAGAGTTGCTAAAATTAAAAGAATCAATAGAAGGGCTGGGAAGCAAGGTCAAGGAAGTCTTCCAGAAAGAAAAACAAAAAGAAAAACTGAATGAGATTCACTGAGCAAATGTAGGTCAAGTGTGTTTTAGGGCAATTGTATGAAGGGAGAACAGAAAGTGGAGGTAAGAAATTATCCAAGAAATACCACTCCTAGAGCCAAGGACCTGGACCGTCACGGCAAACTTCAAGCTCCTGGGGACTGAGAGATTCCAGGAGGAAAAGCAGGGTCATAAACAGTGCCAGGTAGCACTGAAGCTCCCCAAAGCACCCTGCATGCCAGGGAGCTGCAATACTGCAAGACTCAGAAATGCTTTTCAAATATGGGATTCTGGTCTAGCCAGTCCAGGTTGAACACATTTGTAAACACGGGAGGGCTCGGACAGCGCTTCAGGGTACTGTCCTTACAGATGCTTCAGCTGAAACAAAAACACAGTCACAGAAGTTAGTGTGCATCCCGCAAAAGAAGAACATTCTGGGGTGGCAAGACAAGGGCCTGGGATGGGACCCAGGGGACAATGGAACGACACAGGGAAGAGCTTGCTCTCCCATGAGGTGGAACAAGAAGAGAAAGAAATACTCTACAGTCAACTGTAAGCCGAGGAGAAATGAAGGGCAGGTGAAAGAGAAGAGAGGGTGAACCCTCCTGAGAACTGGGGAGCCGCATCCTGAGCAGGGCATGCAAGTCTCTGCAGTGGCCCCTGACCAGCCGAGGGGGCTGACAATGGACCCGGGTCTCTGACCTATTCTACGTTCTCTGTTATGGGGCTTCTGCAATTCAGACACTTGAAGGGATGCTCACAGGTCCTGTTCTGTAGTCACTGCCCCTCCACATCCATTTTGCTCTGGTTCTATTGCCCTGACTGGCCCTGACCCAGACGCTTCCCACAGGCCACTCTCTTCTCACTGTCCCTGTCACCTCCCTGTTTAGGCTTCAGCCTTCATCTCAGGTTGAATTGGGGGTGGGGAAGCGGTTGAGAGTCAGTAAGGGCCACCTTGTATGGAGGTGGGACTCAACCCCTGGGCCTTAGTGTCTCTGTTTCTCAGGGCTCCAACCTGCAACAAAGCCCACAGCACACGGGCAACAAGAATAAGTAATTGCTCTTTTATTAACGAGTGATAAATTATTCCTATATGATTGTGTGTGTGATAACGCTTGCTTATTTGAAATCAATTTGGAATGGAAATTGTTGGCGGCTTCTCACCTGCGCGGGTGGAAGCCAGGCACTACTGCCTCATACAGAAAAGGAGGTCACTGTATTCTGCCTACATCCTGATGCTGCTGCATTTAGGATGCTATGGTGGGCATGGGGAGGGGGAGCCATGGGGCTGTGGAGCCAGGAAGACCAGGTACCTCTAACCTCACTTCTGGGCAGTATCTCAGCCTCTCTGTGGACTTCCTGCCGCCCCTACTTGCAGCTCTAAAAAATGCAAAGCTCTGTTGAAAAAGTGCTTGCTGTGCAAATGTGAGGGCCTGAGTTAGGACACCCAGCACCCACAGAATAGCCAGATGCTGCCGGAAGTGTGAACCTCTAACTTCAGGACTGGGAAGTCAGAGGAGGGACAAGGCCAGGAAGCCTGGAGATCGCTGGTCAGCCAGGCTAGACAAATTAACAGGCTCTAGGTTTGGTGAGAGACCCTGTCTCAAAAGGAAGGTGAGAAGCTCCCACTACCAGTCAAGGTCCCAGGTTCCTTTTGAGCTGAGGACTCCCTAACAGGTCCTAGACCCCACTGAGGACTTCTCCAGTGACCATAGCACGGTCAGCAGTGTCAGGGGCCACACCTAGATCTGGCTGCATCTATCTCTCCCATGTGATTCTTGGGGACCTGGGAGCCCTGACTTTATCGCTCAGGTCCTTCTGGCTCTCACCGGCAAGCTTCAAAAAGCACTTACCTCTTTACTGGTAAATAAATAGTCTTAATGATTTCACAAAACATGGGCCTATTTTCTCCCCTCTCTGAAGACCAATGCAAGAAGGTCCTTAGAGAGCCTAGGTTTCTAGTGCTCCTATTCCAGCACATGAAGACCCAGTAACCAGGTCCGATGTCAGTTAGCATCTCTTCCTGGGAATGAGTATTTAAAACCCTGTATCCAGCAGGCCAAACAGATCCTCCTTCCAACCAGGCCCCACCCACTCCTCAGCTGTGACTACTGCAGGTGGTCATTAGTTGGCCAGTGGGTTAGTCCCATGTGACCCTTGAGGATTTGGAAGCCAGAAATGAGACGGGTTACCCCTAAAACCAGCTACACAGGGCAGTTCGGTTATAACTGATGCCCCAGGAGCCTGGGTTTCTTAGCTGTGAGGCAGGGGAGCTGGTCCCAGGGTGGCACGTGTGAAGCACATCCCAGAGTCCCTCAGTGCCAGGGCTCCTATTGGTCCCACAGAGCCTGGACAGAGACTTAGCCAGTGTCTCTACAGCCTGTTTCTGTCATGGGCTGTGGGCACCATGGGGCAGAACCATGCCTCATGACAAGCATACAGGAGCTCCATGCCTGTTTGTCACATGCAACTATATGCCCACTATAGGCAAATGGTAGACTTTGTGTGGTTGTAGAGATGGCTTCCTGATGATGCCCAGGGCTGGGGTAACACTGGGGAGGCTCGTGCATCCAAGTTCTGAGTTTCTGTGAGTGGCCCTCAAGGGTGACTTCAATTCGTTATAGGTGGGTGTTTGTAGTGTCCCTCTCCACCACCATCTTTTTTTTTTTTTTGAGACAATGTCTTATATTGTAGGACACCCCAGGCTAGAATTTACTATGTAACCTAGGTCGGCCTCAAACTCTAGAGGATGCCCTGCTTCAGCCATCCAAGTAGTGGGAGTGCAACATGAGCTACTATGCTCAGCTTCTCCCCAAAACACATGCCCAAAGTCCCAATCCCCAGTGTGATTTTATTTATTATTTATTCATTCATTTACTCATTCATTCATTCATTCATTCATTCATTCATTCAGAGAGTACCAGAGGCTCAGGTTCTCTAGAACCTTCTTGTACTGGGCTTCAAGGAGGAAAGAGAGTGGGGCCCAGTTTTGCAGAATCATTAAGACTATGACCAGGAAAGAGGTAAGTGCTTCATGAAGCCTGCCAGTGAGAGCCATGAGGGCCTGCAGTACCTGATGGGGTCCTGGGTATACCTCTGTGAGGTGAGAGCATAGAATAGCCTAGGATTCTTCATTTTATTTTCCTGTTTATGTGTATGGGTGTTATGTTGCCTGTATACCACATGGGTACCATGCCCCCAGAGCCAGAAGAGGGCATTAGATTCCCCTGGACCAGAGTTACAGAAGGTTATAAGATATTATGTGGGTTCTAGGTACTGGGAACCAAGCATGAATCCTTTGGGAAGGGCAGCCTGTGCCCTTACCTGTCGAGCCAGGCCTGGAACTGTTGATCGTTCTGCCTTGCCCCCCAAACACTGGGTCTTTAGGTGTGTAATCAGTACACCCTACCCCTGATATGAAGGTATTTGAAGGGAGTTAGTGGGAAGTGGTTAGGGTTGGATAAGGTCTTAAGGGTGAGGCTTTGAGATGGATCAGTGGCCTAGAAGTAGCCCAGAGAGGCCATTTCCTACAGCAAGAAGACCATCTGACAGGCAGAAACAAGTAGCTCACTAGAACCTGACTGTGTTGGCACTCTGATCCTGGAGTTCTAGCCTCTAGAACTGAGAGAAAATTAATTTCTGCTATTTGTGATGCTCAGTTCACGGTATTTTGTTACGGCAGTGTAAGCTAGTACAACCAACCTCCTTCTCAAAACTTTGGAGTATTCTTTTCAGGTTTTCAGACATGAGTATGATCTGGTAAAATCCAATTTGTTTCCTGCTTGTTCTGTTTGGTGTCATGTTGATGCCAGAGCAGGAAGAGAGAAATACATCAACAGTCCTGTGCCCTGAGGTCCCTGCACACCAGTCTACCTTGTAGGGCAGCCCTATATCTATCTATCAGGGGTTGGGAGCCCTGGATCCACTTGTATTGGGGGTACTGGGAATCCCCAACCTGAGTTTATTCTTTCTTCTGGATCTGGAGCCATGATTGGGTTCACCCCTGGTTCATGTCTGGAGCCATGATTGGGTTCACCCCTGGTTCACGAGGGGCAGCTGTGCTGATGCTGCATAAGAAATGTCCTGTCCACCAGCTCAGAGCTGCCAGCCACACTCAGCCTCTCCCTGAGGAAATGTCCCCACCCTGTGGAGGAGAAAGCCCAGCGTTGCCCTTCCTGTCCCTCCTGCAAGGCTTCAAGCAACTCCCCTCTGGGCAAAACTACCTTGTTCCCAGGCCCATGGCCTGAAGGTCCTTCCCTCAGTACCCACTCTTTCACCAGTCCTGGCCTTTGCTCCTGCCCACTTCAGACATACAGGGGACTCTGGAGCCCTCCTGGGGTCAGTGCATACAAGCTCTGTCCATGGGGCTGCAGGGTCCATCAGCTAGTGCAGAACAGGTCTTCCTCATCTTGTTCCCAGGTGAAGCAAGGACAATGAGTATCCACACACAACCTGGCCTTAAGTGAGGCTCTGGGCTGAGAGCCTTTCCCTCCCTGACTATCTGCCACTACAGAATCATGTTAGCAAACCCTGCCCTCCCAAAGGCTGTGGTCACAGCTAATAAAGATGGTCCTATAACCCAAGGGCCTGGGGATCCCTGGGAATCCATCCCCTGAGGCTTTGGGTCTGGGTAGCTGTCTTGGAAGGGGGGAGTGTGGTGGAGATGCTGGGGCCACCAGGGACTCAAGTGTATATGCCCCTGCTCCAGGAGTTGCTGGATGTCACTGAGGCCCTATGGGAGAGCTGGAAATGAGGTAGCCTTTGGTGGTAGGGAGGGCTCTGAAGAGGTCTGATGCCCCCCGACCACCACCAACCTCGAGGACACCTTGAGCCACCTTGTAGCCAGGCTGTGGCTCCGGCAGCAGGTGAAGGATGGAGTGCGTTAGGACCGCCATCTGTCTCGGCTGTGACGGGCTCTCTACTGACATCCAGGAGGGATGTAGATGGAATATCTTTATGGGAAGAGTTTTTCTTTTGCCAATTTTCGAACAGGAAGCCAGATACTTGTCACACCTGTCCTCGTGTCAGCCTTGCCTGACATAAATTGGGGCTGAGGCAGGGAGATGAAAGACAGCCCGGACACGGCCCAGTGTGCAGAGACCACGTGTCAGGCTGCAGAACACACAGGGCATCCTGCTGGGACCTGGCACAGTGAGTTCCTCCCCGGACTCCTTTCTCCCCGTCCAAAGGCCAGCCTGCCCTGGTACCCCTGCCTCCCATGGAGCAGAGGGACATCTGCTCTGACACCATAGCAGCCAGGGCCCCTCCCCTTGGTCAAGGGGCCAGTTTGGCTAGGGAGGGAGAAACCCCATAGAGAGGGCAGGCCTCGAGGGGGCCGGCCTCCAACTGGCCTCGGGTCCTCTTGCCCCTCTGTTGACACTCACACTATTCCATCTTGAGATTTGAAGACATCTCCTTGGAGCCCCAAACGGCTTGGGAAGAAAAGATGTTACTAAGATCTCAAGATCTCCACTGCCCAGGAATGAACTGTAACTGGTGGTACCAGGAAGACTGCTGAGAGGAAGGAGAGAGAGGCCAGTGCCGCCTGAGGCCTTCCTGCCAGAGAAACCCACCAAAGCCCAACCTGCTCACAGTGGGAGCTTGTTCAGTGCCCGTCAACCTTACCAAGGGTGGGCTATGGTCCGCCCAGAGGGTCGGCCATTCCCAGGGCCATGCAGGTAAGCCAGGGACACTTAGTGGGGAACACCAACAGTCCTGCAACTTCCTCAGACAGAGCTGAAGGTTTGTGTCTACAGCTCTCAAGGAGACCTAGGGAGTCAGCCTGCCAGGCTCCCATGCCACCCTCATACCCACTCCGTGCACTCTGAGGCGCATCTCAACTAAGGCAGATGAAGACTGAGAGCCTATCAGGGGAACGGGGCAGAGCGCCATGGAAGGAGCCACTGTAGGGTAGCATGGAGGCAGAGGCAGCCATGGGCACTGCAAGCGGCACACTCTGGGCGACCTTGGCTGGCCCACAGCCCTCCCTGGTCTGCTCTTCTGGAGGCTGGCCAGGCTCAGGACAGCAGCTACCCTGTCTCTCTATGGAATTCTGCTTCCAGCTATAGTTTTAGGGTCTATTGCCTGAACTGCTTCCAAGGACCAGGCATGAATACAAACAGCCCCTCTCATGGCCCTGCAAGCTGAATGAAGAGACAAAGGCCTCCAAGCTTCCGGAGAGGCCAAGTTCACGAGGTCAGGCTCCTTCCCAGGGGTCAAGTTGCACCTCATATTTCTCAAAGGTATGGAGACCCTAGCTTCCCATCTGCATTCCCCAGCTGCTGGGCATGCCTGGAGCCAGTGTACCCTCCCCCATCCTCCATGTCCTCTCAGTCCAGTGACCATGAGCTAGAACATTGTTCCACCCAAGATAGCTGGCAAGGACTCTCTCAGCAGAAAGGCTGCTGGGGGAGTGGGCAGCTCCAGCATGGGCTCTTCTTGTACCCTCAGTGCTTTGTAAGGCCCACACACCTATACCCATTTTCTGTCCAGAGGTAGGGCAATGGTGGGTGAGACTGACCAAGAGTTAGAGGAAGTACAGGGATTGGGGGCTTTGTCTCCAGTCAAGGGCTCCAAAGCCATCCCAGCTTCAGTTTCCATAGCCTGCTGGGAGGAGTCTTATCATGCAGATGACCAGGAACTGGCCAGCATGGCCAAATCAAACTCCCTGTGGCCAGCTGGCTTTCAGCAGCATGACCACCTTCACACTCTCCATGCCAACAGGGAAGATCAGGAGACAACATCCGCTTCTGGGTTCTGAAGCTCTCACCTGCACCATCTTGGCCAACAAGGCTGCCCAGGCTGCTAGTCCCGAAGGCCATAAGCTTGGGTATTTCCCAACAGATATAGGGGCAAGCAGGTGGTGGTGGAGAATGTTTCCCTTTGTGGATACGCAGCAGCTTTCTGGACCTCCTTCTGCAGCTCTTTGCTGGTGTGGCTGCCCATTGCTCATGTTCCCTAAAGCCTCATGCCAGGATGAGGCTGCTTGGAGAATGCAGAGACGGGGAGGCTCTGGAGCCCAAGGGAGCAAGAGGTTCCCCCATCAAGGGTGGAAGGGACAGTTCCTATGCAAGATCTTCTAGCCCACCTTGAGAGAAAGTGAGCAAGACTTTACTCCTCTAGGGGCAGCCAGGGTGGACTTCAGGCAGGCTCAGAGGCTAATGGGGAAGATGATAGAGCAGGAAACAGCCTGGGGTGGACTGGAGGGCATCTGTGCCTACGAGCCAGGGGCAGGTGGCTCTGACGGGTTTGCAGTGAGGGCTAGAGGGGATAGCCAAGAGGTCAGAATGGACACTGGACTTTCTTCGGGGGTAAGAGGGGGAGGCACAGACTTCAGACTTGGATGATGGATGCAGAGGATATGATACCATCTGGCTGAACCTGGGGAAACCAGGATGCTCAGTGGAACACAGCTGGGGAACTGTGGTATCAGTTGGGAAGTGACTGGGTATCAGCAAAGACAAGAGACTTCACTGGTGCGAGCAGCGCCTAGGTGCCCATCTACCCCTGCGTCACCTGGGAGATGCTCAGGCTGGTGACCCTGAGGGGCAGCCCAGCTGGCTAAGATGGGCTCAGGTTGAGTGGTCTTGGGAACGAGAGACCTCTATTTGGCCACGGTAGCCTGGCACTTGGCAGGGAGGCAGTTATTGTTCATTAACTACTGCCAGGCCAGGTGGAGCTGGGCATAACAAGGGACAATGGGCAGGGTGTGGATTCTTAGAAGTATGAAACCTTTTGTGCTCTCCGTCCATGTTTCCTATGCACCTACAGCATGCAAGGCCTGTCCTGGCTCATGTGCCAAAAGGCACCCCCACCATTGCCATGCATGGTTCCCCATAATCTCTCCTAGAGAGCAGCACCCCAAATCTTGAGAACTCTGTGTTTTTCTGGTTCTCAGGGCACTAAGTTGGAAGCACCAGGATTACAGATGACACCTTCAGTGACCAGCAAAGGCTGGTGAGGACCAAGGTCACACAGCAAGTCAGTACTGCATGAGCTGATCCTGTGGCTGGCTGGACTCGGGGGAGGGGGAACTTCTGGCAGGTTCCCAAGCTGGCCCCATCTGGGCCCTGGCAGGAGGGTGAAGAAAGCCAGCATCTTAACAAGGTCATAATAGCTGGGACAAATTGAGGACACTGTGTAGGGGATTGCAGGCTGGACAGGGACAATCTGAGAGGACTCCTAGGAGGCAGTGAGCACCCTAAAGCTTCACTCTGGTTTGAGACCCTGGGCACTCTAACATGTTCAGCCCCACTCCCTACCTCAGTGGGCCCCTCACCCAGCTTCAGCCTTTGCCTGACATTTCCCGTGACATTTGCTGCAAAGAAATAGAGTCATAAATCCAAAGGTTAAATTTGCACATTGCCTTACAACGCCAGGAGAAACCTGTCCCTCCATCCACCAGGTGCCCCATGGGTGCTTCTTGGTGTGGGATGGCCTGCCCATCCCCCAACCCTCCACCTCATCACTATTTCCCAAAATGGCATCGTGAGTATGCCAGGCCATGGAGTTTGTTGCATAGTTTGGAGATGCCTGCCCATCTGAAACCAAGGCTCTGAGGCACCCTGAGGGAAAGATGCTGTGTCAGCAGCTTAACCCAGCCCACTCCAAAGTCGATCATAAAACCTTTGTTTGATATCCAGCAATAGCCAGGCTGTGGTGACACACACCTTTATCCCCAGTACTCGGGAGGCAGAGGCAGGCAGATCTCTAAGTTCAAGGTCAGCCTGTTCTACATAATGAGTTCTAGAACAGCCAGGGCTACACAGAGAAACCCTGTCTCAAAAAACAAGAAAGAGGAAGAGGATGAAGAGGTGGAGGGTGAGGAGGAGGAAGAAGAGGAAGAGGAGAAAAATGAAAAGGAAAGGAAAGAAATCCAACTGTATTCTTTGAAACTCCAATTCCCAATTCCCAGGAGGGCCAAAGAGCACCCCTGGGCAACCTGTTCCCTGTGAAGCTGTGTAGCTCCCGAGATGTCTACATCCCACCTCTGCCAACCTCCATGCGACAGGGTGCTGAATGAGTCTTACTGTCTGCCAGGCCCGCCTGGGACACCACAGGGAGGCTGGTTTCTGCCTGCTCAGCGCCTCCCCAAAGACACTTGGGAAACTACCGATAGCCCTTGCCTCTTGACTCCACTTCCTGGGTCTGGCTCTCCTGGGGAAAGACTATGAGGGCTGCCATGGGGACACCTCAGTCACCTCAGTCTCCAATCATCCACAGCAGACAAGGTACCCAGGAGCTCTGGGAACAGGGCTGGAGATAGGAGCCCCAAAGGGCCACTTGGACAGATGGCCCTCCTCACAGCTGGAATCCTGGTCCACTTACCATGTCACCCACCTGATGTGTATAAAAAGACTCAGATGGCTGGCAGTGGGGTGGGGCAGCAGTAGGCCCTGGCTGGAAGTTGGCCCAAGTGAATAGGAGGGGTACACATCCTGGCTCTGATGCTCTTCACTGAGGACTTGTGGGGATGTATATGGGGTGGGGTTGCATGGCTGAAGGCAATGCAAAAGGCCAAGGTAGGTTTAAACATGTACATCTTGGTGCTTTCTCAGGAAGGGATTCCACACTCACCAGTTAAGTATGATTCACAAGAATAGTTCCCGATGTGCAAAGTGTTTAAAATACAGTGACAAAAGAAGAAACCGCAGTACCAAACACCGGGTGTGATGGGACCTAACTAGGCCCACGCACTCTGGGGACAGGCAGGGAGATGGGAGGCCTGTCCCCTATATCCACTGCTAGGCTCCCACTGATGGCAGTGGTCAGTCACCTGTCCCTTAATACATTTAACCCTGGAATCAATGAGGTAAGGATTCATCCCCTTCATCGTCTGATCAGAGGAGGATCTGCAGGCCACAAAGGAGTGGGTGAGCGACAAAGGGTAGTGAGCAAATACAGCATCTGGGATTCAGCCACGTGGCTGGCACAGGTGACCTTGGCTGGGTGTAGCCAGGCCACAGGGCAGGCACATGGAAGGGTACAGAGGATGCCAGGCCCTAAAGAGACAAAAAACAGCCACCCCAGCTCTTAGGGATGTGAGGGTCCAGTCTCTGGCTGGCTACTGAGAGTCAGGTAGCCCTGCCTGGGGTTGGAAGTCAAAACTCACAGAGTATGGGCAGGACAGCATCAACTTCACTAATCAGGCACAAGCCAGTGCCAGGAGCATTGTATCTCTATGACAGGGTCAGGTCCTTCTCACATACTCCTTCCATTGCACACACATACTCACACACACACACACACACACAGAGAGAGAGAGAGAAAGAGAGAGAGAGAGAGAGAGAGAGAGAGAGAGAGAGAGAGAGAGAGAGAGCCCTTTCTTGAACGCACAGCTTAAGATTTCTGAGAGACTTTCTGGGCCCTGGGCCCAGGATTGCAGAAGGGCTCCCTCTGCCTCCACTCCCAGCTGGACCTTTTCTCTCCAAAGGAAGGCATGGTGCCCGGAGCCTGGCAAGTAAAGGGTGCTAAAGCCAGGCCTGGATGGCAAGAGGGAGGCATGATCCCGCAGACCCTGCCCCTCACAGACAACTTACCACTTGCAACAAACAACAGCAACAAACCTGGGCTTCTTCACAGCCAAGGAGTCAGCCCTTAGCCCTCCAAGATAACAAGCCATTGAGCACCTTCCCCGGGCCCTTGGGTCAGCCTTGAGGGGTTTTCCTCCTCTTGGTTGCTGCCCTTTTACTAGATGACCCCACTAGCCAACTCTTACTCTGTAACCACAGGTCAGTCCTGCCTGAAGGAAACAGGCACAGAGGGGCTACCAGGCCCCAATGGTTCAGGCTCACAGCCGCCCTCTCCCACTCTCCACCTCCCCCAAAACCCCAACATATCTTCCAGGAGGAAGGAGGTGCCTCTTTTGGCAGGAGTGCCAGGAAACCCCCTATTGACTAGTTGAAAAAGCACATTTGGGGAATTTTAAAGCAGAAATGCTAGGGGCCAAACCTTGGAAGCAAAGTTTAGTGGCTTAGACAGGTGATTCCAATACTTGGGAGGCTGAGGCAGGATTGCAAGTTTAAGGCTAGCCTAGGCTATGTGGTTACACCTGCCTCAAAACAAAACAATAAAAACCCCTTGGGAGCCAGGCATAGTTAATGCCAGCACTCAGGCAGGTCTCTGAGATAAGGTCATCTGTCTCTACATAGAGAGGTCCAGGCCAGGGCCACATTGAGACCCTGTCTCACTAATCCAGGAAAGGCCCCAAGTCCAGGAGTAACTAACACAAAATGAACCTTTTTGTTGTTGGTTTTTTTTTTTTTTGTCTTACTGATTTTCTTTAGTTTGTCTATTTGAATTTCTTTTTTTGGCTTTGCTATTTTTCTTGGCTTTGTTTTATTTTGTTTGAGAGAGAGAACATGGAGTTGGTTGTTAGGGAGGAGGATCTGGGAGGAGTTGAGGAGGGGAAAGAATATAATCAAAACATATTGTATGAAAAATTAAAACAAACAGAGCCACCTCCTTGGGAAAATTGGACTGACCCTACTGGGCATCCGCTTAGAAATGCTGCAAACAACCCCAGATTGCTGGCCTAGTCACAGATGAGGCAGGCTGAGGCAGGGAGACGGCTCTTTAAGAAAACACAGCAGCAGCTCCGTGAGCTCCGCTTTGCCAGGTGGGGTCCGGTGCAGCCCACACCTGGCTGAGGTCTTGCCTTGGAGGCACACCTTCCTCCCCTGGCCTGCAGTAGGACCAGAGACAATGCAGCGTCAGAGAGGGAAGACAGGCCTGGGGCTTAATGAAGGGAGTGGCCAGGTATGACCCCACACAACACCTGAGCTAGGTGAGCACCACAAGCCGCTCCCCAGAAGGTCACTGGGTGGAATAACGAATGTGCTAAAGGTAGGGCCTCTCAGTGGCCATGCTGGGTTGCCCTAGTTGGTGGAACTGCAGAGGCAGCCAAGTGTTCCCAGGGTCAGACCCTTTATCATGGTGGTGACTTTAAGCTGGGAAGTAGATCTTCCCTGCCCAGGTAGATTCCAGCCCACCATAGACCACCACTGCCCCAACCCTGGCTTTTGGGAGAGCAGCTGGTAGACTCTACACCTCACAGCTTGGGCTGGAGACACTGAACAAAACCCCTAAATACATTCTGAAGGCTTTTGGTCCAGATTTGGGCAGGGTATAGACACAGCCCTCCTATGTACACAAGGGCACCCACACTCTGAGACAAACGGAAACATGAAGATATGTTTAAAGGCACTCATGATCATGCACACAATCACATATGTGCAGATATATACCATATTACACACACGTACTTGCACACACAGACCCAAGCACTGTGAAGGAGACTCCAGGACTTGCCCCTCTGTCTGCGGCTCCAGCTGCCCAGAGCATCCCTACTCAAAATCCAAGCATGTCTCCATGTGAGTAGGTCCTGTTAAGGGGCCCCAGCATGTGCTAAGCATGAAGATCACTGCATAAATGCATGTATGGTCATAGGTGTGTAGGCAGGCGTGAGAACAGAGAAATGCACTGGAGTACAGGGATGTGCCTATAGCGTTTATGTGCATGTGCACACTAGGGCAGATTTGGGTATGAGCGTGCACTGGAGGTGTGCAAGGCTGTATGTAGCCCACGTAGACACGTGCAAAGAAACGTGTGTGCAGCCTGCGGCACCATGGACATCAGCAGGGTAGATAGGGTGGGCACCTGGGAAGGCAATGTGTTCACTCCAGATTCTCCAGGTAAGCCATGTCCAACCTGCACGAAGCCCATCCTCCCTTGCCCCTACTCTGGGGGCTTCGCACTGGGATGGGAGGGGGGAATCCCATAGGGCTGCCAAGGAGGGGGTGTTTCCAGCACCAACGCCCCTCAATGGAGTCTCTCACTCTCAGGAGCCCTCCCGATCTCCGAGGGGAGACACTGCTTTGTGTGTGTGTGTGTGTGTGTGTGTGTGTGTCCTCCTCTCTACCTGCCCCAGGGACAGCTCTGGGATCGCCCTGTCCCCCACGCCCTCTGCTGCTGCCGACACCCCTATTCATCCCTACACTGTTTGACCCCAAAGAAACAGCTTCTTCAGAGCAGGGTTCGCTGGGCAGACCCCCATCTCGGTCCGGTGCCCACGTTTCTGCAAACCCGCTCATTAACCCATTCGCCGCCTTTGCGCTCTCAGGTGGGACCCCGCCCTTCCAGCCCTCAGTCTCCACCCGACCCGGTCCAACATCTGGAACCTCGGACCCGCCATCCCTGGCCCCGCTGTCGCTGTCAACTTTCCCGCAAAGCCGCAACTTTTGCAGCGGCCGCGGGCTCCGCCCTCCCTGGGCCCAGTTGCTAGCGGCCAGCGCGCGGCGTGGCACTGCGGTGGCCCTCGGGAACGACCGGCGACCGGGCTCCAGCTCCGGCAGCGCGAGCCATGCCCTGCGTCCCCCCCCTCCGCCCCGCCCCGCAACAGCCCGGCTCCGGAGCGGCGCTGACACTCACCTCCGGAGGACGCCCTCTTCATCTTCGGGGTCGAGCAGGGCGCGTCGGGCACTGGAAGCGGCTTCGGGGCGGGCGCCCGTCTGCGCGCGACCGGGTCCGCATCCAGGCGCCGCCACTCCGGCCCGGTCCCGGCCCGGCCGCGGGACGAGGCTCGGGCGCTCTGCTCTACCGGGCCGGGCTGGGCTCGCGGGCTGTGGGCGCACAGGGCGAGGGCGGCGGCGCGGACTGGCGGGGCGCTCGCAGCGCGGGCCGGGAGCGGATGAATGTTTTATGGGATCATGTGGTTTGACGCGCGGAATCCGCCCGGTCTCCCCGCCGGCCCGGGCGGGGCGGGGCCGGGGCGGGGCCTGGCGCCGGGCGGGGCGCTCACCTGGGCGCGCGGCGCGGGCGCGGACCGGTGGGTACCGGGTGCAGGGCTAGCGGGCGGGCGACGGGAGAGGAAGACAG
Organism: Tokudaia tokunoshimensis; assembly: GCA_036184795.1. Lineage (NCBI taxonomy): Eukaryota > Metazoa > Chordata > Mammalia > Rodentia > Muridae > Tokudaia > Tokudaia tokunoshimensis. Next base: position 4,130,402 of record BTHU01000015.1, on the reverse strand, counting down.
GGTGCCCGGAGCGCGGTCCAGGTGGCAGGAGGCACTCAGCCACCCCGTGCACGGGCCACGCGCGGTCCCAGACAAAGGCGGCGCATTCCTGAAGAGGCGGCGGCCCCTGCAGGCGGCCGCGGGCACCGCGTCCCGGAACCGGCCGTGGGCGCGGGCTCGAGGGTGTGGCGGCACAGCCTAACCGCGTCCCGAAGGGAGTCCTGGGCATCGGACAGATGTAGAAGGCCTTTGCATGGCCCGCCTCCTGCTTGCCCCTTAAAGCCCTTTGCTCGAGACTGTCCTAAGTGACTCTAAGAAAACTGAGAGGCAAGGTGTAATAGTGCAGCAGTGCTCTCCTCTCTGGCTTTGTAGCCCTCTCTACCTCCCTGTCCCAAGGAGGACACTCAGGCCTTGTCTGCACCTGCCTCTGCACAAGCTCCTATCTCTTTCCTCTTTGCAATGGAGATTACAAAGTCTGCAGACTCCTCTGGACCCAACCTCCACCAAGCCAGACCAGTATAAGGTTCCTAATGGTACACCCCCCCCCCCCCAACATGTCCCATCTCCCATTCCTGCTCAGGCGCTGTACCTGGAGTTCTTAAGTGCATTCTGGGTAGAGTGGTGATAGGGTTGCTTCGGCTAGCTGCCAGGCCATTGTCTGTGTCTGTCCTGCACATGATCCAGCCAGAGAGCTGGGTAGGGCCCGTAGTCTTCCTGCCTCAGTAGGAAAAGCAAACACCAAGTATGGCATAAACTTCGGGGGTCAAGACCGCTGAGGAGTCTGCAATGGAATGGCCTTCTGGCTAGATATGGAAGCTACACTGCTCGGTCCTGCTCTGGCTGTGTCCTCAACCACACCTCTGTGTGCCTTGTCCCAGTTGTCCTTGTCATTGTGACTTGAATTTTCAGGTCACTGAAATGTGGGAGGTGAGGTTGAGGCAGGGTGGCCACTCATGTCAACTTCTTCATTGGATACTGGTCACTGAGTGCCACCAGGTTGACCCTGTATGTGGCTCAGTAAATTCTCATCTCCTCTCCCCACCACATGACACCCAATGACAGATGGATAACCAACTTCAAAGAGCCAGCAGAAGGCCATGGCCTATAGCCTAGACCAACACCTTTCTCCCAGTCAATCTCCTTAAATCCAGCAGGGCCCACACAGTGGCTGTGGTGACTCAGACTACCTCTTGTCGTGTGGCATGGCTGAAAATCTGAGGCGGAGCTAGAGTCCTGGGCTACCATCTTTGCACAGAAGATTACAGAGGTCACTTCCCCCACTGACAATTTTTAACGATGACCAGGCTGCCCATTAGAGAGGTAATGACTATGACCCAATCCTTCCATTGCTGGGGCATGGTTTAGGTGTGGGAGGGAAAGGAGAGCCATTGCTACCATGGAGGCTTCTGGTGCCACAATTCTCTCCAGCTCAAAGATATTGGATACTCTGGATACAGAACTCCAGGGGTAGGGACTGGATATACCCTACCCGCTCACAGGTCGATGAGGCAGGGCAGGGCAGGATCTGCAGTGTGAGCTGGGCATCTATTGTCTGAGGCAGTTTTTCTGTGGTCTGCAAACCCGTTCTGTCATTTGTATACCCACTCCAGTCAGCACTTGGGTGCTCCTCTCTAGAGGCTGAGCCTGCAGGCACCTGGATATAGACTAAGGCACAGGCCAGCTCCGAAGGGGTCAGATAGGAAGCAAAGTGAGCTCTTTGCTGGCCATTCTGTTTCCAGGAGGGCATGGCTCTCTCCTGAGGCAGGGGATGTGGGAGGTCTGCAGAGGCAGATTTATCAGGGTGTGGGCAGGTATTGGGCAATTTGAGGACCAGAGCCCTTTCCCAGTGGGCAGGCAGAGCACCATCACCGCCAGGGCCCCAAGGATGAGGGAGGGAGAGCAGCTGACAGAGAATGAGTGGAGGACTTACTAGGGGCTGAAGTTAGGCCAAGACACACAAACAACCTTAGTTGGTCCCTTGGGGGCGGGGGAAAGAGTCAAGAGGCCCAGTTGGGGAAGCCAAGTCACTCACTGTCCTTTTCAGGAAGTCTCCAAGGACTGGTTTGTGGGAAGCCCCAGCAGAGGTGCTGAGATGGTGGCCTATTTGGACTGGCAGATACAATTTCTCCCAGCCTTGTGCACATAGGGCCCTGGGAATCAAAAGAGGATAGGAAGTCTGCAGACAACTCTCCCTAGTCTTGAATATATCAGTCATCCCTACTGGGCTGGGCTTGTAGAACCAGACTGGAGGTCTGTCTGAATTGCTCCCCACCCCCATGGGTCACTTGCACAGGCACTGCCTCCTGCAGTGAGGCCTGGCAGACATGGCAGTGCCCCAGATCACCTTCCTCCGCTGGCCCCAGATTGAGCTCAGTGATCTGTATGTGGCACAAGAGTGCCCTATCTGTCTGTGTGACTTCAGCCCAGCTCTTTGTGTTTGTGTATAGATGCTTTGGAGTGTGGTCAGATCTTTGTCCCTTCTGTGTCTGCCTCTTCTGTCTCCTGAGAGAACTATGTAGGATCCTAGCAGGGAATACAGGGATGATCAAACCTCCAGGTCCAATCAGAATCCAGTGTGAGGCCAGCCAGGGCTGACAGGGATGTGGTGCAGCCTTGGAAGGTGGTCACTGTTGCAAGGCCTTGAGGAGCTTATGGGCACAAGCCCTACTGGGGCATCCTTGTAGGACACCCTCACACCCTCCCTCAGGCTGTTGGTGCCCTAGGAAGGGAAAGAGAAATAAGGGGACTCGGTTTGTGCTGTACATGCTCTGGGCCACTCTGGGACAGTGTGAGGAGGAACTAGGAAAGGAAGGGAAGGTCAAGCTGTATGCCCGCACCTGCTGCCTGAGCATGCCAAGGCCACCAACCTGAGTGGGTGGCTGGGGATGAGATCTCAGTGCCAGGAAGCTGGGGGGCCATCTGCTCTCACCACAGAAGGTGGCATCATGCCCAAGGCCCAAGAGGACTGCACAGGGCCTGCTAAATGCATGGTGCTCTTGGTCCTGCGATAGCAACACCACTGCCTATTTTTCCAGACAGGAAAACAGGGCTGGAGAGTTTACAGATGAACACTGGCAACCCATCTCGGATCACCCACACCTCTGCTCCTACAGCAGCTTCTTGCCACCCTCCACCTTGGGTTCCTGAACTTCTGCCTCATCAGCTCTGAACCTTTGAGGAACCCCACCCTCAGTCCCCTGTCCAACTTTGCTGCATATTAAGCCATAATTAAACAGATTCCTCATCTCTTATTCATCAAAGGCACACACAGCAACAACTGGGGCTGGTGCAGGGAAGGGACCTGGCATGTCCCAGAATCCCTCTGGGCCTGCCCATCTCCCCATACTCCTGGACTCTGCTCTGAGCCAGGGCCTCCTACAGGGCACTGTCCTGGCCTCTGCTGTGCTGAACACACCTGAAGCATCATGTGTGTACCTCACCTCTAAAGGTTGCTGGGGATACTGGGTAGGGTCTGGGTAGTGCAGGATCAGCTCTCACTGTGCTCACTGTGGCATGACTCTAGGATGCGAGCCTGAGCAGGGAGGGAGGTGGAGCCTCAGGCCAGGTGACATGCTGACACTTGGGCCCAAATGTTGGCTTCATTCCTTTTTCCAGCTCCCATAAAGACTGAGTTCCCAGAACTTCCAGGTCTTGGACATGCTTGGGACATTATGATAGTTGCTATAGGACAGAGTCTCAGGGTTTTCTCCTCAGGAATGCTGCTGAGCTGATGATCTTGGTGTAGCCACAGCTAGCCCACTTGAGAGCTGGATATGAATTCTATATCCCAGGGGTCCAAAGTCTGGTATAGGGATGGGGCCCCAGAAAGCACAGTCCCAGGGCTACCCCACATCATGACTGTGGCTTCTGGCCCCTTCTCAACCCCTGTGGGAAATGTGAATTCTTCTCTAGAACCATTCATCTAGAGTGATAGTTAAACTGGGAGCTATTGCTCAGGCTAGGAGCCCAGAGGGCAGTCAAAACTGGGTCAGAACACTGTCTAAATGGACTTAAGAGCTTGCAGCTGTATGCGCCGGGGCTGGAAGGCACCTCAGAGCCCTTTTTAGGCCCTCAGTGGAGGGTTTCTACTGGTCCATCTCACTGCTACCCACGTTCAGTACAGCACTCCCAACACTCCCAGGACCCAAAGGTTGGCTCTGTCCCTATTCAGGTCACTGCCACCCACAGAGAGTGCAAGTATGCCTTGTTTTCCAGATGGGGAGGACGCAGATGGACTAGCTTGATCCAAAGCCTAGTGATCCCATCCAAAGGACAAGGCGAACCATCTTCTTTTCCTTATTGCCGTCAACATGTAGCCATTCGATACTCTGGGAGGTTAGTTCACACTTCTGCTGGATCTTAGCTCTTCTCACCCCTCATCCCTGGGATCTCCTCATCAAGGTACATATGGGGAGAAAGGTCTTGCTCTGAATTTCTCAGATAATACAGAGTAAAGAGTCTGTTCATAGCGTGTGGCCAACGGGAAGCTCAAAGGAACAGGACAGGCTGCCTAGCCTTATCTAGCTGCACCCTCATGGTCTCTTTCTTCTGTCTGTCTGTCTTTCTTTCTTTCTTTTTGTTTTGTTTTTTTCTAGACAGGGTTTCTCTGTGTAGCCCTGGATGCTCTGGAACTCACTCTATAGGACAAGCCTGCCTCGAACTTAGAGATCTGCCTGCCTCTGCCTCTAGAGTACTGGGATTAAATATGTGGCCAGCCATGCACCCCCTGTTCCACTTTCCACAGCAGTTCTGCATCCTGAGAACCACGGGACAGCCCCACTGCCAAGATTGTCCAAAACCAAACTTCTCCCAATTCCTGCCCAGGGTCACTAGACCTGATTTTTATGTAAGACAGAGGTCCCAAAAGCTGGTTTTGGAGCTGGGGCCTGGGTTTGGTAATCACTGAGTATAGAGCATGCAGGGAGGTCAGTATAGACCTGTCAGGGAGGTCAGGGGCACAGATACTCCTATGTGAAGACAGTTCTTAGAGGTGGAAGCTGCAGACAGGCTTCTGAGTCTGGAGTGGTTTTAGCCAGAATTCTGTTAACAGTTCAAGATGACCAAGGTTTGCTGTTGGTCTTATATGCATGTATCACAGCTTGTGTTGGACATACGGGGTCTGCCCATCCCATCCACCCAGTCTGAGTGTTAAGTTTCTAGAAGACTTCCATGCTCAGTTGGAATGCCCACAGGCTACTGTTTTCTACATGTCAGAAATACTGCTTTGTCCTGAAAAGCTCATTGGGAACCATCTTTTCTTGACTTGGATCCTTTCTGTGACACTGTTGTCCAGAACCATCCACTGCTCTGGTAGCTAGGTTTGGCATGGCCAGATTCACTGTACCCAGACATACACACATGCAACAGAGGCCACACCTCAACCCACAGAGCTTTACAGGTTAGCCAGGAACATCCTCTTCCTAGGAGACTTCAAAGAGAAGATCCTCTGCTAGGTCTCTCCTTAGGCCCCTTCTCTGTCCCAAGGATGAGGCAGAACCAGAGTCTAGTTCTGGACACACCATGCCAATGTGATGAAGCCAGGGGACAGAGCTCAGTGCTGGGTCCCACTCACTAAGTCCTGACTGCTTGTTCTTTGAATGGGTGTCTGTCAGAGCCATTCTGAAGGTCACAGGGAGAAGAGATAGAAGAGATGGGCACAGCGAGAGTTGGACAAAGGTAGCAAACATGAGTTCTGGGAGAGTGTTATTATAAAGCTATTTGTTTTCTAATTCTAACTGTTGTGGATTTTTTATTTTTCGTGGTGAATAAGTGAATGAAGATATATTTGACAGTGAAAATGTAAGATCCAACAAGACTCCACAGCTTCTGTTCCACTATCGACTCTAATGGTGCAGAAGTTCATTGATTAATTACAGCACATGATTTTCTATTTGTTTGATTTTTTGAGACAGGATCTCTCAAAATAGTCCTGGTGGTCCTGAAATTCACAATGTAGACCAGGCTGTCCTTGAACTTACCTCCTGCCTCTGCACTTGGGATAAGTGCTGGGATTAAAGGTGTGCCGGACATATGCTTATAATATTTTTTAGATTTATTTATTTATTATATGTAAGTACACTGTAGCTGTCTTCAGACACTCCAGAGGAGAGAGTCAGATCTTGTTACAGATGGTTGTGAGCCACCATGTGGTTGTGGGATTTGAACTCAGGACCTTCTGAAGGGCAGTCAGTGCTGAGCCAGCTCTCCAGCCCTCTTATGATATTTTTTATTTTCAACTTTTTTATAATAAAATTTTATTTTGTTTTTTTGTTTTAAGAAAGGACTGGAGAGACATCTCAGTGATTAAAAGCACTGACTGGTCTTCCAGAGGACCCAGGTTCAATTCCCAGCACCCACATGGTAGCTCACAATCATCTGTAACTCTAATCTCACAGCCTTTGACACCTTTTTCTGGCCTCTGAGGTCACCAGGCATGTGGTACACTGACATACATGCAGGTCAAACACTGATACACATAACAATAATTTTTTAAAAAGGAAAAAAAAAGTTAAGAAGAAGGAGAGAGAGGGAAGGGGGAGAAGGAGAGGAGAGACGGGCTGTTTTGAATCCTGGAACACATTGCACTTTTTTAATTAATTATTTTATTTATTTACATTTCAAATGTTGTCCCCCTTCCCAGTCTCCCCTCCTAAACTCCGTTCCCCATACCCTTCCCCTTTGCCCCTAAGAGGATGCTCACCCAACCACCCACTCCCCACTCACCCTCCAGCATCCTCCTTCACTCAGGCAACAAAGCTCCACAGGACCAAGCATCTCCCCTCCCATTGATGCCAGATAAGGTAGTCCTCTGCTGCATATGTAGCATGGCCATGGACCCATCCATGTATATTCTTTGGTTGGTGGTTTAGTCCCTGGGAGCTCTGTGGAGTCCAGTTAGTTGGTACTGTTGTTCTTCCTATGGGGTTGCAATCCCATTTTGCTCCTTCAGTCCTTCCCCTAACTCTTCCATTGGGGTCCCTGGTCTCAGTCTGATGGTTGGCTGTGAGCATCTGATTTGCCTTAGGTGCTGGCAGAGCCTCTCAGAGGACAGCTATACCAGTCTCCTGTCTGCAAGTGCTTCTAGGCATCAGCAATAAATAGTGTCAGGGTTTGGTGTCTACAGATGGGATGGATCCCAAGGTGGGGCAGTTTCCTTCAGTCTCTGCTCCGTTTTGTGTCCCTGCGTTTCTGATCTATGAGCATGGGACACATTGCATTTTAAGGCTACAATGATTAACACCACATGATGGGAGAGAAAATCCAGGGAAAAAGGCTCAACTACAAGTATGAGAAAGAGAAAAATCAAGGAAGAAAGGAGTTATTCAAAGACTAAGTACACAATCAATACAGGGGTTTGGGACAACTCAATAAGCCAATTGGAAAGTTTGGGTCCCTGCCTCAGTCCTTCATATTAAAATAAATACCCAAAGGACCCAAGGTTTAAGAAGTAAAAATGAAACAATAAAACAAACCACAATGTCCGGTGTAGTGGCGTGGAGGCAAAGGTAAGTGGGTCTCTGTGCTAGCCTGGTCTACATAGTTCCAGGATAGCCAGAGCTACATAGCGAGACCCTGTCTCAAACAAACAAGCAAGCAAATCATAAATAAAAACCCTATAATTTTAAATCACTCTTAGGAATTATACAAAACTTAGAAGCCGTAAAATGAGAGACAGGCATATTCAACCTCATAAAGATAAAACGTAGCTGCACAGGAGAAACAAAATCAACAGATAAACGACAAAATGGGAAAGTATCAGCAATTCATTTCACAAAGGACTGTTCTGGGGTATACAGAGAAAAATGGGCACAGACATCAAAGAAGCCCATCAGTATACATCAAGCCTCACCCAAACTAAGACAGAAGCATGCATGTTGATGATATGATAAGATGCAGTTTACATCCCTCTAGATGCTAACCCCTCCCCTTGCACACAGGGAGGTGAGGGTGGGGCTCATCTTGCTGGGTTGCTCCCTCTAGTGGTTGGCTAGGGAGACGCTGGAGGGGACGTCTACAAAAGGAGAGATGCCTGCAGATCCAACTGGCAGGAGCGGGAGATTTCCGTTGGTGAGATAGGCTCTGAGGTGACTGAAGCAAGCTGTGAGAGAGTGTCCGTCCACAACAAGAAACATTGGAACAGGAGTCAGACACTTGGCCCTTGATGCTACCACCAGTGAAGCTGCAGTGACAGGGGACCCCTTGGCTGTCCCATCTGCTCACAGGTCCGTACTAAGCACTCACAGCTGCCCGCTCAGCCTCTTCGTCTTCATTAGCGCCCTGTTAGCAATGGCCTATGTTAATTAATTAGCTCTTGTCTCGATGTTCAGGAGCAGTGCCAGATTCAGCTGAGGTCTTGCCTGGCCCCAGCCCTGACTGTGAACACCTCTGTCCTTCCTGATGTTCCAGTTACTCCTCTTCAGATCCCACATGTGTCTCCCAAAGACATGGTCTGGGTGGTATCTCTGTCTTTCCAGCCTCAGTTTCTCTGATAGTGAAATGAGATGTATTATTTTTGCAGTCTGTGACAAAGATACCTGACAGAACTTGTGTGTGTGTGTGTGTGTGTGTGTGTGTGTGCGCACGCGTGCGTGTGTGTGTGTGTGTGTGTGTGTGTGTGTGTGTTGAGACAAGATCTCACTTGGTAGCCCAGGCTGGTATTGTACTCCTAACAATCCTCCTGCCTCAGCCTCCCAAGTGCTGAGATTACAGCATGTGCCATCATGCCTGTCTCTGATACTCCAGCTTCAATAAGAACAAGGATCTTGAGGACCAGGCAGGTGGACCATGTACATCCTCTACAAATAGTCTTTATTTTTTTTTTAACAGGTGCTGGTGCTTGAACCCAGATCTTGCAAGCTAATCAAATGTCTGCCACTGAGCTATAATCCCAGCCCTAACAGAACTTAAAAAGAGGAAAGGTTTATTTTGGCTCAGGGTCTCTCATCCTTCATGTCAGGGAGAGAATGGTGAAGCAGAATGGGTCAGTTTATGAAGACAGGAGACAGAGAAGTAGGAGATACAGGAAGTAGGCAGGGTAAGATATAGCCTCAAGGTCGTGTCCCAGGATGTATTTCCTCCGAACATGCCTTTCACCTCCCAGTAGTATGGTACTGTGAATCTATCCCACAGGCATGTCTAGCTTGTGAACATCACAACGTATGCTGCCATCTACAAAGTTCACACAAAAATAGCAAAAGAGCTCATAAAATTTTAACTAACTTTACAGTTGTTGTTAGGCCATGAGTCACTGTGATACCATCCCCTCTGGGACACCCTCACAGACACACACACACATACACACACCCAACAAAAAGTCTCAGGTGACTAGGAAATCTTTCATTGGTCCTCTAGGTGTTTGTCAATCCATAGAGTGAGACCTACTTCCTGTGAAGGAGACTCTTAAAAATGGAGAGGACCAGAGGAGGGATTCAAGAGAGGGGGACTCAGAGGGGCTAAGACTGCTAGGCATTGGTTAAGAGAAGCTCGTTGGTTGGGAGAGTTGACCCATGGTGACCAAGGCCGCTTGTCTGCCTGTGCGTGGGACAGGCCTCATCATAGCTTAATCTAAATGTCTGTTTTGCTGGGTCTCATGTCAGATGCCTTCCACAGTGGTAGGGTCCTGTGTGACTGGGACATGACTGAGGTCACCCACAGCCCCGTGGCTGACTTTATATACACACAGACTTTACTATCTATGTAGAAGATAAGGTGCCTGGTGGGCTTGAATGCTGGGCAGCTGCTGGAGCTGAGCCCCAGAGACTTAGCAAGATGAAGCTGTTCTTCCAGACTCATCAGTCACATGCTCTTGCCCATTCTATGTCCTGAGTTCTGGGTAAAGGTCACATTTTCAGATGAGGTCAATCTGGAGGCAGAAGGATGGCTGTGAGCACAGGAGGTGATAGTCGGGCATGAGGATTAGGGCTCTCACTTCTAGAAGCCACGTTCCTGAGGGAGAAGGCTCTGCCCACAACCTCATCCTATCTGGATGTAGGAAAAAGAGATCACATTGTGGGTCCCTCAGGTTCCTGGGAAGGAGAGCCTGCCCCATGATTATAGCACAAGTAAGAAAAGATCTCCGGGTGCGGGTGGGCCATATGTGGTGACGTCATAGCAGCAATCCAGACTCAGGAAACAAGCTTGGGAGGATGTCTGCCGCACCTCTGGAGAAAGGGAGGCGTCCTGGTGTGAAGTGGATTTCTTTAGCACCTTAGCAGGCCTGGCCCTCAGAGAAGACCCTGTAAAGCACAGGGGAGAGTTTCAGAGTGTCTGTAGAAGGCCCAGCTAGTCAAATATGCATCTATCCCTGTTCTTGGGGAGTTTGTGACCAACAGTCAGATTGTGGAAAAGAAAAAAAAGAGATATTGGGTCAGAACTTAGAGACTGTGGAGAAGGGTGATTTTGTTGCTAGGATTCTCCGTGTTGGCTCATGAGTGATGGCAGGAGTTTGGTATTAACAGCAGGAAACTGGGTATGTGGCATATGGGAGCTTTCTGTACTGTCTTTGCTGCAAATCTAGACCTAGTCTCAAGAAACAGAGCTTATTTTAAAATGATGACTTTATTAGCAATACCAAGCACAATCTGCCCAGCCTCTGTCCATGGCAGTTCTTGCCCCCAGCTCAGGTAGTCTGTGACCTCCCGGGTCCTGTACACTTCCAGGGGGAGCAATGATTGCAGCCTGAAGTACCTTGAAGTGCTCTCTTTGGTGGTGAGAGACCTGGTGGGTTGAATCCATATGTCTGTCTTGCTGGGTTCCATGTCAGATGCCTTTCACGCTGCTGTTGGCCCCCATGTGTCTGGAACCTAGCTGAGGTCAGTCCCATTATGCACAGACAGCGAATGCATGACCTCAGCCTCCCCTGAGCTCGTGGGAATCAAGGGCTTTAGAGTGGGCAACCTCACAGGGGGCCGTGCAGGTGTGGCTGTGTTGTAGACTTCCAGCCTCACTGGTTTCATTCCATTTCTAAGGTACAAAACAGAGAGGGATGATGTCTAAAGATCAGAAAGGCTGAGTTCAACCCTCCCCTCGCCCAACTGGAGCCCTGCCTGGACTTGTTGCTCTAGGTGGGGGCTTCCCTCAATAGTGTAGCTACCCCTCTAAACCTTCACAGGTGTGGGTAGCCATGTGGGCAACAGGGCTTATGCAGTTGTGCTGACCCCAGGAGAGGACCGATAGGGCCCCATCTATGGTAGCGGTATCCCCTCCAGGCCCTGTTAACATCTGGGAGCTTGTTTGGGAAAGTGCAGGGTGGAAGGGAAGGGAGGCTGCTGAGTTCCTGAAATGCTGTGGGCTGAACCTCAGGGATTAGCTTGTTAGGGTTTGGGGGTGGGGGGTGAGTCCCAGCCTCCAGACCCCCAGACAGGTCCATGTAGGCCTGCTAGAGTCTCACACAGCAAGAGACAACCAGGCCTGTAATTTGGGGCCCCAAGGATGCCACAGAGGCTGGGGAGTGGGTCTCTCCTGCCGCATTGTCTCTCCTGCGCGAGGAAGCAGAGTCTGACCAGAGGCATCCACTCAGATCTCCTCAGGTTCGTAGCTCCTTGTGGGGTTTTGACAGCCCTGCCCTGCAGCAACAGGCCCTTCTACTAGAAAGGGACAATAGTCCATCTCCAGGATCCTTCCACAAGTGAGAATGACTGCTAGGGGATTTAGTGTACAACACCAACCTAACCACTAGGTCTGTGCAACCATATCTCTCTAGGTCAAGCAGACTTTCCACATCTGCTTCTGAAGCCTTGGGACTGAGGAACTCCCGGCTTGGAGCAAGAGAGTTAGACATCACTAAAGAAACACGCCTGTTTTTTGATGTGTTCCCTGGCACATCTCAGAACTTAGCTCCCCAGATAGCCACAGGGATGGATTGAAGGACAACAGAATCACTTTCATCACCCAAAGAGGGGAAATTGAGGCTGGGTGGTCCCAGACATGCCCTGAAAACCACAGAGGGAAGGCAACCCACCCCCTTTCCCCTGCTACCTTAAGGCAGGGGGGAGGAGCCAGCAGCAATCAGAAAATCCTGCAATAGACTTTTTCTAGGGGCAAGAGTTGAGATGATTAAAGGGTGGCTCATGGGGAGATAAAAAGGTGTAAGCAGCATCCAGGATGGGAAGATGGAGCGGAAGAGCCTCAAAGGCCCTGCTAGGCTCTCTACGGGTGACTCAGATACATGGAGAGGGGCAGCAACTGGCTCTGTTGCCAAGTTAGGTGTCTCTACATAGTGCCACTCACCCCCAAATCCTCCACATGTCAGCAATCTGGTTCTAGGGCCTGGAAGAAGGACATCAAGATCCTGGGGCCACACCCAGGAGCCCAGAGGCCCACCTGTTCCTATGGTAGGGCTCAGAGTCAGTCACCCACACCAGGGTGAAAATTCCTGGGTATGATCCACTTGCCCTGGCAGGCAGGTAGGGCACTCGAATGGATGAAGTGAAGCCGGTTTCTGCTGGGAGCACAGGCTCTCCCGGCTCTCACTCCCTAGCCCACCAGGAGAGGTGGGAAGCCTTGAAGTGCCAGGCTTGTGAATGGCCCATCTCCATGACAACACATGGGTACAAAGGGCTGGGCCAATGAACAGGCAGTGGCTGCACAAAGATGGGGAGAGGAAGAAAATCTTATCTATGAGAAGGGAACATGTGAAACTGGGCTGTGCTCTGGCCCTGTTCTTGAGGTTATAGCCTAGGGATCTGAGCCAGACGCCCACCAGACACAGCACTGATCCATGGGCAGAACATAGACAGGTGAAGAACAGGACTGGTACTCAGTAGTACGCAGACAGCTACCCCAAATGAAGGAGCCACACCCATGTCTATGTACATGAACCAGGACAGGGGCCATGATGGTTACCTACTTGCCCAGTGGTGAAGAGATGAGATCTCCCCAACCACAGACTGGTGCAGCAGTGGCACCTAGTAAGGACCTGAGTGTGGTTCCCAGCACCCATTGGGCGGATCAAAATGGCTTATAATTCCATCTCCAGAGACTCGAGCACCTCTTCTGGGTCTGTTAGCACCTATGCACATGTAGTACACTATCACCTAAGCATGGGTGTACACACACACACCATGCATACAGTCACACACATACACATAAACACACACACAAATACTCAGGTGCACATATATACACATACACACATAAACACACACACATACAGTCAGGTGCAAACATGCACACACACTCAAAATCACACAGCGCGTGTGCACACACACACACACACACACACACACAAATAAAACTAATAATTTTAAAAAGAAACCTCTAAGAAAAAAGTCTAAAACAAGAGAGCAATATGGGGGAGAGGGATGGATCGAGGAGGAGTTAGAGGGATGAGTGGGAGTGGATATAATAAATAAAAAAACCACTGTGTGCATGCATGGAATTATCAAAAAATTAATAAAATATTTTTAAAGAGAGAGACTGGAAATAGCCAGACATGGACAGAAAGAGACACTTGTGCATGCAAAGACACAGAGGGGGACAAGAGCTGGGAGTATCTGAGGATGGCTGGGAGTGAGAGGCTCAAGGGCAGAGGTGGTCCAGCAGAGGCATCCTCGCCTCTTTATGCCACCCTAGCAACGCACACAGGGGACCTTGAGCACTGGCTGCAACGACCCCTCAACCCACTCCTGTTTCCAAGTCTTGGCCTCACTGTCTCCCCATGATCCTCCCCTCAAGGCTCACACTCTATTCTCTGAAACCCCACAATATGGGAAATATCAACTCCTGGAGCAGGTACCACATATGAGAGGGAGGTCTGACCCCAGATACAGAAGGCAGCGAGAACTGCCACCCTGGAGTAGAAATGGCATTTCAGTTTTTAAACCAATCTACTCTAGACTGAAGGAAGGGAGGGAATGGGAGGGGTTAGGGGGAGGGAGGTAGAGAGAGAGGGAGGGGGGAGAGGGAGAAGGAGAGGGAGAGGGAGAGGGAGAGGAAGGGAGAGGGAGAGGAAGGGAGAGGGAGAGGGAGAGGAAGGGAGAGGGAGAGGGAACAATCAAGCGCACCCTTTATCCACCTGCTAAACTCTCATCCCTATCTCCTTTCCTCAAATGTGCATGAAGGAGAACTTTGTGAGAGAACAACCACACTGGCAAGTCAAAGCCAGCGCTGTGCTGAGCCGCTGCTTTGTTCTGTGTGTTCTGAGAAGGGAGAAAGGGTGTTGGAGGTGCCCCACTCTCAGGGTCCTCAGACTTGTGTTCTGAGAAGGGAGAAAGGGTGTTGGAGGTGCCCCACTCTCAGGGTCCTCAGACTTGTGTTCTGAGAAGGGAGAAAGGGTGTTGGAGGTGCCCCACTCTCAGGGTCCTCAGACTTGCGTTCTGAGAAGGGAGAAAGGGTGTTGGAGGTGCCCCACTCTCAGGGTCCTCAGACTTGTGTTCTGAGAAGGGAGAAAGGGTGTTGGAGGTGCCCCACTCTCAGGGTCCTCAGACTTGTGGGAGCTCTGGTAACTGATAAAAGATATGGCACCTTTTCCACCCCAGGCCAGAGCTCTAGGGCCTTGGAAGTCCCCAAGCCTTTGAGGAGCCTACAGCCAGAACCTGAGAGTCCCAAGCACCTCCACTCTCCAGACTGCATCCTGCACTGCCCCCACCCCACCCCACGCTTCTTCACTGGTGTGGATGCCTCTCTGTCTAGGGCTACTGAATCACTTTGGTCTTTGATAGACTAAGTTTTGGGATCTGTGGCCAGGCTCAGAGGATCAGGGAGGGCTGAGAGGAAGGGACCTGAAGAGGTAGACAGCAGACAGGGAACACAGCAGGTGAGAGCTACATACAGGAGGACCCGCCAGTTAGGGCTGAGTAGCATTCAGAATTCCATCTGTGTGGTTACTGTTCAGGAATGGCTCTGATCTCACCGTTCCATGAGCAACTTCCCCAGTTCTCTCTCTCTCTCTCTCTCTCTCTCTCTCTCACACACACACACACACACACACACACACACTCACACACACACATCGTCACTAAGATCGCCAGTGCCCGCAGCTGGGCGAGCTCTGATAGCTTGTGCTTCTTGTTGCTCATAGTTGAAGACTATGCCTGCCCTTGTCCTGCCCCACTCATGGCTCCCCGGATCCCATCCACACTGGGGATGTTGTTTTCCTTTTATCCCACTTCACCTCATTCCACAAATGAGGACGCCATGAAGCTGGGGCCAGAGAGGCAGTCCAGTCAGCCTCAGGTTACAGGACCATGCTTGCCCACAGAAATAATCAGGATCCCCCCGAATCACCAAGGGCTTCCATGCCCTCATGTCTGTGTGGACAGACTGCCTCCCGTACAGGCACAGATTAAGAACTACATCTACAGGAGCCTATGGGGTTTCTCCATAAGTGGTGGTACCCAGTGATGACAGAGCTCTGAGCTTCTCCCCACCTTCCTGCAGCCTTCCTGCTCCAAACTGCAAACTTTGGATGTAGGTGGTGGCTCTATGCATAGCCCAGATAGGAAGCAGACAGGGATCCTCCCCCCCCCCCCCCGAGTGCCTTATACTTGAAAGAGGGTACAATGGGACCTCTTCCAGGACAGTGGAGACCAGGAAGCACAGCCCATGCAGAAGGAGTGGAGGGAACCACGAACCACCACAAACAGGGCCAGGATCATCTTCTGTAAGTCACCAGAAACCCATCTTCTGTAAGACCACAGTTCCCCAGCATGCCTCCCGTTGCTGCACAGGGCCACTCAGGCCTCACCCAGCCTGCCTGGTACACCATGGCACAGTGCAGTGTAGACGGCCAGTGCAGGCTCCTAAATGCTGAGACAAGGGGCCCTGAGGACTGCAGGCATTGGGGACAGACTGGGGATGCTCAGCCCTGCTCAGCGAGATTTCTAGTTCAGCCAGCCTTTCCTCCAGTGGCCCACGGCTGAGCCAGGCTGCAGGGAGCCAATTATCCCCAAGGCAAAACCATTGCAGATAATTGGAAAGACAGCTTTTGACTATGGAGCCAAGCTCTGGATATCTCTGCTATACTGGGACCTGCAGACTTGGAGGCCCACGGAACTACGGCTTAATTGGGGGCCCCTTGTGCCACTGTCTGTCTGGTGAGTGGTGACTTTTCTTAGCAATAGATTTGAGGAACCAGGACTTTAGAAGAGAGATCTGGGCTCCTCACCTTTTCTGCTGCTTCCTTTCTCAAAAACCACAAGGTACTTTACCACAAGTTTACTGCAAGTGCCTAGGCCAGCCCTTCTCAGGAGAGGCAATGTCAGCACCTTGCCCTTCTAGGGTAGGGCAGTGGCTATACCACAACCCAGACTGCTGTCTCTGAATGAGGCAAAACAAACAAATGGAAAAAGAAAAACAAAAACTGTTTCTTGGGGCTGGGGAGATGACTCTTCAATCAGTTAAGAGGACTAACTGCTCTTCCCAAGGACTCAGGTTGGTTCCCAGAACCAACGTAGCAGCTCACAAGGGATCTGATGCCCTCTTCTGACTACCACAAGCACGAGGCACACATACGTCACAGCCATACCTGCGGGCAAAACACTCATATATATAAAATAAATATATCGTTGTAAAATGTGGATGCCGCTAGCCATAGACACCTACATAATGCTCCAGAACTGCCACAACTCACTCTACACCCCAGATGTGAGAAAGATAGAGAGATGAACAGAAGCAGGTAAAACAGGTACAGAGCTGACAAACCCTCTGTTAGAATCTCCTCCTCGCCCTGGGTCGGGAGATTGGTGAAGCTTGGGAACAAGATATGCAGGATAATATATGAAGCTCTGGCTTCAAGCCTTGGTCTTTGAGGTAAGCAAGACTTTCCTATGTGGGTTTCTCTGGAGTGGGACAGCCAGAGGGAGGTAAGTAGATGCAGGGGGAATCCTTCCCAGCTGACTGCATCTCCCAAATGAGAATTCCCAAACTGAAAGGAATGTGGCCTGTGCTCAGCAAAGGGCATGTCTGGGGTTGGGCGGTGTCAGGGACTAGGAGTAGGTAGAGCCCCTTAGGTGGGGATGTGAGCATACTTGAGACAAAATGGCAGTGGGTCTGGGAAGTTGCCTCAGTGCCCCATGGAAGCAGGAAGACACTTTGAACTGGGGTTGGAAGCGGGCTATGACACATTAGTGTCTCTAAGCAACCTAACTAAGTGAGGTAACTCGTGGGAAGAGTCCCACAGGGTGGGTTTCAGGAGCACATTGTTCAGGGTTCAGTTCTGCTCTTTAAAGTTTCCTTGACCATTCTGCCCATGGGTCAGGCACATCTCTGGGTAACCCCCAACCATCTTTTTCCCTAGTTGTCCATCAGTCACCCCTGGCTCCAGTATCACCATTGTGCTGCAACCCTCCTGGCCTGGGTTCTATACTACACACCAAACTCTCCAGGCCCTGGCAGGACTGGCCACTGCAGGCAAGGGAGCCAGGCAGAGTGCTCAGGGCAGCATGGAGCTCCAGAAGTGTCCTGGTTAGTTTCTTGTTAACTTGACAAAAGCTAGAGCTATGTGAGAAGAGGGGGACTCTCAGCTGAGGAAATGTCCTCACTGGACCAGCCTGTTGGCAAACCAGTAGAACATTTTGTTTTGCTTTCTTTTCCTCTTTCTTCCTTCCTTTGTTTCTTTTTTATTTTTGATTGATGTTGGAAGGCATGGTTCATTGGGGCAGTCTCCATGGTCCTGAGCAAGCCTTACAGAGCAAGCCTGTAAGCAGCATTCCTCCATGGCCTCTGCGTCAGCTCCTGCCTGTGCTCCTTCCCTGGATTCCTCTGAAAATACACTATGATATAGAAGTGTAAGTGAAATAAACTCTTCCTTAAGTTGCTTATGGCCATGGTGTTTCATCACAGCAACAGAAACCTTAACTAAGAAAAGAAGTCTGGGAATGGGACAGTTAAGGTCTTTAGGGCAGGAGGTCGTTGGGAAAGGTAGAAACAGGCAGAGCCACAGGGGCGAGGGTATGGCCAGTGGTGATTGAGTATGCGTGCCCTAGCCAGGGTATGAGGGTCTGGATGAGGGAGCAGGACTAAGGAGTGACCAGTCTGGAGCAAGGACTTGTTTTATATATATATATATTCACCGCAGAACAATGGACAACGGCTTATGGGAGGTCTCAGTGACGAATTGTGAGTCCTGGAGGCTAATGGGAAGAAACCTTGTATCTTAGTGAGATCCTCATCCCTGAATAACAGGAGACGAAGCACAGCTCAAGCCATAGTCTTCATGATCCCAAGTTTAAGGTAATGTGAGGGAGTACACACCCATAGGGCCCCAGAGGGAAGGTGGCCTGTAAGGGAGTTTATACCTAGTTCAGTGGGTGGCTAAAGGCCTGCACCACACCACCACTCTGGAGGAGCCATGCTGTGAAGTGCACAGACGTAATAAGTGCTCCTTCTGACCCACTTGTCATCCAGGTACTGTGTTGCATGCTGTGGGGAATGTGTGTTTGGGAAGGTTGGGGCTGAGCCCTGAAGCTCACCTGTACTTAAAGTGACCTGAGGGTGCAGGAGAGCCCCCCTGGAACTCTGAACCACCCAGGAGGTTCAGAAAGCAGTGAGAAGGTGCTGGTCCTGGAGTAGGTATTGGGACGTGAGACTTGATACTCCCCTGCACCAGTGGGGCCAGAGTCTAAGAATCCTAGACATGGGACCAAGTTCCAGGGTCAGTGACAGCTGCTCAGATATACAGGAGCTGATGGCTCCATGGCTTACTGCTGCTCTCTGCTGGCCATCTCTGTCACTTCAGGCTCATCTGTGGGATGGAAGCAAAGGTCCAACAGGGTTGACCCATCTGATAGTATCTGAAGGCGTCAAGAACCTAGGCTAATTCCTGTATTTAGCCTTGCCCAGCCAGAAGGGCCTGGTGGGCAGCTCTGTGGTCTCTAGTGGCTGCAGGTGAGAGGGTCAGAAGCTCAGCTACCACCCAAGTTAGCAGGAGCTTTATTCCCTCCCAGTGGGGAGCAACTGAGGCAGGATAGCAAACCCCACCAAGTCTGCAATGACGTTCCCATTGTAATACTTCAGGAATCTGAGGTGATACCAAAGACAAGCCCCCACCTTCCTTGTCTCCTGCCCTTTCACGGCCGGAGGAAGGTCCTTTCACAACATGCTCACCGAGTGTGCCAGAGATCTCTGGACATAAAAATGAATTCCATTCATCTTGTCATTCAGTACAGTGCAAGTTGAGCAGCCCCAGCTGCAGGACACAGGGATGTAATTAAAGTGGGGCGGACACCAGGAATATGGCCAGGCTGAACTGGAGCCTAGCCCTTGCTCGAGGTTGTAGTCTGTCTGGGGCCCTGGACACATGTGACACTCCTAGAACTGGAATTAGTGAGAATCCATGGAGGTTAGACCCAGAGCAGGGGTGGAGTGTGGGGAGGTAGGGGTTGAGGGAGGGTTAGGGACTTAGGAGAACTGAGGCCCAGAGTAGGACACAGGATTTATGGAACCTGGGGCTGGGAAGGCTGGGAGTAGGGGGGCTGCAGGACTCTTGAGGCCACAGGACTGGGGAAGCTGGAACCTGGTAGACCAGGATAGGAAAGAATCTGGCATAGACCTGTTTGTACTCTGGCCTCCTGTGGCCCATTGTATACTGGAGGAAGTCCTGTATTCCCCATGCTCACCCCTGCTGTGAACAGCGCATACCTGAAACCTCTTTGGAGACTAGCTTGATGCCATGCTGGCAAATCACACAGTGAATGGTGGCTACTGTCATAATAATATGGGTACAATTCTCCACCAGTTTCTGTGGGACTGATGACCCCACCTTGCAGGGCTGTCCACCTGGCCCAGACTGCTGCTACTAACAGCATTCTGCTGTCCACACAGAGCAGTGGCTGGGTCTGAGTGAAGGCTGGGTTCTCCTTATGGGCAGGAGGCCAGAAAGGGAGCCAGAGGAGGGCACTGTGGGCCAGCAGACCTGCTGGACAGAAACAGGCTCCCCAGCCTGACTACCTCCCTGCCTTCCTCTCCCTGCCCCTCTCTCTCTCCCTCCCTCCCTTTTGTCCTTTCATGTCAGGGCATCTCCCAATTGTTGCTGCTCCACCATCCCCTACAGGCTTGTGGAGAAGGCTACTAAAGTCTCCTAATTTGCCCCAGGGCCCCTCAGCAAATGGAAAGCCATGTCCCTGATACAGCCTGCCCTGCATCTGGCACTTGGAGCTGTCTCAGGCTTATTCTGGGATATTGAGGCCCAGATATGGGTGAATGCTGATTTGGAACACCAGTGATAAAAACAAACAAACAAACAAACAAACAAACAGGATAAGTGAGAAGGAAGGAAAGAAGGAAGGAAGGAGGAGGACATGGCAGATGACAGACAGGTAAGGCCCCAGGCAAATGCACCAGACAAGGGGGTCATGCATAGTGACACTGCGGTCATACAGAAGGGTCTCAAGTGACAGTGCCCTCTATTGTGTGTGCATGTCTCTTTTTCCTAGAGATGGATGTATGTATGACTCACACATATGCCCTGGGCCAGCTGCCCTCCCAGTGTGCTCACAGACATGTGCGTATGTGTGCCCAGGAAAAGAGACTAAGGAGAAACATACCCAACATTCTCTCTGGCTTCTTTTTAGTTTTGTTCTTCTTGTTCTTGTTCCTCTTCTTTTTAGGATTTATTTTTACGTATAGAGTGTTCTATCTGCATGTACACCTGCATGCTAGAAGAGGGCATCAGATCACAATACAGATGGTTGTGAACCACCACGTGGTTGTTGGGAATTGAATTCAGGAACTCTGGAAGAGCAGCCAGTGCCCTTAACCACTGAGGCATCTCTCCAGCTCACTCTCTGACTTCTTGATGGTCTTGAGGTTTTAGAGCAGACGTCCATGTTGTCTTCCTCCCTCTCTTTGTTGGTGTCCACCAAAGTCTGCTGCTGCTCTACAGCCAGAGGAGAGACAGTGTTTGGAGCAGGTGTTAGTCAGGAGGGTGGGTGCTGCTTCATCAGGGCAGAGGAGCTGAAGCAAGGTTCTCTCTATTTACAGACCTTTTAAGGTTTTATTTAGAATCAACACATGATATTGTGCATATTTGTGTGGCATAATGGGTGTTTAGATAGATCGTATCATGATCGAATCAGGGTAATTAGCATATCCACAAGCTCAAATAGTTATCATGTTTTTGCAGCAAAAACATCTGGATTCTTTTCTTGCAGCTATTTTGAAAGCCATGCTGTGGTCTTGCTGACCTTGCTCATCCTACTGTGAAATATAACCCCAGAAGTTCTTCTAATGTGGCTGCCACTAATACCCACAGACACCCCCATAACTATGATCCTACTCTCTGCATCTAGGGGACTATTTTTTAGCCTCCACATGTGAGGGGAACAGCGTTTGTCTTTCCATACCAGGCTTATCTCCTTTAATAGAACATCCTCCGGGTTCATCCAAGTTGTTGCAAATGATAGGATTTCATTTTTCAAAATGTCCAAATAGTATTACAAACCGCATGTACCTTATCTCTACACTCTGGCTCTTGTGAACAGTGTCATAGTAAACAGGAATAGGCTGTTGTCATTTCTATCAGATATAGATCCAGTAATGGATGAATCTAGACTTGAAATTCCTATGGAACCACAAAGGACCCAGAACAAAAGACCAAAGCTGCAAACGTCACACTGTGATTTATATACCACAAAGTCACAGTAGACAACACATTGTTCTGGCCTCAAAGTAAGCACATAGACCCATGGAGCAGAATTGAGAGCCCAGAAAGACATGGGGGTCATGCATAGTGACACTGGGGTCATACGAAGGGTCTGAAGTGACAGTGCTCTCTATTGTGTGTGCATGTCTCTTTTCCCTAGAGATGGATGTATGTATGACTCACACATATGAACTCAGGACCTCTGGAAGAGCAGCCAGTGCCCTTAACCACTGAGGCATCTCTCCAGCCCACTCTCTGACTTCTTGATGGTCTTGAGGTTTTAGAGCAGCCGTCCATGTTATCTTCCTTCCTCTCTTACTTGTAGATAGTACATACAACTACAGCCAAGGGTCTTAATGTGAAAATAGACTTTGAGTTCTGGAGTGCTATTCATGTGTGTGTGTGTGTGTGTGTGTGTGTGTTGTGTGTGTTGTGGTTTGGTGTGTGTGTGTGTGCATGTGTGTGTTGTGTTGTGTGTGGTGTGTGTGTGTGTTTGTGTGTGTGTGTGTGTTATACATACAGGAACCCATGGGGGAGCCTGCCTCCATGCCTCCCATGCCTCTCCTGGTTGACTTCTTCAGGGCTCCACAGCAGACTGAGCATCCTTCTATAATCTCCAACAGTGATCCCAAATTCTCATGGGCTTGTCTGGGGTGGGCACCCCACACTCAACAATCCAGGGTCCCTGGGAAGGGCTGTGTGTGAAAGTCTTCCTAGGAGACATGATACACACATCTCCTCTACACAGGGCAGGAACCATGACAACTAAAGTAATTCTTTCATAGAAGTCCAACCTGATGAACCAATGAGAGGTTATTGGGGCTACTGATGGGACCTTGGATGAGGGGTTATTTACAGGGGTGGGATGATGACTCAAAAGCAGTTATGTCACTGTAAAGATCTATCCAGCGTGGTGACACCCCCCAAAGCTGCAACTTTGGGGCTCTCTGCATAACTTGCAGCCTGCACCACAGGTCTGAGAAACCTCTGCTCGCTGAAGCGAGGCTGGTGAGCATCCCCTCCCGCAGTGGCTGTTCATTCTGATAAAACTGGAGGGGCTTTCCAGAATCTTCCAAGTTTCTGATTTCTCAGAAATGTGACTTTTTGTCAAACTAGAGTCTCATGAGCCTCAGCTCATGAAGTGTTTCAATTCTGTTTTAGTTACTGTTCTATTGCTGTGAAGAGACGCCATGACCAAAGCAACCCTTATAAAGGAAGCATTTAATTGGGGGCTTGCTTACAGTTTCAGAGGTTTAGTCCATTATCTTCATGTTAGGGAGCGTGGCAGCATGCAGAAGTAGTTGAGAGCTACATCCTGATCTACAGGCAGGCAGGCAGACAGAGACAGACAGAAAGGAAGAGAAAGAGAGAGAGAGAGAGAGAGAGAGAGAGAGAGAGAGAGAGAGAGGGAGGGAGGGAGGGAGGGAGGGAGGGAGGGAGGGAGAGAGAGAGAGAGAGAGAGAGAGAGAGAGAGAGAGAGAGAGAGAGAGAGAGAGAGAGAGAGAGAGGCAGGCTGGGTTTGCTGTGGGCCTTTGAAACCTCACTCCTAGCAACAAGCCTCCTGCAACACGGACGCACCTCCTAATCCTTCCAAACAGTTCAACGGGGACTAAGCATAGGAGCCTGTGTAGAGCACTCACATTCAAACCACCACAAAATCCAAGGACACTGCCATGCCACTAGGGTTCAGAGGCCCCAACCCCATCATTCTGTTAGCTCTCCAGGCTGCAGCATTAGGAGGGCAAGACAGCAGCTTGCCACCCTCCAGCCACCAGCTTGCTGCGACTCTGCAGCTGCAGGAGCAGGAAGGGCCTTTGACTCACTCTGTGCCTCCTATGGAAGCTCTTCATTCCCCGGTGTTCTCAAGAGGGCACAGCCTCCTCCACCTACCGGCATCAGCCCACACTGCTCTTTACCCTATTCCTGCAGGGCTGTCTCTCTGTGGCTCAGGTGGGCCTGTAGCCTGATGTATTTGGATGTCTGGTTCCCAGAGGGTAGACTGTTTAGGAAGGATTAGGAGGTGTGTCACGGGGGGGGGAGGTTGAGGTTTCAAAAGTCCACACTAGGAACAGTCTCTCTCTCTCTCTCTCTCTCTCTCTCTCTCTCTCTCTCTCTCTCTCTCTCTCTCTCTCTCCCACACACACACACACACACACACACACACACACACACACACACACACACCTCCATCCTGTGGATCAGATGTAAGCTCTCAGCTATGGCTCCAGCACCATTCCTGCCTGCCACCATGATCCCTGCCTTCATGATCATTGACCTGCTTTCTGAAACTGTAAGGAAGACTCAAATTAAACCCTCTCTTTTGTAAGTTGCCTTGGTCAGGGTGTCTCTTCACAGTCGTAAAACAGTAACTAAGACAGAAATTGGTACCAGTGCCTAGGATACTGCTGTGACCAGCGCCTAGGGTACATGCTGCTTGTTGATGGACTACTGAAGACTTTGGGACCTTTGACTGGAAAAGCAGTTGAATGCTGCTAATGGGGCCAAGTGGGCCATTCCAGTAGGATCCTGAGAGACAGCATTGCTAAGAGCAATGTGGACTATAGAGACACAACTAAAGAGGTTTCAGATGGGGTGCACTATTAGCAATTGACCTAGAAGCCATTCTTAGGATATGTTGGCAAAGAATGTGGTTGCTTCCTGCCCTTGTCCAAAAATCTGCCAGACGCTGAATTGAAGAGTTTTGGACTAACATCTTTGGCAGAGGATATTTCCAGGCAGCCTAGTACTGACTGTGTCATGTGGTTATCAGTGATCACTCTTAGGCAGATCTACAATAAAAATAAGAAAACAGGGCAAAAAGAAATATAAACTGTACAGTTTAAGGTGAAAAAGAGCACCAGGAAATGTAATGTTGGAGGCAAGGCTTGAGTTCAAGGAGACATTTAAAGAAAGACCTGATGGGAAACAAAATAAAGGGGATGGTGCCCTCAGGGTGGGGCCTCACCCAGCTAAGCTGCTGCTTGTGAAAAGAACAGGCTGAAGGAATGACCTGCTCCCAAACAGCATCCACAAGGGAAACCTGAGGTAATTCAAGGAGGGGCTAGGTTCCAGGCCCAGCACGCAGAGGAACTTGGCAGCTTCAGCCATGTGGTTCTGAATTTAGAGTCAAGAAAAATACATAAGCAAAGGGGTTATGGAATTGTCCTCCAGTTAAGGGGTGCCACTGAGGCCAGGTGTGGTCAGGCGTGTCTTTGCACGGGGGCCCAGAGAGGTTGTTATATGAAGCTGTGAAGGTGAGGTCTGGATTGGGTTGGAGATCCCAAGTTGTTGGAGGTGCCAGAGCTGTGGCGTACCTGCTCAGGAGAGATGCAGACAGGTATGGAACCAGCCCAAGAGAGAGAACTGTGTTGCAGTCAACAAAGGTGAAAGGAGCTGGAGACTTGAAGAGTCATATAAACCCTTGGACATCAGACACAGAGCTACAGGATTTGGAGTTTGTTCTGCTGGGTTTCAGTGTGGGCATAATTTTTTTCCAACTTACTTTAATAAATGTTCAACCTCCCCTCTAGCCCATCACCCACCAGAGGTAGTGGAAGAAAAAAGTTATTAGGACATGGGAGAAGTAGACCTGTTTAGAAATAGTTCTTTGGGGGAGAGTCCAATCTTTGTTGTCAGGATATCAGCAGTTCAGTTCAGCAGCAAACATCAGCACAAATCAGCAGCTGCAGACCAGTCCACTCAGCAGACACCACCCAGGGATTAGCAAGGGCAGTTCAATCCAGAAGAAACTCTGAGGTCACAAATCAGCCCAAGTCCACCTTGGAAATGTCAAGAAGCACAGGAAGCTCCTTGGCAAGTTTCTCTCTGTGACATCATCACAAGTGAGGCTCAGCAACGCAGCATAAGGTGGACCAATACATGCATGCTGTCAGTGAAGAATAGCAAGGTGGGGCAAAGGGAACCAGTGCTCGAGCTCCCACTGTCTGTGAGGTCATAGTTATATTCCTTCTAAACATCACATGTCCTTTCACATGTCTGTTATAGCAAAACATGCTTTCATCTATGTCTGTGTCAGGACAACATTCTTTCATGAGTCTGCTTTAGCAAGACATCCTTTCACCTGTGTGCCCCAGCACATCATTTGACATAACTGACTTTCCGAAGAAACCAGAAGTTTCCATTTCATTTCAGTCTTGCTTTGGTTCAGCATTTCTTCTCCATGTCCCTATTCCTCCCTTTTCAATGCTCATGTTCCATCATTTGTTGGAAGTATGTAATCTGCTTTTTTATTTTGCTTTTATAGGGGGTTACAGTTAAGATGTCTTGAGTCTCAGAAGAGACTTTGAGCTTTGGACTTTTAAACAGTGTTGGGACTGTGGAAGACTCTGAGGACTTGAAGTTGGACTAAATTCATTTTGCATCATGATATGGCTACAAGCCTAGGAAAGCCAGAGAGTGGAATGTGGTGATATGAATGAGAGTGGTCCCCATAGGCTCATAGATTTAAATGTTTGGTTCCCAGGTGGTAGACTCTTTAGGAAGGCTGAGGATGTGTGGTCTTGTTACAGGAGACATGCCACTGGGGGTAGGTTTTGAGGTTAAGAAAATTCCAGACCCAGTCTCTCTCTTTGTGACTCTATCCTTTTGGAGCTGCATGCTAGAAGACCCCACTGACCTCATTGGAGCAGCCTGTAGCCAACGTCCACCCTGGAAAGATCAGATAGGTCTTGTGGGAGGCCAGCTCTGATCTTCTGAGAGGACTTCAGGTATCATCTGTCTCACCCAGAGGGACATGATGCCTTAGATGGCCTGAATCAGAGAGGAGAGAGTCAGGTAAGGACATAGGCCATCCTGGGCTGCTAACTCTGGCTCTTGCTGGGCACCACAGGATGAGCACATGTGAAATTATCTCTGACATCCTGTGTGTGTGTGTGTGTGTGTGTGTGTGTGAGAGAGAGAGAGAGAGAGAGAGAGAGAGAGAGAGAGAGAGAGAGAGATTGAGAGAGAGAGCGAGAGAGAGAGAGATTGAGAGAGAGAGAGAGAGAGAGAGAGAGAGAGAGAGAGAGAGAGAGAGAGAGAGAGAGAGAAAGAGAGAGAGAAGGAGCTTCAGGGAGATTAAAGATAATGGCTTCTTGGACTGGTCCTTCTTCTTCAATTTTGCCTAGGACTTGTCATCTCTCTCAATGAAGTCCCTGTAAACCCCATTCCCAGAGTGTGAGCCACCATTCAGGCTACATCACAGTCCTAGGGTCTGGTCCTCTTCAACATGAGACACCCCATCCTCAGTTAGCAAGAGGAGAGACGGGGTTATAAGAGACCTTCTCTCAAAGGAGAAAATCAAATGCATCATCAAGAGCCTGCACCCCACTCCCAACTACTGCATCCATTTCTCAAGTCACTGCTGGTTCTCCTCAGGATTCCCACGGGCACCATGGAGGTCTTCCCACAGCATCTCACCAGTCAGAAGGGCCCTAGTTCTGGGCTAGTGAGTACTGAGTGGATGTTGGTTCCAAAGAAGCCCCTTCAGTACCCACCACATCCTAGTGACAGCCTCACAGGATAGGCACTTCGCTATTGTCCCTTCCCTGAGGAAGTTTGGAACCCTGTCCTGCTGGAAGCTGTTGCCTATAGCTTTAGTCTGTAGCTTGTGGGCTCCTCACAAGTTGTGTTCAGGAGACAGTAAAAACTGAGGTCAGCACACTGTCCTTATGGTATTAACCAGGGCTGTTCCATCCATTAAGGTATCTCACACTTCAAGCCCTCCTCCTCCATACTCACCACAGAGGCATATGTGCCCAGATCACACAGCCCCATCTTTCCACTGCTGTTCTCATTAGCCCGGCAGTTTTCATAGCCTTGCCTTTGGGCCTGTGTGCCCCTGGGATGGAGCTGTCTACCCCGAGGAGGCTGATGAACCTAGCATCCACCAGACCCTGGGAAAAAGCACAGGAATCTCAGGATAGAGATCTTTGCCTCTAATCTTGCCATGAGGCCTTAGGTAAGTCATGAGTTTCTCTGAGCCTTAATTTCCCCTGTACCAAATAGGGTGGCAATCATAGAGCCTGCGTGGGAAGACTGGGAATGTAGCTTCTGTCAGAAGATGGTGTGTGTACACAATTTACAAGGAAAAGATCTGCGAGGAAGTTAAGATACTTTCTCTAACGTACACAGAGAGTGATTATTCAAAGTGGTGAAATGTGATTGCATTCACCCAGGCAATCTAAACCTGAGGAAACATAATCATATTTTGCTAGCTCTGAAAAAAATAAATGAAATGATACGGCTAAGCAGGATTGGAGCAGAGTTTCTGAACACTGCCATGGGATGGATAAGTGGATAACTTGTGATAAAGAATTGTCAATTAGGGGTAGCAAATGCATGCCCAAGTTTGGTGTGGGTTGATATCAAGAAGACAAACCCCAAATTAAATAAATGTGAATGGATGCCTCTACCTGCAGGAAGACAATCCCCAAATTAAACAAATGTGAACACAGATGCATCTACATGCAGACAGAGGCATCTACAAGAAGTGTGTCCAGAGCAAGCAGCAAAATGTCACAAATCAGTATGATCACAGGGAGCTGGCAGACAAATCATCCAGCACTGTAGGAATAGGACACAAGACAACAGAATAACTCTGATGGAGCTCTGTGGTGGTTTCAGTGAGAACAGCCCCTATGGGTTCTTATGCTTGAATTCTTGGTCCACAGTGGAACTGTTTGGGAAGGATTAGGGGGTGTGGCTTTGCTGGAATAAGTGTGGTCTTGTTGGAGGATGTATATAGATATATGCTTATTCTCTCTGCTCCTGTAGAGAACCTGACTAATACAGGAGTGGTACCCTCAGGTAAACTGCCAACCTGTGAATAAGGAACTCAAGGAAAACACCAACAATGGAAGGCTTAAGCCAATGGAATTCAAGAAGGGGCCAGGTCTAGCCTCAGCAGCTTCAACCATGTGGGTCTAGGTTTAGAGTGAAAAGGGATATAGGAGTAGAGGAGGTCAAGGAATCTCTCTGTAAGGAAAGCCACTGAAGTCAGGCATGTGGCAGAGGTGTCCCTGCATTGGAGTCCCTGAGAGGCCATTGTGTGAAGTTGTGAAGGTGAGGCCTGGATTGGGTTGGAGATCCCAAATTGTTGGAGATGCCAAAGCTGTGGGATACTTGACAATGGGAACTTTAGACAGAGTGTGCAACCAGCCCAAGAGAGAGAAGTGTTGTGATGAACAAATTTGGAAGGAGTGGGAGATATGAGCAATGCTGAAGGCATGGGGATGCAGAATTTAGTGTTTTCCTTGCTAATTTTTGGTTTTGCTTTTGGTCCAGTATTTCCTCATATACCCCTTTCCTCCCATCTGGAATGGTAATGTATATTGTGACATTATATGTTGGAAGTATGTAACATGATTTTTTATTTTGCTTTTACAAGAGTTAAAGTTAAGAGATTGCCATAAGTGTCAGAAGAGACTCTGTACTTTTAAACAGTTTTAGAGACCATAGGGGCTTTTAAAGTTGGAGTTAATGCATTTTGCATGATGGTATGGCTATAAGCTAATGGGGGTTAGGGAGTGGAACGTGGTGTTTGAATAAGAATAGCTTCCATAGGCTCACAGGTTTGAATGTTTGCTTGGTCCACAGATAATGGAACTGTTTGAGAAGGATTAGGAGATGTGCTACTGGATGGAGGAGGGCTCTGACGTTTTAAAAGGAGGCTTCCTGCATATGTACTGAGGTCAGTGAGCTCAAGATGTGCCCCTATTCTGTGCTCTGTAGCCTCTATTCTCAGGCAGCTTCTTCCTCAGGAGCTGAGCCTATGGTGCTGGAAGTAGGCCAGCCCCTGAGCTAACCAGCCACTGAGGCTCCTTGTGTACCAGAGTCTGTTGCTTAGAAGGCCTTCGGCCCCTGGAGCTGCAGGGCCAAGCCCCAGTCTTCTGTCCTTCTATAGGAGCCTCCTTGCCTTTGGGCAGCTACTGTCACAGCAGGGGCCATCTACCAGGGCTCCCAGCAGCAGGCAGATCCAGCTCTACAATGTTTACAGAGGTGGTTTTCAACTGTTTAACTTGTTGATAGGTTCAGCTAGTGTGCTTTGAAGCCATTAGGGTGACTTGGACTCACAGATACAGCTTTATTGAGGTACAATTCATATAACATACATTCATTATAGGGCACAGTTAAGCTGCTTTTATTACATGGCTGGCCATCCGTATCCCATTTTCTGGATCTGTAGACTCAAGCAACCAGAGACCAAATGTAGCTGAAAAAATTTGCATGTATTCTGAACAGGAAGACCCTTTCCTTGTCATCATGCCCTAAATGATATAGTGTATCATGTACTCATACAGCATTACAGTGGATGAGGTACAGTAAGTCATCTAGAGGCTGCCTAATGTATTTGGGAGGACACACACAGGCTATATGCAAACTCTATGACATTTCAAATATGGAATTTCAGCACCCTCCATTCTGGTATCCATGGAGGGTCTGGCACCAATCTCCTGAGGCTGCCTCAAGATGACTGTGTCACAAGGCTAAGTGAATGTCACTACTGTCTAATCCTAGAATACTTTTACATGTAACAGAAACACTAGACCCACTGATCGTCCCTCCCCTTCCTACCCACCCATACCATTTCCATACAACTGCCAACCTCTTCTATGACTTTGTCTCTGCAGTATCTGTCCCTCTGAATTGGCCTGTTCCAAAGACTTCATATATATGGAATCATGCAACATATGGTCTTCTGATTTGGGCTTCTTTCATTAAATTTAAGTTTTGTCACGTGTCATAGAATATGGCTTTGATCCCAGCACTTGAAAAGGAGAAGCAAGTGGATCTTGAGTTGGAGACCATTTAGATCTACATAGCAAGTTCCAGGCCAGCCAGCCAGAGCTAGATAATAGATTCCATTTCAAAAAAAAAATCTAATATTTGTTTTAAATACTCTTGCTATGTAGCCAAGTCTCCAAACCTGAATCCTCCTGCCCCAACCTCCTGAGTGCTGGGATACAGGTGTGTCCCACTGGTCTGGAACAGGGAGGATCACCATGTGTCTGGGATTACAGGTGTGTGCCACTAGTCTGGAACATGGAAGATCACCATGTGTCTGGGATTACAGGTATTATTACTTGGGATCTGTGGCTACAAAACTCCAAGGCTTCTCAGTTCCTTCATAAAATGGCATAGTATTTGCATATAATTCAAGCACAACTTCCTGCTGAGGGCCATGCAGGAGGAATGACAAATGGCTTCAGAACTCGTGGAATGTGTCCTACTGGTTACCACAGCCACATGAGTGAGGCTCACATGTGGCATGGCCCTGAGGACCACATGTCCTGAAGACTTCATGCTGTCGTGCAGTTCTGCTCTGCTTGCTGCCATCACATCCCTCTTAATCTAAGAATTATATGAAAACTCTAAGGGGGCTTCCAGCCCCTCATGGGCAGTGTCTCTGGCACTCACAATAATACTGCTTGATCTCTTTCAGGCATTGCTGCTGGAACAGATTAATGATTTAAACACCACCCTAGAGAAGAACGTAGAGACATAGACTGCCAGCAATGACTACCACCCTTAGAAAACATTTGGAAAAATACAGTCGTTAGTGAAGCTAGTTGGGGTGTTTCTATTACTGGCTGTGATGTAGAAAATCTTAGGAAACAGTTTGAAGTTCAAACAGGCGCCTCTTATTAGTTAAACTAGGGACCTTTTATGATCAGGGAACAAGAACAACGGCAGCACTGGCTGATGTGACTCTCACTGAGGCTGGACTGGTGATGATTGATTTCTTATTCCCATTTTTTTTGCCCTCAGCTTCCTGATATGATTTATTAAGAATTTCTGATGAGCAGATACATATTCTGAGGATTCAAGGTAGATGTGACTGATTTTTATATAAAAGTTTAGATTTGTGATTCTTTAAAGATTCTTACAAGATTGCTTTTAAACAGAAATAATAAAATAATTACTCTTTTCTTTGTAACCACAATTTGCTGCTTGCCAGTAAGAGAAACTAGCTGAGTAAACCACCTTGCTTGCTTATACTCTGTTAATCTATAACAAGTTGCTTAGTTACGAATGTACATGGGTTTTTGGGAATAATTTGTTTTCTTTACCTGTACTACGTAATGTTATTTTTTGTACAGGTATTGGAGAACACATTGGTTTTTTTTTTTAATAACCATTCACTAGAAGCAAACTAAAACATAATCACATTGTAATTTTATATTGCTTGAAAGATTTTGCTGGGATGTATAAACCATGTAAGAAAGAACAAAGTGTGGGGCTGGGAACATTGTCCTTTCACCCATCGGTCATGCATATTCGTGTATACATATAAAGCTTGCTGGGGAGTGTGCCGGAGCTTGCTCCATCCACCAGCTGTGTGAAATGTTTGGAGCCTGCTTGCTAGAGCTTTCCTCTAACTGTCGTAGTTAGGGCATTGCTGCTGTGAACAGACACCATGACCAAGGCAACTTTTATAAGGACAACATTTAATTGGGGCTGGTTCACAGGTTTAGAGGTTCAGTTCATTATCATCAAAGCGGGAGCATGGTAGCATCCAGGCAGGCATGGTGCAGGCAGAGCTGAGAGCTCTACATTCTACATCTTCAACTTCCTCCAAATAGTGCCACGTCATGGGTCAAGCATATTCAAACCATCACATTCCTTCATAGGCTTCTTCAAACATTTAAATCTATGGGACCATACCAAAGCATAGAATAATGAAAAATACATTTAGTCCAACTACCAAAGTCCCCATAGTCTATAGCAGTCTCAACAATGTTAAAAGTTCAAAGTTCAGTCTCTTCTGAGCTTCATCCAATCACTTCACTGTAATCCCCAAGCAAGTCAGGAAACTAGTTGGACAAACTACAAACTTTGCATCTCCAATGTATGATGTCAGTGGTCTTCAGATCTCCAACTCTCCAACTGCAATGAATTTCTTTCTCCTGGGCTGGTTCCACTCCGTTAGCAGCTTTCCTCAGCAGATGTCCACAGCTCTGGCATCTCTAACATCTTGGGGTCTCTGAGGCAACTTCAACGTCGTAGCTCCTTGTTCCAATGTCTGGGATCCACACATGATCTTCTGGGCTCCTCCAAAGGGTTTGGGTCACTTCTCCAGCTCCACCCTCTGTAGCACTCTAAGCTCAGGTTGATCCACTCCACTGCTGCTGCTGTTCTTGGTGATCATCCCATGGTCCTGGCATCCCCGATATGCTGGGGTCTTCTGCTGCAGTTAGGTGTCACCAATAGCCTCTCAGGCTCTCTTCATGGTGCCAAGCCTCAATTCCTTTGCATGAAACCTTCAATCCTGGGCCACCAACTGCAACTGAGGATGCACTTTCACTAATGGCCTTCCATGGCCTCTCACAGTGACAAGCCTCAGTTGCTGTCTATGACCCCTTCATATCTTCAAAACCGGTATAACCTTGGCTGTCTCTGGAACACAACTTCTTTGTGATCTCAGAAAACACTTCCCAGAAGATTTCGCCTCAATGATGCTGATCTCTTTTTAATCACCACTAATTTCTTAGCTCCAGCTAACCAGCATCAATTGTCCTAGTAGTCCTTTCTATTGTTGACTCTAAAGCTAGAGCCGTATGGCCAAAGCTGCTCAGTTCTGTTGCTTGCTGGGGCTGGAGCATGGCCCTCTTTATTATGTTACCAGCTTTCTGTTTTATAACTCCCTTACTGCCTGAGCTTGGCTGTCCTGAAACTTGTTCTGTAGATTGACTTTGAACTCAGAGATTTGCATGGCTGTCTACTGAATGCTGGGATTCAAGGCAAGTACCACCAAACCTGGACTTAAACTTTTCTTCACCTAGAACTTGCTCTGTTCCTGACTGGCCTTGAACCCAGAGATCTGCTTAGCTCTGTCTCCTGGAATTAAAGGTGTGCACCACCATGCCTGGACCTAAATTTTTCATGGCCACTGTTCCTCAAGATCTGGATCAAAATCTGTGTCTTTTATTTCGGGATTGTAGTTCAATCCAGATTAAAAGTCCAAGTGAAAACAATAACCAAGTAATAATAATGATTAATATAATATTATTCCTTTTTCAATGGCAATCACATAAACAATAAGCTTAGCTGGGTGGGATCGTGCCAGAGTCACCCCTCCTTGAGTCTGTTATCTCCTTGAACGCAGCTCCACCTCCGTGGCCTGAGGATTGTTTCATCCAGGTTTCTCTTGTCCGTTGGGAACAGATTTTGGGATTAATGGCCTGGATGAACAGTCTCCTACACACCTGGCTGATCCCCTGACTGTTCTTGCAGCTAGGTTAATAGGCAGCTGCACCCCACCCCTACCCCACTCCACCAAACCCCCAAG
The DNA here is from genome assembly GCA_036184795.1 of Tokudaia tokunoshimensis. Lineage (NCBI taxonomy): Eukaryota > Metazoa > Chordata > Mammalia > Rodentia > Muridae > Tokudaia > Tokudaia tokunoshimensis. The sequence continues at coordinate 4,096,554 of BTHU01000015.1, read as the reverse complement.
TTAACAGACTTTAACACCCATTTTTTTTAAATTATTTATTTTATCTAAGTACTTTGTAGCTGTCTTCAGACACACCAGAAGAGGGTGTCAGATCTCTTTACGGATGGTTGTGAGCTACCATGTGGTTGCTGGGATTTGAACTCAGGACCTTCGGAAGAGCAGTCAGTGCTCTTAACCACTGAGCCATTCACTTCTGGTGCCCCTTTATTATTTGAACCATACATTTTATATTTTTCCTTTCTAAGCTTGCTATGCTTATTCAAAAATGCTCTTCATGAGACTTATCCAGAGAACAAAATCTCTGTTGGGCTTTTTTGAAACTTCCTTTGTCAATGCAATTAATATAAATCTCTTTATCTTAGACTCAGGTAGACTCTTCAGACAAGAGCAAAAAGCAGCCACATTCTTCAGCAAAATATCACAAGAACAGTCTCTAGGCCACATACTGAAATTCTTCTCCACTGAAACCTCTTGGGCCAGGTCTGCACAGTTCAAATCACTCATAGCAACAAAGCCTTCCATATTCCTATGAGGATAGCCCATCAAACCCCGCTTAAAGCATTCCACTGCTTTCCAAATCCAAAGTCCTGAAATCCACATTCCTCCAAACAAAAGCATGGTCAGGTCTACCATAGCAACATCCCACTCCTGGTTCCAACTTCCATGTGTGAATGTATATGTCCGTCCATCCGTCCGTCCGTCTGTTCTGTATTTGTGTGCATGAAGTTACTGGACTTTGCCTTTTGTTTCATGCACTTGGTGTGTGTGTGTGTGTGTGTGTGTGTGTGTGTGGTGTGTGGTGTGTATGTATTTTCTCTCTTTCCTTCTTTTTTGCTGGCCCCAAAGAGTTAAAAGAGTTCATAGTTTTTCCACAGAGAGTGCCAGGCCCAGTAAATTAAGCTTTGTTACCTCAGAGAAAAGTCTGCTGAGTAACTTCTTTAATAGCTGCCTGCCTTTGGCAGCAGCCCTTGTAGGTATCTGGATTTACCCCTGTCAGCAGCTGTAACCACTGACCCCCAAATGGATGCCTGCCTCAGTTTACCCACCACATTGATGCCAAAGCTGGCCATTAGCATCTTCCCATATACTTTGACTTACTTCAAGTGGGACTTCATGGGACTTGAGATGGTCCAAAGTTAACAGTACTGGCTGATCTTCCAGAGGACTAGGTTCAATTTCCAGCCCAAAACATGGGGGCTCACAACTACCCATAACTCAAGCCTCAGGGAAGCTGATAGCATCTTCTGGCCTTTGTGGACACAAGGCAAGTATCTGGTACACTGATATACATGTAGGCATATGTGACCCATACACCTAAAGTAATTTTTTTTAATTTGTAAAAATTTTTATTTTTCTTAGTTACTGTTCTATTGCTGTGAAGAGACACCATGACCAAGACAAGTCTTACAATGGAAACATTTAATTGGGGCTGGGTTACAGTTTTAGAGGGTCGGTCCATCATCATCATGGCAGAAAACAGACAGGCATAGTGCTGGAGCAGTAGCTGAGAGTATTACCTACTGATCCACAGACAGTGAACACACACACACACACTGTTTGAAGAGTAGGGATGTGGCTCAGTTGGCAGAGTGCTGGCCTAGTATATACAAAGCCCTGGGTTTGACCTCTACCACCACAAACCAAGATGGCGGTACACATCTGCAATTCTAGCACTTGGGAGGAGGAGGCGGCAGGAGGATCAAGGCCATCTTTGGTTACTCAGTGAGTCTGAATTAGCCTAGGATACATGAGCCCCTTTCTCAGACAATAATAACAATAACAGCAGCAGACCTTGTGTTGAGAAACTATGCACGACCATTGGAGATACCAAATTTTAGCCCACACAGAAAATCAAGACAGCAGCTTTTCTGAAATGCTCCCCTCTGGTCAGTGGTAGGTGTCTTGGGCTTGATCAGCAAGCTGTGACTGGGTTCCTGTGAAGAAGCCCTGCCCATCTTGCTTGTAACACATGGCTTGGTCTCATTTTACCATAAGTATATATAATGAGGAAAGCCCCCAGTGAGGGGTAGCATAGGTAGAGGGCTAAGGCCCCTCTCCTCTACATTCACAGCAGCTCATTAGAGTGGGCTTCCTGGTGGCCAGTAAGGTAACCTGCAAATGGGTACATTCACATTGTGGCTCCTTTTGCTGGGAAGAAGTCTCAATTGGCTGGTGTGTACCTGCAGCTCTCTCCTGCCAAATGTGATCTGGCAAAGGTGGGGCTTGGGAACTTGGGGTCCAGTACTGGTCACCAGGTGCAGAGCTGGAATGCAGCCCAAAGCACCAGCTGTGGCTGCTAGAGGACACAAGGCATCAAAGGGGTGTCCAACATAGGAACAAAGCTATTTGGAGCCAGCAGGTTCAAGCCCTACCTGTGCCCAAAGAAGGTATCGACTATCTAAATCAGCCACTCAGCCTTCAGGTGCAGGGTGAGGGCCAGGGGTGGTCTAGGAAGACTCAGAGACTAGGGCAGGGCCAGGAGGATGAGACAGTCACCTAGTGCCTATGAGAGGATATGCTGTATCACTCTGTCCCTCCTTTTCTCAACAGAGCCACATAAAGTGTCAGTGAGTGTAGCTGGAGTGCAGCAGTGATCAGCAAACGAAAGGGATGAGAGTCTTGGCTGCTGTGGAGGATGGCAGGGACTCCTGAGCCTCAAAAGGAATAAAGAGGAGGACACAGGCAGTGCCGTAGGAGGGATGGGTGTCTCACTGCCATATGCAACAGCCTGGGATTGGCCAATGTGGAGAGTGGCTAGCCCCTGAAGAAGGTTGGGTGGATAGTCATGGGGAAGTTCCAAAGTCTAGCCTACTTCCTGTGAGTTAAGTTTTTGAGTTGCCGTAGGGTTCTCCTGACTTCTGCGTCTGAACTTCAATGCCCCTGACATGCTCTGCTTTTTCTCTTAGTCTCCAGCAGAAAAAAATCCAGATCCTGCCTTAGGAAGTCGTCTTCAGCCAAGACAAGAGGGACTTGTACGTTTTAGGTTATTTCAAGTGTGTGTGTGTGTAGAAATGGCAATAAACATTCCCCACCACAAAGTTACCTATAGCTCTAAACATCCATAGTCTAAGATAGACTGGGGAGTTTATGGCTCCAAAACTTTTCTGCAGAGGTGGAGGGAAGGCAGGGCCAAGCCTGTGGGGGATACTGGAGGTCATGATGCCACCCATAACCAGACTAGGTCTCTGAGGGACTCTGGGAATGTCAGAGGGGGAACATGGGCCACACAAGTTACTGAATGTGGAGAAGTAAGGGAGGAACCGCTAGAGCTCCAAGAGTTCACAGTGGAAGGAGGAGCTCTTGCTTTCCCTGAGGGCAGAAGGCAGGTCTAAAGCAACAGGAAAAGACAGCTTTAAGGACACTTCAGGCAGGGGTGGAGTGATGATGGAGAGAGAGGGAGAGGGCCTCCTTTTAGGACAGAATTCTCACTCTCACAGGCCTAGCCTCAGTTGCGAGGCCCCGCTGCTCTGGAACCGAAAATCCGGATGTGCCAGGGTGTCATGGCATTGACTGGTGGACTCTGGACCTACCTGGTCAACTTGGTGACAGGAAAATCCCAGAGCTATAAAGCTCTGTTCTCAAGAGGCGGGGTCTTGGGGGTCCGGGAAAGCAGAGAGTGGTATCTGGAGGAGCTGGGTCTGTGGACTGGGGAGGCGTGGTCAGCAACGGGAAATACGCCAAACCAGAGCGCCAGGGAAGGCTTGGGAGGAGATGGAGCTACTTTCTGTGCTAGACAAGGCTTATTAAAATGGGAGCGGAGCCACTGGATGGTGGGAGGGGCTTCCGGGAATGGGGCGTGAACGGGGTGTGGCCCCCGGGCGTGGCTAGCCCAGAGTACTTAAGCCTCCTGAGCGCGCGTATCGGCTCCCGCCATGGCGCTCAGGCGCGTCTTCCTGCTGCGGCCGGTGGCAGCACGCGTCGCTGCCCTCTCAACCAAACCGCAAGCCCGGGAGCAGCCCCCCGCGAGCCCTGAGGCTGTTCGGGGATGTGGAGCGGCCAAGGCTGTGCGGCCGCCTGTGCCAGCCGTGGACTTCACCAACACACAGGAGGCGTACCGCAGCCGGCGGAGCTGGGAGCTGGCTCGCAACTTGCTAGTGCTGCGGCTGTGTGCATCGCCGGTGCTGCTAGCGCACAACGAGCAGGTGTGCGGGTGGGTGGGTGACCAGGCGGGCAGGACCCGCGCGCGGGCATTGGCGCGGCCAGCGGGTGACGGAGGTCGAAACTGTCGGGCAGGGCCACTCAAGCATGGTCTGAAGCTGGGCAGGCGAGGAAGGGGCCGTTTCCTGCGTACTTTTTCGGACCGCGTGAAGTTTCCTACTTAATCATTACAAATTAGAAACAAATTATAGTGTCTAAGACATGTACTATTTGTAGGAATACCCACGTCACCTGTGATATCGGGTACCCTCCATGCAACTAACTCCAAGTTTGTGAAGATTGAAATGTTTATCCAGGCTAGGACCTTAGAATTCCACAAGTGTGGCTAGCCATTCCCAAACACAGCTGCTCCTAACAGTTTTGAGAAGTGAGGAGACAAACTCCCAACTTCGTTTTCTCCTATGTTTACATTTATTATAAATACAGCTGAAATGAAAATACATTTATTATAAATACATTATATAAATACAGAAGTTGAGAAACTTCTGATCCAAGTGTTCTCTCTAATTACAGCAAGTCATCTTCACCTGTGGTCCAGACAGCACCATAGCCGGGGTCTGCTTGCTGCCAGCACAAATTGGAATGTGAGGTTCTAGCAAGCACACAGCTTTCAACTGTAACATAGCAACTTGAGGGCATTTGGGCAAAACAGAGCACCACTTCAGACAGTCTTGAGGGGTTAGTGATGAGGTATCTCAAGGTGACCTCCCATGTTTATGAGGATGTGGATCTGGAAGATATCTCAATGGGGATGGTGACTTCTCAGGTGAGGCTGTTGGAGCTGGAGCCACACTTAGAACTTAGCTAAGGCCATACCCAGAACCATGTTGAGATGAACTTGAGGCGCTGGCCTGTGTCCCCTGGAAGAACTTCATTGTAAGCTTTGGAGCCTGGGAGTGATGGGTGGCAAGAGAAAGGCTGTGACCTGAGTGTGGGAGGCCCAGGAGGCAAGGGATGTTTGTGGTAAGTAGGTGGGGTAGTAATGCGCTGAAATTATGCCCAGCAGGAGGAAAGGAGCACAGGTAAAGGAGCCCAGCAGGGGAAGCAGATGTCAAGGGTTTTGTGAAGTAGAAGCATTGAGTGGGCAGCTGGAAGGGAGCAGCCAGTACTGCTGGCCTTCAGCCTGGAGGGATGATGTGGACCACCTCCCTCAGGTATCATAGATGACTGCTCTTGCCCTTGGGACAGGATGAGCAACACAGAAGCCACTGGTAGTTAGCAGGGAGGGAGGGAAGGGAAAGAGACGGTCCATAGGACCACTTTGTGCTTCACCCCGCATTTGCCACCAGCTGTCCAGCTGAGAAGCAGGGTCCCTGGGGCCTGGGGTTTGGGTCTAAGGGATGCTCCCTGCACCTCTGTACCAATCAGGGTGGTGTAGTGACCAGGGAAAGACCTTGTCACCTCTTCTGGCTCTCTGGAGCCAGCTCTGGGCAGTGCCGGATTCCTGCAGGAAGCAGCAAACCCCAACCCCACCAAGGTTCCATCTGTCCAGCCCATGCCCCAGGAGCCTCTCGGTGAGATCTGTGCTGTGATCATTGCTAGTAGGCTCAGTCCCTGGTGCTGAAGGAAATGGCATTCAGAAGCCAGGCCCCGAGCCAAAGAGCCCCTGAGCAGGTCCTAGAGCAGTGGGTCTCAGCCTTCTTAATGCTGCATGTGACCCTCTAATACGGTTCCTCATGTTGTGGTGGCCCCCAATCATAACATTATTTTCATTGCTACTTCATAACTGTAATTTTGCTGTTATGAATCATAATGTAAATCTGATATGCAGGATATTTAATATGGGACCCCTCTGAAAGGGTTGTTTGACCCCCAAAGGGTTCAAGAATCACAGGTTGAGAACTGCTGTCCTAGACTGGTGGGCTAGAGTGGGAACAGCCATATTCTCTGGCTAGAGGAAGACTTTCTTCTGCTGAGCCACTGGTCTCATGAGGCCTTGTGGCTCTAGCTGGGATAGTGGGTCACCAGGCTTGGTTTGAAGGGCTGTAGATGATAAGGACTGAGATGGGAACTGCCACCCAGGGCTGGAGCTCTGCTAGGGACCACGAAGCATACCATTTGACAAGGGTTGAGAGAAGTTGGGCTCTCCTGTTTGTGATCGTGAACCAGAGCCAAAGAAGAGATTGGTTGTAAATAGGGCAGAGGAGAGAATTCATCTTACTGTCATCATTTTTTCTGGACATTGTTTGAGACTTTTCTTTGGTGATGTATGCACATGTATGTGCATACATGGGAGCCCAAGGACACACTTGTATGTGCTGTCTCAGGCCCACTTCTTTACTTGCTTTAGTATTTATTCCACCTCTCTCCCTCTGTCCTTCCCTCCCTCCCTCCCTCCCTCCCTCAATCTCTCTCTCTCTCTCTCTCTCTCTCTCTGTGTGTGTGTGTGTGTGTGTGTGTGTGTGTGTGTGTGTGTGTGTGTGAGACAGAGAGAGGAGACCCAACTTCTCAGTATGTAGCCCTGGCTGTCTTAGAACTTACTACATAAACCAGACAGAGACCTACCTCTCTCTGCCTCCTGAATATTGGGATTAAAGGGGTGTGCTATCATGTCTGTCTGCCCCTTTTAAGACAGGTTTGTTTTATTTATTTAAGCTGGCTTGGATCTTGTCAAGTAGGTTGGGCTGGCTGACCAGTGGGCTCCAGGAACTCAGCTGTCTCTGCCTCCCTAGGGCTGCAATACCACCTTGTCTGGGTTCCTGGGATCAAACTCAAGGCAAGCACATTATAACTGAGACATCTCCCCAGCTATCTTTCCTTGTGAGATAAGGTGTTGCTATATATCTTGGGCTGGCCTTAAACTTGTGATACTCTGTAATTCAGCCTCTCAAATGCTGAATTACTGGTGTGTCACCACACTTGTTTTGATTCTACAGTGAAAATAGGTGTTTCTATTACTGGGACAAATTTGTAAATTTTCAAAGGACCTGGACCTGGACAGGAGGCAGCGCTGCCCTGAGCTCAGATAGTGACACTGAAGTGGTGGCTTGGCTCTGGAGTCCACTTAAAGCTGCCAGCTCTGCCTGTGTGTGTCTACCATTCTCAGTGACCAGGATGAGAGCATGTGACTTTCATAGGTGGCCATTCGCTAGTGTGGCTCCTCCCTTTTTTGTTTTTGTTTTTGTTTTTGTTTTTTATCAGAGATAAAGAACAAAATGCACACATTGCAGATCTGCATGGAGACTGCACATAAATGTTGTCAAGAGGCGTTGTTGTCTCCATGGCGCCCCAGTATCCTGTGGCAGGGCCACGCTGGCCAAGGTGTCTGACTTGTGAATGTTTCTTTTTTTGGCTTTTTTTTTTTCCAAGACAGGGTTTCTCTGTGTAGCCCTGGCTGTCCTGGAACTCACTCTGTAGACCAGGCTGGCCTCGAACTCAGAAATCTGCCTGCCTCTGCCTCCCAAGTGCTTGGACTAAAGGTGTGCGTCACCACCGCCCGGAATGTTTCTACTTAGACAAAGAGTGGGTCCCCCTCATGGAGAGGACTCAGTGTTCCTGGGGCTTGAGGAACCCCAGGCTTTTCCTTTCCTGGAGCTAATTTGGGTGGGCAGGAGTGGGCTTGGGTTTCTGCAGTGTGTGTACCGGGTTGCTAGCTGCCATTCCCTACTGCCATAGCTCTTCCCCTTGCTCTCCACTTCCCCTTGCCATGCTGAGCCTAGGTTAGCACATGTCCCCCATCCCAAGCCTTGATCCTGCTTGCCAGTCTGCCTTAATCATGTGAGGAGTGATGTGTTGTTTCTTCTTCTAGGCTCATCTCTTGATGTCTGCTTCCTTCCCTTTTCCCCTGGGGTTTAAGAAATGCTTACATAATGTGAGGTGAAGTGAGATGTGACAAGAGAAAGGTGGCCAAACTCTTCAGGGTACATCTAGCACGGCAGCTGGTCAGTCCTGGACAAGGCTGTGAAGTGGACTCCCATTTCATGGTGTCTGGTAGACAGACTTCTCTCCTGCCATCTGAACTTTGTGTGTGGTCACTGTTCAGTAGCTGTGTACGGTTGGCCTCACAGCAAGCCCTATTCTGGTGTGTTTGACTGAGAGAACAAATCATTGAGAAAGATAACATTCTAGAGAATTAGCTCTGTACTTCCCCCCACCCACCTTCAAGAGACCACTAAATGTCACAGAAATGCTGTCCTTGGGGAGACTGGCTGGATCCCCCTTTACCTACCAAGGGGTGGTTGGCCCTGGGGTGATCTATGAGCCAGCCAACCCCCCCCCCCCCCCAGGGAAGAGTCTTAAGGGGAACCATGTGCTAGAGCTTCAGAGAGCCAGTAGCTTGAAAGGTGGTGCTTTGGTCCTCCCATGCTGCCCTGGGTGGAGAACTGGTTCGAAGTGGCTGTGACAGCGGAAGCAGCCTGCTCTAAGAGGTCTCTATATAACATGCTGTGCACAGGTGTAGCATGGGACAGGGGGACAGGTGTCCACAACTGCTTCCCTTTGCCTTTCAGTTGTTCCAAGTTGCCAGGAAGCTTCTGGGGCAGAGGATGTTTGAGAGACTAATGAAGATGACCTTCTATGGCCATTTTGTGGCTGGTGAGGACCAGGAGTCTATCAGACCTCTGATCCGGCACAACAAAGCCTTTGGTGTTGGATTTATCCTGGACTATGGAGTGGAGGAAGATCTGAGCACCGAGGAGGCGGAGCGCAAAGAGATGGAGTAAGACCTGCTTTTCTGGTGTTGCAAGGCACAGGTGTGACCCTGAAGTGCACCAGGGTTTCAGCCTCAGCTAGGTGGTAGCCAAGACTGGGAGAGCCTTTGACCTGATTGCCAGCAGCCTTCGTGGGTTGTGCCTGGAGTTCTTGCTTCCTGCAGACAGGAACACTGTGCTTTTGTGGGCCTGCACCAGCGGAGGGTTGAGGGATAGATCTGCAAACTACAGCCCTGGCCATATCCAGCTCCCTACATAGCCCTGTAGAGTTTGAGGCTATAGCTTTGAATTCTGAGTGGTTGAAAAGTATCAAAACAAGCACTATATTTTTATAAATATGATATAAAATTCAAATTGCCTTTTCAATTTGCAAGGGCAGAGTGGTTTAACCGTGTATCTTTTAAGGCTGAGGACATGTGCTATCTTCCACTCACGGAAGCATTTGGTGGTTCCCCAGCTTCCTGCTGTAGGATCTGCCTTTCTAAGGAGTCCTGACTGGATCTGCAGGCTCCAACTAGTCCTCAAACAGTTTCCTAACCTGCAGATGGCTGTGCCTGCAGGGCAGAGAACCTCGCTGACTGGGTCAGCCAGGCACCCTCGGTCAGGCAGCCTGGAATCTCCTCCCGCTGGCACCAACTTGCTGCAAGGCCCTTCCCCAGGCAGCAAGTAAAAGGCACAGCTCACAGACCTGCCTTCTTGGCAACAGGACGGAGTGGCCTCATTCTGCCCTCTGGGGTGGTAGCTGACTTGCTGGAGGCCTGAGCAGAATCAGCCCTTTCTTTGCAAAGTGCTGCTGCCTGTGACCCTCCCTGACAGGCCCTTGCTTAGGTTTTGGGTCCCCTGTCTCTGGCTGCAGCTGTTCAACTCGTGTGAAGCTTAGGACAGGCCATGTGAGACCTCTGGCTTGCCCCTGCTCCTCCCCAGGTAACTAACAGGAGGGGTTGGCAGTCATGTGAGGCCACTGGCCCTGAGAACAAAATGTCCAAGCCTGGCCTCAGCCTGGGGAGCCCAGCCCCTGCTTTTGATTGGCCATTCTGAAGGCGGGGTGACCTAGCCCCAGCATCCCCTTGTGATCCTCACTGATGCCTTCGGGATTTGGCTGCAGTCCTTTACCAAGGCTGCTGTTGAATAACCACATGGATTCCACAACCTCAGCCCAGATTGGGTGAGCACTGAGTGCTCTCACCCAGGACTGCCTTGCTGTGAGAATGGGTGGTAGGCCTGCCTGCCTACCTGCCCGCCCGCAGGGTTTACTCTTGATTGTGCCTTTCTGTTGGCTGCTCAGCTTGTCATGGCTGTTTGTCCCACAGGAGCTTTGCTTGGGCTCTGAGGCATCAGAAATAGACCCTTCTGGACCTAACAGTGCCCATCCACCAATGCCAACAAGCAAGTGCAACTCTCTGCCTTAAGAGGCTGCCTGCCTTCCACCGTAGCCTTAGAAGAGGGTGAAATGTCATTGTATGATGAGGTTCTGAGTCTGGTAATCTTCACATGTCACCTCCCCGAAGAGAGAAAAGCTTATAGAGCTCACTGGTTGTGCCTGACCAGGAGTGACCAGCCCCATAGACCCTTGTGGGGAGCCACTTGAGGGTTCCTTGCAGGGAGGTACCAGATACTGAGGCCTGTTCCTAGCTAATGGAAGAAGGCACAGACTGCATGGAGACCAGACCTGGCAGTCATGCCTGCCGGTTAAGCACATGTTATCTACACTGTGGGCAGGTCACTGAGGACCTGACAGGATCTCTGTTTAGGGGATGGCTGTGCTTGACTGGCTTTGCACTGAGAGCCCTCAGGGGACTTTGTGTGGTTATACCTGAGACTGCTCTAAGGGATCCCATGTCCTCCAGGGACCTTGGCTCTCTGTCTCTGAGGGAAGGTAACACGCAGCGATCACCTACTTCCTTATTACAGACTCAGGATGTTGTCACCAAATGACATTAGATCCTCCCTTCCTGCTACATGTTATCAGCATGAGGTCAATGGAGCAGCTTCTGTCCCCTGGGCTGTGGCCTTGTGGGCTGAGGTGCTTGTGGGAGGCCCCAGCCACTCAAGGATATAGCCCAGCCTCACCATAATTTCTGGCCCAAAGTCTTCAGATAAGGCCCTGGTACAGGAGAGGAGGGCCAGGGCCAGGACAAGGCTTCTCGGCATGTTGCTTGGAAACCCAGAGTTACTGGAGGGGTAGTGAGGCTCTTTGGTGGATAAGGCTCACTGATGGTAAGACCTGGAAGGTGTAATTACTGCCTTGTTCTGAAGGCAACAAGTTCTTGTTCTGAAGAGTGCTGGGGAAGAAACCCGGCTCCTCTGTAGGGCCTCACACCCTGCCCTGCCCTCTTGAGGACTTGGATGCTCCCAGTGTGGTGGGAACCGGTGAGGTTTTCTTTTCTTCTTTGTTGGTTTTTGTTTTTCTTTTCTTTTCTTTTCTTTTTTTTTTTTTTGGTTTTTCGAGACAGGGTTTCTCTGTGTAGCCCTGGCTGTCCTGGAACTCACTTTGTAGACCAGGCTGGCCTCGAACTCAGAAGTCCTCCTGCCTCTGCCTCCCAAGTGCTGGGATTAAAGGCGTGCGCCACCACCGCCCGGCGGTTTTTGTTTTTCAAGACAAGGTCTCTGAGTAGCCTTGGCTATCCTGGAACTCATAGAGATCTGCCTACCTCTGCTTCCCTAGCACCGAGATTAAAGGCGTGTGCCACCACTCCCTGGCTTGAGGTTACCTGATATTCTAAGGAAATTCCTGTTTACTATTTCAAAAACAAACCTAAGAGTCTTAGCAGGGGTTGGGTGGAAAAAGCCAGGATATATGCGACTCTGTCCTGGGGCCATAGGTGTAGGGGTGGAGGCCACTGTTGCTGGACTGGAGGAGTCCTTTGTACGGAGTGTCTCCTGCCCCTGTTCTTCTTATTTGACCTCCCCAGTAAGGAATGCTTAATCCACAGGAAACCTGAGGTTCGTGAGGGGATGGCCTCCCTGGCCCAGGTGGCCATGCCAGGCCTAAGGAAGGGCTGGGTTAATGCAAGCTGGCCTGCTTGCTTCTGTCAAGCTCATGATCAGGTCCAGTGCCCAGCAGCCTTCTAGAGACCTCGGGTAGTATAACTGACCTTTGTCTCCTCTGTCCTGCAGGTCATGCACCTCTGAAGCAGAGAGAGATGGCAGCGGTGAGTTTCAGAACCAGTGCTCTCCTCACCCCAGCACAGTCTGGTGGCTCAGGAGACATCTGGGCTTAGGGCCTATGCCAACCTTCGGGCAAGGGACAAGGCCGGAGGCTGCTTCCTATGGCTTTGTATTTTTAAGAGCTCGTCCAGGCAGACTCAGTGTCTTGGGCCTTCACTAGGCCACAGTCCAGACCTTTGTGATCTATTTGCCTGGCCTGGTTTGTCCTATGATGAGGGATCCAAGAGAAAAGAACAGCAGTGCCTATCAGGAGAGCAGCTGCAGCAAGGCCTATTTGGAGCCCATCTTGAGGGTTATAGGCTCTGGGCTGTTGGCCTATGTATGCTGGGGTGGGCAGGGTGTTGAAACCCTGAACCAGGTTGGCATCTCTAATAGGGCCATGCCTCTGCCTTCCCAGGAGCAAATAAGAGGGAGAAGCAGTATCAGGTCCACCCTGCCTTTGGAGACCGCAGAGATGGTGTCATCAGTGCCCGCACCTACTTCTATGCCAATGAAGCCAAGTGTGACAACTACATGGAGAACTTACTGAAGTGCATCGAGGCCTCAGGTGGGGGCCCTGTCTCGCAAGCTGCTAGATAGAGCTTTGGGCTTGTGTAGTCAGCACATTGGCATTTTGGTGAGGGCATCTTCTTGTTCCTACCTGCTCTCCCTGGAGTTGTATGCCCCAGCCCCTACTCCACTTGGCATTTCTGTGTTCCGTGGCCCATACATGGATGGCTATAGTGCTGAAGGTATTAGGAGGCCACCAGCAATGGGCAGATTCTGGCTGATCTCTAGCTTCTTTGCCTGGTGTCTTCTTGCATACAAAGGCTGTTTCATCAGCCCTCCCATGTGGAAGGGCATTTAGGGGACTGGTTATAGCTATGGGGAGGAACTAGGACAGGGAGCTCTGCAAGCGGCATCTGGCCCTCCCTGACTCAGGGATCTCTCTCCTGCTCACACACTCATGGCTCCTTCTTTGGATTCTGAAAGGTGGAGCCAGTGACGGTGGTTTCTCAGCCATTAAGCTCACTGCACTGGGGAGACCACAGTTTCTGGTAAGTGGTGGCGCATTTGATCTGCAGAGGCTCTGCAGATCCTGGGGCTGCCATGTGCACTGAGAGACTGCAGATGTGCTCAGGTCTGGGCAGAGGCTGTCCCAGGGCTGGATGGAGGAGCTGGGCGCACGCTGCAGTGAGGCTCACACCTGCACTGGCAGCTGCAGTTCTCAGATGTGCTGACCAGGTGGAGACAGTTCTTCCATCAAATGGCTGCAGAGCAGGGACAGGCTGGGCGTGCTGCTGTAGACAGGAAGCTGGAGGTGGCGGTGCTCCAGGTGAGCGGCCCTTCCCCTTCCCCTGGCTGCTGTGGGAAATGGCAAAGATGGAAAAGGAATCATAACTCACTGGGATAGAAATGGGGGCCTGGAATGAGTCCTGCTGTCCTAGATGATGTGATACTGCCCATCAGGCTCGTGGTGGGGTGAGTTTCAGTGGACACTGAGAGATGGCAGTACTGACTCTTTCTCACATCTCAAGGAGAGCATCGCAAAGATGGGAATCGCATCCAGGGCTGCGATCGAGGGGTGGTTCACACCAGAGACGCTGGGAGTGTCTGGGTAAGAGCTGACATCTACCCCGGTGTAGTCATGGTCTCAGCTGAGCCCCAGTGGCTTCTATTCCTGGTCATTTCCCTGGAAGGATGGATGACAGTGTTGAGGGAACTACTTTCTCGAATTAACAGAAGCTGATAGCAAGCTGGGCGTCCCGAGTTTTAGGCAGCCTGGACACAGGACTTCTTAGTAAATGACCTGGGTCCCAGAATCTTCCTAAGAGCCACATTGGCAGATAAAGATAGTACCCTATGTTCCATCCTTAGGGCCAGAGGCTGGGACTTAAGTCACCGGTAGCCCCCAGCCAAGTAGGGATGTGGGCCTGAGGCAGAGCATCTGGCTCTCAGATGGCCCTGGCTAGCCCTGCACATTGACTTCTCCAGCCTCCTGGAGAAATGACAGCATCCTGCCAGCCCTGCATCTTTGGCTCTTCCTTAAGGCTGACCTGGCCATGGAGTGAATCCTCTGCATACTTTGTGTTTTTATTGCTACTGACCCATTGCAAAAGGGATCATGCTTTGGTTAACTGAGAGCAGCATTCAGTCTTAAAATCAAACACTAGGGTAGTTCATGAAGGCTGAGTTTAGGAACAGTCTTTTGAGGTATGGCTAGTGTGTTGAGGACCCCCAAACACCCTAGTACCTGTGGGGAAAGCTGGGTGCTTGGACCCCGAATTTCTGGCAGCCTGCTCTGCTGACGTGCCTCATCTCTTAGCACTGTGGACTTGCTGGACTGGAACAGCCTCATTGACAGCAGGACCCAGCTCTCCAGGCACCTGGTGGTCCCCAATGTGCAGGTACCTCCCCACCGCAATTCCATTGTCTGCCCACCCAGGGGACTCATTGTGACTGAGGCACCATTCAGAAAGAAAGACAAACCCAGTGTCCACAGTGTTCAGCAGGGCAGGGATACATGTGGACCTTTACACATGAGAATTGGTGTCTAGAGGGAGGGTCTTCCCCAGCCCACCTAGTCTTGTGTGTCAAGTCATAACAAGTCTTTAGGGCTGAACAGTATACAACTGGGTAGTGCTTATCTGGGGTTTCCTGGTCACTTGTACTCAGAGGGTGGCAGGGCCAGGTGATGCTGGCTGTCATATGGGCTTTCTCCCCAAATACGATGACTGGATTCCCAAAGCAAGTGTCCCCTGGGATCAGGAGTCATGCCAGGCTCAGTCTGGCAAAGTGAGTTGTTAGTGTGACTTGTACTCAGGGGAAAGAGGTTGTGTGGAACCACACCCACTCTATATTATGAAGGACAGAAATTGTAGCTGAAGAAAGTGTCCTGAAGATGTTTCTTCTGTAATGTTCCTAGCCCCCGAGACTGAGGGCTCACCCCAACTTTGAGCCACTGTCCTGGAACCCCAGGGTGCAGTGTGTTCATTAAATCACTGTTCCAAGGTCATCGACACACTTTGGCACCAGTGTTTGTGGTCGGTGAGGCAAGGATGCTGGGATCAGTGCAATGACGGCTCGTTAGCATTGCAGAAACATCCTGGGCCTGCTGCAGGCTAAGTGGGAGACCTCTGTGCTGCATGGGGTTTCCAGGTGCAGCCTGTCAATTCTCATCAACAGTACCCTGCTGCTGATGAAACTGTCCACCTGACTCCTTGAAGGCCACATCCTCGTCCCATGCTGCAAGTTGGGTAGTACCCCACAGCCACGGCTCCTCCTCGTGAGCCTTTACTACTCCAAGTGGTGCCTGGTTGGTTGGGGGTCCAGGGTGCCTTTCTTTGCATGGCTCCCTACAGTGGTAAAACTCTCTCCTGGTCCTCGGGAGGTCATAGAAGTAAATTCCTGGTGTGTAGGCGTAGGCCTGGTGCTGCTTATATAGGTACACCTTTCCTCATGTGTAGGACAGTGGGCTGGCTGGCACTCAGTTTGGGCCATTTTGTCATTGTATATAACTTGTTTAAAGGCAAGGTACTGAGAAGTGTCCTCTCTGGTCCATGGGAGGCAGGAGGGTGGACAGAAGACAGCATTTCTGAAAGGTGATGCTGGCCTTAAGGTGGAGCGTTGTGGCCCATAGTGGTCTGACTTCCGCTGTGTTCTCAGACTGGTCAGCTGGAGCCCCTGCTGTCACGGTTCACTGAGGAAGAAGAGCAGCAGATGAAGAGGATGCTGCAGAGGATGGACGTACTGGCCAAGGTGTGAGCAGCCGTGTGTGTGTGTGTGTGTGTGTGTGTGTGTGTGTGTGTGTGTGTACGATGGATGTGCTGGGTGAGATGTGAACAGCCCTATGTGTGTGAGTATGGGAGTGTGTGGGGGTGCTAAGCATTAGGGGCCCTGGCCCCTGAGCAGAGGGTGGGCATCATCAGCCTTGAGCCATAGATTCTTCCTCCCTATGAACCTCTCAGAAAGCCAAAGAGGCAGGTGTGCGGCTGATGATTGACGCTGAGCAGAGCTACTTCCAGCCAGCCATCAGTCGCCTGACCCTGGAGATGCAGCGCAGGTTCAATGTGGATAAGCCGTTCATCTTCAACACATTTCAGTGCTACCTCAAGGTATAGCCATCCACCTCCGGCCTCCATCTCCCTGCCTGTCCCCAGCGCTTGGCTACAGACCCTTTCTCGGGCAGTGTGATCTACCACCCTGCAGGAATATGCCTTTCTATGGAGCCATGCAGTATCTGTTTGGCCCTGCTTTATGCAGAGACCAGAGCAACACAGGTAAGGGAGCAAACAGGCTATTAACTCTATACTGAGTTCAACTATCTAGGAAACAGATCCAGTGACCACTCCCACTCAAGTGTATATGTGTGGTCTGGCAAGATGGCTCAGTAAGAACACTTGCTCTGCAGGCCCACCAATCCAAGTTTGGTTCCTAAATCCCATAGAGCCAATTCCTCCTCCAAGGTGCCCTCTGACTTCCACCTGTGCATGGCAGTGCCCTGCATGCCCGGCCCCCAAGTAATAACACAAAATGCAAATAAAAATGTATGGGGCCCAAAGGCAAGGAGCTCTTTCAGGATGTACTGGGCCCTTCTGAAGACTTCATAGCTGACTCTGCCCATTATTTTTTAGCACAGGACCCTTTAAGAATCCAAACAAAAGCAGTAGACTCCCCTGGAAGATTTGATAGGGTTGAAGAGATAGCCCTGTGAGCCCAGAAAATCCCCAACCCTAGCACCTCAGCCTGAGGTTGCTAAGTTGCTGGGGAAGGAGGTCTCACAGGGATACACATCTTGTTAGGTACCAAGAGGACATGATGTGTATGGTGCAGTCCCAGACAGGTGACAACTTGCTCCTAACTGGCCAAGGTGACTCCAAAATACACAGTAACTCCAGGCATCTGGGACGTCCACCCACAGGATCATCTTGGGCTACACAGAGGAGGCTGTTGGTGGCAGAGGTTGGAGGCCTAGCTTCATCCACACTTTCCTCACAGATCTTTGAGTGGCACGTCTCTCAGGCAGTCACTGGCTGACCTAGGCACTTGAAGCTGATGTACACATAGAACAGGAAGTCCCTATGTAGCCACCAGTTGGGCTCCCTGTGACTTTGGGGCTTGGCCTTGCAGGATGCCTATGACAATGTGACCATGGATATGGAACTTGCTCGCCGTGAGGGCTGGTGTTTTGGGGCCAAGCTGGTACGTGGTGCATACATGGCCCAAGAGCGTGCCAGGGCTGTGGAGATCGGCTATGAAGACCCCATCAACCCTACATATGAAGCCACCAATGCTATGTACCACAGGTGAGAGGGCTCCTGTGCCTTCTTGGAGCAATGCATGAGAACCTTGGCCCTGAGTGTGAGTGACCCCATTAGGCAGAAGCCAGTTCAAAGGTGCTATTTCTTCTGCTGTTATATAGTTACCTGAGTTTTTCCAAAACATCAAATTTCTCTTTTGAATATGGAGTACAGACCCCTACGCTCCCTGTTGGCTCCTATGGACATATAAAACAACAGATATGGCTCATGTGGTCAAATGCTTGCCTAACATTCCTGAACCCCTGGGTTTGAGCCCCAGCACCACATAAACCAGGCATGGTGGTGCACACCTTTAATCCCAGCACTTGGGAGGAGGCAGGGAGATCAGTAGTTCAAAGTCATCCTATGCTTCCAAGTGGGTTTGAAATTAGCCTGGGAAACATGGGATGGAAGAGAGTGAGCGAGCCCCATCTCGGGCCTGGCTTGCTGTATGTGGCTGGCTCCAGCTCTGGACACAGCCATGTTCTCTGTAGGACCAGCTTCTGCCTTTCTACTGTAAACATTTTATAGTATGATAAGCAATGCCAGCTTCTGTTGGAAGTCTTGAACTCTAGCTGTTCTTGAGGACATTCTGTTTTTAACACCATTAGCCACTGTTCTCCCCTCCATGGTGACAGAATCAAGGAGCCAGCCCGAAAGATAATGAATGGGTTTAGAGGACTTCCAGACAGAAATACATTTTGATCTGGAGTACGTCGGGGCAACCCCACCTCTAGAGCCGGCATCTCAGTGAAGTCAAACAGCACCTGACAGCTTAGCTCCATAGCCTTATTACCACACATGCAGTCCTGCTTCCTTCTTGCACACACCTAAGGCCCTGTCTCCTTGAGCTCCCGCCCTGTCCTGATGTTCCATGTCAGAAGTCCACTGCATATCCTGGCTGTGCCGCACACCCACGTTTACACTGCACTCTGTCCTCCCC
Organism: Tokudaia tokunoshimensis; assembly: GCA_036184795.1. NCBI lineage: Eukaryota > Metazoa > Chordata > Mammalia > Rodentia > Muridae > Tokudaia > Tokudaia tokunoshimensis. The sequence goes on along the minus strand of BTHU01000015.1, from coordinate 4,078,357 downwards.
CCCTCGTCTACATCTCCTGTGTCAGCAGTCAGCAGCACCCAATCCCTAAGGGTGTCTGCTCAGAGTCGGTACACCTGGAGCGTGTTCCTAGAAGCTGACCTGCTGGCTCACTGCACCTGTGTTGTCCAGCCTGGTGGTGTCCTTGGTGACAGGACACTGAGACACTCTACCCACCCTACCTGAGGCCTCTACTTCCTTTTATTTCTTGAAGAGCTAGGAGTATGCTATAGGACTCCTTCCCAGAAGCAAAGCCACAGGTCCAGGCAGGCCCTGCGTGCCCTGGTAGGATGGTGTTGGGCCTTCCTTTTCACAGAGCACTGCCGCTATGGGGGTATAAGCAGTCCCTGTCCACCTCAGGTAGAACACCAACGAAGGACTGATACCATCCAAACTAGTCTGGTCAGCCAATGGATTTATCTGGGGGGTCACTTTCTTGAAAAGGGGTGACTCAAAAGCAGCGGCATCAGTGAGAAGCCTGTCCCAGCAGAGAGGACAGCTGAGTGGAAGCTTGCATCCCTGGAGCTCCCTAAACAGCCTGCAGGCAGCTCCACATAACCCCTGCTCCCAGCAATTGCTCACTGCTTTTCCAACCTTGGAAGGGACCTTGTGACTCTGTAACTGTCTGGGTTTCTTGTACTGGTTCGGTGAGTTCCTACAGTAAATGTCCTTATCTTCTTGAATCTCAGGAGCCTCCCTCCTTCCAGGCAGGAATGGTTTCTATGCAGCAGCTGGGGAGACCAGGTGCTGTCCTCCTTTCTGAGGTTCTGGCTACCATCCCCACAACCTCCCCCCTTTTGCTCCTTAGCCTGGGTTCTGCAATGCCTCTTTTCTCTGCAGAGCCAATGGGGGTTCAGGTAATGGTTGGCCTGGAGCCAAGCTTAGGTAGGACTGTCCCTGTCCCAGGTGCCTTAACTATGTTCTGGAGGAGCTGAAGCACAGCACCAAGGCCGAGGTGATGGTGGCTTCCCACAATGAGGACACCGTGCGCTTTGCGTTGTGCAGGTAGGTTCTGCCAGCCTGAAATGGACGGTGTGGGACAGCTGCCCGCAGTCCAATCTAAGCAGTGCTACCTGAGTGTAGCGGAGGCAGGCTGGAGCAGACAGTGCTGCCAGGCAAGCACGAGGACTCTAGTGTGACTCATAGGGCCCATGTAGAGGGCTGGCTGTGGCAGTGGGACTTGTAACCCAGCACGGGGGAGGCAGAGGTGGGATTTCATCCGTGAGCTCTGGGATGACCAGACTGTCTCAGAAATCAGTGGATGGCTCCTGAGGAACAGTACCCAAGATGGTCCTCTGGTCACATGCACGTACATACACGAACGCTATGAGCACAGATACATGAAATGCAATGTACTCCAGTCATAGCTGTAAATTTTCTAGTAGCAAGGTTTAAAATTATTTCAATTTTTTTTTTTTTGAGTCTTCAACCTGTTGATAGCATCTGAAGCTGTAGTCCACTTTCCATTCTGAGCAAACTGGCTGTGCGGCCAGCATGGGAGAACGAGGCAGGGCTAGGGTGCCGGCCACTGTAGCAAAGGCTCAGAGTGCTACGTACGAACGAATGAACAAACGTGTGTGTGTGTGTGTGTGTGTGTGTGCGCGTGCGCTCACGCGTAAACGTGTCCACAGGAGGGAGATAGAGAAGGGGTGTCAGAGGCTATGGAACAGGGAAAGGACAAATTTGATGCCCCGGCCTTCCTTGTGGCAGGGAAGCTGTACCGGGAAGATCTAGATACTAGATACATTGCCGCCCCACCCCACAGGGGACAGTCGCTAGAATACAGTTGAAGGGGGAGGGCTGAGAGATACATCAGGGGCCTGTGTCCTTGGGTGAATCCTTACCAGCCTGGTCCCTTTTCACAGGATGAAGGAGTTAGGCCTGCATCCTGCTGATGGTCAGGTGTGCTTCGGACAGCTGCTGGGGATGTGTGACCAAATTAGCTTCCCACTAGGTGAGCTGGTTGTCCTGGGAGGGTTCATGGTGGCAGCCCACACCATGTTGTGTGGGGGCACTCATTGCTACTCCTGTGTATGTGCAGGCCAGGCAGGCTTTCCTGTGTATAAGTATGTACCCTACGGTCCTGTGATGGAGGTCCTCCCTTACCTGTCCCGCCGTGCCCTGGAGAACAGCAGCATCATGAAGGGTGCTCAGCGAGAGAGGCAGCTGCTGTGGCAGGAGCTCTGCAGGCGGCTGTGCACTGGCAGCCTCTTCCACCATCCAGCCTAGTCTCTGCAGGGGCCATGCCCACACCTACTCCACTCAACCTGTTACCTCTGGGGCTTCAGGCAGGGCACAGCTTGGGGTTGGGCTAGGGTCCCTTAGCCTAACCTACCCAGACACAGTTCACTTCTTTATGCCCAAGCCTTTGAGGTGCTGAGGTGGGGTCTGCCCTCTGGGACTTCCTGCACCCCCAGGAGCAGACACTCAGGAATGGGGTCATCTAGAGCCCCTGGGAGCTGTCCCACTAATCTTCTGAGTAAGCACTGACCACCTCTGCAGGCTTCAGAGCCCTAGTCCAGAACTAACCTGCCAGAGTCTAAGCTGTCCTCCCTGTACTGGGAAGCCTGTTTAGTCAATAAATCATCCTGTAACTGAAAGTCATCACCTTTCTCTTGGTACCTGCACATGAAATCAGCTATGGGCACCAGAGTCCATTCCAATCCAGACAATAACTCTGCCAGGCTGCAGTGACACCCAGCCACGTTTATTCCACATCCCAGATGCATGCATGGGCCCCGGGGCCCAGCCCCTCAACAGCCCCTCTGTACCCTTCACTCCAGGAGCTAAAGTCCTGGCTGGGTCTGAGGCATGCATCCTGCTAAGTTCTTCAGTTTCACACAGCAGTTTGGAGGCTGTTAATTAGGGAGCTGACAATGCAAGGTCTCAGTGCTTGTCTGCCACTCTGCTGGCTCTAACATGGCCAGAGCCACTAGGAAAGAATCCTAGGTAGCACAGACACAAACCACGTCCTGGGTTCTTTATTTTTCTAGGCAATATTGGGATTAGGTTTTGGAGCTTCTTCCATCCAGGGCCAGGATTGTCAAGGGAGGGGTTACACAGGAACAAGGCAAAACCCAAGCCTGGAGGGAACGTGGGATATACCCAGAGGGGAAGGTGCTAGAACCGATATTCCCACTCAACATTCAGTCATGGGGCATTTTCATGACACCATTCCTCTTGCTTGGACCCTTCACCTCCAAATATGAACAGCGGATGGCAGCCGGCACTGCCAGGGTCTCATCAGCCTCTCAGATCACCTGTTGGCAGCTGGACCGTCAGTAGCCCCCACACAGACAAGGCTGTGGCGCCAGCCATCCTAGACAACAGAGGACAGCAAGGACCCCCCCCCCACTTGGTCACAGAGCTGCCTTTCCCCCTTGGCAGCCCCTCTGCTGCAGCTTCCTGATGAGTTCCAATAGGTTCATCTGCAGCGTCAGCTCCTGGGATGTAAAAGAGGCCCCAGTAAGGAACAGCATGACACCTCACGCCCTTCTGCCTTGGCTAAGACAGATGTAAGGGTCTAGAAGATGTCAGGTAATGAGGCTAAGGGGTGACTTTCCTGTGGAAGCTGACCATGGCCTGGAGAAGGGAGAATCTGGGCCTTTGAGCCCAGCAGGGCCAGCAGTCTCTGACTTAGAGTGAACAGAAGGCTAACATGCAGAGATAGGAAGAAACCTCTGCAAGGTCAGACAGGTGGGCACCTTCCTGTGGGCATGAGGACTAGACTCTTCACAGGGTCTTTAACCTAAACTCTATCTATCACTGACTGCACTAGGAACCAATGTGCTAAGACTCCAGATGGACTTCGTGTATTGACATAAGCCCATAAGCCCTGAACTTAGAAGCTGAGGCACAGGACCTCAAGTTAAAGGGCACAGCAGACCTTGTCTCAAACATACATACATAAATAAATAAATAAATAAATAAATAAATAAATAAATAAATAAATCCATCCAAACCAAACATCACCCTCAACCAAAAGAAAAGAAAACCTGAAACACAAGTTCCAGATAGAGCTGAACCTTCAGGGGCCAGGTACACAGGTTGTGGCAGGACTGGCTGAGGTGCTGACCTGAGGATTAGTGGTCACATAGAAACCAGCTACCCCTGCCTTCTCCAGTGTGCTCTGCTGGTCGGCAACCTTCCGGTCCAGTTCCAGGACAATCTTTCGGTCCATTGCCTGCTGCTCCTCCCGGATCCGATGTTCCATGGCCTGCCATGGCTTGAGTAAGGGTGGCTCCTGCTAGGGCTTCCACCCAGGGACACCTTAAACACAAGCTCCCACCTGCTACTTCCTCCTGGCTGCCCTGCCTGCCATAGTGGTTCTGGTTACATAGTATCCTTGCTGTGGCTCAGTAGAGGGGCTCCATAAGGCTCCCCAACAGTCCCAGCAGGAAAAGCCTTTGAGACCTGTCGTTCACCCCTTGGAGACACCGCCCTCACCCCCAACACCAAGGCTTGTTGATTTCCTGGGGGTCTACATCTGACCCTGAGCTCCCTGGTAAGACAGGCCTCTTCCTGACGGGTCTTGTCATCCCAATATTGCACTTCATCTGAGATGAAAGTGACAGTGTCCCAACTCAGTGACTGCTCTGTGCATCTCTAGTCCACAGAGATGCTTGCTTGCCAGGACACGGGAGTGACAGATGGGTGGTGACTCTTCTCTTAGCTAGGGCATTCCTCAGTCACCGTGGGAAAAAGTCATGACTGAAACTCACCAACCCTCCGGCACCCTGAGCTCAGCTTCTGAACCACCCTCAGCCCCGCCCCTGAGCCAGCTGGTACCCATGTGGAGTCAGACCCAGTTATCCAGTCCCAACTCCTACCTCCAGCTCACGCTGCTGAGCTGCCTGGAGCACTGGCAAGTTGTGAGGTCGGCAGGACTGCTGGGCTTCCAGATGCTTTTGTCTCAAAGTCTGTCTGAGCACTGAGGGAGGGAGAGAGATCCATCAGTAAAAGCAGGTGTTGGGAAGACGGGCAGCTGGATGAGAGGGCTGGTTCAAGTCTCTAAGGAAGCCCTTCCCGGACAGCTGTGGGGAGTTCTAGTCCCTGAAGGACTGCTCTCAGCCAGCACCCTCCTTCACCTCCACGGTGCTGACGGGCTGTGTAGGTTAGGCAGGTACAGCGAGGATCAGGGCTTGGTACAACCAGGGCAGGAGCAGGAGGCAGACAGGTGCCTGAGACAGGTGGTCTTTGGGCTCAGGTGGCCCAGTTCTAGCTGTGCTATCTTGGACATCCTCCACAGGATATCGCGCAGGACTCTGGGTGAATACTTAAGTATTCAAGAGCCAAAAGCCCATAAAAAGAGGAAGGTGACTGTCTGCCAGCGGTGCAGTGTGTCAAATAAGCTTGGTGCTACCCTATGAACAGCCCCTGCTCGGCAGCCAGGAAGTGAAGGGGTACACAGGCCTACACTGTGAGCCTACAGGGTTCTGTGCTGGGAAGTCCTTACCCTCTGCCAGCAAGCAAAGTACCTGATCCCTGCTGCTACACATGTAGACATGTACAAACCATCTGCCCTAATGGGCCGAGAGAGATGGGAGCACAGGATGAGAAGGAATCTGTAGTGGCCATTCCTGGTTGTCAACTTGACTATATCTGGAATGAACTACAATCAAGAATTGGAAGGCTCACCTATGATCCTAATCTGGAGGCTCAGAGATACAGGTTTCTGACCTGGATCTTGGCATGGAGATCTTGAAGCATAGTGACTATGAATTCCAGAAGATTAAGACAAGGAGATCTCCAAGTTCAAGGTCATCTGGGATTAAAGGCATGGTGGCACACACCTTTAATATGGGCCACACCCTCTGCTGGAGACCAACATAAGGACACTGGAAGAAGACTGACTCACTCACTCTTCCTTGCCCGCTCACCTTATGGAACTGAGCAACTGCTAGCTACTTGGACTTCCATCCACAGCTGCTGCTGACCAGTGTTGGGGAGTTGGACTATAAGCTGTAAGTCATCCACAAATTCCCTAACTATATAGAGACTACCCATATGTTCTGTGACTCTAGAGAACCCTGACTAATACAGAATCGCTATCACAAAATGGAGCATACCACACCCATCAGAGCATAAAATGGGAGTGTGGCTGGCCAACTTTGAGAAATCCTAACACTCTTACTTCTAGAAGAGGTTCATGGGCTAGCTCTATTCAGGAGGGTCCCTGCGGTTCCCTTAAATCCGATAGCCTCGGCAGTGCTTACAGCCTCCCCTAGGTCTTGGCGTTTTATGTTCTTCAGTGATACCATTTATCATTGCTATTTGAAACTGAGTCCATCATAAGTCCATCAACACAAGGGCAAGAAAGAGCCGGCCTGATTGTCTGGTTGCAGTGAATATAAAGTAGGCACAAGGCTTGGAGCAGCAGGTACGTGAAACATCATCCTCTTAGGTCCACTTATCCAATGCTGAAAAACATCCCAGGTCAGTTCCCAGAGTCCACACAGACCCCCTGCTCACTAGGGACCTGGCCATGGTAATGTCCACGGAAAGCAAGGTGGCCCATACCAGCCACTACTTTCTAGATCTGGCTGAAGGCAACAGAGGCGCTCACTGCCAGGCATACCAGCCTAGTCCAAGCCTTCTGAAAGACAACTAGCAAAGGCTTGACGCAGATGCCAAGAACATCCCACCCAAAGGGCTCTACAGGGTAATGGCCAGCTCCACAGTGAAATCTGGGAAGAAGAAGTCAGTGAATGCCTTTCCTTCCTGGTAACGGAAGCAAGTGATGGAAGAATGGTGGAAGCAACAGACAGAGCCATGCAAAGCAAAGCTTCTTCACGCTTACTGGAAAGAATGAATAAGGCAGGGCCTGGGCTAGACTTGGAATCCCACTGGAGAGGCTGAGACAGGAGGACAGCCAGCTCTAGACAACACAGAGAGACAGTCTCAGAAAACCAAAAAGGAAAAGAATCAACTGAGTCATGTACTTTAGACTTGTGAACTAGACACACCATATACCTCCATCAAAACATTAAAAAGAATAAAGAAAAGCACAGCCACTCAAATATTTGGTAGAGAAATAAAGCTCTTCTCAACAAACAAGAAGAAACAAGAGACTTCTCAACACATTCAGAGGCCAGCATTACTTTCATCCCCACAAAAATATTACAAGAAAACTACAGGCTGTTGTTTATCAGAAATAAAGGCAAAAACCCTAAAATTTTTATGAATCAAGTTCAACAGACAGGGACACGATTCAGTGAGGTGAGTGTGGGTCCCCAGCACCCGTGTCAAAAGCTGGGCATGGCAGTGTGCAGAGACAGCTGCTCTCTTATGGCTCCCTGGCCAGCCAGTCATATGACCAAATCAGCGAGTTTCAGATTCCGTAGCGCAAAAATTACAGAAATACAGGAAGACATCCTGGGCTGGGCTGGCTAGCTTTATGTCAACTTGACATAACCTAAAGTCATCTGAGAGGAGGGAACCTCTGTTAAGAGAATGCCTATATAAGACTGGGCTGTAGACAAGCCTGTGACTCATTTAAAGTGATTGATGGGGGAGGGCCCAGCCCATTGTGGGTGGTGTCATCCCTAGGCTGGTGGTCTTGAGTTCTATAAGAAAGCAGACTGAATAAGCCATGGGGAGCAAGCTGGTAAGCAGCACCCCTCCATGGCCTCTGCATCAACTCCTGTCTCCAGGTTCCTATCCTGTTTGAGTTCCTGCCCTGACTTCCTTCACTGATGAAGTGATGTGGAAGTGTAAGCCAAATAAAACCTTTCCTCAAGCTTCGTTTAATCATGGTGTTTCATCACAGCAATAGTAACCCTACCTACAACACCATGCCTACCTCCTGCCTCCACAAGCATAAACACACAAGTGCACACATACATGAACACTACGCATAAACACATACAACTAAACAACATACATAAAAGAACAATGTATCATGACCATACATGATGCATTCCTAGAATACAATTCATTTCTGGAATTTAGGAATCAATGTCTCACGAGAGTAACAGAAAAACCATCTGATCATCTTCACAGGAACTGGAAAAGAATTCAACAAAATCCAACACCTATCTCTAATGGGAAAATCCTGTCTGGCAGCACACAGGCATTGCCAGAAAGGCAGAGTATGTTTGCGTGTAAATGTAGCTCAATCTAGAAAATCTGCTTAGCAGGTGAGAGGCCCTGGGTTCAGTCCTCAGTATCAAAATCCAAAGCAGTAACAAAGCCCAAAGATCTAAAACGTAGTATTAGTGGTGAGCATGGGACATTATTCTTCCCTAAAATGTTTGAACCGAGTCAAGCCTGAACAAATAAAATGGAAGGGAGATCTGATGGTACAACAGGAGATGCCTAGTATAATTTTTAGGAGGAGGTGATGAAACCTGATATTCAAATGAGAAGGTGCTGGAATAACTGATTATCTAACCAGTAACACAGAGCTATCAACGGACCTACAAGCAGCGAGGTCCATCATGCCTAGGAGGCTGTGAGCACTCTAGGGAATGCGAGTAAGAAGTTTCTGGACAGCAGACTAAAAAGATCAGCATGGCTCTGCACCCCATGATCCGAGGTCCCTGCGGCTAGGGGACGCCCTAGGAAGGTCCCGTCGCCCCCTGCACCTCGGTGTTCGTTCTGCAGCCGCAGTCGCTGGTTGTAGAGGCTCTTCTCGGTGAGGTGCTGAATCTCCAGAAGCCCCTGCACGATTTCAAACACCGTTCCGTCGAGCAGTGCCAGGGCCAAGTCGCTGAGCGTGGTGTAGGACAAACGCTGCTGAAAGGAGCTGCGGGTAGATGGCTGGGTAAGAGCGGCCCCGGCCCCGGTCCCGGCCCTCCCGCCGCCCGTCGCCGCGCACCTGGGCAGCTCCTTGACCAGGCTCTGTAGCGCTGACAGCAGCTGGTAATGCCGCTCCTGCTGCCGGGCTCGGTCCGCCGCCTCATCCCCGGCGACCGTATAGCGGTCCATAGCGCGGTCTCCCACCGCCCCTGGAGTCGGCCTCCTAGGTTGCCTGGGCGCGCCCCGCCTCCTTACGTCATTCTCCAGCGCGGATGACGCATGCGCCCCGCCCCTCCGATCAAGCTGGTTGAGCGCCTAGCTTCACCTACAATAAAACGAGCCACTCTCCTCCCCTCCCCTCCCCTCCCTTCTCCACCAGGGAGACTTCTTGTACTTGCTCTTTGTCCTAGGAGAAGAAATAGGGGCTCGCTGAGCTCCCAGATGGAGCTGACCTTGGAGGTGCGTGTCCAGGGCTCTGCATCCTGGTATTTTAAAGAAACCAGTCAGACCTGCGCTTAGTGTGCGCAGAGGCCACTGGAGGCCGGACGCTGCCAGAGGGTTGTAATCCACCCTGGGGGACCTCAGGAGAACTGGGGAGATCCAGCTTCTCTTTAGGGTTCTTAGTCTCATTAATAAAAGAATTTAGGACAATGTTATAGAGTTAAAAGATACCCAACCCCCACAAGGAAACCTCAGCAACTGGCTGGAAATGGAGAATAGATGAGAAAAGGGTCTTGGGAAGTTGAACTCATGCTGGCTTAGCAGTCCTTTACCCACTGAGCCAGCCCCAGGCCCTGGCAAGTGTCTACATTCATAATTTAGCTTGCAGCATGAATAAGAGAAACAACACCTTCCTACAGCGGGTTTGTTTGTTTGTTTGTTTGTTTGTTTTAAACTATGCTGCTGTTGAAGGGCTTGCGCTTCGAGAATTACATTCCCTACAGTGCCATCTTTTTCCCTTTTATTACTATTTTTAAATATAACTCTGTTGACGCATCCTGGCTACTTTCTTTTTGTATTCCCTTTTGCCACAATAAGCTCTGAAGTTGTGAATTCAGATCTGGATAACTTATAAATTACAGTGAATAAACCTTGAGAGGTATGAATGCAAATGACCCTATTTGGAAACTTGGTCCCCAGTTGGTGGAATTATTCAGGAAGGATTAGGAGGTGTGGCTTTGTTGGAGGAAGAGTGTCACTGGGGACTGGTTTTGAGATTTTTAAAACCCACATCATCCATTCTCTCTCTCTCTCTCTCTCTCTCTCTCTCTCTCTCTCTCTCTCTCTCTCTCTCTCTCTGTGTGTGTGTGTGTGTGTGTGTCTGTCTCTCTCTCTTGTCTGATCCTTACCACCACCACCTTCATGCTTATGGAAGCTATCAGCTACTTCCCCAGGGCCATGCCTACCTGGCTGGTGCTATGCTCCCTGCCATGATGGTCCTAGAGTCACCTTCTGAAGCTGTAAGACCCCAATAAACCCTTCTATAAGTTGCTTTGTTCATGGTGTCCACGCAGCAATAGAAAAGCCACTGAAACACCTGTATCATGGAGAAGTAATTTGCATGAATAAATATACTCCAAAGTAACTGTAAGTTAATGTTGACAGTATACCAAATTATGGTGAATCATTTAAATCATACATTTAAAAGCCATGATCTGCAGCTGGGGATGTAGCTTAGTTGGTAGAGCGTTGCCTAGCATTCAAGATGCAATGGGGCTCTGTGTAGTACCACAGAAACCAGGCATGGTGGTACATGCCTGTGATCCCCATCCCCAGGAACTGCAGGTGTGATGAGATGCTCGGGGACATCTCTGGCTGGCCTGAGATGCAGTAGACCCTGGCTCCAAAAGAAGGAAAGTCATTCAACGTTCACACACTCAACTCTGGGTATTGGAGTGTGAGCAATTCTTGAATGACTTTTTAGCACACCAATTAAGACACAAACAGAACCCAGACAGGGACACATGCCTGAGACATATAATATTAGTGTGTACCCTACAATGTCCCATAGGCCACATATGACAGCCTATGACAACTGAGAAGGATGAAGGCTAGAGTAACCATAGTACTATGCCATCTGTGATAGCACATGACAGCTAATGGAAGATATGTGCCTCTACCATATCATGTCACTAAATCATGTAAGATGTCATATGACAGCTGGGAGAATGGATGGAGACTGCCATATTACATAAGGATTCCCCACAGTGACATCGGGCCACTGTGCATATATGCACCTTAAGATGGTCAGGAATGGAGGCTAGAGTTGATAGTCTTTACCTTGTTGCTTAGTATGGCATTCCTAAGATGGCATGCAGACAGTGAGCCACAGTCTGCCATAGAGATGATGTGACATCATCTGTGATATTGTAATGCCAGGGCTGCAATCTGTCCTTATGGGAATATTCTCAGCTGTTATACCAAGGAGGCTGTAAGCATATCAGGTCTGGGTCTTCACCCTACATAACATGTCATGTACAATATAAGCTGGGATATAGCCCAGGCCTGATGTGTGTGTGTGATGTATTAGCTGAGAAGAGAGAGGCACATGCCACTGGATACTACCTGACAACTCGGAGAAGGCTCAAATTGACTCGCACTATGTTACTTATGATATATGACAACTGAGGCACATTTTCTGTCAGTTGGCATCACTACATAACACATCTAATATCTAATGTTTATCTAATAATTCTAAGACAACTCAGAGACAGACCAGACCTTGATTCATGTTACAGTGTTACTGAGGATGTCGTGTAACATCAAAGATCATAAATCTCAGCTGCATTATGTCACTGTGGAATATACTAAGCCCTGCAGTGACTTAAAGAGAGGACATTCATCTTATTCATGTCCGTGTGCATCATGATGTTACATATGTATCATACCGCTTATGGGAGAGGCTGTGCTCTCATGTGACAGCAGAGCAGGTACATTAGGACATCTGCTAATGGGCATGTGGACACTTGGTCACTGTGTATTATGAAATACCACAGCAGCCAAAGGTGGTAAACATGCAAGTCATGCTGTATTGTTGTGTACATAAGACTAGTCTCGGTACTGAACAACTGAATGCAGGTTAAATCTATGAACAATTGTGTTCAGCAGCATACAGTGTATGTAGGATGTTGGTCATATATATGTGTGTGTGTGTGTGCATATATGTATCTACATATATATATACACACACACACAAATATGTATGTGCATATATAAATATATTTAGTCTGTGTTTAAGTACATGGGTGATTAGGATTGAAGCACTGTGCTTAGAAAGATAGAGTTCCAGTACTGCATTATCTGTCTGTCTGTCTGTCTGTCTGTCTGTCTGTCTGTCTGTCTGTCTATCCATCCATCCATCCATCCATCCATCCATCCATCCATCCATCCATCCATCTATCTATCTGTCTATCTCTACCTATCTATGTATTATAAGACAGGGTCTCTGATGTCTGTGTATAGCCTTGGCTGTCCTGGAACTCACAATGTAGTCCAGGCTGACCTGAGACTCACAGAGGTCCTCAAGCCTCTGCCTTCCAAATACGGTGTTTAGCAGCATTAGCCACATTAGCCAGGGAGCCTCATTTCATTCCCAGGAGTCATTGTGCACAGCACTGTCCATCTCACACTGTCTGTCCTATAGGTTTCATCTTTGTGTTTATTAAGGATTTGTGAATGACTTTGTGTTGTGCTTTCTCTATGAAACCAGCCTCACAGAAGGTGGTGTGGCTGGCAAAGTCTTCATGTGCAAGACTTGAGGTGATGCTGTGTTTACAAGTTTCCCACAGTGAGCACCACTAGACTTAGCTGACTTAGGTGCTGTTGTTATCTCAGAGGAACACTGTATTTAGCTACGTGTGGTGCACATAATACATACTTTGGGGATGTGCTTTAACTCTCTTTAACAGCTTGGCATGTGAATAACACAGCATATTATCATCTCTGAGAAAGACTTTACTGAGCATTGTTACTGCATGTAACATTTTGTTCAATGACAGTTGTTTTAAATGCTATCTACCAGATGGATGTGTTGGAATGGTTACTTTCATCTAGCTGTGTGATGCTTTTATTTGTGAGTTCACTACAATGACGATTTTTATTTGTTAAATAAAAAAAAAAGGAAAGACATTCTTATCTGTCTAAAATCAATTAACATAACTTTGGGATGTTTTATATAATCCTCATAGCAACCACAATGAAAATATCTATGGAGGCTAGACTTTGGAGGGTTAGGGGGAGAACATCATCAAAATACATTCTATGAAACTTGCCAAGAATTAATATTCAAGAATGCATATTGAAACAGAAAGCCTTTACAAAATATGCATAAAAAGGAAGCGAGAAGTGACTCGGAGCATGTTTCCACCATACCCAAACAACCACAATGAGAAACAGGAAAAAAGTGACCTGAACCCACCTACCTAGACAAGGTAGGCCAATCCCCCCACGTTCCTACTCCAGGGAAAGTGTCAGATCTTCTGGGCCTGGCAGCCAAAGACTGACGCTGCCCTTGGATCTCTGCCCCTAGTGGCCACAGAACAGGGTGACTGTCTAGGTAGCTGGTGAGTCTGTTATTTTAATCCATACACATCCTGCTTACTCAGGTGAAATCCATCTTCTCAGGTTTCTGATGGGGTTGAGGGCTAGGCTCTTTATGGTTTTATAAGTTTAACAACAGCAACCAAGGCTTCAGATGCCTTCTCAGCTCTCTACATTTGTAAAAATCAGGCCACAGGCCTCTCTCCTAGAGCTGCATGTCTGTCAAGATACTGTTTACCTTATTACCAGATTCAGAAAATGGCTAAACTCACAAAACAGATTCCAATGTCACTTCTCACTATTTCATTTAAAGGAACTTGCTTTACAATGACTGTCCCCAGTCATACAATGACTGTCCCCAGTCACCAGCCACCTGTACCCCATGGTGAATAATTGGATAGAAAAATATGCAAAGATGATGTAAGGTCTGAGGCTACAAAAGCTTACTCTGTGAGTCTCTAAGATAAGTTTTAAGATATGTAAATGCAAGTTATAAAGGTCTGAGGACATGGATGCTTAAATTGTGAGGGCCTAAAAAGGTGTTTTAAATGCACCTGTCTTGGTAAAATTGTAAAGGTATAAGACAATGACTTGAAGAACGTAAAAATGAAAAATGTTTCTGGTTTCTTTCCCTCTGTGCTATTGCTATATTAAAACTTCAGAAGTTCAGAGTTTTAACAATGGAGTTCTGATGAGTATTGGCCTCTGCCATCATGGCCGTACACTCGAGACTCTACATTTCCTTTGGTTGTCTTCTAAGTATAGTCTTAAAAATGCTTATCACTGTGCTAAAACCATTTGTCTATACACACCCAGCCTCCTGCTGCGCAGGGCTCCCTTTTCTTAGTGGGGCTTTCTCTTCTCCGCCTGCTCTCAAGCAAACAAGGGATCCTCAGAACCATAAACCTCAGCCAATGAAATTGCTCCCTAAGAAGAACCCCTTTTCACTCTCCAAGGTTCATATATATAGCTCTTGATTCACCCTGAATAAAGTACTAGCACACAAGTGGTTTCACTGACTATCATCTAAGAGACCTGTTTTCTAAAAGCTGTAACACTGAAATCTTCAGAGGAGACACACTCTCCTCAAGCCCCTGCCCAGGTTCCTGCTGACCCACCAGTTTTGGTTCCAGACTTTGCTTCATTCTTTCCCACCTGGTATGCAGTGGGGTTCAGACACCCCAAGGGAAGAGGCAGACCCCCGTTCTACTCCACCCTTCCCTGCCTGGTTGTACACCTGCCTGGTGTGCCTATTTCTGAGGGTGGGATTTCCCTCATTTTCCCTGGTCTTGGGATTCCCCTGCCCCAACTACTCAGGACCATGAGCCTAAAAGTATCAAATATACATCTAAGAAAAAAATTCCCTCTAAACTCCATAACTTTCTCTTCTGCCTCCAGTGTTTGTGTGTGTTCCGGCATCCTGCCAGGTCCAGGTGTTTCCTCAAAATCTGCATCCTGAACAGATTCCAAGTGGCTATTCCTAGGTTGTCCAGCCTCAGCAACTGCCCCAACTGCTGCCTGAGTGTTCCTAACACCAGATGGTCCCACAGAGCCTGGACAGTGAGTGAAGTATCCTGCTCTTTCAGGACTTGGCCAGCATCTCAGCTTTCCTGGCCCAAACATCAAGAAGCAATCTAAAGGGGCGTGGTGCTCCACTGCAGCCTCACCACTGCCCCTTCCAATGTCCTCCCCTTTTGTAATAAACACAAGGGAAGAATGCTAGATATCGGGTGCTCTCCCACTCAGTCTGTCTTCAATGACTCAATGCCAGCAGCAATGTCATCGCCAGTCACCAAATGCCCTTTAAAAGCTCCTCACCAGCAGACATGTCTGTCCATTTCTCTCTGTCTGTCTGTTTCTGTCTCTCTGTGTCCTTGTCTCTCTGTGTCTCTGTCTCTCTCTCTTGCTCTCTGTCTCTGCCTCTCTCTCTCTCTCTCTCTCTCTCTCTCTCTCTCTCTCTCTCTCTCTCTCTCTCTCTCTCATGCTCTGGCTTTGAGATAGCTGTCCACTCCCCCTTCTTAATAAATCTCTGTGTGAGATCTGTTGTGTGGTATAATCTCTGTGGCATACCTTGACCCCATATTGCCAAGGTATTCTGCTGCAAAACACAAAACCCTATCAAGGAGCCAGTGTATAACACAAGGACTTATGGTAACACCCAGAAACAATAGGAGAGAATTTTAGTTGGCAAACAAAATTCTCTCCCTCTTTCTTATCCATGTGCATGTACATGTACATGTTCATGTGTGTGTGTGTGTGTGTGTGTGTGTGGTATATTACCTTGGTGCTGTTTGTATTTTGATGCTAATCCTGTCTCTGATGAGGAGTGGATCATGTACTCAGGTGATTCCGAGTGAACCTGCTCCCCAGTTTAACTGAAAATAAAGGCTAGAGCCTGTGAAAGGACAGTGGAAGGAAAAGACAGGGATGGAAGTTTTAGAGAAGGAGAGAAAGGAAGGAAAGAAAAAGATGAGACAGAGGATGGAGGGAGAAGATGGAGGAAGAAGAGGTGGAAGATGGAGCAGAGGCAAGTAAGTAGGGATCTCATAGCTGGGCAGTAGAGTAGTGCACGGTATATCTGCACAGGCTAGGCATGCTGCTTGTAAATATATTAACTGAGTCATGAGTTCATTGCACAAGCATATTGGGGTTGGAGATTTACCGATATAAATCTGGCTGGTATAAATATAAGTCTCTAGTGTTTCCTTTCATGGGGCTAGATGGAGCTGAGTGAGACCAGAGTGGTTGTTGGTGTTATATAGACCAGCCATGGGAGGGCTAGATGGCCACTTGGAGCTAGCTGTGGGGGATGGGCAACACTGCTGATGCCAGCACCTAGCCAGAACAAGTGTGTGTTACACACTATGTATCTATGTATGTGTGTTTGTGTGTATGTGTATATGTATGTATGTATATATATATGTATATATATATAAAATGTATATATAATGTATATATAGAAAGACATAGACCAAGACACAAGGGCTTCTCCCACAGGGTTCCAATCTCAGAGGCTAACAGCTGAGTGGCCAGGCAATTTTCATAACCTTTAGGTCAGGGACACATTGTATAGGAATTTATGGCTGGTCTAAGTGACCAGAGACCAATTTTCCCAGGAACAGTTTTCTTAAGAGTACTTTAATGAGATGGTATAACAATAGTTTAGTAGCCCTACGTTCCCCACTGGTTCTAGGAGAATGAGTTGAATCACAGATTCATAATCTGGGGAATTTAATACTAGGGTTTCCAGTATCCATAGTGTTGTTTGGTTTGTTTGCTGTTTAGTTTGTTTGGCTGTGTAAATACAAAGGATATAATGGGGTAGGCAGTTACATCAGCAAATGAGCATTAGGATCCATAAAACAGGAAGATGGAGAAAATAAGCACCTGCTTTACCAGGGAAACGTTGGTAACCATGGTGTAGTGGCTATTCCTGGTTGTCAATTTGACTATATCTGGAATGAATTAATCAGAATTGGAAGGCTCACCTATGATCCTAATCTGGAGGCTCAGAGATACAAGTTTCTGACCTGGAATCTTGGTGTGGAGATCTTGAAGCATAATGACTATGAATTCCAGAAGATTAAGATAAGGAGATCTCCGAGTTCAAGGTCATCTGGGATTAAAGGCGTGGTGGCACTTGCCTTTAATCTGGGCCACACCTTCTGCTGGAGACCTACATAAGGACATTGGAAGAAGGAAGATTTACTCTGACTTTTCCTGGCCTGCTTGCCTCGTGAGACTGAGCAACTGCTAGCTACTTGGACTTTCATCCACAGCTGCTGCTGACCATTGTTAGGGGGTTGGACTACAATCTGTAAGTCATCAATAAATTCCCTAACTATAGAGAGACTACCCATACGTTCTGTAACTCTAGAGAACCCTGACTAATACACATGAAAACGAGCCATTCAGTCAGATCCCAGTCCTCTTAAATAACCCTCTCTGATTCTTTCTTTTCTTTCCTTTTTTTTTGTTTGTTTTTTGTTTTTTCAAGACAGGGTTCCTCTGTGTAGCCCTGATTGTTCTGGAACTTGCCTCTGTAGATGAGGCTGGCTGAGAGCTCACAGAGATCTGTCTGCTTCTGCCTCCAGAGTGCTGGGATTAAAGGTGTGTGCTACCATGCCTGGCAGTAATTCTGATTTTCAACAGGTAGTTATGATACTGGAGGAACTTGAAGATCAGCATGCACTTTAGAATGCTAATAGGCACAGCACAGACAGCCATTCGTCCCTTCTGCAATGATGAGGGAAATGGTTCCTGTGGTAGAGGAAGTTGTTGGGGAATGTTGGCTTTTGTCTAACTGACATTTGGGGAAATGGAGTTTTCTTTGGACCTGGCATTCTAGCCTTCTGTGAATGATAAGGGTACAGAAAAGATTCTATAGCTGCTTCTTAGTTGAAATTAGGGTGCTGTTTTTGGGGGGTGAGAGAAAGATCAGGAAGACTGGAATGTCGGTGACATGCTGGGGCTCACCTGTGACATGCTGGGGCGTACCCGGCTCACTAACCACCTTGAGCAGTTCATGCTGCTTTGGGGCAGTCTGGAATATTGTCCAAAGCAGGGGCTCAAGCCCATAGGAAATTCTGTCAGAAGTATCTGGTTTAAATCAGCTTTTGGTAAGTCCAGGGCTCACTGGTTTCCCAGGGCTGGTGTGCTGCAGGCCACAGTTGATCACAAATCTGCTGAGACAGATACAGAGTAGGGGCAGAAGGTAAAGTTCAGGGGTTTAAGGGAAATCTTACACTTGAAACTTCCAGGCTTGGTATTTGGAGCAGTAAAAGGAGTTCCAAGACCAGGGGAAGGAGAGAGTCCACACTTAGGACCCCAGGAACTCTGCCTAAAGTCCACTGACCTTATGCATATTTCATGCTTGACTGCTCCAGTGAGGAGGTGGTGCGGGGAATGTCAGTGGTGAGCCCTCCGTCAGGTGGAGACAGCCAGTCGGCAGAAAGCCTCAGCTCTTGACTGGCAGGAGTCAAGACCTGTGACAGTGGATCCAAGTTGCAACTCCCTGAAGCTTACATGAATTTTAAAAAAGTTGTGAAAAGATAAAGGAATATTAACTTGAGCATATTTTCACATGGAAACCTGTTTTGTGAATCTACAACTGAGCCTGTAGAGGCCTGATTTCTACATATGAAGCGGACTGATGGGCAGCTGCAGCCTTAGGCAGAGAATCTGGATGCTCCTTGCTAGACTGAGAAAGCTACAGCTAGACATCAGCCACCCTCAGAGATCTGAGAAGGGTGAATGTGAACAGAATGGCCTCTGTATCAATTAAAATGATAGAAACTTACCTGCTACCTGGATGGCTATCCTAGGATCCTTCATGATGATGCCAATGGTTTCACTGGGTTCGGAGGTCAGGGCATACCTGGGTGAGACAAAAAGGGGCATTACCACAATCCAGGTGGGCTGTCTGAGCCCTGGATATCTTTGGAGAAGACCTTAGGACTAGATCTAGGATCTGGCAGTTTTGTCAATCATGATAAGCTTTTGCACCACAGGTCTCTGAGGATGTTGAGGGCCATCATGTAACATAGTAGGTATATCTGATTTTAAACAAAACTTACTTGTTTTCAGTTAGTTGTTTCAGGCTTAACCTTGGTAGCATAAAAAGTAAACTAAATAAAGCTTGTCCCTGAACTACATTTGTACTTGGCATGACTATGAGCGAAGTTCTGGGCACATGAAAGAACTTGATCATGTATAAAGCGACTGACCATTAACTTGCTTGTCTTATTATCTTTAACAGTTTACAATGATATGGTGGTTTAAATAGGAATGGTCCTCATAGACTCTTGTGTTTGAATGCTTGGCCCATAGGGAGAGGCACTGTTAGAAGATGTGGCCTCGTTGGAGGAAGTGTCACTGTGGGGGAGGACTGTGTGATCTCAGATGCTCTAGTCAGGTCTACTCTGATTCAGATCGAGATGTAGAGCTCTTAGCTCTCTCTTCAGCACCATATCCAAATGTGATCCTCTACACTTCCCGCCATGATGATAATGGACAAAATCTTGGAAACTGAAAGCCAGCTCCAATTAAATGATTTCCTTCCCCTATAGGAGTTGCTATGTTCATGGTGTCTCTGAACAACAATAAAACCCTAACTAAGACAGACAAGTTATCAGCTTCTTGTTTACAAGATTAGGATTCCACAGTTTTATCCCTATTAAGTTTTAGCCTTAAATATTTTAGGTTGAAGATTTAAATCAAGTTTCTTTAGCATCGAAATAAAATCTCAAACCACAAATACATTCCACAGAGAGACTGAGAACCTTACTTTCCTGATCCTTGTATGGCACATGGACCATGCCACTGGAAGAATTGGCATGGAATAGTGAGGAAGAGTATGTCCAAGCCCTGGAAATCTCAAAAATTGAATCAGAATCTCATTCTGGGACTGGCTGGAGTAGGGCTAAGGCCCTCCCTATTTCTGTGCCTGCCTCAGAGTACATAACCCAGAGACCTCCAACCAGGTGGTCACAAGTAGTCAGTCGTGGACTGGAAAGATGGCTCAGTGGTTAACTGCCCTGACTGCGCTTCCAGAGGTCCTGAGTTCAATTCCCATCAACCTCATAGTGGCTCACAACCATCTGTAAAAAGATCTGATGCCCTTTTCTGGTATGTCTGAAGACAGCTACAGTGTACTCACATACATAAAGTAAATAAATACATCTTTAAAAAAAAACCCAAATAGTCAGTCACATAGCACCGTACCTAGAATTCTCCATGCAAATGAGGCATCTCAGTAGTCGCCGTCGATTTCCCTCCCTAGATAATCTCACACCCTTCCTCAAACTATGCAATCACCTGGAATAAAGAAATATGGACAGGATGAGCTCTAAGATCATCTTAGAAAGCTGCATCATTAAAGATTGTTGGAGAAGGCCTTAGCCTAAAAGAGCTGTAACCCTGAGATTCTTGCAGGCCTTCTCTCCCCTCCCACGCCCCTCTTCCCCCTAGCAGTTGCTCCCAACCTGACCAGGATCCTGCTGGTCCTGGGATCCATTTCCGCCTTCCAGCCGGCCAGGCAGTGGCGCCTGATGCCCTGGAGGGAGAGGACTGCAGACCCCACCTGTTCCAGACTTTGCCCCATCCTCTCTGCCCGGTGGGTGGCGTCTAGACACCCCAGAGGAGGGGACCAGGAGTCACAGATCCCTTTACAGTGCACCATTATAGAAATCACATTTTCTTCTATAACTAAATTTATCTAAGTATCTAAAGCTTAACAAAGTTAGCAAAGACAAAGAGGCTAGACATATATTTTCAAATTAGTTTCTTCCAGCCTGAATAGACCTTAGGATTCCCTAAAACTTATATATCAAACATACCTTATCCTTATCTAAAGTTTTAGAAGTCTGGCACTGGACACCATCAGCAAAGACACAAGTAGTTAGACACACATTTTTAAGTCATTTTCTGTTAATCTGCGTAGACCTTTATAACCCTAGGAATTTATAAACTTTGATTAAGCATACCTTAATCAGATGCATGCTGACCCAGACTTGTAACTTAAACAAGCTTCACCTCGTGGGTCTACCCAGAAGTACTCACCCCTCCCCTTGTTTCCTTGTTACCCACCAGTCACTCCTCCTTACCTGTCCCCCCTCCTATAGGTAGCTTCAGACATTCTATCTGGCTCCTGTGTGGTCAGGAGCCTTGAGGGGCATATCAAATCTAGTTGTCTAGTTGTGCCTTCTGTTGCCTGGGTGGCGCCTGGCAGGCCATGCTTCTGGAAGATGCCAGTGGCCTGAGACAGACAGCCTCTCCCACAGGCTCAGAAAGGCAATGTGCTGTGTGAAGGGAATCAAGCTGGGCTTTCTCCTGTCTGCAGGTTGGTCCAGATGCCTCAGGGAAGATGCTTGCTGGCTTGTTGCGCACCCCTTGGCGGCCATTTCTAGCTACTTCCCCATCCCAGATTTCTGTCCAGATTCTTTTACTGGAGCACAGGGACACACAGGAACCTGGTTCCTGCTTCCAGACAGTGACATTCTGCAGGTGACTGAAGCCTTGGTTCCTTCACTGCCCCCAAGAAATGGCCAGGTGTTTCAGAAAGCATACCTGGCACCATCCCCAGAAAGAGCATTAGGAAGAGCAAAACCTGAGTGGTGAGTGTTCTAGCCTCTGTACAGGGTCAGGACCAGGTAGCACTCCTGAGGCTCTATGTACCTTCTCTTTGTTATGGAAATGCACGCATTAGCATCTTTCTGCGGGGCAATCTTCTTCTTCTGCACAGCGGCCCCCATCTGAGCTCAGGGGTCTCTGGATGGCTGGGCATCTCAGGGCACTGAGATTTGCATGTGGCTTTAGAAAACTCTAAGGACTGAAAGCTGCCTTTTATCATATTTAGTCTGACATTTTTGGATACATTTTTGGGTTTTTATGACTCCTGTTAGGTAGAAATAGGGGGGGAAGTGAACCCTGTCAGTTACTGTAAATCACAGTGGATGTACATTTCAGACCTGTTCTTCATCCTGGGAAGTCTCAGTTTTACTCCTCTGTTCTCATGACTCACGTAGCACCGTTCCCTCTCACCATCTGGTCCACTTCTGAACACTACCAAAGCAGTCACCAGAAAGTCTTTAAGGAGGATTGGCCAGCAGGTTAAACTTTCTGTTTAAGAAGCCCTGCCTCCACCAAGTCCATGTAGTCCATTGCCCCACTGTGAGACACGGGAAAATCTCCCAGAGTTACTCTACCAAGGATAGCAACCTAGATTGTACCCCCTGACATAACTTCAGTGATTTGTGGAGGGAACCTAAGGTAGGGTGTAGGCCCCACGCATGGCCCAGTTTGTGCACCACAGGCTCAAGGCTGTTTTCTGAGCATCTAAATCCTGCTGGCAACCTTCAGGTGCTGTCCTCATAGACATGTCAGCGTCAAATGCAATCTGTATTTTGGCCACAGAACCAGGAGAGAACTAGAGGTATCCTCAGGGAACCCCACTAGGCTGTGTCTAGTCCTTGGAGACACGAGGACACCCTGTGCTTTGTGGACTGGAATTCCTTGCAGAAGGAAGAAGTGGAGAACCTGATGGGCAGCCTCGGCAGGCATAGCCACGCTCGCCAATCACGTGGGTGCATACTTGAGCTGGTGGTACCCTTCGCTAGCCTCCCCATTGTCTCTGGACAGACCCCACCCCTGCCACTACCAGTGGTATTTCACAAAGGGCCTAGGCTGAGGCAGGGAAGGAGATGTGCTACCTTGGATAGCTGCTGTGTATTGTGGTGCTGCCATTTTGACAGCTCCTTTTGGGGCATCTTACTAAGGCTGTAGGTTAGGGCAGGAAGGAGAGGCCAGCTACCACTTTGGTAGCTTTTGCGACACCCGGCTTAGGGACTACAATGATTCCAACTCTTCCATACAACAACTTACCCTCAGCTGGATTGGCTGTTGTGTGCATTGGTGTTCTGAATATTTTTAAAGCAAAGGTTGCTTTCTGTTGTTGTTTTGTTTTATTTTTTTCTGGATGAAATTGTGGAGGTGGCATTCTAGGCTCACCTCACCAAATGACAGCACCTCAGAGAGTAATGTGAACAGGACTAGGGACCTGGAGCTCTGGTTTTCAGCAGCCCCTCCAGCTGTGGCTCCGTGTCAAGAGAGTGGCAGGGCAGGGTCCTGCTTTGGCAGTCTCCAGGGTAGAAACACTGTTCTTCCTCACAGGAAGGTATTAATGCCAGCCTGAAAGTGGTAGATCGCAGACCCTGTGGCTCCTAGCTTCCTCCTCCGCCGCCCTTCCCTCCCTCTGTGCCTCCGTCTCTCCCTCCCATCCAATTTCTCCCTCTTTAGGTTTCTCCACCAGTGTGTTTGCTCCTTTGAGCTATCCCCTCTTACTGAAGGCCCAGCCACCTCATCCCTCCCAGTTGCTCCCCCAGCTCCAGGCCTCGTCACCCCATGGTTATGGTCGCTCCCTCTCCTAAGAAAGCTTGGAAAGGAAAGGGAGCTCAGCTTCCTCCTTCAGCAAACCAGCCAACACACATTTCTCAACTCCTCCACAGTTTCTAGAAGAAGCCACACAGATGTTAAAGCTTCTATAAGGCGGCTGAATGGATTGTGGACGTGGGGAGTTTTGGAATGTTGTGGATCTCAAACTAAATTATTTCGAGCTATCTTTAGGCCACTTAATGTCCACTCGTTGCTACCTCTCCTAACATTCCTGATGAGAAACACCTTGGCATGTATCCACAAGTTCCCAGCAAAGCTGAGGTGAGAATGTCACTGAGTAGCATCTGAGACCCAGCAGAGGTCCTCCTGCTTTGCTTTCATCTATCTCCTTAGCATCTCCACTGGTATCCTTGGAGAATGCCTTGATCTATAGCTTTATTAGTTAGGGTTTCTATTGCTATGACAAAACACAGTGACCAAATTATAAAAGAAAGTATCGCCTTTAAAAAGAGGGGGGAGGTGGAGAGACGGTCAAGAGCACTGGTTGCTTGCTCTTCCAGAGGTCCTGAGTTCAATTTCCAGCAACCACATGGTGGCTCACAACCATCTGTAATGGGATCTGATGCCCTCTTCTGGTGTGTCTGAAGACAGCTACAGTGTACTCATGTAAATGAAATAGATAAATCTAAGAAAGAAAGAAAGAAAGAAAGAAAGAAAGAAAGAAAGAAAGAAAGAAAGAAAGAAAGAAGGAAAGAAAGAATCTCATTGGAGTTACATTTTCAGAAGGTTAGAGTCCAGGATAGCAGGGCAAGGACATGCTGACAGGAAGAACTGACAGTTTGCATCTTGATCCACAAGCAGGAAGCAGAGAGCATGGTATGAGTCTTTTGAAACCTCAAACTCAGTCCCCAGTGACACACCTCTTCTGAGACCTGTAATCCTGCCCCCAAAATTCTTCAAACTGGAGACAAAATATTCAAACACAGAGTTCCTGGGAGGGGACCATTCTCATTCAAATCTCCACACTGGCTTTCTTTTACACTGTAACAACTTCACAAAACCATTTTCATATTTGGGGTGATCTGTGTTCCTAGGACACAGTCACTCATATTTGCGTTCAGAAAAAAAATGATCCCTTAAGCTACATTTTGTGTTGCCAACATGTGGCACAACTTTATCCTCTGACATCGTCTATAAGGCCGTGACCAGAGTATTTAAAGGCCACTACTGCAACTGTCCCCAGCACACCTGAGAGTCTCCTGCAACCATGCTGCCCCTGGCTTTGACCCAGTGTCTCATGGTGGGGACAGAAAGGGTTGGGGCCCTGGTGGCAGCTGGAGGGGACTCTGTCTTGGGAAAGAGATTTCACAGTTTTGACAACATGTCAGACCAACCTGAGGGACACACCATGAACCAGAGAACAGGCTTGTGATAGGCACATTTGACCAGCCCGCTCAGTCATGCGTGCTTCTTGCCTTCTATTCAATTACTCACATCCATGTCCCAGAAGACGGACGTGGCTTCATTTGTCCCTTTTACCACCGGGGTCACATTACATGAACCTCTGCTTCTCACCACTCTTGCCTCTTCAGTTGGTCCACTGAGGACAGATAGCAGGGCCAAGGCTTGGCAGTGCTGCCAGGACCCAGGTTCTGACCCCAACACCTGCACTCTGAGCAGCTTGGGTACCTGCCTCAGCAGCTAGAGGAGGGCCTGCGCATGCGCACTCCAGTCTATGGTGGAGGAAACCCTGGGTTTAAAAAACAAAACAAAACGCAAAAACTCTTTGGAGCCTGTGGTGCTTGGAGATTTAAGATGCTTCTTGGATTCTGCTTTTCCACCCTAGGGAAGGTGAGTTCAGCTCAGCTCTGTACTCATAAGGGTGGTGGGAGTCATAGAGTGAGGCTGTGCCACATAAAAGAAACCAGCCCTTGGTGGTGTTTACCCAAGAGTGGGTCTGGTTTATCCTGGTCTGTCCTGATCTGTCCTTCCTCGGCCGTCCTCTCTATTGGACGACTTGTCAGATGTGGTAATAAGGAATTTTTGTGTTAATCTTCTACAGGAGTCTAGCAAGGGAGCAAACAGTTTCCCTGACCCTGTTGCCTGAGGACTGCGCACAAACCCACATTCAGGTATTATGGACCTGTGCTCAGATGCTGAGTCCAACACTTCCTTGTAGGTGTGGGATGGGTACAGCTTCAATGTCTCACTGCTTCTAGCCAATGACCTTAGGTTTAATCGCCACGCCTTAAGCATGGCTTCATTGTTCTGCGTCACGGCCTGGGTGGGTCATGAAGAATAAAGAGAAAAGGAAATAAACAGAACACCAAGCACAGTAAGTCAGTCTCTCTTTAGTTTTTAGTTTGAACTTTAATGTTATTTTGTGCACGTAGATGCCTTGTCGGTATGCACATCTGCACGTGACATGCATGCCTGGTGCCCAGTGGTGTCAGATCCCCTGGAACTGGAGTTGCAGATGGTCGTGAACCACCATAAAGGTGCTGGGAATTGAACTTGGGTCTTCTAGAAGAGCAGCGCACAGCACTGCTGCGCCATCTCTCCAGCTCCCAGGCTGCTTTTCTTACAGGTCAGTTTGTTCAGAACAGGCTGGGCTCACAGCATATAAGCAGCAGAATGAGTGATCTCAAAGCACGTTACAAACCTAGTTACAGGTTGAGTGAGGTCTGATTTATAAAGGGAAGCTTCAAACCAACACCATTTCTCAGAAAGCAGAAGTTGGTCGTACAATGGTTATCACCTGATACTGTTCCTCAAGGCAACACCTCAGATCCAAGTCTCCACCCCTCTCATGAAGGCTAATGCGTGTGGGGGAGACATTTCTGTCAGCACTGAAGTCATAAGCCCTATTTTGTCCTGAGTTGATGACCTTAAAAGTGTTGAGGAATTCCACAGGATTGTAAGGGTGGCAGTGTGGAACTGTGTCCCTGGCCAAATACCACCAATCTCCAGAAACAGATGGGGCACCTATGCCTTGTGGTGGTGCAGATCATTCACCTAGTGTAGCCCACCTCCTGGAGCTCTTCCTGGGGCACTAGCTGCAAAGAAAAACATTATAAAAGGGTCCACCAGATGGCGCTCCAAAACAGAGGGAAATCGCCAGCTTCAGGCTCTGATCAGCTTCAGGCTTCCCCCTACCCTACTCACCACCACCGTGATAAAGCTTCGTAGTTTACTCAAATCATCCCTGTCTTTCAGGAACATTTCATATGCTCCATCTGCTTTCTGGTGACCTCCCCTAGGATAGATTTTCATTTATCCCAAACCTCTTCTATTCATCTTTGTGGAAAAGTTTTATGATTTGACCCTTTCTGTTTTCATGTGCTTGTGAAGTTCCCCATTTACATGGAGAAATAACGCTCATGATGGGGCTGGGATGTAGCTGCATTGGTAGAACCGAGCGGCTAACAAGCATGAGGTCTTGGGTTCCACATCCAGCATCAAATAAAACCATGTAGAGAGGCACATGCCTGTAAGCCCAGCGCTCTGGGCGTTGGGTGTGGGGTGTGGGGCTGGGGGTGTAGGGTGGAGATGGAAGGCTCAGAGGTTCAAGGTCATCCTCAGTTATATAAGCCACACTGGGGTACATGAGACCTCTCTCAGATAAGCAGGGCTGGAGAGATGGCCCAGCAGGTAAGAGAAGGAACTGCTTGAGGAAGACCAGAGTTTGGCTCTAGATACCCACGTGGAGCAGTTGACAACCTTCTGTAACTGCAGCTCTAGGGGTTCTGATGCTCTTTTCTGGCACAAACCCACACACAGACACATAATTTTTTTAAAGTAAAATCTTAAAAATTAAAAAATTTAAAAGCAATTAAAATTTAGAAACTTGTATGCATTTCTCTGGTTAATCTGCCATGTATCAATTTGCCTCGAAGACTCAGAAAGAGTCCCCAAGAACTAAAATGGGTAGTAGTTGCCAGCACTGGGGAGGCAGAGGCAGAGAGGCAGAGGCAGAGAGGCAGATGGGTCTTTGTTCATTTGAAACTGGCCAGGTCTTCATGGAGAGTTGGAGGTCAGCCACGGTTACATAGTTAGACCTCCTCTCCTAACAATAACAAAAACCAAACCAAACAAAACTCAAAATAGATTTTAAAAAAATAAATGAACACTCTGATTGGAAAGAGACAAAATTCATAAGTAGGCATTTCACAAAAGAAGCCAAGTACCTGTGGAAACATGGAGCCGTCCCTGAGAATCAGATTAAGACGGCCGCTGAGGACTGAAGCCACTGAAGTCACAAGCTAGGTTGTTCCTCTCAGGGCTTTTGCCTCAGTAAAGGGAAGAGGAACCATATTTTATAAAACTTCTATTTGTCTTGGAGACAAGGCTACCTCTGCCCAGATGAAGCCTCAGGAACCATGAAACAGAGCCAAGAAGAGCTTAACTTCTTATGGCAGGTGGGCTTAGAGGTACAGGTGAGCTCAGGCGTCTCCAGGCTCCTTCCTAGTCAGACAGCCTCCAAACTGATGGTGTCCTGCTCCAGATACCCACCTGCTCTGACTATTCATCTTGTAAGACTGGGCCAGAGAACCCTTGTGCCTCAGATGCACCCAGTGCTTACCTGAGCTGCAAATCTGAGGAAAGCCAGGAAGGAGCACTGACCACAACGAATGTGCACATTTAGTGATGTTTAGGCTGGATTGGCTGTGATCGTATCTCAGTCATTATTGTAGACTCTCATGCATCTAGAACATCTTGTGCAGTGTGTAGCAATGAAGGCTACCTTTTAAGTGCTTCTAGAACATTATGTAGTACTGCGGTTGTGGTGGACACAGAGAACAGCCCCACTGGTATTAAAAAGATTATCCTCTTCAAATGGGCAAGCGACCAAAAAAAAAAAAAAAAAAAAAAAGATTCTTGCCAACAAGTACACAAGAGAGAAAATGGCTAAAGGGAGGTTGTAGGTGCCTGGATATTTGGTGAGATGGAGAGGCCACTGCACTTTAAGGTATAAGGATATGCTAATGTTGTATGTTAGTCACCAGAGAAGTGTGCTTGGGCCTGTGTTTAAGACAAGAGAAAGTCTTTCCTAGCCAGCTGGGGACTACACTGCATATTCAGGATCCCAGTGTAGTCGAAAGCCTCTCTCAGGGTGAGATTTTAAACACAAAAATCATGCCCTGGGTTGACATACTTCCATTAACACACAGTTAGCCGGAACCAGAGCTACAGAAGTCAAAAAACAAGGTTAGTACATTTTGAGACTTTCCTCAACCTGTGGATTAGACCTTTGTTTTATTGTTGACAGGCGCTGCTGTCTACATGCTGAGTTTTACAGGTGAATGGCACTTTGACTGTGCAGTTAGTTGTGATAAGGTCTCGGGGCCTACTAAGGTCTGGCTGGGACACTGTTAGAGTAAGAACATGGCTAAAGTTAAAAAGATGAAGACAGTCTGACGACATTTCAAGCCTGACGACAAATTTCTTACATTGTAGACGCAAACTACTCAGTGTTCTCCCAACCTAAAGGTGGCACAGCCATATCTAATGGGAACTGTGAAATCATAACGGTAGCACAGCTGCCTGCTAAAGCTGCAAGGCCGGGCGGGCGGCACGGTGCAACTACCGCGGAGCCATCTTCCACTTACCGTCGTGATTGCCACGGGGTGCACTCGTGTGTGGGGGGACTTTTAATATTTGTACAACTTGGGGATATTGGATCGATGGGAAATTTCTTATGAATCATTTATGTTTTCTCCCAGGAGTACTGCTCCTAAGCTTCCCCAGGAAAGTCCTGATCATACTACCCCTCCTGCTTTTAGGGACACAAACTTGTCTGATGATACTTGAAAGTCTTCCTGGTGCCCTGGAAGTTGTACCTCAAATGAAGATGCCAGAGATCTTACGAGGCTCGGGCTCCAAGATACTCTTGGAACATCTGCCCCTATACTTACTCAGATAATCAGAAAAAAAGTAAACTTAAAAAGGTAAACTCAATTCAGCAGGCTAGAGGAGTTGGCAGCGGATCAGATTAAAGCCTCTTTCTACTATACACTCAGGTGATTAGATAGCATATCAGATTGGGGGCTGTGTATGGTACACCCCTTGAGGGAAAGATACAGCAACGAAGTTAGATTGGCTGGAGTTATCGCTGCCCCACACAGGGGCTTATACCAGTGGACAAAGAATTTTGTGGAAAAATGATAAAAGAATGAAGTACAAAGACTTCTCCTTCTTAGAAAGGTTGGCTCATGCAGGGCACAGTGGTGTTAGATGACCAAAGAACAAAAGAATAACAAGATTAGACCTATAAATAAATTCTACAAAGATATAAAATACAAACTCTGTATCCTGCTGGAAACTAAATAACAGAAACGGCAGCTTTGACCTGAAGATTTTTTTCTTGGGCCTAATGACAATTGGCACTCTGACCATTAAGAGTTAATCAATACACTGCTCGGAACAGCAAATCTGCCCAGGCTGGCTTGGAGATTTTCCTTCTGCCTAAAGCTGCAAATCTGAGAATGGGCTGTAAGCTTTGGCAAAATGTGCCTCAAGATCCTTAAAGTATGGGTTTGATGAGGGGATTCAATTGTAAAAGATGATGCTGTTCCGTATGGTTTATCAATGACTAAACTTACAGCCTCAGATGTTCAAGAGGAAGTTAAACATGCATTCGGGGACAGGAAGAATATGATCTGTTTTGGAACAGCATGAATCTACCCTTGCCTACTGGGTTCTGTATAAATAAGGAAGCACTCTGACTGCCACAGTCAGGCTGCAAGATTCCCCCAACCCTGGGCCTGACTCACTCCTCCTTCGCCGCTGACTTACCTCCTCTCGGGACCTGTCAACTGCTGGGATTGATCCTGATGCTAAGGAACAGAAAGACATTATTCCATTTTCAAGGACTGGGATGTGTGCTGGGTTTATCTAAAATTGCATTGCTTGTTAGTGACAGGATTCCAGCTCCTTAAAACTAAACCCACGCACTAGCCACAGCCCTTCCCCTCATCACAAAGCTGGTGTTCTATTACCGGGTAAAAGAACACGGGATTTTCAAGAGAGGCCACCCAGAGGCAGGAATGAAGCTCAGCTGGCAGAGTGCTCACTCAACCATGCACATCACATGCACATCACAGAAACCACCATCCCAGTTCTGGAGAGATGGAGGCAAGCTATCAGACGCTCAATGTGAGACCATCACAGGATCCCAGTATGAAAGCAAAACCAAGCCAAACTTCCTCCAGCAGGGCCCATGTCCCAAAGTTCCTGTGACCTCCCCAAACTGTGCCTCCAGCTGGGAGCCATGTGTTCTGATTCACGAGTCCACAGGAGACATTGCTCATCTATACTATAGATTAGTGTGTAATGATGCTATTAACTTCCCACACTTAGACATGCATGGGCTGAGCACCCCTAATTTTGTCTTTTCTTCTGAGACAAGACCCTATAGAGCCCGGTGTGTTGGTTTGAATGAGACTGATCCCCACAGGCTCATATATTTAAACGCTTAGTCTCTGGGGAGTGGAACTCCTTGAAGGAATTAGAAGGATTAGGTGGTGTGGCCTTGTTGGAGGAAGTGTGTCACTGGGGGTGGAACCTCAAAGTCTGTGCCAGGCCCAGGCTCTCTTATGGCTTGTGGATCAGGATGTAACCCTCAGCTACAGCTACAGCACCTCGTATGCTGCCATGCTCCTGCCGTGATGATGGACTGAAACTGTAAGCCAGCCTTCAATTAAATGTTTTGTAAAAATAGGAGTTGCCATGGGCATGGTGTCCCTTCCCAGCACTGGAGGAGTGGCTGAGACTCTCAGGATGACCTCAAGCCCTACAGAGCTAAGGCTGGCCTCATAATCTTGGCCCTCCTGCCTCTAGCTCCTAAATGCTGTGGTTACAGATAAGCACCACCGTGCCCTGCTGCATGCTATGTGGTGCGGGTCCCCAGAATTAAGGAATAAAGAGAGGACAGAGTGCATATAGTGACACTGGGACCAGGTAGGAGTCTTTAATGCCACCACCACAGTCTGGAACCTCAGTGTGTTTACAGGGGGAGGTGTTTCTTATTCTCTGTAGGAGGTCTTTGGAGGTGGACAGTCTCAAACTGTAAACATCCAGGAGAAAGGGGCAAAAGCTGCTACTCTTTGTACACACTGATCAAACATCCACAAACCCTCACCCTTGGGATAAAGGCTTTGCTGCTTCTCTTGTGCCTGGGCCTTATGGGTAACAGCTTTGCCTTGAGCGACCTTAACATGGCCGTGCCCACGTCTAAGCGCGTTATTCAGGACCTTACTCGCTCAGGGTACCCTCCGCTCCCTGCAGTCAATAGCAGCTGAGCATCCTTAATTTCACAGAGACAGCGCCATGATCTAATTTTAAGGAGATGATGTGTTGTTAGTGATATTTTTAGAAGGATAATGATCACTGTAGGAAGCAAACAGCAGATGAGACGTGAGGAGATGCAAACTAGATGCTGCTTCCTGATTCACGGAGAAAGTGAGAAGACACAAGGGGGAGCTGGAAGAGGTTCTGTGTAGATGGCAAATACCAGCGAGAAGTACATGTGGAGAGATTACTGGAGAAGGAGGCTTGAAAAGAAGACATAGGTTATGATGGCTGGCATGTTGTTTCCAGGGATGTAAGTAGGGAAACTGGGCTGGACCAGGGTTCAGATGACTGCCACAAAGGTAATGTAGGAGACAGAGGGAAGGCCAAGAAGTGACCCTGTTCTCTGCCCCAAGCCAACTATAGACCTTGCCTTAAGTCCCACTCACAACCCTGCCGATGGCCCCCTTCACGTGGTGAGTGAGTCCTGTCGCTGGTGAACTGTAGACTTGGTGCTTGTGGTCTAGCTCGCTGACTGAGGCATCATTCCAGAACTGATTCGTGGTCTTCATCTTCTGATGTGCTCAAGGGCACAGGGCCCCCACGGTGGAGCGCATGGGGCTGGGAACTGTAGCTCTGGACAGTTCACCACCCTATCTATCCCCCTACCCCTGCCTCCTTGTCTAACCACGATGCCCAGCAATTAACTTCTGATGGGCAGAAGAGGGAGAGGGAAGTAAGTGTCCACAAGGCTCGAGACCAGAGACTCAAAGGTAGTTTAGAGCACTAAACTGTTGTTACTCAACAGACCTGCAAGGAGGTCTTTCTTGTTCAGGGAGGGCTTCCTCACATTGAGGAAAGATCCTCCAAGTTTAGATGATGACCAGCAGAGGGCGCACAGTGGACAGGTTTGGTTCATCGCTCAGTTACCTCAGAGCCTCAATGCTCTATCTGTAAAATGGGGGCAATAACAATGTATGGCGTAGGGATGTTCAGAGAACTACCCAGTGAAACAACAGCTGAAAGGCATCTGTGAGACAGCCTCCATGAGCGTAATGGGAAAAATAATCAGAAGACTGCTGGGCGTGGCCGACTGCAGAGGCGTGGCTGACTGCAGAAGGCGTGGCCAGCTGCGGAGGCGGGCAGGTTAAAGGGGCCACGGGTGGTTGTGGGGCGTGGTTAGCTGCGAGGGCGTGACTAACTGCATCTAAACAGTTCAGGTACTTGGTCCTCAGTGTCTCCACCCCAAACAATGGATAAACCCGTTCATGGAAGGTGCTAGAAATTAGGAGGTGGGCCTAGTTGGAGTGAGTCCCTGGGGGATGCATCTTTGGAAGCGTTCTCTTGTCCTCAGTCCTTTACCCTCGCTTGCCCCTCCTATTTCCCAGCTTCTGTGGAAGATGAGCATCTCTGGTCCTATCTCAGTGTAGGCATTGAAACTGTTCTCTCACATCTTGAGCCACGGCTTCCTCCTTCAACTTGATCTCAAGTATGTTGTCATAGTGTCGGAAATCTAACAGAGATCCCAGAGACACAAAGAGGATTATTCCAGTTATCGCCTGCAATAATCGATAAGAAATCATGTAATCACTTTCAAACCTAAATGCACGATCAGAAGCGGAAAAACTCCTTTGTTTAAGAGCCTGCAATCCAAGAATGGCCAGTGGGTGGTGCCAGAGCACACCCAGTCTTCCGCCTGGAACCGGCTGTTAACCTGCAAGACAAAGCACAATTTTTGCAGGACACTCATTTATAGGCACTTAGTGGCCAATGGAGTCACGTTGGGCTGCTTTGGAAGCTCCTGAATGTTCTTCTGGAAGCCTTGGATCTATTTTACCTCAGTTGTCAAATTGACATAAACCTACAATCTCCTGGAAAGAGGAAATGTCACCTGAAGACTTATCTGTGAGTCATTTTCTTTTCTTCTTTTCTCTTTCTTTCTTTCTTTCTTTCTTTCTTTCTTTCTTTCTTTCTTTCTTTCTTTCTTTCTTTCTTTCTTTTTCTTTTCTTTCTCTCTTCCTTCATTCCTTTTCCTTCCTTCCTTCCTTTCCTTCTTCCTTCCTTTCTTCTGTTTGGTTTTCTGAGACAGAATTTCCCTGTATAACCCTGACTGTCCTGGAACTCACTCTGTAGATTAGGCTGGCCTCGAACTCACAGCACACAGTTAACAGTTCACAGAGCCTGTCTCTTCCCTGGAAAGTTATTTTCTTAATTGCTAGTTGATGGAAGGCCAGCCCACTGTGTGTCTTGGTGATTATAACACCAAGAAAGTAGCAAATTAAAGCAGAAATCTACTGGACCAACATGCAAAGTAAAAGCATCCACTCTGGAGGAAATTCAGGACAGAGCCCTGCTAAATGAGTCAAGAAAGGAAAGAAGAAAAAATAATACCCACCGAGCATGGAGATGTTGACAGACTCACTGGCCTTCAACTAAGAGATCTGGCTGTCTCTACACCTCTGCCCGTCTGTCTCTCTACCTCTGTGCCTCTGTGCCTGTCTTCCTTTCTGCCTCTGCCAGGATTAAAGATGTATACCACTATGCCTGGCTAAATACACACTTCATATTTGACAAACTAATCTCTGTGTCTCTGTCTCTGTCTCTGTCTCTGTCTCTGTCTCTCTCTCTCTCTCTCTCTCGCTCTCTCATTTCTTTCTCCTTTTCTCCTCCTTCTCACCCTTTGATAAAGTGTCTTGGTCTACAGATCCCCCAGAGGCTCCTGTCGCTGTTAGAAGTGAGCTCTTCAATGTGATCAATAGGTCTCCTAGCCTGTTCACTTTTTTATATTTTCTCCTGTCCTGTGATTTCGAGTTATGGACTATGCAACTCACATATCTTATGCAGCCCACATTTTTAGAACAGAAAGTATTTGTTGAGAATCTATCATGCCATGTGCTTAGCATGGTCCTTTTGTGTCTGTATCTCCAGGGCCTAGCCCAGTGCACAGACATATTGGAAATGCCCCAGTGCTCAAGAATGGGTGATTGCTAAGTGAACTGATGGCACATCCTTACCACCCAGCCTGTGCATTTCTAACCATTGCACTGGGCAAGGCCCTGGAAATCCACCCCTTGAAGGTGTTATCTGCAGCACCTAGGAGTTCAGCCTGCTAGAAGCCACCCTGAGACCAGCTGTTTGATAAGTCATTCCAAAAGGGATCTGGCACCACCACTGTCCTGAGGTCTGCCCACCACACAGTTCCAGCTGGCTGCCCTGGGAAGGGCTCATGTTTCAGCTGGCTGTCACTGGGGTAAAGCTGGCCGACTGAGCTGGTGCTGTGGTGTGGAGTGCGGATCTTCACAGGTCCCGAGAAGGTTAGGCTTCCCTCTCAAGTTTGGTGCCAGTAAGAGGGGCTGGAACCATTAAGGGGTGAGCTACCTCCTCAGGGATCTACAAACTCAATAAAATGCCTGTATAAATGTGAGTGCTGGGCCGAAGGTATAATTTTAAGGGACTACACGCAACCAGCTTGCATGAGGCCTTAGCTAGAGGCAGCTTTAACTGTCTTTCCCAGATGGAGCCAAGCAAATGATATGTATGTACCATGGAATAGTACTTTCCACTTTAGTAAAGAAGGAAATCTAACTGTTCTGCCAGAATGCATACATTAGGCTGTTAAGCAAGCCTGTCCCCTGGGACAGAGGTATCTATAACGGTCAAGGCAGACAGCATCCCCGAGGAGAGCAGTGTTGCAGAGCCCGGGGGGAGAAACTGCAGAGCTGTTCTTCAGTGGCCACAAAGTTTCAGTCAAGTGCCATCAACAGTTCTGCAGATGGGATATCCTGTCACCCTGCCTTTAAAGAAAGGGTAGGTTTCATGTGAAGGATTGTTATTGAACACAAAGCCAAACCAAAACACAAGGGAGTTGTTGATGTTGATGGCAGTGTTTAGTGCCTTGCTGGCTGTGGGGTATCAGAACTAGATTTTATGCACAAACTGACCAGTATGCATACATTAAATATGTGTATGTTTCTGGATATCAGCCAGGTTTAACACAGAAAAAAGGTAAGTCTCATAACAATTTTGAACTTCTTTGTAAAGATGCTACAATGTCCTATTTATAGTTAAAACAAATTCCTATAAAAATCCGAGCTGCCTCAGTGCTGATACTGAAATGTTGGTTTAAAGGTTCACATGGAAACTTAGGACTAAATATAGAGCGCTTCCTGAAGAGTGACAAGGACTCACACTGTCCGGTGCAAAGGCCAGGAAAGAGCACGTTCTCAGATTCCCAGCACGGTGTAGAAGCAAAGCAAACAGAGCCTACTGTAAAGCCACGATGCTCAGATGACGGGTACGGGCTGCAGCTGACAAAGCCTCAAGCAGGTGGTCAGTTGATTTCAATGGGGGTGACAAAGCCACCAGATGGGAAAAGGATAGCCTTTCAACAAGCATGTAGGAGTCGGCCCGGCTGTCCCGAGCACCACGTCGAGTTCTTCTGGTGTCATCACCATGAAGGTGGTTCAGCAGTTCTGGCTGGAGGCCGGGCTCAACCACGAGAAGGGTTCCCAGGAAGCTGCAGCCTTGAAACAGTTGTGTCTGCAGAATGTTCAACAAGACCCTCTGCTGGCTGGAGCGTCTTCAAGTACAAATCCCTTCAGACCCCAGAAAGTCTGCTCCTTTTCGTAGTCATATTATATCTTGAGCTTTCTCAAACTACTTTTCATGAGCCAGTGAGTATTCAAGAGAACTAAGTTTGAAGTCTGTACAAAAGTTTCTCTTTAACATGTGCCATAATACATAACCTTCTATTTCTCAGTCCTTAACATCTACCTCTCTGAATTTTCATGAATGTATGTTTCACAAGGTTTAAATATTTTATACACTGGCTGTAGCTTACAATAAAACAGCATACAAAAAAATAAAAACAAAAAAACAAGCACGTAAAGAATGGTGGGGCTGGAGAGATGGCTCAGCGGGTAAGAGCACTGGCTGCTCTCCTGAAGGTCCTGAGTTCAAATCCCAGTAACCACATGGTGGCTCACAACCATCTGTAATGGGATCTGATGCCCTCTTCTGGAGTGTCTGAAGACAGCTACAGTGTACTCACATATAATAAATCTTAAAAAAAAAAGTGGACCTTGTGTTATTGACTCTTCTTGCTGTGACAAAACCACACACACACACACACACACACACACAGAGAGAGAGAGAGAGAGAGAGAGAGAGAGAGAGAGAGAGAGAGAGAGAGAGAGAGAGAGCGCTGCATGGTGGGTGACACACAGTCCGTGGTGGCAGGAGCTTGAGGCAGCTGCTCGCCTTGGGCTTTTAGTCAAGAAATACAGAGCTAAATGCTGGATGGACCTCAGCTTACCTGGCCTTTTTCTTCAGTCAGGACCCTAGGCCATCAATGATGCCACCCACAGTTAGGGTGAATCTTCCCACCTCAAGTTAATCCAGCCATAAACACTCTCACAGACATGCCCAGAAGTGTGTATTCCAGGTGATTGCAGATTCTGCCAAGTTGTCGATCTATCTGTATTGACTGCTGTAAGCCTCTACCACACACTGTATACATTTCACTAATAAGGTCAGGAGATGTGGGGGCATTGAGAGCATGTGTGCTTCAAGAACTGCACCCCACAAGATGGAAGGAAGTGCCATCTCATAAGAAAAAATACATTAAACCTATGAGGAATGCTGTCGATGAAAGGTTCCATATGAATACCAACTGCAGTCAAGCAGCCACAAATAAGTTTCTTGAAAAAGAAATAGTGCAATTGAATGAGGGCCAAGAGGGAAGCACCAGCTCCCCATAATGGGATTACTGCCGCAAAAAAGGTTTACTTGGGGTGCATTCTCAAAATCTATGAACCTCAAAACCATTTTCTTATTGAAGTGAGCCAGACACAAAAGGCAGCATTCCTACAAAAATGAAGGCATTTCTATGACTGGCAGGTATGGAGAAAGATGGATAGTACCAGGTCAGGGTTTCCTTTCAGAGCAACAGTGTGTAAAACTTCCATATATCCTGGGCTGGAGGGACAGATTAGCAGTTAAAGCACTGGCTACTCTTCCTAAGGACTGGCTCACAACCATTTGGAGCTTCAGTAAAACCATTTTCAGAATGTGTCTTGTCTTAAGGTTTCCATTGTTGTGAAGAGACACCATGAACAAAGCAAATGTCATAAAGGACATATAATTGGGACTGCCTTACAGGTTCTGAGGTTCAGTCCAGCAGCATCATGGCAGGGAGTACGGCAGCATGCCAGCAGGCATGGACTTAGAGGAACTGAGAGTTCCACATCTTGTTCCAAAGGCAAACAGGAGAAAAGGGTTTCATGGGCAGCTAGGAGGGTCTTATTGCCCACCCCTACAGTGACACACTTCCTCCAGCAAAGCCATACCTCCTAATAGTGCCACTGCAAATCAAGCATATGCAAATCATCACATGGGTTTTATTAAATATGAATTTTATCTCACAGGGTATAACATTTTGTGATTTGCTTCAAATATGATGCATCAAATTAACTATCCTGATTTCTATAGACTTCCTGAACTGGGTGGGCAGGTGGAGCATTTGAGACTTGACCCTGCTCTCTGCCAGTCACTTGACTCAATGCTTCTGAATGGGAAGACAGCTTGTTTTCTTTATCGGGGATCACTCCACACACACTCTGAATCCATTGTTATCTTTCCCATGATCTGCATCGAGGGGCCAGGAAACACATGGAGATGGCAGCTGATCTTACTGGCAGAAGTTTGCTTGAATATATTTCTAGCTGCAAGGGAACCACTGGACCACAGTATAGCTGAAGACAGCATACTTTGGTGTGTGTCTTAGTCACTGTTCTATGACTGTGAAGAGACACCATGACCAAGGCAACTTATAGAAGAAAGCATTTAATTGGAGGCTTGCATAAAACTGTAAAGTTTCAAAGGGTGAGTCCAGCATCATCCCAATGGAAAAAAGGCAGGGCATGGGGGGGAGCAGGTAGGCAGACAGAAAGGCATGTTGGCAGGCAGGCAGGCATGGTGCTAGAGCACTAGCTGAGAGCTTACAAGTGATCCACAAGCAAGAGGCAGGGGGGGAGAGGAGAAGGGGAAGGAGAGAGGGAGAGGAAGAGGGAGAGGGAGACTGATGTGGGCGTTTGAAACCTCAGAGCCCACCCCAGTGATATGCCTCCTCTAACAAGGCCACACCTCCTGATTCTTCCCAAAACAGTTACATCAAATGGGGACCAAGCATTCAATGTATTAGCCTATGGGGCTATTCTCATTCAAACCACCACAGTGTGTGTTCAAAATACCCCCAAAGATTGAATATATAGAACTACTTTACTTCATTTTAATTTCTGAGATTTTCATATATGAGAATTATCAGTTTCTATCCCTCTGTCTTGCTACTCCAGCTCCTACTATGTCTTCCACCAGACTCCTGCTCAAATTCATGACTTCTATATTATATATATTCTATAGAAAGAATGTGAAGGTTTGTATATGTTCTGACCAGGGAGTGGCACTATTAGAAGGTGTGGCCCTGTTGGAGTAGGTATGTCACTGTGGGTGTGGGCCTAAGACCCTCATCCTAGCTGCCTGGAAGTCAGGCAGTCTTCAGATGAAGATGTACAACTCTCAGCTCTGCCTGTACCATGTTCCCACCTTGATGATAATGGACTGAACCTCTGAACCTGTAAGCCAGCCCCAACTAAATTTTTTCCTTATAAGAATTGCTTTGGTCATGATGTCTGTTCATTGCAGTAAAACCCTAAGACAGAATATACAGATAGAATGTATATATAATTATATATACATATATAACTATCGATATATGTGCATATGTACATATATAATTAGAGATGTATATATGTATATATACTCAAATTATAGAAGTATTATAATTATAGAATCATATATATGTAAAATATGTACATATATTACTATAGAAGTAATAATGGATTTGATGTGTCTCCTACTGAGCACAATTGGTGCTCCCATAAGTACTTAGGCTTGGATGGGTAACTACCAGGGTCCCATCCCTGAAGAGAGCTGGTTCTTCCTCTCTTGGAAGCTACTGACCACTGTAGCTAACCTGTCCCCATCTCACACTAATGTGTGACTGCTGTGGTCTTGTGTTGAGAGTTCCTGGGACAGCTCCTGTTAGGTCCAGAAGACACTGTCTCAAAGCAGGTGTCCTCCTCTTCCATGGCGTTCCCTGAGCCTACGGTGTGGGTGTGTGACACGCGTCCCATTGGAGGCTGGGCTGTTTTCTGTTGCTTTCCCTCAGTCCTTCTACCTGTTTTGTTTCTCTGTAATAGCCTCCATCAGCTGCAAAAAGAAACTTGTTTGATGAGGGGTGAGAGCCTCACTTTTTCTAGAGGCACTAATGAAGAAGCCTCCATTGAAATGAGGCAACAGTGAAACACAGAGAAGTGTGATTGCCCATGCCTGGTGACTGTCAGTCAAAGCTGGAACAGTATTCAGCCCCTTGGCATCTCGTTTCCCTGTTTTTCAATGTGGAAATGTTAACAGGGCCTGCTTGCTGCTTTTTAATTATTTTGAAGATAAACAGGAAAAAAAACTTTGAAGAAAAAATGTTCGATGCCTTAAGAATTACGTAAAAAAAATTTCAGTTATTTGTCTGGAAGAATTAACAGGACCTGTTGTCATGGTGACATCTCTAGAGAGGGCACACAGTCACAGCTCCAGGGTGGGCAGAGCCTTACTGCAACCTTGCAGAGGTTGGAGACTCTACAGCTGCTGGCAAAGCCAGCTGTGTCATGTGAAGCACAGTGCAGCAACTCCCACCTGATGGCTGAGCACACAGTGACTCTGACCCAGATCACATCACCGGGCAATGATGACTGCAGGGTAGAAAAACTTGTTAGTTCCATGAAGGCAGAAACCCCCTCACTGTCTGGAGATCTCTGGGTCATGCTCTGGATAGCAAACCTAACACTTGTCATGGTCTTCCCGAATTCTCCTGCCTCAAGATGGTGACAGGGAAATGGTTGGCTTCCTGGAGAAAGGCCCTAGCCTCACAGAATGGCACAAAGCTTGAGTCGTTTCTTAGATATTTCACCCTCTGAACTGATAGACAATGCCTTTCTGCAGGATGAAGCCCTATGAACACCCAGGGGTGGGGTGTGCTCAGATCCCCACTGCCCTCTAGTACTGACCACCCTGGAGGGCCAGTAGTCTGCTGGACCCCTAACTGGCTCAGAATTCAGAGCATTCTAAGCCAGCTACCCACATGGCAGTTACATAGGTAATTAGCCTTTCCTTAACTGACCTTATCTGGAGACAAGCAGTTAGGCTAAAAATTCAGGAAGGTGATTTTCTCTGTGCCAGAGAAAGTCTTTGGGCTCCCAGGGTCTCTGTTGACTAAAGTCTGACCTACTGGCTGGGCATGTGGGTAGAGGCCAGGCTGAGTGCTGGCAGGGGCACACCCACTCCCTGAACTCAAGCCTTTGCTTACAGTCTCAGTCTTGATATGCAAATCACAGTCATTGTGGCAGTATCTGCAGGCCCTGCTAGCCCAGGTGGTAGGTAGCTTTCCTAGACTGCAAGGTGTGTGTCTTACTTTTGAGTGTTTTGCCATCTTTGCTTCTTAATCCACAATCTTAGAAAACAGGTTCAAATGGGGGGGGGGAACTGTTGCACACTGGTGGCAGGCCTTAGGAAAGAATCATATTTTCCAGATTACTGATTCTCTTGTTCTTGACCATTGGGGGCCAGACGAGTCAAAGCAAGGCTTAGGAGGATGGGTCTCGAAGTGTGCTGTGAAATTAAAGTGTGCATGGGACTGAAAGACACGACTCTGAGAGGAAACGATACAGTTAGCAAAGCCTGGGCACGACTGCTGGCTAGCCTGTCCTCGGCTCCCACTTAGGAGCCAATGTGACACGGAGAAGACACTTGATGTTCTGTCCTCGGTTCCTGCTCTGTGATACTGGACTAGTGCTGTGAGGTATAAAACAAAATCACAGGCAAAGCCTGAGGAAAAATGAGCACTGCATCTCATCAAGGGTCTGGAGTGTGAGCCAGATGTGTGGGATGGCAGTATCTCACAAGGAAACATGGGTGGAAGACATGACATGGAAGACATATTACAATCTAGGGTTCCTGTGGGTCTGATGCTTTGTAGCTTTCACAGAGGATCTGTTATCACCCATGTGATTCCATGCTTACCATTTTTTCTCCTTACACAGTTTTTCCTTTTATTCATGTCCGTTGATATCTTCACTGTTCTCTGTGGATTCCAAAAAGAGAATAATGATGAATGTCCAGAGTCCTAGGGCAGCAGAGATGGGAGAAGGGCGGAGGGCGAGGAACAGGGAAGCAGGGGGAAGCCTAACTGTTTCAACTCACAGCCTCATTCCTCAGGATTGCTCAGCACCATTATTCAGTAATAGGAAAGCCTAAGAAGGAGGCTCTGGAGGGAGACCTTTTTAGTCAGCGAGGTCCCAGGGACCATAGCCGCATAGTCTGAGGAAACTCATCAAA
The DNA here is from genome assembly GCA_036184795.1 of Tokudaia tokunoshimensis. Classification (NCBI taxonomy): domain Eukaryota; kingdom Metazoa; phylum Chordata; class Mammalia; order Rodentia; family Muridae; genus Tokudaia; species Tokudaia tokunoshimensis. Next base: position 4,036,456 of record BTHU01000015.1, on the reverse strand, counting down.
GTGCAAAGGGGAAGGGGGCGTGGCTGGAACCAGAGGCCAAGAGGGCAAAGGGTCGAGGTGGAGGCAAGTTACATGCAGGTTGTTGCTCTTTCTTCACTGTTCACAAAGTCATCTTCTGAGTGGCAGTTGGGACCTGCTGGGCTTTGCACAGCTCCTTGGGTGGGCTGGAAAGGAGGTGTATCTGTATGTGTTGGAACTCTGGAGCCCATTAGCAATGTGCAGTAGGTCTCAGAGGACCAGAAACAACCTGCCCCTGCTTCCTGAGGTTCCTGCAGGTCTGGTCAATTCCAGGAGGTGAAGCCAGGGACTTAGTACAACCAGCCCAGCAGCCCCTTCCCACACCTTCAGGATTGTGCCTGGCCACAGAGGGGCTCTTGGAAAGATGGACACATAAGCAGGTTGAGATAATGTTGAGTGAGTGGTAGAGGCCAACATGAGCTCAGGACAAGCCTCTTCCTCATTGCCTTATGATTCTGGGGCACACACGGCAATCTTAAGGGAGACCAGACCGTCTGTCTTGTCTCTTCAGTTCTATGTAATCCCAAGAATGAGTTTATCAAGTATATAGTACACCAAAGGAAAAGATACATAACAGGGAGTGGACAGCATGCTCAAAACACCCAGGGGGAATCAATTTGTGAAGCTGAGGCATCAACTGGCATTCCTGATTGAACTTTCTCTCGTGGCTGGGCTTCCCGTGGCTGGGCTTCCCGTGGTTGGCCTTCCTGTGGTGGGGCTCCTGATTGGCCTTCCCGTGGTGGGGCTCCTGGTTGGCCTTCCCGTGGCTGGCCTTCCCGTGGCTGGCCTTCCCGTGGCTGGGCTTCCCGTGGTGGGGCTCCTGGTTGGCCTTCCCATGGTGGGGCTCCTGGTTGGCCTTCCCGTGGTGGGGCTCCTGGTTGGCCTTCCTGTGGTGGGGCTCCTGGTTGACCTTCCTGTGGTGGGGCTCCTGGTTGGCCTTCCTGTGGTGGGGCTCCTGGTTGGCCTTCCCGTGGTGGGGCTCCTGGTTGGCCTTCCCGTGGTGGGGCTCCTGGTTGGCCTTCCTGTGGTGGGGCTCCTGGTTGGCCTTCCTGTCGTGGTGCTCCTGGTTGGCAGGGCTTGCACCTCTTTTCCACTGCAGCTACATTTATATCATGGGATAAACAATAGTAACCTCTGTTGGAAATAGTTCACCTTCTTGCTGTTCTCAAGGGCAGTGTGTTTCTTTTGGGACAGTTTTGCGGACCTCTCCTTCCTGTCACAGAGTTAGGTTGGCTAGTGACCCAGACAATGCCCAGACAAAGGACTTTGGAAGACAATTTGAGGCAAACATGCTTGAGTCTGAAATGGGGGAGTCTCCTTGACTTCCAAAGCCAGCTCTTCAGTGAGTTCAAACAACAACCCTTGAAAATTCACTGATATCATATACGGTGTCTACCTGGCAGTGCCCGTAACCCAGAAGGGTTGAAATCAGAAAGAGAGAGGTTCAGTTTCCCACCCCACTTGGCACACACAGGGGAAGCAGGCTGTTCAGTAGATTCAAGTTTGTGCCCATGAGCAAATCCTGTCCCACTAGATTCCTCTCATGGGTCAAGACCCCAAGCCTAGTTGCACATCTCTGGTACAGAGTTCCCAGGTGCTACTAACACGACTCAAGGGCTTGATGTTTGCTGTAGCAAAGGTGGGAAAACCATCTTTCCATGTCAGAGCAATGACGATGGCTATATAGCCAGCACTCTTAACGCCAGAGGCATAGACCTCTTACTAGTAGGCATTGGACGATGCAGATGACAAGCAGACTCTCGAATACATTCCCTTTTTCTTCCCTGTTTAATAGTCTTGGAAGCTGGTTAGGGAAGGGGCCGTTTGGGAAGGGGCTGTTGACAGTCTTCTGTTGGTCCCTACCTAGAGAGCTATTACTTGCCTGAGAGTCTTCCTTCTCATCTTGGAATCGAGGTGTTCCATGAAGCTCCTTTTAGGCTCACACCCACAAACAGTAAGTCAATATTGACTGATATTTCTACCTGCTCCAGTTAAGATCAGTGACTCTCTCAGCCCCTGGCTTCTTTTTGGGACTCTCTCTGATTCACACTCCAGGTTTGTCCAGTCAGAGGTCTTTAAACAGCTGCAAATCTTCAGATGATGGGAAGGAGCCAAAGCAAGCCCTGTGCAGCCTCGCGTCCTCACCCCCATTGGCTCAGTACAGCTCCACCCCCCACTCACACCACCCCCATGTCCTCACCCCCATTGGCTCGGTACAGCTCCACCCCCACTCACACCACCCGGATGTCCTCACCCCCATTGGCTCGGTACAGCTCCACCTCCACTCACACCACACCGACATCCTCACCTCTATTGGCTCGGTACAGCTCCACCCCCACTCACACCACCCCGAAGGTCCACTGTGATAGACATACCTCACATTTGGCGAGCTTGGAAAGCATGCCGTACAGAAAAGCTTTGTCAGGGACACCAGACACCACAGGTGCCCCAAGCAGAGAATGTGTTCTTAATTGTCAGTTGCTCTATGGGACATTTGAGATGGAGCAAGCATGGCCAAGGATCAGATTTTAATCTAATTTTGATTAATTGAGCATTTAATTGCTTAATGAAGCACATTGTTTAGCTCTGTACCCCATTTTTAATAGGGTTACTTGCCTCTCTGGAGTTTAACTTCTTGAGTTCTTTGTATATATTGGATATTAGCCCTCTGTCGGATGTAAGGTTGGTAAAGATCATTTCCCAGTTAGTTGGTTGCCGCTTTGTCTTTTTGACAGTGTCTTTTGCCTTGCAAAAACTTTGTAATTTAATGAGGTCCCATTTGTCAATTCTTGATCTTAGAGCATAAGCTATATAGAGTTCTCACCTGAAGAATATCTAATGGCTGAGAAGCACCTAAAGAGATGTTCATCATCCTTAGTCATTAGGGAAATGCAAATCAAAACAACCCTGAGATTCCATCTCACATCAGTCAGGATGGCTAAGATCAAAAACACAGGAGACAGCAGTTGTTGGCGAGGATGTGGTGAAAGAGGAACACTCCTCCACTGCTGGTGGAATTGCAAGCTGGTACAACCACTCTGGAAAGCAGTCTGGCGGTTCCTCCGAAAACTGGGCATGACACTCGCGGAGGATCCGGCTATACCACTCCTGGGCGTATACCCAGAGACTTTACCTGCATGCAATAAGGACACATGCTCCACTATGTTCATAGCAGCCTTATTTATAATAGCCAGAAGCTGGAAAGAACCCAGATGTCCCTCAACGGAGGAATGGATTCAGAAGATGTGGTATATCTACACAATGGAATACTACTCTGCAATTAAAAACAATGAATTCACGAAATTTCTAGGCAAATGGTCAGAACTTGAAAATATCATCCTTAGTGAGGTAACCCAATCACAAAAGAACACACATGGTATGCAGTCACTGATAAGGGGATACTAACCCAGAATCTCGGAATACCCTAGATACAATTCTCATATCAATAGATTTCTAAGAAGATGGAAGGAGAGACCCCTGGTCCTGGAAAGACTGGATGTAGGGGAACGCCAGGACAGAGAAACGAGAGGGGGTTGAATGGAGAAAAGAGGGAGGGATGGGGGCTTATGGGACTTTCGGGGAGGGAGGAAACGGGAAAGGGGAAATGATTTGGAATGTAAATTAAAAAAATAAATAAATAAATAAAAAGAAAAAAAAATGAAGCACATTAATTACTAAAGCACATTCATGCAGTGGCCACACTAAATAACCCAGATTTCTAGAGTCCAAAGATGAAGACAGAACTCTCTGTTCTGGGGCTTCCCTTGTAGAAGAACTGGCTACTGGATAGGGTCACACATCAATGGGTGCTTCTTGGGTACATATACTCTGTGAGGCCCTGGGGTGTTGAAAGAAAGTCAACATCTAGGTCCAGAGGAAGGCAAGCAGGAAATAGATGGAGGGGGATGGGAAGACCCCTGCAGGCATGCACATCCAGGCAGAGGGGGATGGAGGGCCAGGGATCCCACCCTCCTGTTCCCTGTCCTGGTGTTGGAGTTGGTGTGACCTAGTGCATTGGACAGGGTGAGGAGAGGACTGTCACACACCCGAGGGAGATCATGAGAAGGAGAACACTCATAAGAAACTCTCTAGGACAAGCTATACAAGGCAGAGCACCGTAATGAGAACCTGAAGAGGGTGTAGATCCTGCACTAATCGGAGTATCTAGGACCAAGATCCCTCTATCTGTGAACAGAACATAGAGTTTGGGATTGACAGTCTTAACACATGCCAGAGATGCTGTCAAGATGGTCAGACAGGATCAGCAGGGACCTGTCTTCTCTGCAATCAGCAATGTCCTGCAACTGTGCTAATGCAGTAGTTATCACGTAGCCTTCCGTTTAAATGTGGTTCTGGGCAGAACAACTATGGTTAACAGCTTCTTCATTCTGGTTTGCAAGGTACTTCCAGAGCAGGTGAACGATAGGAACTTGGCCCAGTCCTGGCTCCATAAAAACAAGGCCTTGGTGCTCTCTCTGTCCTGACTCCTACGCTGCCTCCCACCAAATTCCCCAAAGGCAGGTGTGCCTGGCATCTCACTGTCACTGAAGAACAAATGGAACAGGGAGTACCCACACCTCCTTGGACTTCTCAGAAGATGCCTGCACTGTGCAGAGACTTGGCCACGGTGCATCCTGCCAGGGAGGAGTGTAACAGGATTACAATTGATAAGGTTAAAGTCTACACCACAGGGATGCAGGAAGTGGGGGCATCTTCCCTGTAAACAAATGTAGCTGTCTTGTTGAGATTCTCAGTAAAGGAGTGAGGCCCTTCCTTAACGGTGAGCCTGGTTTTTTTACTATGTAAAAGGAACCTAAGGGATCTATACAAAACAGAAGGAGTGTCCTTGTTGGAATCTTCACAGCAAATGTCATCTGTGCTGGGACCCTTATTTCTCACCTGGGAAGGGGCTCCAACCAGACTCCAAGGTGGGGCCTTTGCCCCAGTTCCAAGTTTTCTCTTTCTATTCTTTCCTAGCGTCCTCCTCTTTTTCTTTTGGTGGGAAAATATTGGTACCAGCAAAGCAGTCAACATACAGACACCATTATCTGAGAGACCTCTGGACCAGCACTTGGCTTCTTTTTATATTTGCGTTGCCATAAACATTTTGACATTCCCAAGCAACCTAGAATGTATTCCAAGTTGTGTCTGGCAGGGCTATGTCAGTGGGGATGCTCCTGTCTCAGGGCTGAATGTCCTGCTGCCCAGCTTGTAGTGGACACAGCCTACCTCCCTTCTGGTAAGGGAAGCAAGCGCCTATGCTCTGCCTGGGAGGACGTCTTGCTGTACCTTTCATGCCACACAGAGCATGTTGACCAGGGCACAATAAAAACAAAACAAAACAAAAAAAAACAACAACAAATAACTAGTAAAGACTGTGAGGGGACTGGAGTCTCATCTAGGAATCCTATCTGAAGGGAATGAAAAGATGCCATTTTCACAGAGAGAGTTGGAAATGAATCTGCTATAACTGAAGTCCTCTCCGTACTCAGACCTAGGCATGGCAGGTGGCAGCACCAGGGACTTGCAGCCACTCGAAGATCTACCTCTTACTCCTTGCTTTAAAGGTAGGCTAGGGATTAATGATGAGGCTTCTGGTCATGGAAAGGCTTTGGATATGCAGACAGGGCCAGCAATGGAGAGCCAGTGATGCCACAGTCCCTTGAGATGATTAAAGTAGAAGGAGGAGCGAGGCTCAGGCATGCCTGCAGGCTCTGTCCTGGTAGTGTTGCATTCCCAGAGGGGCGTGATGGATGCAGGGGCTTAGAACCTCTCCCAGGAAGTAGGGTTTTAGAAACCAGTCTGTGGTCTCAGGAAAAATGACCACACAATCCAAAGTATTTCAAGGGAAAAAGTTCTCTGCAGAAGGAAAGATATGTAGCCATGCCAAATCAAGCATTCTTCACACAAAGGGGTCCTGTGCCTCACTCTTAGTGCTCAGAAATTGACCCTCCCCCTTACGCCCCCCCCCCCCCGGGTACTTTTACAAGGCCAGCTTTACAAGGCCAGCTAAGGAGAGCAATTCGGTTAGAAGCAATGTATTTTGATCCCAGAGAAATGTTGACTGGGGTAGGGAATCTCTGCAGGTGTTTGTAAAGCAGATTTCTTTAAAAGTGAAATTTCTTAAACCTTGTGTAGAAAATACAGCACATTTCATTTAAATCCCCACAGTCTCCCGCTGTCACAGTACCTTGTCAATCTTTAAACTACTAAACACGGTCTGACTTTCCTGCTTTGAAGTATGAGACATAGGTGATGGGCAAGAACTGTGTGGTTGTTACAATTTCAGTTAGGTGTTGGACTGATTGTATGCACGGACTCACACATCCTGCTCTAATCCTGAATCCTAGCACCACAATGGGGGGGGGGTGTCAAAATCCCTCTTTATTTTTTTTAAACCACCATTCTATAAAGCAAGAAAAGGGTCATTTACATCAGAATTTTCAGATACCTCTTTGGATAAGATAGTCTATAAAGAGACCTCACAGTGGTGCCCTGATGAGGAGCCCTGGTCCATTTCAATTCTCTTTCAGCTTTTATTAACATTTGGACTTCAAGCTGTAAAGAAAGGGTTGGCAACTTGAGTGATGGTCTGGGTGGGTGGGAGAGGCCTTGTAACCTAAGAGAAAGCAAATGGAAGAGAGGCCCCATGGAACCTCTGAGAAACTGATGGTTAGTTTCCATGATGGGAAGGTGGATGACCCTCACCAGGCATGGCGGTCAATACAGCACTTCCTAGATGATGCCTCAGCACTGTTCTAGTGCTGTGAAGAGATACTGTGACCAAGGCAACCCTTATAATGAATGCATTGAGTTAGGACTTGCTTACAGTTTCAGACACTTGATCCATTATTGTCGTGGTAGAGAGCATGGTGGGGCTGGAGAAACAGCTGAGAGCTACATTCTGTTCCACAAGCAGAGAAGAAGAGGGAAAGAGCGAGAAAGGGGAGAGGGGAGATGGAGAAAGGGAGAGGGAGAGAGGGGGGAGAGAGAGAGGAGACAGAGAAGACTTTGAAGCCTCAAAGCCCTCCCCCCAGTGACACACTTTCTCCAACAACGCCACACCTCCTAATCCTTCTAATTTTTCAGAGTTCTGCTCCCTGTGACTAAGAATTCAAATATGTGAGTCATTCCTATTCAAACAAGTACAAATGGGAAGGTCAGTGGCCCTTCTCAGGCATGGCAACACATGCAGCATCTCAAAGAGTGACAGCCTGAGGTGCTCTTGAGGGATGGGGAGGGCTCTAAGCAACATCATAGGTAAACATTTGGTCCAAGGCAATGCTGTGTCTAGAATGAGCCCAGTGCTCAGACTGCTCGCTGTGGAAAGGGCCAACTCCTCCTCTCAGTTTTTCTGAGGAGGGAGAGTGCCAGGCGCATGATGGATGATGGATGGTCTTAGTTTAATATGTAAACTTTTTATAATGCCTCTCAATACTTAGGAGATAAAGTGGCCACCATTATCTTAATCCATATTTTCTATAATGCCAGTCATGACATGACTGGTTCTAAAATAATCAATCACGTTCCCAGCTGTGGCATTTGAAAGGGACACCCGCCCCACGGGGGCGGTCCACTATTATTGGTAATTCAGGTTGTCTGCCATAGGTACTCACTCCTGTCAGGCCTGCCTGGATGGTTCCTGGGTCAGAAGACCTCCCATCGGAGAGTTGTTTCCTTATTTACCATCTTTTTGTTTATAATCAGATGAGTCATACACACCCACACCTCTTTAGCAATGCTGTAGACCCCCACACAGAGATAACTTCTTTGTCATAACACATGTAGCCTGAGGACCCCAATGACACTCTCACAGGATGAGTAGGAGTGTGGTTTAGTTAGTTCTCTGTCGCAGTCATAGAATATCATGACCAAGATAACTTATGGAAGTTAGAGTTTATTTGGCTTACAGTTCCAGAGGGTAAGAGTCCATACTGTGGGGACAGTGTGGTGGCATGGCAGTGGGTAGGATGTGCAACGCGTTGCCACAGCAAGAAGCTGAGGACTTAACCATAAGCACAAAGTGGACTTTTTACTCAAAGCCTGTCGCACATGGCAAAGCTGCACTTCCCCAAATGATGTCACCAAAAGCCTAAGACTACTGAGGACAGTTGTCATTCATTCTACCACAACAAGTAGAATCAAGTATCTAGAGCCTTTGTGGCTTCCCTGAGCAAAAGGACAAAATGTTCTCTGGGTCCTGGCTGGCTTTGCATTGGCTACCCTCTTTGACCCTCCCATTCTCATTACTGTGTGCTTCTGGGCTTTGTCATTGAATACCTAGAAGGATATACACCAGCCTTATAATTTTATTTTATTTATTTATTTATTTATTTTTTGGTTTTTCGAGACAGGGTTTCTCTGTGTAGCCCTGGCTATCCTGGAACTCACTCTGTAGACCAGGCTGGCCTCGAACTCAGAAATCCACCTGCCTCTGCCTCCCAAGTGCTGGGATTAAAGGCGTGCGCCACCACCGCCCGGCTTTTATTTTATTTTTATTTCTTTATTTTTTTCTTTGCTTTTCAAGACAGGGTTTCTCTGTGTAGCCCTGGCTGTCTTGGAACTCTGTACACCAGGATGGCCTTGAACTCACAGAGATCCTCTGGCCTCTGCCTTCTAAGTGCTGGGATTAAAGGTGTGCACCATTACTGCCCAGCTGTCATATAATTTTAACTTCTGTGTGACTTTTAGATAAAACAAGTGGTTAAAGCCTAGCAAAGTTAGTAAAAATAGTTATCTTGATTACTCATCCTTGTCTTTTGATATAATTCTTATAAATGTTACTACCGTAATAGTATAACTTAACAGATTCAAAACCTATCACCTTCAAACATGTATTACCCTTAAGGCCCATCCCCTACAAACCTTGTATAACTTACTAAGACTTTCTGTGACTTGACTTTACAAGATCCATCCTTACCTAAACTATTCTATTTTTAACCAACAATATGAACTGGTTCTTTTCATATTTTTCAACAGGCTCCTCTTATATTTATTATCGTTTCTTATTTTCCTTCATGCTCTTCACTTGTTCTAGTTGAATTTGTATAAAATTGTATAAAAACTCGATGAAAAGTATAAAAATAAAATCTCTGAACTAATGGCTATCAGACGCAAGAGGACGCTGTTCCACTCAGCTCGGAAACAGGTCTTCCATAGTTTGCTCCCGTTGAGCACTGACTCCCAGGATCTCACAAATGCCAAGCACTGAGTGTCTCTCTCATACAAGGGCAAGGACCTCGTATCTGTGCCCAGTCCATTCATGAGAATTTGACCGACTTTCAAGGTGTTAGTCTTTGGTAGCAGGACTTCCAGGAAACCGTGGTGTTGAAACTCTCCTGAGAGGTCAGAATTTTCTCAGTTTCAAAAAGCTGGGCACCCTTCATCAAGCAGGATCCCCATCCCCCACCCTGGCCCCAGTGAGCCTGCAATCTGCTTGAAAGTTCCTCTGTACCTGTGGTATGAAGATACCAGGCTTCCTATTAGATCTCAGCCCTTGGCTTTCACTTCAGGAATTTTGGGCAATGCTTCTCTTGTGCTGGATCAACAGCCTCTGGGATCGATTGTTGGGATCTTTCTCTTTACCACCTGCCTTAGACAAATGAGCACTCAGGATGTTGCCTTCCTCTTCAAGTTTGAGAGGTCCTTCATTCTCAGTCAACAAAAGGCTGTCACTACCTTTGGGTCTTGAGTAGAATGTGATAGGATCTCTTTTGTTGAAGAAGTGTCCTAGACTTCTGCTCTTAGCAAGGGTAAACCCATGGTAAGCAGTGGCTTGATGGTTTGGTGCCACTGTGAGCCCCAGGACCACTGCTGCTGCCCCAACTGGACTTGGGCCAGCATGTCCTTAGTTAACTACTATTCGACCTGTAGACTGCCCCTGCCAGATTCTCCTTAGTTTGTGGGGGAACTGCTTCCTATCCATGTCTTCTTGTCATTGTTCCAGGATGATGTTCCTGATGGTCATAGGAAACTTATATAGAATGTGTTTTTCCTTGGTTGTGCCAGGTCTCTGCTATTGTGAATTTCCCGTCTATATTAAAATCCTATAGTTCCTATTTGACCTGATGCACAACCTCTTTGAGGGGTTGATAACAAACATCTGTATTGACACTTGCCGGTGTGCTCTGATACATAGATGACACCTCTAGGGCAATGGCAGATAATGTCAGAAATTGTCCTGTGCAAGCCTAGCACACAAGCAAAAGGGGCATAAGGCCCTTGTCGCTGTAAGTTCTTGCCACAATACTTGAACCTGGACATCCGCATTCTCATTTATCAGGTGCTAACGGGTATATTTGTAATTTACCATTCTCTTGAGGGTCTGGCTTGCTTCACAGTTCCAGCTGTGAAGTGTCTCCCACATCTGTAGCAGCTTACTAAAACAGGACATGCTAAGCCAAAGAAAACTAATACAACGTCTGGGAGATACTTCTAAAGGCAGATCCATTCTCAAACTGTGATGCTGGTGCCCCAGTTTTTGAGCTGCTGGTGTGTGTTTTCAGCATCTATATGTAGACATTCTCCCTGGTTACAAGCTTGGAGAAAATAAGCTTTGGTGGGCCACAACGGCAGAACCCCTCATTCCTAAAGGTGGCTGAACAGGCAAGCCTTTACAACACGAGTAATACCTTCCAGGCAATCTAATGCTGTTTTATTTTATAAAAAGGAAGACTCTGACCATCTATAGTAATTATACTTTTTATGAAGCCGTCTACTGCCAATAGCAAATTAAAACAGCATGAAAGCTTTTGCATAAAGCACAGACCTCAAGCCCTACTTCCCACAGGCTGAGCTGTGCTCAGCCCTGATCTCCTGGCCACTTCCAGCTACAATGTGGACTTCCTTAGTTCTAGGTGGGATTGGATCATTATGGTCTCTAGTCCAAGCGCTGCACTCAAATATCATGAAGTCAGTCGCCTTCATCTTGACGCGCCTCCTCTTGTTTCTTTACTTTTTTTTTCAATTTTATTCCCTAAACAAAAATCCAAATTATATCCATGGTACATTATCAATGACCTTGAGTAGGGATACTGCTTGCAAACCAGAAAAGACAGAAAAGAAAGCTCACCTAAGGGAAACATTTGTTTCCTTTGTTCTCACCAGGACAGAGAGGAACATGCAGCTCAAAATCAGCCAGAAACATTGTCTCCTCTCTAGATTCACCTTCAAATCTTGTGTAATTTGCTTCTTATGTCTGAGAAGCTCTTAGCCACAAGTGTGGTTTCAGCATTCCTTGTCTCTTTCTAAGCAACTATGGCCCCATATTATCAACCCTTTCTCACCCTGACAAGGGAGAGGAACACTTAATATTCACATCAACCAGCCCGGCCAAGAGCTGGGGCCCAGAGAACTGATCCGATGACCAGTGATTCCATATGGACCTTCTGGGAGAGGGCTCCCTTGTGTCCCCTAGAACAGGAACTCCAGCCTTCTTCCTAGCAGACCTGTAGTAGAACCTATTTAAACACTTATATATAAATCCTGACAGCAGTTGTGTTCCTCGATAACCGCCTCATTTTTCTCAGTTCCCAAATGAAACACACACACACACACACACCTTATATTTTAAGATACTTAGAACAGCTCAATAGCCACTTCCTAACCTCCACGTGACTAATTTACCTCCCTCCGATATTCCCAAGTCATTACTCACTAAATCCTACATTCCGTCTTGGCTGCCCTGGACCCCCTGGGGCTTTTCTCTCCCCCCCACCCCCCCGCCAGGTCGTACGTGGTGGCTCTGCTGTCTGTCCTGCACCTTCTCAGATGAAGCAACTCTCCTCTCCTCCTTCTCCCAGCAAGATAGATCTTCATCTTCTCCCTCTCGGTCCCCACCCCTGGAAAATCCTAGGGTCCCACCTTGGTCAGCTCTGCCCGGCCATTGGCTGCTGGCATCTTTATTTATCAATCAGAACCAATTGGGGGTAGGGTCCCTCAGTGTCTTACACGCCAACATGTGGACTCCTGTGCAAACAATTTTAGGGACCCAAATTAACATAAGAATACAAACAGCCACATGGACCATTGCAGGGATGTCAGATAGCCCTCATCCCCACCTTTTCTGTCTTCCCTGGAGTTGCTCACACAGCCCTCCTCCTGCACTAGAGGTCCCTTTGTACCTTTGGTTTCTCATTTTCAGACTAAGTCTCAAGAACAACGTGTAACTCACACTTCCATCCTCCCGGATCCCCCGTGGCAAAGGTGGTCCCTTGTAGTCCGCTCTGGCCTTGGTTTGCGCACGGTTACCCGGTCGCTTGCTCTGTGCCCTTCCTCCTCTGAGAGGCTGCTTTACTGTTAGTGCCTGAGCATGGGAGGATTTCTATGTCCGGGGCCACTGCAAAAGTTAGCGGTGTGCACCTCCCAGGGTGGAGATCAGTCCCCCACACCCCCAGTCATGGGAAGAGAACCTCACATTGTGTGCCAAACTATTAGAAGTACATCCTGGCCAAGAGACAATATCCACACAGACTAATTTGACAAGGCAAAGGGACCAGCTGGGATCTTTTGTTCCGAACCGGAAGGAGGACCCATGACTCACGCTTCGTGGTGAGAGCTCAGCCTGGTACTCTCACTTGATGGCTGCCTTGAAGCAGCGCAGCTGACAAGCCAAGTGCCCCTCTGACAGGAGGGCGCAACCTTGAGCACATGCTTTGAGCTCACAGAAGTGCCAAGGTGGGGAAAGGATTTTTGCCAGATGGCATCTTCAAATAGACAGAGCTACAGAAAAGACAGTGCATTTCAGTTATGTTTCCAAAGAGAAAGGAAGCCGGTGGAAGCTGGTAGTGTCTGGTCTCTTGACTGTCCCCTTGCCTCATGAGTCAAATGAACAATTATGGGATATTTTCTTGTGTCTGATCAATCAAAATTCCATGAAAGGCTTGTGAGGGTCAACTCAGAGGTAAGCTTTTCCCTGGAAAATTGCTACAAATGCTGTGGTAGGAGCCCAAGACACCATCTGTCTGTGTACTGAGAACACTTCCTCAGGCCAGCAAGAGGGTTCGAGGGTGAAGGCACTCGCTGGACAAGCCAGAAGGACACCTAGGTTCAATCCTTGGAACCCAGTGGACTGAGAGGACTTACCCGGAGAGCTGTTGTTTGACTTCCACGCATGCAGTGTGGCATGAGCATGTGAGTGTGCACACGCAATAACAATGATAACAGCAATGATAATAATTAAACATTATTTTCTGGGTCTGGAGAGATGCCTCAGGTTAAGAGCACAGACAGCTCTTGCAGAGGATGTGAGTTCAGTTCTTAGTGACCACACTGAGGAGTTCACAACCACCTGTAACTCAAGCTCTGAGGGGGCCTAACGCCTCCGGTCTTCATAGGCACCTGCACTAGCCTGTGTGCATAAGCACATTCTCTCTCTCTCTCTCTCTCTCTCTCTCTCTCTCTCTCTCTCTCTCTCTCTCTCCCCGCCCCCTCTCTCTCATACACACACAAAATTCAAAAATCTTAATGAAACCCTTAATTCCACCTAAGTAGTAGTACATTTCCACCCCTGTATGTGGATGTGTACTTGCTTTACAAGAAACTGCATGTGCAAAGTTTAAAATTAGACAAATTTTGACATTCACACTACAGTATACTAATAGATGTGATCACTGCCCTCTGTTCTGGCCACAGAACTTTAAAACCTTACAGTCTCTTGTTTAACAGGATTGTCTCCGGTATGCAAATGAGGTCAGGGACAGCTTAAGGGAGTGAGAGAAAGGCCAGCCAAGCATTACTTGGTAAACAGAGACCAGGGCTGGTTCAGCCCAGTGGCCAGGACAGCAATGCAGTCTATGACACCTGTGTGCTGAAGCAGCAGTGAGTCAGGCCATCGCACTCAGTGAGGCATTGACACTCAGGACAGACAGCTAACTGAGGTGCCTATGTCCCTATCAAGGCAGACGCCAGCCATCAGTCTCCCTCAGTTCCTACCTGATAGTGTCATCCTGGCTGTCATATCCTGCCCCCACCTCAACCTCTCTAACCCCTGAGCTTCACTACCTTTTCCCTACAGCTGTCCTTCCCTATATAACCCAGCCATCTTAGACACACAGTCACTTGGTCTCTCTGCTCTTGGCTAGCTCTGCTCCTGACTCTCTCTCTCAGCCCGCTTGCCCACCTCTCTCCTCTCTTACCCCTCCTCATCCTTTCCCCTCATGGTCTGGTCCCATCTGTTGCTCATGTTCCGTCTGAACCTGTCCAGATGCCTCTGGGTGCTTTCTCTCTCAGATTTACAATAAATCTTGTCCTCCACTATTCCTAGGAGTGGCCATGCCCTATTTATGTTTTCATTCAGTTTCTTACGCTGGGGGAGCGTAAGAAACTACAGGGAAGGGCAGGGATCCCTGAGCTGTGACAGTCAGACATCGCCTGTGTAATTGCAAAAAGAGTGGAGTCATTTCCGCAGACTTGTTGAACCCGAGGAAATGGGGGAACTATTAGGTGCAAACCTAGGCTAGAGCTGTGAGAGGCCACGGCAGTCTAGCTGTGACAAATGGCTTAGTCACGCTGCACAGGCAGAGGGCTGAGGCACCAAATGAAGTCTGTGTGCAAGTCCAGGGGAGGGGTTGCTGGGTGAGGGAGCTGTGCAACTCTGCGAGCTGGGTGGGAAGTTGCAGGACAGCTGCCCGTGTATCTTTTCAAGCTGATCAAAGTTCATGGCATTCTGACAAACGGGGCTGGGATCTGCTTTATTCTGTGGTACGGTTGCCATATTCTGTGTTTGGACTCACTGAGCAGTCATGGTACTTTCCATCTAATTAAGGCTTGTTCAGAAAACAGAACAAGAGAACCATCTAGATTTAGGTTTCACCTTGTATTGGTCCTTTCAGGGGCATCCAAGCACACAGCCTGTGTCTGGAGCTTGGTAGATCAGAGGTCGTGAGTTAGAGCAGTCGACTGGCAGGAGGTTGGTCTTGTGGAGGCCTTACCTTCAGCTTGTGGGATCAAATCCTAGGAAATGGTATGCTGTAGCTACCATTGCTGCTTTGTTACTGTAATTGCTATCTTGATGTCAGGCTTGTGGGATTCTCTGAAACAGTCTGGATTAAGCGTCCTTGGTTCACAATTTAAGTGTGAAGAAATGGAGGCTGGAACTAGAGGTGCACACCTTTAATACTAGCACGTGGCAGACAGAGGCAATGAGGTCTGTGCATTCCAGGCCAGCCAGGGCTACATAGTGAAACCCTATTCCAAAACAGCCTAGAAAAAAGATATCAATTCCAGGTGGATGAAGACCTTAGTGTAAAGTTTAACACTCTGGCACGGATACAGAAGTGGGGAAGGTATTTTCACATGTAGGTGCAGAAAAGGACTTTGAACAGGACTTTAGTTTCTCAGAAACAGGGCCAATAACTGACAAATGGCATCTTATGAAATTAAAAGACCTATGCACAGCAAAGGAAACCATAGAATGAAGAGGTAGCCCACAGAATGGGAGAAAATCTTTGCAAGTTGAACCGCCAACAGAGGATTACTGTCTAGAATAGAAAGTAATCAAGAACTCAAACTAATGAACAATCAGGACTAGAGAGATGGCTCAGTGGTTAGCAGCATGTTGTGCAGAGGGCCTAGCACTTACATGATGTTTGCAATCAGTCCTAATTCCAGTTCCAGAAAACCAAGCACCCACTTCAGGATCTGACCTCTGTGGGCACCAGGTACGTGTATGATGCACACGCATACACACATATATACAGGCAAAGCACTCATACACATAAAATATCTAAAACATGAAATCAAACAAGCTAATCAATAACTTGGTTAATGAAATGTACAGTTTGTTAACAACAAAATATAATTGGTCATAAACATATGAGAAAATAATCATCTCACTAGCAAATTAAAACTGAACTGGGATTCCATCTTATCCCACAAGACAGCGAAGCAGACAGAAGCCACAGAGCAGTTCCAGTCAGACAGCCATGCTCTGGAGTGGAGTCGCATCCCTGACCTGTGTTTGATTTCTGTGTGGATTCTTACACACCATAGTGGTAAGAGCCTCAGTAACTCTTGTAAGTTCATACTTTTAAGTAGTCTCCAGAGGGTTTGGGGTAATATAGCTGTCATAAGATATTATTTAAATTATTTTAATAAAACCACTGATTCTGCTAAATGTAGAATTAGAAACATAATCAAAGAAATATTGTGGGGTGGTGGGCTGTGATAGGCAGTCTGGTCCCTGGTCGAGCTCAGTCTTGAAACCCCAATGACCTCACAGGTGACCCCCACAGGGAATAACCCTACAAGGTAGGTATTTTGCCACACTCCTGGGCACCTGGCTCCTGGGCCCTTGGCTCCTGTTACATAGCTACAGCTACAGTAGCCATCAGTCATGTAGGAGCAGCATCCCAAGACCTCCCATATGCAGATAAGGTATCCCCAAACTCTCAGACCAAGCCAATGGGAAAGACCTGTTGTCAGACCTTGACCCACCCCAAAACTGTAAGAATTCTATCCAGAAGGAATAAAGGTGTGTGAGAACTACTCAGTCATCTGAGAGCTTCTGTCATAAGAGCTGTAACACTGTCACTTGGGAAGAGGTCTGCTCTCCTGAAACACTACCAGAAGCTCCCCCACACTCCTTGATGGCTAGTTGGCCTCTCATCTGCTCAGTCTGGTCCGATTCAGCACAGGGTGACAGGTGCAATCTCTTGGAGCAACTGAGGTGGTACCAGCAGGGACTGAGGTGGGGCCACCTGCAGCAGAGGAGGCTGCAGACCCCCCCTCCTTGCTCACACTCTCTCCCCTTTGCCTGAACTCTCACACCCAGCTGGACCAGAGATCTCTGTGGAAGGCCTCCAGTACACAAGCCCACAAAATATAGACTACCAAACATGGCTGTGGGGTTAAACAAAGAAAGTACTAAGAACAATCAGAGGTTGGAGCCACACAGCAAATCCAAATGAAAACTAACCAAACAACTCATTTGGTGAGTTGGACAAAAGGACAAGAGATGACGAAGAAAGGAAATGCAGAAACTGTAGCTGGGCCTAGAGTATTTACCCTGTTTAGACATCCAAAAGGAATGAAATAGCCAAACAAATAGATTAAATACCACGAAACACGATTTTATTCCAGGGAGGAAGTGAGGAGCTGGAGAGAAAACCCCTGCAGTAGAGGAATGTCTGGGCATCACAGGTTAGAGAAGAGATCCCTGCACACAACAAAAACTGGATTATCAACATGTAAAAAAAGAGTAGTTGCAGATGCTTGGAGGCAGGCCCCAAGAAAGCCAAATGGAAACAACCTATTCTTGAACCAAGGAAGCTGAGACAACACCTTCCATATCTATGACAGAATCTCTGTGTGGAATAACAGACTTCTTTTATTCAAAACAAAAGTGTGTTATATCCCCCACCACAGTGGCAAAGTACCAACGACTTTAGAAGAAAAGGTTTGTTTTTGGCTTATAAGTTGGTCAGTGGCAGACAGGCTTGTGGTGGCTTTGGGACTGTGGCAAAGCAGTGACATCAGAGAGCATCAGGTCAAAGCTACTCACCTTAGGGCAGATGGGCAGTAGGGAGAGGAAGGAAAGGCTCGCTCCTCTCCAGGTTCCTCCCTAAGCCCCCCACAGTTTGGGGATGGAGTCTTTAGTGTAGCTGCCTGAGATTTGAATTACAGCAAACAGAGCATAAGAGTGAAATAGGAGAAAAACAGGCAGATAGGGACAGAATGGAGGATGGATTTAGAATGGAAGCTTGAGATGCCTTACAATGAACGAAGAGGGAGTGCTGGGAGGGGCTGGGGGTATGTGGGGGGCTGGGCCTGGGCTGATAAAGGTTCCCTGGAGCTGGTGGGGGCTAGTGCAGGGGGGGGTGGCTGGCGGTGGCTAGTGGGTGCTGACGGAGCTGTGTTCTCACTGTTTACAGCAAAGCAAGAGCAAGGTTATCCATGTTAAGAGAAGATAGAGCTTAAGAGTAAGAAAAAGGACAGAGAGCGTAAGTTCTATGAAATCACAATGTTCTGCACTTTACAAAGAACACCCATAGTGAGACAACCCACAGGGAGAGGGAGAAGGAGAAGGAGAACTTGTAACCATCAGGAGAAAGAGCAAAAATTAGAGCTGCCACAACTACAAACAAAATGGTGCTGTACAAAATTGAATGGCTTTGATGCTACATGGACTTGCGCCTGGAGGCAGCTTTGCTTGCTATGATTCTGGGTCCGGGAATAGAACTAAAAGATGAAACAACACTGGCTCAAAACACAGAGTTATTTTTTGTGTGTGGAGGAGTCCCCTGATTGTACCTTAAGTACTATAACTAAAGGGGCCGATTTTGAGGCTCATCTTTCCCTTAGCAGCATGCATAGTGCTCGAGGTCATTGTCAATTTTGCTATAACAGTAAGTAATCCAAACATTGAGCTCAGATCATGGGGCCATCGCTCTCCATCCAAGACCACTGGTGCTGGTAAGACTGCCAACTTCCAGGGGCCAGGCTCACCTAGGTCAGTGTTCATCCACGCCAGCCATTGCTGGGCCAGATACTGAGCATGTAGTTGGCAGCTGCAGACTCAGAAGCAATGGGTGTAGAGCTGCTGGAGGGATACAGAAAAGGCTGTCTAGGTGCCTAGTTGTGCAGCTGAGGCAACGAGTGAGTAAAATCTCAACTCATACTTGGATTGTGTTGCCTGAGATAGAGATAAGACCAGAGCTGGAGGAATAGACCAGACCCCAAATAGAAGAGGCCACTGGAGGTGGAGGTTGATGCTGCTTCCTGTTAGGGCCTCACCTGTGGGCTGGACTGTGTCTCCAGGGCTAAGGAGAAATGTCACAGTTGATATGGAGTGGCATAAACTCCTAGCAGGCAGCAGGAAGATATTCATGCCTAAAGTCAGGGTACCAGTGTGTGCGTGGATCAGAAGGTCCAAGACAGAGGAAGAGAAGTTGGATTCTGCAGGAAACCCCAGGAGGAGAGACTGGGAAGGTAGAGTAAGGTCCACTGTCTGGAAAGTGAACCACACTTACAGATATCCCGGTCGACCGGCTGGAACTGAGGGCAGAGGCAGTGATTGACAGGAGGAGGGGTTCTTTGAGAGGAAAAGGCAGGAGTGCTCACTCACAGGAACAGAGGACTCTGCTTTGAAGTCTTTGTGGCAGTGCAGGAGACAAGTCTGGAACCTGCTACTGCCGTGGCGGAGGCTCTGGAGAACGAAGAGCCTGATTCTTCCTCTTTATTCTGAGGTGCCCAGATGTCTTGGATGGGGTGGGAAGGGGTTGAGGGCACAGTAGGTCCAGTGATACAGGGGTACAGGGCAGTACAAACCAACTCTGTCCCTCGATAAGGGAAGGAAGAAGGCAGTGAGGTGACTGGGCCAAGGGTATGCAGAGAGATGAAGTTCTGAGAGGGGATGGTGGGCAGGGATCCATCCTTTGTCTCAGACATGGGACACCCTGAGGCAGACACTACAGTGGGTTTCAGGAGATCACTGTGCCCGGAAGTCCTGCATCTCTGCTGCTCTTCATGCTGGGCATTGGCGACAGCAGGTGGAGGAGTCACCCCTTGGAGAGAATAGAAGGGCTAGGTGTCACTGCCGTGCTTGTGGCCTCAAATCCACCCCTAATGTATTCCTGAGGCTCTGACACACCATCTGTGTCTCCCCGTGTTGGTACCATTCTGGATGTAGCAACGTAATCCCAGGGGTGGAGGCAGCCTTGCAGGCCCCTCCCCCATTTGGCAGCAGGTGAATATTATACATCTGCCACCTAGAACTGTGATGCAGGTGCCCATTTCCTCTGTTTGTTCTACAGTGACATCTGCCACCTACACTGGATTTTCCTCTGGAGATTGACAGAAGATGAAAGGGACAGTGGGGCCATTCAAACTCACTTTCTTCCACTATTACAAAGCCAGGGCAGGGCAATGCCCTGCAGCTGAGTGGTGTCCCCAGCCTCACATGCTCTAAGGACCTGAGCTTGTCACAGATGGGGATGAGGCTGAACTTTATCTGTAGCAGCAGGAAACCTCTGGTGGAGCCAAATCCATTTGCGATTGTGCTTTTTACTGGGAGTGGGAACTCACGTTAGGTCTGGGGTTTTACATTAACCCAGCGGACTCTTAGCTATTAAGGCCAGATACCTGTGCTTCCATAGAAGACTTCGGGTAGTAATGTCCCATGGTGCCTTCTGGGGAAGTCCTAGAGAGACACTGATACAAGCTAGGACAGACAGCATGACAGCACCTACTATGTGTCATTAAGACCAACAGAGGGAAGGAAGAGCAGGGGTGGAGCTGCCTCATAACCGCTTAGACCATGCTCATACTTAGGATGCTTTCCTCTGATGTGCTTGTTTTGCAGACCAAGTTTTAAATCAAGGGAAGCAAGTGACTTCAGTATAAAAACACCCAGCCCTGAATAAATACATTCACAAAACAACACCTGCCTCTGTGCACTGGAAATGTTATCTAGCACTGCTGAGCACAGTTAGAAAAGGCCTCAGGTGATACCTGACATTTGACCTGGCATGCAAGTCAGTTTGCTGCAGTTCCTTGGAGTCACTGTCCCCATAGATAGCAGTGCAGGAATCTGAAGCTTGTCCTCAAGTATGGGGCCACCAGGGAGGCACAGAGCTGGGGAAGGAGCACAAAAAATCTTATCTGAAAAAATGAGGGAGCAGAGAAGAGCCACCTGGGGTTAATGAGCCAGGCACTGACTGCCAACGAGACCCAGAGAAGACCCTAGATTCCAGGTTCTTTGCTGGTCCACTTGTCCTTATCCTTAGACTCTGAAATAAGCTTCCCCATGCTGTTGAGCGGTATGATAGCAGCCTGGGAAATAAATGGAGTTAAAAGTTCAGTGGGGAACTTGGGCCCTGTGGTTTGTATCCCAAAGTGTCATGTAATGGAGACATAGTCCCCAGAGTGAAAAGTGGTGAGATCTCCTGGGTGTAGGTCTCATTGACAGTGGTAAGTCACTGGACCACTATCGTTAGAAAGGATTCATAGAATCTTCTCAGAAACTGGTTAGTTCTCAGAGCTCTGGCTTCCCTCTCAGAGTTCCCAGTCCCACCCTGCATGATTTCATCCTTTATCCAAGAGAGACTTTACCAAAGCCAATATCAGTGCCATGCTTGTCTGTCCAGAATGGTGAACTGAACGTGCCTTATAAAAGTTCCCAGCCAACAGAAAACAGACTTAAGACAATGGGTCACCATACTCTTCTGGGTTCTTAATCCTTCTCTGGGATCTGTGGACTTGAAGGTCTTCAGCAGTCACTGATAACACTTGCAAGTAAAGAGTCAAGCAAGACCTTTTGTAACATTTCACTTCCACTCGATCAACCTGTGACGTGTATGCTTTGATATGTCAATGAACATTTCTGAGTAGGTTTTGTGCAACTGTCTCTCAGAGTGTGCTGTGAGGATTGTCTATTCTCTCTGTAGTTCAACATGGGCTGTTAACTTCTCCAAATGTGACCAGTATCACTGGGCTCTGAGTGTTTTGATTCTTTAAATATAGTCAGACTATCTGTTCAGTGGCTACCACACTAGATAGGAAAGGCCTAGAGACCCAGAGGTGAAGGAGACATGACCGTGGTGTTGCCTTGCATAGGAATTGAAGACCAGATCCAATGGCACCTTCTGGTGTAGGGCCTGTGCAACCTTGTTACCAGACAGGCATAAGAAATGGTAAGGTTGAATGAGCTCAAACCCTGAGACTCTCAGAATTCGGAATGGCCGGAGTGGAGCCAGGCCACTGATCCTTGGGCCCCAGCAACTTGGCATAGTGGGGGTTCCTTTCATACATTTATCACCAAACAGGCCTACAGGTGGGAGGACTCTGATGGAACAACCGGCCTCATATGCCCCCTGGTAACCTCAAGTAGCCACCAGTCTTCTAGGGAGAGATATCTTACAAGTCCTAGAAGTAGTGCTTACCACACAACCAGAAAGAGACCACATCAAAATAGACAACAATAGCTATAAAGAAAGTTATGCCCAAGGAGACCCTAAAACCCCTCCCCCAACTTATCCCCAATTCTAGGGGCCATTGTTAGATTTCGTACTCCCTGCCTTGATTGGCTCTCCATTGAAGCCATTTGGGTTCCCACAGTGGCCTCTCAAGGAGAAACTTAAAGCTCTCACACAACTGATAGAAGAAGAACAGCTTCTACTACAACATATCTACCCCTCTTGCAGTCTCGGGAACACCCCTGTGTTCACTATAAAAAAAGAGCTCAGGGGGAGATGGAGACTATTACAAGATTTGAGGGCAATTAACAAAATCATATGAGTCTGGGACTGCCCATGTCTCAGCCATCCCTACCAATGTCCCCCTATTAGAAATAGACATAAAAGACTTTTTTATTCCATTCCTCTCCACTCCGGAGACTGTGAGTGCTTTGTGTTCTCAGTACCGCCATTAACAACTCTGGTCCAGCCTCACAATATGAATGGACCGTTCTCCCTCAAGGAATGGCTAACAGTCCAACCATTTGTCAGAATTGCATTAGAACCTTATTTAGACAAAGGACTCAATATATATCACTATATAGGTGACATTTATAGATGACATTCTTCTATCTCCCCCTCCCAACTAAAAGACCAACTAGGATTCAAAAATAGCCCCTCACAAAATTTAACTTATTCTGCCCATTGCGTTTTTAGGAACAGAACCTCAATACCCACCCACCCCCAAAGCCACACTTTCCTTCCCTCAAAAGTTAACTTTTGCCTCCCTCCAGAGTTTTTTTGGTAACCTTAATTGACTTTGACTCTTCCCACAAGCACCCTTCAACCCCTCTTTAACTTCCTAAAAGGAGATTAAAGGCCCTCTTACTCAAAACCCTGTCCCCTGAAGCAGTCTAAGCTCTAAATTCTGTCAGTGCAGCCCTAAAAGATAAGGCTCTTGCTAGGTATGACCCAACAATACCCATACAGCTCCTTATTTTTAATTTCTCCCCTACACTTGTGGAAGTCCTTTACCAACTCCAGGGGGTGCTGAAATGTCTCCACACCCTAGTGGGTGGTGCACCCCGAACTCTAAATGAGATGCATGCACTTGCTAGTATGATTAAAAATGGCAGGAACAGAGCCCTACAAACCCTAGGATAAGAACCTGACATTCTTGTCACCCCTTTTCTCTCTCCAATATTCAATGGCTAATCAAAAATCACTCCCACTTTGCTATCAGCTTAATAGGATTGCCAAGACAAATTGACAACCATTTTCCTGATGAAAAATAGTCCTCTGACTTCCCTCTGTTGTGATGGCTGCCCCCCAAACTATTTTCAAAAAACCCTATGGGGGGGTCCCCTCAATATTCACTGATGAGGAAAGAGGAGAGCTGCAGCAGTACTATACTACTTCCCTGAGGATAAACTCCCTATCCTCTGATTCAGAGAGCTGCCCCATCACTCCCCCCAATATAAACAATTATATCCCATCTATCTAGCTCTAAAAGAAGTCAAGGGCCCCTTAACCTCTTTTCAAACAGTGTGTATGCTATAAATTTGCTCCCCTGGCTGTCAAGATCCTTTGTCAAACTAGACACCAACCCACTTTCCCTTCTACTCATACAGGTCTCTACCATCCTACAGGAAAGAGCCTCCCCATCTACATTCAGCATGTCTGATCTTACAGTTCCCTGCCAGGTCCCATATCTGAGAGAAATGCACTTGCTGACCAAACTGCCTCAACGGGGACATTCATGGCCTACACTGAACAAGCAGACCAATTACATTCACACACACACACACAAATAAAAAAGGGTTTCATTCCTGCTTCCCCCACACCCCTCTTGCTCAAGCCCTAAGAATAATAAAGGCATGCTCCTCTTGTGCGTCCCTCATTACCACCCCAGCTTTACAAACAATGGGTACCAATCCCTGAGGTCTCAAATACAATGACTTATGGAAAATCGATGCCACCCATATTCCCCAATTTGGTAGGCAGAAATATGTTTTTGTTACCATAGACACATGCTCTCATTTGATAAGGGCTACAGTTCAAACAGGTGAAAACTCAAAAAGGTTAATTCACCGAATGCTCTCCACCTTTGCCATCATGGGCATTCCTCAACAGATAAAAACTGATAATGGCCCTGCCTTCACTAGCTCTCAATTCAAAACCTTCTGCACACATCGGGAAATTGCCCATCATATGGGAATTCCCCACAACCCCCAGGGCCAGGGAATAATAGAAAGAACACATCAAACCCCAAAGGCCAGCTTCTAAAACAAAGGACAACCACCTACCCCTCTAATGTACAATTAATAATGGCTCTGATTTCACCAAACATATTTAACATCTACAAAAACTCCAGATACCCTCCTATCTCTCTCCATTAGTACAGACCAAAATTAAGCCCCACCCCCATCCTTTGGATGGAATTTGGAAGGGACCAGACCTTCTCCTTACAACCGGGATGGATTTCTCTTTTGTTTCCCCACAGGACAAGCCTAAGCCTATCTGGGTTCCTGCCAGAAATGTCCAATACCACCTTGCCAACCAAAAAGATGACCCACCTCTTACTGACCGGGCAGAAGAAATACCAAGCCCAAAGGAACAAGATCTCCTGAAAGAATATCCATGACCTAGTGACTGCTACACAGGCCATGTGCCCTCCACAAGCTCCTGCCTCCTCTATTCTCATGGCTGTTTTTGTCATTTTCCATACTAATTCTACTACTGCCCAGCCTCTCCTTAGCCCTCCCAACACCTACCACTGAAGATTCTTTGCTAGAGAAACCTACAATGTACACAACAATGTCATAAGACCCACAATTGCCCACTTGAAGGATGATGGGCCAGGATTAAGATTCCCCCTACACCCGGATTCCATCTCCACTACCCCCAACCCTTTCCTCTGCTTTCCTTACCGAAACACAGGTGAATGTCTCCAGGAGGTCTCCACATATGGAGGTTGCTGATATTGGAGCTGCAGAATTGAATCCACCAGCTGAGACAGCACCATGCTTGCCAACCTTAAAACTCATTTTCAGCTTTCCATCAGCATCCCATGTGATGACTGTTGGTGAATCAAGGACTATGCCAAATACCTCATAGCTGACTTACATGTCTCCCATGAGCTTGCCCCCCCACTCCAAATCAGTCTTTACCTATGTTAATATTCTCCAACAGGAAAATCAGTCTCAGAAGGAACTCCAAGCAACCCTCTCCTGGTTACAGTACATCCAATATACAGCAACCTCCTTCTCTTAACCACCCACCCTAACTTCTCCCAATGCTTTTTCTGTGTTTCTCTCTCCCGACCACTATTATCAGCTGTTCCTATTAACATTTCCCTTCACGAACTCCATGGACCCTCACCCACATGGAAAGCACAAGATATTCCTCTCTCTGACATACCCCTTACCCCCTTTTGCCTTGTAGGATCCTCCTCAAAACTCCATCTTACATGTGCCCATGACATCACCATCACCAAGTCAATATGTGTCAACCTTCCTGCTCTCCTCTGGTGCAAAGGCACTGCAGGTTCTTGTATTAACCTCCCTTTTCAAGGCTCCTGCACCCCCATAATAATTGTTCCTCAGGTTTATCCCTATGAACCTTGAAGATGGAAGGAAGCTGAAAGAAGAGAGAGATCTTTATCGCTCTGAGCATTGGGCTGGGCCTTGCTGTCTCACTGGGTCCAACAGGACCCGAAGGAGCAGCCCTAGATAAACCACATCTGGCCAGCGACTTCCAGGACAAGCTTGACTAGACAATGGCCTCCACTACAGACTGCCTTCAGTCTCTTCAACGCCAGATAACCTCCTTAACCAAAACCAGAGAGTTGTGGACTGCTGAACAGGGAGGGACTTGCAATTTGCTGGGGGAGGAATGTTGTTTCTATGTCAATGAATCTGGGCTGGTAGAAAAAGACGTACAGATGCTCAAAGAGTTCTAGAGAAATCTTCAGGCATGCTCTGTTCCCAGCACCCCTACCCCTTGGTACCTTAACCCCTTGATAGCTTGGATTCTTTCCCCCCAACCCTTGGCCCCATGCTAGCCATCGGAGCCTTGCTTCTTTTGGTACCTTGTCCCATCCAATTTCTAA
Organism: Tokudaia tokunoshimensis; assembly: GCA_036184795.1. NCBI lineage: Eukaryota > Metazoa > Chordata > Mammalia > Rodentia > Muridae > Tokudaia > Tokudaia tokunoshimensis. The sequence continues at coordinate 4,010,437 of BTHU01000015.1, read as the reverse complement.
AGCAGCAGATGAGTAGCATTGCAAAGATCACTACCAATCAGGTCTTGGTTCAATATCAAACTCTTCCCAACATAGGAGACTGTTATTCTGATGAGAACTCTCCCTTATAAAAAGAAAAGAGGGAGTTGTGGGGCAGTGGACCATGACACCAAACAGAAAACTTGGTAAGATGTAGTGGATTCAGAAACCCTGGTGATTCTCATATCTAAGAAGGGTAGGCATTTAATCTACTCCTGACCAGGTTCTTGTCCTGGAACACATGACCATGACACCCCATGGAGAGGACTATGACAATCAGTCACATGGGGCAGCACCTAAGACCTTCCACATGTAGATGAGGCATCTCTAACATCTCAGACCAATCCAATAGAAAGCATCTGCTTGTAGACCCCATCCCAACCCAAAATGTGTTTAAAACCCTATCCACAAGGAATAAAATACACATGGGCTATTTCATCAAAGACCATTTGAGAGTGACTGTCTTACAGAGCTGTAACACCTTGGGGAAGAGCATTCTCTCCCGAAGCTTTCATTGCTGGGCTGCTCAAGCCTTCTGTAGTCTGTTCCATGGCCCTGACCTAGGCTCCTAGTTGCCCACTGTACCCTGCTGAATTCATTTTGTCCTGCCACCTGCCACTGACTCCTGGATTGCCACCCGTTGTGTCCCACCACCTGCTGTTGTGCCCAGATTGCAAGACCTCCAAAGAGACCACCAAGACCACAACTCTGATGCAAGCACATGAGAGCCTTTATTCAGTCTCGAGCCTGGTCCACAAACCTTCATGATATTACAGGATAGGAGATATAACAGGATAGACCTAGAGGTCTAGAGGAAGGGAGTTTTTAAAGGGAAAAACTGCAAGTGGGGGTTTCCAAGACTTGGAGTTACATGAGAGGGTAAAGGAATTTTGGCCTTTAAGTTGATTAGTTCACAACATCTGGTCAAACCACAAGGAAGGTGTGGGACCTTAATGAGAGAGAAGACCGTGCCCCAGGTTCCAGCCTGACTCTGCCTCTGCAGTCACCTGGCTGCAGCTAGGCTCTCCCCGCCCCTTGGTTATCTGGCAACCCGACTCACTATAAATAGCGCCCCTCCGCGGGCTCTCTCTCTCTCTCTCTCTCTCCCCCCCCCCCCCCCGCCACCGCTTGTTCTCTCCCGGCCCTTTTCTTTATCTCTCTATTTTCTCCCCTCTCCACGTGGTCATGGCTTTTCTTATCTATTTTCCTTTTTCATTATCTTTTTATCTCTTTTCTCTTCCTATTTTCTTAATAATAAAACTTTAAAGCTATGGGCTTTATTAAATTCATCACACGGAGCTAGCTGCAACGCATCGTCAGAGACTCCGCCACACAGTTATAAGATCAGCGAACACAGGTACTGCAGAGAAATCTACATCAGAACGACCCCACGTTCTGAGTGAGATTTCTCTGCCCCCGCGTGTTAGCTGGCAGTGGCCGGTTGGCAGCGTGATCGCCTGCTTGCCGTCACGCTAAGGCACGTGCATCTTGCCAGCTTCCCCCAACCCCACGCGGGATCCTCGCCCGCCTGTATTCTTTACGAGAAGCCCGCTGCCTCAGCCCGAGTGAGATCCACACGCCGCCGGCCCGGTCTAGCATCCACGCCCCCTTTCCTGCGCCCACGCACGCCCGGCCCCGCACTTCTTTTCTCATTTTTTCCCACAGGAAGGAGCATACATCAAAAGGAACATCTTGACCTGGGACCGACTTAGGTTTTCCTAGCCCAGTCTGTTATCAGCTAGCTGCAGCTGCTGTATCTATTTTGCAACTGCCAGGGACATTTCGTATTTTTCTCAGAACTCAAGGGTGGGGGCCATGCCTCTCTGGGGGCAAGTTAACTTAGTTTGAAAAACAAAATGAAGTTTTTCTGCTAGTTTAATCCCTTCATTGACCCTGGGGCAGTGGTGGCCATGGAAGAGACCTGGCAGCATGCCTTAGTCTAGCTCCCCTCCCTCTCAGAGATCTGTAACTCTTTAGCGGCTCTGACCAAGCCAGAGCCCCGAAGATCCCTGTGAATAGCACCAGTAAGGAGACCGGCAACTTCTTTCTTCTCTCCTTCTTCCATGGTGTTTCCTGTAAACCAGACTCAGGAGTGGGAGACAGACAGGTTTTCCATACCCACACAGCATTTCATATTCCTAGGAATACCGTCTTAGAGCCAAGAGCAGACCTTCTTAGGGAACAGTGGAGTTAATGTCTCCAGCTCTGTCAGCAAAATCCGTGACTCCAAATCCTGCCAGAACTGGGTGTGGTACATACCCAGGCCTCATTGCAAAGGAAGGACCTCCCAAGCAATCTGTGCTGAAGATGGGCTGAGGGAGCTGGATTCTGAGGCTTTTTGCATGGAAGATATGGGTTAGGAGGGGTGGCCCATGTCCAGCCCAGAGCTCAAGCCACTGGGCAAGGCAGACGTGAGGAGTTGGACTGCGAACGTCCCCATGGAACTGCTGGGTGGGCATCAGGCTGTGAGAAGCGGAGGGATCCTGCTCCGGGGTGGGGAAGGGCAGTCCATGGGGCCCCTGGGGAACCAGCAAGGCAGAGCCCGTGGATCCCCGAGCTTCACAGAGGTCGAGGACGACAGGTTCTCACTCTTGGCCACTGCAGAGGCTACTGGATTTCTCAGAAGAGCTGAGAACAGGGTGGAGGCCCGCAGGGCTAGGTCTGGCCTGGGGCCGAAGGGAGATGAGGGTAAGGAGGAGAGCTCCAGCTGGCGGGAGGCCAGATGTGCGACTCTTTAGGCAAAGACCTGCACCATTGCTCCAGCACAGTGGGTCCAGATGAGAAGAGGCAGTCCATGGTTTTATAGAGTTTATTGTAGAGAAGGAGAGAGAGAGAGAGAGAGAGAGAGAGAGAGGGGCGGGGGCAAGCAGACCTTTTTATAGTGGACTGGGCCTACCTGGCTGTTGCCAGGTAACCGTGGGCAAGAATATACCTGGCTGCTGCCAGGTGACTGTAGGGGTGGAGTCCAGACAATATCAGGGGCTTGGGGCATTGCCCTACATGACTGATGGTCACAGAATTACGGAGAGCTGAGGGCTTGTGTCAGAAGCCTAGTGTCTGGGAGCATGGCCGACAGGTCTGTCTCTTGCAGAATAACTGCAGGGTCTCTGGGTCTCGCTCAACCAGAGCACAGACTTCCTTTCATGGTCCCACAAGATATAACAAGAAAAGTGTGAGAAGTGTAAGGTCCAGCATGGCCTTGGTAGGGACAGAGTGACTCCATGATGAAAAGAGACAGCATGAGTCTGGGAGGCCAATGTGTGGCTAATGTCTCAGCAAAATGGTAAATGTGGGGACCTTCAGGACAGTCCTTAAGGCTGTGGAAAAGAACTCTAAAAACATGAGTTCAAAAATATATAATGTCTCAACTATGCAAAATATAAGGATGCAATATGAATTATATGAGGAGCTTCACAAAAAGCAGTTTCACTGTGAACCAACATGTCATAAAGATATTAAGGAGGGAGATGGAGAGATTAGGAAGTGGTCGAAGGGTATACCACCCAGCTAAATTTTTTTTATGCTTACAAAGGCAGTTTCCTGAGTTCAGGGTCGGCCTGGGATGTAACTGCCCACAGTTACATCAAACAGGTTACCTGAAAGGGAAGCTGGGGATGTATGGGAAGGTGGCAAAAAGAGATGAAGACCAAGGCAACACCTGCTATTCAAGGTCTCAAAGTTTAATGGAGAACTCTGAATATATAAGCAGGGGAAAACCCTTCCCCAAAGGCTGGAAGCTTCTCCACAGGTGACTAGTGTTTTTCAGGAAACTGCAGGTGCTTGAAAAACCATGGGCTTCACCTTGGTCTGAGCACTCCACCCCGGGTGGAGGGGATTATGGCTAACACAGGAGTTCCCTCTCAAAGCTGAGAGAGGAACTTCACATTGGTCTATGTCAAATTCCTGCCAGGTGGCATGGCACCCCAATAAGGCACTCTACACTGGGACAGAGCAAGGTTAGGCACCGTTGTGGTAGAAATGGTAATTTCAGGACGGGGTCCCACCCAGCTAGTTTATCCTCTGTGCTTCACAGAGGCAGGCAGATCTGTGAATTCTTTTGTAATGTTAAAAAAATGTGTTTGCTGTCTCCTAAGAATCAAGGGGCTGGGGTCAAGGGATGCTGATTCATGGGACAGTCAAAAGGGGACCTGGGGTAATGACTGAACTGATGTGTAAAAAAACGACTGGGCTTGTGATCTGCAAGAGAGGAGCTCTACAAGAAATTTTTAGAATAGTAAGAGAGACCTACTTGGAGAACTGTCTCGAGTAGGAAAAACGGAAAGAGAGCTGTCTAGAGATATCCAGAGAAAGCAAAATCTGGAAAGTTGTCTCAAGTAGAACATAGGCTGCCAGCTTGGCCTCACAATTTAACTTTGAGTCATTTGTTTCTCCGCTTTCTTTTTTTTTCTAATTAGGTATATTCTTTATTTACATTTCAAATGATTTCCCCTTTCCTGGCCCCCCCCCCCCGAAAGTCCCATAAGCCCTCTTCCCTCCCCCTGTTCCCCAATCAACCTGCTCCCACATCCCTGTCCTGGTATTCCCCTACACTGCTGCTGTTTCCATGATCTGTTCATTGATGAGAGTCAGGTGTTGAAGTCTCCCACTATTATTGTATGAGGTACAATGTGTGCTTTGAGCTTTGGTAAAGCTTCTTTTATGAATGTGGGTGCCCTTGCATTTGGAGCATAGATGTTCAGAATTGAGAGTTCTTCTTGGTAGATTTTTCCTTTGATGAGTATAAAGTGTCCTTCCTTATCCTTTTTGATAACTTTTGGTTGAAAGTCAATTTTATCCAGTATTTGAATGGCTACTTCAGCTTGTTTCTTGGGACCATTTGCTTGGAAAATTGTTTTGCAGCCCTTTATTCTGAGGTAGTGTCTGTCTTTCACACTGAGGTGCATTTCCTGTATGCAGCAAAATACTGGGTCCTATTTACATATCTAGTCTGTTATTCTATGTCTTTTTATTGGGGGAATTGTGTCCATTGATGTTGAGATATTAAGGAATAGTAATTGTTGCTTCCTGTTATTTTTGATATTATTTTTATGTTTGCGGGACTATCTTCTTTTGGGCTTGTTGAAAGATTACTTGCTTGCATTTTCTAGGGTATAGTTTCCCTCCTTGTGTTGGAGTTTTCCATCTAGTATCCTTTGTAGGGCTGAATTTGTAGAAAGATATTGTGTAAATATGTTCTTGTCATGGAATATCTTGATTTCTCCATCTATGGTAATTGAGAGTTTTGCTGGGTATAGTAGTCTGGGGTGGCATTTGTGTTTTCTTAGGGTCTGTATAACATCTGCCCAGGATCTTCTAGCTTTCGTAGTCTCTGGTGAGAAGTCTGGTGTAATTCTGATAGGTCTGCCCTTATATGTTACTTGACCTTTTTCCATTACTGACTTTAATATTCTTTCTTTGTTTTGTGCATTTGGTGTTCTGACTATTATGTGACAGGAGGAATTTCTTTTCTGGTCCAATCTATTTAGAGTTCTGTAGGCTTCTTGTATGTTTATGAGTAGGGTATGTTCTTTAGGGTAAGGAAGTTTTCTTCTATAATTTTGTTGAAGATATTTACTGGCCCTTTAAGTTGTAAATCCTCACTCTCTTCAATACCTATTATCCTTAGGTTTGGTCTTCTCATTGTGTCCTGGATTTCCTGGATGATTTGGGTTACAAGCTTTTTGCATTTTGCATTTTCTTTGACTGTTATGTCAATGTTTTCTATAGTGTTTTCTGCACCTGAGATTCTTCTCTCTTATATCTCTTATATTCTGTTAGTGATACTTACATCTATTACTCTTGATCTCTTTACTAGGTTTTTTTTTTTTTTATCTCCAGGGTTATCTCCCTTTGTGATTTCTTTATTGTTTCTATTTCCATTTTTAGATCCTGGATGGTTTTGTTCAATTCCTTCACCTGTTTGATTGTGTTTTCCTATAATTCTTTAAGGGATTTTTGTGTTTCTTCTTTAAGGACTTCTAGCTGTTTACCTGTGGTCTCCTGCATTTCTTTGAGGGAATTATTTCCTTTGTAAAGTCCTCTATCATTGTCTTGAGATGTGATTTTAAATCAGAGTCTTGCTTTTCTGGTATGTTGGGGTATCCAGGACTTGCTGTGGTGGGAGAATTGGGTTCTGATGATGCCAAGTAGCCTTGGCTTCTGTTGCATATGTTCTTGCTCTTGCCTCTCGCTATCTAGTTATCTCTGGTGTCAGTTGGTCTTTCTGTTTCTGACTGTGGCTTGTCCTCCCTGCAATCCTGTGTGTCAGTACTCCTGGGAGACCAGCTCTCTCTAGAAGGAATTTGTGTATGGAGAGTTGTGGTGCAGGGTCAGCTCCAAGGTGCATATGGAAATTGGAAGGATCCTGTCCCCAGCTATTCTTTGGTTCCTGTGTGTTGATGGCTCTGGGAGGGTCCCTCTTGGACCAGGAATTTGAGCAGAAGTGGTGGTCTTACCTGAGCTCACAGGTATATCAGCACTCCTGGGAGACCAGCTCTCTCTAGGTGGTATTTGGGTATGGAGCACTGTGGCACAAGATCAGGTCTGGGCGCTGTGGGACAGGATCAGCTACCGGCACAGATGAGCCAATAAGTTTGAACTATAACCTTGGTGATGTAACCTGTGCCCCTAAAAGACATAAAACTGCTTGTAATAGCCATTGGGGTCGCCTTTTCATCACTCACCTTGAGGGACTAGTTGAAGGTTGACTCTGACATGCTTGAAAATAAACCTTTTGCTTTTGCATCAATCTGCATCTCATTGTCTCACTCAGGGGTGGCTTGAAGAAAGTGCCACTGACTAAGGGTCTCAGGGGGGTCTCACATTTGGGGGCTCATCCAGGATTTGAGGAGACTCCCACTGAGTGACCACTGACTAAACTGATCGGAGGGAAAAGGATTGAGCTCAGCAACAGGTTCCTACTTTTGTTTGTCTGTGTTTGTCTCTCTGTCTTTTGCTTCCACTTTTGGCTCCTGAGCATGGTCTCAGCTGGAACACCTCTGGTTTGGTGTCTTCAATTGAGGTGGGAAGACGTGCCTTAACCCCATGACTGTGGAGAGTCTGGAGGATGCTTCAGGTTCCCCCTGGAGGGAGTCAGGTGGACTCTGCTCCTTTTGGAAACAAGAAGATACAATATCAGCAGGATTCAACCAGTCTTGCTGTAACCTATTTTCTGTGCCCGTGGCAGGGGCGAACTATCTGTATGTTGATTGTCTTGCTCTGTGTTCTTGGACTTGGACTAACATTTTTCACTTTGTTCTTGGACTTGGACTGACATTATTTTGGAACATGGGACAGACTGAATCTACTCCATTAAATATCCTAGTTAACCACTGGAGGAAAGTTAGGGAAAGAGGAGAAAACTTATCAGTAGTAGTAAAGAAGGGCAAGTTCCAAATGGCCCTCCTTCAGAGTGGGGGAGGGGCACTCATAGGGACCTTCAACTTGCAGGTGATCAAAGCAGTAGAGGAAAGAGATTTTAGGCCAGGATCCCTCGGGCACCCAGACCTAGTGATCTATATAGTTACCTGGAAGAATAAAGTGGAGGACACCCCACCCCCCATGGATAAAAGCCTTTCTTTCCCCAAGACCCACCTCACAAGTTCTGGCCATCAGGAAAAAGGAAACACAGGAGTAGGGATTTGCCCTAGAGAAAAAGATCCCCTTCAACAGTGGACCTACTACTCCAAGACCCTCTTCTTCCATATCCCCCTACTCTTGCCCCTATGGCTCTGCCAGCACCAGCACCAGCTACAGGATCCTCAGCCCATACAGGACCAGTACCCCCTTTACTGGAGGGAGGAGTGGGAGGAGGCCTCCAACTTCTAGTTCTGTCATGAGGACCTGAAGTCTGAGAGCCACCTCCACTGATACCATGGTAGCTCTCCTGCTGAGGACATATGGGCCTCTAGATGATAACAGAATCAGGCTGTGTAATATTGGCCCTTCTCTTCAGTTGACTTGTACAACTGGAAGTCCCAACACCCCCTTTCAGATAACCCCAAGGGGCTGATTAATCTCTTTGAGACTGTTTTATGTACTCACCAGCCCACCTGTGATGATGTCTGACAACTCATGAGAGTGCTCTTTACAACCAAAGAGCGAGAGTGACCAGGCTGTCATTGACAGCAGGTTTCTCCTGACTAGACCTTACTGGGACTTTAATACAGCAGAAGGTAAGGGGCATCTGAAGGTCTACTGCCAGGTTTCATTGACAGGTCTCAAGGGAGCCTCACAATGACGCACTAATTTGACCAAGGTAGGTGAGATTAATCAGGGACCAGACAAGTTGCCCACAGCCTTTCTAGAATGACTCATGAAGACATTCCATCAGTACACACCCTAGGCAGCAACAAGCACAAAGCCACTGTGACTGCGGCCCTTATAGACCAGGCTAGCAGAGATATCAGGAAAGAGCTTCAGAGGCCAGAGGGACTGCAGGATAAGTCACTGAGGAATTTAGTGCAGGTTGCTGAGAAAGTCTACCATAACAGGGAGACAGAGGAGGAGAAGGAGCAGAGAAAGAGGAAGAAGATGAAAGGGGGGTGGAAAAAGCAAAGCGACAGGAAAGGAATTTACAGAGAATCTTGGCTACAGTAGTTAGGGAAAGCAGAGAAGAGAGACCCCAACCAAAGAAAGACAGAAAACCCCTTGAAAAGGACCAGTGCGCATATTGCAAGAAGATGGGCCACTGGGCCCAAGAGTGACCCAATAAATGGAAGCCGGGGGCGGGAAATCCCAGGCCTTTGGAAAAACGCCCCAAAATGGGGAAGGTGTTAGCCCTGGGTGAAGACAGTGATTAGGGGAGATGGGGTTTGGCCCACCTCCCTGAACCCAGGGTAACGGAGAGTGGAGGGGAAACCCACTCAATTCTTGGTGGAAACAGGGCTCAACACTTGATCCTCCTCTAAGCCAATAGTCCCGTTTCCAAGAAAAAAATCTTGAGTCCAAGGAGCCACTGGAACCAAAATATATTCACAGACTACCCAAAGAACAGTGGACCTAGGTATGGGCCAGGTATCGCATTCATTCATGGTCATCCCAAACTGTCCCTGCCCTCTGTCGGGGCGAGACTTACTCTCCAAGATGGGAGCCCAGATACACTTCCTGCCTGATGGGCCGCAAGTAACTGGGTCAAAAGGAGAGCCCATGGGTAGAGGAAAGACCTCTCTCACTGACTTCTGCTGGGAGTTGAGAAAATAACCAGGCAGATGAAGTAACTGGAGAAGTGACGAAGCAGGAGCATATCCCAGTTATAGGCCTGCGTGAGCCACCTGCTGTGGAACGAGACTGGACTAAGAGATGGCCTCACTTAGAATATACAGAAGAAGAAAGGACTCAGATTGCTAGCCACCTTACCAACTATTACCAAGAGAAGGAAGGGCAGTGGTACACAAAAGAAGGAAAAACTATACACCCTAGAAAGCAAGCAAAAGACTTAATAGGAAAAAAGCTTGTCGAAAAAGTTAAGGGTAAGTTAAGTATATATAATAGACCTCAGGTTTTGGGCCAGAGAGATAGAACAGCATAAGGTATGCCAGCAAGTAAATGCTTATGTGGCCAAGAGAAAACAGGGCAAAAGACCTAGGGGAGAAAAGCCTGGAGTATATCGGGAGGTCAATTTTAGAGAAGTTAAGCCAGAAAAATATAGTTACAAATACCTTCTAGTGTTTGTAGATACTTTTTCTGGATTAGTTGAGTCTTTCCCTGCCAAGCAGGAAACAGCTACCATGGTAACCAAGAAGATATTGGAGAAAATTTTCCCGGAGTTCAGAGTGTCCAAGGTGATTGGATCAGACAACAGTTCTGCTTTTGTCTCTAAGGTAAGTCAGGGATTGACAGAGATACTGGGGACTAATTGGAAGCTCCATTGTGCTTACCATCCCCAGAGATCAGGGCAGGTAGAAAAAATGAACAGAACCCTATAAGAGATATTAACTAAACTGTCTTTGGAGACTGGCTCTGACTGGTTGGTCCTCCTACCCCTGGCCCTGTTCCAAGCCTGAAACACCCCTTACCGTTTTAACCTGACCCCTTTTGAGATCCTGAATAGAACCCCCACTCCCTTGACCCCTCCACCTCCAGAGTGACTTTTCAGGCTGACAGGGGTCTTATGACTCAACTGCAAGCTTTCCAGATCAGCCACCAGAAATTGTGTCCTAAACTTAGTACCCTGTATAACGCAGGTACCCTAGAGGTTCCACATGAGTACCAAGTTGGATCTATGTTGGGTCTATGTTAAGAGGCTTTGTTCTGAAAACTTGGAAGCAAAGTGGAGATGGCTGTTCCTAGTGTTGTTGACCACCCTGACCTCCATTAAAGTGGATGGAGTAACTGCCTGGGTTCATTTCAGACTAGCACCTATGCCTGACGCCAACTGGATAGCAGCCAGACACCCAAGCAACCCCTTTCTGCAAGGTCAGAGAAATCATGAGATGGCTATGGTATATTTTCCTTCCTGCACAGAGCCTCAGCAACCCCCACAACCCTACCAAAGTGACTTGGCAAGTATTCTTAGCCACTGAGGATGTAGCTTGGGCCACTACGGAGGAACCCTTGCCTTATACCTGGTGGACGGTCCTTGTCTTTGATCTCTGTAAGTTAGCAGTGGGCCTTGACTCCTGGGATATCCCCACCCTAGAGACACAGGGAGAGGGACTACCTGAATGTGGGGGACAAGGGACTTGCAAATCTAAACCATGTCCCAGAAGCGGTCTTTGAGAGTGGGGCTTAGGGTGCAGACACCCTAAGTTGAGGAGTGTCCTGCAAGAAACCCCTATATATGTGTGCCCCTGAGATGGGAGAAGCCGACATCAGTGTGTGTGGGAGGGGTGGGGAAACCACTTTTTCTATGCTACCTGGGGGTGTGAAACATCAGGAAGCAAACACTGGAGACCATTCTGGGAGTAGTTAAGGATTCGATAGCCAAGGTAAGAGAAGGGCTAGCCAAGCAGAAGAGAAAAAGAGAACAGAGTCAGGGCAGATTTGAGTCTACCCTTGGTTAAGCATCCTCATATCCACCTTGTTGGGACCCCTAATTATTCTCCTACTATTGTTGACCTTTGGACCCTGCATATTGAACAAGCTTACAGTCTTCATAAAAGAGAGAATAGGAGCAGTGCAGCTGATGGTTCTGTGCCAACAATATGAGACCCTGAGGACAGAACCTGAAGAATGAGTTAATTACCCAAGACCCCTGAGCATAGCTCCAGGATTGGAGCTCATACAAGAAAAAGTGGGGAATAAGGGACCCTAAGAGGTTTTCCAGTCCCACAACCTCCTTACAGCTTCCCACTCCAGCCTGGGGTCAAGGCTAGGCCAATTTCCATTCTCCACCCACTGGAACATTCTTGAATAAAAAATTCTCAGAAAAATTTCATATGCATGCCATACTTGCTAGCCAATAGGTTTAAAGGTCAATATACTTAGCCAATGAGTTTGAACTGTAACCTTACTGATGTAACCTGTGCCCCTAAAAAGTATAAGAACTGCTTGTAATAGCCATTCGGGTCGCCTTCTAGTCACTCACCTTGAGGGACTAATTGAAGGTCGACCCCAACTCAATGGAAAATAAACCTCTTGCTTTTGCATCAAGCTGGGACTCAGTGTCTCACTCAGGGGCATCTCGAAGTAAGTACCCACTGACAGAGGTTCGGGGTCTTATAGGGCAGTTTTTGATCAGCTGCCTGAGGCCTGGGATTTTCTACTAATTGACTTTCCTAGACTTACCCAGTTCTGAGAGAGATCTGGGCCTAGTCTCCTGACCAACCAGTTTGAAGTCTGTCATGGAGCCAGCCTGTTTCAGTCCTCTCACTATTGGCTCCTGTTAAAATCATCTCCTGTTATCATATAAGCTTTTATATACTTCAATCTTCATAGTTCATATTTACCAACTTTAAAACATCTTAGATCCTAAACAATTTAAGTCTTTATATCATTAATTTTTATAAACTTATATCTCTTTTGTGAGTTTTCTTTTCTACATTTGATAACAAGGAAGACTGTAAGACTATAACTATCTAATCTTCAACCTCATCGGAGACCTGAGAAGGATAAATATTACCTGAGTAAACAGGAAATACAGAGCAAGCAGCTTCCAAAACTGTAAACATAACAGAGACAGCAGGATGGCAGAGACAGTTGGCTGCCTGGACAGTCAGTCACTCAAGTTTCCTCTTCATCACTGGGGCATCCAATTTTGACTGCCAGGCCCAGAAGATTTGACAGACTTTTCAGTGAAGCAGGGATTTTGAAGTATTGTTCTACTTTGTCTCTGCCAAGCTGGGCAGTTGACTGCCCAGTGTCCTGCTTGTCCACAGTTTGAACAGCATGTTGTCATCAGTCCAGGGAAAAGGCAATTTTTTTGTCCAGTGGCCATCTTTGCCACGTTTGAAGCAAACTCCAGGTGGATGTTCTTTCATGACCATCATTCTCTTTGGAGTAGATTAGAGATGCTGCCAGGTACTGATGTGTCTCTCTGTCAGAAAAGCATTTTATTATTAAAACATCTTAAATGCCATAATCTGCAGCTCTCATAAGTATTTGAGGGCCACCTATCTATCCCAATACATCTAAATAGGCAAACATTGCTTGTTTCTAGATATTTATTTTCTGATTAAGTTTGAAAATATCTACAGGAGGCTTAATAAAGCTTATTTCTGTAAGTAACTAAACTAGCACCCAACATAACTACAAGTTTGATTATTTATAGGTGACTAACTACTAACTTGTATTTCTTAATTATTCCAAACAAGAGTTGAATCATATATAAAATACAGTGTAACAAATATAACCTTAAATTTACATCATCATTCAAAATTCCATACCATTCTAAAATATTTGACACTTGTTGCTTTCTAATCTAAAAAGAGATACAATAACCTAGTCTTATACCCTTTCATCTTTATATCCACCTTTTCCCCCATCCCCTAATACTAGATAATTAGTCCTGTTAAAACTGCAATATTAGTAAATTCTTGGTGCTCTCGATAAGCTGTAAGTATGTAACTGAAGAAGCACCATGCTAAACAAATACCAAACTATGGAATCAGGGCATTTCCAATAAGTAAAATGTATAATTGTCTGAGAAAGAGATAAAGAAATCCCGAAATCTAACCTCCTTGACTTTGTTTGCCCTTCGACCATGACAAATAACAACTTGTAACTAACTCCCTAAATGACAGCAAACATCCAGGCCAACAGAATGATCAAAACCATTCACCCCACCTCTTGGGAATTTAGGACATCGTATTCTTTAAATTGTTTCCTGATGTCTGGGGGCAAAGGCATCTTTGGGGACTCTAAGAAAATTGGGATATTGGTCAAGTCCTGGGAGATTTGGCTGTCTTACTCTCTGCCCAGGCTATGTGGGATAGGAAAGTGCTCAGCTTCATTGAAGTCTTCATTGGTGTCTGGTCTGTTTGCTCTGAAAAGACATAAACTTATAAAGCTAATATTATAGGGACATATCTGCACTAACACATGTTTGGAATGTGCAGTGTGCACAAAAAATCTAATGATGATTCTCTGTTCTGTGTCTGAGCAGGTGAAAGGCATCAATCAATTCTTATACATCCACTTGGATTGTATAACCCAACTATAATATGTATCCCCACCCACGAAATATGAAAGGATAGCCTGAACTCATCAGTCATGAGGCCCCATTGCCTGTCGGTAGACATTTGGCTGTTTCTGCACCTTGGATGAGCAGGTAAGTACAGTGGACAGGAATGTGTGGGCATATAGCCCATGAAAAGTTGCCCTGCCATAGTCTGCAGGCAACTTTTTCCAGTCTTGTCCCTTGAGACTGGTGGACTCTCTCCTGGGAGCCCATTCCTAATTAAACCTGCCATTTTTACTTTTAATTTGGCTGAATTGGCTTATTTCATTGGCTGAGAAAACCTATCAAACGGTACTTGAGGAATGACACCTGAGGTTGTCCTCTAGCCTGTATACACACAGAAACTCATAAATCACAGAGTAGATTAGGGACATGGAGGGGAAGATGGGCAGTTGCTGATCAGGGCAGTGGGAATAGAATGTGCTCTCTAGTCTAGATTTTTGCTCTGCAATGGCATACCTTTACATGTACTGTGACATGTAGTTGGAAAACTGTGCAGAGGCCTGGTGGTAATTAGTCCTGTTAAAACTGCAATATTAGTAAATTCTTGGTGCTCTCGATAAGCTGTAAGTATGTAACTGAGGCAGCACCGTGCTAAACAAATACCAAACTATGGAATCAGGGCATTTCCAATAAGTAAAATGTATAATTGTCTGATAACAAAGAGATTCATAAATATCACACTACATATGTGATCTGAGAAAGTTAATTGACTTATAAACACACAAAAAAAGTAATGTTTAATTCTATTTTCATATGACTATTTTCTGTAATTGTGTATTATTTTGCAATTAAAGGCATTCATGGGGTAATTTAGGGGAATCACCAGGCAACCTCGGCTCCTGATCTGCACTAATGGCTGCTGACCCTGAGTTGCTGCATGAGTGCTCTGATGGGAGGCAGGGGGACAGAGATGCAGGTTGTTTCAGTGTCTCTCACAGGGTTGTGGAATCCCTGCTACACAGTATCACCCATACCAGCCTGCTGTGACTGTCTGAAAAGAAGTCTGTGTGGTGAGTGTGAGCTCTGCCCTTCTGTGGCCCCTGTTTCACATGTGGAAGTGGAAAGGTAAGGGTTCTTTGGAAAGTCGATTGGATGGTGTTTTGCTGGGCAAACATGTGAAGGAATGTTTAGCAGAAGCAGATATAGGTGAAAGGATGTTCTGCTAAAGCAAGCATGTGAAAGGATACATGATGAATGATTCTTTGCTAACAACATGCATGGATTGGTCTGCCTTACATTGTGTGGTTGAACTGCATTTGTCGGGACTCCACAGAGAGAAATGCACCAAAAAAACTTCTGGTGATGTGCTGCAGTTTCTTGCCACTTACGACAGTTTGGTCTGGTTGGCAGAGTGATGTCAGCTGAAACAGGCACACATGCTAAGATGAAACATGTGTGAGCCAAGACCCGTGGAGGACATGTGATGTTTAGAGGGTGTAGATAGAACATGAGGGGCAGTGATGGAGACAGAGCTAGACTTGCTTATAGAGCTAGCTGTGCAATGTGCGTGAGTCTCACTCTTCTTTGCTGATCTTTGCTTCACTTCTTCTGGTGTTCCTCCTGCTGACCTGTGCTGAATGCTGAGGCCTGGCTGTCTCTGCTAGGTTGTGTCACTGATATTGCTAACCTAACTTTACCGACTGTACTACTGCCGTATCCATGAAGTGTTTGTGAGTGGATCAAACTGCTATTGCTAACCTATGAACTGAATTGATTTTGAGACAACACAGATGGGAGTTGCCCCAAAGAACCTTTCTAAACAGGTCCACTTCCCCCATATCCTTTCTTTCCCACTACCTCTGGTGGGTGGTGGGCTAAAAGGGAGGTTAAAGTGTTTAAGAACCATCATTAAAAATAAGGTTTGAAAAAACTAAAAGTTATAGTCACTCCTCGGCAACTCCCAATGTTTATGACTTCTGTCACATGCTGACCCTATGACTCAGGTTTATGACTTCAGTCTCGTGCTGACCCTATGACTCAGGTGTATGACTTCAGTCTCGTGCTGACCCTATGACTCAGGTGTATGACTTCAGTCTCGTGCTGACCCTATGACTCAGGTGTATGACTTCTGTCACATGCTGACCCTATGACTCAGGTTTATGACTTCAGTCTCGTGCTGACCCTATGACTCAGGTGTATGACTTCTGTCACATGCTGAACCTATGACTCAGGTTTATGACTTCAGTCTCGTGCTGACCCTATGACTCAGGTGTATGACTTCTGTCACATGCTGACCCTATGACTCAGGTTTATGACTTCAGTCTCGTGCTGACCCTATGACTCAGGTTTATGACTTCAGTCTCGTGCTGACCCTATGACTCAGGTTTATGACTTCTGTCACATGCTGACCCTATGACTCAGGTTTATGACTTCTGTCACATGCTGACCCTATGACTCAGGTTTATGACTTCAGTCTCGTGCTGACCCTATGACTCAGGTTTATGACTTCAGTCTCGTGCTGACCCTATGACTCAGCAGAACCAGTTTTGATGAAACACTTGCAGATACTCTGCAATGTTTGGAGTGAATGGAGGGGCTATATTCTGATAAATTGTAAATAGAAAATGGATTTCATCTGTCTGTCCAACCGCAGCACCATACTCTGCAGTGCTGGTGTGTGTCCTTCATGATTGTAAGACTGGCTGGGAGCTACAATTCACAATTGTATGAGGTTCAAGCTACACAATGGAAACATTAAAACTAAAAATTCAAAGTATAGTTTCCACAATGTGTGTGGCTTTCCACATCATAATGTAAACAAACAAACAAACAAACAAACAACTCTAAGCCTGTCTAGTATAGGTTTGGGTCTGTGCTGAGGTAGGGACAGACTTCTGAACTTCTGAACATGACATATATGTTCTAGCACACCCACATAAATGAATCTGCATTTACACATATATGTGTGCATGTGTGTGCATCTCCTGCAGGTCTTTGAGCAAGTGGATATAGGTACCAGAGAACCTGGGGTAGGGAGAAGCCTATGTGAATTACTGGAACTTTCCCTAGGTTAGCAATGATGTTGCCGTGTTCTGAAATCTAACAACTACAATGGCCGTTTCTGGAGCTACCACTGTGTTTCCTCTTGTATATGTGACATCTCATAAGTCAGGGACATGCTTATGTATATATATTTATATTTCTGAAAAATATGATACATGGCTACTTTTGATTAAGCAGTTAGAGATGGGGGCTGGAGAGATGGATCAGTGGGTAAGAGCACTGACTGCTCTTCCAAAGGTCATGAGTTCAAATCCCAGCACCCATATGGTGACTCACAACCATCTGTAAAGATGTCGGATGCCCTCTTCTGGTGTCTGATGACAGCTACAGTGTACTTACATATAATAAATAAAAAAAATCTTTTTAAAAAACAAACATAAACAAAAAAGCCGGGCAGTGGTGGCACACACCTTTAGTCCCAGAACTTGGGAGGCAGAGGCAGGCGGATTTCTGAGTTCCAGGACAGCCAGGGCTACAGAGAAAAACTCTGTCTTGAAAAATCAAAAAGAAACAAAAACAAAAGCAGTTAGAGATGGTTGTTTTCTTATTTCTAAACAGCTGCTCGGGTATTGTTCCTCCCTGTCATCGGGAATTAAAAATGCTGAGGGCATTTCTATTTTCCTTTAGAAATTTCTTCAGAAAGAATTCACTCTCGGAACCTCTAAAGAATTCTACCAGGCGCATCTTTGCTCTCCACGTGCTGTATGGGTCTGCTCTACGGGGTGACCAGGAGAGGGCGCCAAACTCTTGGCCTCGCCAGAGCTGTTGAGAGTTGGGAACCTTTTCTATTCAAGCGTTCCGGGTCACTTGATTTTACTAATGTACAAACGCAGGGTTGTTTCCCTTGATTATATCTTTTTAAGAAAAACGCGGGACATATCTATTTTTACTTTTCTCTCAAGTCTGTTGCTAAGGAAAGGAAAATGGCTCTATTCCCTATCACTGTTAGGACAAATGCCTATCTGAGGCGCCGTGGGTAGCCTGCCAAAGCGCATGTTGGCTTCAGGCTCACTCAGAGCGCAAGTACCTGTGGCTTTCAACGTTTCTCACCCCATCCCCCACCCTCAACTTCTCCAGGCTCCGGCTTCTCTCCCCCAGTTTCTCCTTCCCTTATAACCCAGTTATTTCGACTGTGCTCTCCGTCTTCCTGTCTTGGCCCGTTCCCTCTTTCCCCACTCTCCAGATCTCTTTTGCTCTCTTTCTCTCTTGCCACAGCCTGGTCCAATCTGCTGACTAGTTTAATTTTACTACATTCCCCCTCTGTTATGGATTCTTCCAGATGCCTCTAGCTGTTCTCTCCCTCATTTCTCCAATAAAAACTTTCCCCTCCACCATATTTCGGAGCAATTATGTCCTCAGTTTATATACTCACTATAGTTGATAAATGAATGGGAAGAGAGTCCAAGGCTTACCCTGCCTTTACTATTCAAATAATCCCTCAATGTGGCTAAGTTATCAGTAAAGTGGAGAATTTTGAGGCGTTTGTTGTCTGTTGTACAAGTTTGGGGTGTTTTCTTTGAGACTGGGTCTTACACTATGTAGCTCAGGTTGGTCTAGGGTTCTTGCCTCCTCCTCAGAGCTGGGACTCCAGCAGTTCTCAGTATGGAGACAGCTCTTCGTTTTTCTTTGTGTGTTTATGGTGTATGTATGTATTATATGTGTACCTTCATGTGTGTGCACACGCTCATTTGTACGAGTGAGTGTGGGCGTGCATGTGTCACTGCATGTGGAGGTCAGAGGTTAACCTCAGGTGTTGGCCTTTCCTCTTGTTTGAGACAAGATCCAGTCAGCTGGGAATTTGTTTTTTTTTTTATTTTTTTGAGTATAGCTCTGGCTATCCTGGAACTCACTCTGTAGACCAGGCTGGCCTCAAACTCAGAAATCCGCCTGCCTCTGCCTCCCAAGTGCTGGGATTAAAGGCGTGCGCCACCACTGCCTGACCCAGCTGGGAATTTGTAAGTCTTGCTAAATAAAACAAGATAAAATAAAATAAAATAAAATAAACAAAATAGAGCTGCAAGGCCAGTGCTAACTGTAATTAGGTAAACAGCCTGTCTGCCCACTGGAGGGAGGTAACAACCACGGAGTGGCCAGGAAACGGATGCCCAACGAGGGGGAGGGGAGATGGCTGTGGAGCCCAGCACCAGTGCAGACAGAGGGAGGACCAACTCCAGGAACAGGAAGTCCTCCCAGTATAAACAGCTTGAGTGAAGGCTTAGAGGCTATCAGGCAAACCAGGCACCTGATCAATGGCAGTTAGCTGAATACGGCAGAGATGGACCGTCCAGGCGAAAGGGACAAGAAACAGAACTTTCCGAGCAGGATCTGGCCAGTGTCCAAAGGCTGGATAGTGTTCTTCAGTCTGTGTTCTTTTCATACACCATATGTAGTTGTGTGGGTCTCAGCGGAGATAAGCCACAGCTGTAAAATACAGGTTGAATTTCAAAGGCAGAGTAGCAAAGAAAAACCAGTGCCCGTACATGCCTGTAATAATGATTGCTCATTAAATGGTTGTATTGAAGATATGATGTGTTAAATAAAATACATCTTAGAAATCATTTCACCTGTTTCTTTTTACTTTTCTGAAACTATTTCAAGAGATGGAAAGTTCCCTTTGTTGCCCAGACCAAAAACTCCTGACTCAAGCAATCCTCCTGCCTCAAGCTAACAAATAGCTGAGACTGTAGATTCATGCCAACATGTCTAGTCACCTTTTTTTTAAAAAGTGTGATCACTGGTCCAGTGGTTCTCAACCTTCCTAAGGCTGCAACTCTTTAATACAGTTCCTCATGTTGTGGTGGCCCAGAGCCACAAAATTATTTCATTGCTACTACGTAAGTTTAATTTTGCTACTGTCGTGAGTCATAAGGTACATATCTGTATGCAGGATATCTGATACGTGATCCCAAGTGGGTTGTGATCCACAGATTGAGAATCTCTGCACTCATGGGTCTGAAGAGATGGTTTGGTGGGTAAACAGCACTGCCCACTTCTGCAGAGTACCCAGGTTCAATCCCTGCACCCACTTGGCAGCTCATAACCATCTTTCACTAGAGTCCCAGGGGATCTGAGACCCTCTTCTGGCATTCAGGGGTACCAGGCATGAATGTGGTTGGTGCCTGGACATACTTGTAGGCAAAACACTTATGAACTATGCTAATAATTAAACTTTTTTAAATGTAGCCACTAGAAAATGGGAGCTACAGATGTGCCCGGCCCACACGCTTATAACACAGGAAGCAGGCAGAGATGGAGTGAAGGCAAGTCTGGGTGAAGGAATGGTAAGATAGATGAAAGTCAGGACAAGCAGAGTGAGAGGCGGGAGGTCCGGGGGTGGCTGGGTGAGAAATAAAACTGACAAGGAGGAAGAACAGGCCATACTCATGACCGATGAGCATTTCATGTAGATTAGTCAGAGTTGGGCAGTCAAGATGGCTCAGCTCAGTGGGAAGTGTTGGCTGCCAAGTCTCAGGCTCACATGGTGGAAGAAGAGAAATGTCCTCTGACTTACACCGGTGACACTGGGACCACTGTTTTATAAGTAAGAGTCCTGGGTCAGAGGAAGCAAGAATGACAGTGACATGTGTCCTCCTCTCAGTAGGGGACTCTGGGAATCGTTTCAGCAGTGGTAGATAGGTGTTCTCAATCATGTTTGAAGCCACAAAGGACACTATTTTTGCCTGGCACCTCCTTTAGGTAAAGTACATGCATTCAGTGCAGAGACCTCACATGCAGGCTATCTCGAGGCACCTCACATGCAGGCTATATCTCTGGGCACATTCTGGACTACATCCCTGGATTTCCGGGCACCAGGCTGTGGCCAGGACTCTGTAATCTCTTCCACCCCTGTCCCCTGAAGCCATGAGCCTAGTGTGGCCTCAATGGACCACATGTCTCATATTTCAAGGTCTGTCCACAGGTCATGGCTCAGAACCCAAAGCCATTGGTCAAGAAAAACTGTGAAGGCCTTCCATGAGACCCCAAGCAGGGACTGCCGGAACCCAGGCAGGAGCTGTGGCACTCCTCCCAAGCAAGGTTAGCCTTTTGTGGTGAGGACCACATCCTGTCCTGCCTGGCCTCTCTCTAAGTTAGCTTTAATAATAGCCTCACAGGTCACTCAGCCATCATCTACGACTGCTTCTTTGCTCTAAAGACAGAACTGGGTATTTCAACAGTCAGGTTCACAAAGCCAAGGCTGGGAAATCTGTCCTTTGAGAAATGCTAGCTGGCCCATCACTCCTCTGCACAGAAGGCACATGCATCTCAATAACCCTGGGGCCTTCACTGCTATCTGGAGCCATCTGGGGATGGCTCACATTGGAGAGCATGTGCTGTGTAACTCATCAGGTAGCAGAGGCCACACCCACAATGCACATGACAAAGGTCTGTCCATCCCAAAACATCACTAGTAACAATGAGGGGAACCTGCTCCACGCCTGTCACTTGGCACCTGCTCTCCCCCAAAGTAGAGGCCCAGTGGTGGCATTTGCTGGGCTCCTTTACTCTGTAACTGTGGAGATGACAAAGGACAGGAGACCCTGTCCTTTGCAAGGTCCTCCACCAAGATGTTTTTATCATCCATTTGCCCCGTGATCATAACAATAGGGCTCAGACAAATGCTCTGCCCCAGAGATGGGTACCTGGCCAAACTGAGCATGAACTTTGACCTAACCAGTTCTTAAACTGGTTCTGAGATCACAAACCAGCCAAACCAAACTCAGTAAAAACAGCTTTAATTCTACAATCCAGCCTCCGATGGGGCTCACGGCAACACTGCAATACAAGGAAAAGCTGGATGGCTCCATCTTCTTGGCTCTGCGAAGCCCCGTGTTCTACCCCTCCTTCCCATACCAGACTAGCCAAGCAAAGTAAACGCCTTTTCAGTTCAGGGTCTGAATGTCTCCAGAGCCTAAGCTCCCGAATCTGTATGCTACCTTTCTCCTTCCCACTCCCTCTCCATCCTCTTCTTTTCCTGGCTCCGGAGCCCCACGGCGCAGTAATACACAGCCTCGTCCTCAGGCTGCAGTTCAGAGATGCTCAGATATCCCAGGTTCCTGGCCGTATCTTTGGATCCGGAGAAGCGAGGGGGGATATTGGGACCCTGGTGCTTGTCTGAGTGTGAGAAGTATCTCAGCAGGAACCTGGGAGGGTGGCCTGGCCTCTGCTGGTACCAGTAAATGCTGTAAATTCCAATGCTATGGCTGCTGCTCAGGGTACAGGTGAGGTGGATGGTGGCTCCAAGGGAGGAAGAGGCTGAAGAAGGCTGATGCAGCATGGGCTGAGGGCCACAACCTGAGAAGATAGAAGCATGCCCATCACTGGGGCAGAACAAGGCCAGAGGAGGGCCAAGGGGGCTCTGGGCCCCAAGAGTTCCCTTACCTGTGAGGTGGGCCAGCAGCATGAGCAGGACAGACGTCCAGGCCATGACTCCAGACCTGCAGCACCCTGCCCCTACAGCCACTGCTCCTGAGCCCTGACCAGCTGGGAAGCACTCTCCTCCCTGCTTTGAGGAGAGGGTCGTTGCACCCCTGGTTCCTGCTCACCACCCTCTCAGGCTTTCTGAGCTCTGTAACGGTCACTTACCAGAATGGTCTAATGGAAGCTTTTGTGGCTCTGGGTTTGACCCAGGGAAGCATTCTGGGAGGAAGCACCTGCTACAAAGACGTGGGCCAGAACCCAGGAGTTAGCTGGTGGGCTCATCTCCCTGAGGGAGAGTGACCTCAACTCCCTGCTGAGTGGCTTAGCTCCACGGAAGCAGATATGTTGTTCATGTTCAAATGGCTGGTGAATGGGACAAGAGGACCCACCCTCGAGTTAGTAAAAACTACTTCTTCATGAAGCAGGGAATTGGGGGTCTCAGAAAGAGGAGAATTCTCTGATCCCTTCTGAGCTACACAAGAGCCTTCAACCTGGATCTTCCCCACCTAGAACAAAGTGGCTTTAGAAAGACAAAGTAGCCTCCCCATACTCAGCTCACTGCACATGTGCCTGCTACAGACTAAACTGTACCTCAGTCTTACATTGAAGCCATATTCTTCAATGGACCTATATGTGCAGTTAGGAGCTATTAGAAGTAACTAAGCTTAAGTGAGATGGGGGCCTGAAAACAGAAAAGTTGAACAGACACTGTGGCTGGGGGATGTCAGGAGAAGGTCTCCATGTCCGTGCTGAGACATCCTGGGTCAGATCCTTCCTCTAGAAGCTTAGGAAGAACCTGCTGATGCCCTGACTTTGGACTTTCAACCTTCAGAGACAGAAGAGAGTTAATTTCTGTTGTTTAAGTCACTTAGCATGCAGAACCTTACCCCCTGCATCCTTAGGAAATGGATACAGGAGTAACCCTCTCTGTGTGGGCTACAGTAGTAAGCTGTCATCCATCGGGTATCAAATAAAAAACAGAAATTCATCTTTTTCACATGTCAAAGTTGCAAAGTTCAAGTCCAGAGCTCCAGCTCATTCTGCCTGCTAAAGGCTTTTTTCTAACTCCCAGAGGCTGCACTTGTTCCTGATCTCACATGATAAGGGAAACGGAGCTCTGTGGAGCCCTCTCATAAAGACTTGCAATCCCCAAAGGCCCTGCCCCCTCCCCATCACCTTGAGGATTACTATTTCAGCCTGTGAATGCTAGGAGACACACATATTCAAACCATAGCCAAAGTGACTCTTGAGTGGCCTCAGGAGCCTCCCCCACATGCTCATTATCCTATAAAAAGCTGAAGCTTCTTGACCCCTGAACCCTCCTGCTGCCTCTGTGACCCGGCATGTACCAGCTAACACTGAGTCATCTTGTCTGCAGTCACACATGATGGGGTCTGAATAAATGAGCCTGTGTCTGGGCCAAGGCTGGAGTCTGTTCTTCCTGCATTCTCACAGAACAATATCATCAGCACCAAAGGAGGGTGGGAAGGTCTCTGCAGGCATAGGGCACTTTGAACAGTCTTCTTTAGTCATGGTTTGTGGGCCTACATGTGGAGGCCCTGCTGGGTGTGGGTGCGAGGGGAGAGGGGGAGGGCAGGGGAGCTGCTTCCACCATCTCAGCGCCACCACTGTCGCTGCTACTGTCTTGGTTACCCGCACTGCTCAGCGCCCAGTCCGGTCTGGGGCTGACGAAGGCCTCCTAGCCAGGGAGGATTGCGGGGGAGAGGCTGGTGGTGTTTCAGGAGAGGGGACCTCTTCCCTCGTGTTACAGCTCTTTATGACAGAATCTCCCAGATGACAGAGTAATCCTCAAACACCCTTTATTAAACTATAGGATTCAGGATAGGATTTATATACAATTTGGGGGTGCTCTGGGGTTTGGCAGCGGGTACTTCTCATTGGCTTGGATTGAGAGCCTGGGGAAACCTTATTTACATGTGGGGAAAGCTTGTTGCTGCAACTACATGACTGACAGCCACACATCTCTCCTGCAGGGGGTGGGGGTTGTGAGGGCTGCAACCGTGGCAGGGGTTGGGGTCCAGAGGGAGGTGACTGAACTCCTCCCGATACCTTGTAGGTGGAAGCTCCATTTACAATGTCATAGGTGGAAGCCACCCCCCACTGGGTCTCCGGGGTTCAAAGTCTTTGCTCTACCTGAAACCAGGGTGCCTGTGCACAGATCATCTCCCGAAAACTCCTTTTTCCTTTTTTAACACAAATGCTAGGGAGAGAAATAAGCATATAGAAAGAGAAATAAGTATTTAAATAAAGAAGCAAGAAAATCTTAGGTTGAAAGCATTGCTTAGTTGTTCCAGAGCAAAGTCTCAGGTGTCACTTTTGCGAGCTTAAATTAGATGGCGGAGGGGCCTGCCTTGCCACAAGGCGGCAGCGCTCCTAGCGTTTTCCCTTGTTTTTTCTTGGAAAGGAGATGAAAAGGCCAACCTTTGTGGGGAAACAAAAGAAAATCGCAGGACCTGGCGTGTGCGAACACAGTTGGGGGGGGGGGGGCACATGCCAGGACGGGCCAGTGGCACGTGGGCCTCGTTCTCGGGCCAAGGTAGCATGCATGTCGCAGGGGACACAGGCGGACACGGAGCCCGAGTTGGGTTTTTGGGGAAGCAGGCAAGATGCACGCGTGCCTCAGCACAATGGGGAGCGAGCAGGTCTCTGCGCGTGGGCACGCACGGGCGTGCAGAGAAATCTCACGCAGAAGGCGTGTCAATTCTGGTGTGGATTTCTCTGCCTGTTACCTGTGCTCACAGACTGTCTGTGTGGCTGAATCCCAGATGACGGCGCGTAGCAGCTAGCTCCGTGTGACGAATTTAATAAGAGGCGGCCCATAGCTTTAATGTTTTATTATTAAGAAAATAAAAAGAGAAAAGAGATAGAAAGACAAAGGAAGAGGAAAATAGATAAGAAAAGCCATGACCATGTGGAAAGGGGAGAAAATGGAGAGACAGAGAGAAAGACAAAGAACAGGGCCGGGGGAGAAAAAGAGGGAGAGGGAGTGGGAGAGGGAGAGAGAGAGAGAGAGAGAGAGAGAGAGAGAGAGAGAGAGAGAGAGAGAGAGAGAGAGAGAGAAAGAGAGCACACACGCTGAGGGGTGCTATTTACAGTGAGTCGGGTTGTCAGGTAACCGAGAGGTAGGAGAGAATGGCTGCAGGCAGGTGACTGCAGAGGCGGAGTCAGACTAGAACCTGGGGCGGGGCCACATGTCTCATTAAGGTCCCACAAACCTTAAAAATACAAAAAAACAGAAACAAACAAACAAACAAAAAACCCCTTAGTTAAGGAAAGAAAAAAGGAGAGGCTTCCAAGCCAAAGTAGCATCGGCTTTATGGCTATTGAGAGGCAGAAAGAACCCACCCCCCTTCAGAGCTAGTAACTGAGGGAGGGCAGGGGAGGGAGCCAGCCAGGGCACAAGACATGGGGAAATAAAAGGTTGGGGATCCCAGTCCCACCAGAGTTCGCCGACACTGGTCGGGCAGACACGGGAGACTGCAGCGTGACTTCACGAACCACCATGAGGCGGAATGGACCATAGGAGGTCCGCTGGATTCTGCCCCAGGGGGTGAAGAAAGTGTAGTTCTGGTGGTTCTTAGCCCTGCGAACCTCACTGAGCGCTGAGAACGAAGCTGGAGGGGGAAGGCGCTCTCTGTTACCAGGTGGGGGGTCCGGCTATGAGATGCTCCGAGACCCCATCCGCGGGTGAAAAGAGCTGCCTGATCTGGGATGAAGGGAAAAAAGAGGGCAGTGGGGGAGGCGCGTGCGCTGGGCTGGTCCCTGTGAATGGGCGGGTTTGTGCTCTGCTTGGGGCGCCCGCTGTGGGAAAAAAAGGGGAGTGGGACGTAGAGCATGAGACTTTTAATCTCAGGGTTGTGGGTTCGAGCTCCATATTGGGTGCCAACCTCTGGGAAAAAATGGAGAGCAGGGGCGGTGACAGCACGGGTCCCACATAGGAGAAATACTGGCAGGCAAAGCCCGCATGGGGAGAAGATAGGGGGACACCGGCAGGACCACACACTGCACCGAGATAGGGACTGTGGGTGCCCAAACCTATAGAGCACGAGACTGCCTGGCTAGCGGGGAAGCCGTTCTGGCATAGACCTCCTGGGTACCTGTTGAGGAAGCTACTTGGCTGAGACGCAGCTTGGCTGTGAGGAGGCTCGGATCCTTCCCTGGTGGCTGGAAATGCTGAGTCCTGCTCCATGCTTCTAAGCGACGGATTTTGATAAGAAGAGACAGTTCACAGTTTTAATGCTTTATTATTAAAAGAGTAGAAAGAGAAAAGGAGACAGGAAAGTAAAGAGAAAAAGAGAAGATAGAGAGATGAGGGAAGGCCATGACCACATGGAAAGGAGGAAAAATATAGAGAGAGAGGGAACAGAAAGAGACGAGGGGCAAGAGAGACGAGAGAAAGATGAGAGAGAGGTGAGAGAAGGCCATGACCACATGGAAAGGAGGAAAAATATATAGAGAGAGGGAACAGAAAGAGATGAGGGGCAAGAGAGACGAGAGAAAGATGAGAGAGAGGTGAGAGACAAGAAAGAGCAAGAAGCCTTCTTTTATAGTGGGCTGGGTTACCTGGCAACAGCCAGGTAACTGAGGGGCGGGGAAAGCCTGGATGTAGCCAGGTGACTGCAGAGGTGGAGTCCAGCCAAAACACTAGGGGCCTGGGTCATGGTCACACGTGACTGATGGCCACAGGATTATGGAGTTGAGTAGTCAGCAGTCTGGGAGCATAGCTCACGGGTTCCGTCCCTTGTAGAAGTGTTCTATCAGGTCTCTGGAGTGGCCCTGCTCAACCAAGCTGCAGACTGTCTCACACCACTGTCCCACAATGATTGTAACCATGTCTGTGACCTGTTGCTCCTCCCTCCTCACACATGCTTCAAAGCAGGGAATGACCCACTGGACACTCAGTTCCAGACTGAGAGGGAAATTATGGTCAGTCATTCACTCGTTTCTGTACCCACTAGTCCATCCACATGTTTGGCTTGTGCTTATAAAAGGTTTGTATTGCCTGGCTCCCACAAAGAGCCTCAGGATCAGAGCTGGTGATGGTCCTGCCGCTTGTGAATGTCAGTGCTACAACCAGACCTCCTGTGGTTCCCTCTCACTGCTGACAGAATTAGATATTTCTGGTCCTAATGATTCTCAGAAAAGAAATATGGTTGAGAAAACAGAGGAGCCAAGAACCACATCCAAAATACAGACACACGGTCCCACACCCAACCATACAGACACCCTGATCTCACATCCTACCATACAGACACCCTGGTCCCATACCCAACCATAGAGACACCCTGGTCTCATGCCCAACCATATAGACATCCTGGTCATACAGACATTCCATCCTGCAGAGAAGCTCCTTAAGTAACAGGATGTTTTAAAGGGAGGCTCCTTAAGACTCAGGAAGTAAACAACACAGAAGTTTCAGGAAGTCCCTGAAACTAACCAGATTCTAGGTCCCTCCATCCCCAAAAAAGTCTTTGTTTTTACAGACTTAACCTCTTCTTCTAGGACCCTCATACCACCCACTTGGAAAGACTGACCTCAAATGGTTACCACATGTAAGGGGAAATGTCTGAAGCCTCCTAGACACTACTGGAGAGGGTTCAGGTGTTGTGAAATATAATGCCACAAGGGGGTATCTTTAGTGGGCCTGAGCCAAGGTGTACCCATGAGAAATTATGCCTTGCAACAGATCTGGTGTAAAAGAGGCTTATTGAGGGAGGGGAGAGGACTGAGGACCTGAGGGCGGATAGAGGTAGACAAGTGGACATGTAGACAGACAGACAGACAGGCAGGCAGGCAGCAGAGAGGAGCCATGAAGGCAAAAAGAGGGGTCAAAAAGGAGGTGTGCAGAGAGATAGAACACAGAGAGGGAAATGGAGTTGCTGGCAGTCCTTTTTATCACTAGCATACACCTGGTGCACCAGGCAGCGGCAAGCAATAACATGACCAATTAATTGCTGGGTTCCTGCAGGCAGGCCAGTGGAATTTCCTGTACACTAACACCTGGCCCCTGCAACATTTGGATTTAGAAAGAAGTTGCATACTCTTGAATTAAGCTTTCTCTTGGCCCTGAAACCTTACCCCCACCTGTCTCTTTCACCATTCCCATGCCCAGCATCTAGACTCATAGATGGTAGGGTATGGCACTTGATAGAGGTGATAAATTCCATTCTTCTTCCAGGCTATATACAGCCCTTCTTCAGACCAGAACAAGATTATTGAGTACTGTGACAGACTTCGAGGTCTACAGGACCTCAAGGCTACCAGAAGCCCATTCAACCCTTCTGCCTGGTTTGCAGAGTTAAAGATTGTTTTTATCATTATTTTATGACAATGTTCTGTGCATTGATACATTCTGTCCTGCAGAGAAGCTCCTTAAGTAACAGGATGTTTTAAAGGGAGGATCCTTAAGACTCAGGAAGTAAACAACACAGAAGTTTCAGGAAGTCCCTGAAACTAACCAGATTTTAGGCCCCTCCATCCCCAATCTTACATAAGCAGTAAGGACCATTAAGGAGAGCTAACTAGAAGAGTCTCAGACAAGCAGCACTACCTGGAAGAGGCCCATATCAGTACAAGGGACATTCTCCAGTCTGTTGATTTGCCTACACATTGTACAATGAGTTCCAGGTTTCCAGCTCTTATGAGCTGTGATGGCTAATATTAGTTATAATACTATGCTGGAGATGTGTGTGTGTGTATGAAACAAAAATGCCTCTAGTGTATAAACCCCTAGTTGTATATGCTGTACCTTGTCAGGCCATTTCCCCTTTCCTCAAATGTTGAAGACTATTGTTTTTTTAATGATTTATTTACCAATTTTATGTGCATTGGTGTTCTGCCTGCATGTATGTCTGGTGTTGGACCCCTAGAACTGAAGTTACAGACAGTTGTGAATTGTTGGGGGGGGTGCTGGAAACTGAACTCCAGTCTGCTGGAAGAGCATCCAGTGTTCTTAACTGCTGAGCCATCTCCCCAGCCCTTAAAAAACTATTCTTAAAATTAACTGATAGTGAAAATTTTTCTGTTCTTGCAAGTCATAAGGTGAACTGCTACTTCTGCTGTTGTAATCAAGCTTACTCACTCCACTCAAAATAACTAAGACAACTGCAAGACACACATGTTTAAAAAGACCTTTCCTACATGTAGGCAGAATATGTATAATCTTGTGGGTTTGCCTTTACAAGTTCTGGGCTGATATGACTAGGTGCATCTTGAGAGCTCTTTCAGGTGTAGTCCTGGTGCTGTATCTGAATAAAAAAAAATCCTCTTCTTACTAAAATTTATTCATGTAGAGGGCTGGAGAGATGCCTCAGCAGTTAAGAGCACTGACTGCTCTTCGAGAGGACCCAGGTTCAATTCCCAGCACCTACATGGCAGCTCACAAGTATAGGCTTAAAATTTTCAAACCCTTCTTTTAATAAGTGTTCCTAAATGCTTTAACCTCCTTTCTACCCTACCACCTACCCGAAGTAGTAGGAAAGAGAGATTAAGAGGATACAGGGGAAGTGGGCCTGTTTAGAAATTGTTCTTTGGCACAAATCCAATCTGGAGGGCTCCTTGTGGATGGTACCATTCCTGGGCTGGTCTTGGGTTCTATAAAGGAACAGGCTGAGCAAGCCAGAGGAAGCAAGCCAGTAAGGAACATAACCCCATGGCCTCTGCATCAGCTCCTGCTTCCTGACCTGCTTGAGATCCAGTCCTAACTTCCTTTGGTGATAAACAGCAATTTGGAACTGTAAGCTGAATAAACCCTTTCCTCCCCAACTTGCTTCTTGGTCATGATGTTTGTGCAGGAATAGAAATCCTGACTAAGACACCACCAACGTATATAAAATAAATATAAATAAATTGTTTTTAAAAATTGTATTCATGGTCATGGTGAATCTTTGAGCAACCCCAGACCTATAACATTCGGTCAGAGATCTGGGTATTCAGCCTGCTTCACTTTTTTGTTCTGACCAGCCTTGGGCCCTTGGAGTTCCAGGGAACTGGGAACTGAGAAACAGGAAAAGCCCAGCCTTTAGAAAGAGTTGCCAGTTCCCTATGTATACAAGGGCCTCGGGAGTCAGAGCTTCCAGAGTACTGGAAGCCGAGACCTCAGGTAGGTCCAGCAATTTTGAGGAAGCCACCTACAGGTCCTCAACACCCAGATTGTGAAAAAGAGGCATCTGAAAGCCCCTGGAGGTGTTAGTAAGGATACTTTCTGTATGCAGTGTACATCTGTCTGTGGACTCATGAGAAGGCTGAACACCGCCTTACTTCCTGAGTCTGAGGGACTGTTACAGCTCTGATGGAAAGGTGCCCTGGCAGGAAGAGCCAAGGAGTACCACAAAGTCACACAGCACAAAACTCACACAAGACGTTTATTAGGAAAGACACAAGAAAGTGACTGCCAGTGCTTGGGCAAGAGGCAGCAGAGACTGAGCAGAAGGCAGGCTTACATAGAGATTCTTTCAGGGCAGAGTTTTCCAGGGTGGGGACTTCTAGGGTGAGGATTGATGGGATTTCAAGTCATCATCTTGGCCTGAGCCCAAGAATTGGTGGGATTTCAAGCTCAAGGGTTAGTGGGATCTCCAGCCCCAGAAATGAGTCTACACTACAGAGCAGAGTTTGACCACCTGCATCTGGAAGAACTGGGGCCGGCTGGCCATTATGGCTCTTTGAGTGTTCTGTGGGAAGAGCATGGTGGTTGGAGGTCCTCAGGAGCAGAGCCTGGCCACTCATAAGCCTTGAGAGGCTTACAGAGACCCTCAGGATGGGAGGGGGAGGAGACTGGTTTGGTTTGCAAAGTTTTGTCTGTTTTATATAGTATGGGTTGTTATGTTATTTCTTATTTCTTTTAAATAATTTTAAAATGATGGGTCAAAATTTTCAACTCAGAAAACCCCACTGATCTTCATGTTATGGTTTTAGGTTTTACTTTTGCTATCTCCATCCCTTGTATCTGCTTCTGTCCCCTATTAATCTTTTCCAGTTATGACCCCGAGAGCGAGACCAATCAAGTGGAAAAGAGAACGAGGGCGTGAACACTGCTATGGCAGTCCGTGCAAGGATGTCTCAGCTCCCTCCAGCAGCATCCTGTCTATGGCCCTGGGCTGGAACTCTGACCAAATCCCATTACCAAACCCACAGCTGGCCATGGCCCCACTGGGAGGCTTCCCCATGCTTTGTTTTAACTAAACAGTCAGATTTCCCTGGTCCATACCAGTTCTGCTAGCTGTCACATAGAAAACTGTGCCTGGCAGGGATGGGAGTAGTGGGGAGGTAAGAGGTGAATCTTTGAAGGGACTGGTGTTAGTACTGAGACCTCCTGTGATGTCCTACAGGACAGCGCGACAGGTAGACCTGTCACCAAGGCAACGGACACTATATACCCAGAATTCACTGGGCCTACTTTACCTGTGGTTACGGCATCGTTCGTATATATTTGGGTAGCGCCTCCCTCTCTTTCTCTTTCCCTCTTCCCGCTGGCATCCTTGTCCGTCCCCTCCCCCACTAATAAAGCCCCACTCGGAACGGTTTGGCCAGGTGTGGTCTCTTGTGCCGCTGCAGTCGCTTGCGCCCAACACATCATTTGGCGAGCCAGCCAGGAGCAGTTCAGCAGTTCAGCGGCTGCCTGTGGACACAGGCGAACACCTGCGCCGGTCTGGGAAGGTGACACTGACGACCCGACCGCCATCGCCGCTTCCGCCCACGCGCGCTCCAGCACCGGAGACTCACAGGCTTCTATCATGTGAGCTGTGTGCTATGGTTGGCCAAACCATTCCACGCACCCAGATACTGGATTGCAAATCCTGACACAAACAAGCACCCGGCATATCAATTAGTAAGGAGTCTTCCCCTGCTGGCTGGAGGAAATCTAGGCTCAGATGAGACCTGGCCAGTCTCTTCTGGGTTAAGATTGGCTCCGGATGCCCAGCCTAAACTGCTGGCCTCCTAGCTAGCATTCACATTAGCACACGTACGCCCTTGGGTGGCCCCTCACTCAGAAGCAACACACACACACACACACACACACACACACACACACCCGCCCCTTAGCTCTTGCAGCTGCAGAAAAATCCTGGCCCAGGTTGGGTGCTTCTTCCAGCGTTCCGGGAAACACCGCCAGCTTCTAGGGTTCTCGTGACGACCTGAATTTCTAGCGTAGCCATACCGCACAGCTAAAAACCCTTTGGGATGCTGGAAGTTCGTTTTTTACAGTTCCCCCTCTGACCCAATAGACACTAACTTGTCTTCGGCCGTATCTCCAGACACCCCCCTGGGATGTCTTCTGGAAAATCTCAAGTCTCTAAAACTAACGCCCAATCTGAGGCGCTCAAAACTAATAAACCTCTGCAATAAGGTTTGGATTCATTATAAATTAGAAAATAATTCCAAATGGACACCTAATGGCACTCTAGATCCGATTGTTTTAAGGGATCTTAATACATACTGCCAGCAATCCGGTAAGGTCTTATATGCTCAAGCTTTCCATCTATCTCTGCCCCAAACCCTCTTGGCTCTGCGTGTCCCCCAACCCAACTTCTCTTAGCCATGAAAACTACCCACCTTCCACTAGATGGCGCTACGTTTGATCCCGCCGATGAACCACCTCCTGTCTGCCATAGATCCTGCGAAAACCCAAACTGCTGTCTCAGGCTCTCTTTCTCACCAGATCCCAAACTCCACCTCTCCTGACCACCACCACCCCCCTCTCTCTGTGCCAGCTACTGGTTACTCCAAACGCCCTGAACTGGCGCCAACCTTTACTTCTCCTATCACGCATTCCAAGGCTGCAGCCAGACCCCTGAGTCCTTCTCCTCCAAGGTTAATGGTCTGGTCAGAGTTCATGTTCCTTTCTTGTTGAGTGAACTTTCTCAAATAGAAAGTAGACTGGGTTCCTATACCTCTAACTCTTCCAACTTTATTAAAGAATTTCAGTACATCACTCAGTCCTACAGCTTGACTTTCCATGATGTCCATATGATTCTCACTAACAATTTACTTCCCGATGAACGCAAGCGAGTTTTGGAAGAGGCAAGAACGCATGCAGACGATATTCACCAAACAGAACATATCCAATGAGATTCGAGACAGTGCCTGACTGGGACCCTCAGAGGAATTACAATTCCACAGATGGTATTTTAGCCAGAAACAGGTTTGTTACTTGCCTTCTGGCCGGTCTTAGAAAAGCAGCCTTAAAGCCAGTAAATTTTGAAAAACTCCAGGAGGTTGTCCAGGGCAAGCAGGAGAATCCATCCCAGTTTTTAGAACGCCTCACAAAGGCTGTATAATAATACAGTAATCTAGATCCCAAGAATCGGGAAGGTAAGCAACTTCTAATGACCTACTTCTTTTCCCAGAGCTACCCTGACATAAGGGCTAAACTTAGGTGCTTGGAGAGGGGGCCCCTAACTCCACAGGCAGAAGTCTTGGCGCTGACCTTCAAAGTGTACCATGGGAGAGATGAAAAAGCCCAAAAACAAAATTACCACATGCTGGCAAAGGCTGTCTGACCAGCTCCAGCCACTACCCCGGGACCTGGCCTTCTAAGATTCAGGAACCACCAGCTCCCTGCTATAGATGTGGTCAACAAGATCACTGGGTGAGGGCTTACCCTAACCCACAAAAGCCAAGAGGGCCGTATCCCAAGTGCCATCGTGAGGGACATTGGGCTGTCGATTGCCCTCATGTCACTCAGAACAGAGGGCCATCCCGTCCAGATACTCCTCCAGCTGACCTCCTAGGCTTGGCCATGGATGACTGAAGGGGCCGGAGCTTCATCAACCTGACCACGCCCATCACCAGTAGGGAGCCCCGGGTAACTATCATGGTATGTGGGCGGCCCATCTCCTTCCTCTTAGACACCAGGGTCATGTACTCTGTCCTGACGGAGTTTTCACCTTCGCATTTTCCTATTGTGGGGCTAAAAAGACAACCTTATATTCCTCATCGGACCCCACCACTTAGTTGAACTTTTAGGGGTGTGCCCTTCACCCATTCCTTTTTGGCAGTGCCGACTTGTCCTGTTCCCTTATTAGGAAGTTGGGGGCCTCCATTTCCTTTGCTGCCACCACTCTCCTGAACCCAAGCTCTCCAGCAATTCCTCTGCTCCTTCTTCTAGCCAGTCAACCTACTAACACTAATATGTTGTTTCCTTTACCAGCTTCTCAGGTGGACCCCAGAGTTTGGGACGTCCAGAACCCCTCTGTTGCTAAGCATCATTCTCCTGTTGTCATCCAGTTACTGGACTCTACCAGGTGCATCACCCAAGCTCAATACTCTCTCTCTCTCTCCAGAGCCTTAAGGGACTTAAGCCTATCATTTCTTAAGGAAAGAACTCTTAAAGAAAATACTCCTTCACCCCACTTCTTCCCCCTTCAACACCCCTATACTAGCAGTTAAGAAACCTAATGCTACCTATCGCCTGGTTCAAGACCTCAGGCACATTAATGCTGCAGTGGTCCCCCTCCATCCTGTTGTAGCTAACCCCTACACACTTCTTTCTACTATCCCCTCAGGAACTTCTCATTTCTCAGTCCTAGATCTCAAGGACACATTTTTCTCTATCCCTCTCGATGCCCAGTCACAGAACATATTCACCTTTACCTGGACAGATCCTGACACCCACTTTTCTACCCAACTCACCTGGACTGTTCTGCCTCAGGGATTCCGGGACAGCCCACACCTATTTGGCCAGGCCCTGGCTTCTGACTTACACTCTTTATCTCTCCGTAGATATAAAATTCTTCTTTATGTAGATGACGTACTTGTCTGTAGCCTGTCTCTAGAGATTAGCCAAGCTGACACCTGTGCTCTTCTGAATTTCCTTTCCAGTCGAGGCTACAGGGACTCACCTTCTAAAATCCAACTGTCCACTCCTCAGGTTACCTATTTGGGATTAACAATTACCCAAATCCACAAGGCTATTACCTTAGATAGAAAGAATCTAATTCAGTTTTTTACTGTTCCTTCTACAAAGGAAGAGATTTGTCATTCCTAGGAATGGCTAGCTTTTTACATTCCTGGGTTCCTTCCTTTTCCCTCCTTTCTCAACCCCTATATGAAGCAGCATTAGGCCCCACCCATGAACCGCTTCCCAAACCTGTTACCAAGCCCTTTCAGAGGCTCCAACAGGCTCTCCTTAAGGCCCCAGCCTTACATATCCCTGACCTGACTCGTCCTTTTTTCCTCTATGTAACTGAAAAGAATGGATTTGCCCTTGGAGTCTTAGATCACCAACTGGGACCTTCTTTTGCACCTGTAGCATATTTGTCAAAAAGACTAGATATAACCATCCAGGGATGGGCACCTTGTATTCGTATCTTAGCAGCAGCTGAACTCCTTATCCAGGAGTCAAAGAAACTAACCTTGGGGTCACCCATAACTGTGCTTTCTTCTCATAACCTGTCACAGCTTCTAACTTACAAAGGCTTGCAGACTCTACTTCCCTCCAGAGTTCTTTCCCTTCAGATAGCACTAATAGAAGATTCCACGCTCACCCTCCAATCATGTCCCCCTCTTAATATTTCCAATCTTCTTCCCCGACCTAATACTAACCACTCCCTGTCTCACTCCTGCACTGAGACTTTAGAGCAACTATTACCTCATCCTCCACACATACAAGAGGGCACATTGCCTCAAGCCCTTTATACCTGGTACACAGATGGTAGCTCCTTTCTGTACAAAGGGGCTAGAAAAGCTGCCTATGCCATAGTGTCAGACACTGAGGTGGTGGAGGCACAGGCCCTTCCTGCACACACCACTAATCAACAGGCTGAGCTAATAGCCCTCACCCGTGCCTTTCAACTGGCACAGGGACAATCCCTTAACATCTACACAGATTCCAAATA
Source organism: Tokudaia tokunoshimensis (assembly GCA_036184795.1). Lineage (NCBI taxonomy): Eukaryota > Metazoa > Chordata > Mammalia > Rodentia > Muridae > Tokudaia > Tokudaia tokunoshimensis. The sequence goes on along the minus strand of BTHU01000015.1, from coordinate 3,974,521 downwards.
TGCTTTCCACATCCTCCCGCCCCATGCTGCTATCTGGAAGGAGTGCAGGTTACTTACCACCAAAGGAGGGTCAGTAACTAATGCAAACCACATTCTAGCCATGCTAAAGGCCTCCTACCTCCCCACAGATATTGGAATTGCTCACTGCAGAGCCCACCAGACAGATGACTCTATTGTCTCCAAGGGAAACAACCAATGAGGCAGCTAGAGCTACGGCCCTTAGGGGCCTACACTCATCTCACCTTCCCTAGGACATCCTTACACTGCAACCCACATCTCTACCTTCACCCCTGACACTCGCCAAACTCTGTCCTATCTTCACCAACTCTTTCATCCTAACAGCCGAGAGAGCATTGTCTTCCTTTGTTAAGACCCACCTACAGCCTACTCCTGAGGATTTAAGTTTCTTAAAATCTACCTCTGTTTCTTGTAAAATCTGTCAGATGTCAGACTCCAACTTGAGATATCGTAGCACCCCTTTCCCTACCCATCAGGCTAGAGGTTCCCTTCCTGGAACTGACTGGCAACTTGAATTCACCCACATGCCCACTGTCAAACATGCCAAGTACCTCCTGGTCTTGATGGACACCTTCTCGGGGTGGGTGGAAGCATTTCCCACAACTAATGAAAGGGCTCAGACAGTCTCTGATCTCCTCCTCCGAGAGATCATCCCCCGATTTGGTGTCCCAGCCTCCCTTCAGTCAGACAATGATCCTGAATTTGCCTCCCAGATTTCTCAGAGTCTATCTAAGGCCTTAAACATCTCTTGGCATTTTCACATTCCCTACCACCCTCAATCTTCAGGTCAGGTAGGAAGAACTAATCGCTCTTTAAAAACCACTCTTGCTAAGCTGTCACAGGAACTTCACCGTGACTGGGTAAAACTTCTACCCCTGGCTCTATTCAGGCTACGAGCTCTCTCCAAGCGACCTCTTCTCATCTCACCCTTTGAACTTATGTATGGATGTCCAGTTTTGACTCTTGGTCTTTCACCTAAGTGCTCTCCCCTCCCAGACCACCTACTCACCCCATTACTTTGCCACCTCCGTTCTCTCCTGTGGAACTTTGTTGACCACCACCTACCGCAGCCACAGACTGTCTCTTGTCCACTGCCTGTCAACATTGGAGACCAAGTCCTCCTATCTCCTCCAGATCACCGGACCTCACCCCTCTCTCCCATATGGCAGGGTCCTTTTAAGGTGATTCTCGTGACTCCTACAGCTGCTAAACTCGAAGGACTCTCTCATTAGGTCCACCTGTCTTACCTTAAACCTTTCATCCCTCCACCTAAAAATAACTCTTCTTCATACTCGTTGATCCTAACAGGACTGTGCTCTGTTAAGTTCCAGAGAACATCGAGACCACCCATCTTGTCCCCAATTCCAGAAAATGAGACTCCACTCCAGCAGCCGAGCTCAACCTCACTGGATTAGACATGGGTTTCTTGTCCTTCCCCTGCTGTTCTTCATTTCCATCTAGGGCAGCCCTTACATCTGGAGATTTGAGGTTCAAGAAACCCCCACAGATAACAAACAGTCTTTCCAAATAGGGTCAGGAAACTTCTCCATAGCCGGATGCCAGGAACCAATCCAAATCGCCATCATCCCTGCATTGGTTGTCCCATTCAAATATTATGATCTCTATACTTGCTTTCTCTTTGACCAGACAAAAGATTACTGTAAAAAATGGCCAGATGAATATGGGGGCTGCCCATATTGGTCTTGTCAGATACATATGCTAGGATCACGGATCAATCATTTCTTCTATCAACATCGCAAGACACTTTTCTTCTACATACAAGATCCGTGGGATTCCAGGTGGGGGACAGGAGTTGTCAGTAAGCTCTACCACAAGAATCAGCCCAGTTCTCCAGTAAGTACCATCCATATTCAGAGAAAATATACCTCAATCACCCAACCCCTAGATATTGGAAAAGTAAGGGAGATAATCAAACACTCCTCCGAGGTCCTTACCTCCTTGACAGCACCCCTCATAAATGGCACTAACTTGTCATTTTGCTTGTTGCTTCAAACCTTGACCTTGGCATACCAGCTCCTTAATGTCACCAGGCCTGGTCGCTTCAAAGATTGTTGGTTATGCGTACCCCCTGGAATCGACTCAAAATTGTCACTTACAGCCTCTCCAGTGATACTGCCAAGTAACCTTACCTCACCTTTTGTCAGCTGTCCTGACTCTGATGTTGCCATGACTCTGTACCTTACCTCTGTCCCTCTCTTTGGCATGGCAAACTGTTTCAAGACCTCTGGGACACATTCCGTGGGAACACTAAGCTCCCTAGACTGCAATAGAACCACAACCCTTAATATATCTTCTCTGACACAATGCCCTGCAATCCAGAACATGTCAATTCTTTGTGGCACCCAGGAGTTTGCACGTTGGTACTCCTTTTCCCTGAACTGGGAGTAATCCAGGGAAATGAGCTCCTGCCAATCCCAGTTGTAGATATGATAGCTGCCTGACATGAGAGGGCAGTTCAGGGAACTCTGGTCGCTACGGGAATAACCATAGGTGTTGGCACCCGTATTGCAGGGATAACGACTTCTATGTCCCAATATAATACATTCACTTCCCAGTTTAAAAGCAATCTCCAGGGAATGACTGAAACTGTGCTTACTATCCAGAAACAGATCGATTCTTTGACAGTCGCAGTGTTTCAGAACCAATGGGGCTTAGATGTCCTGACAGCGAAAGAAGGCAGTCTTTGTTCCTCCAAGAAGAATGCTGTTTCTACATCAACCAATCCAGGATAGTGAGAAACAAAATCCAGACGCTTCAGTCAGATATAAAAAATTTCAGGGATCATGAGACCTCCAGTTCTGGCATTTTCGAAAGCCCTATATGAAAGTGGATACTCCCTTTTGTAACACCTTTTCTAGTTATCTTCCTGGTGTTACTGTTTGCTCCCTACCTCATTAATCTTGTTTCTACATTCCTCCAATGGCAAACACAAAAAATTTCTAACCAAACTGTTAATCAGTTCCTGTTACAGGATTACCAGCCGCTGCCCACAGAAGAGCCACTGTCCACGGAGGTACCTGATGTGAACGTTTACCAAGTAGATCCCGATAGTGAAAGCCAGCTGTACCCCAAAATTGACGATGCCCCTAGACAGCAGGAAGCAGTTTAAGAGACACGGCACCCTTATTCCCTTTCACCATCGACTTCCCCCTCTCCCTCTCTTTATAATAACAAAAAAAGGGTGGAATGTTAGTACCAAGACCTCCTGTGACGAAATACAGGACAGTGCAACAGGTAGGCCTGTTGCCAAGGCAATGGACGCTATATACCCAGAATTCACTGGGCCTACTTTATCTGTGGTTACGTCATCATTCGTATATATTTGGGGAGCACCTCCCTCTCTCTCTCTTTCTTTTTCCCATTTTCTTCCCACTGGCATCCTTGTCTGTCCCCTCCCCCACTAATAAAGCCCCACATGGAATGGTTTGGCCAGGTGTGGTCTCTTGTGCATCTGCAGTCGCTTGCACCGAACACATCAACTGGGGAGAGAGGGGACTACCAATCTTGACTAGGTCCCTGGTATTTGGGAGCATAGGAAACAAACAACACAAAGTCAAACATGGGTCCATACTGGTGGCCATGTTCTGCTGAGATGGCTTTCCAGATCTCTCTCTCTCTCTCTCTCTCTCTCTCTCTCTCTCTCTCTCTCTCTCTCTCTCTCTCTCTCTCTCTCCACCCCCCCCCCCGGTGTGTGTGTGTGTGTGTGTGTGTGTGTGTGTGTGTGTGTGTGTATGTTCTGCTCTGCTCTAGACAGGTTTTTCTTTCTATTCTAAAAACTCTATGATTGAGACAGTGGTATTTCCTAGGAAAATTCTAAAATCTCCCTGGATAACTCATAGGTTTTCTGACGAAACTCAAAAAAAGCTGCTGTAAAAAATTATTGGATCTTCCAACCAAATCAGAAATCTAGTTAGAAAAATTCTAAAAGCAATTCTGGGTTTTCCAATCAAAATCAGAAAATCAGAAAAAAATTTAAATCTGTGTTTGCTCTTCAGACAGCCTTCTCTAGATAGCTACTAGTGAAAGACCCCGGCCACTAGCAGGAGAAGTAAAAGACCCCTAGCAAGTAGAGTAGAGCCAAAAATGTAGTTCAGCCAGTTCAGCAATTCTATTCTTCTATTCCAGGAACTGGCTAACCATACAGAATTTATGGCCACAAGGTTAGGATGACTTTGTTCCAGGAACTAGCTGACATGATTGTTAACAATCATGAGTAACTGGGAGTTTCCCCTTGTGATTTTCCTTGGTATTTTCGGTATTTTTCCTATGACGCACTCTCTCCTCCCTTGGGTTATGGGTTTTTCCTTTAAATACCCCTTCTCCCCGCTACTCGGGGTTGAATGCCTCTACCCCTGTGTGGGATATGAGTCTTGACTCCAGTGCACTGGCTTTCAAGTAAACCTCGTGTGATTACAGCAAGGACAGTCTCTCATGAGTTCTTGGGGGGACTCGTTATCCCAAGACTTGAGTGAGGGTCTCCCCACTCCGGGGGTCTTTCATTTTGGGGGCTCGTCCGGGATTTGCAACCACCCTCGTCTCCGAAGACCCACTTGGAGGTGAAATACTGTCTATGTCTTTGTGTTTCTGTGCTGGCTGAAATCTGGTTCTGTACTTTCAGTTTTCTGCAGTCACTCACGTCTCGAGAGGAGACGAAGAGTGTGATTGGCAGACGTGCTAGGTGATCACCGACTGCCGCCCTGGGAGACATCCTAGGAGGCGTGGGGGAACCCCAGGGATGCCTGGGAGATTCCCGTCTGGGTGCGGGGAGGATACAGGTAGTTCTTCTGGATTGGAGAAGTTACACGCCATGCCGGCCATCTATCTCTGGAGTGGTTTTGTCTATCTAAGCAGAGATGGACATTTGTTAGTTTTTGTCTGTGTGTCTTTGGTCTCTGTTTTATCTTACTTGTGACTTTGACGACGGGACAGAAGGTGACAACCCCTCTGAGTTTGACTGTAGAGCATTGGACTGAAGTTAGAGCTAGAGCGCACAACTTGTCAGTTGAGGTTAAGAAAGGACCATGGCAAACTTTTTGCTCCTTGGAGTGGCTGACATTTGTTGTCGGTTGACCTCCAGAGGACTCTTTTGACTTGGCAATCATTTTGGAAATTAAAGCTATTGTCTTTCAGGAAGAATCGGGATCCCATCCCGATCAACAACCCTACATTATTGTCTGGGAAGATCTGGTCCAGAATCCCCCACCTTGGATTAAGCCCTGGGTGCGCAAACATAAGCCAGGCTCCCGAGCCTGGCTCTCCAAGAGTCGGAGCCAGGCTCCCGAGTCCTGGCCCTTTGAGAGTCGGAGCGAGCGAGCGAAAACCAAAACCTGTAGCTCTAAAGCCGGAGAATTTGCCTGAGAACCAGCCTTTGGCTCCTCCTAAAATCTATCCCGAGATTGAGGAGCCTCCTGAGTGGCCAAGTCCTCCACCACCCCCATACCCGCTACCCCAGATGCCTGACCCTGGTGCTGGTGCTAGCAGGAACACTGGAGGGGGACGTGCAATGGGCACATGAAGTCGGTGTGCTCAAAGTCCTGTGCAGGGTCCCGGAGGACCAGATTCGACAGTGGCATTGCCGCTATGTGCCTATGGGCCTCCGGTGGACCCGCCCCACCTCCAACCCTTTCAGTATTGGCCATTTTCTTCTGCTGATCTTTACAACTGGAAAACTAATCACCCTTTCTTTTCAGAGAATCCCATAAGCCTGACAGGATTAGTGGAGTCTTTGATGTTTTCTCACCAACCCACCTGGGATGATTGTCAGCAGCTTTTACAGGTCCTATTCACTACTGAAGAGAAAGAAAGGATCCTGTTGGAAGCCCAGAAACATGTCCCCGGAGCGAATGGGGCACCAACCCACCTTCCGAATGAAATGAATGCCGGGTTTCCCCTTAACTGACCTAATTGGGACTTCAATATGGCAGAAGGTAGGGAGTGACTGACAGTCTATCGCTGGGCTCTCGTGGCTGGTCTAAAAGGGGCTGCTAGACACCCCACTAATCTGGGTAAGGTAAGAGAGGTACTCCAGGGGCCGGCTGAACCGCCATCTGTGTTTCTTGAACTCCTTTTGACCCGACTTCTGAGGGTCAGCAGGCAGTGGTAACTATGGCCTTCATAGGGCAGTCAGCATAGGATATTAAGAAAAAGCTACAGCAGTTAGAAGGCTTGCAGGATTATACCTTGCAAGATTTGGTTAAGGAAGCAGAGAAAGTGTTTCATAAGTGAAAGACTGAGGAAGAAAGACACGAGAGAGAGAGAGAGAGAGAGAGAGAGAGAGAGAGAGAGAGAGAGAGAGAGACGGGAGGCAGAAGAGAGGATCAGCAGGATCGCAGACAAGAAAGGAATTTGACTAGAATCTTGGCCACAGTAGTAGGAGAGAAAGGAAAGACAGGACCTAGGCAGACAGGGAACCTGGACAACAGAAGACCAAAGATGAGCAACAATGAACAGAGGCCCCTTTTGGAAAAAGATCAATGTGCTTATTGTAAGGAAAAAGGACACTGGGCAAGAGAGTGCCCAAAGAAAAAGGGGAAGGCCCCTAAGGTACTGGACCTGGAAGAAGATTAGAGGGGACGGGGCTTAGATACCCTCCCCAAACCTAGGGTAACCCTAACGGTGGAGGGGACCCCTATGGACTTTTTAGTGGATACAGGAGCCAAGTACTCCATACTAAAACAACCATTGGGGAAGTTAAAGGATAAAAAGACCATAGTAATTGGAGCAACTGGACAGAAACAATATCCGTGGACTACCTTGCGGACTGTAGATCTGGGGAGAGGACAAGTGACTCATTCCTTCCTGGTTATTCCTGAGTGTCCTACGCCCTTGCTAGAGAGAGACTTGTTGACAAAGCTGAAGGCTCAGATTAGGTTTAATCGAACCAGGCCGGAGGTAACATGGGAGACTCTCGCCTCCATGATACTGGCCCTGAGACTTGAAGAAGAGTATCGACTGCATGAGCCTCCAAATCGGGTAAAAATCTCTGACTTAAAGGAATGGCTGACATTTCCTAAAGCTTGGGCAGAGACTGGGGGCATGGGAATGGCTATTCGAGTTCCCCCCATCATAGTGGGACTAAAAACAGATGCCACTCCCATAGGAGTCCAACAATACCCAATGAGCCCGGAGGCCAGAGAAGGAATTAGACCTCATATTCAAAGACTCTTGCAACAAGGCATTTTGGTACCCTGCCAGTCTCCTTGGAACACTCCTCTGTTGCCAGTCAAAAAGCCTGGCACTAGCGACTACAGGCCAGTACAAGACCTAAGGGAAGTTAACCTTCGCTCCCTCTGCTGTCCTCAACCCTGCTACCCTACTGCCCGAGACCGACGACTCCTCACCTACTCATCACTGAGCTGACATACTGGCAGAAGAAACTGGTACCCGAAAGGATCTGAAAGATCAGCCTTGGCCTGGGAGTCCAAGCTGGTATATGGATGGCAGCAGCTTCGTGGTTGAAGGTAAGCAGAAGGCAGGAGTGGCAGTGATGGACAGAAAGCAAGTGATCTGGGCCAGTAGTCTTCCTGAAGGAACTTTGGCCCAGAAAGCTGAACTTGTGACTTTGATAGAAGCTCTATGGATGGGAGAGGGGAAGTTTATCAACATCTGCACGGACAGCAAGTATGCTTTTGCAACTGCCCATATACACGGGGCAATATATAGACAAAGAGGATTGTTGACATCTGCAGGAAAAGACATAAAAAATAAGGAAGAAATTCTAGGTTTCCTTGAGGCCATACATTTGCCATAAAAAGGTGGCCATCATACACTGTCCTGAGCACCAAAAAGCCTGAGATACAGTGGCCAAAGGAAACCAGATGGCAGACCTAGCCGCAAAACAGGCGGCCCTAGGAGCCATGATCCTGGCTGTCGAAGGATCTAAAGACTATTATGAAGTCAGAGAAACCAGCTTTAGATATACACCTGAGGACTATTAAGTCATGGACAAATCAGGCATAGTACAAGGATATACCCCCTACAGGGTGGTTGAAACCAAAAATGGCCAACTGATTCTCCCTCAGGAAGAGGGGCGCAACTATGTTGCTAACTTACACTACCTGACCCACTTGGGGACGAAAAAACTGAAAGATATCGTGAGATCCTCTGACTATTATGTTATAGGGCTCTCAGATCTGGCACAAGAAATAGTCAGAAACTGTGAAACCTGTGCTCTGACTAATACAGGACGCCCTATACATACACATGGAAGAAGACTCAGAGGCGACCCACCTGGAGCCTACTGGGAAGTAGATTTCACAGAAATTAAACCAGCCAAATATGGTAACAAGTACTTATTAGTTTTTATAGATACTTTTTCAGGCTGGGTGGAAGTCTTTCCTACTAGGACTAAAACGGCCAATGTGGAGGCTAAGAAGATCCTGGAAGAAATCTTCCCAAGGTTTGGAATTTCCAAGGTAATTAGGTCTGATAACGGACCTGCTTTTATTGCCCAGGTAAGTCAGGGACTGGCCACCCAGCTGGGGATTAATTGGAAATTATATTGTGCCTACCGACCCCAGAGCTCAGGACAGGTAGAGAGGATGAATAGAACCCTAAAAGAGACCTTGACAAAATTAGCCTTAGAGACTGGCAGGAATGACTGGACCGCCCTCCTTCCATTTGCCCTGTTCCGAGTACGGAACACCCCTGGATGATTTAAACTCACCCCTTATGAGATCCTATCCGGGGTCCACCACCGCTCACTGAGTCAGGTGGAATATATGATCCTGATGCTGTTCTCTCTAAACCCCTGTTTGCCCACCTAAAGGCCTTTGAGGTGGTAAGACACCAAACCTGGGAACAACTGAAAGAGGCTTATGAGACTGGGAGTCCGGGACATACCCCACCAGTTCCAAGTTGCAGACACCATTCTGGTCCAACGCCATCAAGTGGGGAACCTAGAACCTCATTAGAAGGGGCCATATCTGGTGCTTCTGACAACTCCTACAGCGGTTAAAGTTGAAGGCATTTCAGCTTGGATCCACGCATCGCATGTTAAAAGAGCCCCGGAGCCACCCCAGGCTGGATGGAGACTGGAAAAGACAGATAATCCCCTCAAGCTGTGGCTTCATCGCTGGACTGCTCCTGCTCCTACCCCAGATAAGTGACACAATTGATAGTCCCCACACTCTGCGGAAGCTAACCTGGCAAGTAGTCTCCCAGACTGGAGACGTGGTGTGGAGCGTTTCCAAAAATGCCCCACCATGGACGTGGTGGCCTACCCTTTACCCCGACCTTTGCAAACTGGTGCTAGAGGCCCCTGCCCCATGGGACCTTACTTCAATTTAACCAAACCGCCATCGCAAACTTCAACCCCAGGGAGATGGGGGCTTGACCCATGGGGAGGGTGCGGAACGGCTGCGCACTTTGATATTTTATGTATGTCCCAGGTTTCATCGTAATCGGCCCCTTAACCCAACCTGTGGGGGAAAAAACTATTTCTATTGCAAAAGCTGGGGTTGTGAGACCACTGGAGACACATACTGACAGCCATCTCCATGTGGGACTATATTAAGGTAACTGCCAACTATACGCATTCCCCTTTTTCCAGCTGGAAGTCCCTTAGTAAGGGAGCCTGCCAAGGGTGGTGTACCCCCCTTCAGATAAGTTTTACTGAACCAGAGAGACAGGCTACCAGCTGGATAAAAGGATATTCATGGGGAATTAGATTTTACAAAGAAAGAAAAGATGATGGATCATTATTTACCATCAGGTTAAAGATAGAAAGCCCTCCCGCTCAACCTGTGGGTCCCAACAAAGTGTTACCCGAACAAGGACCCCCTGCTCCAATTGCCCCAATGATACCCTCATCTGCCATACACCCCTCGGGGTTGTTGTCTCTAACCTCTCCTTCGCTCTCAGAGCACCAGACAAAGACTATTGAACTTGATCTAAGGGGCATTTGCTGTATTAAATGGGTCCAGCCCTAATATGACAGAATCTTGCTGGCTTTGCCTCTCCTCAGGACCCCCTTATTATGAAGGTATTGCAGTGTCTGGGACCTTTAATAACACCACCAGCCATGACGCCTGTGCCTGGACCAGTAAAAACAAGTTAACCCTCACAGAGGTCTCAGGGAAATGGACTTGCATAGGAAACCCACCAGCTGCTTATAGGCATCTTTGTAATGAGACCCTTGAGAGCCCACCAACATCTACTAACAGATTCTTGGTACCCACACTTGGTAAATGGTGGGCATGTGGTTCAGGATTGACCCCTTGTATATCCACTTCTGTCTTTGATAATACCAGAGACTAGTATATACTCATACAGCTCATCCCCCAGGTTTACTATCACCCTGCTGGTACCCTCGAAGATGAGTTTGACAAGCACCCGAGGTGGTTCTGCAGAGAACCCATTTCATTGACTTTAGCTGTCATCTTGGGGCTTGGGGTAGCTGCTGGTATGGGAACGGGCACAGTGGTACTGGTACAGACCCCCCAATATTTCCATTCATCAAGATCTGCACTAGATGAAGATTTCAGAGCCCTAGAGCAATCCATATCTAATCTTGAAGAATCACTGACCTCCCTTTCAGAGGTGGTTTTGCAAAACAGAAGGGGGCTAGACTTACTGTTCCTTAAAGATGGAGGGAGGAATGTTGCTTTTATGTAGATCATTCAGGAGTAATTAAAGACTCTATGAGTAAGCTAAGAGAAAGATTGAACAAAAGAAGAAGGGACAGAGAAGAGCAGCAAGGATGGTTTGAAGGATGGTTTAACAGATCCCCATGGCTGACCACTTTAATCTCCTCATTAATAGGGCCTCTTTTAACTTTGTTTTTGCTTCTTACCTTTGGACCGTGCATCCTTAACAAGCTAGTTAAGATTTTGTTAGAGAAAGAGTAAGTGCTGTGCAGATTTTGATGTTATGCCAACAATATCATGCTTTAGGAGGTCAGGAAAATCAATATTATGGAGATACAGAAGTCTAGTTCTAGGATTAGAACTAGGCACTAGAAGAAGTGGGGAATGAAAGACCCCGGCCCCTAGCAGGAGAAGTAAAAGACCCCTAGCAAGTAGAGTAGAGCCAAAAATGTAGTTCAGCCAGTTTAGCAATTCTATTCTTCTATTCCAGGAACTGGCTGACCATAAAGAATTTATGGCCACAAGGTTAGGATGACTTTGTTCCAGGAACTAGCTGACCACAAAAGTTAAAAGAGAACCTTGTTAACAATCATAAGTAACTGGGAGTTTCCCCTTGTGATTTTCCTTGGTATTTTCGGTATTTTTCCTATGACGCACTCCCTCCTCCCTTGGGTTGTGGGTTTTTCCTTTAAATACCCCTTCTCCCCACTACTCGGAGTCGAACTCCTCTACCCCTTTGTGGGATATGAGTCTCGGCCCCAGTGCACTGGCTTCAAGTAAACCTCGTGTGATTATAGCAAGGACAGTCTTTTGTGAGTTCTTGGGGAGTCGAGTTATCCTGAGACTTGAGTGAGGGTCTCCCAGCTCTAGGGGGTCTTTCACTAGAACATTCTAAAAGAGCAGTGTCAGTTTCTAAATAATTCTTGGGATTTTTGACCAAGAAATCTGTTAGAAAAATAATCTAAAGGAGCTATGAAAATTCTAATAGAGCTGTGTTCTCTTCATGGATTTTCTGACCAAAACCAGAAGTCCTGTTAGAAAAAAATCTTGAGGAGTGGGTTTACCCTCTCCAGAAATCTCCAGACAGCTCATCAATCCCTAGAGAAAATTCTAAAGAAATATTATTGTTTTCTGCAAACCAAAGCCCAGCTTTAAAGTTTACATATTGATTCATTTTCCCTTTGAGTATCCTGTGAATCAGCATCCCATGACCCCAGCCCCTTAATTCTTAGGAGACAGCAAGCACATTTTTTTTCTTTTTTAACATTGCAAAAGAAAGGTAGAGATCTGCCTACCTTTGTAAACTTAGTTGAGCGGGACCTTGTCTTGAGATTAACATTCTGGCCACACCTGGATCTAAATTCAATCTGTCCCAGGCTGACCTTGAACTCAGGAATCTCCCTGTGTTTGTATCTTTCTGACAAACTAGTTCATAGTGTAGGGGTGTCTTTTCCTTTAGATCTGTGAAGCTACTTATACAATTCATATTGCAACTGAGGGACTGTAAGGGGTTTTCCAGTCCCACACCTCCTTATCTCTTCCCTCTCCTGCCTGGAGTCAAGGCTAGGCCAAGTTCCATTCTCCACCCACAGGAACATTGAATAAAAAATTCTGAGAATGTACTGACTGATAGTCATCTGACCCTCTGCAAAGTCCCAGGTAGAGTTCAAATGCAGTCATGCTTGCTAGTCAATAGATTTAAAGGTCAATATGCTTAGTTCAATAAGTTTGAACTGTAGCTTTACTGATGTAACCTGTGCCCCTAAAAAGTATAAAAACTGCTTATAATAGCCATTCGGGGTTGCCTTCTAGTCACTCACCTTGAGGGACTAATTGAAGGTTGACCCTAACACACCAGAAAATAAACCTCACCTTCCTCAGGGGTATCTCCAAATAAGTACCTTTGACGGAGGGTCGGGGTCTTAGACATCTTTGTATTTTTGCATGGTTGAAAAGTGATGTTCAAACTCATGTTTTTTGAGTTCTTTCCATGGCCTTAAATGCTGTCCTGAATGTCCCAGTGTTTACCATTTTGCTGAGACATTAGTCACACCCTCACCCCCCAGACTCATGCTATTTCAGATTATCTTGGAGTCATTAAGGTTAACAGGAAGGACATTCCTCAGAGGAACTTGAAAATATGTACATTATTATACAAAGACACCCTACATCTATAGCAGCTATCAACACTCATGGAGGCACACACCTGCTGGCACTGTCCCAGGAGTAGGAAGCATATCGTTCTGTCCCTACCAGCCCTGTAGCTGCTGTTGCTATGGCCCTCACATGCCATTGCTGCTTTGATGCCAGGACTCAGAATTTTATCTCTGAGCCTTCTTTGTTCTCAGCTTGCTCTGGTCTCTTCCCTGGTTTTTGGACTCAGTTTTGCAGGGATTCAGATATCTTTTAGGTCATGGTCATTGTGGTGATTTGAATAGGAATGGCCTCACTGACTCATGTGTTTGAATACTTGGCCCATAGGGAATGTTACTATTAGAAGGCATGGCATGGTTGAAGGAAATATGTCACTGTAGAGGCAGGCTTTGAGGTCTTATTTATATGCTCTAGCTACACCCAGTGGGGCTCACAGTTGTTTCTGCTACTTTTGGGTCAAGATGTAGAACTCTCAGCTCCTTCTCCAGCATCATGTCTGCCTGTGTGTCACAATGACAATAATGGGTTAAACCTCTGAAACTGTAAGCCAGCCCCAATTAAATGTTTTTCTTTGTAAGAGTTGCTGTATACATGGTGTCTCTTTGCAGCAATGGAAACCCTAAGACAGCCATGGTGAATCTCTGAGCAACCTCAGATTTATAACAGAGCTGTCACCCATGATGAAATGGGCAAAGAACTGTTTTTGAGAAATTTCTGTTCCCATAAAACTAAGTGGTCACCAAGTTGGACTTTGGGCTGTTGTGCTCTCTGTCTGCAATGAGAAAGCATTTGTTCATGTCCCCCAGAAATAGTGTCACACAACAATTATCTTCTGCTTCATGACAAGCCACCCAAAACATTGCAGTTTCAAGCAATGATAGATTAATTCTGGAGGTTGCAGAGCTGCCTTCTGGTTGCCCCTGTGGTCACGTGTGGTCAGTGGTGGCTGCAGCAGGTGAACTGCAAGGTCCCAGATGGTAGGTCATACTTCTTGATGCAGCTCTGATCTCAGCAAGATCTTCCCACTATATCCAGGGCTCCCTCCAGTCCTCAGTTTTCCGCTATTTTTCTTTTTCATGGAGGACACATCCTGTGAAGTGCTGGCTGTGTGTCTTCCTTCTCACTCTTCTCACATAGTGCTGAGCCACACTGGCTCCAGTCATCCGCTACCACAGGACCTTTGCTGTGATCCAATGCCTATTTTCCTGATCCTCCCAGAACGAGGCTTCTTCTTTCCAATGCCACCTGCTCATTGTTTAGTCTTCTGTCATATGGAAACTACAGTGATGACCATCTGTAAACAAGGATTTGGTTTTGGCTTCTGGTTTCAGAGATCGATCCCAGTGCTCCTGGAGCATAGCAGCACAACATAGCAGAAGTGGATGCTGGAAGAAACTCATTTACTGCATGACAGCTGAGAAACAAAAGAGAGAAGATCCTGGGGTCCCAGCACCTGCTTCAAGGCCATACTACCAGGGACCTAACTTTCTTCCCTAAGACTCCACATCATAAAAGTCTACCATCTCCCAGTAATGCCACAGGCTGGTGACTGAGTCTCCAACACATGGTTCTTGGAGGACATTTAAGATCCAAACAAGGGCAGGAGTTTTACTGCATCAGGTAGATACGTATACCAGACTGTTGCTTTATTACATAACTCAATGGTAGAGCATTTCCCTAGCATGAATAAAGTCCTAGGTTCTATTCCCAGTACCTTAAAAAGAAAGAACGAAAAAAGGCATTTGAGAAACAGCTGTCCCTCCAATGAGCCATCACAGGTATGGGGTATTTGGATGTTTGTAGCCAAAACAGTTCTCTTGTTTCATCCATTCGTAGACATACCCGTGATAGTTTTTCTCGATTCACTATGCTCAGGGACTGGCCTCTTATGAAACCACTTATATCCACAGGAGTTAAGAAGGCCAAGCCAGACCCCAGCATCCTCAGGCTAGCTGCTAGTCCTTTAGCTTCTCCTTGCGTACATACCTGAAAAAAATGATAGGGATATGCAGGTGCCTAAGGGCCATGCAGTACCACCCTCCACATGACCCATGTGGAGATCTTTTGCTGGATATGAATGTAGCCTGGATGTAAAGCAGTCTCTGGCTGCATGGATTTCCATCAACTATGTGCTATCCTCGTCTATGTTCTACGGTCATGGCTTCCAAATTTGGTGACACATAAGAACTATCTGGATGCCCAGGTCTTAGTCCAACCTTAATTAGGCAAACTGTTTCTGTAGTCAGAGGAGACACCAGTAAAGTTGAAGAGCCCAGATGATTCTGGTGCATTGCAAGTCTGGCCACCATGTCCTCACAGTCCCTGTTTGTTAGGATCACCTGGTGTCCCTGTTTGCTGTGATGAACATGATGACCAAAAGCTAACTTGGGAGGACAAAGGGGTTGTTTCTGCTTACAGCTTATAGGCCATTAGGAAGGTGTGAGTGTGTTTGTGTGTGTATGTATGTGAATGTGTGTGTCTCTGTTTGTCTGTATGTGTGGGTGTCTGTGTTTGTGTGTGTCTGTGTGTGTGTTTGCATGTGTGTGTGTGGGGGTGTCTGTAAGTGCTTGTGTGTGTCTCTGTGTGTTTGTGTGTGTGTGTGTGTGTGTGTGTGTGTGTGTGTGTATCATGTGCATGCATGCTTCAGATTCCCTAGAACTGTAGTTAAGGATGGTTGTGAATTACCATGTGGGTTCTGGGAACCAAACTCAGGTCTGTTGCAGGAACAAGAAGTGCTTTTAATTGCTCAGCCGTTGTTCAATCCGTTGTTGTTGTTGTTGTTTTTATTGCTGCTGTTGTTGTTGTTGAAGGGATTCAGTGGGCTGACTGGGCCCTGCACCTCCCACCAGACCCAGCATAAAAGCAGAAGTTCCACTAAGGTGATTCAGGAAACCATGGGTCATTTTCAGACCCTGGAACTTGGGAAAGTCAGACTTGGGTCCAGTTCCTGAACCACCCACTTGGGCTCTTTGTCAGGGCAATGTCTTATTTAGGGTCTCCTTTTTCGGAACCAAGGGCTTCCATCTGTGAGCTGAGAATTAGGGCCAGGTCAGGCCTCAAGGATGCCAGCACGCCTCAGCTGAGTGTCCCCTCATGGCTACAGCTTGCTGTGTCTGCTTTTCAGGCCAGGCAGACCATGGTTCATGCTTACTGAGTAATTAGGGATGAAGGACTTCCAGACATTTGCTCATCACAATTCTGTGTCCTGTCTTTTCTTACTGCTAATGTCTGAGCTGCTGACTCAGCAAAGAGCACAAGCTGAGCACAGCGGCTGCCCGCTTGCACCAGCTCACCTTTGGCAGTCCCTGGAAGCATCACGTCATCAAGGCCTGTAGTTCTGAATGTGCTGTGCTCCACACATCTGCACTGGGCTGGTCTGTCTGAAAGGAAAGTCTGGTCTTGGGATCTGCCCCCATTCCTCCCAGTTGCACCCAACCAACTCCTGCCAACCAGTTAGCAGGATGCTCAGGTATCCCCAGCATGAGACACTGGGGTCCAACAGGAAAAGCTTCAACTGGTAGTGAATTGGGATGGAATGCCCCGCACGTGAATACCTTGTAAGTTGACACAATGAATAGTATAACAATAAGACCTGTGGGGTTGATATTAATGGCTTACCTGGTACCATCTATCTTGTTGCCATGGCAATCTGGGAATCCTCCAGGCCTTCAGCCATGTTGGGACTGCTGAGAGAAATATCATAGATTAAGCAAATACTGCATTTGTGGTCTCTCCAGTGTGAGACAGTCATTGGTGGACTACCGAGATCGTATTGTGCCAGCCAGTCTAATAAATTCCATATAAACAAGTTTTCTATCTGTTCATTTCTTTCCCAGTAGCTCCAGCAGTTTCAAGGCTTTGGGAAGGTGCTGTTGAAAGAAGGCAGCAGCAGATGCCTCCAGCGCATCCCATACTCCCTGGCTCCCCGATTTCTGAGCATGCTCTTCCCCCAAGCCTTGAGTTGGCAATACCCCAGACTGTTTTTACCCCTTGCTGGAGCAGCTTCCGGCCTCACCGCATTTCCATTTCCCTGCCGGAGCCTCGAGCAGTTAACCTACTGACCTTACTTTGCAAAGGAATCCAGCAGGAACAAAGCAACAGAACTCAGTTGAAACAAAAGATGGGTCTTTGCCTATATAAACTCAGAACTGAAAAGTAAACTTTGAGCCTTGATCAGAAAAACTTTGCCTTGGCTTCATTTTCCTCTCCACCGTACTCCTTTCAGTCCCAGCCTTCCTTCCAGGTGTGACCCGTTTGACCACACCTGGTCGACAGCTACATTCAGGTCCAACTCAGCCTGCCTGCAGATGTTTGTGGAGGTTCGGCTTCAGTCACAACACCTGGGCTATCGAGGGCATGGCCTTGTTCAATCACTCTGAGTGAGTGAAGAAACACCACCCAACCAGAAGCATCAGACACGAACAAGACTAGACTTCCTGTCCCACTGCAAATGCCAGATAGGAACCAATTAGATTTTGGACTTCCCACCTGGAATTCCCAGTGGGAAAGTTTGGGCACCTTCATTCCCAGATCTGGCTAGGAGTGGCTCCAACTGGTCCCTCTGTGGAGCTCTTCAGAGGCTATCGGAGCTCTCTGTGCCAATGTGCCATCCACCAAATTGATCCAGGATCTCTCTCTCTCTCTCTCTCTCTCTCTCTCTTCCTACACTGTAATCCCAGATGTGTTCAGACAAATCAGCCAATGTCACCACAGCCTTCTGGAACACACTATCGCTCTTCCAAGGGTTCTTGGTTGACCTCAATGAGAACCCTCTGTTTTCTTGCAACAGCCTAGGCAGTGGTCCTCAACCTGTGGGTCTCAACACCTTTGGGGGGGTCAAACAACCCTTTCCCAGGGTCACATATCCAATATTGTGCACATCCAATGTTGTGATCATAAAAAGAGAAAGAAGTTAGGAATATGTTCCATGGGTATGTGGGGGAAGGGGGTGCCTCAGCAGATGCATCCCTTCCCCTGAGGGACCACACATACACACAATGGTATAGGATAGAATAGAGTTTGTTCAGGGCATGGGGAGGAGAGTTAAGGGGGTAGTAGAGGCAGAGAAAGGCAGAGAGGAGGAGAGAGTAGAGAAGTAGAGGCCGACCATGACCAAATGGAAAGGGGGGAGGGGAGGAAAAGAGAGAAGAGCCTAAGAGGGCAAGAGAGAAGTTATGAGAGTAAAAGAGACAAGAGAGAGGAGGGGCAAGAAGCCCCTTTTATAGTGGGCCAGACTGACCCGGATGTTGTCAGGTAACTGTGGGGTGGAGTTTACACAGAATCCTAACACCCAATATTCATTATTCATAAAGCAGCAAAATACAGCTATGAAGTAGCAACAAAAGTAATTTTATGGTGGGGCAGGGAACACAACACAAGGTCACAACATTGGGAAGGTTCAGAACAGCTGCCCTAGCGGTTTGCCAGAGTCCACCTCACCTCAGGAGATGTGCTGTAGTCTCGGTTAGCTGCTGCATGCGTTCAGCTCGCTAGCCCCTAGAGCTTTGGGGGAGGGGGTCCTTTATCCCCCATCTTATCACAGAAGCACTGTGGTTAGGGATGAACCCCCTTCGATGGTTAGTGCATTGAATGGATGGAAGGAGCTTTCTGAAGACAAGAGAGCTGACCCTCAAATGCTTGACTGTGAATCCGTGCGCTACAAGTTCACACACTGAGATAAGAGTCTCTTCTGAAAGCCACCAAGGTCAATATCTGTTAAAATCCTTATTTTTAAGGATGTGGGAAATGAAGATTAGTTTCAAAAACCTAGTAATGACAGAACCAAAATGATGCTACTCATCCAGTAGTGTCAGAGCAGAAGCTCTGATGCTAAACTCTACTGATTCCAAAAGCTTCCCATGTTGCTCAGAACCCGCTGCAGATGATAACCATGCTTCCCTTCTCGGGTTTGGGCACCTATGCCTTGTTTACACTTTTAAAATATGGGTCCAATAAACTTTCCTTCTGATTTGCTGGGGATGTAGCTCAGTGGTAGTGTGTCTCTAGCATACAAAATGCTTGGGGTTTAGTTCTAGATCCGCCTTCTCTCTGTCTCTGTCTCTCTGTCTTTGTCTCTCTCTCTGTCTCTGTCTCTCTCTCTCTCTGTCTCTATCTATCTATATATCTATATCTATATATATATAATAAAGACTAGAAATAACTATTTTAAGAAAAATAAAATTAGTTGTGTATTATGAATTAATAAATAAAGGGAGCCTTGGGAACCTGCTCAGTGGGCAAAGCACTAACTGTGCATGTATGAAGACCTAAAAGCCCTATAAAGGCAGGCATAGTGGTGACCATGTGACCCCAGTGCTCCTGTGGTGAGCTGGGAGGCCAGAGGCACAAGACTCCCTGGAGGCCAGCTAAGATGGTAGCTAACCGAAAATATGAGGTATCCCCTTGAGAGAGGTGGAGCCTGGTAAACAGACTCAGGATAGAAATAGGTGCAGAGGGGCAGGGCCGTCAACAGCAACTGCCAGAGCTTCCGATAGTAGAGGCCTTCAACTGCTCCACATTTCCTGAGTGTGACAAAAGAGACCTGGAAACAACTGGTGCTTGTGAAAGCAAAGACAGTTCATTGAGGAAGAGCACCTGAGCACAGAGCAGACGTGTCCTGACAGTAGTCATTAGAGCTGTCCCTTCCCCCTCATCCCCCTTGCTGACACCAGAAGGGGACCCAAAGTTGGGTGACTGGCTTTTTATTCAGGGATGTAAAAGGGAACTTTGCAGAGGGGTTGGGGCTGTAGAGGATGTTTGTGAGGTCAACTGTCAACTGCCTGCTTCTGTGGTTTTTCTAGGAATCAAAATATCTTCAGATGCAGTCCCTAAGTGGTTGTCACAAAACAGCAAACTATCTGCTCCACAGAAGAAACCTACAGGGTTGCTGGGTCCTGTCCTGACTACCTGGTCGGGGTATAGCAAACTCCTCACCTTATAGCAACAGAAGGAATGAAGTTGTCCCTCCATACACATGCCAGGACACACACATGCACACTCACACACACACAGGCACACACACACACAGGCAAAGTAAAGAGAGAAAATCACAGCAATATTGAGACAAGGAAATTAAAAAAAAAAAGAGTAAATGATAAAAAGACAAATGTCTAGTACACTGAAACCTCAGAGGCAAGCAGATCTGAGTTTGAGGCCAGCCTGGTTTACAAGGAGAGTTCCAGGACAGCCATGGCTACACAGAGAAACCCTATCTAGAAAAACCAACTAATCAACCAACCAAACTAGCAAACCCTGAAAGGTCCTACAGGAAAACAAAACAAGAGTCCCCCTCAACCCTGCATGCAATTTGATTTAAAGCAAATGAGAAATCCTAAAAACACAGAGCTGTCAGCAGACAGACCTCTCATTGCTTCATGTGCACACAGTCTTGCATTTCGGCTGCACTCTGTGTCTTCCAATCTTGCGTCTTTCTTCTGCAGGCTGGGTCCTTGTGGGGGAAAAAAAAAGAAAGAACGGACGGGGTCAAAGTGGGGCGCATGGGAAAGAAAGGAGCGAGCGCACCGGGCAGGGGCGGGGTGTAGGTCTTGCTTGGGCTGAGGCAGCGGCGTCTTGCATATGATACAGGCAGGCGCTGAGCCCGCATGGGGTTTGGGGAAGCTGGCAAGATGTGCGCCTCAGCGAGATAGCAAACGAGCAATGGCGGCTCGCCAACGATGGCTAGCAAGCGCAGCTAAGAAATCTCACTCAGAAGGCGGGGCGGTTCTAGTGTAGATCTCTCTGTGGTACCTGTTCTCGTGGACCCCCTGGCTATGTGGCTGAGTCTCTGGCGGCTTGAAACGTGTTGGGGCTAGCTCCGTGTGGCGAATTTAATAAGAGACGGCCCATAGCTTTAATGTTTTATTATTAAGAAAATAGAAAAAAGAGATAGAAAGATAAAGAGAAAGAAGAAAATAGATAAGAAAAGCCATGACTACATGGTACATGGAAAGGGGAGAAAATAGAAAAACAAGAGAGATAAAGGGCCGAGAGAGAGCAAGTGAGAGAGAGAGAGAGAGAGAGAGAGAGAGAGAGAGAGAGAGAGAGAGAGAGAGAGAGAGCGCGCGAGAGCATGCGGAGGGGTGCTATTATAGTGAGTCTGGTTGCCAGGTAACCGAGGGGCGGGGAGAGCCTGGCTGCAGCCAGGTGACTGTAGAGGCGGAGTTTGGTTAGAACCTGGGGCATGGCTACACGTGACTGATGGCTACAGGATTATGGCCTTGTCTTGCATTAAGGTCCCACAGGTCCTACGCAGCCTTTGGGGCCCAGTTTTGTGCTATCTTCCTCACCAAGCACTCCTGGATTTCCCAAACCTAGTTCAAATGCTCCTGGGAAGAAGCTGCACTTCCTTCCTTTGATGCCACAGAGACAAGATGTTTCCTTCAGCTGAACAGTGTGGCCCAATGGTAATTAACAGGGGAAACCTGGCACTACCTAGTGACTTAGGTTCTTCTTGACCTCTGGGTTCTCCCTGGATAGAGACCAGATGCCTGTCACAGGCTAATGACCTCTTTCAGAAGTACTTAGAGAATTCTCTGAAGGCCAGCTCATACAGAAATGTGGGGCAAAGGGAGTGACGTCCAGGGTGCTACTTTTGAGGGTCACATCCTAAGTCACCATACCACAGAAGCATACTTTCCCCCTACGTTATGTAACTATTTGCTTCCTTTTGTTGCCATGGAGACCTGACTGCTCTATGTCTGCTGCACAGGCTAAAGTGCCCGCAACAATGCTGATGGCAAGAATGGTTGTTCTGACCTCAGCATCTCTACAAGCATCAGTGTGTGACTCTCTGTTCAGAACGACATGGCCCTTGTCCCCTGCTGCCGTTAGCACCTCTAGCTCTTATAATTTGTATTTTTCCATTTACCCCTGCCACAGACTTACCTACTTTCCCCCTGAAAACAAGTTTTGGATTCATTTATAAGATTTATTATTTGGGGCTGGAGAGATGGCTCAGTGGTTAAAAGCGCTGACTGCTCTTCCAGAGGTCCTGAGTTCAATTCCCAGCAACCACATGGTGGCTCACAACCATCTGTAATGGGATCTGATGCCCTTTTCTGCTGTGTCTGAAGACAGAAACAGTGTATTCATATACATGTGAGAGAGAGAGAGAGGAAGAAAAGAAAAGCCCACGCTCCAGTTGACTTGTGGTCAGGTGGCTAAGGGGATGGGACTTTTTAATTGTTGCCCCTATGTAGGTTGTGAAGTTTAAGCTTGGAAATAAGCAGTACAAGCAATCTTGTGAGTAAACCACTAAACAAATCAATAAATCAGTACCTGTAACCACCTGCGGCTATGGGAACCAAGGAAAGCTGGGGCTGAAATAGAAAGGACAGGCAGGCAAGAGAAATAAGGAGCCAAGGCAAATTTTTTCTGATCAAGGCTCAAAGTTTACTTTTCAGTTCTGAGTTTATATAGGCAAAAACCCATCTTTTGTTTCAACTGAGTTCTGTTGCTTTGTTCCTGCTGGATTCTTTTGCAAAGTAAGGTCAGTAGGTCAACTGCTCAAGGCTCTGGCAGGGGAACGCAAATGTGGTGAGGTCAGAAGCTGCTCCAGCAAGGGGTAAAAACAGTCTGGGGTTTGACAACTCAGAGCTAGTGGGGAGGGTACAAGTACCTACAAGTTGGTCTCTTCCATCACATTCTGCTTTGTATTCAGTAATAATGCACGTCAGTCTGGGAGGCCAGTGAATGTGGGCAACTCTTTACTCACAGGAGTTTACCATGGTTTTCTCCATGATAGCCATTCTGGTTGGGGTAAGATGGAATCCCAGAGTGGGTTTAATTCTTAGTCCACTGAAGGCTATGAAAGCCGAGCACTTTCTTAGGTATTTATTGTTCTATTGAAAACTGTTGATTTAATCAATCAATTTATTGATTGGATAATTTGGGTTTTTGTTGATTAATTTTTGTATTTCTTTACATATTCTAGATTAAAGAAAAACCCCTCTGAGATGTGTAGTTGGCAAAATCTCTCTCCCTTTCTGAAGGCTGTCTCTTTATGTTCTGAAGATGGTTGTCTGCTGTACAAAAGCTTGTGAATTTCATATGATTCCATGTCCTGTACTTTTGGAGTGCTTTTCAGAAAATCCTCACCCATATCTGTGCCTGGAAGTGTTTTATCTATGTTGTCCTGCAGTAGTTTGAAAGTTTCAGGTCTTAAAATCTTTGGTCCACTTTGAATGGTTTTGTGTGTGTGGCAGAGTGGTTGATTATTTAGCTCTTGGTGTTCAGTAAGGATTGATTTGTGGCTTAGAATGTGGTTTAACTTAGAGACACTTCCAATGGGCTGCTGAGAAGAATGTGCATTTTGTTTCCATTGTGTGAAATATTCTGTACATATTGTTAAGTCCATTTGCTCTAAGGTGCAGTTTAATTCAAGTTTTTTTTATTGCGTTTTAGTTCAGATGACTATCTAGAGGTGAGAGTGGGTTATTGCCGTTACCCTTGTTTGTTTAGAAAACAAACAAACATTTGGTGCAAATATATTTACAGTTGTTATGTGTTCTTTCTATTATCACCATTTTTTTTTTTTTTTTTTGGTTTTTCGAGACAGGGTTTCTCTGTGTAGCCCTGGCTGTCCTGGAACTCACTTTGTAGACCAGGCTGGCCTCGAACTCAGAAATCCCCCTTCCTCTGCCTCCCAAGTGCTGGGATTAAAGGCGTGCGCCACCACCGCCCAGCTATCACCATTATTTTATTTTATGTGTATCAGTACTTTGCCTACATGTATGTCCATGTACCATGTGCATGCCTAGTTCCTGCAGACTTCAGAAAAAGGCATTTGACCCCCCCTGGCACTGGAGTTACAGACAGTTCTCAAGCACCATGTAGATGCTGAGAACTGAACCCAGGTCCTCTGTAGAGCAGTCAGTGCTCTTAACCACTGAACCATCTCTCCAGCCCCTGGTGCGTCTTCTTGATAGATTAGCTTCTTTACTAATATGTGGTGATCTTTGTCTCTTCTGACTAATTTTGACTGGAAGTCTGTTTTATCAGATGTCAGGATACCTATACCAGCTTGTTTTCAGTTTCCATTCATTCACTAGACTCTTTTCCACTTGTTGACTCTCCCTCCATTGGTATCTTTACCAAGAAGTTGTGTTCCTTGGTGACAACAGATAGCTAGATATAATTTTGAAGCCAGTCAGTAAGTCTATGTCTTTTTATTGATGTGTGGAAGCTATTTAAATTTTTAAAAACAATTTGTTTATTTTGATTTTATGTGCATTGGTGCTTTGCCTGCATGTATGTCTGTGTGAGGGTATTAGATATTGGAGCTACAAACAGTTGAGAGACACCATGTGGGTTCTGGGACTTGAACTCAGGTCCTCTGGGAGAGCAGTCACTGTCCTTAACCACTGAGCCTTCTCTTCATTTCTGCACCTTTTAAAGTTATTTTTGAGAGACATTTACTAACTCCTGTGATTTTGCTGGTAGTTGCTATCCTTGGCTGGCTCCTTCGTTCTTTTCTTTCTCCCCAATTAGCAGTGGAGGTTTGCTGGTTACTATGTTAGGCGTGAGGGAGTCCTTATTCCTCCCATGCATGCATCTGTCCTGTGTTGTGGCTGTAACTTACCTCCTCCATATGCAGCATCCTTCAAGCATCACCCTGTGCTGTTGGCTCTCTGGTCATCTTGAAGTGTCACTGAACATGATAATGCTTCCTTTATTTGACAGCATTGGTGTAGAACTTAACACCCTGTCTCTGTTATAATCTATTGGATTAACGGTTCTACTGTGAGCAGAGGAACATCTCAGCAGCAGGACAGGTAAGCTTGCCAGTGAGAGAGAGAGAGAGAGCAGGCAAAAACTAAGCACTTCCTTCTTCCATATCCCTTCGTGTAGGCTGCCACCAGAAAGTGTGCCCCAGATTTAGGGTGGGTCTTCTCACCTCTAATGTTCCAATCAAAAAAATCCTTCACGGATGTGTCCAGCTGCTTGGGTCTTAATTGACTCCAGATATAGTCTAATTGGCAAGCAAGATTAGCCATCACAACTACTCTGACCTGTCAGGAGTGTGTGTGTGTGTGTGTGTGTGTGTGTGTGTGTGTGTGTGTGTGTTTGCGCACCCATGCATGTGCACCTGTGTACCGTGCTAGAGACAGAACTCAAAGCCTTACACATACTAGGCAAAAGTTGAACTCCTGAGCCACACCACAACCCCTAAACTGTCAAATTCTGTCATCTACTGATAAGGCTGCCTTTCTTCTTGACTTCTAAGTGGTGAGTTCCATTTGCCCCGGTTATTTCTTGCTGTCAGTGCTGACAGCAAAACAGGAGTGACAGTGTGGTCATAGCAAATTCCATGTTGAATCTGGGATGGTGAGCAGTCCTGTTCACCAGTACGTGCACACTGGTGCCATGACATTAGTACATAGTCCACTTGGGTCTGATTGGCACAGCCCATGGAAAACGAATCTCATAGCCAGAGCCCTTTCTGTGTTTTGTCATCTGTAGAATGTGTGATTTCCTCTCAGGGGCTGCTAACTTCTGAGTCTGCTATGTGTGGAGCTTTCCTCCATGGAAACTACCTTTGATATCTTTCTCACACGGGGAAAACAGTGTTCCCAGTCAATGGTGTTAGATAACTGGGTGTCTATATGCAAAAGAATGCAGCTAGGTCCTGAACTTACATTAAGTACAAGAATCACCTCAGTCTTAGAGAAGAGCTAAAACTGGAACATAAGAGGAGTCCTCGTGACTTTAGATTGGGCAATGACTTTTAGAAGCAACACCAAGACCATGAGCAACAACAATAAATAAATAAATTAGATTTAATTAAAATTCAAATCTTTTGTTGGGTCTGGAGAGATGGCTCAGTGGTTAAGAGCACTGGCTGCTCTTGCAGAGGCTCAGTTCTCAATGTTCACATGGTAGCTCACAATCCTCTGTAACTCCAATTCCAAGAGATTTGAGTCTTCTCCAACCTTTACAGACACCAGGTTACACATGTGGTAACATGCATGCATGCAGACAAAACACTCATACACATAAAACTAAAATAAATAATTTTTTAAAATAACCTTTTGTCTTTCAAAAGATATTGTCACACTGGCTGAATAGTATAAGTTAGTGTTAGAATGTGTGCCTAGCAGAAGAGACATTTTCCAAAGAAGATATGTAAGAGGCCAATAAGCACAATTTCATCAGTCATTAGGGAAATGCACATCCAAACCATGGTAAGAGGAGCTGGAGCTATTGTTCATCAGTTAAGATTACTTGCTGCTCCTGCAGAGGATCAGAGTTTGGCTCCCATCACCCATGTCCTGTGGCTCACAACCGTCTGAGGCTCCAGCTCTGGGAAGCTGACACCTCTGGCCTTTGTACACACCAGATATGCCTTACATGAACACACCCAGACACACACACACACACACACACACACACACAGAGAGAGAGAGAGAGAGAGAGAGAGAGAAACGATTTAAAATAAAATTAATCTTTTTAAAAAATAATTTCATTAAAAAACCACAATGAGATATCGTCTTGCGCTAGCAAGGCTGAGTGTACAAATACAAAACAAAAAGAAAAGAAAGGTGGAGGAGGTGGAGACATCCAGGGTTCAAAGCAAGGCCAACATAGGCGGTCCTAGAAGAAAACGGATGGAAGAAAGAAGGGAGAGAAGGGAGGAAAGAAAAATGCCCTGTGTGCTGGACATACTGAAAAAGAGGTCGGCATGGGCAGTAAACACCTGGAACATGATTCCAGTTTCACCTAGGGCTGGGTGTTCAGGGCGAAAGCAGCCACAGGGGGTAGGAGGGGGTTGGGGGGTAGGGATGGAGGACTGTTAGGAGAACAGATTTAGAACAATCTCTTTTCCAGTTTCTTTAATCCAGCCTTCAGAAAGATGGGGTCCTCAGGATGACGGAAGGGTGTGTTGTAAGAGGCTGTTGCTACTCCGGGGGTCAGCATCCTGGTGGTGTATCTGAGCAACCTGGAGGTGGCAAGCAGGGAATACCTTCTGTGGGTCGAAGGCCTGTTTTCTCTCCTGTTTCTTCAGTTCTCAGCAGCAGGGCTCCACCTTGTGGTCTAAAATCCTTAAGCGAACCAACTTGCCACCAGCCACATCACACTCACTTCCTGTCAGCAGCAGCACGCCAGCTTCTGGCATGACTAGGAGACACAGTCTCACGGCAAACTCCCTGACCCTCTGGCTCTTACAATCTTTCATCCCCTCTTCTGCAATGTTCCCTGAGCCTTAGGTGAAGAAGTGTTTTGTAGCCATTGTGTCTGGGCTCCACCACTCTGCATTTTGATTGGTGTGTCAGCCAGGCTCTGATTGAAGAAGCTGCAGTTATTTATATTCCTCTTGGTGCCAGAGACCTAAGGAAGGCTGTGAGGATGAGTAGGACAACTTCTGGTGCCAAGGGCCAGGCACATGCCTTGCTTTGCCATCTTCAACAGTCTGCTCATGACTTCACCATCCCAGGTTCCTAGAAAAGGGGGGGGGGCTGCAGGACGGGGGACTGCAGGAAGGGAGCTGCAGGAGGGGGGCTGCAGGAAGGGGCTGTAGGAGGGGGGCTGCAGGAAGGGAGCTGCAGGAGGGGAGCTGCGGGAGGGGGGCTGCAGGAAGGGAGCTGCAGGAGGGAGCTGCAGGAGGGGAGCTGCAGGAGGGGAGCTGTAGGAGGGGGCTGCAGGATAGGGGTTGCAGGAAGGGAGCTGTAGGAGGGGGGACTGCAGGATAGGGGTTGCAGGAAGGGAGCTGTAGGAGGGGGGACTGCAGGATAGGGGTTGCAGGAAGGGAGCTGTAGGAGGGGGGACTGCCGGATAGGGGTTGCAGGAAGGGAGCTGTAGGAGGGGACTGCAGGAGGGGGGCTGCAGGAAGGGAGCTGTAGGAGGGGGCTGCAGGATAGGGGTCGCAGGAAGGGAGCTGTAGGAGGGGGCTGCAGGAAGGGAGCTGTAGGAGGGGGCTGCAGGATAGGGGTTCAGGAAGGGAGCTGCAGGAAGGGAGCTGTAGGAGGGGGCTGCAGGAGGGGGGCTGCAGGAAGGGAGCTGCAGGAGGGGAGCTGCAGGAGGGGAGCTGTAGGAGGGGGCTGCAGGATAGGGGTTGCAGGAAGGGAGCTGAAGGAAGGGGCTGTAGGAGGGGGGCTGCAGGAAGGGAGCTGCAGGAGGGGGGCTGCAGGAGGGGGGCTGCAGGAGGGGGCTGCAGGAGGGGGGCTGCAGGAAGGGAGCTGTAGGAGGGGGCTGCAGGAAGGGAGCTGCAGGAGGGGGGCTGCAGGAAGGGAGCTGCAGGAGGGGGGCTGCAGGAAGGGGCTATAGGAGGGGGGCTGCAGGAAGGGAGCTGCAGGAGGGGGCTGCAGGAGGGGGGCTGCAGGAGGGGGGCTGCAGGAGGGGCGCTGCAGGAAGGGAGCTGTAGGAAGGGGCTGCAGGATAGGGGTTGCAGGAAGGGAGCTGTAGGAGGGGGGACTGCAGGATAGGGGTTGCAGGAAGGGAGCTGCAGGAGGGGAGCTGCAGGAGGGGAGCTGCAGGAGGGGGCTGTAGGAGGGGGCTGCAGGAGGGGGGCTGCAGGAAGGGAGCTGCAGGAGGGGGCTGAAGGAGGGGGGCTGCAGGAAGGGGGCTGCAGGAGGGGGCTGCAGGAGGGGGACTGCTTTCCCACTGACCGCCGTGACTCAGCTCTCAGGCTCTGCTCCTCACCACCCTGTCAGATTCTGTGACCCCAGTGACCTCTCCTTCCTCTTCTTCACCTGTGGCGCTCTCCATCACAGCCTCTTTCCTTACTCATGTAGACTGCCTCACACACTCACTTGGGAGCATCATACAGGAAACTATTAATAAGCAATTAATTCTAAGAAGCACTTAAAAGCTATCTCCTCTCATTCAACATGTTTCTTACTAACTCTAAGAGTTGTTTGCTTTTTTATTTAATTTTTTGTTATAGCTATCTACTGGGTGGAGATGGGGTACATCCATGTACATGCTAGCACTATGTGTGTTTTGGGGAACTGAACTCAACTTGTCAGGCCTAGCATTGAGCCACATTGATAGCCCTAGGCTTACTTTATTATTGTTATTATTATTATTATTATTATATTATTATTATTATTATTTCTGTTAATTTTTGAGATTATAATCATTTCCTCATCTACTTCTATGGTGGTTTGTATATGCTTGGCCCAGGCAGTGGTACTATCAGGAGGTGTGGCCTTGTTGAAGGAAGTATGTCACTGTCGGGGTGGGCTTTAAGACCCTCCTCCTAGCTGCCTGGATGTCAGTCTTCTGACTGCCTTCTGATCAAGATGTAGAACTATCGGCTTCTTCAACAGCACCATGTCTGCCTGCATGCTGCCATGCTTCCTGCCATGATGATAATGGACTGAACCTCTGAACCTGTAAACCAGCCCCAATTAAATGTTGTTCTTGATCATGGTGTCTGTTCACAACAGTAAAACCCTAAGAAAGAAGTTGGTGCCAGGGACTAAGACATTGCTGTGTTGGCCTGACCATGTTTTGGTTGGAGGAATGTGGATTTTTGAGATTTTGGATTTGGAAAGCAGGGGAATGCTTTAAGTGGGGGCTTAATGGGCCATCTTAGTAGGAATACGGAAGACATGGTGGTGAGGGTATTTTGAACTGTGTGGACCTGGTCCAAGGTGTTTCAGTGGAAAAGAACTTCAGTATGTGACCTGGAGACTGTTCTTGTGATATTCTGGAGAAGAATGTTGCAGCTTTTTGCCTTTGAAGAGTCTACCTGAGGCTAAGGTAAAGAGATTTCAATTAGTTGTATTGACAAAGGAAGTCTCAGAAAAGATCAGCATAGACTTTGTCCTCTGGTTTACTCTCAGGAGGAGCAAGCTTAAAAAGGAAAATTACAAAATGTATGGTTCAAGTAATAAAAGGGCACCAGGAAGTAAAATGGAGCTACATCCTGTGTTGGAGGAAATAAACATATTAAAGGAGTGGTGGTTTTGAGGCAAGATCCCACCCAGCTAAGCTTATTGTTTATGTATTTGCTGTTGGATGAGTAATAGTTATATTGTGTTAGGCCTTATTATGAGCTGGTTATTGTTTTAATTTGGAGTTTTAATCTGGAATGAACTACAGTCCAGAAATGGAGGGCACAACATCTAGATCTTGAGACTAGAAGACTAAGGCTTTTTTCTGTATCTTGAGAAATAGTGGTCATGAGACGCTTAGGTCCAGGCATGGTGCCTTCAATCACAGAACTCAGGAGACAGAGGCATGCAGATTGCTAAATTCAAGGTCTGTTACAGAGAAAAATCCAGGACAGCCAAGCTTAGGCAGTGAAGGATGTGATAGAAAAGGAGGGCCACGTTCCAGCCCCAGCAAGCAGCAGAACTCAGCAGCTTCGGCCATGTGGCTCTGGCTTTATAGTCAAGAGGAGAAGGAGACTACTGGGTGAAATGATGCTAGTTAGCTGGAGCTAAGAAATTAGCGGTGATTAAGAAGAGACCAGCATCACTGAGGTAAAAATTTCTGTGAGGTGTTTTCTGAGAGCACAGAGAAGCTGTGTTCCAGAGATAGCCAAGGTTATAACCTCATGTTGCAGCTGGACTTGGTACTGTGTTAGAGTCACCCAGGTGGTACTGGTTTTGAAGGCATGAAGGGGTCATAAAGAGCAGCTGAGGCTCGGCACTGTGAGAGGCCGTAGAAGTCCATTGGTGAAGGTGCAGCCTCAGTTGCAGTTGATGGCCCAGGACTGAAGGGGTCATGCAAAGAAGTTGAGGTTTACCAACATGAAGGGAGCCTATGAGAGGCTATTGCTGAAGTCTAGTTGCAGTGGAAGACCCCGGTGTATTAGAGATGTCAGTGCCATGGGATGATCACCAAACAGCAGCAGTGGAGTGGATCAACCAGAGCCTAGAGTGCTACAGAGGGCGGAGCTGCAGAAGTGACCCAAGCTCTTTGGAGGAGCCCAGAAGATCTCAGACATTGGAATAAGAAAATGTGAAACTGAAGTTGATTTGGAGATCCCAAGATGTTATAGATGCCAGAGTGTGGGATACCTGCTGAGGAAAGCTGCTAACATGGAGTGGAACCAACCCAAGAGAAAGAAATTGTGGCAGTCAACAAAGATGAAGGAAGTTGGAGATCTGAAGAGCGCTTTGACATCAAACACGGAGATGCAGAGTTTAGAGTTTCCCCAGCTGGTTTCCTGTCTGGCTTTGGTCCAGTATTTTTTCACTATGACATTTTGGAATAGTAGTGTATATCCTGTATTGTTGGAAGTATGTGATCTGCTGTTTTGATTTTGATTTTATAGGGAATTACAGTTAAGAGACTTTATGAATCTCAGAGACTTTGAACTTTGGACTTTTAACATTGTTGAGACTGTTATAGACTATGGGGACTTTTGAAGTTGGACTAAATTTATTTTGTATTGTACTATGCCTGCCTGGATGCTGCCATGTTCCTGTCTTGATGACAATGGGCTGAACCTCTGAACCTGTAAACCAGCCCCAATTAAATGTTGTCCTTTATAAGGACACCATGACTGTCTGTTCACAGCAGTAAAACCCTAACTAAGATAATTGTCCTCTCTAATGTTTAGGTTAAATTCTAAATCTTTGAGATGCAAATGCTCTACCTTATTTCTACTATGAATAATACACTTGGGCCTTGAAATATTTTTAAATTTAATTTATTATTTAATTAGCTTACAAAATAACAGGCTTCCTTATGGCATTTTCTGTGGTTCAGAGGTTTAGTTCATTATCCTCATGGAGGGAAACATGGTGGCTTGCAGTCAGATATGGTGCTAGAGAGGTAGCTGAGAGTTCTGCATCTGGATCTGCAGGCAGCAGGAAGAGACAGTGAGACACTAGGCCTAGTTTGAGCTTTTCAAATCTCAAAGCCCACATCCAGTAACACACTTACTCCAACCAGACCACACCTCCAAGGCCACTCCTCATGAGTCTGTGACAGCCATTATCATCAGACCACCACACACACACACACACACACATATGTGTGTGTGTATATATATATTATATATATATAAACACATATATGTGTATATATACGTATATGTCTGTATATATATGTATATATGTGTATATATGACATGTATGTATATCTATATATGTATATTAGATATATAATATTCCATGACTGAGGCTCCTCCTTCTACAAGTTCCACAACCTTCCCAAGCAGTGCTACCAGCTAGGGACTAAGAGTTGAAATACATGGGGCATGCTGGCATGGCTGTAATCCCAGTGACCAGGCAGGCTGAAACAGGAGGATTGCTAGAGCCCAGGAGTTCTGTGCTATAATGCACAGTAAGCTCAGCATCAACATAATGACCTCCTGCCTGTCTGTCTGTTCCACAGCATATATTCTTTTTTTTTTTTTGAGACAGATTTTTCAGTGTAGTTCTGCCTGTCCTGCAACTCATTATGTGGACCATCTTCCACTCACAGAGATCTGCCTGCCTCTGCCTTTCAAATGCTATGATTAAAGGTGTGTGCTACCATGCCCAGGACCACAACATGTATTCTGTGTGTGTGTGTGTGTGCGGAGACAGGGATTCTCTGTGTAGCCCTGGCTGTCCTGGAACTCACTCTGTAGACCAGGCTGGCCTCGAACTCAGAAATTCACCTGCCTCTGCCTCCCAAGTGCTGGGATTAAAGGCGTGGGCCACCACTGCCCGGCTGCATGTATTCTTTATTATAACTTTATATATAATTGTATGCTTGCTGGTGAACTCATCCAGCTCCATTTGATTGTTGCAGACCCAGGGCCACAATACATGACCCTGGTTAAGCCCAGATCACAAAACAAAAAGAAAAGCCATGAAGGGGGCCTATGTGGGCATCGTGTGGGCATCGATGAGAGATGGAGCTGGGTGTGAGTAATCAGAGTGCACTATGTGCATCAAAGTGTCAACAGCACACGTTTCATTAGTTTTTAAAAATCAATTCCAGTCATGTAAATACGTTTACTGCCATACCTTGGTCTCACTGCTTCCAATACAACAGAAACAACAGTGGATTCACTAGGTAAGTTGGCTTTCTTTAAGGTGAGAGTCTTCCTATGTTCGAAAAGGAAATCATATTATAAAGCCTAAGCAAAAGGCATCTGTGCCAAAAGGTGAAAAGAAACACAGTCCACCTGAAGATTAAACAGGGCAATGGGCAGAGGCACTGTCCCCTTGATGAGATCAGCATCCCAAAGCATCTCCCAACACAGTGTATCCCCACCCCTCTCCAACTCCATTCTTCTAGCACAGCAGTTCTCAAACAACCCAGTGCCGAAACTCTTTAATATGGTTCCCATCCTTAAAATTAATTTTATCGATGCCTCATAACTGTCATTTTGCTAGTTATGAATTATAATATAATTATGCTTTTATGATGGTTTTATGTGACCTCTGTAAAAGGGTCATGACCCACAGGTTGAGAACCATAGTTCTAGCATTTTCCAGGAGCATAAGCTTGCCTGCATTGTCACTAAGGGCACACTCCCCCTGATACCAGCAAACTGTCCTCAAATTCCCTTCTGCAACTGTTTCTAACCCCCTTTATCTATGTACAAAGGAGACTCTGTGTCTCATGCCCTTCTCACAATTTCTCGAGGATTTCTGCCGCTATCACAGCCTTGAGACATCATTAGACAGTGTCTCAATTGTCCTACACTCTCTCCAGGCCTGCTAGGCACACTACTTAGGGCAGCCAAGACTAGTAAGAGAACAAAACTCCCACCCAGAAAGGACCTTCAGCCCTGAACATGTGAGCCCTTAAGCTGGTCTCCCCCTGTTCCTTACCAGCTTGGTGCTTTAATTTCTGGGGCCCCAACTCCCCTTTCCCTCTCCTGTGGTTCACCTGCTTGTCTTCTGTCCACTTTTTTTTTTTGCCATTACATTTTAATAAACTTTTGGAAACAGCATTAGAGGAAAGCCTATGCTGTTTGAATCTTTATTGTAATCACTTTCAGACATAACCGTCTTGAGGATTTACCTGATGGCTATTTTTGTCTCCAAAATAAACACACACACACACACACACACACACACACACACACACACACACACAAAACCATTGAACTCCATAGGGACCAGGAAGAGTGTGTTAGATTCTAATAGGATCTATATGTATGTCCAAGCTTATGGACATCAACAACTCTTCAGGCATAGCCTAGCTACAGAAGACACGAGGGGTGAGGCAGACAACAGCACGGGGCTGCAGCGAGTGGGGGTCCTTGCCTCCTGGTGTCTTTGTTACTGCTGGGCTAATCGTGGTGTCTGCTCTGACTGATTGACTGTAGCTACCTCCCAGTGGGCACACTCCTATTGAAAGTGTACCGGCAGGAACACCCTGCTTTCAGGCCTAGAGTGGAGCCTCATTACACAGACTTCTGAGAGACATGTGTCCCTGGGTAATCTGATTCAGATAGCAGGCAATAGCAGGTGGAAATCTACTTCTGCCCTCAAACCCACTTGGATACATGTAAAGACTCTGCGGTTTCAGGACCTGCTACAATGCCAGACAGTATGTCTGCTCCCGTGGATGATCTGTGCACTGTGCTACTTCATGTCTGTCCTTCAGAGTTAGCCTTTCTGATAGCCTAGTTGCTGTGATAGTTCCTTCTCTCTGTCCTCATCACACACTTGTCCTGAGGGTGGCACTTCTGCACCTTATGCTGCCACTGGGCACACGGGACAGCTGAAAGGGTGTGGGATGAGATTCCTTTGATTCCAAACACCCTTGAGATTTGAAGGTGAAAATTCATGGCTGAGATGGACATTAGCTGTAATCCCCTTAGAGCTTTTCTCTGTCAACTCACTGTTGAGGAATATTTGACAAAAATTATAGGTCCCCAAAGTCACTACTCCTGGTACCAAGTGCAAAGTGAGCAGCACTGGTCATCTTACCTGCTGTTGTGGGGACACCTTTGTTCTGTGTATTGATGACTCTGTAATTGGGGAGTATTGGTAAGTGAGTCACTGTGATTGGTGAATATTGGTAGGTGAATTGCTGTGATTGGTGTGAATAGTAGGTGATTGATGAGTGTTGAGGTTTGGTCTTGTCTATTGTAATGCTAAGTGCAGGCCCCCAACACCTAGAGTGTGTATGTAGACCTCTGCCCCTGCCCCTAAGTTATTTCTGATTGGTAAATAAAGATGTTGACAGCCAGTAGCTGGGCAGAAGAGACATAGGCGGGTTTATGGCTTGGAGTCAGAGGAAATCAGGAGGAGGGAGAAGAAGATGAAGCAGGAAAAGGGAGATGCCGTGAGGTAGGAGTCAAGAAAGTATGGCCTTAAGGGCTGGACAGTCAGAGTTAAGAGCAGCTCAGATGAAACATAGTATGGGGCTGGAAAGATGGCTCAGCGATTAAGAGCACTGACTGCTCTTCTGAAGGTCCCGAGTTCAAATCCCAGCAACCATATGGTGGCTTACAACCATCTGTAATGAGATCTGATGCCCTCTTCTGGAGTCTCTTAAGACAGCTACAGTGTACTCACATATAATAAATAAATTAATTTAAAAAAAAAAAGAAACATAGTGTGGTGGTTTGAATATGCTTGGCCCAGGGAGTGGCACTTTCAGGAGGTGTGGCCTTGTTGGGATAGGTGTGGCCTTGTTGGAAGAAGTGTGTCACTGTGAGGATGGGCAATGAGACCCTCCTCCTAACCATGTGGGAGCCAGACTTCTAGCAGCCTTCAGGTGAAGATGTAGAACTCTCAGCTCCTGCACCATGCCTGCCTGGGTGCTGCCATGCTCCCACCTTGATGATAATAGACTGAACCTCTTAACCTATAAGCAAGCCCAATTAAATTTATAAGAGTTGCCTTGGTCATGGTATCTGTTTACAGCAGTAAAACCCTAACTAAGACACATAGCAAGCATTAACTCAAGTTTATCAATAGGAAATTAGATTTTAATAGCATAGAGGGTAGATACTGTCCAACTCTTGAGCTGTTTAAGGCTTATTGTAAATATAAAGGTTGTGTGTGTCTTTTATCCAGGAACTAAATGATCAAAAGCAGGGTGGAAACCTTGAGTCAGAATTAAAATTTTCTATAACAGGTGAGTATTGGTGGGTGAATCACTGTGATTGGTGACTGTCAGTGGTGAGTCACTATGATTGGTGAATGTCAGTGGTTGGGTCACCGTGATTGGTGACTGTCAGTAGATAGGTCACTGTGATTGGTGAGTGTCAGTAGATGAGTCACTGTGATTGGTGTCAGTGGTGAGTCACTGTGATTGTTGAGTGTCAGTGGGTGGGTCACTGTGATTGGTGAATGTCAGTGGGTAGATCACTGTGATTGGTGTCAGTGGTGAGTCACTGTGATTGGATGAGGGCAGTGTAACCAGGGATTGGTTGCTCACTTCAGAGTGTGGTTCTTAGCTCATCTGGGCTCTGGTTGCACATAAACAGCCTATGTGTGCTATGTGAAGTGACGGCTCAGTGCTAGCACAAGGCTTCAGAAGCCCCTCCCCCAATGTGGTCATTAGAGACATATGCACTGTATTTTCCATGAACGATGACTTGGCAGAGCATATAGCAACTTGTTCATTATTTCAAGTACCTATTTAGAGCTGGGTATGGTGATATACACCTTTAATCTCACCACTTGGGATGAAGAGGTGAGTGTATCTTGTGAGTTCACAAGTAGCTCAATCCACATAGTTCCAGGACAGTCAGTGCCAGAGAGACATTGTCTCAAATAAATAAACAAATGAACAAGTGAATTTAGGGTGTTGCCATACTCACTGCAGTAGAGATGGACATAGATTACCTGCACGTCTTCTGTGTTCCTCAGCACTGAGGCTCTCTGGAAGTACTCCCTCTCTACCTTGAGAGAGGATTCTGTTTTCTGTCCTGCTCTGGACCATCTGGAGTCCTCCTTCTTCCTTCTCCTTTTGACTTATTTGTTTTAATTTTACACTTGCAAGTGTTTTGCCTACATGCATACAGTGCTTGTGGAGGCCAAAAGAGGCCATTGGGTCCTCTTACAGGCAGTTGTGAACTACCATGTGGATATTAGGAACACAGGTCCTTTGCAAGAGCAGCAGATTTGTTTTCTTCTTTTAAAAAATTACTTATTTATGTAATTTTTCTCATGTATAAGTGTCTGCATGTATACCCGCATGCCAGAAGAGGGCATTAGATTCCTTTATAGATAGTGATAGAGTCACCTGTGGTTGCTGGGAATTAAACTCAGGACCTCTGGAAGCAGTCAGTGTTCTTAACTGCTGAGCCATCTCTCTACTACACGGCAAGATTTCCTAACTTCTCCAACCAAATCCCTTCTTTTTAATTTTAAAGATACCTTCCTTTATCCCACCACAAAGGAGGCTGAGACAGGAGAATCAAGAGTTCCAAGCTAGCTTGGGCTACATCAATTATGCTCAAGTGCTTTCTAAGGTCAGGTGGCACTGTCAGAAAAGTGGGATTTGAAGATGTTCTGGCCTGTCCGAGACCTGCTCAACAGTCACCCTGCATGGCCTCGCCTGAGCGCACTCCTGCCGGCTCCCCACACCCCACCCCACCCTGTGACTTCCACCCGGGCCTCGGGCCTCCACTGAGCTCCTTCTTACACCTGCCTGACTCACAGCCCAGGGTTAACCTGTCCTTCTTCTGGGAGCCTTTGCTGCTCTTACTGTCACAGCACACACGACTCGGAAACCACAGAGCGGGAGCCGAGCTCAGGCCTGCTGAGGAACTCTGCAATCTCACTCCATGTTAACTGCAATGTGATGGCAGTCAGAGCACAGGGTGATAGAGGTAGGCACATAACTGCAGAGGTACAGACCAGATGAAAGGCAGCCCCTGGGAGGAGGGGCATGCTGGACAGAACTGGCTGAATCAGGCCCTGGGAGGTCAGAAAGCATCTTCACCACAGGGTCTCCTCACATGATGCCACTTCAAAATCAGCCACAGCCAGTCTGTGTTGGTCTGTGATGCACTTGCATCCTATACCCTGCTGGGAAGACTTGATTGTGAGATTAACTGTTACTGCTAGAAGAGCTTTTAATGGTTTTGAAGCTGCAGGAAGAGGCCTGTGGACTTTCATTTCTCTTCTAAACTTAGAAATTCCATGTGGTAGATTATGTGATATGTAATTGCTTCATTTATTACAGGATCATAAGCCATGAGTTGTGATATGGTGGCAGAATGGCGGTGCTCACAGTGGCTAGGGTATTCAGGTGTGCTGTCCTGGCACAACCTTCTTAGGCATCGGCCACTGGGCACTCCTGCCAGTTCAATGCCTTCCTGCTTCCGCTTGTGCAGGGGACCAAAATCTCATGCAGATGGAAATAGCTCAGATTAATTCAGAACAGCTAAGGTTCTGGACCACTGTGTTACCTGGTCTACTGTTGGATTCTCCTACCTTGGTCTCCCTATGCTAAGGTTACAGGTGTGAAACAACACCCCTTTTATTTTATTTTTTGCAGTATCTTTTATTTTTGCAGTATCTTTTAATTTTTAAAGTGGTATTTATTAAATTGTTTGACTGCTTAATGTCATAATGTATTTTCATTTGAAATAAGTAGAAAATGAAAAGTTTTTAAACAGTGTGACTATTCAGCACATTAAAAGAGAAGCTTTAATTTAAAAAAAAAGAAAAGGAAGAAAAGGAAGAAAGAAGGAGAAAGTAAGAAAAGAGAAAACAGCCCAGGTTACCAGTACATGCTAGAAATCTTGGAAGATCCTATAAGAAGACATTTTCTAAATTTGGGGTGAATTTTAAACTCTTGTGAATTAGTGAGCTAGGAGGTAAACAGAGGATGCCATAAAATGATGCCATGACACCAGGGGCAGTGGGGCTCAGAGCACTGTATGACACTGGGATGCTTCCAGCCTGGGTCTTGTAAGTTTTGTGAACTTTTCTCCTTCCAAGAGGGTGTATTTCAGGAACTGTGACACACTATGGGAAACACATCCTAAACATAAGGAGTAGCTCAGGGTTGTATATCCCTCTACCAGAGGCTGAACAGAACTCAGGACAAGTTAACATTCACTGACACCATGTTATACATGCTCAGGGAAGAAATGTAACAGTAGAAGTGATTCTCAGCTGTCTTCCAGAGAACAACTCCTGGGAAGAACTGTCTTTTCACAAGATTTTAAAGAACCTTGCAGAGAGCTGGGATGCTGCTTGGTTGGTAGGGTGCTTACCCTGCATGCATGAAACCCTGAGATAGCCCCCAGCATCATAACCTGGGTGTGAAGGCTCCTGGGTGTGGCAGCACATGTAGCTGTCCAGCAGCCATGGAGTACTAGGTCTACCTGAAAAGGGGGCTGGAAATGAGAAAGGATGGGTGCGAGAGAAGGATGAAGCCAAGACAAAGTTTCTGATCAAGGCTTGAAGTTTAATATTCAGCACTTTGGCTATATAGGAAAAGGTCACAGATCCCATCCTTTGTTTCAGCTGAATTATAAGGCAAATCAAGCTCAGTGGGCAGTCTACTCCTGTAGGAAATTACAAACACAGTGAGGCCAGATGACTCCAGTCGGGTCTTAAAAACATTGTGGGTCTGTTCAGCCTACTCGAGGCTGGGGGAAGGGCACAATTCCCCCTTTTTTGTTTTTTAAAGATAAGCAGTTATCAGTAGCTGTATGGGGGCACAAGATTTACTTGTTTTCCATAATCCCATCTAAGGTAAAGAGTGGCCAGGGGACTGTGCCTGTCTTAGGTCAGTGTCTATATTGCTCCTTCTTACCCGTCAGGGAGAACAAACATAGCTTTTGATGTATGTCTCTGTCTTATGTCGATAGGAACTCAGGAACACTCTTACCCATCTCTGACTACCAGCCTGCTGTAGCACACTCTTTGACTACCTGACTACCTCTCTTTCCCATTCAGACTAAAGCCAGGAAGGACATGTGAATATGCACTCAATGCATTTCTTCACAGAGATGAATAACTGCCATGTGTGAATAGCTGAGCTTGCTGAAAGTGATCCTGTGTGAAGGCAACCAATCTGTTTAAGATGCAAGGTCCAAAAGTTAAAAGCAACAAAATTATAATTAATTGTTCAAGCAGTGTAGAAATTAAAGTTGTAAGCCTAGGGGAAGTGGAGAATCAGGACTCAAACCATCCCTGATTCTGTCCTTTTTCTCTTTTCCTTTGGTTAGTCCTTCTTGAAATTCAGCCATCAAAACTATTCCTGAATGATCAATGTAAAAGTAACATTCTTTATGGAGGGCTATACATTATCCCCTCTATTGAAGGAATAAAAGATAAGTGACTTAAACACATGCACTAACACTTGTTTGAAATCCAGATCCTGTCTAATTTTATCCACTGCAAATGTAACTTGCAGACAGTCAGCTCCTGGCAGGGCTTCTCCAGCTGTGCTTGACTCCTAGCTACAGGAGCAGGGCTCCAAAGGCCAAGTGAGACTGCCTTTTAAACAAGTTAAACTAAATCAAGGGATGATAGCCAGCAGATAAAGTTTTAACCATTTTTCTTTTGAACATGAAACACAGAACAACAATCATTCAAACAATGAAACAAAACAGACATAAATTGACACACGTGGACAGATTGGTGCACCAAGGACAGACAATAGACAGAGAGGGAAGAGAACTTGATGTCTCAAAGGGACCTAAATATAACCAGAACTAAGGATATCTCCAGTAGGAGCCAGAGAGGAAACAGGACATCTCCTGATTTCTTCCTGTCCGTAGGGGAGCTCTGAAATAGCTTATATCCATTTTTTGCTAAAGCATCTCAGACAGGGGGACAACTGCTTTTCTGCTCTCTCTCTTTCTCATGTCATTTGTATATTTACCATTCCTACTTCTGGGAACCATGCACAGCATAAATCTATTTGAGCTAAGAATTTTTTAACACCTTTTTTTAAACCCTGCTCCTTTCATCTGTTGCAGCTCTTGACTTCAGACAAAATCCTATATAGAATTCCTCTGTCCCAATTGTGCTGTTGCCCCTAGGTGAAATCAGCATCAGGTCAACACCTGTTCAGCCTATCTGCATCCTCTTAATGCACCTCCTGCAACAACAGCCTCCAAAAAATAAAATTTATATTTAGCACTAGCATTAATGCTGTTTGTTGCTCACCACTGTAGAGGATACTGTTACTTTTCTTCTGTTTTCTGTGGAGTTCCACCCAAGACAGTGTTTCTCAATGGGACACACACCCCCCATTTTCAGTCCCCTCATTTGGGCACCACCTGTAGCTGTCCAGCAGCCATGGAGAACTGGGTCTACCTGAAAAGGGGGCTGGAAATGAGAAAAGATGGGGTGTGAAAGAAGGATGAAGCCAAGACAAAGTTTCTGATCAAGGCTCAAAGTTTAATATTCAGTACTACATTTATATAGGGAGAGCCCACAGATCCCATCCTTTGTTTCAGCTGGATTGTGTGACAAAGCAAGCTCAGTGGGCGGTCTACTCCTGTAGGAAACTGCAAATGCGGTGAGGCCAGATGACTCCAGCTAGGTCTTAAAAACATTGTGGGTCTGTTTAGCCTACTCAAGGTTGGAGGAAGGGCACAAGCAAGGGCCTGTAATTTAAGCATCTGGGAAACAGAAACAAGAGAACTAGATGTTTAAAATCATTCTTCCAACATTTGAGCCCATCCTCTAAGCCTTCTGGGAATACCAACAGGAGATTCTATTAATCTCATTAATTAAGGAGGGAATCCCCCCACACTGTGAATGGCACCTTTCCCTGCCTGGGATCCTGAACTACATGAACGAAAAGGGGGATGGAGTGGCAGCCTACATTCATCCCTCTGTTTCTTGATTGTGAATGTGATATGACCAGCTGCTTCGAGCTCCCATGGCCTTGAACTGTGAACTAAAATGAACCTCTTGAGTTGTTCATATCAGTGTTTTCTCACAGTAATAGGAAAAAACTAAGGCAGAGATTAACACAGTTTCCAAAGCTACAAATAATTTTGCCCACACTTTGAAGAAAACTCTAAATGGGTTTAGTGCTGTTAGAGAATAAATACATTGGAAAATAGATTTGAAGAAGTTGTAAGAACATAGCCAAGAAA
The DNA here is from genome assembly GCA_036184795.1 of Tokudaia tokunoshimensis. Classification (NCBI taxonomy): domain Eukaryota; kingdom Metazoa; phylum Chordata; class Mammalia; order Rodentia; family Muridae; genus Tokudaia; species Tokudaia tokunoshimensis. The sequence continues at coordinate 3,932,812 of BTHU01000015.1, read as the reverse complement.
ACATTTCATGGTCAGGAGGGAAAGGATGAAGAGAAACCTAGTCCAATCACTGAAAAACACAGAAAGCAGCAGCTGCTCCATTGGAGATTTTACAAAACTAACAGAGCACTAAGCCTAAGACCTGAGAAGCTAAGACTGGAGAGATGGCTCAGTGGTGAAGAGTACAAGGTGCTTTTCCAGAGGACATGGGTTGGATTACCAGCACAATCATAGCAGCCCAATCCATTTGTAGGGGATCTGACACCCTCTTCTTGCCTCCATAGACATAGCTTACATGTGGTGTACAGACATACACACAGGCAAAACATTCATATACATAAAATCAGTAAAAAGTTTAAAGAGACCCAGGAAACTCTGAAGATCTAGGGGTAACTATTATTTTAAATTAATTCAGAGCTGGGAATGGACCTTACGGCCTCACCCACGTTCCACACTATCTACCATTGAGCCACAGTCTTCATACACCCATCATCACAGAAGATCAAAACATCAAAAGCAAGAAATCTTAAACAGCCATAGAAATGATAGATAGATTGGCTACAATATTATATATATTGTAGTATATATACTCACATGAGCATGAGTAACTCAGTGGTTAAGAGTGCACACTGCTCTTCCAGAGGACCTGAGTTCAATCCCCAGCACTCATGTCAGGCAGCTCAGCTGCAGGAGATTCAAGGCCTTCTTCTGATTCCCTCAGGCCCCTGCATACAAATGTCAGTCAGACAGTCATCTCAGCATGCACACATAAGTATGAATAAAAATTAAAATAACCATTTTTTAAGTTACTGGGGCTGGCGAGATGTCTCAGAAGAGCTCTTGCTGCTCTTTCAGAGGACCCAAATTTGGTTCCCAGTACCAACATTGGCAGTTCACAACTTCTTGTGACTTCAGCTGACCTCTGAGGGCACTAAAACACACATAGCATACATTTGCACAGTCATATGTATAGACTTTCATGTTCCTGCAGCTGCATCCACTGCCAATATTTGCTGACATTGGAACTGAGCTGCTTCAGAATTCCAGTGTGGACTGAGCACTGTTGTTTCCAGAACCCTCCCAGGCCTTCAGCACCAGATTAGGATAGCTGAAGCCCCGGCCTCATTCACTAAGAACCGACTGGTTTTGTTTCTCACTTAGCAATGTAAGGAACAAGATGTAAACAACATAAGGAAACGATACCATGGATGAATGTAACAATAAAAACCAAGCCTAGAGTGTGTGCATGAGTATAATAATGTTGAAGTGAGGTAAATACACGATGAAGTGCAATGTGATTGCCTAAGTGTAGCTTAAATACCCTGGTTTGGCCACCACAACTCACTCGCTCCGGGAGATGCCATCATGCTGAGAGATCGAGTCTACCAACCCGGCCGCCCATCATCGAACCGCTCCAGCTGGACCCGAAAGCAGAAGGACACACCTTGAACCTTACCTAACTCGCCGCCATTGAGCCAGGCTATGACATCAGGCCAGACCGGAGGTGGTTAGTGAAGTGTGTGTGTGTGTGTGTGTGTGTGTGTGTGTGTGTGTGTGTGTACGAATGTGATCCCATTTCGCTGTTTACTGCTACTTATGAATAAATAAGCTATTATAACCTGACCTCCGAGTCCGAGGTTCCCTTCTCGCCTCTGTCTACAATCCCGATTCATGACAACAGAACACTAGTTTCTCCAAAAATATAGCCAATGATGAGCAGATGGGGCCCCATAGCCTCTACACTACACAGGAAACAATTCTGCATGGGGACAGTTTATGGAGTGGGAGGAAGCGTTTGCCAGGTTTGTGTCTCAAAAAAAGACCAATATCTATACAGAAAACACAGGGGGTAGGGCTCAAAGAGTAGTTTAAGGGGAGCCAGGGAAGTGGTTCAATGACTAAGAACACATGCTACACAAGCATGAAGCCCTGGGTTCAAATCCCCAGTACCCAGAAGGAAATAGAATCTGTCTGACTGTCAACAACAGATGAGTACTTATGTATGCCCCTAGCCTGCTGTTTCACCTAAACCTCTGTCCATGCTAGAGCTGGCTCCAATCCCAGGGTGGCCACATGAACGAACTCTCCTTTCTCTGCTTTCACTATTTGTCTTCTCGTTAAGTGGCACCTAAGTTCAAGTGGCAGAGACAAGCTTGTTAGCACTGCCAAGCTCCGGCCTCTCATCTGAACCACTGGAAACAAATACTCTATTCTCTTGTCTTTTTCTCATCTTCCTATACCCTCACCTGCAAATGAAACTTCTAAGAAACCTTTCTTTTGTGCCTACACACAAGCTATGGCCTCCCTCTGAGACAGCACACGTGTCATCTGGAGGCCACTGCAACTGCCAAAACCTGTACTACCACCTGGGGGCAGCCTTGCCAGCTGCCCAGCTAAGCCAGTCCTGCTGGCCAATGTCCTAGCCTGTCCACACTGCCTATACTGCTCTGCAGCACTGTCTCCCCTCTCAAGACCAGAAGGCACCTTTGGTGTTGTACTCCTAGTCAGGAAAGCTCATGCAAGAGACTATCTCCATGCATTTCCTTTCTGTTAACACCTCCTCTGTGTCTGTGAAACCCCTACCCATACAGTGGCTCCTGTCTCCATCAATACTTTCATTTAAGAAGTACTTGGAGAGGCAGGGGGATCTCTATGAGATCAAGATCATCTTGGTCTACAGAGTAAGTTCCAGGATAACACCCAGGGCTGCACAGAGAAACCCTGTCTCAAAAAGGGAAAAGAAAAGAAAAAACCAACCAAACAAAAAAAACCCGAGGTGGTTCAAGGAATACTTGGTGTTCAACTGCTTTGCACTGAATTGAAATGTTCAGGTGACTTTAGCAGATTAGGTAATGAAACAAGTATGTCTGCTTCTAGGAGTGGCTAGTAGCTGCAACACAGCCCTACTATAAAATCTGGGTTCTATGAGACACAGTAGAAACCCAGACTGCACATGTATGTTTGCAGGGATCATGATAAGCCAGCCACACGGCGTCAGCTGCCAGACCTACTGTGGGCATGCCTTACTACAGGAACCATAAACTTCATCAGTGTCCCAGCATGCTGTTAGTATAAGGGGGTTCAGGAAACTGAACAAAACTCTAATGCCTTTCTTCACTCGTGCTTCTTCTACTGAGAATCCTGGTCAAGTATAAGAAGAGCGCCCCCAGGAACCTGAGTGCATGGAGACAACAGAGAGGTGAGGCTGCACTTGACTCTGGTCTTCAGCTGCCTAGACAAGGTGGTTTACCAGCCACAATCACCACTGTGGGTGCTATAAGGTCACTGACTTACTCTGTTCCCTGGACATCTCTGCTATCACTAGTTGATTTTGGTACCAGCTCTTTGGTGGCTGGATGGGGAAGGAGGAATGGGAGGAGGAGGGTGTGAAGTAATTACTGACCTGGAGGACTAGGATTGGATGAGTTTTCTTCTGCAGTGGGGTGGGGTTTCCTGAAGAGTCTCATGTTGTGCTCCAGATGAGGGCCACAGTGACAAGCACAGTTCCTAGACTGTGGTTGGGGAGAAAGGCAGGGTGCTGTCCACCTCAGGATGCATCTTGGTGGAAGAGCTGACAGGGCCAGCTGACTCTTTTAGTCTGAGAAGGGAGTCAATATGAGCCCTTTGGTGTGACAAAACAGCTGATGTGGGAAGACAGCCTCAGGGCAAGCTGGGTTCCTGGTGCACACATCTGCCTTCTGCTAGGTGCCACAAAGTTCTACACGGACGGCTGGGGGAATCAGACTTCAGAGAGATAGATACAGGGCAGTACATGATGCACAGACCAGTGCTCACAGCCACTGCTCAAAGACGAACACCTCAATGTCCTGGAGAGGGGAGAAATGGAATTGGAAAGTGGCTGGAGAAGCTTGCAGACTGTAGTGTCCTGAGTACCATATTACCTTTTGGAAGTAATGTCTCTGGTTGGAGTGGGCACATGGACATCTCTCCTGAAGAAGTGCCCTGGAAAGAGAGGTGGAGCAGTGGCAGCCTCTGGGTAACATGAGGCTAGAGCAAGTAAGATTCACTGTGTTGTGCTTGTTTCTCAGGAAAGAACAGCATTTCCTTAAGCCCAATGCACTGGCGGGTTGATATGGGCTTGCTGGGAACCTATTATGGAGCAAGACCAGAAATTAGTGTTCCAGAGCGCCAGTGAGGGAGATGTCCCAAGTCCCAGGATGGTGGGAGGGCTCTTCTGAGGGTTCCCACTTCCTTGGGAAACAGCAAGCTATATGCTCACCATGTGGAGTTAGAGGTCTGAGGAGAGAAGATAGGAAGGACTCACCAGGAAGGAGGACTGTGGCTCACCCAGGTTCATGTTCATGCTTCTTGGAAACCCAGCAGCAGTCTGCTGAGGCCCTCCCTCTTTCTCCAGGCCCCAGGGTAGGTCGGGCACAGAAGTGACTCTGAATAGGACTGAGAACACCCAAGAGGGTCAAGGGTCAGACTCCATGAGCTGAGCGGCTTGAAATCAGCACAGGCGCTTAGCAGGAGTCAAACAAGTGCCAAAGTGGAGGCGTTTGGGCGGGGCCGAGTGCAGAGTGCCAGCGCAGGCGGAGTGGGTGCCTTAGACAGAGGTTCCTGTATGGCTGCATTTAGGCATGGTGTCAAATGACTTCTGTAGTAAGGAAGGCAAAGTTCTCAAAGTACAGGCTACCAAAGACCTTGTCTGGGGATAAGGAAGATCTCTCTGCAAGTGGTAGCAACGAGGAGGGCTACTGGGAGAAGTCTGACACCAACTTCAGTCACAGCCTGGGGGCGACAAGAAGCCTGTCTCCCTGAGGCCCAGTGTGGTGTAAGTGTGGAAGGTGACGGCCAGAGTCACATGGGAGCACTCAGGTTGAGGTGCCCTGGAGAGGAGGCCAGCGTCATAGGATGAAAGGCTCATTTGCCTTGCAGGTGTTCTGAGTGACCAGAAATATGCTCGCCTCCTGAGAACACAAGAAAACACACCATCCAGTCTCTGAGAACCAGGTCAGGGGAAAAAAAGCATTCCATGTCAGAACACCTCAGCAGAGCTCCTAGTTGGCTTCAGGCAGGAGGGGCATGTGAGGTCACCACACTGCCTTAGAATTGCATTTCTGACTTCTGGCCTCCTCTGTGTTCCCACATTGGTGCCAATAGCACCTAGTTGTGAAAGGTGTGCCCAGCCCTTCCAGGTAAGAATCCCAGACTTCCAGGACAGGGCAGAGCCTCACAGTGAGCAAGCGCTGGTCCTAGTGGCCTTGGTGGCAGACGGGCCAGCTCCAAGTGCATGAGCTCCACAGCACTGTGTTATCACACTAATTCCTAAAATCAAGCAATGGTATTTGTGGTGTAATTAGTAGAAATTGATATTATTGGTCTTCTATGGCAAGTCAGTAAGGCAAGTTGTCATCAGGTCTCTATTAATGTCAGAGTCATCTGTAAGTGGACACACTTTATACATAAAGAGATGTACAGATAGATTAGCTGTCCTGCTTTGACAAAAGATTGCTCACAGGGAGATTCAAATTAGCCACCACTATGCCCCGACTCCTCAGTTAAGTGATTCACACACTGCAACCCTACCCTACTGCTCAAACAAACAGGCCGGGAGAGTGGACGAGGCAGCATTCCATTGGTACGGTGTTAGCTGCACAGGCACCGAGTCCTGCTTTGATACTTGACATGGTACCACATGCACTCTGCAGGCAGAGACAGAAGTTGTGTGCTCAGGTCCTGAGCTTCACCAGGAGTTCCTTGCCAGGGATGAAGGTGATGAGGGCACTAGCATTAAAGGGGTGGCCACCTTTAATGTGGTGAGAACTGGGAGGGATATGCAGCCTCATTAAATTTATTCGGATTGAAAGGCTCGTATGCCAGATCTGGTGACACAGGTCTGTAATCCTTGCTACTCTAAAAGTGAAGACAGAAGCATAGCAAATTCAAGCAGGTTCAACTATATAGTAAATTCATCACTAGCCTGAATAATTTCATAAAACTTGTCTCAATGTTTAGAAAGTATGAGACAGTGGGTGGTGCATACCCACTTCCCAGCACTTGGGAAGTAGAGGCAGGGGGAGCAGGAGTTCAATGGTCTACATAAGCTTTGAGGTCAGCTTGGGCTCCATGGCTCAAGCAAAGAAACAAAGAGTAAAAGAGAAGGCTGCCAATATAGCTCAGAGGTGGGATACTTGCTTATCATGTATGAGAGCTTAGCTCTAACACCTAGTAGAACAAATGGGGAGGGGAGCATAGACTTAAAAAAAAAAGATTCTTTTAAAAAAAGATTTTATAGATGTATGTGTGTGTATGCATGTGTGTGTATGTGTGTTTATGTGTATGCATGTGTGTATGTGTGTGTATGTGTATGCATGTGTGTGTATGTGTGTATGTGTATGTGTGTGTATGTATGAGTGTTTTGCTTACACATGAGTGTTTGTGCCACATGCACTCCTGGTGCCTTAAGAAGTCAGAAGAGGGGAGCTGGATTCTTTGGAACTGGAATAATGTATGGCCATGAGCCTTGTAGGTGGTAGGAATTGAATCCAGGTCCTCTGCAAGAACAAGAACTCTTAACTACAAAACCCTCTCTTCAGCCCCAACAAAAGGCAAACCTTTTTTGTTTTGTTTTTTTGTTGTTGTCAAAGGTTTATTTACTTATTATATGTGAGTACACTGTAGCTTTCTTCAGACTCCAGAAGAGGGCGTCAGATCTCATTACGGATGGTTGTGAGACACCATGTGGTTGCTGGGATTTGAACTCAGGACCTAAGAGCAGTCAAGTGCTCTTAACCACTGAGCCATCTCTCCAGCCCCCCCTTTTTTTTTCTTAAAAAGATTTATCTATTTTTATGTGCATGAATGTTTTGTTTCATGTCTGCACACATGTCTGTGCAGTGATCCCAGAGGCATGAAGAGCATATCAGTTACAGGTACACACTGGTGAGCACCATGTGGGTTCTGGGAACTGAACCTGGGTCCTCTGCAAGAGCAGCAGTGCTCTTAACCACTGAGCCACCTTTTCAGCCCCAAAAGGCAAATTTTAAGGCATCGTCTCCAGGATGTGGATGGTTGTAACTCAATCTAACCAGTGTGACAGAACTTAAGTCCTGTCACCTACTTCACTTCCTGTTGAGAGAAATTAAAAACCTAAGCTAATATCGAACCTAGAACATGTTCCTGCCGATGAGAGGTGGCACAGACCTGAACCCAAGAATATGCTAGTCAGGTTAGGCAGCCTGGAGGCATTGCCAGCTCCGTCCAGCCTAAGCCTGGCCCCAGTGGGGCAAAGTGAAGTCGCACAAACCAGCTATCATGGTCGTATCATGCCTGCTCTCTCTCGAGAGCTCCAGGTGCCAGAACTTAAGGAGCCCCAGCAGCAGGCAAACTTGAGAATCTAACTCCATTGTTGCCCCTGGGCTTTACTAAGTGTCTTCCCAGGGCACACAGGCAGTGGCTGCCATGCACACAGCACGGGTGCTTCACTCTCAGAGCACTTGAACTGTAGCTTAGCCTCCAGCAAACCCGTGATTCTCAAGGCCAGGGTCATATTATGCTTCAAACCAAGTTGTTTTGGGCCCCGTGACATCTGCCCTCAGTGGTTGTGTGTACATTGTCCTTCTTGAGGGCTAAAGCTATGAGGTGACTCAGTGTTGCCTGCTGTGGGGTATGGAGAAGCTCAGCTGTACCCTAGCTAGGTTACAGTCATCCAGTGTCACTCTGATACGTGCCATAAGCAATGGGGAGCAAGCTGCAGCATAATGCCTGCTGGGGACCTGCCTCCTCCAGCCAGAGGCAAGACAAAGCCACCAGCAGAAAGTGGCATGCTCCACATGGAAGAGTATTTGGGGTCTTTCTGTCATAATTTAGAATGTGTAGAAGATAGGGGCCAGGAGTGGTGCCCAAGAGCCCCTCTCCTCAAGACTCAACATTCCTATTAGAGAAGCCTGCACTGGAGTCCTGGAAGAAGATAGGTGGTCATGTTACAATGCCCAATCGGGGAACCACAGTGAAAAGTGTTTGTAGATGGCAGTAGCGAGATGGTCGACAGTGGCAGTCTTGAGGGCTGGAGTGTAGACGCCTGGTCAAGGTAAGGATTATCGAAGACAGTCTAAACAACAGGCCAGTAAAGCACAGGGAGGGGGACACTGCCACACCCACTGCTTAAGGAAGGTCTGGGGCGGGGCCAGGCAGTGGAGTGACACTCATGAGTGAAGATCACCAGGCCCCAGCAGTGGTCTGAGAGGAGGGGGCAAGGCCAATCATGCAGAACTGCCTTGAGAGGACTCAGATTAGGGTGGTGTCGAGAAAGGGAGAAGGTGGGGCTCTTAGCCCAGAGACAGCTCCAGGCTACAGGACCAGGTCTCAGTGCTCAACAAGGGCATTCTTACACCCGAGTCCTCTAAGAAGCCACCCTGAGTGGCTACACTTGGTCTGGAGCACTGGAGATCTGGAAACAGGCCCTTTTCTTCATAGCAGTGGTTCTCAACCTGCAGGTCATGAACCCTCTGGGGAATCAAACAACCCTTCAATGGTCACCCAAGTCCAGTGAAAAACATAGGTATTTACATTAAAATTCATAACAGTAGAAAAATTATAGTTATAGAGTAGCAATGAGAATAATTTCATGGTCGGGGGTCACCATAGCATAAGTAACTGTATTAAGGGGTCATACCCATTAGAAAGGTTGAGAACCACTGGACTATGGCTTCATCCCCAGAAGATGTCTATGTTAGGTCTTTTCCCACGAAGGGGAAAAAAAAAAGACAGAGGAGACCACATGAGACTCAATTTTAAAACAAGCCAGCTGAAGGTAGCCCAGTCAGGTAATCATGAAAATTGAAACTGTGACCCTGTTGGTATCAGAGGTCCTAAGAGATGCATGTGACAGAAACTTGGAGCTTCTACTTCAGGAGCAAGGCAGGACTCTAAAACAGGCACAAGCAGGTGGGAAAAAAAAAACCACTTATACTGGTTTTCAAGATATCCTGCATATCAGATATTTACATTATAATTCATAGCAGTAGCAAAATTATAGTTATAAAATTATAGTTATGAAGTAGCAATGAACATAATTTTTTAGTTGGGAGTCACCACAATATGAGGAACTGTTTTAAAGGGTTGCAGCATTAAGAAGGCTGAAAAACCACTGGGTTAGGAGAAAGGCAGTAGATGAACTAGTCAGGGGTTGTCAGATGAAACAGCCCACAGTAGGCATATGCCCCAGATCTCAGTGGTGGCCTGTGAGATTAGACTTCACTAACCTCACAAGTTGCTCCTAGATAGTACAGGTCACAGTGGTGCATAAGCAGTGGGCTGTGTGACTAGGATCAAGTAACTTCTCAGTCTCCTTCTCTCTAAAACGGGCAGTAGTTACCACCTGAGCCAAAGGAAAACAGTGCGGCAAACCTGCATGTGCTTTGCTTCTCTCCTGGTGGTGGTGGTGGTGGTGGGGGTTATCAATGAGGCTGCAAGCATGGGAGTGGAGCTAGTGAGAGAATGCTAACACGTACAGAACATGTGCCATGCCTGAAAATGAACATGCACACACATGCGCACATGTACAGGCACAAGCAGACAGGCATGGGGGGGGGGGAATCACATTTTCAAGTACAGAAATAGAACCTAAGGCTTTCTTCAGATGTCTTACTATGTCACCTCAAACTTATGCCTGGCACTCAGAAAGTTTTGAAGGAAGTGGAGAAAAAGTAGATCCCTGTTTCTTGAGCACAGGCCACACTGATGACTGCTCCGTGCTGCGTTAGGACCTGGACCAGTTTTTTGTTTGTTTGTTTGTTTCAGGATGCCCACAGCAACCTTTGCATCTTTCTTGTGCTTCAAGGTATCTGGATTTAGGCTGGATCTACTGTCTTCTGAGTGCCCACCTATATGTGGCACATTTGGGCAATACAGCAGGGTTGCAGATCACAGTTGAGCCTTTGCAGAGCCATGGAGGTCTATCTCCTTTGTAGGAACACTTGGTCTGCAGTAAGGAGAGGTCTAGGCAGAGTTGGTGCTGCTCTGCTACAGAATGGCCTGCAGGCTCCACGCTGTGCTGCCTTGTCGTGGAACACTACCAAGCATGCAGAGTGCTGCATCATATGGTCCCAAGGTGGCCAATGAGTTGCAGCCATGACTCTTGAAGGGAAATAAGGAGAGTGTCTCTCGGGACTTTGACATGCTATGGTTTGCTGCCTGGTGTATAAGCTGGCTTGGGGACAATTCTGTGGACTTAGTTGTATCCTATTTCATCTAAGTGATGAGACAATGCCTGAGAAAAGCACTAGCCATGATGGCCAGTCCCCTTGGCCTCAATCATCACAGCCCATAACTGACGGTGACTCTAGCCTGGACCAGTTCCTGGTAAGTGGGCTACTTTAAGACCAGGCCACCAGTACATACCACCAGTGTGTGAGACAAGCAGACCTGTTGATAGTCCTGGGCTTTATCCATGGCAGTGGGGTACTAGGCTGACATACTTCAGCCCTTGCAGCCAGGCTGTATTCCTGCAAAGCACCCAGTGGAGCTTGGGGTGCATGGGTTAGTGACCCCATTGGAGTGATGCCCTTCTGCCAAACGCTTAGTAGGAATGTTACCACACAAATAAATGAATGACTCTGTTCAACTTTACTTAGCTCACTGAGGTGACAAGATAGTGATGCATGATTTTAAAGTCCTTCCTGGGTATCCAGGGACCTGTGTCACCTGACCCAGCCTGATGTTTCGAATGCTCTCTCAGGAGCACTCTCTAACCCACTGCTGAGGACCAAGACTGCTTCAAGAATGTGGGTCCTAAAGCCATACCCTAAGACTGTAATTCTAAGGCAGGGACATTATCCTGGTTGGTGTAGACTAGAAAATAAACAGGTCTCCTGGACTAGGGCTGCCAGCCCTGAATCCTTTGTAGGCTAAGGCTGGCAGCTGCCTACAGCCCCTCCAGAAGTTGCCTGCCCTTATCAAGGGTCCCCAAAGAGGCCAGTGAAGGGTTATTACCCTGTTATAGCCAAAAGTCCCATCCATACAGCATGCCTGGGCCACATTGCATGAGCTGCCAGGACACACCCACTGGCTAGGTTTACAAGGGTTCTTAATTACCTATGATCACTGATAGCAGCTCCCTGCAGGAACAGCCTCTGTAGGAGATCAGCTTCTCTTTTCCCTAAAATGTGTTAACCTATGGGTAGCCATATGCAGAGACCAATATAATAAAGGAGTGTGGCCTGACTCTCTCTTGGCAGTGAGATCCATGGGTAAAGCACTAGAGAACTCAGGGCCCACCGACTTCAGAGATGCCTGTATGCATGTCCTCAACTTCAATTCTCCTGGAGGCTCCTGTCCTCATACCCCTCCCTCCATGGTTAGCCAGAGCCCCAGACCATGTGCTCTCACCTCTTGCAGATAGACAAACTCAGTGCCTGCAAGAGCCTGAGCAAACAAGAGGAGCATGTGGAGAGCACATGAGGGCTGCATTCTTGCTCTGGTGCATGCGAGTGTTTGGCAGGTAGCACCCTGGAGTAGAGAGAGACAAAAGCAATCCATGGCAACCTGCCCCGGTGCCAGATGGGAAGGTAGAGGTGGGAAGGGCCCCAGTGGTGACCAGGTATGGCAGTCAAGTGTCTAGAAACGTTGGCACAGCCAGCGTTCTTCTTACTTCCATGCCCAGCTGTGGACTGCTGCTATGACCCACCAGGTTCTGGGAGAGTTCTTTGTGATGTGTGCTACAAAGGGCTTTGCATTGAAAGCCTACCATTGTTTGCATGGAACAAGCCCTCGGACTGTTGGATCCCGAGTATATTGGGTATGAGTGCTAACACTGGTGGGAGAGGAGGACAGTATGCCAGCTGACCTTCACCAGCTGTTGTTACCTGAGCTAAAAGTCCAACTTGGGGGTCCAGCTGCACCTCTAGCCTGGCCAACCTCCCACTGCTCCCCAACTGCCATCCGCATACTCTTTGCCTCCAGACATCTGCTGGCCTGATGACTTAGGCTCTGATGAGTGGAACTGATCCTGTTCCTTCTGCCCCTTGACCACTCAATGGCATTCAGAACAAGATTCCTTCCCCCCCTCCTCACCCCCCCAAGGAAAAAATAAAACAGGCAGCAGGACAATGAGCTCCTCCCCTTATAGGTCAAAAGCCAGACTAGTTGTAGGTTTTCTGCCGTCCCGGCTTCCCCTATTAATACTCTACAGCTTCTGCCTGCACAGAGCCTCCTCTGAGTGCCTTTGTTTATACTGGGTACTGTGTCCACACCCAACTCTCAACCCATTTAACCTTTTCTGGGAAACACGGCACTCTAGAATCACAAAGGACTCCAACTGGGAGATACAATATCTGGGCACTGTTTTTTGCTAAAGCCCAGTGATAACTTCTGAGCCAACCCAGAGCCTGAGGAGGTCATTGGTCACCCAAAGCGACTGCTTCCATCAGACATCAGGGAGGTGGACCCTTAAGCCTTGGCAAGCGAAGGCTATGGTCTGCAAAGACTCCTGGGAGTTTCACCTCAAGTCGACTAGGGCTGCCCCCTCCAGGCGGCTTTGAGGATATGTATGACAACAAAGACTTCTCAAGACTTTGAGCCTCCTGTCGACCATAAATATTAAAACATTTATCAGAGCAAAGCAGCTCTGCCTAATGATTGTGTGGGTAGGATGGACAAAGGCCAACTTAATAGGCCCTTCAAAGATTCGCTAGAAACTGAGAGGAAGGGAAACCTGCATTTGTCCGGGGAACCTTCCTTGGAGAATTCTGTTTCCGGACGGATCCGGGAAGGGCAGAATGATCGTCGCACTGCCCGGTAGGGTGCACGAAGGCCAAGCTCTGTTATCACAATATGTTCAGAAGGCTGAACTCATTCACAGGGGAGAATGTGTCCCTACACCGCCTCCAGGATCTCGAGGCCCGCCTTACCCCAAGGCCCGCTCCAGGGGCACGTGTCTCTACTCCAAGAGTTAATAGAAACTGCACCTTGACCCAGGGCTACCCGCCTCGGCGTAGCGTGCTGTCTGGAGACCACGCCTCCGGCGGGGTTCTCTGTCTCCCCGGAACCCAGCACAGGCCATTGGCTGCTCTCAGCTCTCCGCCCAGACGCGTGCCTTGGTGCATCCCACCCAAGCCTCAGTTTCCCGGCTGGCGCGGGGCGTGGTGTGGGCGGGGCTCAGCTCAGGCCACGCGGGGCGGAGCCGGGGAGCTGACGTGACCACCCCGCCTCCCAGGCCAGAACTAGTCGCCGTCTCAGTAGCCTCCGGCCCCGCTGCTTCCCGAGTGCCCTGCGCCGGAGGCTCGGACCCGAGGTCGACGTCGGGCGCCCCTTCTCCTGCCTGCCATGGCTGCGCCTCGCGTGCCCCGCGCTCTGTCGGCCGCCGCGCCCGGGTCCGGGAAGGCCAAACTGACGCACCCCGGGAAGGCGATCCTAGCAGGTGGGTCACTTGGAACCCCTACTCGGAGCCTGTCCCACAGCGCTTCCGGGTGGGCCGGGGACGCCCAGGCCCCGCCCAACTTCCGGAGGGGCGGAGGTGTCGGGGGTGCGACCCGGGCCCCTAGCCCACGCGCCGGTTCTCTCTCGGAGTCTCTCTGGCACTTCAGGCGGAGACTACCGAGTGGGGGCGTGGGCATCGTCCGAACACGGGCGGCGATGCGGGCAAAGTCTGGGCGGGGGAGGGGCCGGGCGGCGGCGGCGGCTGGATCCACCGGGCAAGGGTGTTCCTAGCCCCGGGCATTTGGTCCCCACAGGCGGCCTGGCTGGAGGCATCGAAATCTGCATCACCTTCCCGACTGAATACGTGAAGACGCAGCTGCAGCTAGATGAACGCGCGAACCCACCGCGGTACCGGGGCATCGGTAAGGAGGGGCTCCCGGGGGTGGCGAAGGGGACAGTGCAGGGCGGAGGAGCTAGGGTCCTGACCGCGCCTCCCGTAGGGGACTGCGTGCGGCAAACGGTCCGCAGCCATGGCGTCCTGGGCCTGTACCGCGGCCTCAGCTCATTGCTCTACGGCTCCATCCCCAAGGCAGCTGTCAGGTGAGACTCAGCTCTGCTGGAACAGAACGACCCGGAGGGAGTGGCCGCAGCGGCCCCCTCACATGCCTTCTTCATTAGGTTTGGGATGTTCGAGTTCCTCAGCAACCACATGCGGGATGCCCAAGGTAGGCTCGACAGCAAGAGAGGACTATTGTGCGGTCTGGGTGCCGGTGTGGCAGAAGCAGTGATAGTCGTGTGCCCCATGGAGACCATCAAGGTGAGGGATTGAGTCTTTCATGGGTAGCCAGGGTGTCTTCGAGGCTCCCAGGTTTTTAGGGCCATGTGCCCCCATGTAGACTGTCAAGGTGGGAAGGGTCCCCACACATACACACCAGGTTCATGGTAAATGGGTGGCAGAAAGGGTCTCCTATGGAGACTGTTCATCCATAACAAAAGACTGTGCAAAGTGTTTAAAGCTACTTCTACCTAGCATAACTCACTATTCAAAGTCTAGGAAGTAGCAAATGTGATGCTGGAGGCCTTTCAACCTGGGGAACCTTCTGAGGTCTTGAGGCCTAGAACAGCCTAGGGGAGGATTCATGCAGAAGAGCTGGGAGTCCCCAGTTTTGGCCTGACCTGCTAGCTAAAGTCCAGATGTGGCAAGGAATCAGGGCCATTGCTTCCTTCCTTTTAGGTGAAGTTCATCCATGACCAGACTTCCTCCAACCCCAAGTACCGAGGATTTTTCCATGGGGTTAGAGAGATTATTCGGGAACAAGGTAAGCCTGGAGAATCAAGACCTCTGCCAAGTGGGACAGCTTCCACTTGAGTGGCTCCCCTTGACTACAGGCAGGGCCTGGAAGGCCTCAGCTTGACTCTTGTCTGCCTGCCCCAAGGGCTAAAGGGGACATACCAAGGCCTCACAGCTACTGTACTGAAGCAGGGCTCAAACCAAGCCATCCGGTTCTTCGTCATGACCTCCCTACGCAACTGGTACCAAGGTATACCTGTGGCCCAGAGATACATTCCAAACCCTGAAGGCAGCTTGTCCCTGGAAGGGGAGGCACACCCTACCCCGGGTTCTTCCTAGCCTTCAAAGCCCCCCTCTGACTTAATCCTCCCAGTATTCCGACTGTGACTGTACCCCACCCAGGAGACAACCACAACAAACCCATGAATCCACTCATCACGGGGATCTTTGGAGCCGCTGCGGGTGCAGCCAGTGTCTTTGGAAACACACCCTTGGATGTGATCAAGACCAGGATGCAGGTATGGACGGGAGGCTGAGAGAGTAGGGATAAGAGCCCTAGTCAGAGGCTAGTGGCTAAGAACTGTGGCCTACGGTGTCTGTAGGGCCTGGAGGCGCACAAATACCGGAACACCCTGGACTGTGGCTTAAAGATCCTGAAGAATGAGGGGCCCAAAGCGTGAGTAGGATAGAGGCAGAGCCATTGCCCCATTCCAGGCCCTCTTGCCTGAGGCAGTCTTCCTTCCTCCATTGCTCACCTCAGACTCTTTGCTCTACCCAGATTCTACAAGGGCACCGTTCCCCGGCTGGGCCGAGTGTGCCTGGATGTGGCCATCGTTTTCATCATCTATGATGAGGTGGTGAAGCTGCTCAACAAAGTGTGGGAGACGGACTAACCCTGGGGGGCGCGGTGGGGCGCCCCAGGCCCTCCAGTCCACCTACGGACTAACCCTGGAGGGCGCGGCGGGGCGCCCCGGCCCTCCAGTCCACCTACCACCGACTCTGATGACTCCAGGGCAGTAGTGCCAGAAGGCCCCTTCCTTTGTCCCTCAAGTTCTGTGGCCTGGTGTGTCATAGTGACTATCAAGTGTCCTATAGTTCTGTATCTCCCATGTGGTCTGTGTGTAACACTGCTATTGTATCTGTGTCCAGCCTGGCCATGGCTGGGTGTCTCTTTAGCCTGTGAATATGTGCTCACTTATCCATGTGCTTGCTTGTGAGCCACGTGCCTGTTTCATGTTCTATGTCATGTGACCCTGTGCCCCACTTCCTGGGGTGCCTATGTGCCCTGGTCCATGGCCTTGGAGCCATGGTCAGGTCACAGTCCGGTGCCTTCCACCCCCTATGGCAAGGGTGCCCTGCCCTGGCCTACCACAGCTGCCTCCAGGCTTCAGCCTGGCTTCACCGCATTCCAGGGGCTACAGGCCCCCCTGCTTCTCCCGCCATTGGCCTTAAATGGCCCTCGGGCCCTCCCTCTGCCCGGAACAGGGTGGCACCTGCCACTCTCAGGACCACCTTGCCAAGGAGAATAAACCGGATCCTGTTGCACTCTCCTGTCCATCCCTTTGTAGTTGGGGGGCATTGGTGGCTGAGCCTCCTTGAGACCAGCCTTCCTCCACCTGAAGATACTGCAGTTAGCAGGGCAGTAGGGAAGCTCAGCAGCACCTAGTGAGGAGGCCCAGCTTGGAAACCAAAAAGGATTTGTGCTACTTCCTGGCCTTATAGGGCAATTGGGGTCCTGCCATCAGCTGAAGGGGTTTGTCCTCAAGGTCCTCAGTCGACTGGCAGGACAGAGGGCTGGCATTGGACAATGTTCCCTGGGTGCCTCTGCCCCTCACTGAGAAGGGCCGGTTATAGGGCTTCTGGGCCTGTCCACCTGTGGCATAGCTAACCCACCCTCTCCATCTGAAATGCAGAGAGAGGACAGTAATAAGTGCTCAGGGCTGAGGCATGGAGACACTGACCCTGTGCTCCCTCAAGGTTATAAGTAGCAGGGGTAGGACACAGCTGTTGTGCAGGAATGGGTTCCTAAGGCCAGGGAACATCCCTCAATCCCCGTCCTTGAACATTAGTAGGTATTCCCAAGGTGGGAGTCCCTGCCATATAGTCCAGGCACAGAGGAAAGGCAATTCAAGGCTGGAAACTATAGAGCTGAGTTAGGGTCACTCTGGCCCTGAGCCCTTCTGCCATAACCATAGGCAAAGAGGAGGAACCCAGTGGACAGGGCTAACAGGTACTTGGCAGCTATGTTGGGAAAGGCTGCTTCATGCTGGAAGCTAGGGAAAGAAAGGGCTGAGAGTCGCAAGATTTTGTCCTGCCCAGGGGTGGGGATGGGGGACTTGACAGAATGAGCATCCCTGTAGGCCTGGGCCTTTGGGGAAGCCTGGAAGGTTTTGTGGAGACAGCCATGAGTCTTAGGTGGAGTATATGGCAGATGAGAAATGAATGCCAAGTAGATGAGGGCCACGTATGTATGTATGGTGTAGAAGTCTCTAGTTGGACTTGGGCAGACTGATCTCAGTAGTCACAGCCCAGTCCTCAGCAGAGAAAGGTGACCCCACACACACACCTTGCCTCCAAGCAACAAAGCTGACTTCTCCCTCCCCCAGGGGGCTGCCCTTGCTACCTAGACCCCACGCAGGCTTCCTGTCTCTTAGGCCCAGGCCGTTGCCAAATTTGGCTGTGTCGGTAAAGTGGCACTAGCTTCCCTGAGGTCCGCTCCCAAGAAGCACTGGAGAAGATGGATGAGTCATGCTCTGCCCCTCCCTCCCACATTTTCTGTATAACCTTGGGCAAGTTACCTAACCTCAATTCCCTAATCTGAGAAATAGGGTTAAAAGAATACACACCACTAGGCTGCATATCTGAAATGACCTGACTCGTGTAGGGAGGAACTTAGCACCTGGCAACCTCACCAGGATTGCTTTTCTTGAGTTGCAAGAAGTGCCTTACAGTTTCCCCAGGTGCTTGATGCTACTGAGACATGAAAAGCACAGCAACTGCCCAAGAGGAGTTCCTATACCCACCTATGGTCACAGTGGTATCATCAGTCACTGTGACTACTTAGAGGCCCATGCCCTTCATAGGAAGGTCCATAGCTATACATGATGGCCCTTGACGGTCCCCAGATTCTCTTGGCCTGGGGGATCTGATCAGGCCTCTATGCTGGGAACACTGCCTCTCTGGATAGCAGTGAAGACAGAGAGATGTGATGTGGGTCTTTGCTCAAGATGCTATGCAGAACAAAGCCAATTTACAGAATGGGGTTTTACCTCTTCTTAAAGCCCTGAAGGCAGACAGAGCTTACACAAGGAAGAATTCCAGGAGGTGATTAAGTTTGCAGATCTGAGGCACACAGTCCTCAAAGAATTGTGCCAGGAGGAAGTCAGAGTGAGGACAGGGCTTAAATAAGCCCACAGAGGAACAGAGCAGGACCCCAAGCTGATGTATTCTGCCCCATTCTAAACTCTGTGAAGCTCCTCTTACAGCTGTATAGGTAGCCCCCGGGATTTTCTATGTATGCCACTGTGTAGGTGATGAAATGTCAAATCATAGTTTAATATCCAAAGAAGCCACACTTTGGAAAAATGCTTGCTTCCTGCCTTAAAAAAAAAAAAGACTAAGTAGAGAACCAAGAAATTCAGAGTCCAAGCTTGCATATCTGAGCCATGCCCCAGCCCAAGGACTGTCTCATTTTAGACAAATAGAAGAATTCTTGCTTTCCTGTTGTATCCCTTCAAGCACTCAGAAAACAGTCTCAGTTTAAGATTTCAATATTATTTTCTTGCTTTTAATTTCCTGTTTCACAGATTTCTGGGCTTATAAATTTGTAGGTATAAGGCACAGAATTAGAGTTTGCGAAACTCCTAGCCGCTTCAAGATCTGGGACTACCAGGTCCTAGACACAGGACAAAGAATGGAGATGCTGGCACTGCATCTCCTAAAAGGGCAGTGGAAAAAGCACTGGAGAGCGTGGCCCTGTAACTTCGATACCGGAGGGCATTCTCCCTTCTGATCTGGTTGTGGCAAGCCCTGAGCCCCCAACGTGGCCTTTAACACCGTTGTCACATTTGTCTTCTCAGTGGAAGCCAGTCACCTATCCACCACACACTCTATCCTCCATGGTGACGTTTAACCTGGAAGCTACTGCCTAAGTATCCTATGTTCCAAAGGCATTATCTTAAGTGACCCCAGGAAACAAACCACCCTCAGTCTAACTGAAATGCCTACCTCATTAGCCTGACTACCAGAGCAGCGCAGCCTCCTAGCGCTCCCAGGCTTTGGGGAGGTTTTCAAGCACTGGCTCGTAAGGGGACAGCTCAGGCTTTCTGGCCAACCTGCACGAAGGCCCACACAGACCTACACAGGCTGGCCACGTGCCAGGACCTCTCCACCAAGGCAGCACCTCAAGTCACCAGCTCCTCAGGTGTCTGGGAGATTCTCCCGGTGCTCTAACAGGAAAAACAAAACGCCTGCTTCCATGATCCAAAAGCTGATCCGGACGGAGCTGAACACAAGAGGGTCTGTGGCTTCCTCGACCTGCAGCATGGAGGGCACAGACCGTTTTGTGTGCGAGCGAGGTTTCCCGGAATTCGCTTCTGGGAGAAGCGCTCCGGGTCCTCGAACACACAGGAGTAAGGGAACCACGGCCTCAGAGACAGTCCCACTTCACCCCAAGCCGGAGCAAGGCAGCTCGGCGCTTATTGATGACATCATAAGCACGCGCCCATAGCCAGGAGGCTGCGCACGCGCTTTGCCGGCGGCCGCGAGCGCAAGATTAGCACTAAACTGAGGACCGTAGTTTGCGGTTTCGCTCTCGGCCGCCAGTCTAATCTGGAGGTGCCTCACAGACACTCCCGGTCCTTAGGTTTTCCCGCTCTCCCTTGCAAGCCCCACCACACTGGCCAGCTCAGCCGCCACAGCTCACTCTCCGGAGTGCGATGACGCACGCCCCTGGCAACTCCTAATCCCTCAGTTTGAGGGGACACTCCCCACCAAGTCCCAGAGTTCCGCCCCTTTGGTTCCTTCCTTCTGGACCATGCTTTCCGGCTCTCTGTATATGCCCTGTGATTCTAACTGCCCGTAAGGTCCTGTGTAACCCCTGTGCAGGTCAGGAACCTAATTCTTTTTCCTGAACTACCCTCTCACCTGTTTGTCTTCCTGTGCGTTCATATCCAAACTCACTGATGACAACGTGGCTCTTCCCCAGTGTTCCCTCTACAGAGACTAGGTTGGAAACTCATTGCTCACTATTAAACGAAGGAAGGAAAAACAGCATATCATTGCCTTCCTCTGAATCTTATGGTCCAGTGTCGATTGGGATATAGGTTGGGGACCAAAGAACTTCACTTATTTCTTGTGCTGGCCTGCACATCCTCCCTACCTGGCTAGCTCCAGTCCAGTCTCCTATTGCAATTGTGGGTTTATCAAAGGCACAGTATTTGTATTTCCGTGGAGAAGGAGACCAGGTACAGGCACATCTCTGAGTATCCTGCTCTGGGCCATGTCGTAGCTACAGGAGGAAGTTATGTTTCTGTGGAAGGCAGCAATGTGCATAGGCTGCACTGCTGGACTTGCTACATGCTTATTTCACTCAGCTACCCCTGTCTCCAATGGGCCAACCTCACTGATCAGATGAGAAGAGCTGCACAATGGGAGGTATGCGCACCTTCCTGGGAAACCCAAACTAGGAAAACTGGAGCCTCACTGCAGAGTGGCTCTATAAAGGGACAAGGAATGTTCTTCCTTTTGTCTGGAACAGAAAGGGCAGAGGTAGTGTGCTGTATACCCTGCTAGTCCCCAGAAAGAGATGACAGTGAACAAAACACCAGTCAGACTTCACACTCAGCAGCTGCCCAGATCCACCCCATCTGGCACTTTGGGATCTGCCTCTGAATATGCGACAACTGGGGAAACTGAGACCCGCTAGCTGGCCCCAAGTCTGTCCAGCTCAGGAATGTTCCCCGCTTGTGACAATTGAGCGGCCAAAGCAGATTAACCTGGGTGTTAATCCCCTCTAATGGTTTCAGAATCCTCGATGCTAGGCGCTAAGCCGGCCTTTCTCCGAGGCTTGCTGAAGCCCTTCCTGAAGCTTCGCCTGCAGCCGCGCCGATGCTATCTCGGCCCCGCCTGGCAGAGAACCCGCGCTAATCCCCTGTGCTCGCTTTCTTCCCCTGCCTGCCTGAGATGAGGCCGATTGGCGTTTGATTACCGCGCTATCGAGGACCCTTTGTGCAATCGGCCCCAAATCCCCTAATTCTGTGATAAAGGAGGCATTAGCAGACGTTTGCTGTAGAAAAGGCACTGGCATGAAAGAATGCAATCAGGGGAATCCTGATGGCTTGGCACAAGCCTGTTAGCGAGTAAGGACGACAAGAGAGCGGGACGCCTCCGTTCTACAGGACAGGGGAGGGGCGGCGAGGCCCAGCAGAGGGCATCGTGGGTCCTGGCTATCTCCAATCCATCTTCCCCAACTTTGAACGTTTGGACTGCAAGAGGAGGGTCTACCCCACCTCCAGCGTCGCAATCACACTTTTAAGACCTTGGCTTTGGCTATATCTGCCCTTGCCTGCTCAACCTCTGCCTGTTGAGAACCTGGAGCTTGTCAGTGATAGGACCCTCTCATCTGCCCTTCTCTTTGGGCAGGGATGCTGCTGGAAAAAGACTGGGAAAAGGAAGGCTGGCAGAAAGGCACTGTTAGACTTGTCCCTAGAGGAGTACTGAGAAGAGGGGTGGCAAGCTGACAGAGTTCCAGGAAGGAGTCATTGTAAAGACCACCAGCGCTCCGGAATTTGACTTCATAGAGCCAGGCTAGACAGTAAGCTGATGATGGAAGAGGTGGAGATTGCTGGACTACTGGTATTAGGGGTTCAAAGCAAGGAAGCCTCAGGATGGGATTTGTGTGGGTAGAATGGTGGAGCCTACCTTGAAACATAGGGTTAGTAGAGGAAAGTGGCTGGAAATGAGTTAGGAGGTTATTCCTGGACTGGCATATTGCCACCTGCCTCTATCCCAATACCTGAGAGGTAGAGGCAGGAGAATCTGAAGCTACATAGTGAATTCAAGACCAACTTGGGCTATATAAGACCTCACCTCAAAAAAAAAAAAGCGAAACAAAAAACATTCATCAAAGAAAAGGGCAGATGGCAAAGACTCCTAAAATGGCACTGATAAGGTCAGCACCAGACAGAATTGGAAAAGACCAGAGTGGGGAGGGAAGAGTGCTGAGCTTGGTCTAGGTTTGAGGGGTTGGCAGCTCCAGGGATAGGTGAGAGTTTTCTAAGACGTGCAGGTGGGTTGGAGGGCTCTTCACCTGGGAGGACAAATGTGTACTTAATAAGATAAAGACAGCTGACATGTTAATTTACTGATTAAAAAGAAAAAAGCCATCCCAAGGAGGACACGCGGCAGCTCTGTCCAGAGCTGTCTAGCTGGTGAGGGTTGCTGCTGACTTTCGGTCATTACCTGAATGACAAAGCCACCCAAACCCTGAAAACAACTTGCTATGACTCTATAGAGATCCCAAAAGGCTGGTTCTAATTTCAAGGTGGGTTTCAGATGAAGCCCAAGGACTTCTATCTGGAAACTGGTCCTGAGTTTGCCTTCCACTTAGTTGTCTCCCTCCCCTGTCTTATCAGTTAGCCCTGTTCTTCCCAGGGTGACCAATCAACTCAGTCAGTGTTCTTAGATCAAAGGAACTTCCCAAGAGAACAGGACATTGAACACTAAAAGTGCAGAATCCCTGGGGAAGTTGGGATACATAGTACACCTGCATTTGTGCATCCCTCAAAGAGGCATATTAAAACCCTAACCCCAGGGACCTGTGAAATTGTAAATATGACCTTTATAGCTGCAGTTAAGATTAATTAGGATGAGGTCTTACTGGACATGCTAAGTGTTCTGCCACCAAAGGATCCCATTGTCAGTTCTTCCCCCCCCCACTCTCTCTCTCTCCTTCCTTTACTTTTTTTGATTGCTTTTTTGGAACAGAATCACCTGCCTCAGACGCCTGAGTGTTGGGGTAACAGGCATCTAGCTTTCTTAGGCATGCTATGTATTTATTCATTATTTTCCCTTTTAGCTCATCAGTGTCTTTCTGCTAAAAGTAAATCCCTCACAGTTAAGTATTATATTTTAAAAACTTCAACTTGAGTCAGTGTTAGTGGCACATGACTATAATCTTAGCATTTGGGAACTGGAGGTAGGGGATCAAGTTCAAGGCCAGCCTTGGTTGTGTGGTAAGTGTGAGACCATTTTGGTTACAGTAGTAGGACCTTTTCTCAGAACACAAACCAAGAGAGTACCAAAGCTCATGCTCGTGACCCTGGGCTCAGTCACCAGAGCACACTACACAGGGCCGAGCCCTGGAGTGGGGGTGGGATAGGCATATGACTTTCTGGCAGAGCATTCACCTAGCATGGTAGAGCATTCACCCAGTATGGCCAAAGCTATGGGTTCTATCCACAGCACCCACACACAGAGATGGAGGTGGTATTAAACCATACCTTACTTTATATACAAAACTTAAATGGATCAATATGAGTTATAAAACATAGAGTTTATAAAACTATTGGCTGTAATGCCCCTGCCTCAATCTCCACTGCTGGAGCTAGAACCTAGGGCTTTGTGACTGCTAAATGAATATTTTCCCATCTGAAGTAGATCCCCAGCCCCGAGCAGTAAGTCTTGGATATAACTGTGACTTCTTAGATATGGCTCCAATAATATCACAACCAAAGACAAAATAAATCTGGTTTATTCAATTTTTAAAATAGTTCTGTTTTCATCTTGTTGTTTAGCAGTTCTTCCGAAGCCTCGTTGGAACCTTGGAGGTAGGGACGTCACAGAGAGCAAAGGAGAAGACAATTCAAGAGTCTCAGAAAGCTGCTGAAACTAAGGAGATTCACAAGGCCTCTCCCTATTCATGATGACAGAAGCAATAAAAGCTGCTGAGAAAACAGCAGATGATAGGGTGGACTCCTGACCCCTTCCTTACCCTCCTGCTCTGGACGGGGCGGAGCGCAGGGCCCCCTGCTCACGGAGCAATCTCGGGTACCCAGACGGAGGGGCTCGCCCTCCTCCGTGGCTGGGGATTAGATCTCTGGAGACTGGCGACGGGATTAGCACGCGCAAACGCGGTGCCCGGTCTAGGGATTACCGTACCTCCCACCCCCCTATGTATATATTCCTCCTCTCGAGCCGGCCGCCCGCGGGCATGGCGACTGCAGGCAGCGCGGCGAGCCGCAGGGACCCCGGGCAAACGTGCCCTTTCTCCATTGAGCACATCCTCTCCAGCCTGCCGGAGCGCAGGCCCGCGACGCGGACACCGCAGCCCGTCGGTGATCGGAACCCAGCCGAGCCAGACGAATCCGAAGCGCCCGTCCCCGCTGCTCCTTGTGCCTGCTGCTGCTGCTGCAACCCGCGCGCTGCACCCCGCGGAACTCCGGAGCCGGCGTCTGGACCGGGTGAGTGCGCGCGGAAGGACAAGGCTAGGCGGGGATCTCGCGAGGCGGCCGGGCGGTGAGGACCCGGCTCCCCCTAACCCTAACTCGAATCCTAACCCTACGCCTGACCGCACCCCACCCCGCCTCGCCCCGCAGGCTTGAGGCTAGCGTGGCCGCTGAGGCTGGCGCCCGCGTCGCCCTCCTCCTTAACCGCACCGAGCACAGGCTCCCCGGCGACGTCGAGTGGCACTAGCGGCCCCGGCCCGCAGCGGCGCACGCGGCGACACCGTACCATCTTTAGCGAGGAGCAGCTGCAGGCGCTCGAGGCGCTCTTCGTACAGAACCAGTATCCCGACGTGGGCACGCGCGAACGCTTGGCGGTCCGCATCCGCCTGCGAGAGGAACGCGTGGAGGTGGGTATTCGCCCGCAGCCTGGAGGCCAACTCCGGCGCCACTCTTCTCTTTCAAAGACCGACCTTCCAGACGGTGCTTCAACTCGTAGCCGCCCCGCTACACTGGAGGGAGACCCCCATGATCACTCGGTGGGGGCACGGGGCTAGTTCTTCCAGCACGTTATTTGGGAGTTGCTGGAACTGGAAGGGGTTAAGAGTCGTTTTCTCTGACTTTGTCCGGCTCCCCAGTTTCCCCTGATGATGAAATACGTTGTTTGTTCCCCAAATGTGAGAAAGTTGAGAAATGTTCAAAACTAGTCAGGCATAGTGGCATGCATCTGTAATCCAAAGTTCTCTGGATGGTGGGTCCTTGGGGCCTGAGCTGTCCTGGTCTCCCTCCTCTTCAGGTCTGGTTCAAGAACCGCCGGGCCAAGTGGCGACACCAAAAGCGTGCTTCATCATCGAGGCTCCTGCCTGGGACTAAGAAACCTCACAAGGAGCGTGTTGATAGTGTCTGAAGTTTCTTCTGGCTTTGTGAAGTGGAGCACACGGAAGGAGGGGACAGACCTACTTAAACAGGAACTAAAGCTGCCAGTGCTGGGAGACAGGGGATCCAAAGCCTTCTCACCCATGAAGGGAGGGCATGTGGGGCAGGAACCAGAAACCACCTGCAGGTAAAGTGCAGACACAGAGCAGGTCCACTTCCTCAGCCACCATCAGCACATAGAGAAGCCCTAGCTCCGTGCAGGACACAGAGCCTGTCTCCAAGACTGGCCTCTTCTCTGTTCTTCCACCTTCCTATGCAAGGCAGGGCTGTCTGCTCAGTACTGGGCTTGCTTTGTCCTCAAAGGCCCTGCACTGGGCCCTGGTGTCAGGACCTGTGGAGGAAGAAGGTTGTAGTTGGTAATTTCCAGATCCCTGCGTCTGTGCCTCCATCTCAGCCTTGAGCCAATGCCAAGAAATAAACAAGATCTACACAGACCACAGTGTAGTCCAGGCTACCAAGTCCCGGTGTCTCGGGCTTTGTTTCACACCTGCTCAGGAGCTGGTTCCTCTCTCCTTTTCCAGGGAGTTGGGGGTGGGTGGATCAACATGTGTTGCAGAGCACAGCTCAACAAGTCCTCAGTCCCTGTACCATGTTTCCCCATCAGAATTAAAGCCAGTAGATGGTGGCGAGGCCTCCTGGGGATTTGCTACCTTGGGCCTCTAGGCACTATCAACCAGCTTCACAGATGGGGGTAATCTTTGGCTGTGTGCGCGGGTGCGTGTGTGCGAGTGCACAGCTGTGTGTGTGTTGCCTGTATATATACATGTGCACCACATGTTTTCCTGGTGCTCATGGAGACCAGAAAGGGTATTGGAACCCCTGAAATCAGACTTATAGGTAGTTGTGTGTCACTGTGTAGGTGCTGGGAACTGAACCCAGATCCTCTGGAAGAACAACAACAAATGCTTGTATCAGATGAGCCATCTCTTGAGCCCCTGCCATACTCTTCTTGATATATCTTTTTCCATCCTTGGGCTCCAGTCCAGAGCTAGGTATTTGTCAGTCTGTACTTCTGACAACACTTGGAAGCCCACAGGCTTATTGCAGGCACCATATATACAGCAAGCCATTTCCACATTCATTGGCCTGTTTAAGGGTTCTTGGTCACTAATTGCTCTCTGAATCATACCCAGTCCAGCCAATTTCATCTCTAAACATATCAATAAACCCCAGAAACTAGCTCCCGTGCAGCTTCGGATGCACCAACCTCACGAAAGCTGCATTCATTCCCATCGCAGCTTTCTCTGGCTTTCACCTGAGCTCACTCACCCTGGCTTCTCTGTAATTAAAAATAAAAATAATATTTCTTGCCAGGACTCCAAAGATACTGTGCAACCTGGCTCTACCCCTCAGGTGCCATTTCCTTCTTCAGAGCACTGTGTAACTAAAGGTCTGCTTTGGCATTTGCCTTGCCCCATCCCACTGCTGGACCCTTCCATGGCCTGATGCCTATCCAGTCACCCTTTCCATCTACAACCATGTTCTGCCTGGGAAAATGCCACTTGACATGTCCTATGTAGAAATTGAGATTCTCTGTGTGCAGACTTCCTGCAGGTCACAAATGTAACTTTGCACATTTGCAGGATGATTTAGCATGTATTTTTTCTATTGTATGGTCAACTCTATGGATGCAGGGACATGGTCATAAAGTCCCAGTGACTCACAATGAAAAAGCAAAATTGTAACAAATCATTCTGGACTAGAGCTTCTTTCACCTAATTCATGATCTCCCTTAGGAAGAAAGTTCCGTGAATGCTTTCAGTGAGAACAGGCCTCTTTTGGGAAACCCATCCTGGCAGGCAGGGAACCAATAAATCCAACCAGAGACTTAAGCACCCTTTTGTTCTTTCTTTTCATTTAAATTGTTAGATAGTTATCTAACATATCTATATGGGAAGAAATGTCTTAGTGTACTTTTTATGAGTTTGGAAGTCATATATAGCCAATTTTTTTTGAAATATTTAAAAATGTCTTTGAAGCTTCTGCAATTTTTTTTTTTTTTTTTGAAGAACTGAAACGTAACAGAGGGACTGTGGCGTCAAACAGTCACCCCATAGCTCCCCCTAGTGATCATAGTCTAGACAGGCATGAGCAACCCGGGTCGGGATAAAAGACTACAACTTCCTTGAGATCCGGCGCTCCCAGTGACATCATTGGAGCGCCGACTGGTTATAAAAATACTGCTTCTCCATTGGCTGGCTGTTGGAGAGGTGCCGACGCCTCCCGAGCGGTTCTGGGACAGCGATGGGGACGCCCGAGACCTCGGCGAGTTCTCTGTTTCTGTCCTCCGCGTCCGCGCCCCCGAGGAAGCGCGCTGCTCGGGAGACCGGAGAGGCCGGAGTTGCGAGAAGCAGGCAGCGGGTCCTGGATGAAGAAGAGTACATCGAGGTACCAGCTCAGTGCGAGCGCTGACGACTTGCGGGCCCCTCCCCGATTCGCGTTCCTCTCCCCGATTCGCGTTCCTCTCCAGTCCTTTGAATTTTTTCTGGTCTCGGCACTCTCAGCCGCCCACGGAAGTGGAACAACTGTCTTTGGGTTTGTAAAGCATTGAGAACCAAGAAAACAGTACAGAAGTGGGCATCCAGCTTTCTGTTGAGGGTCAAGGAAATAGTTTCCTGTAGAATTTTGACACGTTTTTCGAATGACTTTCTGGAAGGCTGTAAAGTGTCAAAGGCTGGGGGTCCCGGAATTAGACCGTGGAACTGGCCA
Organism: Tokudaia tokunoshimensis; assembly: GCA_036184795.1. NCBI lineage: Eukaryota > Metazoa > Chordata > Mammalia > Rodentia > Muridae > Tokudaia > Tokudaia tokunoshimensis. Next base: position 3,905,074 of record BTHU01000015.1, on the reverse strand, counting down.
CGTCATTGAATGAATGGGTTTCAGTTGCTCCTCGAGTTAAGGGTCCACTGCAAACACGATGGAGGACAGACTGACATAGAGTTGGTTTTAGACTGGTTAGATTTAGGACGCTTCTGGGATTTGCTGGCTTGTGTCATCACCGTGCAGCTGACTGTACAGACTTGCAGCTTCACAGCAAGGTCTGGCTGGATGTGAAATCTTGTGGACTTTATCCTGTGGTGGTGGTAGTGGTAACTGTCTTTCAAGAGAAAGGTTTGGATTGAAATAAAAATTCATGGGTAGGATGAGGTTGACACTATCCACATTAGTCTGGCTGGTGTTCTAGATGGAGCCAGCAAAGAGATCAGTTAGAGAGGGGTTTCGTGGGCTTCAAGAGATTGTTCAGTAATGTTAAATAATACATCAGAGCCATGTGGGATGAACAGTCTTACTAGAAAACGCAGTTCTAAACTATCTTGCAGATCTGAGTCGTCCAGGTAGGCAGGAGGGAAAGGTCTAAGGGGTGGAACATGGACAGTGGTGGACTGTGAGTCAGGACTTCCAGATGCCAACTCTGGCCTTTGTTCTGATTGCTTATGGCAGGGACTTCAGACAGTTATCCAGAGAGACTTCTTCCCTGATGTGGAGAAGCTACAGGCACAGAAGGAGTACCTGGAAGCTGAGGAAAACGGAGATTTGGAGCGCATGCGCCAGATTGCCATCAAGTTTGGCTCTGCCCTGGGCAAGATATCTCGGGAACCTCCACCACCCTGTAAGCTGATGGATGCCACTGTTGAAGGCTTAGGGAAAAGTCTGTTGTCACGTAAGGCTCACTCTAATTTCTAATTTGCTTCCCTCAGATGTTACTCCAGCCACCTTTGAAACTCCTGAGGTACACCCAGGTTCTGGTGTGCTGGGCAGCAAGCCCCGGTCCCAGGGCCGAGACCTCGATGATGGTGAGTGAACTTACTCTTTTGGTCTCATAGTCAAGACTACTTGGGAATCATATTCTTGTGAATTTTCCTAGGGTTACATTTCATCCATGGGGGGGGGTCTCCTAAGTATCAACTTTTTTTTTTTTTTTTGGTTTTTTCTAGACAGGGTTTCTCTGTGTATCCCTGGCTGTCCTGGAACTCACTTTGTAGACCAGGCTGGCCTCGAACTCAGAAATCCTCCTGCCTCTGCCTCCCAAGTGCTGGGATTAAAGGCGTGCGCCACCACCGCCCGGCAGTATCAACTTTTGAGATCAGCAGAGACACTGGTCTGGGAGGCAGAAGAACTGAGGCCAGCTCCTAGCTGTGGAGGAGCTGTGTTCTCTGCCTCTGGCCTGTCTCTGGCAGGAAGGAGAACCCAGTACTGATACCAGTCTGTGTTCAGTATGCCAGCCTTTGCCTTGTGAGCTTTGTCCCCTGAAAATGCCTCAGGCCCCTCTATCTCCTTTCTTCCAAGGCATTCGCTCATGTCTGCTTCAGGTCAGTATTCAGGTGTATTCCTGTTTGGGCTTAGAGGCAGAAGCTCGTCTGGACGCTGGGCTCTTGAACTTTTGTGTAAATTTAGAGCCACCTGGGACTCTGTTTCTTACTGACTGCCTTTGGTTTTCTGATTTGTTTGTTTTGTTTAGACCAGAGAGTCTCATTGTGTTTCCCTCAATGTTCAGGGGAGCATTTCTGTTTCTTGCCTCTCACCCTAATTACTAACTGGCAAGCCCTCCCGGAGAGCAGGATCTAGGTCTTGCTTCCACCCTTATGTTCCACATTTAGAAAAGCACATGGTGTATTGTACCATTAACAGACACATGTAGAACAGATAAATGTTTTATCTTCAACTTGTTTCCATGCCAAGTATGAGATGTATCTTAAAGTCAGGAGGAACACTTTATAAATCTATTTGTATGTGAGTGTGTCACTAAGGGACTTGTCTGGGTCAGCAGTAGGATACATCATTAGAGGTGAGAAAGGCATTTCTGTGCCAGGCCCTAGTCGACAATTTACTGGACTAGGGCAAGTGTGCAACATGCTCACACAAACCTGTTTTCTCAACAGCCCAGCCTTTCCTGCCATGGACATGTTATGTTAGTAGTTATTCTTGGAACTTGACCCTTAATTGAAGTACAACGGAGAAATAGGACAATTTGAAGATAATTTCTTTTTATACATATATTTTATCAGTAAATGTAGGAGTCCTTGTAATTACACATGCAGGCGACAGGCTTCAAAAAGCTATAACTTCTTTAGATTTTAGGGATAACAGTAGAATGGAGCCCAGGTTTGCCCCTTTCTTTCCTTTTTCATTTTTTTGAGACAAGATTTCTCTGTGTAGCCTTGACTAGCCTAGAGATTGCTCTGTAGATCAAGATGACCTCCGAACTCAAATAATACGGGTTTCTGTGTCCTGAGTGCTGGAATTAAAGGCGTGCCACTGCCATTTGGCCCAAGTTTGCCCTTTTCTGACCTCAAGACTTGAACTTATAACCATTGTGTTTAGCATTGGCTGGCACACAGCTGGTGGTCAAGACTGTCAGTTGAACAGATGAGAAACCTCACCTTCACATGTCGCCCTGAAATTTACAGTGCCGCCTCTACAAGAGTATCACTTTCCTTGGTAGCAGGGATCCAGGTGGTATGGTTGGCTTTTTGACCCAGGGTCATATGGGCTCCTTCCTTAGGAATTAACTGTCATACCCTGAGGCATTAGTTGCCACAACTCACCCACAATATCAGTCAGAAAGGGAAGGGAAAGACAATTCCAGAAGGAAAGAAGAGCTCATGGGGCTCTGGAGGTAGATCCTACAGGATTAATACACTTTGGTCAGAGGAAGAGCCTACTAAGCTGTCGTCATAAGCTTTTGCTTTAGTATCTGCCCCTGACCCTTCACTAGTCAACCAGATCCCAGACTTCTCTTGGCATCTAGCAGATGAATGGAGCTGGTCAGTCAGCTGCAGTTGCCACCTGGGTCTGCCTGAGCAGTTGGAGTGTGTCTGTCACCTGGCAGGAGCTGGGGTTCTAGCTCTTATGAAGTGGAATGGTCTTCCCCAGCCCTGCGGTGGTAATCATGCTGTGTGTGCTATTGTGTTTCCCACCTTGTGACCCCTTAGCAGGAGAGGCTGGAGAGGAGGAGGAGAAAGAGCCACTGCCCAGTCTGGATGTCTTCTTGAGCCGCTACACAAGTGAGGACAATGCCTCCTTCCAGGAGATCATGGAGGTGGCCGAGGAGAAGAGCCATGCCCGCCACGCATGGCTCCACCAGGCTGAGGAGGAATTTGAGAAGGTAGCCCTGGAGCTTGAAAACAAAGGCATCTTCTTTTGGGATGGAGTCCCAGGGCCACAGGTACAGGGTCTGGGTGCCTCTCTGATCCTACTTTCCCCCCCATGTCACTATAGCGACAGAAAGATAATCTTGAACTCCCATCGGCAGAGCATCAAGCCATTGAGAGCAGTCAGGCTGGAGTGGAGACCTGGAAGTACAAGGCCAAGAACTCTCTCATGTATTATCCCGAGGGTGAGTGAGCAAGGCTGAGGGACAGGACAGAAGATAAGGGCTACAGTGGTCTATCTTGTTACCTTTGAGCCAGCTTTAAAAGTCTGTGTGTATATGTTCACTTGCAGTGTGGCCCATAGAGAAGTCCTGGTCCATCTTGGGGTTGGGGCAATGTGTGACATTTTTGGGACATTGCGGTCTTCCCTATTGCTTTGTTGAGGGTCTGTGAGCTAAAGTGGCTCTGCTCTGCCTTGCCAGGGTGACTTAGCTGAGGAGGTATGCTTTTAGCCTTCAGGCTGAATGACTTGTAAGGCTGAGGTGAGGCATGGGGCTTCCCCGCCTCAGAGCCCTGCTACCTTGTTCTTCATTTGATAGGTGTCCCTGATGAAGAGCAGTTGTTTAAGAAGCCGCGGCAGATAGTCCATAAGAACACACGTTTCCTCCGGGACCCCTTCAGTCAGGCTTTGAGCAGGTCCCAGCTTCAGCAGGCGGCTGCCCTCAATGCCCAGGTGAGTTAGCAGAGCCACCAGGCAGCTGAGCAGGTGCACTGGGAAAACTGGAGAGGTGTGACCTCTCCCATCTTGGTTGTCCCTTTAAGTTCAGATTTTCCTGAGGCTAGATGAAACTTAATTGTCAGAACTACTGCAGCCCCTGTGTGGCAGGACCTGTAGTATTTCCTCTGGCCCCTTCCAATGGGGCTAGACATATGACCTATGGTTCAGTCCGTACCAGACCAGCCCCTATGGTGTTGGCCAGAGAGGAGAGAAGCTTCTGGAGGTTGTACATATATACCATATGCCATATGTGTGTTGTATAGCAGTCGGCGAGCTGAGTAGAGTGGCGTAAACTGGGAAGTACCAGAAAGAGTCTGGCCACTGAGACCCTGGGATCAGGATGAGTAAGTGCCCTCAGAGTGTCCCAGATCATCATGGGGTTGGAAGATGCAGGAGATGGGAAGCCTCAGATGCTGCAGGGGAGAGGCAGCACTGGCCCTCTGTAGCATTGCAGCCCAAGAGGCTCTTCCTTGGGTAAAGAAAAGGGCCACCCTTTACTTGATGTTCACTGTTAAAGTTCCTTAACGTCCTTGGGGAGAGGTGAGAATGGGGGTCTTCCCTTTCTTCTAGAGCCCAGTACTTTGCCAGAGAGGAGAAGTGCTTCTGATGGGTACCTCAGCACCTACCATAGCATAGTTCTATAGCTATGGAGAACCCCTGACACTGGTTTCTTTCTACTTCTTCCAGCACAAACAGGGCAAGGTCGGCCCTGATGGCAAGGAACTCATTCCCCAGGAATCCCCCAAAGTGGGCGGCTTTGGATTTGTTGCCACTCCTTCTCCTGCTCCTGGTAAGAAATAGGCCATAAGCCCAGGCTGAGCGGGGCTGTGCACAGGCTAGACTGTCCCACATGTGACCCGAAATGCCTCAGTTTGCTCTGGTTTTGCCTATGGTGTGAATGGGCAGACTGCTGCATGTATGCATAGTTCTTCTAGATCTAAATCTGGAGATCTGTAGGCGGAGAGGTCCCGGACACTAGTCCTACAGTCTCTGCAAGGGAGGCAGGCGAAACTTGGCTGTCCTTGGTGCCCCACAACACATGGCCTCCACACTAAGTGCTGGTTGCTGTAATGTGACACCATAGGGTGTCACTGGCATTTAGGAAACCTTGGAAAGCAAGAGTGTTTTCTTCCATTGACACCCCTGGCCCTGTGCTAGGATGGGGTCCAATAGACCCACCTTCCCTGACCTAAGTACAGCCATCTTGCCTTGGGGCTCTGCTGTTTTTGAATTTTTCCCTTCAAATTGTGAGGGAAGGAGACTTTGTTGGCCTTAATGGCAGCTAGGCTACATGTATTAGGGAGAAAGATAATTCCCGCAGTAGGTACTCTGGCCTGAGGTGTGTGTTCTCCCTCTGCAGGTATGAATGAGTCCCCACTGATGACATGGGGAGAAGTTGAGAACACACCCCTGCGAGTTGAAGGATCCGAGAGCCCCTATGTGGACAGGACACCTGGACCCACATTCAAGGTGTGTTGTGCTGAACAGGGATCAGTCTGAGACTCAGTTTGGATACCTTAGTACCACCTGCTCAGGACTCAGCACAGACACTGGACTTGATAATGCAGAAGAGTGCATTGTGGTAGGACTGTCAAATGGATTTGGAAGAGTGGACACCATGCCAGGGCAACAAGGCAGGTCTGGAGGCTACACTGTCACAGAGTCAGACCAGGAACTCCAACTGCCCTGTAGGCATGAAGACTATGGGATACATTGTGTGTTCCCAGAAGGGCTATGTGCTAGCCTCTGGTTATATCACATCGTTAAAGATACACAGGATAGTACAGGATGGCTGGGCAGTGGTGATGCAAACCTTTAATCCCAGCACTTGGGAAGCAGAGGCAGGTGGATTTCTGAGTTAAGAGGCCAGCCTGGTCTACAGAGTGAGTTCCAGGACAGCCAGGGTTACACAGAGAAACCCTGTCTCAAAACAAACAAAAAAGATAGTACAGTGTGAACCCAGTATTGTAGGTGTGGGTAGAATGGAGGTCAAGACTTAGAGCAGACCAGAAAGTTCAAGTCAGATAGGATCTGGTACACATCATGTGGCCCCTGTCAGGTGGAGCAGGAAACTAAAGGTAGACAGACAGCATATACAGTCAGGTATGGATGGGTGGGTGAGCAGATAATGCCCCTGAGAGCTATGGGGAGAAAACATACAGTGTCCAGGGCTATCGGGAGTTTGTGGATGAAACAGTGTTTGGTGTAGTTTGGAAAGTGAACAAAGAAAGGTCCCTGAAACTTGAGAGTGTACGTACTATGAGGATGCTGAGCTCCATGGGTAGGCCAAGAATATGAATCTTTTTTGGAAACCCAACAGAATCAGATAAAGTGTTGGATAAATATATAGATATGCTTTAGTGGCTGGGTCACAGATCATCTTAAGCCAGGCCTTCCAAACTGCTTGTTTGGAATGTGGTGGGAAAGGATCATATTAGTGCAGCAGTGGAGTCAGACACCAGGGGTAGCATAGCTCCCAGAAAGCAAATGTCAGACTTGTGCTTTGGTTCTGACACCGCTTTCCTTGACCAAGCCTGACATGACTCTGGAGGTCCTTCCCTAGAGCGCATTGTACTGCACACCTAGACAAATCGTGGGTAGAGATTTTGGAGGTCTTGGTTATAGACTATCTGGGATGTAAGATAACCAAGACAAACATGAGAGAGGAACAGACAAGATGCTGTGTGGCCCAGGGCTCTGACTGGTTGCACGGAAAGCAGCGCTAGAACTCCCCCCCTCCCCCCATGGCTTTACCAAGACCAAGAATTCTGTTCTGCAGGGGACAGGGCAGATGTAACCTGCTGTGACCTTTGTGCCCAAGTGTCAAGCAGGATGGAAAGCTGGGGACAGACAAGAAAGAGTGGAAGGTGTGGAAAAGATGGTGTTTCAGATGGTGCAGGATTGCCAGGCCTTTGCGGATAAAATAAACTAGGTCCTGAGTATTGGTAACAACAAAGGAAGTTCGAGCAAAGTGAAGGCCTTCAATATAGACAATTGTAAAACAGCTAGACGGGAACGGGGTTTAAACTGTTGTTGTTTGTTTGTTTGATTTTACTCTTGTGTTGTGTTGTGCAGGGGATTTGACCCAGGGCCTGGTTCCATCTCTTTTAGCTGGGACTAGCTCTTTGTTTATTTTTGTTTCCTGAGACAGGGTTTCACTATGTAGCTCAGATTTGCCTGAAACTCACTATGTGGATCAAACCTGCCCTCAGACTCTGAGATCTGCCTCCAAATGTTGAGACTGAAGGCATGCTCCACCACACCCAGATCTCAGCCCCTTATTTTGTTTTGTTTTACATTTATTTATTTGTGTGTGTGTGAGTATGTGTTTAAGCACTATGTGTGGCACATGCCACAGCACATATGTGTGAAGGTCAGAGGACAACCTGTAAGAGTTGTTCTTTCTCTCTTTCCAACCTTGGGGTCTCAGGAGGGGATTCCAACCAGGTTGTCAGTCTTTTAACAAACACATTTACCCACTGAGTCATTTGGGGTGTTTGTTTGTTTTTTTTTTAACACAGGGTTTCACTGTGTAGCTCAGGGTGTTCTCAAATTCTACAGTCTCCTGCCAGTTGCTGGGATTGCAGGAATACACCACTGCATCCAGTTGGGGGTAGGGAGTGGTGGGCTGTTGGGAAAGATTAGTAGCTGGGATTGTAGCCTCCATGAGGATAAGGTTGCACAGTAGCTGTTCTTCTGGATAATGGACTGCCTGGCCAGGTAACAGATCCAGCACAGCTCACCCACATGCCTGCTGCCTTGTAGATCTTGGAGCCAGGACGCAGGGAGCGTCTGGGCCTGAAGATGGCCAATGAAGCAGCTGCCAAAAACCGGGCCAAGAAGCAGGAAGCATTGCGGAGAGTTACAGAGAACTTGGCCAGGTGAGAGGCAGCTGGGTCCTTGGGTAGGAATGGGGTAGAGATAAGTTTGTGCTGCCCCATTCCTACTCTCTCAGCCTCCCAGGCCATGTGTGTAAACAGCCTGCAGGACAGAGCCCAGGGTATCCACAGGGTTCATCTAAGTGCTGTGGCTGCTTCTCTGCTGTAGACTGTGGCTTTGTGTGGAGCAGGCTGGGAGGTACTCTATCATCTTTCCTCAGTATCCTCCTTGGCCTTTCCCTGAGAGGTACCTTTTGGCTCCTTACCTGACTACGAGCTCCTGTTAGTCCTGTGGGGTCAATGTCATTCAAGTTACATAGAGGTAGGAGACTCCAGCTTTCAAAAGTCTGTGATCCATGCAGCCCCACAGCCAGAGGAAGCAGTTCCATAGTGCCTCAGGTTTGGCCTGACTGCTGTGTGTACAGTGTTATCCTTCTCAGCTCAGAGTGACCATGTCTCTTGATAGGGCTCCTCTTGAAGGGCTGAGGGTAAGCAGCCCTTACCCTCTAACATGACTGCTTTCTTCTGTCCCTTCTCTACAGTCTTACTCCCAAAGGCCTGAGCCCAGCCATGTCCCCAGCCCTACAGCGCCTCGTAAGCAGGACAGCCAGCAAGTACACAGATCGTGCCCTGCGGGCCAGCTATACACCATCCCCAACACGCTCGACCCACCTCAAGACCCCAGCCGGTGGGCCGCAGACACCCAGAAGCACCCCAGCCCCTGGGTCTGCTGCACGCACACCCCTCACACAGGACCCAGCCTCCATCACAGACAACTTGCTGCAGCTCCCTGCCCGGCGCAGAGCTTCAGACTTCTTTTAGAGCCAGGCCTGGCGGACCTGTGGATGTTTTGTGGGGCATCCAGGGCAGCTTTCTACTCCTCAGAGGATTCCAGAACTTGGAGATCCAGACCACGGGCAGTTGATTATTCCAGGAACCACAAGGATATAGTGCTGCTCCCATGGCCTGCTTGGCAGATTACCCTGACCACTCTCTTAGAAGTATAGTGACGGTGCTGTCCCCCAGGGCCCTGCTGAAATGCTTTCTAGTTAATCCCCAACTGAATCCGCATTAAAGTACACCTGGCACTGTCTGACCAGGCTGCTGATCCATGTCCTCGGGGTTAGACAAGGGACTCTAGGGGAGGAAACTTTAGCTCACAGAGCTGCCTTCTGTGCTGAGATCACCCCACGAGCCTTCTACTGTAAAGGGTAGCACAGACCCCAGAAGTTGCGCTATTGAGCTTGTGGGCCCCACAGCCAGGGCTGACCATTCAGTTTTTTTGGTTACGGGCTCTGGTAGGACCTGCATATCAGGCTCACCAGGACCAGTCCTCTTCCTGTGACTTGAGGCAGTACCTCTCAGCAATCTGGCTGCCTCCCTGTCCTCCTCTCTGCTTGGCCCAGTGTTCTTCAGCTCTGCCTACTGGACTCTGCCGAGACACCAGCCTTACCTCAGCCTGAGCTGGACTGTGAGAAGAAAGTGTGAGCTCCCTGCAAACCTGCAGACGCCATGCGCACCAGCAACTGAGAGTCACCAGTCCTCAGGTGACTAGAGGCCGGCTGTGCCTGGGAGCCTGCGCCTACAGAGAGAGCCAAAGGGTCCCTGCTCGGCCTCACAGAGTCAAAAACTGTGATCTAATTCCCCAGCCTACAGTTTCAGGCCTCAAGTGGCATCTAGGGCCTGCCCTCTGACACCTTTTGACACCTGGCCTGGGTCTTACTTTGATTCCATGAGAGCCACCTTTTATAGTCTGCTGACATTGGGCCTCTGGGGCCTCTGAGGCCTCAGCACTCTGAAGACCACCAGGGCCCTCCTTGGGCCTTGTACTACTTAGTTTTTGTCAGTTTCACAGAAGCTAGAGTCACCTGGGAAGGAAGAACCTCAACTGAAGAATTACCTCTCATCAGATTGACCTGACAACATATCTGCAGACATTTTCTTGATTGCTAATTGATGTAGGAGGGCGGGGCCCAACAGTGGCATCCTTGGGCAAGTGGTCCTGGGTTGTGTCAGAAAGCCTGGGAAGAAACTAGAGAGGAAGCCAGCCAGGAAGCTTCAGCTCCTACTTGAGTTCCTGCTCTGGCTTCCCCTCAGTGATGGACTGTGACCTGAAAGTGTGAGCTGAATAAACCATTTCCTCCCTTATTTTTCTATCAAGTGTTTATCTAGTGTTTTCTATCAAGGTAACAGACAAACTAGGCCAGGCCTCTACTAACCAGAAAAGTTCCCTACAGTGAGGCTGCCCTGGGATCTTCAGGGCTGGAGCTGAGATGCTGGGCTAGGGAAGCTTGAGCTTTAATCCAAGGGATTCCTCCAGTGAGTAGGAAGCAGAAACAGAAGATGGGGAGGATGGGTGTGGTCTAGGTGCTGACCACCTCAAGCATTTGGCCAGCGTGAGGGAGTCTGTGAGAGATAGTAACCAGGAAGTGGCATCTAGGCACTGAGGGCTGCTTGCTGGTCTACAGAATGGGTAAAATAGCAAGTTTCCAGGCTGGCTGCCCCATTCCTGCGGGTGGTGTGATGAGGCTTACGCAGCAAAGGTCTCTGATTTTGATTGCCTCTTTGAAGTGAATGGACAATGACCACTGTGTAAGAACAAAACGGGTGGGGTGGCTTGTATAAGATAAGAGAGGGGCATGGAGCTGTCCAGTGCTGGAGGCCTTGAGGATGGAAGAAACAGGCCAACAAGTGTGAGCCTAGCAAAAGGAAGTGATAGAGGTCTCCACTGCCACAGGCTTCATTGACTGCCTGGGTCTGAGTCCAGGTTCCTGAACCCCTATGCAGGAGATCCCCGCGCTGGATGAGTCCTAGAGAAAAAGACTCCCCCACTGGGCACTCTCAATGCTTGTATACACTTTGTGGTTTATTTGGTGGTCAGTAATTAATGGCTTTGCTACTAAGTGGAAGAAAGCTAATAGAACGTAATCAAAATAGTGGTTTAATTGACAGATTTTACTTGTTCCTTGCACCTGTGCCTTCTTCATCTCCTACCTGCCTACTTAGCTTATGTGGGTGCAGACTGCACACCATGACCCCCCAGGGCCCTCTCCACCACTAGGTACTTGCTTTCCCCACCTCAGCTCCAGAGATGTGATGGTCTTTAGCTCTGGAAGTCTCCGCTAGCCTGTCCTCCATCCTGTCTTCATTCTCGGGTGCCACCAGCAGCCGGTGCTGGGGTTTGGTCCCCAGTTTGTGGTCAGGCTGGTGTTCAGGTCTGGAGCCTGGTCGAGTATCCAACTTGTAATCAGCTCTATACTTGCCTTCCCCCTCCCTCTTGAAGGAGGCAGAAGACATGGCTTTGGGCTTGGGGGGCTGTAGCCACGAGTGGCTGAGGATCTCATCAATGTGCAGCCGCCGGTTGACATCTGGCTGTAGGATACGGTAGATGAGGTCCTTGCACTCACCAGTTAGATTCTTGGAGCGTGGGAAGTCCACCCGGTGCTCCTTCTGGATGCGCAGCATCTTTTTGATGTCGGAATCATCGTAGGGCATGGAGCCACAGACCATGATGTAGAGGATCACACCCAGGCTCCAGATGTCATACACCTTGGGCTGGTAGGGGATACCCTGCAGCACCTCGGGGGCCGCATAAGCTGCTGACCCACAGAAGGTTTTGCTGAGGACAATGCACCCGCTCCCGTCCCGCAGGCAGCGCTTGGAGAAGCCGAAGTCAGACAGCTTGATGTTGAAGTCCTTATCGAGCAGAAGGTTCTCACACTTGAGGTCTCGGTGGACGACATCCAGGTCGTGGCAGTACTTGATGGCTGAGGAGAGCTGGCGGAACATCTTGCGTGCCACGTCCTCATGCAGGGCTCCTCGGCACTTGATGAACTCGAGGAGGTCGCCCTGGACGCCCAGCTCCATGACAATGTAGATGCGTCCATCAGAGGTCTCAAAGATCTCGTAGGTCTTGATGATGGAACGGTGGTTGACGGTCGCCAGGATGTCCATCTCCCTAGGAAGGAATCTCTCCACAAAGTCAGTGGGTGTTTTCTTGCGGTCTATGATCTTGACTGCCACATTGAACTTGAGGCGCTCTGAGTAGGCAGATTTGACTTTTGCATAGGAGCCCTTGCCCAGATTGATTCCCATGATGTAACCCTTCTTCCTTAGGACCGCGGCATCGTCCATGGTGCCAGGAGCGGCCGGTGCCGCCTCCTTCTACATCCCCTCCCCACACAGGCCAGCAGGCATTGTCTTCATTCCCACTGTCGGGAGGCATCTGGCTAGGCTGGGCCTGGAGTGGAACGTTCAGCATTGTCACCAAGTGACCAGCGAATGAAGTCATAAAGCTGGGCTGCTGGGAGTGGGGACTAGGCCTGGGGGAATGGGGCCCCTTGGATGGAAGCCAGGAAGGCCTAGAAGGAGCACCCCCTCCCCACCCACTGGAATGAAGCTGGCATTCAGGCCTGTGGTAACCCTCCCTGGCCCTTTTTCTTGCTGTGGCTTCGTGTCACCAGTGAGGCCCAAAGAGAAGCAATACAGGTCCAGTCTCATCCCTGCTTCCCTGTCAGGCCATGGGAACTGGTCCTGTGTCGGTCCTCACTTCACGAGCCAAGTCCCTGCCACTTCTTTGGAGTTTGAGGAAAACTTCCTATGAGTTTGTATCAGTCAGTGGAAGCTGCCCCGGTCCAGTCAGTCCAGTGGTGGTTCCAGCCTACTGGATGAAAGCAGTTCCATGTTTAGGGTCTTTGGGCTACAGAGTGGGCAGATGAGCCACGTCCCTGGTGAACAGGTGTGTGTGGGTGGGAGGGTAGGTAGTACAAGGGGATGTACTGAGTGTCCAGGCAGGCAGGTGCATGCTTGGGAGGGTGTGGTGTGGAAGATGGGGAGGCTTCAACCAGATGTACAAGGTGGTGAGGTACCCAAGCAGACAAGTGCTGAGAATGGTTAAAGTGTAAATCAGGAAAGGTCATGAGCTTTTTTCTGCAAATGATGACACCCCTTATAGAACCTAACTCCCTTTTAAGTTGGTTGCTGTTAGGAAGAGAAGCCAGTTGGCTTTGGGATGCATGTGGAACCCCAGGACCGCGGGCCAGAGCAAGCATCTGAGGGCCAAGGGGAAGGGAGAGAGTTAGGAAGAGCCAACCTGGGCCTCGTTAGTGAGGAGGGGACTGTGTTAGGCTTGGTGCAGGATAGCCCAGGGATCGATAGCTCTTAGCATTGTCCATGGGAGAGCAAGCTTGAGGTTTTGTGAGCAAGTGAGCCAGAGCTGCATGAATGCTTTGCACTGCTCACTGTTGGCATGTTGGACTGTCTCGTGTTTTGTGCACAAATGTTTGTATTACAAGGTGGCATCCTGTGGACTCCCTCTTGGCTCCTTTAGAAGTCCTGTGCTCATTTTCACATCCCATGGGAGTCTTATGCTTTCAGTGAGTTGCCACTCAAGTTGAAAGCAAGAAGGCCTGTTTCTAGATGGGAAGGTGGGACAGAAGGCATCCAACAGGGAGTGACATAGTCAAGTGCAGAGTGGACAAGAGGGAAAAGATGATATGGGGAACAAGAATACACCAGAGAGGCCACCTTGAAGTCCTGGTCCTAAAGCCCCTGAGTGATGCACACAGCAAGAGCTCTTGGGTTACTTCCTATCTCAACTGTCTCCTCATTGAATTCCAAGTAGCCTCAGGCCATGTTGGTGTCTTCTGTCCCTAAAACCTTGGCAAGACTATAGAGAAGAAAAAGCAGGTACCTACACACTTCTCAGCACACTCCACCAGCTAGCCCTATGTCCTGGAGCCTTCTGCCCCATCCAAATTTCTTCATGGCACTTCTCCAGTCTCACTCGAGTGTTGCTCAGGGTCTGTACTATGCCTGAACCCTGGAAGCTTGGTTCTCACAGACAGAATTCACAGAAGCAGGCTACAGAGTGTTGCTTGGCCCCAGAAGGCTTTGAGGACAAAGCCCCTTGGCTGAGCCTGGGGAGATGGGCACAGTCTTCAGAGGTGAATTGGCAAATATCCTTATGGTGTACGTGTTGGGGTACAGGGATGACGGAACATTGATGGGCAGATCAGAAGCTAGTGCTGAAATCATTTCTGAGCATGGGAGGATGTAGCCTGGGTGTCACTGTGAACACTGGGAGGCAATCAGTGGAACACTGCACAGTGGGGCAAAGGTGGCCTGGATGTGGTGCAGGTGCAAGAAGGTTGCATCCAGGAACTCACTGTACACCACTTTTCTAGGATACTTGGCATTGGTGTCTTCCCAAGGTAGAGGCATAGGTGGGTCCATGGTTGAGATGAGTCTAAATGATTTTGTTTTTGTGTATTAAACCCATAGACTTCCATGAGGTTGTCCAGAGTGAGGTGAAGAAAGGGGCCACAATGGCAAGGTGAGGACTGCCTGGGACATGACATAAGCAAGACAGGCAGCACACGGAAGCCAGTGGTGCCGGTGCAAGCCATGCCCACGTGGAATACCAGTAGCTGCCTTTCTTGCCCCTAGGGTTAAGACAATCTGCCAATTTTGCTTTGCAGAGCTCAGCTTCCAGCTCTGCTGGGGCATCTCCTCTGGAATTGATTAAGATTGAAGGGGAATGGGATACAGTCAAAAGCTATACAGGGCTGTGGGACATGCTTGGGTCAGCTAATGGAGCCCCTACTCCTAGGCTGGGAAACGGTGGTATGTAGCAATTTAGGGCACAGTTGAGAACTGGTACCAGTTGGACAGGGAGGAACATGTCCTATGCTGGACAGAACTGAAAACCAGTTGCTAAGCAAGTCCCAAGAGGTACTATAGAACTGGTTAATGTGCCTTCTGTGCTTTCCCCAGCCCCTCACAGGCAGATTTGTGCAGCCTGAAGCCCATGGGTAGTGACAAAACACCTCCCTAGACCCTGAGCCCCTGATGCAGGAAGCCATTTCTCCTAGTACAAGACAGGGCTCTGGCTTCTAGTCCTTCCTCTACAGATAGGTTCACCCTTCTTGGACTGTCCTTCTTTGCATTCTCTCCACCCTTCTTTGCGATTCTCGGCCTCCCTCTAGAAGTCATCTTCTTCACTTAACTATCTTCCATGGCTTCTGCCCCTCTAAATCCCCCCAACCAGCCTCTTGCTGTACAGCTGCCTCACTACGGCCTAAGAATACAGTCTGGGCTCGGGTCACAGGAATGGATTTCCCTATGAGTGAGGATTTGCAGTCTAATAGGAAGACAAGGGGAGCCCAGGACTACAGTGATCTGGGCAAAGACATTCACCTGAGGGTGTGCACCAATATAGTGATTTATTGCTTCTTTAGCCATGTGAGTTACCAAGTTCAAAGGGGGGGGGGGAGAAGAAAGTGACGAAAATAGCTCATCCGGGAGTGTCTTCCTTCTCTCTCTCTCGTTCCTTGACTTCTGGGCTCAGGCTTCAAGCCATGAGCTATGCCTCATTCCCTGCTGGACCCCTGGGCTGCAAGAGGCTCACTAAGTATGTGTCTCTGAAGGTTGTTGGGGATGCCCTTCCTCTGTGTCCCTGTTCATTTCGCTGCTGAGACCCACGTTCTCTGACTGCCTGGCCACCTGCACAGTATCTTCCTGGGGTTTTGTCTCAGATTGGGCCTCAGATCGTGCCTCTTCCCTAGGCTCCAGCTTTGTGGCAGACTTCTTATCGGCACCGGGTTCAGGGGTCCACGAGGGCTCGGCGGCCCGGGAGCTCTCCCCCTCCTTGTTGATGGCTCCGGAGGACAGGCCTCGTGCCTTGGGCTGCACCCAGCAGTGGCTGAGGATCTCATCAATGTGCAGCCGCCGGTTGACATCTGGCTGTAACATGCGGTAGATGAGGTCCTTGCACTCACCAGTCAGGTGTTTAGAGCGTGGAAAGTTGACTCGGTGCTCCTTCTGGATGCGCAGCATCTTTTTGATGTTGGAGTCATCGTAGGGCATGGAGCCACAGACCATGATGTAGAGGATCACACCCAGGCTCCAGATGTCATACACCTTGGGCTGGTAGGGGATACCCTGCAGCACCTCGGGGGCCGCATAAGCTGCTGACCCACAGAAGGTCTTGCTTAATGTCAGTCGACCACTATCATCCCGCAAGCAGCGCTTGGAGAAGCCGAAGTCAGACAGTTTGATGTTGAAGTCCTTGTCAAGCAGAAGGTTCTCGCATTTGAGGTCTCGGTGGACGACATCCAGGTCATGGCAGTACTTGATGGCGGAGGAGAGCTGGTGGAACTTCTTTCGAGCATCATCCTCTTGCAGGGCTCCTCTAGTTTTGATGAATTCAAGGAGGTCACCCTGAACCCCAAGCTCCATGACAATGTAGACCTTGCCATCTGATGTCTCAAAGATCTCATAGGTCTTGACAATAGAGCGGTGGTTTAGCATGGCCAGAATCTCAATCTCCCGGGGAAGGAATTTCTCCAGGAAGTCCGTGGGGGCTTTCTTGCGATCGATGATCTTGACCGCCACGTTGAACTTTAGGCGCTCAGAGTAAGCGGATTTGACTTTGGCATACGAGCCCTCTCCCAAGTTTATCCCCATGATGTAGCCTCGTCGCTTGAGGACGGCAGCGTCATCCATGGTGCCGGGAGTGCCCAGTGCCTCTGAGGCTGCCCTCTACATCCCTGCCAGACATGGGCCAGCAGTGTCCTCATTTACACTGTGGACAGAGAGTCCTCTGAGCTGGCCAGGCCTGCTGTCCCTGCCTCCTAAGAGGCCCAAGACTCTAGCATGGAACATTCAGCACTGTCTCCCGGGTGACTTCAGTGGGTGAAGTCACAAAGGAGTAATGCCCTAGGGTAAATGCGGCTATTGCCTGAGCCACTTGAACTTAGACTCTAGAAGGTCTGCCAGTGTATTGGAGCAGACTAAAAGTGAACAAAATGGCTTCCTGCTTGACTCCAGCCTGTGGTAAGAGAGGCTTATGAGACACAGAGGTCTGCTCGTGTTTCTAGTCCTAGGAATTGAACTGCTCTACAGTGGCATGGCTTGTTATTGTAAGCCAGGTCAATCCAGGGAACCTAGTGCGGGGGGGGGGGGCTATCAGTCAAGGGTCCCAGCCAGAAATAGAAGATACACTCATGCAAGTATAGTACAAGGAGGTCTTGATAAAGGGGTACTTTATAAAGGTTGGAGCAAAATGTAGGGAACCCTGCAGTTTCCTAAGATAGTAGCAGACTCCTGACTCACATGGTAGGGTAAGGAACAGAGAGGGCCACCCTGACAGTAACCTTTGTTAGAGGAAAAAAACGGCAGTCTGCAGTGACTCTACAGGCCAGTGGTAAGGAAGCCAGCTGTTTGCGAAACTCCACCCCTTCAGCTCTCGATGCTTGTCTACACAGGCAACCCTCAAAGACATTGAGAAGGTGACTTCAGTGGATGAAGTCACAAAGGAGTAATACCCAGGGGGAAATAAGGCTATTGCCTGGGGTGCATGGACTTAGAACCTGGCAGGTCTGCTAGGGTACTGGAGCAGACCAAAGGTGAACAAAATCATTTGTGCTTGGCTCCAGCCTGAGGTAAGGGGGTTCATCTTTTTAAAAGACCACCTTTGAATGTGTGCTGGGCCCTGAGACAGACCTGGGCCTACAGCTGTGAAGATCCTTCAGGTTCTGTCTCCTGGCCCAGTGGTGGTAGGGGTGGGTTAGGGAGTTAACGCTGTGCTTTCGCCATCCTGCCCAGCCAGATGTTTCACTTCCTGTCCTGCTCTTTTCTCTTCCAAACCTCTCCTGAACTCTTAACGGTGGCTCTGCAGGTGGACAATTGGCAGGAAGTCTGCACTTGACTGGGTTCCCTCCAAAGGACCTGCCCAACTCCGCTCTGGCTGAGTTCCCAGGGCAGATTTGCAGTGGGGGTGGGTATGGGGGGCAGAAGACTAGGCCTGGATCTTGTACTGAGTGCTGGGAATGTGCCATAAAATTATGAGTGCCAAAGGCAGCACTGGACAGGTATCTTTGCTTCGGCCAGCACGGGGCTCCCCCTCGGTTGTGGCAAGACCTTTGTCCAACATCTTGGGCCAAGACCTGGGAAAGTTGGAATATCTGATGGCTTGACCTTGGCTTTATCTACCTATAAAGAGTTAGTTAGCATCTTTCACTCATATGGCTCCATGTATCTATCATAGGTTGGAATCCTGGGACTTTGGTGGAGGGGCAATAAGAGTGAATCAGATATGCTGGGTGACTGGCTTTCCCCACTTTTCACTGCCTTTCCCTGAACAGATTGGTTCTTCATTTGCTGTCTCTCATTCTACATTCATTCATGCTATTCATGAAGGCAGGTGCGAGTTTAGCATGTGGAGTCTTGTTCCCAGGCTTTAGCCCTGTCTCTACCTGGGCTTTTTTTTCCATTGTATAGGCAGCTCCTTCCCTAGATCTGGTCCAGAGACTCTGGGCTTCTCTGTTTTTCTGACATCCATTAAGCCATTTCCTCCTCTGTTGATATTCTTTGTGTCATTTCCCCATCCACAGAGCCTGCTAGTCCTTTATTTTCACTAGAGCTCTTCATTTTCTTCACAGCGGTTCGGCGTTTAGAAGACCACTTTAGGGAATACGTTGGTACTGGGACAGACCTGGGCCTCCAGGAGTAAAGATCATTCAGGTCCAGCTATACCTCCTCAATTCTCTAATCCCGGATCCCCAACTCCTATCCACCCCAGACCCTGGCGCCAGCACTGTCAGTCCCTGTGGCCCTACCAGCACTAGGGACCCCTTTGGGTAAGCTCGCTGCCGAGGCTGCGTCTCCCTCCCCGAGTCCTACCTCTCGGTTCAGCCAATGGCACGCCTCATTTCCTGTTAGCCCCGCCCCCGCCCACTGTCGCTCAGTTCCTAGGTCTGGACTCTCCCGCTCACGCCCCGCCCCGCCCCGCGCCTAGAGCTCCCGTCCTGCCTCCCTCCGGGTCCCCCCCCCGCCCCGCCTAGCTCTGCGTTCATTGGTTAATGCGGGCTGGAGGCGGGGTGGCGCGGGCCGGAGCAGGACAGCCGCCATCTTGCGCGAGCCGGAATCTCATCCCGTTCCTGCGGCCTATAACGCGCGCGAATAGGTGGCATTCTCTTGCCGCGGCCCTCCTGAATCCCTCGCCTGTCGTTCCTCTGCCCCAGCCGGAGTCCGGCCTTCACCCTCTCCTCTCGGCCAGGTTCGGCCTCCCCGCGGGGTCACGCGGCTGCCCCGGGGACGATGAACGGAGGATAAATGGTGCCCAAGGCAGACAGCGGTGCCTTCCTGCTGCTCTTCCTGCTGGTTCTCACTGTCACCGAGCCGCTGCGGCCAGGTGCGCGGCACTGAGGGTGGGGGCGCGGTCGGGGGTGGGGCAGCGGACGTCCATTCACCTGCGGTTGCTGGGCGCCACTGCGTCTCGTCCAGGCACAGGCGAGGCCTGACCGCAGGCCTCGGGGTGTCCCCTGCCCTGGCACAAATTGGAGTGTACCAGGGTTCGGAGCCTCGAGGATGTCGCCTTTAGACCCACGTCCGCCGAGCGCCGCGTGCTTTGGGACCCACTGGCCAGGAGCTGCGTCTCGGGCGCACCCTTCTGCCGGGCTGAGTGGAAGTCTGGGAAGCAGCTTGTGGAGGCACCTGGTGCCCCAAGTGTCCGCCCAACTGTGGCCTAGTGCCAGCGTTTCAGCCCTGGACAGCGATGGCTGATTGCTTATTGCTTAGTGAAACGCTGTATCACAGAAGTCCAGCCCTGCCCAAAAGAGGTACTGGGAGTAAACTGAGCACTGTGTGCAGGGGACAGAGTCCTCTCAGCGGTGCTTGGCACTTAGTGCTTTGTGTGGTGTAATTAACTACTTTTGATATTCCCTTGGAGTTTTGTGTGGTGAGGAACCTCAGGTCCCTTTTCTATTTATTTCATATACTTCTGAACTGTGTGTCCCCCCCAAAAAAAAAAAACCATCACTACTCCCCACTTCCCAAACAAAGCAGGGTCGATTTATCCATCAGGCACAGGAATACTACCAGTACAGCCTCATTGTCCCTTTAGGGATCTATGGGGAAAGTTTTACAGCAGGGATGTCTTGTCTGAGAACTTTGAGAGACTCCTCTCTGTACTAGGGCAGTGGTAAGTAGAGCTCTTAATGCTTTTTGCAGAGGAAGGTTCCCATGAAGGAATGCCCAAGGCAAGTCTTCTGTGGGTGACATCATGGCTGGGTGTCAGAAGAGGTGGGTGCACCCTCAGCAGTGTCCTAGCCCAGCTTCCATCCTGCAACATATTTCAATGCTTGGCTTTGTGCTTCTGTCCCATGTGGAAATATCTGCTGGAGCCACAGTGACCAAGCCTAAGCTAACACTCAACTGAACAAGAGAGTTTCCCTGGGCTCCAGGAGAGGAACAGCCAGTAGCTCTGCATAGTGAGCTTACTGGTTGTAAAATAGCCTGCTAGGAACCCTTGTGGATATGATTCTCTTATTGGGCTAATGAGTTTGTGGGTTCTTATGGTTTACATCTTGGTAAACATGTTTGTATACTTCTGCATACAGTGAAACCATTCTGATTCTTAGGTCCAGTTTTGCATGTGAGGTCCACACATGTCTGCCTTATAGGTTTCCGATGTCTCTAACCATTTTTCCCTTGCTAGTCTGTTCATATATCCTGCCAGCTGACTGAGAGCAGTTCAGAAAGGACATGTGAGTTCTTGCTGCCTGCCCAACGATAGAGATATTCAAATGCAGAGAGCACAGCCCTCTCTTTAGAAGTGCTCAGTATTAAAGAAGAACAAGTATGAATTCTTCAGTATATTCCTACTCCTGTGTGTTGGGCATCCCTGGGCAGATGGCAGAGGTCACCCATGTGTACATGTGCAGCAGGGGAAGCCCTCATATAATCTGAATGGGACATATAGTGGGAGAGGCTCTAGTAGAGGGAGTAATGTGATCTGGAACCCATGGCTTTCTACGCTGGAGCTTGGCATCAGCCTCCAGTTCTGTCTTAGTTGTCCTGCAGAACCCTAAGCACCCTCATGTCCTTGACATGGGCAGCAAAGAGAGGGATTGCTGGGTCAGATTTTTTTTCTTGTGTGCTATTATGTCTCTTTACACATTCATCTGTCTGTCCTGGGAGTGTTGGGCAGAATCCTTGTAGCTGACTTTTTCAAAACGAATATCCTATTCTAGATTTGCTTGTTTCCTTTCAAGGTCCTGGGTCTGAACCATGCATGGGTATAAGGATACTAGTTAGAACCTACCTCTTAGGAGGGAGGCAAAGGGTTCTCTTCTTGCTCCTGCCCAGTGTTCTGAGGGAGAGCCAGGGCACTGTGGGTTTCTTCTTTGATTCAGACTAAACCTTCCAGTGATGATGAGGAGAGGCAGAATGTGGAGTTGGGCTTGACTTGTCTAAACTCTCTTTCCTATTTTTTGTTTTGTGGTTCCAGGTAAACCAACCCAGGGCTGTGTGCATGCTAGGCTAGCACTCTACCACTGAGCATGACCTCCAGCCCCCAAGTTTCCTTTGAAAAAATGAATGCTTAATCTTAGTTGAAGATTTTACATGTCAGATACTGTTCTAAGTACTAATGTATGCATTAACTTTCAAGTGTCCCTGGAAGACTGTTATTAGCCTAATTTTATAGACAGAGAAACTAAAATAGAGAACTTTAATAAAGCTAAGTGACCTAGATGAGATTAAATTCTGGGAACCTGGCTGCTTTGATCGTTATAGGGAATGCAGCATTATTAATTTTTTTGCTCACCCTAACACTGTTTAAACTCTCATTGGGAAAGTTATGCCATAGTTTCAGCAATAGCTTTCTTCAGGGTGATTTCAGCATTCATAGTTAAGAAAACTTGCCTTCCCAGCAGGGCCACAGTCCAAGAATCCTGGTCGTTTTCCCTGCCTGTTGCTGGCCCCTGAAATAGGCTCAGGGCACCTTGAGAGGTAGCAGCATTGACAGCTGTCCTTTGTATTCCAGCTGTGCGGGGCTCCCAGCTGTGCTGCGCTCCCAGCTGTGCTGCGCTCCCAGCTGTCCTTGTATTCCAGCTGTGCGGCGCTCCCAGCTGTCCTTGTATTCCAGCTGTGCTGAGCTCCCAGCTGTCCTTGTATTCCAGCTGTGCTGCGCTCCCAACTGGGAGTGACCTTGAAGAAGTACTTGCCTCTCCCTGGCCTAGTTCATAGATACTCTCTTCTTACCAGTAAGGAGAGATAGTCTGTGTACTAGGTAGTGCCCTAGCATTGATGGTAGATGCTATCTATATATGGGTTCTCATACTATAGAGCTGATCTAGCTGTGCATTTTGTCTTCTTGACAGTGATGGAAGTTCCTCTTAGAGATGTCAGCAATCCAGTAGTTGACTTTCCTCTTGCAGGCTAAGCCTCTGACTATTGGAGAGTTCCTTTGGTGGGTTTTTCATTCTGAACTATTTAGGATCCAATAAAGAGCCCATGACTAAGCGAAGGGCTTCTTAAGGCGTGCAGCTCTGTCATTGTTCACTGCCTGTGTTTATTTGTGCTGAGGATGTCGTGAGCTTTGGTTTCCCTCCCAGCCTGCAGAACACATCGGTGACCTGTGAAGCTTGGTTTGAGGTCCCAGGCGACTGTGCAGAGGTTATTGTGCCTGAGTGTGGTTATTCTATGACAGCTTTGGTTTTGTTTCTGACTTGACTTATCAACTATCTTAGAAAGTTTAGTGGAGGCAGGTCATATTTTGCCACGGCAGTTCTTGGTAGGACAAGCCCGGGCGGAGGTAATAGCTTGGGGGCCTGTGGTTATTATGGTGGTATGGCTATGGACACAGAAGGATTTGTGCTTAGGTGGTAGAAGAGCACCTCTTCCTATCAGAAGAAGATTAGAAGTTACAGTTTGTTTCTATTACTGTGCTACATACCACAGCCACAACAACTTGGGGAAGAAGGAGTTTATTTCATCTCACAGATTATAGTCCCTCATGGGAGGCTCAGGGCAAGAACCTGGAGGCAGGAATGGACTTGCTTTCCTCCCAGCTTTCTTATAGAGCCTAGGCCCACTGCCCACAGTGGATTAGTCTTTTCTGCATCAATTAGTAATCAAGAAAATGTTCTATAGACATGGCCACGGGTCAAGTTGACGAAACTGTGACAAGTTATGCAAAGGTCTTTTTCTCATTCTGGTCAGTGGCTGGTGGTTGTGGGCTCAAAGCATGTACCCTGAAGCTGCACTGCCCGGGGTCAAGGTCGTCTAGTGCTTTAGAGTCTCCTCTCCCTCTCATCTGCTCCTCTCCCCTGCCCCTCTCCTTTTTCCTCTCCTCTCACTGACCCTGTACTTCTCCCTCCTCCCCCTCCCTCCCTCCCACCGCTCTAGATTACTTTGTGCCTCAGCTTCCTCCCTTTGAACATAAACATCATACTATGGATTCATGGAGACGGAAGGATCAAAATGGGCGAGGAAATAGTCCAAAAAGTATCTGATGTGAAGCAAGTGCTTTACACAGATCATCTGTTGGTATTATTCACAGGTAGATTTGGAGGAGTCTAGGGAACCCTTGAGTCTGGGAGCCAGCTGGTATGTGCCTGCAAGCCAGCAGGGGGCCCCAGAGTTCAGTGCAGTGGTTTTCAATCTTGCCACACACATAGGAACCACTGCAGGATTTTCTATGCTGTCACACTTTTCTTTTTCACCTTGTGTTCTTTATGTCTTCACATTTAGTTATTTCTGAGAATTTCATGTATGAATACTATATATCATTTTTACCCCACTCTCTCCCTCCAACGCCTGTGTCCCCACTTGAAATTCCTGACCTCTTTTTCTTTATTATTATTACATGTATTGTATATACATATGTATGCATAAGTATAACCTGCTGAGTCATTTAGTGTTGCTGTGTACATATGTCTGTGTGCTGTTTTCAATTGAATAGCCTATCAGAGCTCAGCCCCTGGAAAAGAAGAATGATTTTTTTTCTCTTAGCAACTGTTGTTTGCCTGTAGTTCTTCCTCTAGGTGTGGGGCCTTGTGACACTTACCTCATCCACACTGGATGTCAATTGGCAGTCTTTGTGCAAATCTTGTTTGAGCAAATATATTGTTAAGATTTCATAGATAGAGCTCCCTGTCATAGAAGATACTACCTTGCAGTGAATATCCTGGTCCTCAGCCTCTTACAGTTTTTCTGCCCCACTCCCACCCCCTTTTAGGGTCTATGACCTCTTCTGTGCGTTCCCTAAGCCTTAATTGTAGGAGTTGTGCATCCACTGGGGATGGACACCCCTCACTCAGTTCTCTGCATTTTGACGTGAATTCCTTCAGTTCAGTTAAACTGCTGTTGGTTACTTCCAAGATACAAGAGCCACTATTGCACCCTTGGGGCTGCCTTGCCATGCGGGTCACTCCTGTGTTTACAGCGTTCACAGCTAGGTAAGACCATTGATTGCTTTTCTCCCTTGGCAGCATATGTAACACCTTTGGATATTAGCTAGTCCTAAGGGAGGAGGATTCAAGGTTAGTCCAGCTCAGTTTTTCTATCTTACACATGCAAAATGTAAGGCGTCATCACCAATAGGGGCTTAACCGTCAAGTTCTGGGAGGCAACCAAGGGTAACAGCAATACCCTGCATTGTTTTGGGATTCAACTTAGACCCCCCCTAACCAATAATTTGAAGGGAGGTTTCCCTTGCCTGGTACTAGGGTTCTTGTTAGTCTATGGTTCTTGGGAGGAGCATTACTACTCCGAGTACTATAATTCATTTGGTTTATATATATACACACATATTTTTAAATAAACACAAAACACACACACACATATATATATGTATATATATCCAGTTTATCCTTGCTCTTTATCCCTTTATCCCTCCTCCCTCTGTATTTGTATTGCCTTCCCTTTCCTTCCTCCAGATAAAGCCCCCCCTCCTTTTTTCCCATTCTCCCTTTATGGTACCTGGTCTTAACTGTTCCCCTCCCTAGGACCACGCCCCCCACTTTTACTTTCTGTGGTTACTCCAGGCTATACACCCACTTCTAAAGATTTGGAACTGACATCTGTTAATAAGAGCAAACATGCAGCCACTATACTTCTCACAATGCTATGATTATTCATAGTGACAGGTTTTACTCATTGACATTTTGTGTGTGTGTCCCCTGTGCCTGAAAAGGCACAGAGTGGACACTTAGAAACCAGTTTTTGAGGGGCTGGAGAAATGGCCTAGCAGTTAAGAGCACTGGCTGCACTTCCAGAGGACCCAGGTACAATTCCCAGCAGCTACATGGCAGCTCACACCTGTCTGTAATTCCAGTTCCAGGGCTTCTGATACCCTCAGACATCCATGCAGGCAAAACACAAATGTATATAAAATAAAATTTGTATGTATGTATACACACACATTAAAATGGCTATTTGTGTTTTTTTTTTAACATAAAGGACAGTAGTTCCTTTAGCCATTGCCTTGCAGCTCCCCTAATGGAGGAGGAGGAGGAGGCAGAGCCATCTGGTTGGGCCTCATGTTTGGTAAATCTTACTCCTTGGATATTAGCTATACTGAGAGACAAAGAGCAAGGCCTTCTCGCCTGTGTGGATCCTTCCTAAAGCTTACCAGCCACCCAGTGTAGGTACAGGTGGGGTGTCCCAGAGAAAGGGGGTGTGGCTTGGCATGCGTAGCCTTGGTTGGGGGTTGGCTTGATGTGAAGCTGCACTCTCCCTCTTCGTTTCTGTCCCTCTTCTGCCCCGTGAAGCTGTTACTTCAGTTACCCTGAGATGCTTCTCCTACCTCCACAGTCCTTGCTCCCTCTGCTGCTTTCTGCATAGGCTGACTTCTATTTGCTGACGTCAGCTATCATTTCACTCAGCTTGTCTGTCTCTGTCAGCTGGGGGGCTGCCTCCTGTCCGGCAGGACAGGGCTGAGCATGCAGCTAGGGGAGTCAGCTGGCTTGAGAGTGTACTCAGGTGGGCCCTGAAGGAACCTTAGAACAAGATCATAGCCATATGTGTGGGAGGGTGTGGCTGGGGGTGTGGGTGTAAACAGATGAGTGTGGAAGCCAAGGATCAAGCTCAGCTGTCTCTCCTTAAGCATCACCACCTGATGGTGTATATCTGTGTTCCTATGCATATATGTGGATATGGGTGCATGTGCACATGTGTGCGGGTGTGAAAACTAGAGATTATTAACATTGACTATCTTTGATTCACTCTCCATCTTGGTTTTGAAACAAGGTCTCCCTGTATTCATAGCACATGGACTTGGTTAGATTAGCTGGCCAGCCAGCCCTGTAGAGTCCTGTCTTCACTCTCCCCATGCTAGAGTTAGGCCCAGGCTGCCACACCAGCGTTTAAATAGATTCTGGGACCAGACTCAGAGCTTCATTGTGCACCAAAGGTGTTTCTTGACTGGTCCATTTCCACAGTCCCAGACTGGTTTTGTGGGTTTTTCACTGGCCTGGGACTCAACCCTTAGGCCAGCCAGGTATCCACGTCTGCCTCCCTCCCCTGCACTGGGGTTACCACTGCTCACATTAGTACAGCTGGGTTTGTTGTTGTTTCAAGACAAGATTTCTCTGTGTAGGCCTGTCTATCCTAAAACTCAATCCGTAGACTAGGCTGGCTGAGAACTCAAAGAGATCTGCCTGTTTCTATGTCCCAAGTACTGGGATTAAAGGCATGCGTCACAATGCCCAGTTAGCCACAACTGTTTTTGCTTGCTTGTTTTGTTTTGTTTTAAGATTTATTTTATTATTTTGTTTATATACGTACACTGTAGCTGTCTTCAGACACAACAGAAGAGGGCATCAGATCCTATTACAGATGGTTGTGAGCCACCATGTGGTTGCTGGGGATTGAACTCAGGACCTCTGGCAGAGCAGTCAGTGTTCTTAACCTCTGAGCCATCTCTTCAGCCCCACAACTGGTTTTTTAAAGTGGTTTCTGGGGATTGAACTCAAGTCCTTGCATGGTAAGCTTTTTACCAGCTTGTTTTTTAATTTGTTTTGTGTGAATCGAGGTCTTAATTTGCAACCCAGATGTCCTAGAATTCAATGCATACCATAGGCAGGACTTGAACCCATGGTGATTCTCTTGCCTTAACCTCCCAAGTGAGCATGAGCTGCCACACCCAGCCCATTTTCTTTTTTTGTTTGTATGTTGTTATTGTTTGTTTTTAACATTAACTTTTATGTGTGTCTGTGCACAGGTGTCCCTGGAGATCAGTAGAGGGTATCACTTAGATTTTAATCAGAAGCAGAAACAGGAGACACTCAAGACTAGTGTGTTGATGCCTGCGTCACAATTCCAAAACCAGGTGACAGCACTGGGAAGTTGAGGAGTGCACAGTCCTCCTGCCTAAAGATAGGTACCTTGTCATTAGGTCGAGACCCTCAGTGTCTATCATTTCCAAAGGGTAGGCACTAATGCTTTACAGTTCTTCTGGCCTGGGTGGCCAGCCTCAGGGTAGTTCATCAGTGGCTTCAGCCTGGGATCTCACCACAGTGTCTTTGTGTTCAAAGGAACACCTGCATTGCATGAATTTCCACAAGCTTGGGAGACTTGCTCATAATTTTAACCTTGCTGTCACCTTTTATGTAGACTTTGTGTGTTTGGAACCGTGTCGTTATATTTCCTCTGAAGACATTTCTGTGAAAGTAAAGGGTCAAAAGATGGTATTTTACTCAACAGCACTCAGAAGAGTCAGGGAAGCCTATGAGTTCCAGACCAGCCCAGGCTATGTAGTAACTGAGACTATTACTGAAAACAAGTGTTTTTACGCCTGGGGAAATGGCTCAACTGGTAAAAATGCTGGCTAAGCAAGTTTGTGGACCTGAGTTTAATCCCTAGCAAGCACATGAAAGATTGGGAAGAACAGCATGGGTCAGCTGTGAAAAGTGAAGTGAGGTCTTGGAGCTCACTTGCCTGCCCAGCTGGCTGAATTGGTGAGCTTCAGGTCAACAAGGGTCTCTGTTTTTTTTTTTTTTAAAAAAAAAGTGAGAACAATTGAGCAAAACACCTAAGATTGATTTCTGACCTTTGCACAAGTACATATGCATGTGTGGACACACACAAACTGTTGGGGGGCATTTAAACAGTGTTTGTGTAGGGATCAGTTTTGGGGAAGCAGTTCTCTCTCTCCTCCTACCTGTTCTGCGTTTGAGACAGGGTTTTCCTGTATAGCCTAGGAGGCATGGAACTCATTCTGTAGACCAGGCTGGCCTGGGGCTAGTGAAGTCTCTTCTACCTTGTTTTTGAGGGAGAGTCTCTCCTTGTTTCTTCCAGAGTTTTTTAATGTTCCAGTTCTCTTCTCTCTGTCCCCATCTCTCTTGGGATTGCTGGGATTGCAGATACAAACTACTCTTTGCAGCTTTTTTCACCTGCTCCGGGGATTAGGCTTAGATGTCAGACTTGGGTAGCAAGAGTTTTGTCTTCTTATTTATTTATTTATTTGTATTTTTTACTTGCAAACCATGCTTAAGAAAAGGTATTTTAAAAGGAAATAGGTCCTGTAACTAAAGGTAAAACATGATTTAAAACAAAACAAAAAACCAGAAAGTAACTATAAAGATGATTAGAACACACACACACACACACACACACACACACACACACACACACACACAAAATAAATAAAGAAAGACATAAAATTGTAGCTAAATGCTGTTACATGTTTGTATTTCACAGTTGCAGTGTGAGGTGGGATTTAACCCTGTTTTATAGACCAGCAGAGTCTTAGAATAAATTAGTTGACCAAGGTTACATAGCTCCAGAGCTTCACCTTGTAAAGTAAAGCAAGTATTTGGAGTCTAGGTAGCCTGACGTTAATACTTTGATATGTACTGCTTTAGTAGGGACCTTTGTCTCTGTCTCGTCTTGTACCTTTCCCCTGTCTGTTTCGTCTTAAGTCTCAGCCCCACATTTTCCCCGCTAACCACCATCATCACAATCCTATCTGTCCTTACTGCTCCTTTTTGCTGCTGTGCCCAGCATTACCCTTCAGGAATTCCCACACTCAGTCTGTCAGGAGCTGAGCACATTCCTCTTCACCTGTCCTACAGTCTATATTAGGCCTAGCTGCTTCTTTGTCCCTCTGCCTCCACATCATGTCTGATGGATACTCTGTTAAGCACTTTGGGTGCCACAGCCTAGACAACGATAATGATAACATTCCTTTTCAGATACTTTCTGGTGTGTTGGTCTTGTGCTTGACTGAAGATTCCCAAGGAGTATATGAAATGATGCTTTTAGGCTGTATAGAACTCTGAGCAGAGATCAGAGCATGATACTGTTTAGATTTAGAGAGGGTAGAGTACAGCTGTCCATTGCTGCTTGGCCTTAGATCATCTTTTTGTATGCCTCAGAACTCCAGTTCAGCTTTGCTTCAGGGTTGCCTTGTTTAATTTAGTATTATCCTTGGGTGGGGCTGGAGTGTAGCTCAGTGGTAGAGTGCTTGTCGAATATATATATGAGGTCCTGACGTCCTCCCTCCACTACTAGGGAGGAGGGAGAATTTAGTTGGTGGTTAGCCTAGGCTACAAAGCCAAAACCACTGTTTCAACATCAAAAACTTACTTGTAGGACTTTGAAATCTTTCCATATCTTGAATTTGCTTTTGTGAGTCAGATAATTTGTCTGCCATTCCATTTGGAAAGTTGGTCTTCAGAGGCATGTGGGGACCTCATTTCTTTTTCTCTAAATAAGGATATTACTTAAAAAGTACTGAAGAAGGCTGTTTACTAGATACGGTAGAACAAAGTTCAGATTTCTTGGTTTTATTACTTTTACATGTTTGTGTGTATGTCCATGCATGTTTCTGTATGCGTGCACATGCACATGTGTGCCTTTACCCACTGAGCCAGCCCGCCAGTGCTAAAGTTTTCTTGAGACAGTATCACATGTAGCCTCAAACTCAGCTATGTAGCTGTGGTGGTTTGAATGAGAATGGCCCTTATTGGCTAATGTATTTTAGTGCTTGGTTTCAGTTGGCAGAACTGTTTTAGGAAGGACTGGGAGGTGTGGCCTTGTTGGAAAGGTGTGTCACTGGGGTAGGCATTGAGGTTTCAGAAACTGTGTTGTCTCAACATGCACACTCTCAGCTACTGCTCCAGCACCAAGCCTGCCTGCCCAGTGGCAATGCTCCCTACCCGGATGTAACTCAACAAGTTACTACTCAGAAGTAACGCAACCTGTGAGCCTCCAGTAAGTTCTTCTGTAAGCTGCCTTGGTCATGGTGTCTCTTCATAGCAATGGAAAAGTCACTAAGATACCTGGCCAGATGGCCTCTGAATTTACTCAGCTTCAGGTTTAGTTAGGTACGGGCTACCTGG
Source organism: Tokudaia tokunoshimensis (assembly GCA_036184795.1). Classification (NCBI taxonomy): domain Eukaryota; kingdom Metazoa; phylum Chordata; class Mammalia; order Rodentia; family Muridae; genus Tokudaia; species Tokudaia tokunoshimensis. The sequence continues at coordinate 3,875,055 of BTHU01000015.1, read as the reverse complement.
AGAGACCCAGCAGTGAACCATGCTCTGCAAAGCCCTGAGCTCTGGCTCCCCTTTGCTTAGGGGACTGTTTCAGAGCACTCTTTTCTTCCAAGGTCATTGCTAGCAACAGAACACTTGGGACTTGAGTAATGAGCAGTACTTGAGTGAGTTCTCAGCCCTCAGGACTTCCAGGAATGGTCATTGCCATGTAGTTTGGAGCTGAAGCTAGTCTTAGATAGGTTTCTGGTGCCTCTTTCTATACTGATCTCCTCATATACCATCCCAGGAAGCTAGCTGTAGGGGCCAGGTAGTTGCATGTGGCAGTGACTAGAAAGGAGCTACAGGACTGCAGAGTTGCAGAGACTGCCAGACCAGACCCAAGAAGATGGTGGCATTCCTGAGGCAAGGGTGTAAATGTCCCTGGGCTCTCATGAAAGCACAAATGGTACTTTTGAAGGTCGTGGGAAGTTTTGTAAACATCACAAAGGTCTGGTCATTGTTGTCCTCCCTTCTTGGCTCTGTCTTCCCTGGCATGTGTTGGACAAGCACCCTGATACATTTTTCCCTTCATTGGCAGCTGCAGTCCTTGAAGCCAGATCATATTTTATCAAACAGCTAGGCTCAGTCCCTCTGTGCTGCACACAGATGGGTGCTCCTTCTTTATTGTGCCTTTTCCTACTGATTAGTTCTTGTCTACACTGTGCTGCTGATTGTAGGATTGCCCTAAGCAGTGTCTCTGGTGGCTTAGATACTGGCCTGTCTGAGGCCTTCTTCACTCTTTTTTTTTTTTTTTTGGTTTTTCGAGGCAGGGTTTCTCTGTGTAGCCCTGGCTGTCCTGGAACTCACTCTGTAGACCAGGCTGGCCTCGAACTCAGAAATCCGCCTGCCTCTGCCTCCCAAGTGCTGGGATTAAAGGCGTGCGCCACCACTGCCCGGCCCTTCTTCACTCTTAACTTTGGATGGTATCTTAGTTAGTGTTTACTGCTGTGAACAGACATCATTATCAAGGCAAGTCTTATAAATGCCATTTTTATTGGGGCTGGCTTACAGGTTCAGAGGTTCAGTCCATTGTCATCAAGCCAGAAGCATGGCAGCATCCAGGCAGGTGTGGTGCAGGAGGAGCTGAGGGTTCTACATCTTTATCCAAAGGAAGCCAGGAACAGACTGGCATCCTCAGGCATCCAGGAGGAAGATCTCCAAGCCTACCCCACAGTGACACACTTCCTCCAACAAGGCCACACCTTCTAATAGTGACACTCCCTGGGACAAGCATATACAAACCATCACAGATGGGATCGGTTTTGTATGTTATCTGTTGTTAACATTGGTTTGTGTCTCTTCTTGATGATGTCCACAGGAAAAACTAAAACAATGTGGCCAAATGGAAAAGAAGTCCTCCAGATCCTCTCGAATCCTTTCTGCCCTGCTGCTGCTTTGGAGTGTGGTCCTGGAAAATACCTTTTTTTCTAGAAGCTTCTGGTATAGATTGAGAGCCTTTGCAAAGCCTGCTAGGACACAGCTGCTAGCTCAGTCTAGATCAGGGTGATGGGCAAATGACAGACCTGCAGAAAGCACTCACACTTCCTGGTCTTGAGGCACAAGTTCCTCGTGTCTTCATTGTCTCGGGGCACCTGGGTGGACTGTGGGAGGAGGTGACCTTCTCAGCATTTCTTTGCTGGAGACTGATGTCCTTTGTGATGAATGTGATGTGTACTTGTGCTAGTGCTCCATCTTTTGCCCTTTGTGGGCAGATGTTGAAGAGAAAGTAATTTCAAACGATTTAGAAAGTATTCTAAATTTCCTACAGACATTTGAGACAGCTCAATTTACGTAATTTAAAATGAGGCCAAATCTTGCTGACAGAGAAGGTGATTCTAGAAAACGAATTTTATTGCTAAGACTTAGAAATTCCTACAGACACAAACTACAAACTCTCAATTCGCACCCACAGCACAATGTATTAGCAGTACCTCTCCAAATAACCAGGGGCCTTCCTTATAAATTCTGAGAAATGCTCTGCCCCGAGCTATATTCCCATCCTTAACTATGTTTTGTTTTGCATGTGTCTGTTTAGATGTGTTACTATGTGCCGTTTGGGTGAGTATGGCCATATGTGTGCAGGTCAGAGAACTACTTAGGTATCTGTCCTAGCCTTCCACATTGTTTGAGATAGGGTCTTCATTGCACCTGCCTAACTCCCAGGGAGTCTCCTATGTCTGCCTGCCTCTTGTTTTGCTGTAGGAGCCACTGGGATTACAGAAAAACGATACTACAGGCAGCTTTTTTGAGGGTTCTAGGGACTTGAACTCAGGTCCTTCATGCTTATATGGCAAGGGCTTTACACACTAAGCCATCTTTTCAACCCCTTAACTGTTTTAAGCTTGTGGTTCAGTGGCATATAGTACATTCAGATTATTATATAGCTACCACCACTACATATTCCCAGAGTTTTTTCATTATACCAATCAGAAACTATATACCCATTAAATAATAACTTCTTCTTCTCCCTTTTCCCCTAGCAACCACTAGTCAACTCTGTCTCTGTGGATTTGGGTATTATGGAGAGTTTATATAAGTGGAATTATGCTGCATATGGTCTTCTGTAATTTGTTTCTTTGACTTAGCGTATTTTCAGGTTCATCCACATTGTAACACATATAAGTTATTATAACCAAGTAATACTCTGTTGAATGAATATACCATACTTTCTCTCCATCCTTCAGCTGGTGTCTATGAGTTTCTTCCATAGTAAGTGCTGATGTGGACTTTGGTACACAACTACCTGTTAGTTTCTCCTTTTAGTTCTCTTGAGTATATGTCTATGAGCAAAATTGCTAGTTGATATGTTAATTCTATGTTCCACACATGCCGAGTCATCTCGCACTACTGCAGTAGTAGTCTAAGGCTTATTCTGTACCCCTTGTCAGGACATTTTCACCTTAAGAAATAGCTGTTCTCAGGATATTAGGTCCTGTCTCACTATAGTTTTGGCTTGTGTTTCTCTGATGACTAATGTTGCTGAGCATTTTTTCATGTGTTTATTGGAGAATCATATATCTTTTTGTTTTTGTTTTTCAAGACAGGGTTTTCTCTGTGTAGCCTTGGCTGTCCTAGTGTAGACCAGGCTGGCTTTGAACTCACAAAGATCCACTTACCTCTGCATCCCAAGTGCTGGGATTAAAGGCAGTTATTTATATTTCTTTGGAGAAATGACTACATGATTTTTTTAGTTTTGAGTTGCGCAGTTGGTTTTTACATTGTTATAGGAATCCTTTATATATTCTGAATATTAGTGCCTTATGTGATACTGAATTAAATGTACTTTGTTCCATTCAGTGGCTTTTTTTTTTGTGGTCTTTGACTGTGTCCTGATCACAAAACTCTGTGAAGTCATCTGTTTATTCTTTTGCCGACTGTTGCTGTTGGTCTTGCATCCAGGACGTGGTTCCCAAGACTGACATCAGGACTGGTCCCCTATTTTCTAGGTAATTTATAGTTTTAGCGCTTATGGTAGAAATCTTTGATCCACTTTGTAGTAACTTTAATTTTTTTCAAAACCTATTGTTTAATGATGGCTCCTATATGCTCTAACCTCCCTTTTAGCCTACCACCCACCAGAGGTAGTGGGAAAGAATGGATAAGGGGAAGTGGACCTGTTTAGAAAGGTTCTTTGAAGCAACTCCTGTCTGTGTTGTCTGGAAATTTGACAGTTCAATTCACAGGTTAGCAGGCAGCAGCAGCTTGATCCACTCACAAACACTTCACAGATACACCAGCAGTCCAATTTGGTAGCCTCAGGTGAGGAACAGGGTGACCTAGCAGAGAACAGCCAGGCTTTCATCACTCATTACAAATCAGCAGGAGGGACCCGGAGGAGTGCCAGAAGTTGTTCTCGGCTGTGCCACTCAGTGAAGCAAGGGTCAGTGAAGACAAGTGAGACTCACACGCGTTGTATAGCTAACTCTATAAGTAAGCCAAGCTCTGTCTGCATCACTGCCCCTCACATTCTGTTTATACCCTCCAAACATCACGTGCCCTACCCGCCCCTTCATGGTTGTGGATCAGTATGCAAACTCTCAGCTACTGCTCCTGTGCCATGCCTGCTGCCGTGCTCCCTCCCCACCATGGTGGTCATGAAATTGTAAGTCAATGCTCTCCTATAGACTGCCTTGGTCATGGTGTCCCATGGAAAAATAACTTAGAATGGGAGAAAGGCTTAGGTTTTCAGAGACTCCAGCCTGAGATCTGGTGGCTCTACTACTGTGGCTTAGAAGCAAGGCAGAATACCATGCAGGTACTAGCATGTGGTAAAGGAGGGTGCTCACCTTGTGATCAGGAAGGAGAGAGAAAGAAGAAGGGGGTGAAGAAGAGACATCCTTCCTGGCAATTATTTGCTCTAACTAGCCCCATCAGTGGGTTAGATTAAGCCCAGGGATGGGGTTAGAAACCTTACAATTTCATCATTTCTCAGAGCCCATCAGCTGAGGATTAAGCCTCTAACAAGTGTGCTTTTTGGGGAGACGTCATAGCCACACAGAGCAGGTGTTTATTCCAAGTCTGTGTTTAATATGTGGGGCATGTGCTTGAGTTCTTGTGAAGGCTTTTTTCTGCTTTAATAAACAACACAAAATACTGATAGATATAAGCCACATAGCAAAAACTGTTTGAAATTCTCAGTAATTTTAGCATATAAAGAGGCCTTGGATTAAATGTGTTGAGGGGCCAGGTGATGGTGGTGCACGCCTTTAATCCCCAGCACATGGGCAGCAGAGGCAGGCGGATCTCTATGAGTTCAAGGCCAGCCTGGTGTACAGAGTGAGTTCCAGGACAGCCAGAGCTACACAGAGGAACTCTGTCTCAAAACAAAAAAAGCAAACAAAACAAAACAAAAAACCTGTTAAGGAGTGTGTGATGAAGCTGAGAGCTGGTGGTGTGATGGGACTTCAGTTGTATTGTTGTAGCTCCACACTTGTATCATGAGGGCAATAAACTGACAGCTGCCCTGTCCTTGGCCAGGAAGAGCTGACTTGCATCACTCATGACTATCAAGGAGAGACTCGTAAGGCCTGGGTTCCCAGGTTTGCAGCTTTTTTTTTTTTTTTTGAAGCTTCCTGTGGCAGAAATCCATATTAGTTTCATACTAGTTACCTTTTGGAGAGACAAAGGGTCTTGAGAAGGGAAAAAAGGAAAGGTTGACATTCAGCTAGCATCTAGTAGGCCCTGTGGCGTCAGCACCCATCATAGTGAGTGATGTGAACTCCAAATGCTGGAATTCACTTTTGTGCTTCAGTGGCCCACCCTTCTGGCTAAAACCAGATACTCCTCCTCAGATTGTTGTTAGAAGGTGGGATTCCCACGTGTTAATGAGGACCTCGCCTGTCAGGTGCTCCCAGCACAGCCCCTGCCCTTCAGACGGGGTCAGGAAGGAGTCTTCCTTCTTAAAACTTGGTCATCCACAAATGCTTGCGTGCTTCAGCGGCCCATCCCCTGGCTTAAGTAGGAAAGTGTTTGAGCAACACAGTTCATCAGACACTTGGAGTTAATGCCACGGAGGTGGGAATGTGTGCCCAACTCTAAGAGTGTGCTAATGCACAAGGACACAAGCCTACTTACTGAAAGATTAGGCTAAGAGATCCAACAGACCCCACTGGGGAGGTGAGGGAAGGGTTCGAAGAAGAGGGTGTGTTTTGAAACCTAAGGTCCAATTAAGTCAGAGAAGGGCGGCCAGGTGTGTTCAGGATGAGGAAAACAAACTCTCTGCTGAGAGCTATCTGCTCCCCACATTTTTTTATCTTTAAATAAAAGTTTAAAGGAGCAGTTTTAGCCAAATTGTAGGAAGAAGAGGCCCCTTTCTCTGAACTGAGGGTATTAAGGGTCCCTACCTTCCCTGGTGTTCATCCTGCTCAGGTGCACACACAGCTTCAGCACCGACTCCCAGTGTCTGACAGTCGCCCACCCTGTGACAGGCAGTTAACAGCTTACATAGGCAGTTTCCAACTAGAGGGTTGGAACTGCAGGACGAGTTTGCGTGCAAAAGTGAGAGAACAGCCTCCCCACCCCCAAGTCCTAAGTAGTGAGCAGCAGATAAAGCTGTGTGTATGTGGAAATCAGGGGCTGTTTGCCAGAGCAGGCATGCTGACCTCAAGACAGTGGCTTTTAAAAGAAATTTAAATTCGGGTTGTTGGGAAAGAAAACCTCATGGGAAGACCATTTCCCAAAGTTCTTTGCTAATTTTTTTTTAACCTTTCTTTTTAGTTTGGAAATTAGTTTTAGTTTTTAACCACAAAATCTGGAATCCCTAGAATGGCTCGGGAAGAGTGGAATATTTTAGGCACTTGACTTAATGCTTAGGAATGGAGACTTAGCCGGGCGGTGGTGGCGCACGCCTTTAATCCCAGCACTTGGGAGGCAGAGGCAGGTGGATTTCTGAGTTCGAGGCCAGCCTGGTCTACAGAGTGAGTTCCAGGACAGCCAGGGCTACACAGAGAAACCCTGTCTCGAAAAAAAACCAAACAAACAAACAAAAAAAAAGGAATGGAGACTTGAGGCCAGAAAAGACGCTCTTATTAATTTCTCATTAGATAAATAGTTTTCATCAGGCAGTCAGCCCTGATACTGCTACTATGAACCTGACCCCTGCTCTGGAGCTGCCGTAGGAACTGTGAGCCGAGCTCAGCTTGTCCAAGTGAGGCAGCCGACTTAGAGGAGGCAACTGATCTCCAGATCTCTCTCGAGAACATTACAGCGCTGGACTGTTAGCTGCAGCGTCAGTGCCTTCTCCTTGGTTCTTGTTTCCTGATTATGTAAACTGAAATTTGTTTTATAGTAGTCTTTAAAATAGCCTATAATTGTGGTACAGTTGTCTTACAATAAACGACACGTATTTAAGACATAAGAGTTGAGAAACCTCCTCTCCCCAAGGTCTAATAATTTATTTATTGCTCTTTTGTTTGTTTGGGGGGAGTTGTTTTCTGAGACGGGGTCTCACTATGTACCTCTAGATATCCTGGAACTTATTATGTGAACCAAGCTGGCCCCAAACTGACAGAAATCTGCTTGCCTCTGCCTCCCAAGTGCTAAGATTAAAGATCTGAGCCACTACACCCAACTTCTTACTTCTAAACACTTATCTTTGACTGGACTCAGACTTAGAAGTAAACAGTACCCAGTTGGAGAGATGACTCGGAGGTTAAGAACATGTATTGTTCTTGCAAAGGACCTGAGTTCAATTCCCAGCACCCACATTAGGCATTGCCCAACTACTTACAGTGCCAGGAGCTCCGATGCCTCTGACCGGCCTTCTGGGTTACTTGATCATATTTGCATACCCACACACAGATAAAAAGGTACATACAGAATTATAAAGGAGATCTTCGACAGCAGAAGCCCTCAGGAGGACAGCCGTTATGTCTCCTGGCGGTCTGCTCCTGGCATCCCCTTTGCCTTTCCTCATCCTCTTAGCTAAAATGCTTACCTTATTTTGCAGCCTCATCTTTCTCAGTGCATTGGAGCAATATGTCTGTGTTTGCAGGACTGTGGAGTAACAAGACACTGAATCTTGGGTGCTTTGGTCCTGGTCTCATCACCTATGCTTAAGGGCTTCCTGACAACACTGGTGGACAGAGGAGAAGGCTTTCAGATGCTGCTAGCTCTTGGGCCCCAGTCGCTAGGGCATAGTGGTGTAGCAGTCCAGGAATCTCCTCTCCTATTTGTAAACAATAACCAAGTTGAGAACCATCTGATTGGCGTCCACACTGCGTCTGTGAACAGACTTGGTCCAGGACAAGCATGCTCCTCACTCAGCAGCAGGCACACTGCTGTGGGCCAGGACACCTTGCTTCATGGGAAGCCTTGTTCTTCCCATCACAGATGGGGACTGGGACCTCATAACCCTTCCACTTTTCACCCAGAGCAGCAGCAGCAATTTCGTGGCCACACAAAAGTACAAAGCTGGAGTTCATTATCTACTTAATTTAGTTTCTGACAGCCAATGGCTGGAAAGGAGATATTCAGCTTTTGTCTAGGTGCTACCTACTACCTAGGAAGCCTCCCATAAAAGAACAAGAAGTTTTGATGTGTATAGTGTGTCCAATGTGTGCACATTTGTGTGTGGGTACATTTTCCCCAGTATCTTTTGGTCATGGGATTTTATCACTGTCATTAAGACTTTGACTTAAAAGACAATGACTTTTTCCTTTCAAAAAAAAAAAAGTTGCTCCTTTGCCCTCCAGTTTATATTACTTCTAATAAATGCAGCCAAGCATTGGTGGTGCATGCCTATAATCCCAGTACCTGGCACTCAGAAGGCAGAAGCAGGTAGATCTCTTGAGTTTGAGGCTAGCCTGGTCTACAGAGTGAGTTCCAGGACAGCCAGGCCTGCACAGAGGAAACCCTGTCTTGAAACAAAACAAAAGAACAACAACAAAAGCCCTGTCATTTTTTCCCCTGGCATTACAGCCTATACAGGTAAGCCTGACTTTCTTAACCAGTCAATCGCCATGTGATTTGGAGTCATTTTTTTTTCTGGTGTTTACGGCTCATGGGATTGCTTAGATTTGTGAATTTGTTATGGTTTTCATCAGATCGAAGAATTATTCTTCATATCACTTAAACTTTGTTAAAGAAAAATTTTGGTTGTTAGTATAGGGAAAAGGGCCAGTGTGCACACCTTTCCTGGTGCATGGCTGGCAGGGACCTGTGGGGCATGCTATCTCCTTCCCTCCCCACTAACCGTCTTGTTGGCTTCTTGCTCCCTTCTGTGGTCTTTTCTTTCTGTTTCTTGGTTCTGGTGTTCTACAGGGACATCCCATCTCTGCACTGTGTTCTCCTCTCTCGGTAGTAGGTTTGTACTCTTCATAGTTTCTGCATCTCAGCTTTTTGCGTTTAGTTTGAGCTTCTTGAGCCCTTGCCAGGATATTAGTGTTTTGAAATGCCTATTTATTCTGTCATGCATACCATGTCATTTTATTGTCAAGATTTCTTTTATTTGAGGGCTGTAGAGATGGCTCAGTGGTTCAGAGTGCTAACTGCTCTTTCAGAAGACCCTGGGTTTGCTTCCTAGCACCAGCATGCGGCTGACAACAGTTTCAGGGAGGCTAGCACTTCTGACCTCCACAAGGCATCATGCAGGCACAGAGTACACAGACATACGTGCAGCCAAAACACCCGTGTTCATGAAATAAAATAAAATTTAAATTTAAAAAAGCAAAAGTTAAGGGGCTGGAGAGATGTTGCAGTGGTTAAGAGCACTTGTTATTCTTGCAGAGGACCCAAGTTCAATTCCCAGCACCCATACAGTGGCTCACAACCATCCATAACTCCAGCTCCAGGGTCCAGTGACCTCTTCTAGCCTCCAGGGCACTGCATGCAAATGGTCCACAACCATATGCCCACACACAAAATAAAAATAAAAAAAAAAAGCAGAATTAACTACAGTGGTGTAAGTTCTACACCCCAGCTGGGGGTACACCTTCCTTTTGATCCATTCCCTAGACATGTGAGGGCATATGTGAGCCTTTATGTGGAAATCAAATCCAGCAACCCCCACCCCCTTTTTTAAAGGAAAACTTTATTACATTTAAACTTTTTGTATGTTGGAGTTTATGTATGTGTGTGGGTGCATGCTTGCCATGGTGCATATGTGGAGGTCAGGAAATGATTTACAAGAATCAGTTCTCTCCTTCTGCCATGTGGGTTCCAGGGATCAAACTCAGTCATCAGACTTGCCAACAGACCACCTTACCCACTCAACCACCCCACTGTTCCTCATATTCTTTGTCAAAAGATGAAGCCTTAAGTCCAGTTCCTAATCTTGGATAAAATTCTCTATAAAACATCATTATGGCCTTAGGAGATATCTCAGTCAGTAAAGTGTTTCTGAGGACCTGGCAGCCCTGGGGCTTGCTGACTAGCCTTACCCAAAACAGCCATTTCAGGCCAATGAGAAACCATGTCTCCAAAAACAAAGTGAATAGCACCTGAGAAGAACACATAATCCAGACAACAGCAGCAGACAGCCTGTATGAGAAGTGAGGCAGGCTAGGGCTGAAGCTCAGGAGAGTACTTGCCCTCTGTGCACAAGGCCTGGGCTCCAAGCCCAGCACAGAGACAGCACCAGGGTGTCTGGGCCACATAGTGAAAGCCTGTCTCCAAAGGAAGGGAGTCAACAGGAGGGAGGAGCTCAGCACTTGGCTCTAGAGTCTGTTGTTGCCTCCTCTTGAAGCCTGTGCTTTGCTGACTCTGTTTAGCATTTTCATCTTGTCAGAAACCACTGCCAGCTTTACCTTACTCAGACACATCTTCTCATGTTACTGCCTTAGTAACCTGGCTGCCTGCAGCATGCCGATGAGTGAGGAACCTCAGCCTGCAGCTTCTTACAGCAGGGATTCCAGGTTCCCGAGTGGCCCCATCTGCTCATACGTCACCATGACGAGTCCTCTTGTAAGACTTATTTTCCTGCAGTGTTGTTGCTGTTACACCGCACAGAACATACCAAAGTGTCACCTTTCTAGGAAACCCTGTTCAAGTTCCACCTTTTTAGAAAGGTGTTTCAGAGTCCCTGGGCTAGAGATGGTTGTATCCTTCACCTTATTTTGGCATGCCATTTAAATGTTCTGTATATTCTGATGCAAGGTTGTAACCATTTCCCTCTATTTTGGGAGCATGCTCAGACCCTGCTGAGGAAGCAGTCCATGGGCAGCCCACTGAGCTCCTAGACTACTTTCCCAGGGCTACGATGGTGTGGGCAGCACGCTTCCCTTCTATGTTTCTGCTTCTGTGCTACTTCCTCAACAGCCTGTTACCCTTTGTTCCACAGAGCTTCGGTGCAACCCTGGGCAGTTTGCATGTCACGGCGGTACCATCCAGTGCATACCCCTCCCCTGGCAGTGTGACGGCTGGCCAACGTGTGAGGATAAGAGCGATGAAGCCGACTGTCCAGGTGAGCTGCAGATCCGCCTGTCTGCCGTCGCCTCCCACAGGGAAGGAGTCAGGTGTGGTCTGTACACATTGTAAGGGTAGTGTGAGTTGACCCACTCTTAACTTTTTAAAAAGTGTTGGCCGTGGCCTGATCCTAGAACTCATGAGTTAACAGCACTGGGGATTTGAGGTACTCACAGAACCTTGGAGGGGTCTTGTCTGTGCTCACTGGCTCTGGGTATCAGTGCCTACTGAGGCTTGACAAGTGTAAACTGTAAACTAGCACTATCCTTATTTCCCTGGCCCAAGCATTCTCTAGTAACATGGCACTTGGGGTTTTTCTCGTGGCCAGTTATAAGCTCCTAAAGACATAAACTGGTTTCTACCTCAGCACCCTGATGAATTTAAAGCACCATGAGTAATAGCATTCATTCCATCCACAGGTCGCGTCTTGTGCGAGGCAGGAGGGGCAGCATCCCATGTACATGTGTTCATGTCTGTGTGGTATTGTTGACACTGTTTTGCACATGCACACACTGACTCTGGATCTTTCAGGATTTTGATGAAGCCTGTCAGCAGAAGGCATGTCATGTAATAGAAATAATACATTTTCTCAGTGAGAAATTACTCCACACACAGTTGATCAGGTGCTTAAGCACTTGATCAACTAGTCTAATGCCCGAATAACAGTCAATTCCCAACAGAAGATTTCATTGGCTTATATACACCTCAGGCTTATGCATTCCACGTAACACTGGCATCCTTAAATCTCTTTTGGGTCCTGGCCCCAAGCTACACTTCGAATATTTTAAACAGAGACAGGAGGCTGCAAATCTGGCTTAGTTTGGGCAGATAGGTTTACATAGCAAAGATACTATATATTACCAGAATTATTTAAGTACACCAGTGTGCTCTGTTTTAAATAATTATTACCCAGAGTCATCTTGCCCACCTGACAGAAGAGAGCACAAGGGACTTTATGGCAGGCCTGGACTTAATGAAGGTTGTGACCCTGTTGCAGGAATCTTTGTAGAAAAAGCAATCTGATACAAGTGAGCATGAATGAGAGGAAATGTCTGTCACCTATGTGGGTCCAATTTGTATTCTCAGTTTCTCCTCTAAAACCACAAGGTGGGGCAAGCAATCAAGTAACATCACACAGAGGTATAGATGACATCAGGCAGTTAAGAGCATTAGTAGTTTCTCCTGGACATTCTGTTCAGGAGACAAGTGAAATCATGCTTGGCAAGTCGGCAGTACAGCAGTGCTTAAGTAACTCACTAAGTCAGCATCTAATTGTTAGTCTGCTCTACGTAATTCCACTTTAACTTTGTACTCACCCCCAGAGCTGGCTGCCAGAGGTATATCTCTTTTTCCCTAGATTTATTTTGTGATTTGTGTGTGTGTGTGTGTGTGTGTGTGTGTGTGTGTGTGTGTGTGTCGCGCTCGAGTGCATGCTTCTGGATCACGGAAGAGGGAATTGATCTTTTCGAGCTAGAGTTATAGGGCAATTGTGAGCTGCCTAATGTGGATGGACACTGGAAAGTGCTCTTAATCCCTGAGCCTCTCTCCAGCCCAGAGAAGTATGACTTCAATATGCAAATCGGGCATAATGGCTGGTACTAAGTTAGAGCTGTCTCCTTTGTCATGGCAGTGACAACCTAAGGGCTACTCAGTCCTGCTGAAGAGACATTTATATCCTAGCATCCTAAACTTTCATATCTCTTAACAGATCTGTTAGCACACTGCTTTTCTTGGAGTACTTTGGAGGCACTGCCCCTTTGACTGCTTTTCTTGGGGTACTTTGGAGGCACTGCCCCTTTGACTGCTTTTCTTGGGGTACTTTAGAGGTACTGCCCCTTTGGCTAATTTCCACTTGGGGAACTGAATGTCTCCTGAGCAAATCTATTAGTAAGTCCTTTAGAATACCACTTCTATCAATTTGATCAGTCATACTACAACTCAAGAATCACAATCTTAAGCTGTGTGTGGGGTGCAGACCTTTGATCCCAGGGCCTGGGAGGCAGAAACAGGTAAATGTCTTTGAGTTTGAGGACAGCCTGGTCTACACAGTGAGAAACTGTCCAAAAAAAAAAAAAAAGTTGTAACCTGAAACTGGCATTGAGAACCCTTTACTGTCTGGCATAACTCTTCCTTGCCAAGCTTTTATGCCACTGCTGTCTGTATGAGCTGATGTGCAAATTCCTCGATGCATGTGCCCTGGTTTTCTTGGAATTTCTTTGTTCTGTGCCTGCCTGAATCAGCAAGCCTTCCTTCAAGACTTGTCTCAAGTGCCAGCTGCCACAGTGAAAATGTTCCTATGTCCCTCTGGCTGAGTCACCTGATCTGTCCTCTTAGCACATCTAGAACTGCTGGTTAATTCTCACTGTTAAGGGCCCATTTTGCATTTCTCCTTCAAGACCACAGGCTCTAAGAATGTGGAGTCTTTTTGCTCCCTGCATGGGCCCTAACTTTGAGGTCTTTTTCTCCCTGGATGGGTCCTAAACTGAGGTAGCAAAGGTATAAATACTGTAGCTCCTAGAGACAACCTGGGCCAGCCTGAAGGATTTCTTGTTTGTTTGTTTCCCTAAGATAGGGATTCTCTGTGTAGTCCTGGCTGTCTCAGAACTTGCTCTGTAGACCAGGCTGGCCTTGAACTCAGAAGTTCACTTGCTGCCATCCTCCCACCTCTACACACACACACACACACACACACACACACACACACACACACACACACACACGGAAAGGTATATGATAGGAATTAACAGATAACTTTTGCACAGTTCTTTGAGGGGGTTCCAAAATAAGATGCAGAGTTGGGCATAGTGGTCTCAGCTACTCAGAAGGCTCAGGCTGGAGATTGCTTGAGTCTAGGACTTAAGACTTGGCAACAGAGTAACGATAAAGAAGTGATGAAGAGATGGTCTGGTTAACGGTACAGCAGGGAGGGCAGAGTCCTCATCATCACCCATTCTTCCATCCTCAAAGATCTAATGGTGGCAGCCTGGTCGGGACCCTCTAGAACAATCCCTCTCTGACTTGTTCCTTGGATCAGCTGAGAGAAAGTAGACTTCCCAGTACTTGGCATCAAATGCTGGTGAGGACCAGTGAGGCCACACTGGAAGCCTCCCTCTGTAAGGCTGTTGAGAGAATGAGGCCCACAGGGATGGCCTTTTGGAGAACTTTGTGAACAATCAGATGGGTCTTGGTTTCCTTTAAATGAAATAAGCTTATTGCTGCTCTGAAACCTGTATGTTGTAAGTGATGCAAAGACAAAGTCTTTGAATGTAAGTGATTCAAAGACACTGCTACAGACTGTGCAAGCAGTGGTAGCCATGTTGTGCCTGTTCTCTCAAAGACACCCAAGGAGAGACTAGGTCTGATTTCCCTTTCAGGCCCTGTGGCCTGACACAGAGAAGGATTCGGCTCCTCACTTTTGTGGATTGTTGTGCTTTTTAGAAGTGTAATGCAGTGGAGTAGCCTTTCCTGGCTCTGAGCATGACAGGTAGGCATGGTGTGTCTGGAGGATTGAGGACTGAGCCACAGTAGGACTCACCTGCTTTAGCCTTGTCTCTGTATTTGTACTTGTAGTGGGCTGCCAGGTCACAGGCTATATGGGAACAGATTGATTCTTATATTTTTTGTTCTTTTTCTTTTTTTTTTTTTTTTCGAGACAGGGTTTCTCTGTGTAGCCCTGACTGTCCTGGAACTCACTTTGTAGACCAGGCTGGCCTTGAACTCAGAAATCCTCCTGCCTCTGCCTCCCAAGTGCTGGGATTAAAGGCGTGCGCCACCACTGCCCGGCTGCAGATTGATTCTTATTTCTGAGAAATTTAAGTTATGAAAACACACAGGAATAATATGATAGCTTATCTTACTTCCTTAATAATTGCTGAAATTTTGTTACCCTTTTTCTAGTTTTTTGGTTTTTTTCACTTTAAGAATAACTGTCCATCGTGCCTCATGCCTGTAGTCCTAGCACTCAGGAAGCTGAAGCAACAAGAGTTCCCCAAGTTTGAGGACAACCAGGGCTACATGGAGGCTGGGAGATCCTTCCACAGGAGGGAGCAAAGGGTTAGTGGGTAACCACTTGTGTTCTAAAAGCTGTGGTCTTCCTACACAATGTATAAATGGAAAAGCCCCAGCCGTTCTCAGTGAGGCCACTTGTGTGTGAACATGAGATTTTCTTGAATTGGCCACACTACATTATTTCATTGCCCTCCAAAGGCATGTCTAAACAGTGCATACAGATACAAAGAAAGTGGGAGCAGTCAGACAGGAGTGATTGCAGCCTTTGTCTTGTTACTGTTTTGTTTTTATTTTGAGACAAATATTGTAGCCCAAGCTGGCCTAAAACTCAAGATGGAAGCGGAGTCCACTCTTCTTCCCAAATGCTGACATCACAGAAAGAATGTGCCTCGCTTCACAGGTTTTTGAAAGTAGAAATGGGTGGCATGCCTGATGCAGTGTGTCCTTTATGGACTCTTGTCTTTCAGAAATAGTGTGTCCTTTCACTCTAGGAGGTACTGACAAGGGAAGGCAAAAGACTCACTCTCCCTGTCCTCGTGTGAGAACATTAGCTTTGTCTGGGACACACTTTTTTGCTATGACCACCAGCTGCCTTAGGGCTAAGAGCAGCTGATGTTAGCCTCAGTCTCCTGCAGACAGCATTCAGGATTGGCTATGGAGGTGAAACAGAAGCCAGAGGTGTCCACTTGACTCCTGTTGCTTTGCTTCCAACTTTAGGAGTGTCTATTCTCTGTAGTAAACAATGCCGGAAGGTTCTGTGGAAATAGGGCTTCAATTCTCAGGTGTGAGGAGGCGTCTCTTTAGATCATTCTGAAGGAGTAAGGAGCTGTGCCTATAAGAAGCAAGCTTTACTTCAGAGTTCGTTTAGGGAGGGGAGGCATCAAATGACCTGTAAGAGAGAAAATTTTACTGACTATAGATAGATGCAAGACATATGACACAGAGTTGTATCGCAGGGCTGTGACAATTGGGAAAAAATGAAATTGGATCCCTAACTCAAAACACAGAAAAATAGCCGTTTAGAGTAAAGAAAAAATTTAAAGACAGTCTTAAGAGAATATCAACTTTGATAAGGAGGTTAAAGTATCTTAAAAACAGCTGGTTTTGCTAGATTTACTTTTACTCTTGTCTTTATTAAAAGACACTAGTAAAAGCTGAACAGTGGTGGTGTACGCCTTTAATCCTAGCAGGCAGATCTCTGAGTTCAAGGCCAGCCTGGTCTAGAGTGAATTTTAAGACAGCCAGGGCTACACAGAGCACCCCTGTCTTGAAAAACAAACAAACAAAAGGACACTAATAAAAAATTGAAAGTATCAGCTGTAAAATGGAGAAATGGAAGCCAGGGAGATGACTCAGTTGGTAGTGTTTGCCATACGATCTTGAGAACCCAAGTTTGATCCCCAGATTGTAAGCTGAGACTGTAATCCCAGCACTTGTGAGGTTCAGAGACAGGCGCATCCCTAGGGTGTATTGAACAAGTCAGCCACTGCCAGGTCCCACTGAGTCTGTGCCAAAAAGACCACAGTTCCTAAGGAAAGTTACTAGTTACTGTTGTGTGTCATTTTGAAATCCACGCTTGCTTCCTCTCAGGAGCTCCAACTCTCTCCAGACTAGCATCACTAGCCTCGAACAACCTCCCTGGTCTCACTCAGCTCCCATGGCTAGCTGATGCTTGTGGCGATCACTCTACACTGACCATCCACCCCTGTGGTTGGCTCTGCCAACCACCAATGACCTCTCCACGGCTGTGCTCTCTCTCTCTTGCCCACCTGAGTAGCCATGAATGGAAAACACCAGACAATATTTAAAATCAGCCAGATGTTGCAACCACTGGGTGCTGAATCTATTGTCCTAAACTCATCAGCTATTCTCTATTAGAATTTGTGTGGTGGTGAAGACTACCACCAGATCTAATAGCCTCCAGGCCCACAGGTGTCTGTCTTTTCCACTTCACAGCCTGGCTGAAAAGCCCTTTCTCTATGTTGTCTCCTCCTCTTCCTCCTGGGACCTGGAAAACCTGCTTCTATATCTTCCCCTAGTGATTTCTTTACCCAATGAAACAATTAGGGAATCTCTACCTACAAGTTGTAGTTAAACACAGAGCCATACACGTTACTACCCTAAAGGCTGGGTAGGATGTTGCTTACACACCTGAGGTTGACAGAAATTAAGTTGTCTGCAAAACTAAGTGTTGGAGATATGACAGCTTGGGGCTCTCACCGTTGTTTGGGAAAGGTGGATAAACTGACCACCTACTTTAGAAAACGGGCACTGTCTTCCATATCAGGCCATTCTCATGGTTCTTATTGGGAGAACTTGAGAAATTCTTTCAGCATTTTGTCATCTTAGAGACAACTCACATGGTCACATGATGAGATGTTCGTGCCAGTGACAGAGAATGGTGCTAGGTATAAGTGTCAACACATATGCCAGTAGACAGGAGTAAGTTGGCATAAAGCTGCACAGTGAAGCGTAGCTGTGGGTTATTCTGTGCTTTAGCTGATGAGGTGAGCTGAGGAAAGCACAAGCACACTCACGAGAATCATGGCTGAGTGGCAGATGGCTCCTCCAAAGTTACTCTTGGTCCTTCCCTGGTGGGAAGACAAGGGCAGGTACAGGGAGGGGCAGGCGGTATGAGTTGAGCTCATCAGGTGAGCTTCTGTTCATCATTATATTTCACTCATGCTTATAGCTTTCATTCTCTGGAATGCTGATGTTGATTGTTATTTGAGGAGACAAAGTTTATGTTGCTCAGGTTGGTTTCAAAATTTTAGGCTCACAAGATCCTCCTGCCTTAGGTCCAAGTGTTAGAACTATAGACACATGCCTTTAGTTTTTAAAGAACTGCAATAGGAGCAGAGTGTGAGCTGACTTAACCTGATAGAACAGCTGCAGCATGGACCTCCTGAAAAGAGCAAGAAGAAATGCTCTTTGCCCTGCGGGATCCCTGCAAATTGAGAGGTGACAGACGGGCAGGGAAATGATTAGGACTGGTGAGAGTCTCAGCACCTATCCCCTTCTTTGTCCATCTTGCATAGCTGACTCCTCCCACCAAAACATCATAGGTGTATTTTCTAGTCCCATGCAATCCAGTGGCAACAGTAAGTCTATAGCAGACAGGTAGGAGACAGGTACCTGAAAGGACTGTTTGGGATGAAGATGTAAGGGGACAGTACAGTATGCAGCAATTGGCAGCTACAGTGCACACCAAGGATTGAAAGCACAGTGGCCGAGCCTGTATAGGGACTGCAAGCTGAGGGTCATCTGTGCCTTTTACTGTTGCACTCTCTCTGTTAGAATGGGAGCCAGTGGGCACACTTAGGGAAGAATTAAGAAGGGTTATCTCAGACGAGATCAGAAGAGTCTTATCTGGAGATAAACAGGTGTGTCACAGGAATAGCCATAATAGAAGGCTCCCAGCTAAAAAGTTGTGCCTCATTCAAGTGCCCACAGTCTGGCTTACCTAGACCATCTTCCTCTTAACCATGAAAAACAGTCGGTACTTCTGGACTCTATGGATGCTCAACAGACTCGGCACAGCATTCTAAGCCAGGAGAGGCAGAACATTACCTGAGGTAACTCTGCAGTGTGAAATAGTGGTTAAATTCAGGATATCCTGTTGTATAACAGGATACATGGAACATTCAAGTACTTAGAAAAAAGCATACCATGTGGTAACCCTGCAGTGGAGACAACAGTTATGGATATCTTAACTCGGGGAGTAAAAGAAAACTTTAAAACTATTCTGGCAGGACAGCAGTGGCACACATCTTTAATCTCAACGCTTGGGAGGCAGAGGCAGGTGGATCTCTGAGTTTGAGGCCAGGGCAACCAGGGTTACACAGAGAAACAAAAAACAAAGCAAAAACAAAAGGCTATACACATATTAACAAAATGGCAGTCTAGGAAATTCTAGGAAGTCCTCACTCTCTGCCACAGAAACATTCCAAAGCAACTAGAGGCTAGACAAAGAGATTCTGTCTACATCTCAGAAAGATTTAGAAGTCTATATCTATCAAGAAGACACCTCGTTAGGATGGAACCATGCTCAGCTGCTGTGATGGTTTCATGCCCAGTCTCAGCTCTTGGGAAGGTGAAGCAGGATTGCCAGTTCAAAACTTTCCTGGACTACATAGCAAGACCTTGTCTCAAAAACAAACAAGCATAAAGGACTAGAAGCATAGCTGAGTTCGTAGACTTGTTTGATCCCAGCATTGTATGAATAGGGATGGTTGTACATACCTGGAGTCCCAACACTGGGAAGTTAGAGGCAAGAGGATCAAAGGTTAAGGCTAGCCTTGGCTACATAGTTTAGACCAATCTGGCCTGGTCTCAAGTTTTGCACTGGGATACGTGCATGTATACATGTTGAGACAAGGGGGGTATGGGCTATGTACACCAGGCTAGCCTTGGATTCACAGAGTTCCGCCTGCCTCTGCCTCCTGAGTGCTGAGACTAAAAGTGTGTACCAGCGTGCCCAGCTCAACATTGTTTTTATTTGTGTTTACTCCGCATGGTTCCCAGTGTCCACCTCCAGCCTTGTGTAAAGTGTCCCTAGCTGGATAGCTCCCTGAGAAGCTGCTGCCGGTTTCTCCTGATGATGTGAAGTGGCAGGTGAAAAGGCGCTTCGCAGAATGAGTGCAGATGTTCTGAAAATGAAGGGGGCTGCACACCTGCAGGTGTCTAGGTCCAGGTAGTGGTGGCCACACCTTTAATCCCAGCACTCAGGAGGCAGAGGAAGGCAGAGCTCTGAGTTTGAGATCAGCCTGGTCTAGGACAGCCAGGGTTACAACAGAGAAACCCTGTCTCAAACACACACACACACACACACACACACACACACACATACACACACTGTATGAATTGTGACACTTTTGGCAAACCTCTGGCTCCAGAAATATTTACATTACAATTTATAACAGTAGCAACATTACAGTTGTGAGGTAGCAATGAGAATAATCTTATGGTTGGGGTCACCACAGCATGAGGAGCTGTGTTAAAGGGTCACATTAGGAAGGTAGAGAGCTGCTGCCTGAGGGAGTCTTTCAGAAGAGAGATGAATACATTTAAAAGTAGTGTGTGTGAAGGCCTGGAGCGGTTCAGCGGTTAAGAGCACTGACTGCTCTTCCAAAGGTCCTGAGTTCAATTCCCAGCAACCACGTGGTGGCTCACAACCATCTGTAATGGCATCTGATGCCCTCTTCTGGTGTCTGAAGACAGCAACAGTGTGCTTACACATAAATAAAATAAAATAAATAAATAAAGTAGTGCGCGTGGAAATCAGTAACAGCTTACACATCAGCACTGGCAAGACCATGAACAAAGAGATATGAGAAGACCTTAACAAAAGTCATCTCACATTGATTCAAGCCCTGCTAAGTAGTTATCTTCTCCAGCACAGGGCAAGTCAAAGACTAGGAGAGATGGGTGCTTTTATATAGACAAAAGAAGAACATGACCCATCTCTGTAGAAAAACAGAGATGGTCTTTTTTTAAGACCTATTTATTTATTTATTTATTTATTTATTTATTTATCTTAAGTAAGTAAGTTAATCAGTTTTTTAGCACAGGGCGTCTCTAGTTCTGTTCTAGAACTCACTCTGTAGACTAGGCTGGCCTCAAATTTACAGAGATACCCCAGCTTCTGCCTTCTGAATGCTGGATCAAAGACATTCACCACCATTGCCTGGTGGCGATGTTTATTTTTATTCTTTGGCAATTTAATACATGTATATAATAAATTTCAGACCTTATCCATTATTCTGTTTCATGCCTCTCTTCCTAGGAAGTCCCCTTTTTATTTTCATGTCGCTTTTATTATATAAGAAATATAGACTTTAAAATAATATCTTAAATGTGTGTTGAAGGAACTAAAGGAGAATATGGACAAAGACCTAAAACAAATGAGGAAGTAGGGAAATAGGGGTTGAGGCTTATTGCTCAGGCAGAATGCTTGCCTGGCGTGGGTTTCTGCCTCCTGCGAAACTGACAAAAGTGAGAAATCCCAGACCCTGTTGTCTGCTCAACACCTGTGATCTCAGTATTCAGGAAGCCAAGATAGCCCATATTACAGAATGAGACTATCTCAAACAGTAGAGACATTTTCCCCCAGGAAGATGGCAGGTGACACTCAGGCACAGTTCTGAGAGTCATAGGCCTTCTGTAAACACTTGAGAAAACACAGATCAGTTAGATGGCGAGCCCTGGAAAAACCCTCTCTCCTTCCTGGGTTTAGGCCACCCTACAGAGCAGAAGAGTTCTATTGTGGTGGTTTGGCCACCCAAGAGCCAAGTGTCATGATACTACAGGATAAAGCCTGTTAAGTAGAATCCTGTGAGACTGTGGGAAAGGAAGCTTTAACATCAGATCTGCACAGTGCTCAGCTAGCTGTAAGCCTTTGGTGGGAACCGAAGTGTGCATGAGAATTTGCACAGATTCCAAGCAGCACACAGGACACTGGCGAGAGCTGCTTAGAAATGTGGCCAGCATTTGCGCTCAGCACCTAAGGAAGTCACTGAGATGTGACCTCCCGTCCGAGACTTCACTATCATGCAGAGGAAAGCTGGGAGGGAAGAACAGTTGCAGGAAAGAGTGGGAAGAAGCCTGAGGAGGAAGGCACGAGACTAGGGGGTTCACAACCAGGCTGGTAGGTTTCTATGGTCTGTCTCTACTCGAACACGTCCTCTTTATGTAATACCCAGTCTCTAGGAGACCAGCCCTGGGCTCCTTTCTCTCCCTCTCCCTTTCCCTTTCCTTCCCTCTCGCCTCCTCCCTCCCCCTTCCTCTTCCCCATCTCTCTCCTTACTCTTTGCTTTTACCAGAACACAGTCTGTCTGGATTCTCCGGGTCTCTGTCTCTTGGCTTCCTGAGTGTATTTTCTCCTCATATCAGTCTACCTTTGCTAAACCTCCCTCGTGCTCCCACCTGCTTTTTTGCCCCTATAGTTTCTCTTCTTCTATCATCTCCTCTGCTTTCCATCATACCAATACTGATCACCAGTCTTGCAGTGTGTGTGTCGGGGGGAGGGGCATTCTTTTTACTTTTCTTTCCACTCATGTCCATAGTGACACACAGTATTAACAGTATCTCAAATTAGCATTTAAAGGATGATTATTTGTTGCTTGTGTGTGTGTGTGTGTGTGTGTGTGTGTGTGTGTGTGTGTGTGTCTGTCTGTGTGTTATTTGTCTGTTTTTGTGGGGTTTGTATGTAGGTTTTTTCAGAGGGTGATGACTTCGTAGTTGACTATTTTCATAGAGGGTTTATCCCTGTGTATTGACTGTTTGTTGTTCCAGATAGATTCTGCTAATGTAGAAGGAGTGCTAATGGTGTTCATACTCTGAACACCAGGATAGCAAAAGCAATACTTCAGCTCCTATTTACTACCTAGTAAGAAAGGTGACAAAATAAAAGTTTAGCCAGTAACCTAATTCCTGATTCCAACCCCAAACATAAGTAGAATGAAGGTTCACAAAATGGCTCAGAAAGTAAGTGCTTGCCACTAATCTGACAGCTTGAGTTTAATCCCCAGATCCCAGGGATAAAGAAAACTGAGTCTTGAAGGTTGTCCTCTAACCTACACACTATAAAACTTTAAAAGAAAACACAAATGCCCCTACAACACATCTCATCTAAAATGCACACTCCTCGAATCAAATCCCCCAGTGACAGGGACTTAGATGAATTTCCAAAGAACTCAAAAAGTATGATGAAACTCTTTAAGAAACTAAAGAGTGAATTCAAGGAGACAAAGATAAATGAGACAAAGAGTCAGTACAGAAAGAAAATAGAATATGAAGAACAATACTGCAAAAACCAACTGAAATGATAACAGAAAATAAAAGTTTAGGAAGGCAGATGACAAGTACATTGGAAGCCTCACTGGTAGAGTGGACCATGGGCAGACAGAACATCAGGGCTGAAAGACGAGGGGAAGACCGAGTGCTCACTCAAGAACATTAGGAAGATCTTAAACACATACAAATGGCATGTGCAAGGAACACTGAAAGAGCCATGTCTACAAACTGTGGGTATAGCCGGAGAGGAAGGCCATGCCCGAAGCATAGAAAATATTTTTAGTACAAACAGCAGAAAATGTCCCAAGTCTAGGGAAGGTGAGCTCCGTCCAAGTACAAAAGACAGAATCAGGAGGTGTGGCCTTGTTGGATGATGCTAGGGGAATGCTTTGAAGTTTTAAAAGCTCACTCCTTCCCAATTAGCCTTTTCTTCTTTGTTTCTGGCCTATATTTCAAGATATGAGCTCTTATCTAACTACTCCAGCACCATGCCCGCCCGCCTGCCTGCCTGCTGCCATGCTCCCTGCCATGACGATCATGGACTCTAACTCTCTGAAACTATAAACCCCAGAGCAAATGCTTCCTTTTACAAGTTGTCTTGGTCATGGTGTCTTATCACAGCATTAGGCGAGTAAACACATACATCCCTTCCGCTTTTCCCTCCTTTTTTTCTATATGAAGATGGAGCTCATGGTCCCATGCCCACTGGCTACTGTACTACCACTGACCTCATCCCAGTATTTTTAAGGATTTGCATAGAAAAAACAGGAGACTTAACAGAGACTTAATGTCTCTGTTAATAATGGTTGATACATTTTAACTTTTAAACTTAGGCACTTTACATGGGGTCTTGTCCCTTACAAGCACTCTTTGCACAGCCCTGAGTTAGCCATTCCTGCTTCACAATCCTCAGCAAAGTAAAAGGTATGCTTCACCAGAAACAAGGTCAGAATGTGACTCCTGATGTCACCTCCCACCAGGCCTTTCCAGCACTGAGCTACCTTTGGGCTGGGAGCTGGCAAACCACAAAGTTGTGTCCTGGCTGCTGCTAATGACCTCATACTTCCTTTGCTTTCAGAAGTGACTGGAGAAGCCCGTCCTTATGGGAAGGAAACTGTGGATCTGCGGCAGGGGCGGACCAGAGGAGGTGACCTCGCGCACTTCCACACAGTGAATGTGGCTCAGCCTGTCCGCTTCAGCAGTAAGTTGCAGACCTGCCCTAAGGCAATGCCCGCTAAAGTGTCTGTTAGCCCCCTTGAGTGTGAGGCTGCACACTGGCCTGCCAAGGACGTCCAGCTTCCAAGTGGTAAAGGAGACTTGGTGCCCAAGCAAGTTCTAAAGCCATGCTGCATGTTTTCACAGTGCTGCCTTCAGAGATAGTAATACTGACTGAGCATTCTCCCTTTCTTAGTGATTGGTACATGAATAACCCATGACATTAAACTTGTGAAGGAACATAGTTTAAAAAAAGCATAGTTTAACATTCCTCCTACCTGGGCAGACATGCGAAGGCGGTGCACCCTCTTATGTGCATACTTCATGTGCCTGTTTAGCAGGCACAGACAGCAGTCTGCTTTCTAGTCTATGTTAACTCTTAGCTCATAGCCTCAACATGGGAGAGCCACTTTACAGACTCAGCCCATGCCTGTTGTCTGTGCTGACCATCACCAATCCTAGGGCTTGGCCACCAACCTATAGTGACTGCCTAAGCCCAGCACAGTCCGTTCAGCGAGAGCCCTGGAAGGTTAGCCACCCTGCAGGCTCCCAACACACCTCACAGCTCCTACCTCACACCTCCTGGAGCTGTAGTTGTTGGTCTGAGTGAGGCTGAGTGAATGTGGGAATGTTTAAGCAGATGTGAGAAACTCTAATTAAATGCTGCCCCATCCCTACCCTCAGAAGTGTATCCTGTGTATACTGAGCCATACTGTCTCTTCCAGGAGTCTCCTAGTCCCCATGCATTCAACCGTGCTTACCTAAAGCATGGATAGTGAGCACAGTGCTCTCCAGCTTGCCATCCTGCACACAGTCAACATGCCTCTGATGTGGGCCAGCGTGCCATTTCCTTCCTCTGACTCTGAGTCTTTGTTAATAACTCAGTCATACATACTTTGAACCTAAACATGAGACTTGGATTGGTGAGATGGCTGTCCCAGGAGTCTAGGGTTTGATGACAAGCATCCACATGGTAGCTCACAACCATCTGTAACTTCTAACTCCAGGACCAGGGATCTGACGCCCTCTTCTGGCCTCTGCAGGCATGGCATGTACATGGTATGTAGGCAAAACACCCACACTCATAAGATGAAAATAAAAACAAAAGCACTAGTTCTCCGAGGTGACTCTGAAGTGTAGCTGTTGTTAACACAGCACATGTAATTCCACTTTTGAAATTATGATCCTAATTTGGGGGACAACTCCCCTTCCTTTCTTTATGCTTCCTAGGGAAATGCCCGAGCGGGTGGCACCACTATGAAGGCACAGCCAGCTGCTACCGGGTCTACCTCAGTGGAGAGAACTACTGGGATGCTGCACAGACCTGCCAGCGTGTGAATGGCTCACTTGCCACCTTCTCCACTGACCAGGAGCTGCGCTTCGTCCTAGCTCAGGAATGGGACCAACCAGAGCGGAGCTTTGGCTGGAAAGACCAGCGCAAGTGAGTCCTGGGGTTCAGAGTCCACTCACTGCTGAGCACTCACTGGCAGCCCACCCTTGAGGAAGGCAGATCTGCATCAGGAGGAGCAAGGAGAGTTTGACATCAAGATGGAAGTTGGGGGTCTTATAAAGAAAGGAGGAGGACAGGGCCTTGTTGATTTCCCCTGTGGATACAGCCGCACTTGGTGACTGTGGCCAGAGTGTGCTAGCCTGCATCCCAAGGGGCTGCTCCATGTAGGGCTCTGGGCATAAGAAGGGTTCACAGGCAGGGAGGAGTGCCTTCTGAGACAGGGAGGCTGTCACCTCTGCTGCCTGCTTCCTGGGGCTCTGCTTAGTCTTCCCTTCAGAAACTTTAGGCTTCCAAGTGCGTGCACGTGTGACGTTGATGGGCCCTGCTCATCTAGAGGAAACAGAAAAGTGGCAGCCATCTTAAAGGCTCAGTGTTCGTGGGGCTTGTGTTCAGTGAACAGGAGTGTAGCCAGATTCCTCACTGTGTTGCCTATAGAAAGCTGCACCATGCACCCTATCCGTGTTGAAGGCGTAGAAGCCAGAAAGGCAGCCAGTTGTCTCCCCTTCTCTAGAAGAAAGCACAGTTCTTTGGGTCCAAACAATGGCCAGTGTTCACTGCCAGTCACCTGCTGCCTCCTGACAGTGGCACAGCTGTCATTCTGCCAGGGGAGCATGGTGATCTAAGAGGCAAGTGGCCAGAGGGCCATTTCAAGATAAACTTCAGGTATGTCATGTATGGCAAACCAGCTCCTTATGGGACTGAGCCAGTAGAGTTAAAAACTCAATTCTAGTCTAACCCAGAATGAAGAACTCTTTATGGTACAAGAGTAGAGTGCTTGCCTTGCAAACTCAAACCCCTGGAACCAGAAAAAGGTAAACGTCCTCAGTACTCTAAATACATACATATGTGCACATGTAGTCATCAGTGGTGTTTTACCCAGGTACTAAGGCTTTTCCTTCTATCTTCTGCAGGCTCTGGGTTGGTTATCAATATGTCATTACTGGTCGGAACCATTCCTTAGAAGGTCGCTGGGAAGTGGCATTCAAAGGTAAGTATTGTGGGTGTTAATTTTGAAACAGGGAACTGCCCTGACTCAGAAGATACTGTTGGAGTCTCCCTGCCTCCGTCCACCGAGTGGGACAAGGCACATGGAAATGGGGAGTAGTTACAAAGAAGGCCCCCTGGGATAGCATGCTGCCCTATAGTCAGGTTCTGTTTCTGGGACCTTCTCTGGAGCTGCAGCAGCCCCTAACTCTTGGCAATCCTCCAGCCCTGCGGTTGGTGTCCTATTGACACTAAGACCTTCTTAAGGACTGTTTGTGACAATCTGCTAAAGGCTTGGCATATCTGACTTCACCTTTAGTCTCCCCTACAGGCTCCCCAGAAGTGTTCCTGCCCCCAGATCCCATCTTCGCCTCTGCCCTGTCTGAGAATGACAACGTGTTCTGTGCCCAGCTCCAGTGTTTCCACTTTCCTACCTTGAGGCACCATGACCTCCACAGCTGGCACGCCGAGAGCTGCTCTGAGAAGTCTTCATTTCTGTGTAAAAGAAGTGAGTCCCTGGGTCAGCCTCCAGTAGGTGCCTACCTCATGGTGCTTTGAAGTAGAACCACCCGCCTGGCCTCTCGCTCTGTGGCCCTGGCAACCATAGAGTAGTTCTTGACCCCTGGTTCCCTTTCCCCTGACAGGGACAGTTCTTGCTTTATGGCTTCAGTATTCTCAAGACATTGAGTGAGAATAATGATCTGAAGACTTGGGAAGCCTGTGGCACCTCTGCACTGTCAAGGGCCCTAGTTGAGCTGGGCTGTCTGCTGTGTGAATTCTCTTCCCTAGCATATGGGGTTGGGGGGGTTTCCCCAGCCCTTTGCCAACATAGCCACCCAAATATTACATCAAGGGTTCTACTTATAGTGTAGACATACTAGGCAAAGCTAGGACTGCCCTCCTCCAGCCAGCCCTCTGAAGGGCTGAGGAGCAAGATTGGCCTTGACGCTGCTGACAGCTGCTGATCATGGTTCCAGTTAGGTGTGTCTTCAGCTGTGCTGACATTCCCTCCCTTCCCCACTTTGTCACAGGCCTGTACCAGGTATCTGGGCCTATTTTGACCCTTACTGTCTGTCAGTTTGTGTCAGCACCACATTCCAAGGGAATATCAGGTCAGGCTGGACCTCCATGTCTGGTGTGTTTCCACTCTCTGCCTCTGCTCTTCTGCCTTCTTCTCTTCCATGCCAATTTGCCAATTTTAGGGGGTTTGGCTTTTTTTTTTAATAGTTCTTTTAGCATGGGATTCTCTTACATGTCTGTACATATAGTTTTGTGACTTTGGAATCTTACTCCTAGATTTCTTTACCTCTTCTTGCCGAGGTCTCCACTACCGTGTTGATTAGGAGTACCGAGTGTGCTTTAGTGGGTCAGCATCAAGCTTAATGATGATTTCTACATGGTTTTAAACGTGTCCTGGGAAATATAGCAATTGCTTTTCTGCTCCTACTTGTCCAGGAGCATTCATGCCACAAGAGTGTACTGTGTGTCACTTGAGGGCCTCTCCGGTTTCTGGAGTTCTGTGGGGTTTCCTTCCTTAATCTTATCACTTGGTTCATTTTTTGTTAGACTTTCTTTTGCTCTAGGTTTTCCTGTGTCACCTGTGTTGATCACATGGGCTCAAGCAGCTGTCTTCCGTCTCCTAAGTGCGGGGAGCGCAGGCACTTCCGTCCTGTCTGATGTTTAACTATCCTGTGGGTTTGTGTGTCTTACATTGCTGAATTTCATTTGTTGATACTTCGTTTCACATTCTGTACTCTCCTTGGCTCATATTTCTGTTGTTTTCTAAGTGAAGTTTATTGTTATAACTTTTTCTTCATAATTCAGATTATAGAATGTTGAGAAAATTAGCTTTCCATAATAAATAAGTCAATGATTGGCACTAAACAATGTCTCCAAGGACCATGACATGGCTCGGCAGGTAGAGGTGTTGCTGAGTCTGACAACCTGAGTGCAGGACCCAGGACCCACTTGCTTAACAACAATTTGTGTAGTCATATTCTGCTGGGCCTGTTGGCACAAACTATTAATCCCAAAACTAGGAAGGTTGAGGCAGGTGGGTCTCTTGAGTTCTAAGCCAACCAGGGCTACACTGTGAGGCTTTGTCTCAAAACAACAACAGCAAAACATTTTGCTTTTATTAGAAAGGCATTAAGTTTTTGATTATACCAATTTTTTTTTTTTGGTTTTTCGAGACAGGGTTTCTCTGTATAGCCCTGGCTGTCCTGGAACTCCCTCTGTAGACCAGGCTAGCCTCGAACTCAGAAATCCGCCTGCCTCTGCCTCCCAAGTGCTGGGATTAAAGGCATGCGCCACCACCGCCCGGCGATTATACCAATTTTTATAGCCAAGTTGTTTGTTTTTAATAAATGGCAATATAGTGCTGGTTCAGCAATCTTTTCTTTTAAAATAAAAAGTGCAAGTAATCAAGAGGCATCCAGGAGACAAGCTTCTTAGCTCCAAAAGTGTAAAAAAAAAAAAAAAACTTGGGCTGGGGAACTAGGGGTGGGGTGGGGCAGCCAGGAAGAGAACTGACAACTGACATGGAGAGCACTTGCAGGCCAAGGGTGTGTGTTAACTCCATCCTTTCCTTGACTGTTTTTTTATTCCCTTGACTACAGTTTGTCTTTTCTTTTTTAAAACTTTTTTTTATCATAAGAAGTATGGGATATAGCCAAGCGGTGTAGCTTACACCTTTAATCCCAGCACTCGGGATACAGAGGAGGCAAGTGGATCTTCAGGTTCCAGGACAGCCAGGGCTGCACAGAGAAACCCTGTCTTGGAAAAACAAAACAATCTGAGCAGTATCTGTAGAGCTATTTACATATTATTAAATCCCATCAAATCTTGGATAATTGACTAATATGCAAAATATCAGGGTACAAAAAGAACTAAACACACTTCATATTTGATTTACATAAGCTGAAAATTCTCAGTCTGAAGTTAAGCACAGTAGTTGGTCTTCTCTGTCAGCATACCATGTATTCATTACATATTCCTGGGTGAGGATGTTTGCTTTTACTGCTTCATGTCAGACTGAAATCTCAATACCAACCATACACACGTACCAGGTCTTTAGGAGGATCGTCTCTCTTCTGTTTCCCTAACCTTAATGACTATGAAGTCAGTTTTATGACATGACACGAGGTTGTGAAGGCATGCTGGGTCCAGTCTCAGTGGAAGCCTGCATCGACACTCCAACGCCTCATGTGACACCTGGGCTCCAGCCTGTCTGCTCATTTCTCCAGCATCAGCCTTACGTCTACAGTTCTGTTCAAATCTCTGCAGTCTGCGCAGGCAACGCCACAGTCCCTGAAAATGGCTCAGGACAGTAGTCCTATAAAGAGGACATCTGACACCAGTTGGGACTTCTGAATTATTTCATCTGTAAGTTCAAGATAGGTTGTGTCAAATCAAACTCAAGAAGAAAAATGGCTTCACGTGGCTAAAGACAAAGCTCAGTGGTTAAGACCATGTGCGGCGCACAGTTGGCATGTTAGGGAAGTCACAGCCACCTATAACTCGAGCTCCAGGGAATCCAGTGCTCTCTCCTGATTTCCATAGGCACCCACACACGTGAACATACCCACACATACACATGAACATGTACATGTAATTAAAGTTGGTTTTGTTTTAAAAGTTTCAGGTCCTGAGAATCTCTTTGAATGTCAGTAGAAAGATTGTTTTGGTGAGCACACGTGTGTGCACATATGTGGAGATCTGAGGACAACTGTCAGAAGTGCATTGCTTTTCTTTTTCTACTGTGTGGTTTCTGGAGATTGAATTTAGGTCATCAGCTTGGAAGACAAATGTCTTCCCTAAGACTTTTTTCTTTTCTAAATAAAGTTGACTCCAGTGTCCTGTTGAATCCAATCTGAACTGTCTTCATTATACTAGTTCAGTTCTTTCCCCCAGGTCTGGGCAGATGTAGCTGCAGTACTTGAGTCCCTTAGCAGTTGGCATGAATTTTTACAGGGCTCCTCCTGCTCCATCTCTCAGCAGTTGTTGAACACAATAATCCTGCCCTGTGATTAGTTCACACAGCTGCCAGTTACATACCCTTGTAGCTCTGGAACGATGCGGGTGGCTCCTCTACTCTCAGCACCCATGATAGTCCATTCTCCTACATGTCTTGAGTTTTAGAATATAGCTAAAATAAGAACAGCCTGTATAAGCTTGGAGTATTAAAAAGACTCAGCTATTATTTCAGCAGTCTAGTCCTTTTTCCTGGTGTAGTCACATGAGATTTAACAAAGACAGAACAATGGTCTTCAAGTTCTACCCTTAGTGCTTAAAGATCATACAACCCTTGCCTTTGGATGGAGATCTTCAGCTGGACCATGGCGGCATGGCCACTTTATTGTGTATATAGATTTCTAAGTTACTTCACCGCCTTCCTTTGAGTCTTGATCACCTACTTTCGCTGCGTCCTTGAAACTCAGGCAGCAACACAGAAGAGACAATGAAATGTGGCTGTTTCCAGCTCATCCTGGTGTTGTCTGTCCTGTGCCTGCTGCTACCATCTGCTGTGCTGTTTGAGGCCAAGGCTTCACAGCAGGAGATGAGAGCTCTCTGACCATCTGCAGCCAGGCTACCCTCAGGGTAGGGAGCTGGAAACAGCAGCAGCAGCAAGAGAAGAGCAGGTTGACCGCCTCGCCACCCAGGCTGTGATGGGCTTTTCTGTCAGCTTTCATATTCATTTTATTATGTAAATTGGGAAGCAGTTCCTTGCCATTCTTTAAATCTATACACGTTGAAGATAAATCTTGTCTTTGAGTGTTTGATACACAAGACCTTATAGGACCATCTGCACTGGGCAGGGAGAGAGAGTAGGGGTGACTTCAGGTCATTTAGGTACGATTTTAGATTTAGGGAAAAGTTTCAAGGAGTGTAAATGATTTCCCCGTGCCCTTTATGAGACGTTCCTGTGTGTGTCTTACCAACTGAGAACAAAGGCACTCTTACATAAGCATAGTATGTTTTTCAACCTCAGGACATTTTATTTGAGTGTAATACCATGCCATCATAAACAATGCATTGGTTCAGTTTTGTCCATAGTTCCAATAATGTCCTTTTAGAGCTAATTTTTTCCAGTCTCTGAATCCAGTCCAGAATCACACATGGCATCTTCCTATCATGTCGTCCTGGTGTCGTTGCTTCCCATTGGTGCATCAGGTGTGCTCAAGAACCTCTTAAAGGGCAGCCCACTTCACTCTGTGCCGGCCACTTCTCGGAGTCTGCTTGGTTTTTCCATTTCTTTTTTCTTTTTCTTTTCTATATTCTTTATTTACATTCCAAATGATTTCCCCTTTCCCGGTTCCCCGTCCCCGAAAGTCCCATAAGCCCTCTAACCTCCCCCTGTTCCCCAGTCAACCCCCTCCCGATTTTTCCATTTCTTGACTAACTTTCCCATCTGCCGTGCTTTGAATGAGAATGGCCCTCATAGGCTCATCTATCTGAATGCTCAGTCACCAGTTTAAAGGAATAGAAGAATCAGGAGGTGTGGCCTTGTTGGTAGAAGTGTGTCTCTAGGAGTGGGCTTTGGGGTTTCAAAAGCCGAGGCCAGGACCCTGTCTCTGTCTGTCTATCTGTCTGTGTGCCTTGCCCCATCATGAGTTAGGATGAAGCTCTCAGCTCCTGCTCTAGTACCATGCATGCTGCCATGATGGTAATAGACTAAGCTCTGAAACTGTAAGCAAGCCCCCAATTAAATGTTTTCTTTCATAAGAGTTACCTTAATAATAATATAAGGAAATTATTTTTAAAAAAAAAATTTTTTTTTAGGCCTACATCTACATGCATCACAAGGTAGCTATGGGACCTAACACATTTGTAGATAATGTCAAAAGTTTGGATGGTCCTGTTAGATTTTCAGTATTTTTACTGTAACGTACCCGTTTGTGAGTTTTTTGTCTTTAATCCTATTTGGAGTTTGTTGCATATTCTGAATGTAGGGTTTTGTTTTTTACTGTATTGGAGAAGTTTCAGTCATCCTATTTTAAACCACTACTCTGCTTCCTTTCTCCTCTTGGTACTTGCATCTGACATGTGTTGATGCTTAACCTTTTTGGGATGCTTAATGGTACCCATAGTTCTCTAAGGATTCTGTTTCTTTCCCTTGTTCTTTTC
The DNA here is from genome assembly GCA_036184795.1 of Tokudaia tokunoshimensis. NCBI lineage: Eukaryota > Metazoa > Chordata > Mammalia > Rodentia > Muridae > Tokudaia > Tokudaia tokunoshimensis. The sequence goes on along the minus strand of BTHU01000015.1, from coordinate 3,842,498 downwards.
TCGCTGTTGTAGCAGAGAATGTTCTCTATCTTTCTTCCCTTGAACATGACGGCCATGTGGGGAAGGATGACCCAGCTCTAACTGAGGGCTGTCAGATTTCTGAAGTCTCTTCAGACACCTCCATGCCTTTTGGAGAGAGGAGCGAGCTTCCCGTGTGGTCTCCTCACCTCACGCCCGTCCCTCCCATGCACCAGCCACATCCACTCACTGGCTTAAAGGGCTGGTTGTAGGTCTTCCCCTGCTCTAGTCTCCAGGTTACTACATGTCTCTCATTCTGAGCACATTCTAATTTTAAATTGTTAATATCCATAGCACTTAGAAATAATCATAAATGAACCAGATGCTTCTGTGGGGACCTTTACCTTGAAACCTGTTCTGAGGCAGTGGGCTCCATCTGTCTTGGCTAGTTGTGCTTTCTCCAGACTGTGTGATGACCACCTCAGATCCATAGTGTGCCACAGGGAGGATTGCATAAAAGAGCCTGCCCGCTCCTCAGTTAGTTACCCTGTTCTCTCCAGAGGTGCAAGGGGTGGAGGGGATTGGGGCTCAGTGCTGCTGCTAACACATATATCTGTGTGCATGTGCCCCTTGCAGGTCAGACATGTGTTGATATCAAGGACAATGTGGTGGATGAAGGGTTCTACTTCACTCCCAAGGGAGATGACCCATGCTTGAGCTGTACCTGCCATCGAGGGGAGCCTGAGATGTGTGTGGCTGCGCTGTGTGAGCGGCCCCAGGGGTGTCAGCAATACCGCAAGGACCCTAAGGAATGCTGCAAGTTCATGTGTCTGGACCCAGGTGAGATAGCCACCCCTTGGCCAAAAGCAGTGATGAGAAGTTTCAAAAGCTTGTTCATGACACAGAAGTGCTGGCAACATGTACTGATATAGCTGGCTCGGGGCTCAGTGGGCATCGGTGACGTGCCCCCATGACTGCCACCCTTCATGATGCCTGCTTCTCACTCTAAGATAATACTTAAAAATAAACTTGAATCTCAGCATGGCTAACTGTTTACAGTTCAACTTGGAAGCTTCAGACCTGTCTTTCATTTCCTAAGAGTAGGAACTAAACTTGAAATCAACATGTGCATTTGAGCTCTTCCTCATGTTATGGTGGGATGTGAAAGTGGTGAAGTAAATAACGCTTGCTTATGGTCGCCCATGTTTTAAGGGTTGTGCGCCTCTGTTAAGATAAGACTCTTCACCACTAGGTGGAGCTCTTGAGGTGCACACGGCATAGTCAGCTTTTAGGATAACTGTCCTACCTGCAACAAAACAGCATTCATGGGGCTTGGATATTTACTGCAGTTGACAGCAGTAAGTGCAGAGGCTGTGCTCTTGGCAAAACACACCAGATGCAGAGAACATGGGATCAGGGAGGTTGACACTCGGTCCACTTCCTTTCCACAGAACAGTCAGCTTTCTCATTGTATGGCTATATCTGTCCAGTGTCATGAGCATATGTATACTAATTGGGTAGTCACAAAATTTCCTGTGTACCAGCCACATTGCTGCAATCTTCCAGCTTCTTAGCTGTGGGAGTCAAACTTGAGCTTGCACAAGCTATATCATCTAATACTGTTCTTTACCTTATAAAGGGTTCAGGGTTCCACTCCTTAGAAATCTTCCAGTGCTGCCCTGCCACTGCTGGGCTCTGCAGAAACAGCAAGAGTAAACAGGACCTTTGGTATACTTAGCCTATTAAGTCTGCCCACCCCTGAGGACTTCTCAGCAGTGCGTCGGGACAGGCCCAGAGCTGCTGCACGACACTTTCTGTGCATCTAGAACAGCTTAACTGGGGTCTGCTCTGCTGTGCCTCTTCCCACAGTGTCTTGTCTTTTTCATAGAGCAAACCGGCCTCCTGGAGTGGAGACAGTAGGGAGTGAGTCTCAGCAATCACCTTTAGTTTTCCCTTCGTCAATGCAAGGGGTCAGCATTTCTTCAAGGCCATGGTCATTGCAAGAGGAATGGAAAAGTGAAAACATCACTCTTTTCAAATGATGTAATTACAAAGAAAGTCCTGGAGGATCTGCAGGAAAATTACTAGAACTACCCATGTGGATCACAAGATGTAATAGCAATACATAGAAATCCACTGTATTTCTGAATACTATCTATAAAAGTTAAACACTGAAAATTTAAAGAAGGTGCCACTTAAAGTAGCACTCCCACACAGGAAACGTCTAGCTGTGAATGCTGCTCACTGCCCATGCTGCCAGCATAGAGCGCTGGGGTAAGAACAGGGTCAAAGACTTAAGACATACCATGTTCATGGATGTTAGTTCTCCCCAAGTTAGCTATACATGCAAGTATAAACCTTACCAAAAGCGCAGCTGGTGTGTTCTTAAGCTGATCTTCAAGCTTGCTCACTTGGAATGACAAAAGAGGCAGGAGAGCCCAGAGAGGGGTCTGGACGACTGATTTACAGTGGAGACTACAGTGTACTGTAGATAGGAACGAAGATCCATGGTTGATGAATTAAAGGACAGAAGTAACCCCACTGTGCTCAGTTCGTATTTGATAACAAGGAAGAGAGACTCCGTAGAGAAAGCACAGTCCTGGAGCAGATGGTGCTGGAAGCGCCGGCTGTCCATACGGCCTTCATGCTCTCCCTGCCGCTCACAGGAGTAACTCAGAATTCTCATTTGCTAGATTGGAGAATGTTACATTATAAAATTTCTGTAAGAAAATAGAAGGGGAAATCTTTTGCCATGGGATAGTAAAACATATAAATACAAACATGATTCTTAGAAAGGTTGCTGAACTCAATTTCATTACACTTTCAACCTGCTCCTTTAAATACACTGACAGAGAGATGAAAAGACCAACACGCCATTTACATAAGTTCTGTCAAGATTCTTACATTGAGAACATATAAAGAACTCTAGAGACTGGGAACATAATGGTTTATACCGTGTCTGCCTAGCATGCACACACAAGTCCTTGGGTTTGATCTCCAGCACTGCAAAATAGATCTTGGCAGCACAGGCCTATAGCACTGAGAAGGAAATGTCAGGACTGTCCTGGGCTACACAGCATGTTCCAGACCAGTTTGAGATATGTAAGATTTTTATCTCAAAAAAAAAAAAAAAAAAAACAGAAAAAAAATCCCCTAAATAATAAACCTCAATAATAAGAAAATGCAACTGTACTAAAAGTCATTTACATTGCACTTCACCAAAGAAGATATATAACTATACTGTGAAGGGCCTGGAAAAAAATATTCAGTATCAGTCATATGGGAAACAAGTCTATGTAGACTGTAAAAGAGTTAAACTTGATAGCACCAAGTCCTGGAGTCATGGAGTGACTAACTACCTTGTGTGTCCTTGGGGACCTTTGACCTACCATTTGGCTTTTGTACAGCTCTCTGCCTTGTACCTGACTGTAGGTCTTAGGAGACGTGCACTGAGATTGTGACTTCTCTCTGCTGTAGCTTGAGGACTCATAGCTGCAGTAAAAAGCTTTGTGAACAATGACCAGGGTAACTCTCCTTTGGAATCTTGGCCCAGACAGCTTTGGAGGACACTGTAACAGCCCTCCTCCATGAAGGCTTCAGAGTTCAGCCTTAGTCTTACCCGTATTATCATTCTGTCACTGTTACACACACATACCCTTGGGAAGGCCCCTGGCCCCTAAGATATGTCACAGCCCAACTACCTCAGTCAAAAACAGAAGTTTCTTCTTCCTTGCTTAGTGGCAGTTACAGCACAGTTTCACACAGTAGCAGATGAGAAAGAACTGGGGTGGGGCAGAGAGCCACCCTATCCCTGGCAGAGAAGTGGCATCCGTCTGTGTGTACAGCGCCTTCGGAGACTTTGGAGCTGCGCTCCCTCTCTTGCATTTTCAATGTTGTGTCAGTAGTCTTCAATTTTTTTTTTTTTTGGTTTTTCGAGGCAGGGTTTCTCTGTGTAGCCCTGGCTGTCCTGGAACTCACTCTGTAGACCAGGCTGGCCTCGAACTCAGAAATCCGCCTGCCTCTGCCTCCCAAGTGCTGGGATTAAAGGCGTGCGCCACCACTGCCCGGCCAGTAGTCTTCAATTTTGAAAAGTTTTCTTTTACCCTCTGTACTAAAAAGTTGTCAAGAGCATTGGAAAAGCTACTGGGTGTAGGGAAGAAGCCCAGACCAGTCCAAACACTCAGAGCATGTCTGCATTTGTCTATCCCCTCCTGGAGCCCTGCAAGTTCCTTTTCTCAGAGCTGCTGGTTTCCTTCCTCCTCACCCCTCCTCATAGATGGTAGCAGCCTGTTTGACTCCATGGCTAGTGGAATGCGCCTGGTCGTCAGCTGTATCTCCTCCTTCCTCATCCTTTCGCTGCTGCTTTTCATGGTCCACCGGCTGCGCCAGCGGCGCAGGGAGCGCATCGAGTCCCTGATTGGAGCAAACTGTGAGTGCCCTCCAAGGGCTACAATAGTCACACACACCCCAGTTTCCAGGTCCCCCTGTCTGAGCTGTAGCCACATACCTGCTTTCCTTGTGGCTGAACCCACCTTGGGGAGCCAGAGAAACGGGATTACCTGAGAGAGTGTATGTGGGCTAAAGTTCAAGGTAGGCCTTCTACCCTCCCAGTCTGTACCAAGAGCAGCATCCCTGAACAGTCATGTTCTTCTCGTGATGAGCTGCAAGTATGGGCCACTTGGAGAGGAGGAGGCTCAGATACCAGTAGCCACAGCAGGCACCTGAGAAAATATCTTAAGACAGAGACTTCTCTCCTCCTCACTGGAATGTTCCTCCTTAGCAATAGAGGCTTGGGAGCAAGTTGCCAACAGCTACAGGGGTTTCACTTGTTGGTGAAGGGGTTCCCAGTATTTCCTAGGCTATGGGCAGCAGTTCTCCTAATCTGCCTTATGGTCACTTAAGCTCCTATAGTAGATGGACACCCAAAAGTGAGTTGGGCCTGAGGGCTGTAGCAATGCAAGGTTCCTCCTACAGTGCAGTGACAGGGCTAGAATAGGTTGCGTATAAGTGGGGTGAGGGCACTTTGGTTGAAGAGAGCCAGGGATGGGAGGTTCTGGCCAAATCAGGGTCTCATGATGTGTCAGATGTGACTGGCAAGGGGGTAGCTGGTTCTAGACTAGGGACACTGGAACTGAGGCTCGGGAACCAGCAGCCTGCTCCAAATCACACAGCTTCCCTCCTGTTTCTCTGTTTTGACGGCTCAGTGCACCATTTCAACCTTGGCCGGAGGATCCCTGGCTTTGACTATGGTCCAGATGGCTTTGGCACAGGCCTCACTCCACTACATCTTTCTGACGACGGGGAAGGTGGGACTTTCCATTTCCACGACCCTCCGCCTCCTTATACAGCTTACAAGTACCCAGACATGGACCAGCCGGATGATCCACCACCACCTTATGAGGCTTCTATCAACCCAGACAGTGTGTTCTACGACCCTGCAGGTGCCTGCTCACCCAAGGGAGAGGGAATATGGAGTTGCCAAGCTGTCAGGACCACAGGCTTTGCTGGGACCAGGGGATTTGCCTTTCTTTCTGGCTGCCTTCCCATTCCTTAGGGCCCTTTCCAAGATTGCCCCCACAGAAAGAGCTTGGTCCTGGCCTCCCTAGGGGTGTTGAGAGTTCTGGGGAGCCACAGGACAGCATCCTTCTCTTCCTCCTATGGGCACCTATTAGTGGTATAGCCCTCAAGACCTCAGCCCATTTTGTGAAGCAGTGGGGGGCTGGTCAGTAGAGATTCTAAGGACAGAACTGGACCTGACCCAGCTTAGGAGCTTGTTCCAAACCATAAAGACACCATTGTAACAATTCCTCCTGTTGCGTCAGAAAGCTGCTTTGAGGGTTGCTGCTCTCCTGACCTCAGAGTGTCCAGCGCCCCTTCTGTCCTCACTCCAGCCTAGCTCGTTAGGCAGGAGCCCTGTCCTGTCCTTGTGGGGAACATGCCTGGCTCCACACAGGTCTGCACTCTAGCAGAGTGGGACTTTTAACACCACTGTGATCTAGGATTAGGAGAATATGATTCCTGCCTTCAGAGCAGATTGTCAGCAACTCCTCTTAGAGGTCACAGTCACAGCTAGGGGCACAGCTCAACTGGCAGCATGTTTGCCTAGCATAGAAGTCCTTCTTGGATCTTCACACCACAAAGGGGTTGAGATAGAAAGCTTTCTGCCAAAACTGCACTAGATGGCTATAGATTCCCACTCTCCAGACTCAGGGCTTCAGGGCATGTTGGAGTCCTGGAGACTCTTCAAAGCCAAGGCCTCATCACCAGCATTTAGAAACAGCCCAAAGTCCGGGGCAGGGCAGACTTGAGGAGTGCCTCTGTCTGGATGTCTGCTGACACAGTAGTTCCCAAGGCTGCCCCTCCCACCCAGCCCCTTGGCTCTAGTTGTCACAGTTCTGCTGCAGCCTTGGGTGTTATCTCCCTGCTGAGTCAGAGGAGGGTTCCCTCTGCTTTCCCTACCGTAAACTAGTGGCAAGATGAACTTTTGTCTCCAGAACATTAAGAAAGGACCTCCCCTGGGTCCTGTTGAGCACTCAGAAATCAGGGCATGTTTAGGACAGGAACCCTTCCTTCACTTCCACCTGACTTCCTTTTGTTCCCTTGCAGATGATGATGCCTTTGAGCCTGCGGAGGCCAACCTGCCAACCCCAAGGGATGGTGGCATTGAAGGTTCATTGCCCAGGCACTTGGATCAGCCGCCACCCCCTGCAGAGACCTCCTTAGCAGATCTGGAAGACTCTACAGACAGTAGCAGTGCCCTGCTGGTGCCTCCTGATCCTGCCCAGAGCGGAAGCACCGCAGCTACAGAAGCACCACCAGGGGGTGGGCGCCTCCCCCGTGGTTCCCTGAATACTGTGGTTTAGGTGACTCAGCTTGTGGCCCCCTGTGGGCTAGGAGTGTATGTTTCTTGTTCAGAAGACACCTATCTCAGTGGGGGACTTGAAGGGGTCCTGTCACAGCCTGGATCTACTCCACTGCCACATCCCCACCAGCAGCGGGTGTGTACATAGTACTGAAGCCAGGTACTCAGAGAGGAGCACTCACAGAAGTGCCTGTGCTGTCTTTACTGTTAGTCTCTTTTTTAAATGGTGGAATGACACAGGTGTTGAAACCACACATTTCCAAGAGAGCAGAGGCAGTGGGCTTCACTTACACCAAATGCATCTTTGGATGGGCTTGCTTACTGCACTCTCAGCCTTAGAAGCCAGTCATCAGCCAGTGTAGACCCAGTAGAGCTAGCACTGGTGGCTGCTTAGAGGCAGCAGAGCATCTGGACTGCTTCCAGGGAAAGCATTCACAGCTGCTGCACTGGCCCTCTGGGGGCTTCCTGTCCGGGCCTAACTGCAAATTTCAAGGTGCCGATCCCTGCGAGGAAATTGAATTTGCCACATCATTTCTAGCTTTGCTTTGAGGCCAGCACTGTGGCAGGTGGCCCTGCTCTGCTCACTCCTTAGCACTCTTCCATGGTATACCTCTGCATGGCTCCCCAGGAGTAGACTAGACCCTTGTGGAGGCTTGGGGCATGCTGGCCTTTCTCTGCCACACTCTGGATCCCTGTGCTCTGCTTGCTGGTGAATGACCGCTGGGTCTAGCCATGCCCGTTCACCTTATCTGTGCCATAAAGGGATGTTTGTTTGGGAACAGAATGGTTCAAGTGGACATCCTGGGTTGTGTCATCTGAGTCCACTTCGCCCCATGAACACTGCTGGAGCCCAGCGTCTGCCAGCCACATACATGCCTCCCAGTCCCTCCACAGCAACGGGGTACCTGGGGATTTTGCCCAGAGGACTCCGTTGCCAGCTCCAGCTTCATGCAGTGGTCTTGTCTCCTGACACAGGCCTTTAGCATTTCTAAGGTTTGGAGATTAAGCAAGGTTCTGTGCAATTTTTAGCACATTCGTATCTTTTCTATATTGGATGTCTGGGTCTTTATCTGTGTGTGTGTGTGTCTTCATGTGGCCAAATGTTTGTAGGTGATAATGGTTCACAGGAGCTCAGGACAGAGGCTAATACCCCATGAGCCATTTGCCTGTGGGCTGCCCTTGCACCTTTGTCTGGGCTTCTTCTAGGCTGTGGTCGGTGGGGCTGCGACTCCTGTCCAGGTAAGAACAGGAGTGGAGGTGACTGGCCTCTGTTCTGTTGTGCTTGATCAGACCCACACAGCTCTAGGTGCAGCCTTACACTACTTGGAACCTGTTTCCCCTTCCCATATGGAGCATCTTCAGACCAGATCCCCAGGGCTGACAGGAGTATATGATTGCTCACGGATAGTCTGCCTTGTGTTTGAACACATAGACCAGTTGCTGCAGACATCCCTCTGCAGAGGACTCTTGCCCCCTATACCCATTGCTGAGAACAGCAAAAAGTTCATCATGCCTCCAGCAAGTACTAAGTGCTGGGCACTGGGCAGCCGTGCTCCAGAGCAACAGATGGGAATTGTATTGGTGCCAGCCCACCCAAAAGAGCTCTAAGGAGCACATACCAGTGCCTCAGAAGACTGCAGACTGGAACTTATGTGGGGACCAAATGGCTGTTGGGGTTGTGATTAGGAGGCCCCGGTGGAAAGGGTGACCTAAAGTGGACTGGTGCTGCAGAAGTAGGCCTGTCAGGACTGCGGGGTCTGTCCCCCGTGCCTTCAGAGTACATGGAAGGCCTCTGTTGGGGGCTGTTTGGACTGTTGCTGTTCCAGCCCCAAGCACTGGAGTCTGCCAGCTCTCACTGGTGAATACTCCCCAGCCTAGGACTTGCTGCGGTTTGTGTTTCCTTGCCCATCCCACAGGGCCCCAGAGGGACAGGCTCCTAGGAGGCCCCTTTCCCAGGACTGCCTTGCCATTCTTCTGAGGCCAGGTGCCCTCTGACCTGCCTTGAAGTGGAATTTGATACTGTACATTGTCTCAATGCCTGTTTTTACATATTCCTTTCATTAAAGGTTTTAGTTTGGGTGTATTTTTGGTCAGGTTGGCATTGATCCTTTCTTAAGATGCTATGAGAACCATTTCATCCAATGCCAAATAAACTTGTGTTATGGAAAAAGCATGGTCAGTTCTTGCTGTGGCCCAGCCCCATCGACAGGGCTCTCCTAAGTTTTCAGCCCTTATAGGCATCCAGTTGGCTTCAGACACCCCTTGGTTGAGGACTAGATGGCTGAGCTTGGAGCCTCTGTGCAGGGTACATGGCCAGGGGCCACACTACTCTGAAGTTTCACTACAGTCAGTGGCAGGGCTGGTGTATCCCAGTTACTAGTGACCAGTGTGAGATAAGCTGAGCAGGGAAGGGCAAGGGACTTCATCTCTAACCATTCAGGTAGCTGTAAGCAGCTCCTTCCAGCAGGAGCTGCTTCTCAGAGGGTAGGGGCTGGCTACTTAGACCCAGGGCTGGGCTTGGCAGTGCCTTTGCCTACAGGGCTGGAGAGGTTTGAGTCCTCTGAGAAGATTCCTATCTATAAAAGATTGGATGATCTTGTCTTTGCAGAAGTCCCGAGATGCTAAAGACTTTCGCAGCCTGTTGGCTTGGGCTGAGATCCCAAGAGGAAAGGAGACGCAGGGAAGAAGAGAGAGCTTTTCTGCCATGCTTTGGAGGAAAAGGGACACAGTGACCATGTAAGCTCTCATGAGCAGCTAGGGCCTGTGGCCTCCACTACGGGTGGGTGGCCAACGATGTTTGGCAGGGGCTAATTAAAACAAGCCACTAAGTTTAGGGTGGAAGGAGAGGTGGAGATAATAAATTGGAAAGGGCATGCATTTCCAAGCAGGAGATATTCACGCCCAGCAACTGCTTAGCAGGCAAGTTAAGATAACAAGGCTGAGAGTGTGTCTTTTATCCTCGGATTCTAGGGTCTCGGGAATGGGCTGGTGGCCGGGTGGTGGTGGCACACGCCTTTAATCCCAGCACTTGGGAGGCAGAGGCAGGAGGATTTCTGAGTTCGAGGCCAGCCTGGTCTACAAAGTGAGTTCCAGGACAGTCAGGGCTACACAGAGAAACCCTGTCTCGAAAAAAAAAAAAAAAAAGGAATGGGCTGGTGATGCAGTCCCTCCTGGAGCAAAGGTAGGTAGAAAAGGAAGCCGGGTTAGGGCTGGTGATGAGGATCTTGGAGCTAAGCTGGGCGGAACAAAAGGGAGCTAGGAGGGACTGGTAGCTCAGCAGCTCCTGGGCAAGGTGGTAGCATGTTTTAAAAACTACACACAACAAAGGTGTGCACCTCCATGCCCCACACAATAATGTTTATAGTTTTTTGTTCCTAACCAACCTAACCTAGCTCAGAAGGGGCAGTGATAACAGGCTGTCACAAAGGCTGGCAAGGGGTTGGGGTTAAGGACCTGCTGAGGCCTTTGGTAGGGACAGGAGCTTCGTTCTGCCCTCAGCACATCTGAAGTAGGGTGCCTGGGTCTCTGTCAACACTGCCCTTCCCTTCTCTCTTCAGGGCAGAGCCTGGCCCTGCAGCAGTTGCTGTGGGTTTTTGCAGTGCTGAGGGAGAATCCAGGGAGACATGCTAAGCAAGTACTCTTCCACTAAGCTCTACCCCACATCCCTTGGGCTATGGGAAAGAGATGCTGAGAGCTGGAATCCTGAGAGGGGCAGCCCTCCAGCCCACCCCCTGGTAGTCATTGTTCAGCCTAACCTGCTCAGATCCACAGACATGGTGCCCATGTGCAGCACTGTCAAATGATCACTTGACAAATCAGGAAGCCAAGGGTCACAGACACTTCCCTCTAGAGTGCCAGGGGCTTGAGCCACTGTAGTTCCCCACAGGGAGGGCTGCAGCTTCTCCCAAGACCTTCTTAGTAGTGTAGTCCTCAGACAGGAGCATCAATAAAAAGGCAGATGTGGACCTGTACTTGGAACAGTGGTTGGTATTCTCAAGCTTGTAGCAGGACAAGAAACATCCATGCCTCCTATCTTAGCCTCTCAGTCTTGGGCAGTAGGATCCAGTGTGCCCTCACCCCTTGAACTAATTTCTTTGACAATGGCTTTAGCATGTCACTCCTGGTCTGTTACCGTTTTCACTGCTGTACGAGTAATAACCAGACACCCTTCAGGAGCAATGCCAACAGTTACACTGGCTGCAGCAGTTCTGAAGTTTAGGCTCCAGCCCACCTCCATTCCTAGTGGCTCTACCTGGGCTCCACCTACTCTAGCCCCACCTCAGCATGTCTACCGGACTTATCCAGACCTCTAGTTCACCTGCCAGTGAATACGGAGCAGCCTTCTAAGTAGCCTGGCTGTACATTCCTTGTTCGCTTTGCAGTTCGTTTGCAGTTCACTGCGGCATCATGTGGGCCCTGGACTTCCTGCTCTGCTTCCTCCTCAGACAACTGGCGGCACAGGTGGACTCCAGTGGTGAGCACCAAGGCTCTGCCTGTGTGATCTTAGAGCTACCTGACACCATCTACCCACTGGTGGTAGGGCAAGTTTGGGAGGAGACACAATGACAAGGGAATAGCCTCTACTGGCTAACCTGGCTCCATTCCTGGAATGAGGCCATGATGGAATTTTAAAGAACCACATAGTGTTCTCAGCTCAGTCAGTCCCTGCCTCCTGTCTGCAGGTACCTGGTGCTACGACTCCCAAGACCCAAAGTGTGGTGAGAATCCTAACAGGCTATGTGGATCTGTCTAGTCTCTCCAAAGGACTGGACACCAGGCAGCAGGCATGCTGCGATTCTGTGTGTCTGCAGTCAGGGTCTGTAAGCCTATGGGTGTAGACCATGTGTGTTTTGGGATGGTTCCCAGCATGAGTATGCAGCTGTGTCCCAGATCCTTCTACCTTATCTCTCTATGGGCCAATATGCTTGCAGACATGGTATAAGTCAGATGGGTACTGTTGCAGCCAGGTGTGTGGAGGGCAGAGGGAGGGCATCTGGGCGTATGGACTCCCTCCCCATTGTACTCCCAGACTTGCCTCCTAGACCCCTGCTGCAGACTCTAGTCCTTGTTTCCTCAGGCCCTACCCACTGGAAGGAGCTAGCACCTGCCTGTGGGGGCCCTACCCAGTCACCTATCAACATTGACCTTCGATTGGTCCAGCGGGACTACACTCTTAAGCCCTTCATCTTTCAAGGCTATGATTCAGCACCTCAAGACCCTTGGGTCCTGGAGAATGATGGCCATACAGGTTAGCATCATAAAGTTAAGACTGCTACACAGAAGCAGAACCACACAGCTACCAGGAATCTCACCCATACACCACAGACGAGCTGAGACACCAGCTTCAGCTTCTCAGAAGAGCTCACTGCCCCCCAACACACACACACACACACACACACACACACACACACACACACACACGCTAAGCAGCTATACAGATGGGATACACAGAGGAGTCCGAATCCTCATGAACAAAGCAAAGGCGGCTCTACACACGATGCAGGGGCAGGAGACCCTCTATAAATGAAGCTAGCCATGACCCCTGAGGACAGTCAGTTCATATCTAGATGCCAAGATGCTGGAAAGAAGTCAAGGCCCTCATAACCAAAACTGCTAGTAACAATGTTATTCCCACACTGGGAAGTCTGCTGGTGAGGAATACTCTCATGTGCTGTCTGCCTTCAGTGCTACTGCGATTAAATTCCTGTCAGCAGAACTGCCCAGCCATCCAAGGGGCTGGGCTCCCGTCACCAGAATACCGGCTACTGCAGCTTCATTTTCACTGGGGCAGTCTAGGGCACAAAGGCTCTGAGCACAGCCTGGATGAGAAGCACGGCTCTATGGAGGTAGGTTCAGGGTAGACCAGAAGGAAGACAGGCATAGGGTCCAGAGAGCAGCTGGACACCACCTTTGGTCTGTATTCCCTAGATGCACATGGTCCACATGAATACAAAGTACCAGAGCATGGGGGATGCACGGAGCCAACCGGATGGGTTTGCTATACTGGCTGTGCTGTTGGTGGTGAGGAAGGGGCTGTGGCCCCATGCATGTTTCTAGAAAGAGGGACTTGGAGTTGTGTGGAGGGACCAGGGATCTTCAGGTCTGAAAGCTTAGGGAACTCAGAAGAGCTCACTGCTCCCCAACACACACACACACACAGCAGCTATACAGATGGGATACACAGAGGAGTCCAAATCCTCATGAACAAAGCAGAGCCAGCTCTACTCACAATGCAGGGAGGGGGCAGGAGACCCTCTATGAATGAAGCTAGCCATGGCCCCTGAGGACAGTCAGTTCATGTCTTTCCCAGACCCTCCAGTTGAGCCCTTCCTACTGGTGTCCCAGCGATTTTACCTTTACACACACACACACACACACACACACACACACACACACACTGGGGGTGGAGGTGGAGGTAGAGAACATCAAAATGTCTCTTACTAAAATTCTTCCACAGGAGGAGGACAGGGACAATACCAATTTCTCTGCCATTGTGTCTGGCCTGAAAAATTTATCTTCACCTGGTAATTTATCTTCATCTGGGCTGGAAGTTATGAGGGTGAGGAGAAGAGCAGGAGAGGTGAGTTCCAGTTTCTCTTCCACCATCCAGGGGTATCTGTGAATCTGACGTCCACCTTTGCTCTGGCCTCTCTGCTGCCAAGTGCTTTGGGCCTCTTGCGATACTACAGATACTCTGGGTCTCTGACCACGCCGGGCTGCGAGCCAGCAGTACTCTGGACTGTCTTTGAAAACACTGTACCCATTGGGCATGCACAGGTGCGAGTCACTGCCCCTCCTCCATGGCCAGTCTCAGCTGCTACTCCTGCCTTCTCCACCTGCCCCCTCACATCATGTCCCATCTTTGCCCACCCTCAGGTAGTCCAGTTCCAGACCGTGCTCCAGACTGGGCCACCAGGTTTGCACCCCAGACCACTCACGGATAATTTCCGCCCCCAGCAGCCTCTTGGAGGACGCAGGATATCAGCTTCTCCGGAAGCATCCATCCGATCATCAGTCCCTACCCTGCCCTGCTTGCACCCGACTCTTTGGTGCTTGGGGGTTGGCCTGAGGCTCTGGCAGGGTCCCTAGGATCCAGCAACGACTCCACAATACTGCTTCCACAATAAATCATGCACAATGACCTTGGCCTAATGTTGCTGGGAAGGGTTGTGTGCCTAGTGGTCAAGGGGATGGGGGGTAGAGAATCCTCCCTAACCTCACTGCAGCCTCAATGTTCCTGTCCACAGAACCGAGAGGCTCCTGAGTGACTGTCCTCTTGCCCACCATAGCCATGGAAACTTCATCCAAAACTGAGACCCACTCAGATACCCACTGAAAACAACAGGTTATTTGAGTCTTCTGGTCAGAGAGAAGGGAGAAAGTCAGTACACCTTAGAAATGCCACCTATGCCAGAAGCTGAATTTTATTATACAAACAATCTGGGTGATCAACAAAGGGAGTTACTGTGCCCAATTAAAATGGTGTCCAGGGTTGAAATTCTGAGGTCAGTCTTGAAGAAAAAGCCTCCAATAGGAGGCACCAGTTGACTGGTTTTGTGAGAGTTAGGAAGCACTATGAAACCAGGCCTGCCGAATTATTGCCCTGTGGAGTAGTTTCTAAAGAGAAGCTGGTGTTGGGCTACTGTTGAGAGGCTAAGTAAGGGCATAAGTGTCCTCCTTATCAGTGTGTAAGGCTGAGTCCAAGGGATCCTGGTAACAGAATACCACAGCAGAAGGTGGACCCCTTTACCAGTAGAGTGTTAGTGGCTAGGAAAGTGTAGAGGGGTACATTGAAGTGGCACTGTCCTCAGCTACCTTAGCTCCCCTAAAGTCCGTTACACAGTGCATAGTTGACACTATTCTAGTGCTCTCTAGGACTTTAAAGAAAAAGGCAACCATTTGTCTCCAGGCTGCAGATCCCTCGGCTCCGCCAGTTGTTCCTCTCAGACAGTGCCACTCTGGTCCAGATTCTTCCCCAGCTTCAAGGTCAAAAGGGGCCAGAGTCAGTCCCGGGCGGCCATCAACCACACCGCAAAACCATCTATAAAACCCGCTGCTGCTGCCCACCCTCTAAATAATGGAATGTCAGCTGGCGGCATCTGAGGAGTCTGTAGAAATACCGCGCATCGGCCGATTTGCCCCCTTCTGGGGACACCGGAGCCCCTCAATCTCCCCCGCCTTGCGCAGCCGCTGGAGGCACTGGAGTTTTCTTGTGGCTCTTGCGGGTCACGGCTCGATTCGCCAGGCCGTCCGCAGGGGCGTCCGGGCCGTTCTCCGGGGCCCTGGAGGATGAAACCAACGCGTTCACAGTCCCGAGCGCCCGCAGCAGGGCGGGGCCGCGGGGCTCGCGGCGGGCAGGCGGCAGCGGCGGCGGCGGCGGCGGCGGCGGCAGCAAGGCGCGCAAGGCATCCAGCTCGCTCCGCAGCTCCGCACGCAGCGCCTCAAGTCCCGCGCCCAGCTCGGCGCGCACGGCCGCTAGCCCCTCCTGCAGCCGCCGCTCGCTCACCTCCAGGACGCCCGCGGGGTAAGTGGCGCCGCCGCGCGGCTCGCCGCACACCGAGCACACCGAGCCGCCGCTGCGCGCGTCGCTCCTTTCGCCGGCCCCTGCCGCCCCGGCCCGCGCGCCCGCGCGCTCCACCACCCGCAGCAGTCGCGGCGCCTCGGCTCGCGCAGCCGCCTCCACCCGCAGCTGGCCACGCAGGCGAGCTAGGCGGCCCGGGGCGCGGGCATCTTCCGGAACCGACCCGTTGGGCTGCGAGCTCGGGTCCAGCCGGCGACCCACGCCTCGCCTCAGCGCCTCTCTAACGCCGTATGCGCCTCGCGCCTGAGTCCACACGCGCCCGGGCTCTGCCGCCATGCGCTGCTGTCTACACCGCTCTCTGCCAGCCCAACGCAGAGAGCCAAGGCCCTAGCCTGCAGCCTAGCGACCGCTGGGCCCTAGGGAACGTGCCCGGGGACGTCTGTGGGAACGACCAGGCCTGGGGGAACCCCTGTAGGGCCAATTCCTGAGTGGCTGGGGCTCCAAGGAGGCCGCGGATATGGGGGAGGGCTGTGCTCGTAGGCAGAGGTATTTGAAACTTGGCCGTAGGGACCATGTTGTCGGCTGGGGCCCCCATAAGAGACTTAGGTTGGCCTCTAGGCAGCGGCAATAGTACATGGCGCAACGGCTGCTAAGGACAAGACACCGTAAGGCCAGAATCAAAGCCCACCTCACAACCTTTTCACTTGTCCTGGCCACAGCAACCCAAGCCACTCCAGCCGCTCTCTCTCTTGTCTCCCACATAGCACACCCACCCACGAGAATTCAGCTCTCTCACTGGCATCCCCAACTCCAAGCTCTCGCCACTCTACCCAACTTTCTGAGGGGCTTAGAGACTGCTGAGCCCCAGCCATCTCACATTGTGTCCTGCTCATATCCTGTTTAACCTGTTCTGACAAGCACCCTAGCTGCCCTCTTTGTCTTTACATATATAGGCTCCATGCTTCCCCTCTGCTGACAGCTTCTGCTTTTCGCACTGGGACCCTGAGACTTCCTTGCCCACCCAGTCTCACAAGTAAAGGGACCCTCAAGCACAAGTCACTTTGCATTGTTTCTTAAATGGGGTCTCATGTAGCCAAAGCTGGTCTTATACTCCTTGTGTAGCCAGGACTGACTGAATTCCTGGGTCTCCTGCTCTGCCTCTTAAGTGCTGGGATTACAGGTGTGTGTCACCATGTCCAGTTAATGCAGTCAGACCGGAGATTAAACCCAGGAATTCCTTCCTCCTGAGGAAGCTCTCCACTAACTGAGACACATCCCCAGCTGGTGTTGGTTTTTGTTTAGTTTGGGGAGGATTTTTTTTAGAATTTTTTTATTTTATGCGAATGAGTGTTTTGCTTGCATGTGTGTCGTGAACCACATGCATGTTTGGTGCCTGAGCTGGTGGTGCGCCTCCATGCGAATGTTGGGAATCAAACCCAGGTCTTTCAAACGTGACTTTAACCAATGAGCCAATTCCCCAGTTCATTTCTGTTTAGTT
This sequence comes from Tokudaia tokunoshimensis, assembly GCA_036184795.1. Taxonomy (NCBI): domain Eukaryota; kingdom Metazoa; phylum Chordata; class Mammalia; order Rodentia; family Muridae; genus Tokudaia; species Tokudaia tokunoshimensis. Next base: position 3,825,659 of record BTHU01000015.1, on the reverse strand, counting down.
TTGAGACAAGGCCTTGCTATGTTGCCCAGACTGGTCTTGAACTCCTGTACTCAAATGGTCTTTCCTGCCTAAGCCTCATCAGTAGCCAGGACTATAGGCTCATACCATTGCATCTGGCTTACAGTGATTTTCAATGACTCTCTGCCCTTCCACAGTGAGGTGCCTGAACCCATCCATTGCTGACTCTTCTGCGTTGAGCCTAGCACAGGGCTAGGTCCTTAATGTTGCTAAAGGTGCTGAATGTTTGACGAAGGAATATTATGGAATATGGGCGAAAGACTCTGTGTGCCCAGGGCTAAGCATGGGAGCCCGGCTGAGCACTCCCGCTCGCCTGCCAAGCTCCTTAACGGCCCATGGCTACCCTTCATCTCTAATCCTTCATCTGTATTACCTTTCACTTTCTGTAAAGCCTGGTTTTTTTCCCCCGCCCCTGTACATCTTGAGCTGTGCTTGTGCATGGTACAGTGGGTTCTATATCCCTCTAGAGGGCAGGCTGTTCCCACCAAGCATGATGTTCTCATCGCCCCTGGGGCGTTGTTAGCACTCTGGGTGCTCAGTGCCCTGGGACCGAGGCTCTGCAGGGGCCCAGCAGGGCTGGAGGGGAGGCTGGATCTGTGTGCCCAGTGCCGAGGCTAGCCTCGCATCCCTGCAACTGCATGTGTGCATATGTGGGGGTTGGGGCTCAGCTGTTTGGGGATCGCCTGTTTCCCTTCTAGATCATTCGCCCTGGCTCATGTAGGTAAAGCCAGGAGACGAGAATGTGACACTCAGTGTCTTAGGTGTCCCCTGTTCTTGGTGACTTACCTGTTCCCCTGGGACCTCCAGTATTGGCCCAGATGAATTCTACAGCTCATTAACCATGCCTCTCTCCAAACCCCTGCTGCTGACTACAGAGCCCTGAATCCCTGCCCCAGGCAGCTTCCCAGGCTGTGTGGTGGAGGGGCTCTCCCCTTTCTGAACCAAGTCTGCACCCAGCAAGCCTAGCAAGCTGGGAGGGTGACAGAGGCCAGCAGAGACTCGAAACTTGCAGACAGCATTAGAGGACAACCATTACTCTATGCAGAGAAGTGGATGTTCTCAGTGTTTTTACACTTGACTCAGGATATTTATGAATATGCTGAGCTACAAACTAAGACTCTACAGAGGTCCACATTGTTCCTTGTTAGGACTACAGATAAGGGGTCTGATGCTTGTGGCAGAGGTCCGGCGGGAAGGCTGGGAGAGTGAGGTGGAGGAAGGGACAGGGGACCCTAGGGGTTCAGAGCAGGGCTGCAGAGATGAGAGCTGAGAGGCAACTGTGTGTATGCACATGCACACACAAATACAAACACACACATACTCGCACACCACACCCAGCCTCTAAGCTCAAGGAGAAGTCAAGAGATGGGAGGGCCCTGGGCTGTTGTGCTTCTTTCACATGAACAAGACCCTGGGATCTTGCCCTGGTACGGCCCCGTGGCTGGGGGGGGGTGGTGGGGTGGTAAGGCTGTGAGGAATCTGGCCCAGGTCTAATGGGTGGCGGCAGGGCTAGAGCAGATGCTGAGGTCTGGAAGCAGAAGCTGTGGTGGGAGAGCACACAGCCCTCACCCAGATGATTACTTGGAGAGATGTTGCTGTCAGAAAGGAAAAGATGGGCTAAAGCAGGGGCAGAGCTGGAGGGCACAGAACAAACCTCTGCTTCCTCTTGGGAGCATCTCAGAGCCAGCCAGCCCCTTAGCTCCCTGCATAGAGGGGCTGACTAGACCAGGGCTAGGCCAGGCACTGTGGTATAGGGATCCTGACTGCAAAGTTATCCTCATCTGGCCCCTGCTCTAGCCCTGTGCATCCAGGTGGGACCTCCTGAAAGGGCAGTCAGTGACCAAACCACTCATTAACTCATGAATGAGGCCAGTGGGGGTGGAACACCTGGAGATCCAAGCAGGGATAGAGATGGGGCAACCTCCTCGTGTGACTTAGATGTCGTCACTGCTGCCACTATTACGCTCTTGGTATTAAGCTCTGGCAGTCACCAAGATAGGATTTATTTCCCAGAGCCAGAGGGCACGTGGGAGCCAGGAGAGCACTCAGCCATGTTGGAGGAGCTCTGGTGGCTTTAGAGGAAGATGGAGCACTCGCTCACATCCCTGGTGGGGAGAGGGAGTCAGCGCACAAGTGCCCCCAAACACAGGCTTCATGATCTGGAACTCTGTCTTCTTCAGGAGGCCTGCCAAGTTCAAGCTGTCTTAGCTCTTGGTGAAGTTGCATGCCGGCACAGAGTCCTTGACGCTGCTTGGCTAGCTTTTTGAGCCATCTGTGCAGCTCCAAGGCTCTGGCATTGCCTCTCAAATGTGGTGGAGTGAGGAGAGCTGGAAGGAGCAGGATCAGAGCATGGCTGTATATATACAGCCTGTCTCAGGGGTCCAGCTCATCCATAGAGCTCCGGTGGCCCTGTCACCAGAGTTTCTAGGGTAAAGGACCTTGGCAGTCCTAATAAGCTCGTTCTCAACAGACAAAGTGACAAGTAGTATTGAAAAGCAGAGACAAAGATGGAGAGACGGCTCAGTGGTTAAGAGCACCAACTGCTCTTTTGAAGGTCCTGAGTTCTAATACCAGCAGCCACATGGTGGCTCATAATCATCTGATGCCCTCTTCTGGAGTGTCTGAAGACAGCTACAGTATCTATTAATTACATATAATAAATAACTCTTAAAAAAAAAAAGAAAAGCAGAGACAGGAGATAGATATGTGGTGACACTGAGAAGAAGAACAAGGGGCCCAGTGACCTCCCGGGCCGACTCTAGTAGGCTTAGGTTTAGTGGAGAACAGGAAGTACAAACAGCTAAGCCATCCTGGACAGTGTAGTCCTGCCGGTTCCTGACTTGTGTTCTAATCTGCCCTGCAAGGCCACCTAACAAGTTCCCAGCACTTTGTGAAATCTCTTTCTGGGAGACATGTGCCCCTCTGGCTGATGTGCCAGGCTTTCCTTACTCCAGCATTAAATTTCTGGGAAAATTCTAATTCCTTAAGTGTTCAAACGGTCTGATAGCCAAGTGGGAGGGTGCAAACACCTCTCCTGAGAACGTCTGAGCTCCCGCCAGGTAGTCATACTTCCTATGGCCTTACCTTAGTTTCCCTCCTGTCAGAGTTCTGTGAGAGTCTATGCTGCCAAGAAAGTGAGGAGAGGGCAAAGTGTGTTTGTGCTCACACAGAATCGCAAACTCCTGGCTCTTGGACTTGGAGAATCTGTTTCCAAACTGAGTAGACGAGAACGGGGCCTGCATGTCATTGCACGGTCCATGATTTCCTTCCATGGGGACTGAACTTGGGCATATCGTGCCCTGAACACCCCTGGGCACTGGCCACAGAGAGGTTTTCTGGGAACTGTACTGAGGCAGGTGACTCTGCAGGGGGCAGATTCATTACTCAGTAATGACCTTGTCTGACCTCCTAATGAGCTCATTACCTAGTAATGACTCTGTTTGCTGGGTCTTGTCGTCAGCAGCCTCCCAGCCCTGTAATGTCCAGCCTGAGGTGGCTCTGACCAGTCTATGCCTTGGGCCCTAACCCCTGTCCGGGAGAGAGATGGAAATGAACCCACCAGCACGTGTGTGCCTCAGTTCCTACGGACCGCCCCTCCCAAATGAACAACCCGGGTGGAGAAGGCCTTGTTCACGTTCTGCTCTATCTTCAGACAGTGGTAAAAACCCTTTGCCCATCCAAACCTTACTCAGGCTCCTAAAGTTCCCTAAGACCTTCTGGGTTCTAGTTTCTCAGCCTAACTCGTGACTCGTGCTTGTAATCCCAGTGTTTGGAAAGCAGAAACTGAAGAATTGCTGTGGGTTCAAGACCAGTTGGTGCTATATAGTGAGTCCCAGGGACAGCCTGGGCTAAAGAGACCCTGTCTCTGAAAACACAAATCAAACAGGAATTCTGCTAAGTCAGTTTAGCAAGGACCAATATCTACCCACCTCAGCCTCTACTGTGTCCCAGACGATCTGGTGGCTGCATTTTCAACAAGAACCCCTGCCCTTCCCTGGTTCCCATTTGAAAAGTCTCATCATGGTCCCACCCTGCTACTCAGCTGCAAATTCCCGTTTGTCATTCTGTGCGCAGAGATGAATCCTATCTCTTCCTTCCACAGCTGAATCTCCACCACCACAGAACCTGGCTCTACCCAGGTAGTCCCTACCGAACTACAATATGTGGCTACAATATTTGTTTCTTTGGCTTTAGTTTTTGGGTTTGTTTTTCAAGTCAGGGTATCTGAGTATCCCTGAATGCCCTGGAACTCACTCTGTAGAGCAGGCTGGCCTTGAACTCACAGAGATCCGCCCACCTCTGCCTCCCAAGTGCTGGGACTAAAGGCCTGTGCCTCCACTGCCCAGCAGCTGAATCATTCTAAATGTAGCCATGGGCCAACGTGTAGGCAGGCCTGCTGTTGCAGGATGGAGTGTGGCTAGTCACCTGGGAAGGATGTGTCCAGTTGGCTAACAGTCTTTCAAAGTCTTTCTTCCCCTGTCTGCTGAGCTGTCTCTGTCATGGTCATCTTCCAGACTGTGGGAGGAGTCTTTTTCATTGTTCCTGGAGAAGGAAGCCAGGGAGGAGAGGCCATAAAGCAGGCCAGCCTGCCCGAGGCCCCGGCCTGCCACTGCAGTAGGGCACCCTCTCCTGCTCCCATTCCAGCAAGTGCCTGTCCTGTGTCTGCAATACCATGTCACATAGACTGTTCCTCCACTCAACCTCAGGACAAGTTACACACTCTTGCTATAGCAGTCTTCCCTGCCCCTTGTCCTTCCTTTTGCAAACTGTCCCTCTCTTTTAGACTGTGCCCACTTCTCTTTGTGACCCCTCCTGTCTTATTTGCCTTTTGACTGACGTCTACCTACACTTTCAGACTCTTAGAGAAACACCCATACATAGCAGACACATCATAAATGCTGAAGCTATGCTGCCAGAAAAGGGTGAGGGCAGCAGGGGTGAGAGGGCAAAGTGTGTTTGTGCTCACACAGAAGCACAAACTCCTAGCTCTTGGACTTGGGGAATCTGTTTCCAAACTGAGTAGACGAGAATGGGGCCTGCATGTCATTGCTCGGTCCATGACTTCCTTCCATGGGGACTGAACTTGGGCATATTGTGCCCTGAACACCCCTGGGCACTGGCCACTGAGAGGTTTTTTGTGAACTGTACTGAGGCAGGTGACTCTGCAGGGGGCAGATTCATTACTCAGTAATGACCTTGTCTGACCTCCTAATGAGCTCATTACCTAGTAATGACTGTTTGCTGGGTCCTGATGTCAACTGGGGAGATAGCGTAGTTGGTAAAACACAAGGACCCAAGTTCAAATTTATGAAAGCCAGGCATGGTAGAGTGCACCTGTAACCCCAGTACATCTCACTCCAGAGCTGGTGGCAGAGACAAGAGAATTCCCAGAAACTCATTGGCTAGCTAGCCTGTCCATGAAACCTCAAAGTAGGAGGCAAGGAACCCCACCCAGGTTGTACTCTGAACCTACAGTCACACATAGAAACAGACACATACAAATATACACAAGAACATATACACACAAACACACAAAGGAACATGTACATACACACACAGGAACATGTACACCCACAGTCACAGGAACATGTACACACACCCACAAACACACACAACACCCACAAACACAGGAACATGTACACATACACACAAACTACAGGAACATGTATACATACTTACACAAGAGTATATACACACTGATAAATATACACACACATGCTCTCACACATAGGAACATGTGCACAAACACACTGGAATGCACACACACATTATACAATAAATAAATTCATGTTCCTTATCAATTAAGTGTGAGCCCGGGGCTCGGCATTCAGTAGGCATTAGTAAATACTTGTCCTCTGTACACAGCAGGCCAGGCTGGTGCTGGCTCCATGTTTACACCAGCTGCCCAGTCAGAGACCAGGGCCATCCCGCTCTTGTCTTCTTCAGCTGAGAGACAGCGGCTTTGCCCACCTGTACATCTCAGGAGGGGAGAAGAGACAGTGTGGCCTTGGGCTGCTGGTGCTGTCCTCTAGCCAGGAGGGGTCATTGAGGAGGCCCCAGCAGCAGACACCATCTGAACGCTCACAAGTCATCCCCCCAACAGACCTCTACCAAGACCTGAACCAGATTATTTCAGACATTTGCACCTTTCCAGCCAATACCCGCCCCCATCAGGAGCTCTCCTCCCCAGCTTCCATGTCCAAATGAGAAAGCTTGAAGTTGGTTAATTATTTTTTATTCTGAGTTTACTGTAAACTGCAATAGAACACAAAATACTACCCACTGTTTGCTTAAAGCAAAACCTCATTATATAAGGCACACTCATAAACCAACTATTCAACCAGGGTGACCCCCAACTCTTCCTCCATCTTCCAGAGGCACCGTGTATTATCTCTGAACAGTGTATGCCTTGGTTTGCCTGTCTCTGTCTAGGTTTAAATTGGTTTATGCTTTATGTGGTTTATGTTATATGTGGGACTTGCTGTGCAGTCCAGTGCTCCTTTCTTGTTTTGTTTCTGTGCAGTGCTGTCTTCCTGGCTCCAAGCAAGGAACCTAACACTGGGATACACTTAAGTCCTTGTAAAACTCACACATTTAGCTTCAGACCACTTACTTTCACTACTGTATAGTATTTCAACTGAATTATTTATACTTCTAGCAATGGGTAGTTGAAACATTCTGGTTTATGTTTGTTGCTAATTTATGTGGCCTTTTTTTTTTAACCTGGTCTTGAACTCCTGCATGTCCTCCCCCACCCCCACCCCTGAGTGCTAGGATTCCCAGCATGCATTGCCACGCTGTGCTTCACCATCCTGAGCATGTTAATCATGCACAGTCCCTGCTCTGTGAAATGTTTGTTCCTACTTCTTGTTGTTGTTTTTCTTATAAATTGTAGCCATCTCATTCAGTTAATTTTGATTAAGATGTATACCTTGCAGGAGCTGGAAAGATGGCTCAGCACTTAAGAGGCTGTTCTTCCAGGGGACCGGGACTTCAATAACTTCAGTTCCAAGGGATCCTATGTCTTCTTATGACTTCTCAGAGTACCAGGCCCACACAACACACAGACATGCATGCGGCAAACACCCATACATATAAAGTAAAAAATATATATATTTTGTTTTTTGAGTCAGGGTTTCTCTGTGTAGCCTTGGCTGTCCTGGAACTCAAAGCCAGAGATCAGCCTACTTCTGCCTCCAGAGTGCTGGGATTAAAGGTGTGCACCACCACCACCCCAGTTAAGTAAATAATAATAATAATAATAATAATAATAATAATAATAATAATAATAATAATTTGAATATTTAGCTTATATAGAACATAACACATGCTGATATCCAGATACGATTTTACAATAGTGTTTAGCCATGAAACCAACACCTTAACCAAGTGTTTTGGGGGGCTACTCTGTGGGTTCTTCTCTCCATCCCTCTCTGCCCTTCCAATCCCATAACACTAGGTAGGAGAGACAAAAAGGAAAGAGAGAAGAGGGGATAACATTGTTATCCTTAGACTGCTTCCTGCTGTTTAGGGGCGTTGAGCTCCTTGGAGCAAGTTTGATCTTTGCTGTTAGTATATCTAATTTCTTTTTGTTTTGTCTTTGCACACAACTACTTAATAAATCATAAACAACAGCAACCAACCAACCAACCAACCAACCAACAACCCACAACACCTCTTGGGTCCCTAGCATTTATACACCCTTTGAAGAGTCCTCAGAATTCCAAATATCACACACTTGTAGAAATTTTCTGCAGCTGGCAAAATCACACTCCTGCTAGAGCACCAGACAATCCCTAGTCAGCTACTGTGGACGGTCTGAGGCAGCCCCATATCCCCCACTGGATTAAAATGAAAACACATTCTTATAATATTCCTGTGTTTTTAAAGAAACCAAAATCCTCACTACAATCAAATTGTGACATTTTTAGCACCTAGAAAATTCCTCCAGTCAGCGTCCTCCAACAGGCAATTCCAGGACCCCTGTGGAAATGTGTGTGTGCCCGTCCTCTCCTGCAGCAAGTGGTGTATGGTGCTAACCCATGGACAGGAGCTTTAAACCTTATGGCAACCGATTCAGCAATCATTTCTTTTACTGTTAGTGTGTCATGTGTTTTGCTTAATATTTTTTCTTCTGATAAACGAAAGAAGTGTGTATTCACTCTTTCTCTCTGTTGGGGGCTAGACAGGCTGGGAGACTGCTGGGAGCCCCTGATGATGAAATATGGGCATTCTGCCTTCACCTAGCTAGGGCCATGCCAGGCAAGGCTAGCTCTGAAGTAGGGCCAGGGCCTTGGCAGTGGACACTTCCCCCATATGTATGTGGTCAAATGTTGTAGACACTAAGATATAAAAAGGCAGTGGTGGCGCACGCCTTTAATCCCAGCACTTGGGAGGCAGAGGCAGGTGGATTTCTGAGTTCGAGGCCAGCCTGGTCTACAAAGTGAGTTCCAGGACAGCCAGGGCTATACAAAGAAACCCTGTCTCAAAAAATCAAGAAAAAAAAAAGATATAAAATGCTTTGTTTTCAGGCCCAGAGCACTCCTTGCAAAGGGAGAATCTGAACCACTGTGAGCTCTGCAGTCTGCTGTCTATGCACTTTGCTGCTTGTTTTCTGCTTCCTCGTTGGAGGGGCATGGGAAGAGCTGTGCAGGTTGTGTTTAGCCCTTGCAGCCCTCCTGAGTCCAGCTTCTGACTCTATTTCTTCATCCCAGGTCCTCCCTCCAAGGACACTGTCAAGAACCTTGATATCGCTATTCTCCACACACATGCGTGCATGCACACACACAGACTCAGACAGACAGACACACACACACACACACACACACACACACACACACACACACACACACAGAAAGAGAGAGAGAGAGAGAGAGAGAGAGAGAGAGAGAGAGAGAGAGAGAGAGAGCCCACTTCATGATTTCACTACTGCTCAAGCACTGGGCCTGCCTGCTGCCATGTTCCCTGCAATGATGGTCATGGACTCTGCTACTCTCTGGAACAATAAGTCCCAAAATTAAATGCTTTCTTTTATAAGTTGCCTTGGTCATAGTGTCTCTTCATCATAATAGCAACCAATAGATGTATGTGCACACATATACCCACTAAATGAATAAGTAAATGAATAAATGAATGAATGAATGAATACCATGTGTGAGTTGCTGACTTGGACTTCATTTTAAAAATCTGTTAAATAAATTTTGTCTGGGGATTAAAACAATTTCCAACAGTTTCTGACTTGATCCTAAACACACTCTTGCTACTTTGCTGTTTGCTGTTCCAAAAAGGAGCATTCTCCGCATTGACCTTGAAGATGCTCCCTATGCTCAGGGCGATCACACACCCAGCAGGAGATGACTCCAAACGCCCAACCATGCTTCCAAAGCACCAGGTTCAAGTCCCAGCACCCACAAGGAGCTCACAACTGTTCACAGCTCCAGTCCCAGTGGATCTAATGCCATCCTCTGCCCTCTCTGTTCACTAACCACACACATGGTGCACAGAAAAAACATGCAGGCAAAATACCCATACACATAAAAGGAACATAATTATAAACAAAATTTAAAATAGTAACTATTTATTCTATGTATGTAGGAGTGTATGTGTGTAGATGTGTGCATGTGAGTATGTATAAGTTGCATGTGAATGTAAATGTGTGTGTATAAATATGTGTGTAGGAATATGTGTATAGGTGTGTGTGTAAGTGTCTGAGTGTCTGTGTAGGTGTATACATGAATGTGTGTGTTGGGGCATGCGTATAGGTGTATCGAGGTGTGTGTATGAGTGTATCTAGGGGTATGTATAGGAATGTGTAAGTATATGTATGAGTGTAGGTATAGATGTGTGTAGGTATATGTGTATATAGGTATGTGTAAATATGTGTATGAATGTAGGCATGTATATTGGTGTGTGCAGTAGGGGTGTATGTGTGTGAGTTTGTAAAGGTGCTCTGTGGAGGTCAGAGTACAACTCTGGGATTGGTTCTCTCCTGCCACCTTGTGGGATCTGGAGATTGAACTCAGGCCCTAAGAATCTGTACGTGCACATCTGCTTGCTGAGAAATCTCCCCAACACAGGTGTATCCATCTCATTAGTGTCCAATTTGCCTGTTTTTAATAAATGATACAATTTGGACATGGTGGTGGACACCTTTAATCCTAGCACTCAAGAGGCAGAGGCAGAGGCAGGAGGCAGGAGGCAGGAGGCAGGAGGCAGAGGCAGGAGGCAGGAGGCTGGAGGCAGGAGGCAGAGGCAGAGAGGCAGAGAGGTAGAGGCAGAGGCAGAGACAGAGAGGCAGAGGCAGAGACAGAGAGGCAGAGGCAGAAACAGAGAGGCAGAGGCAGAGGCAGAGACAGAGAGGCAGAGGCAGAGGCAGGAGGCAGGGGCAGGGGCAGAGGCAGAGGCAGAGGCAGGAGGCAGGAGCAGGGGCAGAGGCAGGGGCAGGGGCAGAGGGAGAGGCAGAGGCAGGAGGCAGGAGGCAGGAGGCAGAGGCAGAGGCAGGAGGCAGGAGGCAGAGGCAGGAGGCAGAGGCAGGAGGCAGGAGGCAGGCGGGAGGCAGGAGCAGGGGCAGGAGGCAGGAGGCAAGTGGATTGTAGTGAATTTGAGGCCAGCCTGGTCCACATAGAGATTTCCAGGACAGTCAGGGCTACACAGAGCTACCCTGTCTCAAAATGCAAGCAAAAATCAACAGCAATATGTTGTGGATTTCATTTGTGCTTATATAGGAATTTGCACACCCGGTCCGCTGCGTGTCCCTGTCAACAGTTGGTTTTCTGACTGGTCAATAAAGAGCCAGCAGCCAATGGCAGGGGTCAGAGGCGGGACTTTAAGGATTCCTGGTGAGGAAACGCAGGAGACTCACCCGGGCTCTCAGAAGGAAGGAAGAGGATATAAACATGAGAGCTGTGGAAGACAGAGAACCAGCCATGTAAGAACCAGGGAAGAGCGTCCCTGGGGCCATTTCCCCATTGGGTCTGGAGTAGCAGAGATAAAGTATAGATTTTAGTAATAACTTAAGAATATCAGTGTGTTAGCCACGTGGAGGTTCAGGAGTAGCCCAACCACTGAGCTAGTTAAGGAGTATTAAAATACAAAGGCAGTGTGTGTGTCTTTCCGTCCAGTGTAAAGCGTGAGACCACCCTTCCAGGAGCTCAGAGTGGTCGAAAGACTCACTGCTTCAACAATAAATAATAACGGTAAAATAATATGGGTACCAAAAGTTGTACACATATAATTTTGTTTTTCGTTTTAATTGAGACAGGTTCTCATTATGTAACTTTGGCTGTGTTGGAACTCACTACGTGTAGACCAGGCTGGTCTTGAATTCATGGAGATCCTCCTGCCTCGGCCTTCTAAGGCTGGAATTAAAGCTTTGTGCTATCATACTCAACCAAAATAAAGTTGCTTTGATTTATCATCAATTATATTTGATTTGCACACCTATTCTACATACCTACAAAGCTAGGGCCATGTAAAATTACTCAGGTGCAAAGGGTGGTAGGCAGAAAAGAAATTAAAAGCCTGCTCTAAGGATCTCACGGCATCTGTGCTCCCCCTTATTACCCATCTCCCCGCTCTCCTGGTACCACCCACCGCTCTCCTGGTACCACCCACTGCTCTCCTGGTACCACCCACTGCTCTCCTGGTACCGCCCACCGCTCTCCTGGTACCACCCACCGCTCTCCTGGTACCACCCACCGCTCTCCTGGTACCACCCACTGCTCTCCTGGTACCGCCCACTGCTCTCCTGGTACCACCCACCGCTCTCCTGGTACCACCCACTGCTCTCCTGGTACCGCCCACCGCTCTCCGGGTACCACCCACTGCTCTCCTGGTACCACCCACTGCTCTCTCTCCTGGTACTGCCCACCGCTCTCCTGGTACCACCCACCGCTCTCCTGGTACCACCCACCGCTCTCCTGGTACCACCCACCGCTCTCCTGGTACCACCCACTGCTCTCCTGGTACCACCCACTGCTCTCCTGGTACCACCCACTGCTCTCTCCTGGTACCGCCCACCGCTCTCCTGGTACCACCCACCGCTCTCCTGGTACCACCCACCGCTCTCCGGGTACCACCCACTGCTCTCCGGGTACCACCCACCGCTCTCCGGGTACCACCCACCGCTCTCCGGGTACCGCCCACCGCTCTCCGGGTACCACCCACCGCTCTCCTGGTACCACCCACCGCTCTCCTGGTACCACCCACCGCTCTCCGGGTACCACCCACCGCTCTCCTGGTACCACCCACCGCTCTCCTGGTACCACCCACCGCTCTCCTGGTACCACCCACCGCTCTCCTGGTACCACCCACCGCTCTCCTGGTACCACCCACTGCTCTCCGGGTACCACCCACCGTTCTCCTGGTACCACCCACCGCTCTCCTGGTACCACCCACCGCTCTCCTGGTACCACCCACTGCTCTCCTGGTACCGCCCACCGCTCTCCTGGTACCACCCACCGCTCTCCTGGCTTCTGCCTACTGATGGATTTCTGTCTCGTATTTTTCCATTTGTTTTCATAGAAACCCTACTCTAAATACCGGAATTTGTCTTCATTTAGCTATTTAAACTCACTCTGTACGTACTGTTATCTACTGTTGTACAATAGATTGCCTCCCCTCAAATAAATGGGTAAAAGCAAGACTTTAGCTATCTTCCACCATGTCTAGCTAAATGTGCTTTTCTCAGGACCGTTCATGAGATGTACCTTCCAGGTCAATTCCACTTCTGGGTAATAAAGCTGTAAAGGACATAAACACAAGAGACCAGTTTCTTGCTGTTGCGATCTAATGTCCTTAAGATATGGTGTTGGCTCTCCCAGAGTGATCCAAGATACAGCCTTTATGATCTAGCTTAATGATTCACACATTGACATTTTCACAATATTTTGTTTCAGAGGCCTACCTAATCATGGGAGATATTATTACCAGGGTGTAAAACAAGGAAGTCAGAATTCTTAGGGCCATACAGGAAGCTAGCCATCACGGCAGAAGTCTGGGCACTGGTGGCCAACCCTTGGTGATGATGTATAGACATGGTGGCTAAGCATGCCCCAAATTTAGTGGGATCAGGTGGGAGTACCAGAGCTTTAGACCAAGTTTAGGCTGCCACCAAGATCTTTCCCAACAATTGAGGGTAGACACTGGGGGGGGGGGTCGCCTCTCCAGTCTGATGGCGGTCCAGTCAGTTCCAACTTCCAGGGTGCAACTGAGTCCATCCAATCTGAGTTCCATTAGGAGTGGTCCCCGCCATGAGAGCAGAGTGATGCGTGAGGCTCCGTGGAGCTCCAGCCGCAGGTGCGAAGGCTAGGCTGCCTCCCAGGGATGCTCAGAGAGGCTTCTTGGGGCCACTATCACTGCAACCGGAGCAGAGGGATAGTTTCACTCTGCCAGTTAATTCCTATTTGCAGAAACCTGAAGGAAAATATTCTGATGTGAAATTCTTCAGAAAACACCAGTGAAAGCTGCACAAACTAAAGCACCATGTTAGGCAAAACCAGAAGTCTACCATGTCCATACAAAATGACATTTAACTTAATATTTAATAAAAATATGACAATTTATTTTGAACATACTTTACCATCCCCAACTGTTCCCTCACCAAACCTCCTTTTGCTTCCCACCCAACTTTGAAATTACTTTTTTCCTTCCTTACTGGTTTGATTTGTCCAGCTAGTCTTGGGTTGTGCCTTGCTCTGGTGTGTGGTCAGCCTACCAGGGTACCAACTTACAATATTAATAAAAACAAGACAAAAAAAAACCCACCAAAAAAACAAAGCCAAAACAAAACAAAAGTTCTCCATCTCTCAGGAGCTGTCAAATGCTAATAGCATTTCAGAAAGTGCCCGCCTCCTTTCTACACAGGGATTTTTATCTGTCTGGGGCCTGTGTGTGTTGTCAAAATTGCTATGAGCTCATAGGTGCATCTGCTCTATTTTATCTGGAAATACTGCTTCCTTGGAGTTAGCACCCCCTCTGGCTTATTGTAGGTAAAAAGGAGAGCATAGCCAGAGGTGGGGACATCTGGGAGAGGCCAAAGTGAACATGACCCTGAGCTGGGCCATGTGAGAAGAGGAGAAAGGGGGACAGGGAAGACCTAGGAGATCAAAAAGGCAGGGATGGTAAAGGGTAAAATAGAAAAAAATGGATCAGTGTAGCCAGAAGAGCTGGATTACATAGGGAACAGCAACCGAGGGAGGGGCAGCCAGCCCAGTCTCTGCTGGAGAAAGTTAGGGTGGGGGTGGGGTGTGCTAGCCACACTCTTTAATAGGTAGGGATTGAGGAATGTTGGGAGAACCTGGGGCCAGGTTTGATATGATAAATAGGAAACTCAATTAGCCACTTATCTTGGGTTTGAGACCTCACACCCCAGCCTTTTGTAAATGATAATGAGTGATGTAATCTTTTCTATAACCACTTCTGCTAACACTGGGGCATAATTGTTGGGAATTCAAGAAAGCTGGGATGCTGGTCAAGGCCTGGAAGAGAGGGGGGTGAAGGCTGTTTTGCTGTCCAGGCTGTGAGGGTCCATCTGGATCTAGGGAAGTACAGGCCACTGTGGAGCCATCTAGGACTCAGAGACTTAGGCTGGTTGAACATCCCTTCAGAAGCACCTAGAGCTGGTGAATTTGGAGCAGACTTTAGCTGGCTGGAAATCAGCTGGGACAGATAGAGATTAAGGCAGAAGGTAAAGTTAAGACGTTTAGAGGAAAGGTTTTATCCAAGATATATATTTGAAACTTCCAGCCTGGTAGTTATGGGAGGGAAATTCCAAGTCCAGGGAAAGGGAAACATCTCAAGAAATAGAGAGTAGGCAGGGAACTTAGGTTGTTGGTTGACTTATCTGGAGTCTGATCTATGAGAGGTGGATCCAAGCCAAGTCTCTGAAGCTTATAAGAAATTTTTAAGTTTACAAAGATGTAAAAGTCTTATATATGTTAGCATTACCATGGATAGGGTAAATGTGGCAAAGGTACCTTTGGTGGACCCATGCCAAGATGTGCCATTGAGAAATTATGCCATGCAACAGATCCAAGAGGTTTACTGGGGGAAGGGAGAAACTGAAAGTCTATCTGTCTCAGAGTGAGGACATGAGGGAGAGATGGAGACAAATAGATAGACAGACAGATAGGTAGATCTGGTATGAGGGGCTTTTATGTGCCACATCTGTCACACCTGTCTGGTAGGTGATGACTAGCTAGATTATTGCATCTCCTTGAAAAGAACAAAGAAGGTAGATTATTGTATCTCCTTTTAGACTGGAAAGAAACAAGTCTTAAATATTTTAGATTGATACTGATTTTTGTATGATGATAAAAATTTAAGGTTATATTTGCTATAACATACTGTATATATGATTCAACTCTTGTTTAAGGTATATGTGCCAATGCAACTCAATTAAAAATGTGATGTATAGACCTAGTTTTATAAAAGCTACTGTCATAAACTGTTAAAGATAATTAAATACAAGTTAGTAGTCAGTCATCTATAAATAGTCATACTTGTGGTAATATTAGGTAATTGAAATGGAAATCTCTGGTTTCTTTGGAGACTCAGTCATGTCATGTGATGTTTTTCTGGAAACTATCTTATGAGAGGGTGTTTTGCTGAAGCAGACACATGGGAGGACGTTTTGCTGAGAACAGACATGGTTATTTTTCTGGAAGTAGACTGAGAAAAGGGTATGTGATGTTTTGCTAGAGCAGACACTTGAGAAAACACATGATGTTTGGAAAGAGTTTAATATGACCCAGCAGACAGTGGACAATGCTGTGTGGTTGGATCACCTTGCCACTCTTTGCTGGTCATTGTCTCTCATGATTTCATAGAGAGAAACGCACCAAAGGTAGTGTTCTGGGGTCTTCTTGCCACTTCTGCGGACTTGGGCCAATTGGCAGAGCCTCATGGTTTCTTCTGGATGGACCTGCCGTTGCTAATTTGTGTGAACTGAACTGTTGATATCCTAACAGTGAGGATTAGATTCACTCCAAAGAACTATTTCTACCTTTCCTTTCCACTACCTCTGGTGGGTGGTGGGCTAGAAGGGAGGTTAAAGCATTTAATAACCCTTATTAAAAATAGATTCTGAAAAATATAAGCCTACAGGTGCTAATTTTGTTAATTATAGAGATAAGCCTTATTTAGCCTCCTGTATATGTTTTCAAAGTTAAACAAAAAGTAAGCAGCTAGAAACAATGTTTTTCTATTTAGATGTACCAAGATGGATAGGTGGTCCTCAAACACTTAGGAGAGCTGCAGAATATGGCATTTAAGATGTTTTAATAATAAAAGACTTTTCTGACAGAGAGGCACATCAGTTCCTGGCCGCATCCCTAATCTACTCCAGAGAGAATGATGGGCATGGAAGAACCTCCACCTGAAGTTTGCTTCAAATGTGGCAAAGATGGCCACTGAACTATAAACAGCCTTTTACATGGACATGACCAAATTGTGGAGAAGCAGGACACTAGAATGTCAACTGCCCAGTTTTGCAGAAACAAGGTAGGACAATCCTTCAAAATCCCTGCTTCACAGAAAAGTCTGTTGTGGATAGCTCTGGTCTTGTATTTTGATGCTAATTCCACTTTCCTGGGTGGGGGGGATCTGCAGATAAGGAGTGAATCAAGTGTCCTGGCGACTTCTTGTGAACCTCCCCACCTTAACTTGTAAAGTAAAGGCCAGAGCCAGTGATTGGGCAGTGGAAGGGAAGGTGGAGCTGAAGAGTTTGGGGGAGAAGGGAGGAGGAGGAGGAGGCGGCAGCGGTGGCAGTGGTGAAAGGACAATGGAGCAGAAGCACATGACCTGGAGAAGGTGCAAGTTATATTATAAGGGATCTCATAGATGGGGAATATAGTAGTGTAGTGGTAGATCTGCCCAATCTAGGCATATAGCTTGTATTTCTATTAATTGCATTGTGATTTCTTTGCCTGGGCTTTTTTGGGGTTGGAGATTTACCACAACAAAAATCTGTCACATTTGGGCCTGGTGGCTGAAGATGAATGCCCCACCAACACAGTCATGTTGTTCCTCCCCAAGCTGTGCAGGTTTGGAACTAGGATAGAAGTTTGTGCTAGTTTGGCACATATGATTCTGAGGTTCGTGGCTTAAGGCTAGGACATACCCAGGCTAACCCAGGGATGTGGATAGCGGGCTAGTGATTCAGCTAGACTCAGGTTCTGTGCTGCTGTGAGCTTAAGCTAAGGATGCTGGCAGCTCCTGCTGGGAGAAGGCAGGCCGCTGAGAGCCAGGTGATAGGAATGGAGGAGTTAGTTGTTCACAAGCGACCGAATTCTTGGAATATGGGAATTCTGGGATAGCTTAGCATAGCATTCATTCATAAATTAGCCTGAAAATAGGCTCATACAGAAACTAGAAGGGAATTTAATTGAAGTTAAATACATAGCAAATGATGTTAATCTAAATTATATGAAGAGAAAAGGGATACAATTATATATCTACAGATACTAATCTCCTTAGAAGGGAGGAATAAAGAAAATTGTATTGTCTTAAGGATAGAAGGGATAAATAGTGGTAATTGTTTATACATGGAAAAATAAAGAAATCCAGGCCTTTGATCTCAAATGTAGGAAACAGAGGCATCCTATCTTAACAGATAATAATTGTTTGGTATTGTTTTAATTGGCTTAAGTTGTTTTATTTATGAAAATGAAGATGGTTATAAGTTCAGTAGTATTGATGATATTACTAATCCTCTAGGACAGAGGTCAGAGTAGAGCAGACCCTAAAGGGAGGCTACACAATTGAACTGATTGATTTCGTGTTACTGGACCAAGGACATGCTATCTTGGGAGAGAGGCTCTATATTGTGTTAACAGAAAAGGAGAAAAAGCTTTGGACCCCTTCCAAAGTGATATGGATCAGATAAGATAGGGGAAGACCCCCTGAAGATCTTGGCTACAGAAAGAAAAACTCAAGAGGACCAAACAGGACAGTAACATAAATTGCTAATCTCTCCACAGAGGAGCAGCCCTGAAATTGGCTTAGGCATAAAAATGTCTTTAGCCAAAACTTCAGCTAAAATTAGTCAATAGCTCTTGTTAGTTATGGAATCCTTAAAATTCAGTGTGCCATCCTTCATATGGCATGAATGAGAATTTATTACAATTGGTTATTGATCAAACTAACTTGTTGGCCTGTGTACCGGAAGTTATCTGCAGAGACCTCTGGCCTGGCCCAGTGGGAGAGTTCAAGAGAAGGAGAAAGGGCATGAGCGGAGAGCGGACGAGCCTCTGCCACCTCTGCTGCTGCTGCTGCTCTGGTGCTGCTGCCCAGCAGCCACTGTTGCTCCAAGATGCTGCACCGGCTATGCTGAGCTGAGCTGAACTGAGCTGAGGCAGTGGAGGGTTGGCGAGCAGGCGAGTGAGCAAGCAAGGTGCAGGGGAGCTTCTGGTGGCAAAGCTTCGGGGGAGGGTTCTCTTCCGGGGCAGTGTTACAGATCTTGTAACAGATGCTCTCAGAAGATATAGTAGGCCGGGCGGTGGTGGCGCACGCCTTTAATTCTAGCACTTGGGAGGCAGAGACAGGCAGATTTCTTAGTTCGAGGCCAGCCTGGTCTACAGAGTGAGGGCTATACAGAGAAACCCTGTCTCGAAAAACAAAACAAAACAAACAAACAAAAAAAGATATAGTAGTTCTCACACACCTTTATTCCTTCTGGATAAGATCTTATGTACAGTTCTGGGGTGGGGTGGGTCTGACAGCAGGTGCTTCCTATTGGCTTGACCTGAGATGCCTCATCTACATGAGGAGGAACTTGTGGGTGCTGCTCCTTCATGACTGATGGCCATAGTTCTCTCTATGGGCTGGGCCTTGAGTCGGGAGCAGACGAAGCTCCTACTATCCCTTCTGGGTCTCCGGGAGTTCAAACCCTAGCTCTACCATACCAGGCTTCTGCTCACAGTCCACTGCCCTACACTAATTCATAAAAAAGACAGCTGTATTTCACCTGCTCAAAGAGCAAAAATTCATCCTTAAATGATCTGTGCACCTGGCAAAAACCATATAAATATCTTCATAGAACTAAAATTTTGGTCATATATTGCAGAATGAAACATCAAGATGCAGCTCTGGCAAGATTCATCCTTGGGGATGCTGAGATGATCTATTTTTCCTGTCCCTGCCTCACCTGATGTTGTTACTCCCAGAACAGCTTCAGGAATAGCTGCTGATTCCCAGTGACCTCAGTTCATCCAGCCTTTCAGATGGTTCTAGTCAGGACTTCAGTTGAGCCCTGAACTTTCTGAGCATACAGAGACTGGATAACAAATGCCAAAGCCAGCTTTCTTACAAATAGCCATTTTTTTTTCTAATTTTCTACCCCTCCCCACTGCTTAAAAAATTCATTGCCTCAATTCAGCAGGAAAAACTATGGAGAGTGTCATCCTGATTCCTTGGGTTTGGGTGTCTGGTTATGGTTATTTTATAAATTATAGTCAGGTTGTCATTTTAAGTGATAATTTGGAAATGGTCATAATTTTGGACAGGGGGGAAACTAAATAGGGAGCTTAGACTTGGGGATTTCTTTCCTTTCCTCTTCTCTATCCTTCTTTCTTAGGTAAATGGAGGGGGCTTGAAAGAAAAAGGGGGAGATAGAGTAATATTATAAGAAATTAGATATATGTGGATGGATTACTAAATTTCTCTTAAACAAAACATTTTATAGCCACAATCTTACATTGGTAGAAATCTTTACATTTTGATACAGTATTGAAGTTATATTTTCTTACATTGGTACAGAATTTATTTATTAATATAGGTTTAAGATTTTCATTGGTATAAATCTTTGTATATGTATACAAAGTTTGAAATTAATTTTGTTACTCTTAGGCATTGTGCCTATGCAACTCATTTAAGAATACAATGCTTATACCCAGTCTTTCTAATAGCTGCTCTTACAAACTGTTTAGAATGATTAAGTAATGCAGGTTAAAAGTCGGATAGTAAACTCATAGTTATATTAGATTATGTTTAATTACAATTAATTGTTTTCAATTTTATTCAAATAGTAAATAGCTAGGAGTAGTCAAGGTTTAATGGTTCAGATATACTATATATACTAAAATAGTTTTCAGAACCATCAGAGATCCACAGAATATGGCATTTAAAATCATTTCACTATTAATAGATTTTTTTTGACAGGAAACATGTTTGACGTTTGATCAATAACTTCAAAGGAGATATTGAGCATCATTACCTCCAGGTGGAGTCTCTTCAATTGTGGCAAGCTAGCCACTGGGTAAGAAATACCTTAATTTCATCTGCAGAAAATTACTGTCCAAAAAAGGCCAAATGGATGTGGAATAGTTGATTGCTAAGCTCTGCCAAGACAGATGAGCTAGTCTGTCATAGTTCCTCCTTCACTTAAGGTCTGTCCGATGGTTCTGGGCCAGAAGGCTGAAGACAGATGCTCCAGTGTTATAGGAATACTGGGTATTGTCCAGGCAGTCGGCTATCTCTACAAATTCTATGTTTTGGAATCTAAGTCTTTGTGCTTCCGAACTATTCAGATAATATTTAATTCCTTCTCAGATCTCTGATGGGGTTGAAGACTAGTTGTAGTCTCATGAATGAACTTTAGTTGTTTAACATTAAAGAGAATGTTCTAGGGGCTGGAGAGCACTTACTGTTCTTCCAGGGGTCCTGAGTTCAATTCTCAGGAACCACATGGTGGCTCACAATCATCTGTAATGGGATCTGGTGCCCTCTTCTGGTGTGTCTGAAGAGAGCAATGGTGTGCTCATATACAAAAGAGGATGTTCTAGATTTGAAAGGATAGTTTTCAGATGGTATTACAAGTTAAAATAAAACATAATTGATATGAAATTATAAGGTTTTTGAGTTAGGATAGATAATAATTTATTTAAATTGACAAATACAATGGAGTGGACATTATAAGTGTATATCATACCTTATAATTTGCATAATTGTAATAATTGTGTTCAATTTATATCTGAGAGAAAAGAACTTTTTTAATTGAATAAAAAGGGGGATATGTAGTGGATTTGGTCTAATTCGTCTCGTATTCTAATGTTAATTTTGGTCCCCAGATCTGCTTATACAAGCATGTAGCTTCTGGAATCCTGTCCCCAGTTGGTTCTGATTGGTAAATAAAGTTGCCAACAGTCAATATCTGGGAAGCTGAGAGACAGAGGCAAGACTTGAGAATTCCTGGGCTTGGAACCAGGAGGAGGAGGAGAGAGAGATCCATCATGGCAGGAGAGTGAGGAGGAGAGGAGAGACGTCATGTCTGAGAAGAGTACAGGACAGGGAGGCATGGCCGCATGGGAAGGAGCCAGGAGAGTGTGGCCCAGCTGGGTCCAGGCAACACAGATAGAATATAGTGTTTAGTGAGTCAAAAGTCAGGATTATTGGTGGGAGGTGGGCTAACTGCATGGAGATTCGGCAGTGGCCCAGCTATTTGCTGCTTATGGTCTATTAAAATATATAAAATGCATGGCTCTTTGAGTGTCTTTCATTCAGGAACATAAACCATTGAGGTGGGTACTGAGTCTGCTGCTGGTGTTGATTAAATATTTAATTCAACAGTTTTTAAGAATGGGATGTAGAGAATCCTTAGAGATAAGAGACTTTTGGGAGTACAGAGCACAGCTAGTTTAGATGTAAGATTTTTGGATCATTTGCTTGAGCAGTAGCAGAGAATCTGAACATTGAAAATGCCACGCCAAGCTTTGCCCATTGATCTTTACTGAGGCCAAGCTGTTTGTTGTCCAAGGAGGAAAGTGAGAGAAGGTCAAAAAATGAAAATCAGCAGGTGGAAGTCCTATAAGCTCCGAGAGGGAGGTGAGATTGGCATAAGTGGCCCAGACCAGGCTTAGAGAAGCTGCAGGGCTGAAAGTGGAAGCCCAGATAGCATAGTAGGTCTGCAGACTCCAGGACTAGGTGAGAGAAAGTAGAGAGGACAAGAAACAGTAAATGTCTTTAGTAGAGATGTCCAGAAAGGTGTAGCAGGCCCCAAAGCAAGGGATGCAAGTGACCATGTGGTGCTTGGGAGGATGGAGGAGGCTCTAGGAGCCAGATAGAGGTTTATGGTACAAAGAGAGGACTAGTTACAGCTTGTGGAGGGGAGCCAGCAGAAACTAATGATCTGCATAGACCTTAGGGAGTCAGATCAGTAGCTTGGTTCAGAAAGGCCAAGTT
Source organism: Tokudaia tokunoshimensis (assembly GCA_036184795.1). Lineage (NCBI taxonomy): Eukaryota > Metazoa > Chordata > Mammalia > Rodentia > Muridae > Tokudaia > Tokudaia tokunoshimensis. The sequence continues at coordinate 3,803,465 of BTHU01000015.1, read as the reverse complement.
CCTTGGAAAAGAACTTATATATGCCAACCATAGGGCTTCAACACCAGATGAATTAAAAAAAAAAAACCTTCCTTCTAGGTATGATCTACTGAGAGAGTTCCAGAATAAGACAATATCTCAAAAAACCAAGTAAACACATTTTTGGAACTCTTTATGCAGACCAAGCTGTCCTTGAACTCGACAGAGATCTGCTTGCCTCCGCCTCCTGAGTGCTGAGATTAAAGGCATGTGATACCAAGCCATGCCTGTTTTTTAAATTTTATACAGGACACTGAGCATTCTTTTATAAGAAGATAAAGAATATTTAAAAAGGAATAAATCTTAGATTTAGAAGAATTAAGGGAGTGTCTTAGGTTAAAAATTTATGTTTGCCTACTATTTGTGTAATCACCAACATAGGCAACTCTAGAGGATAGTCATGCTGAAATCTTTTAATAACAGACAGAATTTAGAAAATTGATTTAAGTATATGTCATTAATATAAGTTGCATGTTTATTATGTAATTCAGGGAGGATACATTTATCCCACTGTTTAGGCAGTGGTTCTATAGCAAGTAAAGGTATTGGCCAATGAGAAAACATACAAACAGCATTTAGAAAAATACAGCTATGGCCGGGCGGTGGTGGCGCACGCCTTTAATCCCAGCACTTGGGAGGCAGAGGCAGGAGGATTTCTGAGTTTGAGGCCAGCCTGTTCTACAGAGTGAGTTCCAGGATAGCCAGGGCTACACAGAGAAACCCTGTCTCAAAAAAAAACAAAACAAAAAAAATACAGCTATCATTTAAAATGGTTTGTTTAGTAAAAGGATTTTTTTTTAACTAACTTCATCTCCAACACTGACCCTAACCCAAACCCAATAGCTGTCCATAGTTTTAACCTTAACTCTAGCACTTCCACCAATGCTAACCCTAGCCCTAACTTTATCTAACTAGTACACAAGTTCACGTGTACACAAACATTCATATTACTGCATGGCAAACAGTCACATGTCAACAGATTTCTGAGACACACACACGATCTATCATATGTGATATGTGTCCAGCTCAGATTCACACAGTCCTGCTTCCTGGGAACCTGGTGCTGAAATTGTCAGGGCAGGACTGAGTATAGCTAGGCCAGCACTGGCACAAGATACAGAGATGCTGTTTAGAGTCTGTAGCCAAACTTAGACTGAGGTCAAGGTAGGCAGCAGGATTTGAATCTGAATGTTCCAGAACTAATCTAGGAATTAACTCTAGTTTTGGGTTACTCTGTGAATCTTGGGACAAGTGGCCTTCCTGTACCACGGATTCTTCATCTCTCAAGTGAGGATAATAATTACAAAGTCTACTAAGCATTCTGTCAGAAAATAGATAACAAGTCCTTGGGAGCGCGCTTGGGACATGGTCTGTTCTATAAATAATGGTTGTTACTGTTATTACCCGTATATCATGTTAATATTAGAACAGTGTGCCAAAATTGGGCTGACACCCAGGGCTTCTTTCCAGTGGCTGAGGTTCAGTGACCTTCCAGGTTCAAGTCACATGACCACCCTGAAGGAGGATCTGGGGTTGTCTTTGGCCTTAGGGAGCACGGCAGCTAGGAAAATTCTCCAATGATGAAGCTGATTCCAGAAATTCTCACTCTGTGCAAGGAAAGGACGCATAGGACTCTGCGCTGAGGATGGAGTCAATGCCTATATATATAGTGCACAGCCTCATGGGAAATGTAGTCCATACCTGCTCTGAGCAGGCGCATTAACCCACAAGCTGCACTTTGTGGCTCTGTGTTCGTGTGGGGTTCAGATTTTCAGGCCGACTGAGCAATTATCAACCAATCCGTACATGTGTCGCGGTGTATGTCCACCAGCCGTGCTCCTTTCCTGCTGGCCCCGGGCAACAGAGTTCTAATTCTGTCTCCAAGAAGAATATGTGACTGTGACAGGGTGAGAGCCGACCCTGGCTGTGTGTGGACCACGAGGCTGCCCTGTAGGTTATAGTCCCTAGATTCTGGCAGCAAGACTTGATCAGAAATATGGAGGGTATAAAGCTGCTCACTCCTTCAGGTGATGCTCTAAGGGTCCCCATGGAGACCCTGGGCCTGGAGCCTGAGCAGACAGGTACACCTTTGCTCTTGTCTCAAAGAGTTGTGGATTTACACCTAAGGAGGATAACACTCAAGAGAGGTCGGGCCAGGTTACCTGAAGGAGCATCTCTTGTCTGTTGAGCTTGCTTGGGAGGAAGGGAACAGCCATGGTTTTCCTCCTTAATTGAAGTGTTTGCGACACCGAGAGGCAGAGTTGACGCCTGAGATTGTATTAGACTGTGCCAGATACGTGGTACTCTCCTGCCCTATATCTGCACTGTTGCCTCCGACTTCTGACTCTGCCAAGGGCTTTACTGCAGCTATGATGTAGATAATGCTGGATTATCTTGATTCATTTCTTGATTTGTTTTTCCATCCCCACCCAGCTCAGGACCCTGTTCTTTTTCCCAGAGAGACTCCCCAGGATAAATCAGACTGGAGACTCCTGGAAGCCAGATCTGAGATGAATGGCTTTTCTTCATTTACAAAGAAGATGGCCATATTCCTTGCCTAGCCTTGGATCTGCAGTCTGCTATGGACTCACAATTGGTCACCTGCTTTGGATAGTAGAAGCAGTCCCAGTTAGAGTGCGGATGGTACCTGAATCCCTTCCAGCCAGACTCAATCAGGTAGGCCGCTCAGTTGTGAGAAACTACTGGGATACGCATGCAGGACTCGCCTGGCTTCCTTATATGGCTTCTGAGACTGAACCGAGGTCTACCTGTGCCCTAACTAGCATCTTACCAGCTAAGCTGCCTCTCTGCTCCCAGGGTCTGCCTTTTAGCTGAGTGCTTGGAGCATTTGCATTGACCATTATTAGTAACATGGCTGGGGTTCAGTTGGTAGCCTTGCCAATGTTCTATATCCTGTGCTATTTTGTTTCTGTCTCCAACACTGTTTTGATATTCTCTTGGTGCCTGTGATTTTCCTTTCTTCTTCTTTTTCTTTTCTTGATTGTATACTGGACATTGCAAATTACATTGGTGAATGTTGCTCTTTTTGGGATTCCTTAAATATTTCTAGGATTCACCTGGGAGTAGTAAAAATATGGGGATCAGTTTGTTCCTTAAAGGATGAAAGCAACTGGGGGACAATGTGGTAGATGTAATGCTGCTTGGAATATTCAAGGCAGGAAAGAGTCGATAGAAGTCTGCTTGAGGGCGCCTTGGAACACAAAATTGCTGATACGTACTTCCTTAAAAATAATCATTTCCAGCCTGGAGTTAGTAAATTTTCAATAAAATTGCTGTGTTCTTTGTACTATATATTCAAGGTTTTGTTTTGTTTTTAAATGCTTATTTTTATTTATGTGTATTGAAGATACACTTGGAGGCCAGAAGAGGCCTTCCAACCTCCTGGAGCAGGAGTTACTGGCACTTAAATGGGTCCTGTGAACTAAATTCAAGACCTCTCAAGAGCAGCCAGTGTTCTTAAATGCTGAGTCATCCCTCCAGAGCCCCTAACTTTCAAGTTTAAGTTTTCATGTTTGTAATTCTTGGCCCTGGAAAATAAGACATGCACAATGACTAGGATCAGGTCCCAGGGCCCGTGGATGGTCAGTGTGGCACAGTGTCCATTCAGTCTCACTGCCAAAGCCCAGAATTCAGAGTATGTCACTTCCTGCCCTATCCTCACCCTTCTACATGGTGCTTTCTGCTTCTGAGGCCAGCTGCTGTTCACACTGGGCTCTACAAGGTTCTTAATCTTAGGCTCCCTTGGAACCAAGGACACAGAATCTCTCTTGTCCTAGATGAATGAGAATGTATGTGTCATTTCAGGAACAGGTGACTTTCAAGGATGTGACCATAGATTTTACCCAGGAGGAGTGGGGTCAGCTAGATTCTCCTCCAAAGGCTCTGTATTAGGAGGCGATGCTGGAGAACCAGAACCTTCCTGCCCTTGGTAAGTAACCTCCTCCAAACCCGGATGTCTGCTGTCAGCTTTCTTTCCATGTTAGGAAAGAGTCCTAACTCTTATCAGTGCTTATCAGTTAGGTATCAGTGCTGGTACATCTGGACCAGGGTCCACCATGCCAGAAGAACCCCGAAAGAAGCAGCATCCTGGCTTTGAGCTGTGACTGGTTCCAGAGCCAGACCATGTAACAGGAGGTAAGGTGAGAGCTAGGAGCCTTAGAGCTTTTTCAGATGACAAATGGGAGATATCATGCATGAACTTGAAAGTGTCTGCTGCCATGGGGATCTGTATCTGAGACCCTTCAATGATTTGGAACCCATAGGTTTCATGTTCCTGGTGATGACACCCCCACCCCCTTACAGTGACTTTTCTGTGTTCATGGATTGACATAGCATCAACCCTGCTGTTTTCCCCCTCTCCCTACTCCCCTCAGGAGCAGGGCCTCAACTGCACAGATCAGACATGATTTCCCACCTGGAACGAGGTGAGGAGCCCTGGGGGAACGGAAAGAGGTGAGCATGTGACATTAAAGGGTTAATGGACTTCTCCCTCATGTGCCCTCTCCCCTCCTGGAGGCTCTCCCTGACATAGCTCCCTTTCTTTCCTCAGCCCTTCTGCTTCACCCTGCCTGTTCCTTCCCATACCCCTCCCAGCCCTGTCCTCTCTGCCATATGCTGAGTACCAGCTGTGTGTTAGAGAACACACTGGGCAGGATGGGCGGTGAGAGTGGATGAGGAATATGCATGAGAGAGATAGGAGTCAGGACCTTGTTCAGTGAGAGAGGTGGGAGAAGCAGGAGACTGAGGCAGCACAGGAAGGGGCGGGACAAGGCACATTACATGTCCCATTTCTTGATCTAGGAGAGCCAGGGACAGATCCTCCACAGGAGGCTGGAAAACTTTCCTTATTTCAAAAAAAAAAAAAAATGGGAGGAGGCTTGTTGAGGCAGGATCTCATCCTGGTCTTGAACTCACTATGTGTCTAAGCTTGCCTCAGACTCAAAGTGATCCTCCTGCTTCAGACTCCCAACTGCTGGAATATGTTATAAGCTCTCAGACATTTTCTTTTTAGTGACTTCTCATAGAAAGTTGTTTAATGAACCAGGCAGTGATGGCACATACCTTTAACCTCAGCATTTAGAAGGTAGAGGCAGGTAGGTCTCTTGAGTTTGAGGCCAGCCTGGTCAACAAAGCAAGTTCCCAAGTTCCAGGACAGCCTGGGGTACATAGAGAAACCCTGTCTCAAAACGAAACAAAACAAAACATTGTTTAATTCATCACTTTCAGTGTAATTAACTATATTAGGCCTCAGAAGCCTAATTATTGTGAGAAAGAAACCAAAAGCAAAGTTCTGTGTTCATGGCCAATAGGGCGGTGCCTAGGTATGTGAATACAGAGAGTCCATGGGTATATGGGTACAGAGAGTCCCTGGGTGTGCGGGTACAGAGAGTCCCTGGGTGTGCGGGTACAGAGAGTCCCTGGGTGTGTGGGTACAGAGAGTCCCTGGGTGTGTGGGTACAGAGAGTCCCTGGGTGTGTGGGTACAGAGAGTCCCTGGGTGTGTGGGTACAGAGAGTCCATGGGTATATGGGTACAGAGAGTCCCTGGGTGTGCGGGTACAGAGAGTCCCTGGGTGTGCGGGTACAGAGAGTCCCTGGGTGTGCGGGTACAGAGAGTCCCTGGGTGTGTGGGTACAGAGAGTCCCTGGGTGTGCGGGTACAGAGAGTCCCTGGGTGTGTGGGTACAGAGAGTCCCTGGGTGTGCGGGTACAGAGAGTCCCTGGGTGTGTGGGTACAGAGAGTCCCTGGGTGTGCGGGTACAGAGAGTCCCTGGGTGTGTGGGTACAGAGAGTCCCTGGGTGTGCGGGTACAGAGAGTCCATGGGTATATGGGTACAGAGAGTCCCTGGGTGTGCGAGTACAGAGAGTCCCTGGGTGTGTGGGTACAGAGAGTCCCTGGGTGTGTGGGCTTGTTCCCTTCTGTATGCCATCTTTCTCTTCATAGTCCCAGTCCCCAACCTGCCACAGGCACTGGTAACCACAGTCCCAAAGTCTGGACTCTTGTTTCTGGCCCCAGTTTCTTTTGCTTTCTTTGCCCCCTCTTACCAAAATTACATTTTTAACTAACACTTTTGTATGTCTAACATATGAGTTCCCTGAAAATTAGGATATAGAGAGAAATACTGAAATCCCACCTAGGTTTTCTTTCCTCCAGGACACAGTTCTTACTTTACTGTTTCTTCCATTGTCCTTCAGGCAGCCTCTACCTGTGTGGTCACTGTGTCTACATGCTCAACCATCTTCAGAGTGCAGATACTGGGGCAAATTATGTCTGTCCTGCACATGAGTGCAGACTTGTGTTCTCATCTTTATCCCTTGCACAGCACAGCACAGCACAGCACAGCACAGCACAGCACCCATTCCACAGTGTTACTATTGTCTAGGACAGTGATTCTCAACCTTCCTCATGCTGTGACCCTTTAATACAGTTCCTCAGGTTGTGGTGACCTCAACCATAAAGTTATTTCTGTTGCTACTCCATAACTGTAATTTTGTGACTCTTATGAATCATAATGTAAACATCTGTATTTCTGATGATCTTAGGTGACCCCATGTGAAACGGTCATTCATACCCACAAGGGGGTCGTGACCCACAGGTTGAGAACCACTGATCTAGGGTCTCAGACATCGTCTAAGGATAAGTTGAATTCATGAGGGGATGTGTGTGTAAAGTAACCACAGCATTTGCTTAAGAGATCTCGGCCTCCCTAAGTGTCCTGGAAGCAGGCCCTGAGGTCCTGAGAGCTGTGTGCAGGTATACTGTACCCACACATTGTATCATACAAGCTGCAAGATTTGCTTGGTGCTTGCTGTGCACTTGGCAACCTTACTTTCCTCACCATGAGTGCATAGTGCTCCCCATATGCAGGGGACTGCCCTCCCATCAGCCCTGAGTGTTGCCCCTCCTTTCCTTCTGAATTGGACCCTTGTTTTCCCAACCTTACCAACTTTAGTACCACCTGCATGCAGTGTGGTGATCACCTGGACAGTCCCTTACTTCAAAACGTTGGAGCATCAGTCTTCAGCCTTCTGGCCCAGGATCATCTGACAGACCTAGAGAAACAAGATATTTAGGACTAGCCTATTCTGTCTTGGCAGAACCAAGTTGTCCTAGCCTGTAAATGTGTCCTTTCTTTGGACAGTATTATGTCTGCAGATGAAAGGAGGCAATTCTTGCCTAGTGGCTGTCTCACCACAACAGGAATAACTCATAGATGCTAAATATCTTCTTTGGATCCAAGACAGGGAAAGCTGTCAGGAGCAGACCTGTCTCAACAACAAGTGAATAAATAACCTTAAATGTCACATTCTGTGGGTTTCTGATGTTTTTGAAAACCAACTATCTATGTAAAGAAATCTGGACTGTTTCAGTTAAATACTCTCAGCTATTTCTAATTAAAATCTTGAAAACATCCTAACAATAAACTCAGAGCCCTGAATTTGCTTTTTGGTCCTAAACTCACAGGCTCAAGCATCTCAGATCAGGTTAAAATAACAGTTATAGAAGGACTGTGCCTAATCCTTGTACTTACAAAATTTTGTATCAATAGAAGAAATTTATACCAATAAAACCCTTGATTTTGCATCAAAATAAATTATGTACCACTTAAGAAATTATGACTTCAGCTTAGTAACAATTAGAGATTTCTACCAAAGAGGTTATGGCTATGCAATCAATTCTAACTATTCCTCCCTGTTCCAAATATGACCATTTCTACATTCCCTAAGACAACCTATTATAATCCAGCACCAAACCCCAGGGAACTGGGTTGATGACTCTTCATAACTTCTTCAAGCTGAATATGGGCGTTGAGATATTATGAAGGGGGGGTAGGGAAAATGGGATTGATTAGTCTCTAATGTCTGTGTCCTGACTGGATCTGACTGAGTCCAGGACATCAGCAGGTCAGTTCAGCATGTCTGATGAGGAGATTAACCAAAGCTGTGTATTCTGTAACATACAAGTCTCAAAACAAAATTTTAGTATCATCAAGTTAACTTTTCTGTTTGATTCTCTGGAATCTAGTCCTCTGGAGGTCTCCCTTCATCATATATGACCCATATAACTCTGGAAGGTATAAATACCTTAATCACCCTTTCCAAAAACACAAAGATAAAACCTTTTTCCAAAATCAGCCAGTAATCAGAAAACCCTTCATTTAGACCTCTCCCCCAGAGGAATAATATAACCACAAAACACAAAATCAAAACAATCTAAAACAAATGAAGTAAACTAAGATACTGTATGTGCTTATATTATTTAGGCCTTTCCTACCTTGCCAAGCAGGAGAAGACACTCAAGATTCCCGTAGAGCCCACGTTAGCAGGATGTGAGCTTCCTGTGGCTGGTTAAACAATCTATACCATCTTTCTATTGGGCTCTCTGCCCAGAGCAACAGCCATATTTTATTACTACCTGTATGATATCTGTCTGTTGAACTCTCTACCTGGAGCCACAGACATTGATAATTAGTACCTGTTCAAAGCGGGCAATGGTTATCACTGCACTCTCTACTCTGGAGTCAGTGACTAATATTCCCTATCTAGTTCCAAACCACAGTCGAAATTTCCCATGTGATTCGGACAGAATCTGAATATAAATCTATCCTAAAAGCAAATAATCCTAATTTTAAATTCACAGTTTAATCCCTCTGCCCCAAGAAGTAGGCGAATTCCATTCTTCTCCTAACTCAGAGCAGCCCCATAATTTCCCACAGCAGGGGTCTTCAGCACTGCTAGCAGTTTCTTTGTTTCAACTCCTGTACTTGAGTCATGTGACTCATTTTTAGTGATACCCAGTTACTCACTTAACAAAATTAAAAATAAAGATAAAACTCTCAGGCTAGTGATTTTAAATTTCTAGTGAGTTCTTGCCCAAATGTTGGTTTGCCATCTGTTGGGGGAAATATTAAAAAATGATCCCACCAACTCTCCAGCCCCACTGGGTCACAGGGTCCAGGCTGGGTGAACTCATCTCGATGGTCTCTCTACCTGCCAACTCTCCGGCATGCCTCTCCCCCCCAGTGCCTCTCGCTACTACACAATGCCCCGCACACCTCACAGTCAGCCATTACCCGGTCACTCACAGTCACTCAATTACCCGGTAGAATTAAAACTCTCAAAGCTTATAGTTAACCAATCAGATTTATGTATCAATAAAATCACAATTTACAAGATGCCAATACAATAATTTCAGAGCCAATTGATAATGATAAAAGCTTCATCCCGATTAATCTAACCTTGTGATATCATCACACCAACCTCTCTTCTCCTCTCTCCCTCTCTCCTGAGATGCTCCCAGTCTCCCTCAGTCTTAGCTCTGCCTCCCTTTTCCCTGTCCAATCACAGGCCTCTTGCTGCCCTAATATGATTGGATGGGGAAAATCCTGCAACACCACCCATTTGCAAATCTTCACTGGCCACCCAGGTTTGAGCATGACCAGGTTCTCCTTTCTCTGTCCTCCTTCCTGCCACCTTCTTGAGTCTGAGGTTTCCTGTTCATATTCATAACTGCAATGCCAGTCTCAAGGCTGGTTTTGCTAAGTTACTCTTTCTGGCCTCCTGGATCGCACACAGAGCCATCCTTAATGTTCCCCTTTATAGTAATACTACTCACCGTGTGGCGAGTGGGCCTCCCCAGGACTCTCTGCCTCAGACCCTCTTCACATGCCCTGATTGCCTCGAAGGGTCACTCTCTTTGCATTTACCCCTCACACCCTCACTTCCACTCTTGCCTGTGTACCTCAGCACCGGCCCTCTCCTGAGCATCCTGATATAACTGCCGGCTCTTTACCCTTTGGGAGCCAATTCTGACTGTTCCCCTCCTCTCTGTAGTTGAGAACCCCTATACTATATTGAGAGCTTGTGGAGAAGATAGACTTAGAAAGTAAGTCTCTCAACAGCACAGAGCCCACCCCAGTAGTGGAAAACCCTTTTTGGAGTCCTAGCGCAGATAAGCAGGTGCAACCCATCTAATTTGGTTGTCTGGTCTCCTCCAAGAGAAAATGCAACTTTTTGTATGGTTGTTTTATTTTTGTTTTTTGAGACAGGGGTCTGTCTCTCTACACAGCCCTGGCTGTCCTATGCTTCCTATGTAGACAGACTAGTCTAGAACTCACAGAGATTTAACTGCATCTGCATCCTGAGCAGTGGGATTAAAGGTGTACACCACCATGCCAGGCCTATTTCTTGTATCTTTTTGAGAAACACTGTTATATCTCAAACTAAACTCCTGCAGAATAAGGTGAGAGCTTCTCAGGTCAGAGAAAACGTAGTGGAATTGCTCCTGAGGAGTCAGATAAAGCCCAATGTGCAGAGGTCAGAGATGAACAAGGAGAGTGAGGTTGGGGCAACCCTTGTTTACATGTACTACCTCACAGGGTAGCTCCACAGATGATATCCTAGGAGGCAAACCCAACAAGAGGTTTGCTCCATTTCTGATGTGTTCGAGCACCTCCGGCTTTTGGGAGGGCATGCTGAGGAGGGCGGTGAGGCAGTCTTCTTTCCCCTGAGGCACCACAGAACTGCTGGATCACATTTTTAGACATGAGTTTATACCAGTGCAGTCGGTGGGTGGATGTGTCTGTGACTGAATTAGCTCCTGATCTCCAGACCTCCTGATCCTTATCTCAGCCCTCAGGGATTGATTTGGAGCCTGGCTAGGTCTTCAGCTGGAAGAGTTCCTTTGGCTGTTCACCCTACCTGGGCTCTCTGCTTTTGTGCCTTTGGAGTTCCGGGTGCTTTTTGGTTTCTACTTAATTTTCTGGTTTACCTTCATCTCCAGGCCAGCAACCCAGTCTGAGTTCCAGGGCCGTGCTTATGCTGACATACAGAAAACCCCTGCTTCAATCTCTTACAGAGTGGAAGGTGGAGCCTGAGATGATGGAGGAGGGCATTTACCATACAGGGCTGTCTCAGGCTTTGATTCTGAGGCAGCTGAAGAAGCCAAGTCAGACGGGAGCCAGCCCAGGTAGTGTCCTGGCCTGGGAGCTGCAGGATGACACTGCACTGGGGAGCAAGGCTGTGCTGTGGAAGCCAGCACCTATTGCCAGCAGGGGCGACCTCATAAAGGAGAGCCTTGGCAGCCACAGTGGGACTGAGGAGGCTGTCCCTCTAGGGTGCCCCTTCTCCTCTAAGCAAGGCACTCCCACAGAACACTCATCTGCCAGATGCAGCAAGACATCCAGTCCACAAAGGGACTGCCTCAGAACCACCAACGAGCACACCAACCGCCAGGAGAGCCCAGGCGGTCTGAGAAGGCCTTTTTCTTCAGCGCGTGCATCAAGGACTTCGACCGCCACTCATTCCTCGACGTGCACCAGCACATCCACACGGCGACAAGACACTCAACAAAGCCACTCAAGTGCGGGGACTGTGCCAAGTCCTTCCACGGCCGCGCGCACCTCGTCCTCCACCAGAGGGCGCACGCAGGCGACAAGCCCTTCAAGTACTGCGAGTGCGGCAAGGCCTTCAGCCAGACCCACTGTCTTACCGAACACCAGATGGTTCACTCCGGAGAGAAGGCTTTCAAGGAAGGCTTTCTGCTGGAACTCACACCTGGAGCTCCAGAGCTTGCTGTGTGGGAAGCCTCTCTTTTCTTTTCTTTACTGAATATATTCTTCATTTACATTTCCAATGTTATACCCTTAACTGGTTTCCCCCTCCCAGAAAACCCCCAACCCATCCTCCCACCCCCTGCCTCCAAGAATATGCCCCTCCACCCAACCCACTCCCACCCACCCACCCACCCCCACCCCACCCCCCGATTTCCCCACACTGGGGCATCTACCGAGCCTTCACAGGACAAGGACCTCTCTGAGAAGAAGCTTTTCACCGTCCGGTTCAATAGGTGCCCGCTGAGCACCATGCCTGGCAGCCTGCTGGATGCAGGGAACACCGAGGCGAGTGGCATGGGCCCCATTAAACACTTTGGGCATAGCAAACTGTACATGATACAACCTCCAGCTGATAGAACCTGCCCCCTGGAGAACAAATCTGTCAATCAGGGTGACACCCTCTGGTTGCTTCCCCACTCCCCCAAGCTCTAGACTCTCAGAGCCAGACTGCTGTCCCTCCAGGTGGAAAGACCTGACTTGGCCTTAAGGTAGTCTCTCACAAGCCATCCCTCCTACTGGATATGGTCATGGCCAGAGAAGGGATGAGCCTTGGGAGAGATTTGACGTTGTCCCACCCGCATGCCTTCCATAGTGGGGTTATTGTGAGACAGAGTTTCTTGTTGCCTAGGCTGGTTGGTCTCACCTCTGACACCCAGAGATTACAGGCATGTGTGTGCCACCACACCTGGCTTATGTGTTGCTGGGATTGAGTCAGGGGCTTCATGTATGCCAAGCAAGCACCAGACCAACCGAGTCATTTCCCCAGCCTGCAACAGTCTGTCTGTCTGTCTGGTTTGTTTTGTTTTGAGACAGGGACTCTAGGTAGCACTGTCTGTCCTGGAATTCGCCTCGTAGAGCAGAGTGCCTCTGCTTCCTGAATGCTAGGGTTAAAGGCATGCGCTTTCACACTCAGATAATAAATGTGCTTTTGTTAGAGAGAGAGAGAGAGAGAGAGAGAGAGAGAGAGAGAGAGAGAGAGAGAGAGAGAGAGAGAGGAGAAGGGGAGAGGAGGGGAGGGGAGGGGAGCGGAAAGAGAAAACATATGAGTGGAGAGGCAGTATCCTGGAGGTGTAGCTCAGTTATAGAGCAAGCCAGGGAAAGAAGGCCCTAGACTGACTGCAGATTCATTTGTGAGGGGGATCTTAAACTCGTCCTCCTGGTTCTTCCTCCCAGCTCCTCGGTTAAAAGTGTGCACCGTCAAGCTCAGCTTAAAAAAGATGGGTGAGATTTATCTCAGCTATAGAGAACTTGCTTAGTAAGCACTGGTTTGGGTGCTAGCATGAAAGAAACATCTGAACAGCTGTAGTTTATGATAAATTTGCCTCTTAAACTTGGATGTGCTGCCTTCTGCTGTGCTCCCTGTGGACTTTTAAATTTCTTTAAGTATACTTTAGCCTCTATTCATGTAGAGAGCCATATTGGGGTGTCTTGTCACCTGGCAGGAACTTGACATTGACCAAGGTGAAGTTCCTCTCCCCGCTTCTGAGCGAGGAAATTTCTGTGCTAGTCACAATCCTGCTCCACCTAGGGTGGGGTGAAGGTGAAGTTCTTTGTTCCTCCAGGTCCTGAATTAAGCAGGTGACCCGCCCAGCTGCCCCAGCAGTAGAGCCAAGCCGGTGAACAGCCAGACCAGTTCTGCAGACCTGGTTCCAGCCTTTGGGGTTGGGGGGGGGAGGGCTTTTTCTCCCGCCTATATATATTTGGAAAAGTCCATTAAACTTTGAGCCTTGAACAGGAAATACAGCCTTGGCTTCATATTTCTCTTGTCACCCCGTCATTTTTTATTCCCAGCTCTCCATCCAGAGAACCTGATAACCTGTTCCAATGAAACCGCAGGTGTTCATGCACATGTGTGCATGCGCATGTATGATAACACATTTGTGGAGGACAGAGGTTAACACTGGGTATCTTCTGTTGATCTCCACCATTTTTAAAAAATTTTCACTTACAGGCTACAAAGCCTGCTCTTCCTATAACTCTGGCTCTGTGAGCAACTTCCAAGGATACCTCTATGCATATGTACATACCCACACCTAAAAACATATGCATACACGTATATAACAGAATAAAAAATTTGAAAATCTTTGCACAGGGACAGTGTGTGCTCTGTCTTGCAGATGGAGGTCAGAGGAGCCCTGGCTATACTGGAAATTGCTCTATAAACCATGCTGGCATCGAACTCACAGAGATCTGTGAGATCTCTCTGCCTCCCAGTGCTGGGACTAAAGGCTTGTGCCACCATGCCCAACTCAGAAGACAGCTTTGAGGAGTTGGCTCTTATTTTCCAACCCCTTTCTGCTACTGTGATGTATACAAAGGCAGAAATCCTTGGGGAAGAAAAAGAATACTGGAATTATAGACTGTGCCATGTTCCGCTTTTTACAAGGATTCCTGGGTCATGAAGCTTGCATGGCTAGTACTGTTATCCACTGAGCCATCCCTGATTGATTGATTGATTGATTGATTGATTGAAACACAGTCTCTCACTGAGCTTCGCATTTGAAGAAAGAGAAGTTAAATGGGGAGCAGAAGAAACTGCCGTGTGGGGATGAAAGGCAGGTGCTATTATGCCAAGCAGACCATTCTTATTTTATTTTAAAATAAATTTAAAAAATCTCATGGGCCGGGCAGTGGTGGCACACACCTTTAATCCCAGAGGCAGGCGGATTTCTGAGTTCGAGGCCAGCCTGGTCTACAGAGTGAGTTCCAGGACAGCCAGAGCTATACAGAGAAACCCTGTCTCAAACAAACAAACAACAACAACAAAAAAAAAAACCCAAAAAAAAAAAAACAAAAAAATCTCATGGGCCCTGGACACTGTAAATCTGCTCTCTGATATTGTTAATTTAAGCTGAAAGTAGCATTACATTTTATTTGCACCATAGACAGTTGATAATGTGTATGTGTATCTGTCTGTCTGTCTGTCTAGGGTGAGTGTGTATGTCTATGTGTCTTTGTGAGGGTACACGTGTGTGTAAATGTGTGAATATGCACCTATGTGTCTTTGTGAGGGTACACATGTGTGTGTAGATGTGTGAGTATGCATCTGTGTGTCTCTATATGTGAGGGTGCACCTGTGTGTGTCTATGTGTGAGAGTGCACCTGTGTGTGTCTATGTGTGAGAGTGCACCTGTGTCTATGTGTGAGAGTGCACCTGTGTGTGTCTATGTGTGAGAGTGCACCTGTGTGTGTCTATGTGTGAGAGTGCACCTGTGTGTGTCTATGTGTGAGAGTGCACCTGTGTGTGTCTATGTGTGAGAGTGCACCTGTGTGTGTCTATGTGTGAGGGTGCACCTGTGTGTGTCTATGTGTGAGGGTGCACCTGTGTGTGTCTATGTGTGAGAGTGCACCTGTGTGTGTCTATGTGTGAGAGTGCACCTGTGTGTGTCTATGTGTGAGAGTGCACCTGTGTGTGTCTATGTGTGAGGGTGCACCTGTGTGTGTCTATGTGTGAGGGTGCACCTGTGTGTGTCTATGTGTGAGAGTGCACCTGTGTGTGTCTATGTGTGAGGGTGCACCTGTGTGTGTCTATGTGTGAGAGTGCACCTGTGTGTGTCTATGTGTGAGAGTGCACCTGTGTGTGTCTATGTGTGAGAGTACACCTGTGTGTGTCTATATGTGAGGTTTCACCTGTGTGTGTCTATATGTGAGGTTTCACTTGTGTGTGTCTCTATGTGAGGGTGCACCTGTTTGTGTCTCTGTGTAAGGATGCACCTGTGTGTGTCTCTATGTGAGGGTATACCTGTGTGTGTCTATGTGTGAGAGTGCACCTGTGTGTGTCTATGTGTGAGAGTGCACCTGTGTGTGTCTATGTGTGAGGTTTCACCTGTGTGTGTCTATGTGTGAGAGTGCACCTGTGTGTGTCTCTATGTGAGGATGCACGTGTTTGTGTCTCTGTATGAGGATGCACCTGTGTGTGTCTCAATGTGAGGGTATACCTGTGTGTGTCTATGTGTGAGGGTGCACTTGTGTGTGTCTGTGTGAAGGTACACATATGTGTGTCTCTGTGTGAGGGTGCACCTATGTGTCTCTATATCTGAGAGTGCACCTGTGTGTGTCTATATGTGAGGGGGCATTTGTATGTCTATGTGGGAGGGTACACCTCTGTGTGTCTATGTGTGAGGGTGCACAAATGTGTATCTATGTGTGAACATGTGTGCTTGCATCTGTGGTAGACAGAGTTGACTTTCATTGTCTTCTTCACTTGATTTCTACCTTAGTTTTGGAGCCAGGGTCTTTCACTGAGCCTGGAGCACATTTGTTGGCTCCATTAGCAAGCTCTTCTCTACCCTGGCACTAGGAACACAGGCAAGCACTGTAATGCCTGCTTTTTTGTTTTGTTTGATTTGGATTGGTTTTGAGTTTTAGAGACAGGATTCTTTGTGTGACCTTGGCTGTCCTGCAACTCCCTCTGTAGATCAAGCTGGCCTCAAACTCACAGAGATCTGCCTTCCAAGTGTGGGGATTAAATATATGTACCACCATGCCCAGTCAAGGGTTTTATTTATTTTTTATTTTATTTCTTTTTTTTTTTTTTGGTTTTTCGAGACAGGGTTTCTCTGTGTAGCCCTGACTGTCCTGGAACTCACTTTGTAGACCAGGCTGGCCTCGAACTCAGAAATCCTCCTGCCTCTGCCTCCCAAGTGCTGGGATTAAAGGCGTGCACCACCACCGCCCGGCAAGGGTTTTATTTTTAATTACATGTATGTGTGTGCTTCTGTGTGAGGGTTTGTGCACACTCACATATGGACACACACAGGTGCACCCTCACACACAGAGACACACACAGGTGCACCCTCACAGAGACACACACAGGTGCACCCTCACAGAGACACACACATGGCTGCAAGTTCAGGCAGCTGTAGAGGTTGTAAGAGGGAGCTGGGTCCCTGCAGCTGAGTGTGAGCTGCCCAGTGTGGGTGCTTCTGAAGACCAGCAAGCATCTTAAGCACCGAGGGATCCCCCAGCATCAGGGTTTATTTTTATCACACTTCTCTTTTGAAAATTGTTTGGATCTGCTTCTTTATCCTTTTTCCTGTTAATCTTCCTGTATTCTTAAATCTGTTTCTAACCAGTCCCCTTCCCACATCGAAGGAAAAATATGTATACTGAAGAAATTTAAGAAAGATCAAATTTATAAGAACAAAAATAGCATTCAGCATCAGCTCCTGGGTTATTGTCTGAAGACTTGGGATGGTGGACATCCACATACATTTCCTTGTAGCTTTTTTTCTTTGCAACTAGACAGGCATTCTCTTTCCCTCTCTGCCCCCCTCCCTTCCTTCCTTTCCTTCTTTTAAAAATTGTTTTCTTTTTTTTTTCTTTCTTTCTTTCTTTCTTTCTTTCTTTCTTTCTTTCTTTCTTTCTTTCTTTCTTTTTGAGACAGGGTTTCTCTGTGTAGCCCTGATTGTCTTGAAACTCACTCTGCAGATCAGGCTGGCCTTGAACTACCAAGTACTGGGATTAAAGGTGTGCATCACCACCTCCTGGCTGACATTTTCTATTAAAAGGAAATAAGGGCTGGGCAGAAGTGTCAGTGGGTAAAATGCTTTTTGCCATGCAGGTATGAAGACCTGAGTTTGCACATCCAGAATCCATGTAAAAGCCAGGTGTAGTGGATAGGTGTAAGCCCAGCTCTGAGCAGAACAGGAACCAGTTGGTCCTTGAAGCTTTCTGGCCAGTCAGTCTAGCTAAACTTGTGAGACCCTGTGGTTCTGAGCTGCCATGTGGGTACTAGGAATCAAACCCAGGTCCTCTGGGAGAGCAGCCAGTGCACTTCCTACCAAGCCATCTCTCCATCCATGGAAATCTGGCTTGAAAAATAAAGTAGAACCAGATGTGGTGGTGCAGCCTTTAATATCAGCACTCAGGAGGCCGAGGCAGGAGGATCTCTGTGAGTTTGAGGCCAGACTGGTCTACAGAGAAAGAGCTCCAGGCCAGTCAGAGCTCTATAATGAGACCTTCTCAAAATAAACAAATAATGTAGAAAGCCATAAAGGAAGACACCCGGTGTCTCTCCACAAGCATGCACACACTCAAATATGTACACAGATACACACACAAATTATGGGATCTGGAGAAATGGCACAGAAGTGCCAACATAAAACCCTGAGTTCTAGTCCCCAAAGCACACACACCCTCCAAGCACTGAATCAGGGAGGAACAGGAGGATCTCTGAGCCTTGTTGGCTGCCAGCCTAGCTTCAGAATTCATAAGACACCTTGTCTTGAAGGGAAAAGGCAGAAAGTGATAGAACAAGGCACTTGTCCTCTTCTGGCCTCTACAAATGAACACACGGGTGCACACACTCATGCATACACATACGCCAAACACACATACCACAAAACTATTAGAAATTAAGGTTAGTGACACATGCCTATGTTCAGATCCCCAGCACCCACATAGAAATCCAGGACTGGTAACATGGTTGTAATCCCAGGGACTGGGGCAACAGAGAGAGAAGGAGCCCTGGGCTTGTAGGTCTAGCTGAGGTCTTTCTCTAGGACACAGGGCTCAGCTATAAGGCTGTGCTGAGTGGTGAACCCCAGGGCTCTCCTGTCCCCCAACTTGTCAGTGCTGGAATCTCAAGCATGCCTATTACAAGCCTCCTTGTGTGTGAGCATTGGGTATCGAGCTCAGGTCTTCATGTTTGTGCAGTAAGCACTTTACCAACTGGCCTATTTCCTCAATTTCTAAAGCTGGATAAACAAGCAGAGGGCAAAGACATGAGGAAAAGATGGTCCACAGCCTAGAGTTCCTTGTGTTTTACCTCCTGCCTTAATGTGAGTTCCAAGTTCCAGTTCACAGGAGTAGGAATTGGAAACTCACTTGATGAATCCAAGAAACTATCCCAAGCCCAATTCTGATGCTGGGAAGAATTCCAGAAAGGTCCTCAGAGGGTCACTGGTTTCCAGGTCACTGTCAGGAGGAGCCCCAGACTCTCAGTAGAAATTTCTCTCAATGTTCTAGAAGTGAAAACCTTGAAGAACCAGGGGTTGTGTGCATACAGGTGGATCTCTAAATTTGAGACAAGCCTGGTCTACATAGTTAGTTCCAGGACAGTCAGGGCTCAGAGTAAAACCTTTCCAGTCTCAAAAAAAGGAAAACGTTGCAGGATGGGTGGCCTGGGACGTGCTCTAGCAATGACAAGCCCCTTTGGCTCACCAGGCAGATACAATTATTTCATAACCCTGGCTGGTTCTCTCCACACTAAAAGGAGAAGCTGCCTCTGACCACCACAGCACACAGTGGCATCTTGTGCCTGCACTGTGATGTGCACACACATCACATAACACTATAATTATTTTTAGGTTTAAAACCATAGGCCTAGCAGAAGGTGAGTCTGGGGGGTGCCCTCAAGGTGAGTAGTGTGACCCTCACCCCAGCTCACCTCTCTTGTGTCTCACTTCCCTGTGTTCTCCTGTCCTTGCCACTCTCATATCCCACCAGACCACTAGCATCCTGTTACAGCATTCTTCGAGCTTCTCCTCTAGCTGGTTATTGCCAACTAAAAGCCTGAGCCTGGGACACACACCCCTCCCCCCCACCACCACCTCATTGTCCTCTCCTAGCAATATAAACAGTTGGGTTATTTTTCTACTAGAACACACTCATTTCTGCTCCAGATGTTGCTGGGTTTTACCACTAGATGGCACCATCAGAATATTTCTACCTTGCTAACAATAGACTTTAACATGTTCCCATCTCCAGTCCTAAAATAGCAAGGGTGGGTGTCCTGCCACACAAGGGACAGCAGTGTGACTGACATGCCAAATGCCATGCCTCAGAATGAATGCGATAAACACGTGTGTTTTAAAATGTACAGAAAAGCAGTAATAAAAAGGTACTATAAACTGGATGTTGTGGTACACACCTTTAATCCCAGGAGGCAGAGGCACAGTGCAGCTCTGTGAGTTCGAGACCAGTCTAGACTACACAGGATTCCAGGACAGCCAGGGCTACATAGTAAGACCCTGTCTTTAAAAATACTGAGGAGGTTGGGGGTGGGGTGGAGAAATGAGTGAGCAATTAAGAGTTCCAGCTGCTCTGACTGAGTTTGAGTCTCACCGTCCACAATGGTAGCTCACAGCCATCTATTTTAACTCCTGTTCCAAGGGATTCAACACACTCTTCCACAGGCACCAGGTGAACATTCATACACATAAAATGAGAATTATTAAGCCACTAAACACAGTTTAGGAACATATATTCCTTACTTACGAACATGGTTTAGTTGGTAGAGAGCTTGTCTGGCTTGAACAAAGTCCTGAGCTCAATTCCTAGCACTGTATAAACCAGGCATGGTGAATGATGTGAATCTCAGCAGCTGAGGGTTAGGGTATCAGAGTCTCATGTCATCCTCAGCTACAAAGCTAGTTCAAGGCTAGCCTGGGCGACATGAAACACCATCTAGGGGAAGAAAAAAGCCACTGGGGTCCCATGTTGCTGTGTGCAACAAGAAGCTCCATACCACTGTGTTCACTGATCCCTCTGTACCCACCCACCCCCAGTAGCCACACTAGACGGAGGTCGCTGGAGCTTCAATGACTAAGAAGGCCCATTATTCAGCCCATGTCTTTGCAAAGATAAGAAGACCTGTTACACTATCCCCTTCAACTTTCTCTTCCCTCTGTCCCCCTTGTTTTGTCATTGTTGCTTGCTTTGTTGGTTTTGGGTTTTGGATTGAACCAGGACACTGCATGCTGCAGAGGGGTGTCTCTCAATGTTTTTGTCGGGTGACAGTGGTGTAGATGTTGCAAGTTTAGATGCAATCTCCTGAGTGTGGTGGAACCCTGGGTATGGGTTGACATTTTGTCTAGTACAATGTTATGTGTTACAGAGGACATGTTTGGTGAGTGTGTAGCATGTTTGTCTCGTGTTTCTGTGTGTAGTGAGGGATCAGAACTTGTCTTTTTTTTCATTGCACCATGAATACACACAATTGTGTGTATGCCTGCATCACAGAACTTGGTTTCCATGTGCCAGGTAGCCCATGTGGTTCATATGATATGATGTGATATGATATATGATTCTTTCACCATGTCTGAAGTGCATGTGTTGTAGGGTGTCTTGTGTTCCCATGTCTGTTGGATTTGTTGTGTATCCTCTGCCCTTTCTTTGTGTGTTTTGAGGGCTGACAGTCCTCTCTGCATTACTGTGACTGTCTAGGCATGTGTGTGTCAGGGTATGTGTCCCTTGGTCTGCATGTGCAATGCTGTAGTACATCTGTATTGGACATGAGGTCCATTTCTGTCTAGCAGATGGTGTGCCTAGGTGCCTCTGTGTACCCCAGGGAATTCTGGAGCCATATGATTATTTGTCTCTTTTAATTTGGATGCAGTTATATGTAGGATACATGCTGCTGTGTGTTTGTCCTGTGTTTCTGGGCCACACTGGTTTGTCATACATGTGCGTGTTTTGCATTGTGTTGATATTCCTGTACATCTAGTGGCAAAAGTATGTATGCCACAAGATAGCAACTGCTGGTGTGTGTGCATGTATAAGCTGTCTGGCATAGCCTGGCCTCTCTGAGTGATGTGCGCTACATCCTGCTGGGAACCAGACAGAGCCCAGGCCCCTCTCCAGTCCCCACATTCCTTTGTGCTCTGTGCTACAAAAAAATATTTGCGTTTTCCACGACTCATAATTTTTCCTCCTCAATCACTACCAGATGTGAGCTCTGTGGTCCCCGTCCCCATGGCAACAGAGGTTTCAGCAGCCGTGGTTCCCTTTTGTGGCGCCTGCCCTGGGAGCTGGCACTAGTGCAGGTCCAGAGGGGGTGGGGAGTACTGGGTGGTGAAAGACATTTAAGGGGAACTCTCCTAGGGGACAGGCGGCAGGGCTGGCTGATGATGGGGAGCACTGGTCTCTGTCCAGGAGGGGCCCACAGAGAGGCTTCTGCAGGTCAGGCTTTCTGGACAGTGGGAGGAGAGGTCCCAGGCCAGCACTGAGACATTCCTGACCTGCCTAGATCATACCAGCATAAGGAATTGAGTGAGAGGCCATTGTGGTGGGATGGCTTTGTAGGCACACAGAATGGGCAGGAGTGGGGCCTAGCAATGTTCCACTCTCTACTGACTGTCCTGCCTTGGCCTCTGCTGCTTTCTGCCTGACACTGAGCCTGACTTCCGCCCCAGCGGCTAGTATGACTTGGTGCCTCAGTGGCTCAGAGGCCAATCCAGCCACAAGACCACAGCAGGAAGGTGCCTTGCTGGCCAAGGGAAAGCATCTGGCAAAGAGACAACAGGGCTTCCAGCCACATGTTGCCCAGCCAGGCCAGCTTGAGGCACTGTCCATCAGCTGCTCTGGACGCTGTCTCCATTCTGGTGGCTGAATCCCTGTATGGGACCAAAGCTGACCTCGAAGTAAGTAGTACCTGGTCAGAGAGAGACCAAAGAGAGGCCCTGAGCTGCCAACACTGGAGACACTTGAAGCTAGGAAGATGTTGGCAGAGTGAAATTTTAAGCTGGGCATAAGCAGACAGGAGAAAGTGCTGGAGAGTTGGCTCTGCAGCTGAGAGCTTTTTTTTTTTTTTTTAAATCAGATGCTCAGCATCCTCATGGCTTCACACTTGGAAAACTAGGGCAGAAGTTCAAGATCATACCAGAATTGCAATATGAGGCCCTGGTTCAACAACAACAAAAGATACTAGCAACAGAAAGAGAGTCTGCTGGAGGAGGGGGCTAGAAGGGACCAGAACAGACAGCTTTCAGAAACTAAGAAGGTCAGTGGGAATGCTGAGGAACATAGGTCCAAGGCTCAGTTAGGAGCCTGCCGGGAGACATGAAGGAGCTAGGGTGTGGTGGGACAGACACAAATGGCTCCAGAAGGCCAAGCAGGCTGTCTTCCCTCTATTCCCCTCCTGCAGCATGTGGAGATGAGGTAGGAAGGTTTTTATTCAGGACATGGTACCTGAGGGAGCAAGCAGGCTCTGTGCAGAGACAGGCTGCTTTGTGAGGCCTGGCTGGAGTCTGGGCCCACTCTCCGGTATCCCTTGCCTTCACCTCCGTCTCACCAGAAACAGTTCTGACCTCTGGATCTCCCCAGCTCAGATCCCTGCTTCTTCCAAGTGATAGTTCAGAACTGGTGGATTTGGTACACTTTTTACTTCGTTCCTGGGGACCCACACTGGGAACTCCAAGATTCCATTTAGCTGAAGGAGTCCAGAAGACGTCACATATAGGTTTCATAAAAGGTCATCTTTGCACCACAACCTCCTGCAGGAAGTAATTAGAGCGCTGGAAGTGGGGAGAAGCATTTTATTAAAGAAAGCTTTGGCCTGCTAGGAGGAGCCCATCCGGAAGGCCCCAGATGGATTGGGAGAAGCCCTGTCCAGGGCCTATAAATACATCTAAGGCCACCAGAGTAGCCCCTGGGGTTCCCTCGTGGCGTGATAGGAAGCCATCAAAACCAGCTTGATGGCTGAGGGACCAGGGCTGGCGTGGGTGGGAAGGGGACAAGCCAACATGGGCTGAGCCCCCCGAGAAGAAGAGACCAGCTCTTCTCCCCAGGTTCGGGTCAACCAGATACTCGGAAGCCCAGTTAATGGAAGCAACCTCTGACTATCTTCAGAGAAAAAGACCCTAAAGCCACAGGCACCAGGCCTCGGCAAATGAGAGGCAGCCAGGAGGCAGAAGCTGCTGTCGTTGGCCAATGACAAGGGGGCCCAGCCAAGAACACTCTTCTTGGCCAGTAAGAAGTCTGTAGGCTCTCCAAGCCATGGCCAACGAGACACAGATTACCAAAAAAGCTCCACAGCATTGCTAGTGGGAGCGGGTAGTCAGCTAAGTGTCTACGAGCCCCGAGAACAGATCCAACCAGGCCGCGGCTGCTGGAGCCTGGACCAATCAGACACAGACTCGGCGCTGAGCTTTCGAGCCAATGAAATGCCTTCGCTGCGGCCGCGGGAAAGGATGCTGAGAAACACGGAGCCTCCCCGGACGGCGAGCCTAAGGGGCTCCGGGGGCCGCGGCCACCCTGCTCGGCTCCCCCGCTGCCTCCCTGCTCTTCTTCCGAGGCGGTTTCTGGATCGGGGTCTTCTTCCGAGGGGTCTCGGGCTCAGGTGCGCTGGCCCCCACCTTCTCGGACGCCGAGGCCGCACGGGCTGTCGAAGCGGGGAGCATGGAGCGCTTGGCCTTCTGCGGAGGCGGCGGCTTCTCGGCGCGGCCCAGGCTGCGAGTCTTGTCGCGCAGCTCGGCTGCCAACATAGAGGCGGCCTCGGGCGCGCTGCGCGGGGGACCTCCTGCGTCCGTGGGCTCCGAGAGGCCCGGGCCGCGGCCGCGCGCTCGGGCGCGGGGCGGCGTGGGTGAAGCCGGGCCGGGGGCCTCCTCGGTCAGGCCCGGGGGGTGCAGCGACGAGTTGCTGGGGGTCCGTTTCCTCCCGCTAGGGCTCGGCGCAGCCTTGCGACCTGCGGGCGGCGGCGACGGTGCAGCGGCCGCGGCGCCATGCTTGCCGTGGATCCAGGACACCTTAGGCTTGGTGGCAGGGTCGGGTGGCGGCGGCTTCCTGCGCTCGGGCGACGGGGACAGTGACAAGCCCCCAGCCTCACCTCGGGTCCGGGCCGGCCGGGTGTCGCGCCGGGCCACACGCGCGTACAGCGCCCCGCTCGGCCCCTCCACGCTTGACGCCGAGCGCTCGCTGTCTGAGGATGCAGGGAGGGCCGCTGCCTCCTCCCCGGGCGTCGAGGTGCCCGTGGGTGCTAGGGGCACCGCGGGCACCTCAGTGAGAGTGGCAGGAGCGTCCGGGTCTCGGCTGTCGGCGGTCGCCTCTAACAAGGGAACAGCAAGCTAATCACAACATCCAATAGCGCTGATGGAGCCAACCCCAGGAGTGATCCCCTCTCCTCTGCTGGAGGCCCAGCTGTCTCTGTGTGGTCATTCAGGCACGTCTGGTACACAGCATCACCACAGACTTAGTGGGAATCCCCAAGGTGTGGGCTGACTGCTGGGGAATGAAGGCTATTTTTTTCAGGGCACAGGCTCCAGACTTAATGCCCAACCACACCCCATTCTCAGGAGTCACAGGCATCAACGTTAAGTGGATTCATGCCCTTTAAGACTTAAGTTTCTGATGTTGAGGCATTAGTCACTTGCCCAAAGTCACCTAGTGGCACCAAAGTAGGACAGGCCAGTTCTTTCTCAATACCTTATGTTCTTCCTGTCTCCTCTGCCATTCCCTATCTAGATTTTGTCCCTGAAGTTAGTATGACTGACTAGTTACAAGCCAGCCCACCTATCCCTCTATGATTCTCCCCACAGAACCTCAGCTTTGTAGCTGCAGGTCTGTGACCAACAGATCCTAGTTCCTAAGAACCAGGTGCCCTCATCCGCATGGGCCTCCAGTACAGTTAGCAAGACCATTTTATTGTGCCACACTCACCCTCATGGGGCACACAGTACACAGGACCTTCATCTGTGGTGTCGAATGATGAGAAAGAGGCCCTGGAGGACCATGATGGAGAGGGCTGTTCCAGCCCTGAGGGTGGGTCCAGAAAACTGCAGTTGAGTGTGTTGTCTAGGTCATGATGGGCCACTGGGGGGGGAGGGGTGGAAAGTGAGGCAGGGTGCCAGGGACCCCTCCTTTTCCCAGTCTGTAACCCTTAATTAGCTAACCAAAAACCAAGTGGTCATGACCAGCCCCTACAAAAAAACTGCCGGTGGAACACGCCATTCCACAGAGTCACATGAGATCAGGGCTGAAGAATGGGTAACAGGCAAGCCCAGAAAAGAGAAGCATGAAAGAAGCTAGATATGGAAGTTCATGCCTGTAACCCAAGCATTTGAAAGCCCGAGGCTAGCCTAGGCTACTAAGCTGAGTTCATGACAGCCCTGTCTCCCAAAACAAACAAACAAACAAAAAATGGGCTGGAGAAATGTTAAGGGGACTTCCGGAAGTTCTGTATTCAATTCCCAGAACCCTCGTGGTAGCTCCCAACCATCTGTAACTCTAATTCCAGAGGATCTCATGTCTTTTTCTGACCTCCACAGACACCAGGCACACATACACGAAGGCAAAACACCCATACACTCAAAACAAGTAAAAGAGTTTTTAAAGATATTTTTAAAATAAGGGAAAACTGCAAGTCAAATGCAATCACCTA
Organism: Tokudaia tokunoshimensis; assembly: GCA_036184795.1. NCBI lineage: Eukaryota > Metazoa > Chordata > Mammalia > Rodentia > Muridae > Tokudaia > Tokudaia tokunoshimensis. Next base: position 3,777,716 of record BTHU01000015.1, on the reverse strand, counting down.
GGGAGCGGGAAGAGTCCTAAGGAAAGGCAGAAGCTCTAGCGAGGTCAGCTAGCAGCCCCTTGTCTACTTAGACCTTCCAAAACCCTTTGCATCAAGGTCCAGCCCGGACCTACGGACCGATGCGCTCCTAGGAGTTATGCGGCTTATATGAGCAGAGCATTTCCAGCTGTCTCCTTCACCTCCCGAGACTGAACAGACCCCACCAATCTTCAGAAAGAAGTTGCCTAAAGGGAGGGACCACCCTCTTGCCTGTCTTCACATTGATATGCACCATCCTGCCCTTTTCTAGGAAGGGCTCTAGTAACTGCCAGGAACCAATCAAACTGTTGGTATGCTTCACTCTGGGGTTACACACACACACACACACACACACACACACACACACACACCACTAGTTCCCTCCAGATCTGCATCTCAACGTAGAGAGACCTACAGGTCAGGTGGCATGCCAGGCAGTGACTCATGTGTCCCCATGCCTCCTGCATACCCCCTAACATCTCTGCCTCCACATCTAGGACCCCTTCCCTCCCCTCCAGCTTCACCCCTAGCATCATCCTCCCTTCCTTCTTCCAGGTGCACCTCTCCACTCCCCCACACACTAAAACTCAAAGTCCCCCACTTCTGCATTGAGCCTTTGTACCCCGTTACGCCATTTTCTAGAAGCCTCTTGTAGTGTGGTTCCCGAGTCCCAGAGCCTACATTCTTACCTACGACTTTGGGCAGTTTCTGCCTGCGAAGTGGGATTCGGGGCAGCTTCATGCTGATGCGGCTGAAGCTTCCACAAAAGCGTTGAGGTGCCTTCTTCCTTCCAAGGGTGAGCTCCCTGCGGGGGCGGGGCCTGAGCGAGGGGGCGGGGCGGGACTGGGAGGGAGGGCTCAAATTCGGTGGGAACGGAAAGGGGAGGCCCTGAGGAAAGAAAGGACTAGGACCTGCCACAGGAGTGGAGTCTGGGTTCAAGAAGCACACCTAGTCACACCTTGCGGGCTACCTAAAACCAAGCGGTGGGTGGGGGCTGGCTTGGGGCCTCACCGGCGCGCCGAGTCCTTGCCCCGGCAGGCGCAGCAACAACCGAGCAGCGAGAGCAGCAGGCCGAGGAGCAGCGTGAGCAGCGCGCCCGCGCCCATCACACCTTTGCGCTGATTGGTCTCTGTGGGGAGCAGCGGCTCAGCGCAGGATCACGCACCCCACTTCATTCCCTGGCCCGACGTTCTTCACCCACTCACCCAGGTGGCAGGCACCGGTGACCGGGTCGCATGATTCCTCGTGACAGCTGCAGGCCTGGGCGCAGTCCACGCCATGGAGCCCGGCCGGGCAAGTTACATTACAGCTGCAAAGTTTGGGAGTCCAGAATGCCTCCTTTCCCTGCACGGGCCGCCATTGCCAGCTGGTCCCGGGGCCCTAACCAAGGCTCTGACTCCATTCTCTAGACTGAAGCCCACCCCCACCTGCAGGCGGGCACTCACTTGATAATCACAGTTTAGAAGTGAATGTGTGTGATTTTTACAGGAGTGGATCTGAAGGAGTGAAGTGTGATTACTGATTATTGAATGAGTGGAAAACGGAGATCCCAGTCCAGACTACTGACTGACTGGCTGGCTCTATGGCATATCTGTGTCACATAAGGTTGTCCCTTGGTTAAATTACAGTCGAAGGGCAGGCTCCAAATCAGATACCAAGCACTCCAAAGTGCTTGCTGACACTCCCTACTGCAGGGTCCCTGAGGTCTATATGGAGGCCCCAGGATCGGTAAATATTCCCTATCCCTCTCCAGGTCCCTACTCACTGAGGTCCGTGAACACCAGGGCTGCAAAGGCAGCGCCCGGACTGGAAGTCACAGTGGCCGCTGCCGCAGTCAGAGCACACGAAGGCACAGTCCTCACCGTAAGTGCCATTACTGCACTTAGTCTCGCACCTTGGTATCAAGAGAGGAGTCATGAGCTGAAATGTAAGCCAAAGGCCAAGAGGCCTACAGAGCCCACCGTGCGTAGGACTAGCGAGGCGGTGGCCTGGGCCGAAGCAGGCACGGGCTGCTCACCGGTCGCCGATCCAGCCCGCATTGCAGTGCGTACACTTGCCGGTGACATGGTTGCAGGCATGCCCGTCGCGACAGGGTGGACAGCGGTGGCCACAACCCTCGCCGTAGAAACCGGTGGCACACGGTTGGTCACATTTGGTTCCGTTCCAGCCAGGTTCGCACGTCAGACAGCGGCCTTCGACGACTGTGCACGGCTGCTGGCCTTTGCACTGGCCACACCTACGGAAGGGTCAGGAAGCTGGGCCGGATGGAGCTCCGCTTCACCCTTCCGCCTTCCCGCCCCCAGGCCCGCAACGCTTACCGACGGCGACAGCCCAGGCCGTAGAAGCCAGCGGGGCATGGCTCGCGACAATACTTGCCCCGGTAGCCGGGATCGCAGGCGCACGTGCCGTCCACCGGGTGGCAGCGACCGCGGAAGCACTGACAATAGCGATCACAGCGGGTGCCGAACGTGCGCTCGCGACACTGGCAGCGGCCGCTCTGCTGCTCGCAGGGCGACGAGTTGCAGGCGCACTGGTTGTTGCAGCTGCGGCCCCACCAACCTACGTGGCACAGGCAGGCGCCTGTCTGTGGATCGCATCGCGAAGTAGCGCTGCAGTAGCATGCGCTAGCGCATTGCGCACCCCACCAGCCCGGCTCGCACCGGCACGCGCCGCTCCGTGGGTGGCACGTGCCATGCTGGCACTGGCAAGCATGCTCGCAGCGCGCTCCCCAGCGGCGCGCGTGACACGTACACTGTCCGGTCACGTCCTCGCACTGTCCGTGCGGGTGGCAACTGCACCTCTCTTTGCAGTCGGGGCCCCAGAACTGGCGCGGGCACTCTGCAAGAACCAGGTGAGAGGTTGAGTCGTTAGCCTGATACATCCCATTCTCAGCTCCACCATACCCAGCCCCCAAGTCCAATCTGCCTCCCTGCCTAATTTCTCTATTTCTTCCCGCCAAACTGTCCAACACCCAACCCCACCTCGCCCCACGCTCACTAGTGTCGCAGTTGGCACCGAAGTAGCCATGTCGGCAGCGGCACTCGCCTGGCCGCACGCACACCTCGTTTTCTGAGCACGTGGAATTGCCTTCACACACCGCTGTAAAGGAGACAGGCTGAGCTGCAGCACATGATCTTCTCACCTCTGCACTGGACCCGCCTGCCCACGACCCCAAAATACCCCACTCACCGATCCCACACTCATCCCCCAGTTGCCTCCAGCCAGCGCAACACGTGAGCACCTGGGAACTTCAAGCAGAGGAGGGACATCTGAGTCTACCGCCCTCCCCCACCCCTACCGCCCCACTCCTTCCCCAGCCTTCAGGGTGTCCAGCCTGAGGGAGGTGGTGGATACCCAAGCCTGAAGCCTGCCAAGACAGTGGTAGGTGAGGGCCCTAACGGTGAGTGAGAAAGGCTCAGGTCTCTGCCGCCAGAAGTGCATACCTCCTGGTCTGCATACCTGGTAAAGAGCCAGTCTTCAAGAATTGTCATCTACAGGGACTCCAGCTCCTCCATTCATCAGCCATAGGTTAAGAAATAGGAACCTCCTGACTCTCATGACCTCTGAGACAGATCTAACACATCTTTAGGACTAGCAGCCTAGTCAGGGTTTCAGGGATCCAAATGTGACGATGGCTGTGATAGCACCACTACTAGGTGGTCCCAAGGGTGCCTGGATAGCCATGGGGGGTCTAAAACCCAGAGTGGAAGAGCATCTGAAAGGGGTGGATGGAGACAAGTGTAAACCTTGCATAGTTCCTCTGGAGGCAGGCACTTGGGGACTCTTCTTGTAGGCTAGGGGAACCACACATGGGGAGCCTTCCTGGAGCCTAAGGAAAGTAAACTGAGGCCCAGTGCCTTCCAGGGGCAGGGAGGGTAGGGTAGCTACTTGTATTTAATGTTTTACTTATGTTTCTTTGACCTTACAATGTACATAAAATGTCAGTTTATCAGAGGATTCTACTGAGGAGGAAACCTGGAGCTAGACTTCAGGGGCAGTTTCTCACAGCAGCATTCCAGGGGGTACAGCCTGGAAAGTCCTCAGGTATGAAGACCCTTTCAAAACAAAGCCTGGAGGGGGGAGGGTGCCTGGGAATTGAGGGGAGGAGGGTGCACTGTCCATGGTTAAGGTAGATGAGGCTGAAAGGGGACAGTCACAGAAGCTTCAAAAGGCCCAGTTTGTTTGTTTGTTTGTTTGTTTAGAGAAAACGAGTGTGCTTTTTCTGAGGCTTTTGAATTTAGAACCCAGAGAGGGGTGGGAGGCAGGCTGAAAAGAAAGCCCCCACACTGCCCAGAACAGTTTGGGGTAATAGTCATATTGTGGATAGGACTCAGCTGCCTCAGAAAGCTCCCTTCCCAGCCAAAGAGTTTGGTTCTCTCTCAAATCAAAGTTGGGACCTGGGGGACAGAGCCCATACAACTTTATCTAAGACTTTGCATATTTTCCACAATTAAAACTATAAACCACGGAAAAAAGGAAACAGGCCTGTCTTTGCTGTCCCCACTGGCCCACCCACCTTGCCCAGGGTACCAAGGACCCCTTCTCAGAGACCCAAGCTCATCTGTTCCCCTCCTCTCACATCCTCTTGGTCTGGCCTCTTTCAGAGTTGCTTCCCTTGTCAGGTGGCCTGCTGAGATCCCCAGAACACTGGTTCCTGTGCTCCCTGACTGGCCTAGTACAAGGTTCTGAGTTTAGGTGTCTGATTCTAGGGCCACACTCAGTGGTGTTTGATATTGATAGGTGGGTCAGCAAAGGTTGGAAAGTCTACTGTGAAGGAAACTGTGTGCACCTTAACTCTTTCCTGCCAAATCCATGGGGTCCACTCTTTAAACAAGCGAACACTTATTTATTCTCTCCCCCCTGTGTGTGTGTGTGTGTGTGTGAGTGTGTGTGTGTGTGTATGAGGGAAGAAGAGGGAGAGACAGAGAGAGACACACAGAGAGACAGAGAGACAGAGAGAGAGGGAGGGATGGAGGGAGGGAGAGAGGGAGGGATGGAGGGAGGGAGAGGGAACAAGCCACTTTATGCATGTGGAGTTTGGGAACAGCTCGTGGAAGTCAGCTCTCCCCTTCTGCCATGGGGCTCTGGCAACTGAGCTGAGATGTTCAGGTTCTGGGGCAGTTCCGGGACCCACTGAGCAGGCTCAGCAGCCTCAGGTCCTGCTCTTTAGCTCAGGAACGTGCTGCTCAGAGAAGTTAAGATCCCTGCCGGGGTCCAGGGCGATTCACAGCAGCAGGAGCAGGCACAGGATGCCTTGGAGAGCAGCTGACATCACAAGCCGGCCTGAGCCCATGTGGGCTCACTGAGAACAAGCCTTGCATGCAATCTTTCAAGGACTGATCACCCAGTGATCATGGCAAACCAAGAAGGCCTGGTGAACTCATTTAAGATACTACAAAACAAACACAAAAACAAAACAAAAAACTCAAAAACTTACAAAGGCAGGTCCTTGCTCTCAGAGTGAGTTCTACCTTGGGAGATCAGACTCCAGCCATCAGTGTGTACTGCTATGGGTTGACGCTCTGGGAGACACAGTCACTGCTGTGTGACAAGCAGCTCATTTTTTCCATCTTAGAGCCCACTCACTAGATCTATGCCTGTCCCTGGTCACTGTTCCCAGTCACTCCCAGACCCAACCAAGGAGGCTTCTGTGCCTACCCCCTATGTCGGTTCCCATCCATCTCTCCCCTTGTCCCCAGACATGATTCATCTCTGCCTTAACCATGCCAGTTTCTTCAAGGAGCTCCACCATGCCCCGCCAGGTAAGCGATGCCATGGGTGCGGCCCATTCCCTCACTACTAGATTTGCTACTGCAACTGCCCACTGGATGACATCACAACTCTGAATGCTCAGGAGTATCAATCCAACCTCCTTTGTACTCCTCCGCCCCAGGTTGCCCTGTCCTCCCATACTGGGAGGTCGAGAACATGCTCACACTATATTTACTGAGAAAGAGACTCGCTTTCTCTTCCAGATTCTATTAAATTTGGGCTCCAGCCTCTAGAGGCCACCTTCCACCTCCTAGTTAGCCCACCTTCCTCAGGTGTCCCCTCTTTGAAAAACAGCCTCATTCTCAGAGCAGTGGGCACACCTCTTGTGGCCCTGGCATCTCTTCAGTATGTCCCCAACTGCACACCTGCAGGGCTTCCAAGGTATCTTCTAGAAGGGGGAGGGGGTGTAGGATGACCTGTGCCCAAAATACCTGCTGGACTATCTCCTTTTCCTCCTATAGGTCTGTGTTCATCATGGCATGTCTCCCCTGATCATGCTAAAGGAAAAGGCACCCCCAATTCCATAACCACCTGTGAGACAGGGCACTCATCTCTGCTGCAGAGTCCTTGCACTAACAGGCCTGGAGGCAGTAGGTGCATGGCCTAGTACACTGACTGAGCTGGCACCTCTCTCTGCTGTTCCTCGTGCATTGTAACCAAAACGATGGCCCAGACCACGGGTGAGGGTGAGCACAGTCCAGAGATCGTTCTTCCCACAAACTCCCTACACACAGTCAGGGCATTTACCCCCATCTCCAGCACCAAGAGCTGAGGTCCATTGTAACCCTGTTTTACAGATACAGAGACAGACCCAGAAAATCCAAGTATTTGTTCAGATCCAGACAGTTGGGGCAGTCTGCCGCCAGAGTATAATGGCAAACACATCGCGGCTGTAGGTTACAGAGGCAGACCTCCTCCTGAGAGGTCGGCCAGAGAAAATATTGGAGGTCAAGGACTCCCCAACTCCAGCTCGAAACAGTTTGACCCACCACCGGAGTCCTGTCCCCCGGCCAGCCCGTCAGAGGAGGAGAAGGCCTGGTGCGGGCTGACCGCCCTCCTCAGGCACCGCCCCGCCTGCCTCAGCCACTGCATTCCTGGGGCCGGGGAGGCCGGGGATGAGGCGGCTGCGATGCAAAGCAGATGGCTAGTCAGGCGCCCCCCCCCCACCCCGCCTCCGAGGCGGACTCGCGGCCCGGAGTGGTCTGTGTCGTCTCGACCCGATTTCGGAAACCGCGAGGTCAGCTAGCAGCCCCTTGTCTACTTAGACCTTCCAAAACCCTAGCTGATGTTTCGCACCGCGGAGCCGTGTGACCCAGGGTGCCCCCCCCCCGGGATTCTAGCCTGGAGTCCCAAAACAGCCTCCGCAGCACTGGCAGAGGCGCCCCACCGTGGGTTCCTCGCCTCTATAGAGATGCCTTGACTGCGTCTGGCTCTGACCAACCGACAGGTCCCTAGGCTTCTGCGCCTACTCAGCGGGCGTCGCTCTCCACCCTCCACGCAAGCTCCGGGTTCCACTGCTTTCTGGCTGGGCCTGTCCCACTCCGGCTTCCCCAGCAAGATCCTCTCAGAGACCCATCTCCATGCACCCAGTGGCTGCCCCAAGGAGCCAACAAGGGGTTTCTACGTCCTCCCCATCGCGCGTCCATCACTGTCCTCAAGGAGTCCCTCCGGTTTCTGGTCCACCGTGAGCGTAGGCTTGTCCTTGCTCACTTCCTCCACCATCCTCCTCCCACCCCGTGCCCGTTCTACCAAGACAAATCTGTCCTTCCAAGTCTCGACTCTCCCAGTGCTCAGCTCGCCCAGGGGGTGCTCCTTCGCCCTTCTAACCCCCACTCCAGGCTCAAGCCACTGGCTCCTGGAGTCTATGCTCATGCGGTTCCCTCCCTCCTAGTGTCCTTGCTTGGCTTCGGTAGTAGCTCCTTTCTCTTCTTCCCTGACAGTTTGGACACTACATAGTACCCCTCGGGGCTCCCCACAGCACTTCGTTATCCCCTGAGGTGACTTCTTGTCCAGCCCGCCCTCGGATGCAGCCTGAGTCCCAGGCTCGGCCTGGAACCGAGCCCAAGACGCGAGGCAGGCCCGAGGGGCTCGCGTGACCAGTTTAGGGAGGTCCTGGATGGCGCGGACGGAAAGAGGCGCCGCTTCCCCCAGCCCGCTTCGCGCCCAGGCCTCGGACAGGCCCAGCTCCTACCCGGGCGTGCGGCACACGTTGCGGCCTCGCGGGTTCAAGTCCTGGGGCGCCACGAGACTGGGCAGCAGCCAGAGCAGCAGCAGCAACAGCAGTGGCGGTTCTCGGGCTCTCCGGCGCCGCGCCGGCCCGGCCCCCCGGGACCCTGCGCCCTCCATGAGGCGCGGGGCAGGCGCGGGTGGGCGCGGGTGCGGCCGCGGCAAGGGCGGCCGGAAGCGGAGTGCGAGGCCGGGCGGGGGGCGGCAGGAGGGGCGCCGGGCCGGGCAGGAAATTCCACATCGGCTCCCTGATCCTGGGCCAGCGCGGCCGGCCAGGCGGCAGCGCCCGCCCCGCGCGCCAGACCCCACCCTCCGGTCGCGCCTCCGCCCCTTTGCTCGGCCCCCGCCCCCACCTGGCCACGCATGAACTCGGGGGTGGGGGGGGTCGAACTTGGTGGAAGCCCGCGGAGGGCTGCGGGAGCCCGCGAAGGAGTGTCCTGGTCCGGGCCTTTTCTCCGCTTTGCCAGAAGCACTGGAACCGCCAGGCCCTGGAGGAAAAGGGCCCTGGCTAAGGCCCTGATCACACACTGGCCTTCGGCTGGGGCCAAGACCCCCCTAGTTGTCCTATGGTGTGCCATCAGCATCTCCTGCAGCATGCAAGAGAGGACTACGCAAGATAAAAGCAAAGACCTGTGGAATGAACTGGACACCTAGGGGAAGGAGCTCTCTGAGGAAAAAGTCTGGAGAGGTAGGAGGTAGGAGCAGAAGGAAGCAGCCAAGGTCTCTGATTAAACAGAGGAGGTAACAACAGGGAAGGGGACATTGAGATGAAAACTGAAACCCAGAAGCCCTGTTAAGGAGCAGGAAGGAACTGGATGCCCAGGGCATGTATTCAGTTTGAGAAGGCTATTGGCTCCTAAGAGGGAAAAGTCCAGAGGGTGGGATCAAGGCTGAGAATGGAGACCCCTACTACATAAGGACAAGCAGCACTAAGTAGATTGCTCTGTCTCTACCAAATCCACTTTTGTTTCCTCAGCACCTCACTCCCTTTCCATCTGCACCATCCAGGACCTCCCTAAACTGGTCACTCGAGCCCCTCGGGCCTGCCTCTCGTCTTGGGCTCGGTTTCAAGTGAGTTTTGTCATGTAAACAGAAGAAGAAAAGTCTTCTGATCAGTAAGCTTTCTTAACCAGGAACCTCTAATCTGACCTTAGTGTGACATCAGCCTGTCAAAGGAGCTGCAGAGCCAGTGTCCATCCTAGGGACAATGTGGACTTGACTAAAGAGACCCTTCCCCCATGTCACAAGCTTAAGGACAAGATCCCTGGGCAAGAAGGCAGCTTAGGGCAGGGGCCCTCTGTTAACCCTTTACTGATATCACCAGTAAAGCTCTTCTTTCATCACTGCCTTGAATCACTGGTCTCACCCAGGCATGGCAGAACCCAGTACTTATGGTTACACAGCCTAGGTCAGACAGGAGATGGTTGGAGCTGTGTAGGTCCAGTAAAGACAATGCAGGGAGATCCTGAGGCAGACTGCTCCAGACCCTGAGCAGGAGTTCACACCCCTGCTGGCAGCCAGGTCCCACCAAGGGGTCTGTGCTTCTGATTTGAGGGAATAGTTAGTATCTTCCTGGGCAGCCAGCAGAAGGCACCTTGAGTATGAGGGACAGGTCGTATAGAAAGGGAGCCTGAAGGATTGAGCTGGAACTAGAGCAATGGATAGGCCCAAGGCCATAGACATTAGCAGGCTGGAGGGGAGGGTGGGACCTCAGGCCTCTCTCCTCAGCCCTCTCAGCCGGGCTAGGCTGTTGGTGCACGGTGAGGTGGAGTGGGTAAAAGGAAGTCTTTCCATGTGATCACAAATGCAAACACTTCTCAGCAACAAGTAAATAAGCCAACCACTTCTGGAAAGCTGAGGGTGAACACAACCCTGCCCTCAGCAGTGCCCTCCCCAAGGAGGCTCCCAAGGCTGTTAGCAGCAGAGGTTCTTGTAGTTGCATTGTTCAGCAGGGGCTTTATAAGTACTGACCTTTCTGGACCTGAGGGGAAACTTCAGCTGGGCCACGTTCCATTGGCATCAGCTTATCTTCTTCCCATAGACCAATTCCCATGCTTGATGTCTAGGAAGGGCACAACCTAAATGCAACCTGACTTCATTCCATGAGCTCCCCAGTGTCCCCGCATACCGTTTACCCTCTCCCTAAGCTAGGGCAGGCTCCTGCCTAGTACCTGAACATACAAGCTGAGCCTTGCAGGTTCGACTCTTGAGACAACTGTGAATGGTGACTTTGAATGTTGTCTACTTTTCCTGTTGCTGTGACAATTGCTGACAAAAGCAACATAAAGAAACAAAAGTTTAGCTAGCACAGATAGGAGGATCTTTATGAGTTCGAGGTCAGCCTGTTTTTCCTACCTATAAGCAAATTTTAATACACGCAGGGCTAAACAGAGCCCTGGGTCTCTTTGTTTATTGTCTCAAAAGTATTTTTTAAAAAAGGGAAATGGAAAGATTCAGTTTGAGATTTGGGAGTGGTGACACTAGGCACTAGGGGACATCAGAGACTTTATACTCTTATAGGTTGCTGGCAGAAGGCATGGGACTATAATGTGGCCAGAGACAGTTGTCCTGAGAGTGTAGTGCAGACACAGCCAGTGTATAAGACCAGAAAAACCCATATGACTGCCTAGGGGTCCCCCTACCCCTTGACCACATTTGGCTTGGGCGACAGCAGTGCCAGCAGATTGGCACATGAAGCAAGTACTCTAAGACCTGAAAAATGGTATTCTTACTAGGAACAGAGAGATAACACAGGAAGATGTGACTATCTGCCCTTGAAGAAAGTAACTCACTTCAGGCAGGTGTTAACATTTGGGAGGGGGTTGTCACTCTGAGGTATGTGTGTGATGTCATATCTCTCCAGGGGCCACAGATCCTGATAGTGAGGTTATAAGTGCTGGTGGATATCAACTCCAAGTCTCCAGCCCACTGTGTTCCTGGATCCAGTCTGACTGGATACCTTTCCTCAGCCATCCTCCAGTATACCACTATGTATCTCTCCTTCTTTGAAGCCTGGGTGCTCATTCTGCCAGGTGCCCACTCTTGGCAGGCAGCCTGTGGTAGGCTTCTGTAACCTTGTAGCAAGCACCAGGGAAGGTGGTCTAGATGCTCGAACCCTGAGTCCATTCATGTTGGGCACAGGCCATGCAAGACACCTCCCAAAGGGTGAGAGATGCTCGTAAAGGTGACTACAGAAGGTCTCGCCTGCTATGCTAACACAGCCCCCAAGATGATTAATCAAGTCAGTCACCTGACAAACTTTTGAGAAATCAAGTGGTGAGAAGATGTGGGAAGGTACCCACATTTAGGCCTCTACCTTGGTTTCCAGTGATATACTGCCACCCCTCCACCCTCCCCCCCATACCTGAAATCTATTTCCTGGCACAGACCAGGACATTATTGTCCTGTTCCATATTGCCTTTCCATTCTCATGAATGGATCGTATTCTAGGCAAGTGCTCTAGCACTGAGTTACACCCCAGTCCTCAGAGTTTTCTGCCTTAAGGCATGCAGTGAGGTGAACCATCTTGGGCTCCCCAAGGAGGATGGGACTAGGTCACTCTTTCAGTACCACAACTAGAGCCCAGGGGCTAGAGTGGATATGAGGCAGCAGGAGCTGGTAAGCCTCAGGGCAGACATTCTAGATGCTCTGACTGGGAGACAGGCAACTACTTACCACCTCAGTAGCTCAGGTCCTGGTCTCTGTGTGACCCACATTCTTCCCAATTTATCGTATGTCAGAAGCAGGGTAGTGACCCCCTGCTTCAGTGCAGAGCCTCAGTTCCCATGCCAAGCCCATCCCCCACAGGGTGGCTGACCTGTACCACCCTAGATGCCACTCAAAGGCAGTGACTAGAGAGAAAAGAAACCCAGACTGTAGCCCATTAGATGTAACACCTTTTGCATAATGCTTTATTTCATTTTTCAACAATATTGGGTCAAAAACATAAAGCAATGAGGGTATCTCTTCATCTCTAGAACCAGTTTCAGGTATACTGTTATCTCTAACAATGTACCTTGAGAGCTCCCCAGTGTTCAAGGCCCTGGCTGCAGGCAGCTGGAGCTGCTCACTAGACTGACCATGGTTCACAGGAAGGGAGCCACGAACTTTGGCTATGGCTAGGAGTGCTTTCCCCAGGGTCTCTTGCAGGAAGGGCCTTATTTAAGCCATCAGGGACGAGACCAGGGAGAAGAAGAGACCAAATAGATACCATTCGTTCAGAGTTTACAGAGAATGGGCCTGGTCATTTCCTCAGATGACAGCAGCCTTTCCCCCAGCATTTTTCTTTGTAATGTAATTCATAGCCATAGAGTCTGCAAATGCTGGCAGCCGGCTGGTTGAAGAAACAGAGTGACAAAGGGCAGCTGGTGAACCAGGATGGCTTGGGGAAGGGCCCCTCCCCTGGAGCCTGGTGTTCTAACCCAGGCTCTATGGCCTTCACTGCCCATTACCCCTCCTGAACACCCAAACACTGGGGAGAACCCTAGTCTTCGCTAGAGTTGTCAAATTCTTCCCAGTCAGACACACTCATCACCTCAGATGCAAAGTCTGCATCTGCCTGGCTGCGGTTGGGGGTCCCTCGGGGTTGCTCACAGAGCAGGGAGCGGGGCAGGGTGAGCACACAGGCTGCCAGGCCTGAGATGGAATTGTTCAGCTGGGGTCCCTCTTCCCAGCAGTCTTTCTCCATGTCATAGATGTGCACGTAGCCTGTGCGGCTGCCTCGGTTGTGAGAGCGGCCACCCAGCACATATATCCTGTTGTCTAACACAGCAATGCCAGGCTCACCATGCCCAGCTGGGAGTGGGCAGACTGATGACCACTGACGAGACGTACAACTGTAGCAAGCCACCTGCAAAGCCAAGACCAGTGTCAACCCCAGGCAGCTTCTGGGACAGGTTGCCAGCCCAGCCCAGGTCACTTCTGTTCACGGTCAGTATACAGCAGGCCCACTGCAGGATGCTCACCTGGATGGCACCGTCGGTCTAGCCTCCCTAGTCTTTAGCTCCTGAGAGTGCAGGTGCCTTCCTCGCACCATCTCCAGATCTAGTCCTACTTCTCTCCCTTGGAAGACTGGAGCTGAGGCCATGGGCCCCAGCTAACACCTCTTCTTCCTTCACAGCCCCCTCATACTCATGAGGAGTATGTGCAGCAGTTACTTGCTGACCACCGAACTTCTTTTCAGAAATAGCCAAAGCAGTAAACAAAGACTTGAGAAAAATGCTTAATCTATTACTAATCCAAAAAGTGTAAGACCAAAATGTCCTGTCAACCAGCATCCATGGAGGGAAGGAACTCAAAACCCAGTGCTGGTGAAGGTGTGGCAAAACTGGTGCGTATGTCTCACGTGTCAGGACAAGAAAGTAAGTAGTATGTAGTAAGTAGCATGTAATTAGTGTGTAGTAAGAGACATTTGAACCTCTTCTTCAAGCCTGGCAGTGGTAACACATGCCACCTAGCACTTGGGAGGCAGAGGCAGAGATCTCTGTCAGTTCAGGGCCAGCCTGGTCTACAGAGTGAGTTCCAGGACAGCTAAGACTACACAGAGAAATCCCATCTCAGAAGACCAAAGCCAAACAAACACTGACAGGCAGAAAGAAGCAGGTGGCTCCCTGTGAGCTCAAGGCTAGCCGGCTCTCGTACTAGCTCCCAAGTCCTGAGGCTGTAGACTTGGGCAACAATGCTCAACATCTTAAATGCTCACTGAGCAATCAAGTTGAGGTTCTAGCTACAATAGGCAAAATAATACTCCTTACCCGAGTGTCCCAACCTTTGTAACCTATGAATGTGTTATGTTATATGGCAAAACTGACTTTACAGATGGAATTAAGGTGGCTATTTTGAGGTGTATTTTCTGGGTAGACCCACTCTGTAGTTTTGGTTTGGAGACAGGATCTAGATACATAACACTGGCTGGCCTAAAACTCTGTAGACCAGGTTGGCTTCAAACTTGCAGAGACCTACTTGGCTCTGCTTTGAGCACAGGAGTGCGCAACTGTGGCCAGTCAACAGACAGTTCTGACTTAAGGAGGTTTCACTTACAGTTTTTCAGCTTTTACACTGATGTAAGTTTTGATAGACACCATGGATCCGAGTTTGGACTTAGCCTTGTCATGAGTTAGTTAAGTCAGTACAATTCTTGTGTGATGCTGGGCTGGGAAGGTAAGCTGTAGACCTCATCAGCTACTCCATTTTGAGAGTTCCTATAGCACTTCACGTTGCTAGGTGATGACAGTCCTTGGGTCAAGGGTGGCTAAACGCATTTGTATGTGTGCAGAGGTCAAAGGTCAACACCATATGATGTTCCTCAAGACTTACTTACTTACTTTTTTTTTTTTTTGAGACAGGATCTCTCACTGAGACCTGGGCTCAGCATTTGGGTTATGCTAGCCAGCAAACCTCAGGTACCAGTCTGTCTTCAAGTCCAAATACCGCAGTTACAAGCAGCCATCACTGTGCTCAGTTTTTTATGTGTGTTGTAGGGGAATCAAACTCTGGTCCTCATGCTTATATAAAAAGCATTTTATGGACTTAGCTATGTCCATGGCCTGGTTAAATGTACACCTGAGCTAGGATGTTTTTAACTTGTTGTTCTATCATGAATGGAAAAACATCTTTAATTATGCAAGTACTCAAAATAAGAAATGGAAAGGCAGACAGAAGGGATAGGAAGGAAGACTCCATCTGCCCTTGGTGCCTGAAGATGAAATGGGTGCCAGCAGGGAGAGCAGTCAAGAAAGGCTGTTCACCGCTCTCCAGTGACAGACACTAGGGTGTCTGCCAGCCTGCTGGACTTTGACTGTGAGAATAAGGTCGAGTTATTTAGGCTTCTGGGGATCACTGATAGAAACAATGAGAACATTATACACCAGGTCATGGTCTCACCATGGGAGGAAATGTTAATCCAGGTGGTTAAGCCCCACTCTCAGAGCTTCCAAATCAATGGTCTGGGGTCTGGGCTGAAATTCTTGTGCCTGAGAGACTCCAGAAACAAGCTCTTCAGAGCCAGTATCACTCATAATGTAATGTGAAGTAAAGCTTAGACCAACCCAAACAAAGCACTGTCCAGCTACTGGAGTAGGGGCAGCCAGCAGTTATGAAGGTGGCCCACTGGCACGTGCCTGTATTTCCAGCTAAAGAGAGTGAAGAAGGATTGCCAGATGAAAGAGTTCTGACTAGGCTACAAAGTGAGTTCAAGGCCAGCCTGGGCAACTTAATGAAGCCCTACCTCAAAATAAAAAGTAAAAAGGCATTTGTAGATTAACTCTGTGATATTCTCTAGCATATGTGAGATCCTGGCTTAATTAATTTCCCAATGTATGTGCATGTGGCATTTGCATGCGTGCATGCATACATACATATAGATAGAGAGAAGGAGAGTGGGGAGGGAGGGAGAGAGAGAGAGAGAGAGAGAGCAGGAAAGAGAGAAACTAAGTGTTAAATTGGAGAATGGTGGGGACAAATGCTCGTGAGAAAAGCATATTTCGTTTAATTTCATTTCACTGCATAGCCCAGGCTGGTCTCAAACTTGCAATCCTCCAGCCTCAGACTTTGAGTGCTAGAGCTACAGGAATGGACTACCATATTTGGTTTGGGATGCTCTTTGAGTATGAATAGCTATAAGTAAGTCACCGACAGACTGAGAACCAAGAATATAAGTAGAGGGTATGAATGCCTCTCATTCTTCTTTGTTAGGGTCTGCAATGTGGGTTTGGGTAAGTTGACTTTTTGATGCAAACATAACTAAAGGCACAAGTGAAACTTCTATGGAGGGTATACGTATGCATCATATGGAATGTGCAAAGGATATGCATAGTGGCGAAGCTATGTATGCATGGAAGCCTAGGGTACAAGGGAACTCCTTGGACTTCTGCTCAATTCTGAAGTGGGTGGTCTGGGCCCAGCTCACCTGGTGCACATCCCTCCTGTAGCCAGCATCATTGTTGCTGCCTCCAATCACAAACAGCTTGTCGAGGAGGGCAGCCATGCCATGCCAGGCCCGTCGCACAGGCCCGTCAGCCAGAGTATGCCACGTGTTGCTTCCTGGGTCGTAGCAATGTGTCTCTTTCAGGTAGTCCTCTCCTCTGCGACCACAGGTAATGTACATCTTCCCCTGCAGCGTAGTGCCTGCATGGGCATATACCTGTTTGGAGCCACCAAGAAAGCCAGAAGAGGTAAGGAATGGGTAAGAAGGCAGTGAGGAAGGTAGTGAGGCAGTCTCTACTGAGGCTGCCCCTACCTCTCTGCACCTGCCTGACAAGACAGCAGACAAGATTTCACCACAGCTGATGTGCCATCTGGTACTGGAGAATGCATGGGGTTCTATCTGAATTACTGCCCTACATGTTGACACCTAACCTCTTTCCAACAGGCTATGTTATCTACAGACCCAGAAACTAAATGTAATCTTTGTGTTTCTTTGCCTCTAAAGAAAACATCTGGATGGGGAACAAGAAAGTCAAGGCTCACTTTCCAAGTTGCCAGAGAAGTACACCAGCAATGAAGACCTGCCCTTGGTCACTTCAACTTTTTACCAGCTAAGCTATCTTGTCTACAGATAGTTCCCACACATAGGAAGTAGGCTGTAAGAAAGAAAAGATTAAAACAAGTCATCAGATATGATTGGCTTTCCATATCTATGGGTCCATGTCTCTAGATTCATATCTTCCTGCCTCTGCCTCCCAAGGAGCTGGGATTACATTAGTGCCAGAGCTGGATTGCATGTATAGGTTTTACACAAATACTGTTAAAGATTTCACTATCCTTCCGGGTGGGGGTGGGGTGTCCTAAAACTAACCTACTTTGGATCACAAAGGACAACTATCCCTCTTCACTGATGGTGTGTATGATAAGGGAGACACTAGGCTGCAATGCTCAAGGATTTTCCGCCCCTACTTTGGCAGCGGTGTCCCTCTGGGTCACCCATCTAACCATATGTGCACTCACTGGCCCCTCTAAGTCTTACTGACTCACACGCAAAGGCCAAAAGAAGGCTCTGACTGTGTGAGAAGAGAGCTCTGTATGGTACTGGAGACGCCATGGCAGTGTCACAGGACCGGTTACAAAGGAGCTGGAGAGGCGCACAGAGCCGCAGAGCAAGCACAGGGTCTGCATCTTCCCCTATCAGAGGCAGCAGTCTGCAGAGATTAATCTCCTTTTCCAATTAATAATTTTGAGATTAGAGGGTCCCCTGCTTCCTTCCAGAAGTTTCTCTACATATGAAGGTTTGTATAAATGTACTATATCATCCTAAACAGGATGAAACGGATGTCATCCCACAACACTCCTGTCAGCACTAGCACCCTCCAGGTACTCTATGAGAGTTAAGTCAAGAGAGAAACAGTTATGTCAAACCCAAAGGGTCCTCATGTATATGTGCTGCCAGTATGATCCATTATGAGGACTCACTAAAACCAGAAACTCCATAGAAAGTTATTCCTAAAAGGAGACCTCTCCACCCACAGTCACAACTCCTGCAATGAGTAGCTGAAGCCTAAGGGCTTTATTCTCTAACAGCTCCATCTGTATTTTGTCTTTATCATCGTGCGTGTGTGTGTGTGTGTGTGTGTGTGTGTGTGTGTGTGTGTGTGTGTGTGTGTGTGTGTGTGTGTGTGTGTGTGTGTGTGTGTGTGTGTGTGTGTGTGTGTGTGTGTGTGTGTGTGTGTGTGTGTGTGTGTGTATGTGTGTGTGTGTGTGTGTGTGTGTGTGTGTATGTGTGTGTGTGTGTGTGTGTGTGTGTGTGTGTATGTGTGTGTGTGTGTGTGTGTGTATGTGTGTGTGTGTGTATGTGTGTGTGTGTGTGTGTGTGTGTGTGTATGTGTGTGTGTGTGTGTGTATGTGTGTGTGTGTGTGTGTATGTGTGTGTGTGTGTGTGTATGTGTGTATGTGTGTGTGTGTGTGTATGTGTGTGTGTGTGTGCGTGTGTGTGTGTGTGTGTGTGTGTATGTGTGTGTGTGTGTGTGCGTGTGTGTGTGTGTGTGTGTGTGTGTGTGTGTGTGTGTGTGTGTGTGTGTGTGTGTGTGTGTGTGTGTGTGTGTGTGTGTGTGTAAGTAAATCCTCTCTTGATCTGTGAGATCCAGAGATAAAACTTAGGTTGTTAGCATCTTTATCCACTGAGCAAACCCACCATCCCTGGACTTCTGTCTTTAAAGACTTTCCTTGTGCACTTTGGACACCTGCCCATGGTCCACCACAGCACAACTTGGCGGGGGTGGAGGGAGGGGCGAGCTTTGCTGTTTCTGAATAAACTAACACTTGGCTTTGGAGAATTCATCTCTGTTCAGTTTTTTTTTTTTTTTTTTTTTTTTTTGGTTTTTTCGAGACAGGGTTTCTCTGTGTAGCCTTGGCTGTCCTGGAACTCACTCTGTAGACCAGGCTGGCCTCGAACTCAGAAATCCTCCTGCCTCTGCCTCCCAAGTGCTGGGATTAAAGGCGTGCGCCACCACCGCCCGGCTCTCTGTTCAGTTTAAGTGGACAATAATCACAACCACTTCTCTCCTGGCCCACACTCCTGTACAATCACCGATCTCTTCTCTGTTTCTACAACACTTTCTTTTCAAGAACGCCCTGCATGAGCCACATCATAGTGGTGCACACCTCTAGTCCCAGCACATGAGAAGCAGAAGCAGGTGGCTTTCTGTGAGTTCCAGGCCAGCCAGAGCTACATAGAGAAACCCTGTCTCGAAAAACAAAAACAAACAAAACAAACAAAAAAAAAGAACATCATACAAATAAAATAGAATACGTTTTGTTTTGAAATAGGGTCTTTCTATCCTGGAAATCTCTATGTAAACTATACTGGCCTCAAACTCAAATAGATCCCCTGCCTCTGCCTCCCAAGTGCTAGGATTAAAGGCGTGTGCTATCTCACCTGGTCTGAAAATAAAACTTTTTACACCTGGCTTCCTGTCCCTGCCCAGGCTCTCCAATATCCCCAGTTAGTTCTCTTCCTTGCTGGGACTCTACTGCAGTTTACTTAGCCATTCGCCTGTTAGAGGACATCTCATTTATTCAGTTTCTGACTATTATCCAAAAAAGTAGCTATTAGTATTTGTGGCAAAGTCTTCATTTCTCCAGGATAAATCCCAAGGATGGGAAGCACTGAGTTGCATAGCAGCTGGAAGATGCTATGCTCTTCTAGAAAGCACACTACTTTACCTTCTTATGGGCAAAGCATAAGTGACAAGTACCTGGGATGGCATGGTCAACAGCATTTGGCAGAGCGACCACTTCCTATCCAACGCCCCGTGTGCATTTCCTGTGGTAAACAATGCTATTTCCCTTTGTACTCATCTGTCATCTGTCTTCTCAGAGAAATCTCTTTACCCTTTTGTTCCCTCCCACTTCCTTCTTTGTCTCCGTCCCACCCTACCCTCAGTTTCTCTATAGAGCAGCTCACATGTGATTAAAGGTGCACACCCCACACTTGTCTTGCCTTCTTCAATGCTATGGCTCATGTGGTTTGCATCTATTTTCTACTCAGTAACTTCTTTCATAAAAAATTGGGGGTAGGCCAGGCAGTGGTGGTGCATGCCTTTAATCCCAGCACTTGGGAGGCAGAGGCAGGTGGATTTCTGAGTTCGAGGCCAGCCTGGTCTACAGAGTGAGTTCTAGGACAGCCAGGGCTACACAGAGAAAAAAACCAAAAAAGAAAAGAAAAAAAAAACGGGGGTGGGCTTGTGAGCTGGTTCTATTCCTAAAAGCATGTGCTGCCCACCTGAGGACGCTAGTTTGATCCCTAGGATCCAAGTGAGAGAATTCCTGAAGTTGTCCTCTGACACTGACAGGTACCTCTGCTACACAAACAAAGAAATAAGTGTACTTTTAACAAAGAGATCTTTTGCCAGCAAGAGTTTTTGATTTTGAAACAATCTAATTTATTGGTTTTTCTTTTTCATGTCTGATATGTTTGACATCAAGTCTAAAAACTCACCTAGTTTGTATCCTCATCATTTTCTTCTGTTTTTATTTTGTTTTGTCCTTTTGGTTAAGACAGAACCTTGCTATGTCATCCTGGAAGTCACCATGTAGACCATGCTGACCTAAAATCTGCTGTGACCTCCTTCATTCTCATCATGTGACCTCCTTCATTCTCCTAGTGCTAAGATTACAGGCACATGTCACCACATCCTGTTTAGTTTCATTTTTCTAAAAGGTTTAGTTTTACATTTCAATCTACAGACTACTTTGAGTGACCTCCAAACCATTCTTAGCCCTCCATTCCCCTCTACCTCCATAGGCCTGGCCCAGCCCTACACTAACACCAGCACAGGTCTCAGCGCAGCCCTCCTTATACCTTCTCAGGCTCTTTAGCCTTTCGGCTCTTCACAGGGGCTTTCAAGTTTGTCCCTCTCAAAACAGACCCCCTGGGATGTCCTTTGTCCAGTGAAAATGGCTAGCTATTTCTTTCAGGCTTTGCTCTGACCCTTACTCAGACAGTCCCCAAGTAATAAATCTCCACTTAATCCTTCAAGAGTCCTGATCCCTCCAGAACATTTCAGCTTCATTTACTGAATTCTTCTACTACTTCCTTCATCTACTTATTGGAATTGTAACTAATTAGTGTTTTCTGGGTGATTAGTAAGTCACTGAAGCCCACCTTGTGGAGGACAGTTTGCCATTTGTCACCACTGCATAGTGACATGGAATCACTACCTAATCTCCATGATGAGTACACAGTAGCTGGCTAATAGTGGAGGCGATGACCACATGCATGAAGGAAGGAAGGTCGCTAGTAGCTGCCAAAGAGTTGAGTGAAGTTCAAGGCTGCTCCTCTGTGGCCGAGATGAGGAACTGCAGCTTTGCCCACAGCCTCAGAGTCAAGCTTGCCATTCCACCAGGAGCTTTTCTCAAACTCCTGGAATAAAATCTATCAGATCTCAAAAGATCTCAGATATTTTCCATGCAAAATCTGCTCCTTTTTCTAGAACTAGGGCAGAGCTTCCTTCCTGCAAGGAAGCTAACGAGCAAGGCTTTGAATGACTAGGGGCTTGAGGAAAGGATGACAAGAATCAGATCTGCTGTGTGTGACTGGTCCCGATCCCAACCCACTGAGGTCAGTCTTAATACCCAAGGGTTTGAGGAAGAGTGAGAGAAAACAAAAGGCAGGTAGTGGAAAAAGTCCCAAGACCAGAGGTCCTGCCCAGGCCCCTGACAAAGGCAGAGTCTGTATGTATGCCCACTCCACCACCCTGATTCTGGAGGGCCTGGGGATCCCTAAGGTGTCAGCCTAGAGCAAGCACATCAAACAGCTCCCCACACCTTCCCTCAGAGGCTGAGGCTTCAGAGCTGATGCCAATAAGACCTGTTTCTTGCCATGAGATCCCACATGGCAAGTTATTTGGAGCTAGGCCAAAGTACCTCAGAACCACAAAAAGATTAAGAAGCACTCCCATAAAGCATTACCTTGCATAATCTACTCAATTTAAACATCTCTGAACTGGACTAACCCAAGGAACTATGCTATATATACATGAGTATTATTGTCTTTAATAAAAATACTTCCAAAGTATGTTGTGGCCTCTGGAAGGTCCTATGGCTGTTTTCCTGTAGGAGAGTAGTCTATGTAAACACCTGTGAATCAGGCTGCCCTTTAGTCTGTCAGAGTCCCTCTATTTTGACATATTTGGAAATCTTCCAGTCTGTGTAAGCAAGAATAGATAAGAGAAAAATTTCCATCTATACAGAAGTATAGAGATAAAGTGAATAGCAGTCTCGACACAGGGAGCTCCCAACGGGCACTGGTCTGAAGAATGAGTCTGAATGCTTAATGCAAGGCCTCCTGACAGGCCCACCAACACACACCCCCATACAGAATCCTGAGATAAACAAGGCCTCCACAGGCTTGATTTCCCTGACCCGGGACCAGGACCAGTCTTGACACCTGGGTCTCTGAATGTGGTCTATGGAAGGAAATTGGGAAGGCTCCTGCGGGAGGGCTTCCTTACCTCCTTCTTGAGTGGGGCCACATAGTCCCAAGAGTTGGTGGCGGGGTCATAGCGCTCCACAGCACTCAGGTCATTGTGGTAGTCACGGCCTGCCACAGCATAGATGTACTTGCCCACCACACACACACACAGGTCTGCATGTTCTTGCTGCAAGGATTGGATCTGGAACCAGCGATTGTGCCTTGGGTCATACCTTTGGAGGACATAAGGACAGTATGTCACTGACTAGGAGAGCTACTTCCCTTTCAGGTCTACACTTCCTACTTCCCATTTCTTTGCTGCAGCCTAGTCTGAAAATCCTCATCCGGGTTGTTAGAATGTGCTGACCCAGAGCTATGACTGCAGACTCTTGGAACACAGTAGACTCACATGGTGGCCTGGAGTCTCCCTTTCAGGTACAGCCTCTCTAGGGTCCATCACAGGCTGCCCTCAGGTGTTTCTATGGCCACCTTCCTCTCACCTGTGTATAGGAAGGCCAAAATTATAGCATCTCATCCCAGCCTCCCCTAACACTGTATCATGTGAGGTCTACAAAGGTCACCCTGTGCACTATCACATCCTTGTTCTTACTGACAGTAACAGGTTTCCCTAAGCCCTCTCTTACATCTGAAATAACTAGACTGTTCCCTGATTGATGGCTTTCCTGACTTCCCCAGCTAAGGAAGTTGTCTCCACCCCCACCCCCTCAGGGTATCCTTGCCAAAGTGGAGAAGTCAACTCTCACCTTGAACTCTGGTCACCAGAGATCAGGATCCTGAGATTCCAGGGACCCCACTAAAGGAAATTCAACTCACTAAAGGAAAGCTTTGAGGCTGACTCTATGAACAGAGGACTCTGCAGGACCAGGAAGGTTGCTAGGCTGAGGCTAAGCTGGGGTAATCACAATGATGAACAGTCCAGGCAAGAGGAACATGGGGAAGAGAAGAGTATGGGAAAGGAGAAGCATTCACCATGTTAACCCCTTGCTGAAAGTGGAACTTTCAAGCACTGTTACTATAGCTTCCTTTTCTGATATCAGCCCACAGTATATCACTCACAGTGAAAATACAGTATCCCCAAGACACAGCTTTGTTTCCCTGACAAATGTTAAAAAAAAAAAATCTAACCCTTAAGTAACAAGAATCATCTAATCTTGCACAGAGCCAGTCCTGACACTGCTGTCCAACCTCATTTAGCCCAGGATGTCTCTCCCTCCCTTTTCCCATGTCTCTTATCCACTTAACAATCCCCACCCAGGTGCTCTCAGCTACCCAGCAAACCAACCATCACCTATTGGCCTCTATTGTATTTTAGATGACTGTGGCTGTTCACTTAACTATCCTCAATAGAGTCCTGCATTTCCCCATGTCTTGTTCCCAGCAAAACCCACACGCTCTTATATTCTGATGCCCAAACATCTGAGCCCACATGTGATTCCCTCTACAACCTAAAATCATCCGCATTCCTTTTTCCTTTGCCACTCGAGGGACTGAGACAATGGCCACTGGATGCTTGGCAAGTGTTCTACTAACAAGTTACAGTCCCAGCCCTCTTTTTACCTTAAAATTTTAAAAAATATTTATATATTTTATGTATATGAGTGTTCTATTTGCATGTATGTCTGCATGACAGAGAAAAGCATGAGACAGAAGAGGGCATCAGATCCCATTATAGAAGGTTGTGAGCCAATACATGGGTGCTGGGAACCAAACCTGAGACCTTTGGAAGAACAGTAAGTTCTCTTAACAGCTGTGTCATCTCTCTAGCCCTACCTTTCCAAAATTTTGAAACAGGGTCTCATGAAATTACCCTGGCAGGCTGAGAAACATGCCACTTGGTTAAATGGGGACATCTGCTGCCCTTCCTGCACACTGGCCTTCTTTATGTGTGTCCATTCCCCTTCTCCCCATTCTCAGTGCACCAATCAGAAGCTATTTCTCCTACCACAGTGAAACAAGACTCTGGAGCTTCCCACCTCATTCTCTTTGGTCTTCGGCTGAAATTCTTTGGACGTTGTGGCTTCAGACTTAAGAAAACACACACACAAATATTCGCTGAAACTATAGGTTTATAGATTTTATTCTGCCTTATCTATCTGATTCTGACCTCTTTCTCCCCACCCCTCACAAGGTCTTATTACATAACTAAGGCTGGCCTTAAACTTGCCCAAGTAGACCAAACAGGCCCTTAGCTCCCAATCTTCCTGCCTTAGTCTTCCAAGCACTAGGATCACAGGTATCCATGACCATGTTTAGCTGACCAAACTCCCCTTTACTGGAATCATTTTCTAGTTTGTTTTTGTTTGTATTTGTGTGTGTGTGTGTGTTCATGGGCCAGGAGAGGGAGAGACAGCACATATACCATGGCAAGCGTGTTAAGGTCAGAGGATATCTTTATGAAGTCTATTCTAAACCTTTGTATGGGTTCTAGGGATTGAATACAAATTGCCAATATTAATAGGGAAGTGCCTTTCCCTACTGAGCCTTAACACTGGACTCTTGGGGGGGAGGGCGGTGTTTGTTTCTTTGTTTTTATACAGGGTCTCATGGACCCAGATTGGCCTTGCACTCCCTATGTGGCTTGACCTTCCTGTCTCCTCCTTCCAAATACTGGGATTACAGGGGTGTACCACACAGATCTGATAAAATGGTTCAGTGAATAAGGGTGCTTTCTGCCAAGTCTGATGATTTGAATTCCATCCCTGGCACCACCATGGTGGAAGTAGAGAACAAACTCCTTACAAGTTGTTCTCTGATCTCATGTGCTATGGCACATGCACATACTAAATAGATCTTTTAAAAATGTTTTGTGTGTGCAGATATGTTCCTGTATGTGCCTGTAGAGGACAAAGGTCAATACTGAGTGTCTTCTACCACTTTCTACCTTATATTTTGCAATAGAGTCTCTCACCAAACCTGGAGCTCAGTTTTGGCTTCATGGCCTCAGGATCCTCCTGCTTCTACTCCTGCCATATACTGGAGTGCAGATGAGCACCACCACAGCTCGCTTTTATATGGGCACCAGGGATCTGAATGATCCTCAAGGTTGAAAAACAAGCTCTTTACAGACTAAGCCATCTCTCCAAACCAAAATTCAGTATTACGTGTAATTCATCTAACACTGCCATGGACTGAATGCCTGTGTTCCAAAAACCACCCCTGTGAAATCCCTGACACCACCCTGACAATGCTCTAGGACTTACTCAGGTCCTGAGGATGAAGCCCAAGACAGGATTAATCTAATAAGAAAAACAGACGAAAGCCGACAGTGGCGGCACACAACTTTAATCCCAGCACTTAGGAAGCAGAGGCAGGCAGGTCAAGAGTTCAAGATTAGCCTGGTATACAGAGTGAGTTCCAGGACAGCTAAGGGCTCACAGAGAAATTCTATCTTGAAGAGCACTAGAAAGAAGGAAGAAGAAAGGGGAAAGAGGAAGAGATGACACAGTCTGTCTACTATGTGAGGTCATAGCAAGAAAGGGTCCTCACCAGACTCATTCAGCTGACATTCCAGAACCAAGATTATGAGAAAGAGGTGTTTGGTAGATAAACCACCTACTCTGTAGTCTTTGTTATAGCAGTCAAAGTTTTCTAAGATAATTTTAATTCACATATTTGAGTTGTCAAACTATTATAAAGTGAGAGGTAAAATCTATGTTCAAACATGTTCTAGGTCTTTGTCAAATTTAGCAAGTTGTTTTTTTCTTCTGTGTTGCCATTACTGTTGGTGGTGTGATGGGGTATACACTGAAGAACAAGGGATTAAACCTAGAGCTCTGTGCATGCTATCAGAGTTCTATTACTGAGCTTTATCAAACCCAGATCACCATTTTCCTTTTGTTTGAAATAAGGTCTCACTGCGTAGCCCTGACTGGCCTGGAACTCACAGAGATTTGCCTGTCTCTGTCTCCCAGGACTGTGATTAAAGTTAAGAACCACCACATTTGACCTCCAGCCTTCTTCTCACTATTTTGTGACAGTGTCTGACTAAGTTGCCCAGGCTGGATCTTAACTCATTCAGTAGCCCAGACAGAATCTTCCGGCCTCAGTCTCTTAAACAGCAGGGATGATAGGCCCAACTATTACTGTTTTAAAGTCTACTAGAATTTTAAAGGCACATGGAAATGTTTAAGAGAAAAACCCAAAATACAACTTTAATTTATCCAGCTACAGCTATGAAAAATGTACAAAGAATGACATGGGTAACTCCTATGGTTTGGATGAATGCCTTCTAAAGGTCTGTATATAAAGGCCTTGTGCTGCCTAGTTTTATGTCAATGACACAAGGTAGAGTCATCAGAGAGGAAATCTCAACTAAAAAAATAAATGCCTTCATGGGATCAGGCTGTAGGCAAACCCATAGGGCATTTTCCTAATTAGTAATTGATGTGAGAGGACCCAGCTCATCGTGCATGGGGTCGCCCCTGGGCTGGTTGTCCTGGTTTCGGTAAATCAGGCTGAGAAAAGCATAGAAGGCAGGCTAGTAAGCAGCATCCTCTATGGCCTCTAAATCACTTCCTTCCTCCAGGTTCTTGCCCTGTTTGAATTCCTGCACTCACTGCTTTTGATGATGAACTGTTATATAGAACTATGAGCGAAATAAACCCCGTCTTCCCCAATGTGCTTTTGTATATTGTGTTTCATCACAGCCATGTAACCCTAAGATAGACCTGATCCTCAGGGTGATCGTTTTGGGGAGGTACTGTAGACCTGCTTGGATCACTGGGAAACACACTCAAAGGATAGTGAAACCTATTATAGTTGCACATACTTCCTATTGTAGCACTAGGGAAGCAGAGGCAGAGAGCATCACTCCAAGTTCAAAGCCAACCTGGTCTATGTAGAGTTTTGGGCCAGCCAGGACTGCAGAATAAGACAACTAACACCCTACTACCCACCACCCATCACCCACCCCTCACCTTTTGGTTTTTCAAGACATGGTTTCTTGGTGTAAGCCTGGCTGTCCTGGAACTCACTCTGTAGACCAGGCTGGCCTCAAACTCAGAGATCTACTGCCATTGCCTCCCAAGTGCTGGGATTAAAGGAGTGCACTACCACCACCCCACTATCCCGCTTTTTCTCTTTTTTTCTTTCTTTCTTTTGTAAGACCCTTTCTTTAAATAACACCGTGTAACTCTGGATCCCTGCTCTCCCTCCTGTGTCCTGGACCACAAAGTGACGTCACGTTCAGTGCTTCCTACCCTACCATCTACCCTCACATGGGACAAATTAGTGAGCATATCCCATATATTGCATGAGCTTGGACTTTAAACTTCTCAAAGTATGCAGTAAATAAATGTTTTCTGTTTATCAACTAATTACTTTAGATATTTCATAGTGGTGATGCAAAGCCAATACACTTGTATATACAAATTAAAAGAAAGAAAATAGAAGAACCAGTGGAAACAAAGACAAAATCAATTTGCTTCGCAAGACAATTTCTTACAGTTTCAACCTCAGATTTCTAGGACATACCTACTAAGCACTATGTCCTCAGATCGCAAAACTTTATCTACTGTAAAATATTGTTTTCTTATATTCTAAGAGCATATAGATTTTAAATCTGGTAAACTATGATTAGAAAAAAGAAACAAACTCAGAAAAATCTATTTTAGGGATTCAGCCACTGTGGTTTTCCAGCAGAATGACCATGGATTTAAGGTCAGCCTCAATACTCAACTAGTGCGAGTTTGACCAAAAAAACAAAAACAAAACCACGCAAGTGCTGGGGTGGAATCCAGGGCCGTATTCATGCCAGGGAAGCATTCAACACTGAGCTGCACCCCAGCTTTGTAAGGTTTGAGATGACTAGGAAGTAAATGAAGCTTTCATTCGGTAGAGATGACAGACACGCTAGTCAGCTGGCAGGCAGGACCTGGCCCTACTTGCCACAGCAACCCTGTAAACTCCTGCTCCTTTGATCCCACCTGCCATGATCCAAGTTCAGCTCCCAGCTGTCAGTGCTCTGGAGAGATCTGCTTTGCGACTCTGAATAGTTAAGGCAGGGCAGTCTGGCCTTAATCCCACAGCTAGAAGCAGAATCCTGAAAGAAAGAGGCTTCCAGGCTTGACCTGAGGGAAGCCAAATTCAGCCATGCATACTGGAGACAGTATTCAGTTAGAAGGAAATGAGTCATTTCCTTCTTTCTGAACTCTGCCATTCCAACCACTTAATCATTATATATTATAGGTAGGTTTAAGTCTCATCAGTTTACCAAAGGTGACTGCTTCCTAGGGACAGGAGAGCAATACTGACCAAGAAACGCCTGTGTTCTTCTTGGTCAGTATCACTGTGCTTGCTTGATTCATGTGGCAGGGCCAGAGCAGAATCCAGGCTCACCCTTATAGCCAAAAACCAGAATTTGTGTATCAAAGTAAAGTGCACCAACACCCACCCCAGAGCTTCTCTCTAAAACATCATCTTAGCTTAATGGTTGGTTGGCACCAGGGATGCCAGGGATTCCCACATATACCAAGGTATGATGAAGACCCCTTAAAATCCACTGGTAGTTTGAGACTTAAACTAATGTCTCTTGTATGTCCAAGGGATCACAGCTAGAAGCGCATGCAGACCAAAGCAATCCACAAAACTCCCTCAAGAAAAATTGCCTCCTCACTGAGTATCTATTGAGTACATATTCATCTGACTACAGGCCCAACGGGGAATTTAGTGAAGGCTCAATGAAGCTTATTGGTCCTTCCCACTCCTCTGTACTCAGATGTGGGCTCCAGCAGGCAACATCTGGAAGACATCCTGGCTGGCGATTTGGAGAAAAAGGGCAGAGGAGACCAGCATGGAAATTGAAATAAAAAGATACTGAAGAGGTAGAGTGAAGATGGCAGGAGCAGCTGCCCAGCCCCTTACTGAGTACTAACGCATGCTCCCTGAACACAGCAGCCAGAGTGACCTTCTGCAGACAGCAAGGATAGGTGGCTGTGCTTCAGGGTGACCGAGTTTCTGGATAGCAGGGTCAGAGGGCAAGAAAGCAATTCTGATGCCTCTTCCTTATTTCACTGTGATCCTCTTTGCCTGGATTCATCTGGACTTCATTACATGACACAGGTATACCCCCAGAAAAGCTGTAACACTCATATAAAAGGCAGATGCAGGAACCAGGTGTGTAGTGATATGCCCTTGATAACATGTCCCCTGAACAGCCCGCATAACCCACAATTCCTGCACCATGGAGTTGTCTTATGATAAAGGCAATGATGATAAGTGCCCTTTCATACCTCCAGCATCGGGACTCGGCTCGAAATCCTTGGACATTATTGTCCCCTCCAATTAAGTACACGAAGTTGTTGAGCACTGCAATGCCCTGGTTGGACATTCGGGGTGCCAGAGAGGCAGTGAAGTGTTTCCACTCTCCCAGTAGGGGATTCAGGTACTTGGCCTGGTCACTGAGGATTGTAGATGGTGTGGAGTGAATGCCCCCAAAGCCCACAACACACTGGAAGTCCGAGCGAAGCTCTGTCTGTGGGCCCTGAAGGCTGGGCTGCAGGCTCTCATTCCGGTGGTACATAAGGGCACTGGCCACTGTGTCCCTCAGGGGGCTAGGACCAAGCTTGTCATGCAGCCGCTGGAGGACCTCAGCTTCCATCAGGGGAAAACGCACAGTCTCTAGGAGCTTGGGGGGCTCAAGTAGTGAGATCTGGTCAGCCTGCACCTGCTCCAGGGAGTAATGGTAGAGCAGGGCCCCTTCATACACTTCAGTCTCACAGGAAACCTCCAGGCGATTGCTGCTGAGGAGAGAGTAGACCTTCTCCAAGGGAAGCTGGCGGTACTTGTCAGTTCTTGAGAAGGCCACAAAGTTTTTGAGGATGTAGGTATCTAGCTGTTGGGTCAGACGGTTCAAGTCAAAGAGCTCTGCCAGCCGGTAGACATCAAGGATGTTCTCCTCATCTACCCATGACATGAGGAAATCACAGCAGAAGTGGATAATTTCTGGTATCTGTAAAAAGAAGGATACCCACTCAAGCCTGAGCTGGAGGACTGCATCTGAGTATGAAAGACAGGATGACAGCAGAAGTAAGGCATACAGAGCTGGCTGTCCCTATAGCTGGCCTTCTAGGACTGGGAGAGGCAAAGTGGAATCTTTCCTCAACCAACCCCAACCTTTTCTGACAGAAAATTGGAACTTCCTGCAGGTTTATTTTAAAACCTGTTGTGGTAACACAAGGCATGTTCATAACCCTTCAGAGCTCCAATCCCCATTTACAAACAAGGGTAAAGTAGTAAGGAACAGCCTGAGGACAAGCACAAACACCACTCAGCACACAGGATTTCTGATATATATCATCTGCTTTTAGATCAAAAGTCTAAGTGCAAAGGAAGAGGATATGTCGCCGACTGGAAGGAACCTGTGGCCATCCCTGCCACTGGCACTCTCTAGAAGAACCAAGGTGCTGCAACCAATAGTACTCCTGGCTCTTTTCTTCTGTCAAAATTCTCTGAACAACCACATCAGCTGGAACTGCAGAGCAGGCCCCGCCATTGCCACTTAATACTATACACAGAACTGTCAGCAAGGTATCTCCAGACATTCACCAGAGCCAGTGCCAAGACCCAGATTCAGAATTCTTGAGAAGCTGTGAAACCATCCTAGAGCCTCAGTCTGAGCTGAGAAACCCACTCTACTCCAGTGGGTACAAGATTCCTAGGGCAGCATTACCTGTCCCTAGCTGCACAGCACTGGAGGGAGGGAAGGCAGGTCACAGAGTAGGAAAACAAGATTTTGGAGTCTCACCAAAAATAAAAATATGGGTGGTAGCTTTCTTTACAGGTTCTACCTCAGAGGGTAAAACTGCCTATATATGTATATATACATACATACATACATACACACACACACACACACACACATACATACATTTTTGTTTGAGATAAAGTCTTGCTGTGTAGAGTCCAAGCTATCCTCAAACTCACTGTATACATCAGCCTAGCCCCAGCCTAACTATGTAGATTTCTCCTGCCTCCAACTCTGTAGTGCTTGGATTACTAGTATACATTACCACACCAGTTTTTGTTGTTTTTGATTTTTTTGTAGCCCTATCTGTCCTGGAACTTACTCTGCAGACCGGGCTGACCTTGAACTCATAGATCCTGCCTGTCTCAGTCTCCTAAGTGCTAAGAGTAAATGTGTGTTCCTCCATACCCAACTTTACCACATCTGTTTATACAGGACTGTATAACAACTATTGTGTAGCACTTGATTGATATATTACAGCAATCTTGAGATGAACTAAGGCATACAAGGAGCATGTAGGTGAGTTACACACCAACTGATACTCCACTTTATAGAAGGCCTATAGACCTTTGGACTCTGATATCCACAGGGAGCACTGGAACCAGTTCTCTGAGAGAACCACAAGATAACTATCTGATGCAACTAGTATCACTAACAAATTAACAACTATATACAGAGAAATTCTGCTAATATTTGAAGTCTATTAGCATACGTTTAGAAATTAAAAAAAAAAAAAAGACAACTCATACTAACTTGCCAGATAATGTAAAACAGGCTGAGTAGACACCTACAAACAAGCAGAGAAATGCATACCCCATTGTTGGATTCTCCAGGTTCTCTGTGGTTCCTGGACATCTTCATTTGCCATTGTTTAATTCTCTAGCCAGCTCTTCTAGTCCTCCTCTTTTCCCTAAAATACTACTTCCAACTAAAGGGCCTGAGCTTTGAAGACAAGGCGGAATGTGAGAGACAATGGCCCTGAGTGGGAATGAGCAGTAGCAAACTAGAAATAACCCAGCTCCTTGCACCAAGATCCCTTGCAGTGAGGAATCCCAAACAGGCACAGCTGAGGCTCATCTAGTATAGGATCCCCAATCAGACAGACTCAGAACGGAACACACCTTCCTAAAGCAAGCCGGTCAGGCTGATTTTGCTAGGATTCAAATCCATGTCTCTAGGGGCACTGTGAAGATCCCTAGCAGGATGTAGCAAATGGGGACAAACCACCAGCTGCAATGGCCAAACTTCACTTACAGACTCCACCAGGTTCTATCAAGAAGAACTTGATACACAGCAATATTGCACATGTTCAGACTGTTGCAGAAATACCCTCCCCCACCTTCCTGATTAGCCTATTATTGCAATTGATGGTCGGGGGGTCCATCCTCCCTCACCATGCTGGTTTGATATTAGCTTACCCAATAGGACCCAGCCTCACCTTCCCACTCACAGGCCTTCTGTGGAACTGAGCACTGTGTTCTCTCCCTGAAGAAGCTGTTAGGGCCCTCTCTCTAGCCTCTTTGCTGAACTCAGGTGGGGAGATTGGGGTTTCTTCATTAGCTGCTCTCTGTCCCTTCAGCTCTAGAGTAGCTTCCTGGGGTCAACTCCCCTGCCCTGCTGCTCCCATAGACCTCCTGACTCTTTAGTTGGAGGGAACCACCAGGGTTCTTCTTCCTTGTCCTTCCCACTCCTTACAGCTGCTTCCCCTAAAAGCTAGTTTTGAACTTTTTATTTAAGGAAACAAAATGAAAGAAACCTCTAGTATATATTTTATATACTTAAAAAAATTTTTTAAAAGATTTTCTTTGTATGAGTGTTTGTCTGCAAGAGAACCTAGGTTCAGTTCCTAGGACCCACGTGGGTTCACAACCATCCTAACTCCAACTCTAGGGGATCTATCTATTGCCTTTTCCTGATATCTTTAGATACGAGGCACACAAGTGGTACAGGCAAAACACTCACTCATACACATAAAATAAACCTAAAAAACCTTTTCTTTTTTTTGGTTTAAAAAAGATTACTGTTCTTACAGAGGACTTTGGCTTGGTTTCCACCACCCACATGGAAGCTAACAACATTTGTAACCCCAGTTCCAGAATCATATTCTTCTTGTTTCTGCCAGAATCAGACATGCATGTATGTTCACATACATACATACATACAAGCAAAGCATAAAACATACAAAAATAAAAATAAAGAAAAGGGATCATGCACTATGGTATGTGTGTATGGTACCAGGTACTCAGCTGGCTGAGGCCAGATTGTGAATTTAAGACCAGTAAGACTGTTTATGAAAATAAAACAAGAGAGAAAAGAGTGGACAAACACAGCTGATGGGCAGGAACAGTTTGTGTGTACTGCAGGGCATGGGATCTTCAAAGTCACTAGACCACAGAACATAGGCCATCACAAACATGAACCCCCAGTTGGACAGCTTGTGATTTATTTTTTTTTTGTACAGGGAAACCAGGCCAGAGGAAGGAAGCAGCAAAGAAGGTAAGGACAAACCAGGAATGTTGGCTCATGCCTGCGATCCCAGCACTCTGGAGGCTGAGGTAGTACTGCCATGAGATTAGGCATCCTAAAACTACATATACTCTAGGCCAGACTGCGTGATTGTGAGATTGTCTCAGAAACTGGAAGAAAAGATGGGGCTAGAGAGATGGCTTAGTGGTTAAGACTGACGGCTACAGAAGACTCTGGGTTTGATTCCCAACAACTACATAGCAGATCATAACCATCTGTAACTCCAGTTTCAGGGCACCCAACATCATCTTTTGGCCTCCACAGGCATTATACACAATTGACACATGGACAGGCATATAGGTAAAACACTCCTACACATAAAATAAAATAAATGAATCTTAAAACAGAGGTTGTGGGATGATGAGATGGTTCCACAGTTAAAAATATGTGTTACTCCTGAAGAAGACCTAGTTCAAATCTCAGCACCTACATGGTGGCTCACAATCATCCATACCTCCAGTTCCATTAGATATGATGACCTCCTCTGACATGGCACACATACATCTAATGACATGGCACACATACATACATGCAGGCAAAATGATCATACACATAAAATAAAGAAATCATTTTTTTTTTAAGTAGAAAAGAGTCAAGGGCAGAAGAGGAGGGCAAGCCAGGGAATTTGGAGGCACTCTGTTTCAGTTCCCAAGACCCAAAAGCAAGGTGCCGTCCCTATTCCATAATGTCCCTTATTTGATATTCCTACCTCATACCAGCAGTCATCATAGGTATCTAGGGAAGCCCCCCATATGTCCGAGTCTTCTTGATCAACAAGGCAACTCTTACCTGAAGTTGACAGGCAGCAACCAGGGTCTCCTGCACATTGCTCAGGCTGAGCTCTAGTTCAGAAGTGTATATGAAGTGCAGGATTTGGCACATGGCATTGTAAGACACACCGTGGATCAAGACCTCTTCCTGCTCCATCTCCTTCAATCCCCCAGCAAACATTCCTCTGTAAGGCAAAGAGACAAGGCACTGAGAGTTACTCAGTCAGGACTTGAATGTGAGCCACAGAAAGCATTCAGAAGGAACCAAGAGTCAGTGGTGGGGTTGGCCAGATAACAGTCTGCATGTGGGAACATTGATTGCTCTGTGCTCTGAATAAACAGTCTGAAAGGGGGAGTGAGTCTATTGAAAGAGCTTGACCAAGCTGGGCGCCCCTCCTGGAAATCACTTGGCTTCCCTTTCCATGGTCCCAGGAACCCTTACTCCCTTCTGGGAGCAGGCTAATACCTAATTTGCCTGTTGCATCATCTCTTGGTACATCTCAGGTCAGACAGCAATAATTAAAGCTCAATTCTCAACAACTGCATGGTGGCTCACAACCATCTGTAGTGTAATCTGATGCCCTCTTCTGTCATGCAGGTGTACATGGAGATAGAGCACTCATACATTAAAAACAACCAAACAATAAATGAATTAGGTACACTTAAGACCAGATTATTTGAAACCTTAAGTTTAACCAGTTAAGGGCCTGCTGACAGACTGATTCTAGGAGGACATAAGGCCCTTTGCTGGGCAAAGCAGTTGGACAGATAAAGAAAACTTCAGTAGGAACTGGTTTAAACAGTTTAAACTGGTTGGGAGTCCTGCCATGTCACATTAAGATACTCAAGCAGAGACACTGATCAGGTATTACAAGGTAAGAGGCAAATGACCAGAACCAAACAGGTTTTTTATTACTGTATGGTATAAGTTCTGAGCCTACTCACAGGTTTAAAAATCTACTAAAAACCCACCATCCCTGTTTAAAAATCTACTAAAAACCCACCATCCCTGAGCCCCCAAACCCACCAATCCCTGAGCACAAAGTTTCACCAATCCCTAGGCTTGGCTTGAAATTGCGCCAATCCTCACCCTAGAAAACTTCTCACTGCACCCCAAACCTGTCTTCTGCTCAGTTCCCTGCTGCTTTTCCCCTTAGCAGAGGCAGCCACCATTTTGTGTCTCTTCCAATAACTCTTTTGTGTGAGGTTTGTTGTACAGTGTGACTTTGTGGTATTCCTTGGTTCAGGACTGCCAGGATATTTTCCATTCAGAGCTGTGACACAATTATTATCACCATCATTATTGCTAGAGTAGGACAGGAGTTTTCTCAAGTTTCCTACTACTGAGCTACACCTCCAGCCCTAAGATGGAAGACTAAATATCTCAACCAGCAACTTTGAGAACTACTTTGACCTTTCACCTATATTTTAACAATGTAACAAACTGACTTAAAGCTACAGACTTAAGGATTTAAGACCTGATAATATTACTCTGCTACAATGTGTTTCCAACTAGAAACTGTCAAAGACAGAAGTTTGAGATTGCCTGGGTGTGGTGGTGCACACTTTTAATCCCAGCACTTGACAGAAGAGGTATATGGTTTTCTGAATTGGAGATCAGTCTAGTCTACAGATTGAGTTCTAAGACAGCCAGGGCTACAAAGAGAAACTCTGTCTTGAAAAAACAAGTAAAACAAATTTTTGTTGTTTTAAAAATCTGAGTCAAGTATGGCAGTGCATGCCTTCCATCCTGGTACTTGGGAGGCAGTCTACATTCCACATTTTTTTTAAAAAGATTTGTTTATTGTATTTATGGGTGCACTGTAACTGTTCAGAGACACCAGAAGAGGGCACCAATTCCCATTACAGATGATTGTGAATCACCATGTGGTTGCTGGGAATTGAAGTCAGGACCTTTGGAAGAGCAATGGTTAAGAAGTGCTCTTAACCACTGGGCCATCTCTCCAGCCCCTACATTCTACTTCTAGGCTGGTCAAATGACTCAGTGAGACCCAGCCCCCCCCAAATTAATTAATTAATTAATTAAAAATCTATAAAAATTGCGGTGAAATCTCTCTAGCACTTGTCTTCTAGCCTAAGGCTGGCTTATACTTCCAAACCCCAGGGGCAAGAGAATTCTGTATTTTACTTTGCTTTTATTTCAGATATATCTGAGTAAGCTTAGCTTTTACAAATTCTACTTTTAATGTGGGTTCTTAAATGCTTTAACCTCCCTTCTAGCCCATCATCCACCAAAGTAGTGGGAAAGAAAGATTATTAGGATATGGGGGAAGTGGACCTGTTTAGAAATTGTTCTTTGGAGCAAATACAGTCTGCTTTGTCAGGAAATCAGTTCAGTTCACAGGATTTAGCAGCAGCAGCTCGATCCACTCACAAATACTTCAGGAATATACCAGCAGTCCAGTTCAGCAGTGTCAGGATAGTAAACATGAATCAGCAGCAGTAGCATGACCTAGCAAAAACAGCTAGGCTGCCAAATGGGCACAAGTCAGCAGGAGCAACCAGGACCAATAGGGACACCAGGAGAAGTTCTCTTCTGCGCCTCTCTCAACAAAGTAAGATTAGCAAAACCGAGTTGCAAAGCTACCAATGCAAGCCAGCCTCCATACTGCCTGTTGAGTCCTATTTATACACCCTCCAAATATCATATGTCCTTCATGTTTCTTGCCTCAGCACATGAGTCCGTCTTAGCAAAATTCCATGAGAGTCTGCATCAGCTGGCATCACTATGCCAGTCAGCTTGAGTCTGAGGAAGCCACCCGAACACCACCAGAAGTTTTTTGGAGTTTTCTCTCTATGAAGTCACGGTGGCAAATAGAGCTCAGCTACACAATGTAAGGTGAACCAATACATGTGTGTAGTTAGTGAAAAATCCCTCTTCATGTATCCTTTCACGTGCCTGATTTAGCAAATCATCCTTTCACCTGTGTGTGCTTCAGGTGAAAGCATATGTTTCATATGTTTGCCCCAGTAAAACACCATCTGACAGAACTGACTTTCCAAAGAAACCATAAGTTTCCACTTCACTTCTGGGAAATCAATTCTTACATATCACTGTCTAGCAAAGTGGTTCTTAACCTTCCTAATGTTACATGTGACCCTTTAAAATAGTTCCTTGTGTTGTGGTGACCCACAACCATAAAATTATTTTCATTGCTACTTCATAACTGTAATTTTGCTACTATTTTGAATCATAATGTAAGTGTCTGATATGCAGGATGGTCTTAGGTGACCTCTATAAAAGGGTTGTTTGACACCAAGGGCGGTCGGGACCCACAGGTTGAGAATGGTCTAGCAGAGTAGAAACAGCCTTTCCAGGAGGGAGAGAAAACTCTTGCAAGATTCTCCACGGCACTTCCCCCTGCTTTTAGAAGCAGTAAACAAGGGCTTCCCGAGGAGATTCTGACAGATTGGCCTTTCAGAAAGGATGCCGTTGGACAATTGGAGCAGCCTGAAAAGTTGTTCAGCGTCCAGAGATGCAGCTTTGGGAGCAATTACCCATGCTGGGGTGGTCTTTTCAGTGATGCAGCAGCATTTGAGTCATCCTCACCCCTTGTAAAGTTTGCCAACAGTCATTAAGTCCATTTAGGTTTATTTCACACAACAGATATGGCTCTACTCCCATGTCACACTGTATCTGACAAGTTTAATTTCTACAAATGTGGATGCTGGGCCCAAAAGTTAACACACATTCGTAACTGAATAGTCCCATCCACCTGATCTTCTTATATCACTCTCATACTAGAATCAGGAGCCTTGCCCCCCACACCATCCACAAGAATACTAAGAGCTAAGAAATACTTGCTCTAACTCTACCACCAGGAGAAGAAATGTTTTCATAAATGGAATAGAAAAATCTTATCACACTGTTAAAAGTCATTCCAATAGTCATTCTGAACCTAGAATTACGCTACTCTTCCACTATAAACTCTTACCTGAGAAGAGATGGGTCCTTTCAGAGATGAGTTCAACTTTCACCCAGCCTTTAATGAAGATTTGAACATGCAAATATGGCAGGTTTTTGTCTTGTTTTGTTGGTGAGTCTTTGGTTTCAGTCAAGATCTCTTTATGTAGCTCTGGCTATGCTGGAATTCACTCTGTAGACCATGCTGTCCTTGAAGTCACAGAGATCTGCCTGCCTCTACCTCCTGAATGTTGGGTTTAAAGACATGCACCACCATGCTTGGCTGTGAAATTTGTGGGGTTGTTTTGTTTATTTATGCCAACTTACACTATGTAGTCCAGGTGAATGCTGTGCAGTACCACATCTAGCTGTCTAACTTAAATGTAATCAAACGTATCAGTTTCAATTCTTATCACTGTATTTTGGGTCAAACTTAGAACGACTTTTCCTTCTGAGTTTATATTAGAAACACTTCTCTGTACTTGCCTCTAGTTTGCTATTTAATATTATAAACCTCAGGTTTGAAGGCTAAAGAGATGGTGTAGTGGGTAATGTGCTTGCTACATTACCCAGGCTTCAGCACTCCTGTCATCCCAGTGATACAAACAGAGCCAGAAGAACCCCTGGGACTCACAGGTCAGGTAGTCTGGCCTGTCAGTGAGTTTCATGTTCAGTAAGAGACTATTTCAAAAATGGGAATAAGATAAAGAACAATGAAAAACAAATGGTCTTGGGCCTCTACCTGGGTGGTAGATACTAACACACACACACACACACACACACACACACACACACACATACACACACACACACACACACACACACAGAGAGAGAGAGAGAGAGAGACAGACAGACAGACAGACAGACAGACAGACAGAGATAGACAGACACCCTACTGCAGTCTGGTGGTGTAGCCTCTAACAGAGCACCTGTCTAGCATGTGCCAAGGCTGCTGGGTTTGATTTTTAGCACTGCAACACAAAAACTGTTCATCACTTGGCATTAATGATTGTATAAGGTATTAATATATTAATTAATTAATTAAATTAATGTATAAGGTATTAATGATTGTATAAGGGTCTAACATTGTTCTTCCAATGGCAATGGTGATATTTATTGTTCCTCCCATATCAAATTTAATATGGTTTACCATATTTTTGTCACATGTAGAGTTCCTGATATACTTATGATGACTCTAAACCTGGATTTTTCTATATTTCCTTCTCTTTCACCAACAGAAAGTTTCAAATCCTGCACATTCGTATTACAGCCAATATAGGACAGGGCTAATCTCCTTGCCTTGCTGTTGTTATCAACAATTTCTTGATCATTGCTTGCTTTTTGATTTTCAAGTTTATAACCAGTTTGTGCAGTTTACCACCAAATCATCTCGCATGGACGCCATGGTATATCACAGTGTGTCCCACAGTACACCCTTTTGCCCGCACAGCTTCCAATGAAGCCTTTTGGAAATACAGCAAACATTCAGATTAATACAGAGAACTAGCTCTTGGCAAGGGACACAACGACCTTCTTTATGTCCAGCTCCGCTTGAGTTCTCTTTAGAGGCTTGGCAAGCTTCCAAACACCTACAGACTAAGCACAAGCTAAACTTATTTCTAGATACTCCACATTTAGCCAGCCTTTTCCCATCTCTCTTTGCATCTTGTACTCTGGACTTTCCAGGGATGCTGCTATACAGACTTCTTGGCCCAGACCTCCAAGGTGCTGGTAAGAGCATAACTGGCAGCACCCTGAGCACTGCCCCCGAGCAGTGTGGGCATGACTCACACACCCAAAACTCCAGCTCTCCAAAAACACAAGCTAGAGAAATGCTGTCAGTTTTAGACTATCCTAGTCCACCAGGGGAATTCTAGTCAACTAAGACTACATAAAAAGAACCTTTGTCCAAAAACAAACAAACAAAATTAAATTAAATTAAAAAACCCAGGTCAGGGTCATGAATGGTGGCGCACACCTTTAATCCCAGCATTCAGATAGAAGCAAGAAGATTTCTGTAAGTCTCAGACCAGTCAAAGGTAAATAGTGAAACCCCAGTGTGATGGTTTAAATAGGTTTGGCTCCCATAGACTCATGTGTTTGAATGCTTGGCCATAGAGAGTGGCACTATGAGGAGGTGTGGCCTTGTGGGAAGAAGTATATCACTGTAGGGCTGGGTTTTGAGGTTTCCTATGCTCAAGCTATTCCCAGTGTGGCACAGTTTTCTTTCTGCTGCCTTTGGACTAAGATGTAGAACTCTAGGCTCTCTCACCAGCACCATGTCTGCTTGCACTCTGCCATAATGATAATGGACTAAACCTCTGAAAATGTAAGCCAGCCCTCAATTAAATGGTTTCCTTTATAAGAGTTGCTATGGTCAATGTGTCTCTTCACAGCAGTAAAACCCAAACTAAGACACCAAGTCTAAAAAATGAACTAAACAAAAAGCGGTAGATGTAGAAATTCACATCTGTAATCCCAGCACAAGTTTGAGAACCTGAGCTATACAGTGAGTATGAAGTTATTAGAGCTAACCATGTAACAACCCTATCACGCACACACAAAAACAGAAAGAAAGAAAGAAAGAAAGAAAGACAGACAGACAGACAGGTAGGCAGGCAGGCAGGCAGGCAAATAGATATGGTGATACATGCCTGAAATCCCAGAATTGAGGTCATGGAGGAACAATTAAGGAGTTCAAGGCCAGCCTGGACTACACGAGATCCTATCCCTCAGTGGAAAAGAGAAAGGATCCCCCAAATGGTCCTTGAATGGACTCAGAATAGGTGTGGTGAGAAAAAGCTGAGATGTTCTGAAGGCTACAAAGGCTCTAGCAAATGAAACCACACAGTTCAGCTTAAACTTTCTCTCCCTACTCCCTTTTTGGAAACAGAGTCTCCAGTAGCCCAGGCTGCCCTAGAACCTAATATGTAATTGAAAATGGCCTCATCCTCCTGCTTCCACTACCCACCCAAGTACCAGCATGCCCAGTTTACATGATACTAAGGATCAAAATCAGGGCTTCATACATACTAGGCGAATACTCCTCCAAGTTATATCCCTAGCCTAGCTAAATTTTCTTAGACTGAAAATGGTACTATAGATGTGTGAGAGCAACGTTAGGCATACTGGAATATTTAATTATAAAAATAACATGATCAAGCCAGGTGTAGGTAGCATATACCTTTAGACCCAGCACTTATCAGGCAGATCTCTGTGAGCTGAAGGCTACCCTGGTCTATATAGCAAGTTCCAGGACAGCCAGACCTACATAGTAAAACCCTTTCTATTTAAAAAAAAAAAAAGGCTTGATGTCTGAGAGAAATTTTAAACAATGTTCATAAATGATAGACCCAGGCTGATGGCAATGACCAGAAAGGTTGTTGAGGGAGGGTAACACATTTTTTAAGTAATATAGCCACTGGAAAGGTACTCAATTCACTAAATAAATCTCTCACTCAACTCTCCTGTCAAAGACCCTAAATATATATATTTAGTGGATCACCAAAAACAAAACAAACAAAAACGTAGAAGAAGAGTTAGCAGGGAAAAAGAAAGGGGTCTTTGGGAGTACAAAAGAGAGTATTAAGGTGAATATGACCAAACACATTATATACATGTATCAGAATGCCCTAATGAAACCCATTAGCACATATAGTTAATATATGCCAATAAAAACATTGAAAACATGATTATAAACTGGGCATGGTAGTGAATGTCTTTAACCCCAGCACTTGGGAGACAGAGGCAGACACTCTTTGTTCCATGCCAGTGTGGTCTACAAAGGGAGTTCCAGGATAGCCAAAGCTACATAGAGAAATCTTTTCTCGAAAAAACAAAAACAAAAAAGGAAAAGTAACTATAGGTAGCTTACCTGAAGTAATCACATGATGCGGCCAGCAGAATTCGATGGGCCTCGATGTGTTTCCCCTCTACCACCAGGACAACATCAAAGAGGATCCCACTGTCTCGCAAAGCAAGCAGGCCCCGGAGCAGGGCCTGGGAGTGCTGTGTACTTCGATAGGTATTGTTGACGCAGTGTGAGTGGGAGGGCTGTGTGGGCAGCCTGCAGAGCTGGGCAAAGTCCTGCTCCTCAGCCATTCTGACAGCCACAGCAGCCCTCACTACTGTAGTCAGCTGCAAGACAGAGGGAGCAAGGAGTGAACAGGTAGGAAAGTGGCAGGTCAGCAGTACTGCACCTGTGGCACCTGCTGCAGTAACCTTGCTGTGACCCCCAAAGACACTATTCCCTGTTTCCTGCCAGCCCTGGTCCCGCTTGGCCTTCAGTCTTATAACCTGGTCTCTTCATCCTATTGTGCCACCTTCAGCACTGCAGTAAGACAGAAGAGTTCTGAGGCTGCCATGATGACTCACAAATGTTATCCCAACTACTTGGAAGGCTGAGACTGCAAGATCACAACTCAAGAGCAGCGCAGAAACTTAGAG
The DNA here is from genome assembly GCA_036184795.1 of Tokudaia tokunoshimensis. Lineage (NCBI taxonomy): Eukaryota > Metazoa > Chordata > Mammalia > Rodentia > Muridae > Tokudaia > Tokudaia tokunoshimensis. Next base: position 3,735,366 of record BTHU01000015.1, on the reverse strand, counting down.
ACCCTGTCTCAAAATAGAAGCAAAAAGAGGATAGGGGTGTGATGCAGCAAAGCACTTTTCTAGCACATGTGTGGTCTAATACTTGATCCCCAGCATTGGCAAAGAACAGAGTTTGGAAGACATGAGGCAGGACAGAAAGACAGGGAATATTAAGAGAATATGGGCATGTTGGGCATGGTAGAGCACGCTTTTAATTCCAGCACTCAGGAGGTAGAGGCAAGTGGATTTCTATGACTTGGAGTCCAGCCTGATCTACAAAGGGAGTTCTAGAATAGCCAGAGCTGTTTTTTCTCTCTCTCTCTCTCTCTCTCTCTCTCTCTCTCTCTCTCGTGTGTGTGTGTGTGTGTGTGTGTGTGTGTGTGTGTGTGTGTAGGTGGGCAGCTGGAGTGATGGATCAGTGTCTAAGAGCACTGCTCTTCTACAGGACCAGAATTCCATTCTGAGCAGAACAGAGTTCTGTTCAATCCCATCACTATGTTGAGAATCTCACAGCTACCTGTAATTCCAGTTCTAGAGGGATCTGATGTCTAGTTTCTTTGGGCACATGCACTCACATGCACATAGATATAAACATGCACACATACAACTAAGACACATTTAAAAAATTCAAGGCCATCCTTATCTACAGTAGGAGTTTGAAGCAAGCCTGAGTTATATGAGACCCTATGTCTAAGAACAAACAAAAACTAAAGATTATCTTCTAATAATTTGCCATTATGCTCAAAAACTGAAAAAAAAAAGATTTTAAAAGGAGCCATAAAAACTCAACCAAGAAAACAAACCTACTACAAATATTCCTTTGCTCACACACACACACACACACACATACACACACACACACAAAACAAATGAACCATAAACAACTGTTTATAGTCAGCTACTAGATGTCTGTGGCCTATGGCCAACCATATGTTCTTTTAGCTCAGGTCAGCCATTTAGAAGGCCATGGAACCTCTCCACTTCAAGCTACCCTACTTATGCTTTGGAGTTCCCTACCATATGTTTAAAAGTAAAAAATGAAAACCAGACTCAGTGGGTAAAGACATTTGCCCTATAAGTCTGGCAACCTGAATCCAATGCCTGGAACCCACATTGACGGAAGGAAAGACTGAACTCCACAAAATTGTCTTCTGACCTTCCCTCATACACTGTAGTACACACATGCACAAATAAAGTAACAAATAAGTAAAGTTTAAAGATTAATTTTACTTATGTACAATATGTGTGTGTAGGAGCCCTCAGAGGCCAGAAAGTGTCAGATCCTCTGGTATACAGTTGTGAGCCATCAACCAAGGTGCTGGGAACAAAACCCAAGTCCTCAGGAAGAGCAGTAAGCACTCTTAAACTACTAAACCATTTCACCAGCCCCCAAATATATATACTTTAAAATGAAAATTAGATGTTAAGGGAAAACTAGCCCAAAAGCCTTCTTACTACATTTCTCCCCACTCCCACCCTCCTCTTTAGGACCTATGTGCTCTTAAGCCTTTCCTGCCTCTCATCACACATGCTCCTCATCTGTCTCCTGGATGTAGGGTCTCTACTGGCTTACCCACACCTTCCTTCTGCCTGAACCAGATGCCTTCTCACAAGGCCCTAGAGATAGTTATAGTATGTCTTGCCAACTATTTCTGCGTTAGGATCTCTCTAGTCTGGAACTCTGCCTGAGAATATATTCCTCCTCTTCTGATCTCTTCCTTTCCTTCAATCCACCCAGTCCCCAGGACATGCATTCCCAATGAAATCTCCAGCCAGAATCCCTTCTAACTAGTCTGTTTTTATCAGTTGCATACTACATTTCTATCTGAAACCTCCTATCTCTTTTTCTTCCTAAGCCTATGTTTTGTAAGATCCTTTGGTCTTGATTCTTCTCCTATATCTTGCATAGCCATCCCCTTATTTTTTTCCCAGTGGCCACTGTTTGGAGTTACAGCATAGGAATGTTGGTCCAAAGGATTTCCCTAACTCTCGATTCATCATCCCCAGTTTCCTCTGAACAGGGGACCAAAAATACTCCCGTGATAGTACTATGGTTACTTACCAAGTGCTATCTCCCTGCTTCCTACTTGGGGCTCCCTTTGACCTTCTTCTCCTGCTTGCCCCATTGCCAGTTCTTAGACCCATGGGGACACCTGTAATCCTCTCAACAGAACCATGTTCATTTCTCATAGTCCTATTCCAGCAATGATTCTAGCTGATCACATCTACCTAGTGCCTCCATACAAACTCAAAAAAAAAACATGCTCTGGTAGTGAACCTGTCTTCTCTACCCTTGACAGTTTGTCTCACAAGCATCTCGGGGTTAGTTTCTATGGCAATATCTGCTAACCAGACTCTGGCTGCTACCTTCAAACCTCAGCGTCCTGGAAGGCTTCCCCATCTGTGAATGACTAATTGTCCTAACAGACGCTGACCCTCCCCCACTATGCACATGTGGGGGTGGTCCCCACAGTTGTCAGCTGAGTAGCCTGTCTGCCCTCTTGGAAGGGGATATCATCTGCTTTCTAAATGGCCACCACAAAAACAAGTACAGTAAAACAGGATGGCTACTCCTTTGGACAGGCAGAACATATTTACTAAGCTCAACTAAGAACGCAACAGTATCCAAGATCTCTAGTACTGCCAGATAACAGATAACAGATCTGTAACTCCAGCACTCAGGAGTGCTGATACAAAAAGATCACAAAGTTGGAAGCCAGCCTAGAATATGTAGACTTGTCATAAATAAATAAGGAAGAGGTGGGGTTAGAGAGAAGGCTCAGTGCACTTAACGCAAAAAAATCCTGCAGAGAACTGGAGTTTAGATCCCAGTGCTGACATCGGGTCGAGGCGCCCTCTGCTGGTCTCTAGAGCACCTTCACCCAGGTGCACATACAGACACTTAAGTTTGTTTTTTCGAGACTGAGTTTCTCTGTGTAACAGCCTTCGCTGTCCTGGAACTCTCTTTGTTGTTCAGACTGTCCTCGAACTCAGAGTTCCTCCTGCCTCTATCTCTAGAGTGCTGGGATTAAAGGCAGGCGACACCATACCTGGCTTCACTCTTTTTTTTAACGACAAAACATTAAGAAGACTCTGGTGACTGCAGATCTACAATATTCCTCTACGCTTTCCATTAGCTTCTGTTTATAACTTCGTGCCCCTTCCTCACGTACAAACACGTTTAAGGGCCCCCTAGTCAAGATATCTAGGTTTCCATTGTTTGCTGTCCACTGAAACATTTTAGAGGAATCTTCAATGAATCATTTACTGGAAAGGCAACCTCAACCTTCTGTGGGGGCTCCCATTCAGTATCTGTTCTCAACGCATCCGTATCACAACACAAGATGTGCAACAAAAGAAAAAACAGCAGCTTGGAAAGAGCAGAAGAGGAAGTGGGTCCTTATTTCCACGGGGGTGGGAGGGAGTCTCCAGGAGGTGCTGACGTGCTCTGTGGCTTGTTCCCTAGAGCACTGACTAGGAACATCAGGCCTTACCCTAGGACGCAGTCGCGAGCAGAAGGTGGCCCGTTGCGCCCGGACAGGTCCGTTCGTTCGGCCTGTACAGGATCTAAACTAGTACAACCCGGAGATTTTGCACTGACAGCGCGAGCTCTCCGGCTTCTCTCAACAACCGCAACTGCGGCTGAAGAGCTTGAGGTCACGCCGGGAGCGGCAGCCAGGCCCGCCCGCCGCCTGTTGCAATCCCTGCTCGAATAGCTTCGAGGGACGGGGACAGGCCAGAGGCCACACTCGGACCCATGGCTGACGACAGAACCTGACCGGCCGGGCTGTGAGGGCCACGGTCCGCTTCGGCCACGCTCAGGCCTCGGTGGACCCGATCCACAGCGCCAGGCCCGGGCCGGACGCCCGGGGGTCGCCCAGTCAAGCCCCCGCCACGTCAGGCAGTCGCCCGCGCCCGCCCCGGGCGCCCGTGGTACTTGGCCCAGATCTCCGCGCCCGCCGCCATCCCCGCTCCCTCTCCCATCCCCGCGTGCAGCACAAGCTCGGCCACGAAGGCCTGCCGGGCCCACTCGTTACATGCCTCGCAGCTGACCTGGTGCTGCCGCAAGCTGAGGCCGCTCTCGCAGCAGGCGGGAGACGGAGGCTGGAGGTGGGGGCGGAACCTCACCATCACGTGGGATGCCGCGCAGGCGCAAGGAGACTATGGGGGGGCGCTGCTGGGCAGGGCGGGGCGGGGCGGGGCGGGGCGGGGCGGGGCGGGGCGGGGCGGAGCAAGGCTGAAGGGTCCGACCTCGGCTGAACTGACCTGATCGCAGTTCAGGAGCGCCACCCTTGAGGTGCAAATCTATGTCCTTTCCCTTTCTCTTTGCCTCCTTATTCTTACCCTCATTCATTCTCTTATTCATAGCTTCTTTACTCACTTGTCTCTTCACACCCATTCACTCACCATCTCCCTCACTGCCTCCTTCCTTCCTCACTTTCCCGTTTCCTCCCTCATTCATTTCTTCTTTTCTCACTGAATTACTTCCTTCCCTTCTTCATCATGCATCCATTGCTTCACTCACTGCCTCACTTGTCCCCTCCTCGCTTCTTCCTTGCTCCCTTTCTAGGTCGCCGCTACCCTCTCTCCTTCATTCTGTCTTCCTTTTCCTCACACCCTTTTTTATTGCCTGAGTTCGTCCTTCTTTCTCTTATTTCCTCATTTCCTTATTCACTGGCCCAGGCATTCGCTCCCTTGTTTCTTTTCTTCTCTCACTGTACTTTAGACTTTGGAAGGTCCCTTGCCCGGTGCTTGCTGTGGAGAGTGAAAACAAGCAAAGGCTTTATGAACACGTGTTGATTTTCCTCTTTTCTGAGACTCTAGAGTAAATTTGGTTCCCAGTCCCAAAACTCACCTGGTCCTAGCTGTCCTGGAGACACCCACTTTTCTCTGCCTCACCTCCAAGAGGACCACACTCTGAAGAGGCGCATACCTATAACAGAATCCAAGAGTAGAGATGTAGAGGCCTTCTTACAGGTAGATGGGAGGAAAATGTAGTTTCAATATGGTGAAGAATGAAAGTAGAGAAAAGATGTCTCTGAGTAAGCCTCCTCATGAAAAGGGGGAGAGAAAGCCGAGTAGTGGTGGCGCACGCCTTTAATCCCAGCACTTGGGAGGCAAAGGCAGGTGGATTTCTGAGTTCGAGGCCAGCCTGGTCTACAGAGTGAGTTCCAGGACAGCCAGGGCTACACAGAGAAACCCTGTCTCGAAAAACCAAAAAAAAAAAATCTATGCCCCAAAAGTAGTTTATATAGTATGAAGCTCTTCCCATTCCAAAAACTTAAGCCCATGTTGGTCTGTGGATTTGAAAGGAAGATTCTCTTTCCCCCTTGTATAACAGTTTCCCCCAAGATTGGAGCATTCCATTCTTCAGGAAAACTCCTTAAGCAGGAAAGTTAAAAAACTCAAAATAGTTTCAGGAAGTCCTTGAAAATGACCAAATTCACTAGGTCCCTTCCTGTCAGAGAATAAAAGCTGAGAGTCCCTCACAGACAGGTGAAACTGAGTTGCACAAAAGACTCTCAGAGGAGGAAAGCTGCAAAGTAGACTCAGACCAGACCAACTGCCTTAACAAAATAGAAAGCAGGAAGAGGTTAGAGCAGCCAAGACACCTGGAAAGGACACTCTCCAACCCCTCGCCTGCCTGCAGGCTGTGCAGTGTGCTCCAGGCTCCCAGCCTGGTGTGAAGTCACCCGTATTGGTTGATGATGCAGGTGTCTTTGAGTCATTTCTGCTCCTGTAAGTAACCAATCACCTGTATTCCTGTAAGTATCCTCAAACTTGTTGGGTCACCAAGTTGGATTTCAGTCTGTTAAGGGTTCCTTGGTTCCTTATCTGGGATGAGTAGACGTGTGTTCCGTCTTCCCAGCAAGAGTTTTGTCAAATCCTTCAAGACCCGGTTATGGCTTTGCCCAGCCATAACAGTCTATCTCTCTTCCCAGCTCCCCCTTCAGACCTGGGCCTGCAGTTCCCTGCAGGGCTCCCTCTCCTAAAAAGCTCTTCTGAAGGGTGACATGTACCCATCCTTTCTCATGAACCTTCCAATGCCAGACCAAAGTAAGGGTCCCACTAAAGTTCATATTTATGAGCCAAAGAGTTTATTAGAATTACTTATAGGAGACTGGGTGGCCCCAAACAGCTTCAGAGTCCCACCCTGTCACTGATGAGACCTCGCGGGAGGGAGCTACATCATGCGGCCTGTTTCAGTTAAGCCTCCACTTCTTGTATACTCCAGAATCTCCCAGGATCACATGGACCTAGGAGGAGGGCCAGAAGTAGTAACTAGAAGCCCAGCTGAGGGACCTATGAGCCTCCCCTTTTCCTAATGAGGAAGTATCATTACTATTATTGCAGACCTAGACAGTACTGTGTTTTGCTCAGTTAGTAACTATGGCTAACAGACACTCTCTACTCTAAGATGGCTCTGAGGATGTCATGGAAGAGAAAGCAATACTCCAATAGCTATCTTGTTAGTCTTATTGGAGAATACCAGCCAGAGATCTTCAGCTGTATACAGGCAGATCCACCTACTGCCACAAGCACCAGAGTGAAATGATACAAGACCAAGGGAGGCAAAAAGAGAGTCCCTGTCCATCACCAAAATGTCACACTAGGAAGGATGGTGACAAGCAGAAGATGTTATAGTAAAGGTGTTACAGAGAAATCAGGGCTCTCTTTTGTGGATTCTTATTCTCACTGACAATTTTTTCTTTTGGTTTTTGTGTTGGGGGCTGTGGGTTTGTTTGTCTTTGTTTGTTTGTTTTTTTTTTTTTTTTTTTGAGGTGGTCTCTCTATGTAGCCTTGGCTTGCCTGGAACTCACTATGTAGACCAGAGGCAGATCCACTTGCCTCTCTGCCTCCTGAGTGCTGCGATTAAAGGCATGCTTTAACACACCTGGCAATAAACGAATTTCAAAATGGCCTCAGAAGGAAGCCTGAGGACTATCTTGTTTGACTTTGAAAGGAAAAACAACAAAGCAAGCAAGCTAAAATCCCAAGCAGTGCCAGGAGGATGGAGGTAGAGAAGAGGGGGAAAGGTCAGGCTTTTTGTTAGGATCAATAACAGATGTCTGCAAGTATTTAGGGAAGGGGTCTGCAGAGAAGCATGGAGAAGCCACGTGCCAAGGAGAGCATGTGTCCTGGTTTGAATTCAAAATATTCCCAAAGGCTAAGGCATTTCAAAATTTGGTCCCAGTTGGTCGTTCTGTTTGTAAAGGTTGTGGGGAGGTGCAGTCTTGCTAGAGGAAATATGTCACCAAGGGCAGGCTTAGAGAGCCTAAAGCCTCTGCCCATTTCCAAGTCGGCTTCCGGATGCTGCCATGCCTGCCACTTGTCTTTCATGTTCCTCTCCACTTTGGTAGACTTTTAATCTCACTGAGCCTTAAACCAAAATAAATTAAGTTGCCATTGGCCATTTTATCACAGCAACAAAAAAGTAACCAATACAGCATGTTAGGATTTTGGTTGCTATTCAAAAACAAGATACACAAGGAAGCCTGGCAGTGGTAGCAGGCAACTTTAATCCCAGCACTCAGGAGACAGAGGCATGTGGAACTCTGGAGTCTAAAGCTGGTCTAGGACAGCCAGGGGTACACACAGTAAGCTCTGTCTTGAAAACAAACAGAAAAGGAACAAGATAAGTTACACTTTTTGAGTTAGAACTCAGAAAAGTGGGACAGTTTAACAGTGAAGATGTGGAACCAACTGCCTTGAGGACCAGAGCTAAGGGGAATTATTGAGTTAAAAGGATAATTATTCCTCCCATGTACTTATGTTTCCAGGTGAATCATCTTTTTCTAAGGGTATCATGGTCAGGTTAATTCTAGGGGGGAACAGGACAATAGTATATAATATTCTATTCTTTGGGACAGATCAGAACATCCTGTCTCCCCCCCCTCCCCAGGACCAGATAGAGAACTCAGGGTCCACTCTTTTGACGAGGAAGTAGCATTTCCTTATTCCCAACAAAGCACAGATGCCTCCACCTTCATATGATGCTTTAAATCTTAATACATGGCCGTTGTCTTAGTCAGGGTTTCTATTCCTGTACAAACATCATGACCAAGAAGCAAGTTGGGGAGGAAAGGGTTTATTGAGCTTACACTTCCACACTGCTGTTCATCACTAAAGGAAGTCAGGACTGGAACTCAAAGCAGGTCAGGAAGCAGGAGCTGATGCAGAGGCCATGGAGGGATGTTCCTTACTGGCTTGCTTCCTCTGGCTTGCTCAGCCTGCTCTCTTATAGAACCCAAGAATACCAGCCCAGGGATGGTACCACCCATAAGGGGCCCTCCCCCCTCAATCACTAATTGAGAAAATGCCCCACAGCTGGATCTCATGGAGACACTTTCCCAACTGAAACTCCTTTCTCTGTGATAACTCCAGCCTGTGTCAAGTTGACACATAAAACCAGCCAGTACAATTGACCCCTTGTCAACTTGACACACAAACATATCACTATTAAGCCTCAACCCTTACTTTCTTATTCGTCCCCAAGATCTAAATTACTTTAAAAGTCCCACAATCTTTACATATTAAAAATTCAATCCCTTTAAAAGATCCAATATCTTTTAAAATTCAAAGTCTTTTAAAAATTCAAAGTCTCTTAACTGTGGGCTCCACTAAAATACCTTCCTTCCAGAGGGAAAAATATCAGGGCATAGTCACAATCAAAAGCAAAACTCAAACTCCAATGGTTCAATGTCTGGGATCCAATTTACAATCTTACGGGCTCCTCCAAGGGCTTGGGTCACTTCTCCAGCCCTGCCCTTTGTAGCACACACCTTGTCTTCTAGGCTCCAGCTGCCTGTACTCCACTGCTGCTGCTGTTCTTGATGGTCATTTCATGGCACTGGCATCTCCAAAACACTGCAGGACCCCTTCAGTCCTGGGCCATCAATTGCAACTGAGGTTGCACCTTCACCAATGGCCTTCCTTGGCCTCTCACGGTGCCGAGCCTCAGCTGCTCTCCATGACTCTTCATGCCTTCAAAACCAGTACCTCCTGGGTGGCTTACACAGTACCAAGTCCAGCCACAGCACAAAATACAACTGTGGCTATCTCTGGAATACAGCCTCTGTGCTCGCAGAAAACACTTCCTAGAAGATTTCACCTCAGTGATGCTGGTCTCTTCTTAATCACCACTAATTTCTTAGCTCCAGCTAACCAGCATCAATAGTCCCAGTAACACAAAGAGTTGTTTGCCTTAGTGGTTCTGGTATCTTGTTAATCACAGCTGATTCTTCAGTCCCAGCTAACCAAAACCACAGAATTTTCACAATCAAAACATAGCCCTGATAAGAGTCTTTAATCTTCCCTCTGAAATTTCACAAGCCAGGCCTCCATCTTCTATGCTGTTCTCAACATTATCTTCCAAGCTCCTACACAATATCCCACAGAGCTCTTAACATGGAATGGATCTTCTAGTCCAAAGTTCCAAAGTTCTTCCACAGTCCTCCCCAAAACATGGCCAAGTTGTCACAGGAATACCCCACTATGCTGGTACCAATTTGTCTTAGGGTTTCTATCCCTGTACAAACACCATGACCAAGAAACAAGTTGGGGAAGAAAGGGTTTATTGAGCTTACACTTCCACACTGCTGTTCATCACTAAAGGAAGTCAGGACTGGAACTCAAAGCAGGTCAGGAAGCAGGAGCTGATGCGGAGGCCATGGAGGAATGTTCCTTACTGGCTTGCTTCCTCTGGCTTGCTCAGCCTGCTCTCTTATAGAACCCAAGAATACCAGCCCAGGGATGGTACCACCCACAAGGCCCCCCCTCAATCACTAATTGAGAAAATGCCCCACAGTTGGATCTCATGGAGACACTTTCCCAACTGAAATTCCTTTCTCTGTGATAACTCCAGCCTGTGTCAAGTTGACACACAAAACCAGCCAGTACAACCATTGTGAGCAAGTGAGATGACTCAGCAGGTAAAAGGTGCTCACCAACCCTGGCAACCTGAGCTCACTCTCTGGGAACTATGGTGGAGGGAGAGAACTGACTCCTGTATGTTGTCCTCTGACCACCATATGTGCATCATGGTACATTACACACACCCAGTCAATCAATATAAAGTTTGTTTGCTTGTTTATGACATAGTTTCTCTACATAGTCCTGGCTGTCCTGGAACTCACTATGTAGACCAGGCTGGCTTCAAAATCACAGAGATCTGCCTGCCTCTGCATCCCAAGTGCTGGGATTAAACGCAAATGCTACTGGCCCATCACTGTGTAATTTTTTAAGGGGGAGAGTGTTGTGATGCCTACCTCCCTAATGTTACAATGGGAGGAAAAGTCCAAAAATTGATTATGAGGGAGGGAATAGTCCTCCTCAAGGACCTCTAAGCTGCTAATGTCTGGAGCTGCTTGTACTCTAATGCTAATTGGGTCCTCCAAGACTGTTAGCTTCTGGGTACCTACCCCTAATTAATTCTGATTGGCAAATAAAGATGCCAGCAACCAATAGTTGGGGAGGAGATAAAGAGGTGGGATATAGGATTCCCAAGAATGGGACCTCGAGGAGGAAATCCACCATGTCTTAGGAGAGTGTGGAGGAGAAGGAGAGAGATGCCATGCCTGAGGTATGTACAGGAGTGAGAAACAAGAGTGCTACATAAAGCAGCCAAGAGAATGAGCAGCCAAGATGGAACATAGAAATGAGTGAGTAGTAACTTCGACTCACCGGTGGGAGGTAGAGTCTAGTAGCATGGAGGTTAGGCTGATGCCCAGCTACTGTGCTTCTTAAGGCATATTGAAATATAATGGCTATGTGTGTCTTTCATCTGTCAACATAAACCACTGAGGCGGCAAAAAACCCCGCATCAGGACTTACTAAAAATTAATATTACAAATGTCTTTTTATGTGTCTCAATAAAAGTATTTGCCAAGCTAGAACAGATTTAGGAAAGATTAAAGAAAACTTATTAAAGAAAATACACTGATAAGAGATATAGATGCAATGGGTAAATTTCAAAAGAGAAAGTCACCCCCAAGGCATGGTAGATCACAGACCTTCTGACTGCCTCTCTCTTTCCCTACCAGAAATCAGGTTACACTTTCTTCTGTCTGTCCCCTAGGATAAAGAACTGACAGGTAGGTGTCTGTTGTGATAGAGCACTCAGGCCTTGGGAAGAAAATAAATCCTACTCCTCATAACTGAAAGATAAAGTATACTCCTACTTAGTGCTGGCCTCTGTGGCCCTTGACATGTAGGCTAGGCCAGTCTAAGTCATGTGGTGTGGAACTTCTTGCCACCCTCCAAAAACATGTAAGAATCAGAAACCTTTGTTGGCAGTGTTTGAAGTTACTTTCTTCCAGGCCCTCTGTCATGTTGTAAATAGTGACATCAATAGGGTAGCTGTTAGAAGAGAAGAGGAGTCCAAGAGTGAAGGGAGGGAGTCAGGCACAATGGTTAGGGGAATCTTGCAGCTCTAGATGACTAGCAATCATGCCTTTTCTGCAGCTCTGACTGATTGCAGCACACAGATTGCTTCTTTATTTATACAGGTTTCATAGAACAAAGACAGACTAATGATTATCCAAGAAGTATAGATTATATGTTTGATTTTTTATTAGATGTTCAAGGTTACAAGTTCAGTCACAACTAGGAAGTACAAATAGAACAGATTTTATTATTATCAGCCCTATAATTCCAATTCAAAGACACTAAAGAATGTTTCCTCCAAAGCAAACACATTTATTATGTGACAACCTGTTTTTAGGCTGGCAATGTTTGCAGTTTGAAAACACTCCAGACAAACAGAAAATATCTGAACTGTCTTTTTATGAATAACAAACACTAGCACCTAACTTCTTTACTATATTGTTTCATCATCTACGCTGTAAAGTAGAAGTTACTTTAGTCAATCCATCTCATTTACTGAGTTCTATTCCTCCAGGGCTATACCCTGTATGATCCCATCTTCAAACTACATTTTCAGAGTGCTCTAAGTATATTGTAAAAGGAGGCCTTGAATCTGTAGCCTCCTGGCCAGCCAGGGTTTGTCAGTTGTCTCTGATTCCCCTGCACCAGTTACACTGTGTGAGCTTGCTCAGGGGCAGATGTCCCAAGAAGACTCCAGCAATGGCATCGTCTAGCTATGTCCTTATTTGTGCTTAATGGTCTCCAGAGCATAAGGAAAACTTCCAAATAGTGTCCAGATAAAGTTAAGTATAGGACTTTCCTAAAAAGACTCAGATAATTTTCTTAGGAAAAGCCATAAAATAATGCAGAAAGTCCCCAAGAATGCAACACACAGAGACCAAAACCCAAAAGTGAGAGATAGGAAGACAGCAATCACAGCATTCTGCCCTATTACTCAAACTGTGTCAAACAGCTATGCTGGCTTCATGACTTTTGCTGTTTCCAGTGGAAGTGTCTGTGCCATGTAAGGAAGCTCCTCTTCAGACCTGCTGTTCCCACCAAGACCTTTACACAGTGAAGCTCTTCAGAAGGTTGACCTGTGTCAGCCTTCAAGGAAGCTACTGCTTTTTAAGTTATAACAAGAGAGGATGGGAATTCTTACATGACAGTTACAGGAAGTTACTCGGTCTTATTGTTAGGATGGAGGTTGTTCTGGGAGGAACTGATCCACAGACCCTCAACAATAAGTCATAAAGAGCACACACAGTCCCCTGAGGACCATGGTCTAGCTCTGGCTATCTCTTCTGTCTGGAGGAGCCTTGCAAGACCCCGAGAACATCCTGCTTCCCCATGAAAACCTTTGGGGGCTCCAAGATAGACCAGCTTGGAACTCTACCTCACCAATCCTATCCCAGTTGGATCCAGAAACACACCCTGGAGAGGTGAGTTGTGAGAGGTCCCCTGAGTCTATTAAAATCAGGGACCAGACAAGGCTTCCCACCCTCTCCCTAGCTATTCACTATAGTACTTGAAGTTCTAGCTAGAGCAATTAGACAACTAAGGAGATCAAGAAATTGGAAAGGAAGAAGTCAAAAGTATCACTATTTGTAGATGATATGGTAGTATACATAGGGACCCCAAAAATTGTACCAGAGAACTCCTACAGCTGATAAACAACTTCAGCAAAGTGGTTGGATACAAAATTAACTCAAAATAATCAGTAGCTTTCCTTTATACAAATGATGAAGGGGCCAAGAAAGAATTCAAGGAAACAACCCCCTTCATGATAGCCACAGTAATATAAAGTATCTTGGTGTGACTCTAACCAAGCAAGTGGAAGATCTGTATGACAAGAACTTCAAATCTCTGAAGAAAGAAGTTGAGGATGATTTCAGAAGATGGAAAGATCTCCCAAGCATGTTGATCGGTAGGAGTAATCAGTGGTAAAAAGGCCATCTTACCAGAAGCCATCTATAGATTCAATGCAATCCCCATCAAGATTCCAGCGCAATTCTGGTGAGAGTGCAAACTCTCGTACAACAACTTTGAAAATCAATTTGGCAGTTTCTCAGAAAACTGAGAATAATTCTACCTCACAATCCAGCTATACCCACCCCTTAACTGGGGATCCTGGAAGAGCTGGTCCTGGGGGGTGTGAGCGCAGGAGACTTGATCCTCCCCCTAGCCAGCAGCAGTACTTAGAAGAGTAGGCCCTATACAATGCACGAGTGAGCCAGCCCCAAGGAGAGCCCTGTCTTTTCTCTGTTGTGCAGGGGTGTAGAAAAGAAAAAGATGCCCTCACTCATCCTTTGCCACCTATGGCATGTGGGAGAGCTGGGCCCAGGGACATGCCAGTGGCCTTGTCTCTCACTGGCTGCAACACTCAGGAGAGTGGGTCCTGCACCTCACCTAGGAAGTAGGGTAGAACTGGCCCTGGTTGCAGGGAGTTGCTGGTGAGCCGGCCCTGAGGGTGTGAGAGCAGGAAAGGCCACTGGCTGACCAGCTTAGATACCTCTCAGGCCCAGATCCAGGGTTTTGAATTTGGCCCGCTCCAACATCTACCCCATCAATGATGCTGGAGTACATAAAGGGGCCAGTCCCACAGACCCAAAACTACAGGATCTCTGTGGCACAGGGCAACAACAGGATATCCTAGAGGAGACCCAATGAGGTTCCAGTATTGGAGTAACACTAGCAGAAGCCAGAGGCCTCGTGCTGAATCAACGAATCATTGCAATGACCATTTGCAAGTAAAGAAGTATGGACAAAACAGTATACTGTGGGACACACTGTGACATACTACAGCTCCCACAAAGTTTTTTTTTCCTCTGATGAGGGGAGGTTGTAAGGGTGGAGGCAGGTAGGAGAGGAGGAGTAGAATAATGGGATTGAGGTGCATGATGTCAAATTCACAAAGAACTAATAAAAAAAGTTGAGAGGGAGGGAGGGAGGAGAGAGAGAGAGAGAGAGTCCTTAAGAATAAAGGAAACATAGAGTAAAGCTCTGCTGTATAGGAACTCACATGAGAGAACAACGAACATCTCTAAGCACAGAATCCTTCCACCCATAGCCCAACAAAACCCCCAAGACTACTTTTCCCTTCAAAACTCAGAAATGCTATCCTCTAAGGCATAATATTGTTTTTAATCCAGTTTTCCAAGTCTGGACTTGTGTAAAACTATCTCCCCCACCTATCTCTGTCTCTGGTTTGTTGCTAAAGGTGACAGGGAGTATGGCTGGCCTCCAAGTCCGAGTAACACTTGATGTGTGCTGTTGCTGCTCAGATGGGCCCATTCTTTCTAGACTGTACTATTCCTTGCTTACATTATAAACTCATGACTGTTTGCTCTGCTACTGTGTGCCATTGAAGTTCTTCTGTTCTGTGAGCATTCAGAGACTGCTGCTGGGATAAAAGCAGCCTGAACTGGAGACCTCTGGGAACATGCTCTCTTAGCTCACTGTGGCCTCACAAATGAGGCCACTTAACAGCCCTGCAATCTTTCTCCCTTGAAAATGTGTGGCAGGTCACCTCCTGCAGCCTTTCTCTTCTCAGCTCTCACAAAAAGCTGACACTCCCCACCCCATCCCCAACCCCTTCACCAGGAATTCCAGACAACCTGAGACCACATACTTACTAACCAAGTATATACTACTTATTAACAATGCCTGTGTGGGACCTCCCTCTTCCTTGTAAAACAGACAACTCATCTGAAGCCTCGTTCTTCAGAACCCTACTCTATTGTGTGTGGCATTTGTTACTAACTCTCCTACATCTTTTACCCCAAGGGCAGTTCATCTCAACACATCTTTCCTGGACCCCCTCTTATAATTGAATAATAGCCTCAGGCCATAAGAAACTTCTTAGGTCTCAAACCCAGGACAAATGGCTAAGTGACTGGGGTGGCTATCTAATGTATCAAAGCAGACCTGGCCACCAGGTTCTCCCAGCATCCTCAGTTCATACCTGTTACAGGATATAGGTGGCATACCACAGTTCCCTACTCAAAACTCCAGCCCAGGGGCTGAGCTGTTCTTCTCTTAGCAGCCTTTCCCTATGTAATCCAGGCATCGTGGTTACCTGGTACTTTACCCTCCTAATCCTCCCCTCTCCTCACATGGCCTGGCTCAGGGTCATGTTCATTCTGGATTTTCCCAGATGTTTTTGACTCTGTCTATGCTTTCCCTTTCATCTACAATAAACCTCCTCCACCATACCTAGTAGGAGTCATGTCCTTCCTTTCCATTTCTTTTTATCATTCAGTAAAAAATTCATTCATTCACTGAATCAGTCTGTACTGAGCAATAACCACTAGCCTTAAAGAATGTCTTGGCTCCAGCCTGACCAGGCCACTCCACCTGCAGGAATAATGTACCTGGGTATGGAAAACAACTCACCCTTCTCCCAGTCAAACAATACTCACACACACACACACACAAACACAAACACACACACTCACATACACACAAACTCACAAACACACACACACACATATAAATGCTCACAGCACACACACAGCTGTAACTTCCTGTAACTAATTGTATACGTGGTCCTTGACTCCTTTCAGTGTTCTTAGCTTTCATCCTGTGGAAAGGCTGGGCCCTCACTGTTCCAATACAGCAGCCTCAGCTGCAAGATCCCATCTGTTTGATTCTCTGCCTCAGTTTTCTTACAAGCTCCATTTCCCAAATTATCTAACAATCTCATATTCTATTAATGTGGGGTCCACATCTAGATAAATAAACAGTGTAAATGTGAATTCCTGTAAAGATGTCTGTAGTGACTACTGATGAAAACTTTAATGACTATGGAGAGTTTGGAATGTTGCTTGACTTAGTTTGGGTTTTATTGTTGTGAAGAGACACCATGTCCAAGGTAACTCTTATAAAGGAAAACATTTAATTGGGGCCGGCATACAGTTCAGAGGTTCAGTCTATTATCATCATGGCAGGAAGCATGGCAGCATGCAGGTGGACATGGTGCTGGAGAAGGAACTAAATTCTACATCTTGATCCACAGGCAACAGAAAAGGAGACTGTGTGCCACAAAAACCTGCCTTCACAGTGACACACTTCCTCCAACAAGGCCACACCTCCTAACAGTGCCACTCCCCATGAGTCAAACATTTAAACACATGAGTCTCTGGGGGCCATACCTATCCAAGCCACCACATTGCTGATCTGTTAACCTAATCACAATTTCTTCGGAGCATAAATAAAATAACAACTTTTGTAATGTATTAAGTTAACAAAACCCTCTTCTCACCCCATGAAGGACTAAGATTGCTCTCAGATAGTATCTGAGACTTGCTGCGAATGCTTACTTAATAGTTCCTCTGATATAGTACACAATGCATTGATTTATGACCTTTTTTGTTCTGTTACTGTTTTCAAAAAAAAAAAAACAACAGCAAAACATCAGAAACTGCTTCTAGATTGAAAACAGGGAACCTGGGTGACCTTGAGCTGTGTGTGCTCCTCAGCCATGGTCAGTCATACTTGGCTCCAGAATAAACTTTCTCTTATTTCCTTTGAGGTAAGATCTGTAGTGTGTGTGTGTGTGTGTGTGTGTGTGTGTGTGTACAGCAGTCATCTCATTGTCTTGTTAAATTATATTTAAGGTAGCAGTTGTCTTTCCTATGACTGACATGTGGGGTGAGTCACCATGCATACTTAGGAGTTAAGCTGTAGATTTTTTGAGACATCCCAAGTCACTGAACTGGGCTCCAAGGAGTAAAGGTTTGATTGTTAAAATATAAGCATTTGTTTTGGCCTTTTAATCTCTATAGCAACCTAGGTGGGAAATCTGATATAGAACTACCTGTGGTACATTTGTGACAGGACAGATGCTTAGAGACATGTCTCAAAGATGAGCTTGGTGGGGTAACCTGTAATCTAGTCATTGAGGCAGCTGAAATAGGAGAATTGCAAGTTCAAAGCCAGGTTAAGCAGAATCAAAATTAAGGGCTGGGAATGTAGCTCAGTGGTGGAGCACTTTCTAGAATATAACATGAGAACATGACCACTTCTAGGTATGGTTGAGGAGAAGGTTTTTATTGTAGAAATGAGGGAGAACACAGCCAGAGGCATCTAGAAGAATCCAGAGCAGAGAGAGAGAAAGGAGTATATTAAACAGATTCAACTGGGCCATGAGAGGAGATGGGGTGCGGTTGGGGGGACAGACCAAGAGAGCAAAGAGAGAATATGAAAGAAATGGCAGGATTATATAAGAATGAGAAACCAAGGGAAGGGAAGTCCTTGCTTGGACTGGAAAAGTTTAGGGGTATGGTGTTAATCTCGAACTCAGGACAAGTGGCTATTTAACATATCAAAGTAAACTCTGGCTACCCCTTTCCCTCAGTCTCTACTCACCCTTACCTGTCATCCTGACTGGCATACCCTAACCCCTACCCTCAACCTCTTCAACCCAGGGATTGGGCTGGGCTTCCCTTCCTGCAGCTTCTCAGACCTACAACCAGCCACTTTGGCTATGGCTTCCTGTTCCTTTCTCTTCTCTCACCCCACCCCACCCCCACAGGGCCTGGTCTAGTCTTGATCTTTCCACCTCTGGCTGTTTTCTCCCTCCACCTACCTAGTCTTATCATTTGTTTTGTTTGTTTGTTTGATTGTTTTTTGGTTTGTTTGTTCAGTTGGTTTTGTTGTTGTTTTGTTCGTTTTTGTTTTTAGTGCTGAAACCCAGGAGTAGCGTAAATGAGCTTCCTTGGAAGAGACTACGCCTCTCTGAACCACGCTGTGGATAACGATAACTTGTTTCTGCAATAAGCCTTAGCTTAGTGTTGGGGCCATCCTGCACCCGAAGGAGAGGCTTCGACATCGAAATCTGGCAGCCTGTTCTGAGCAACAACCACTAGGCACAATGTGATTGGCAGAACAGTGTGACTTTTAAACGTGTTGGTCCTTAAGGAATGAGGAAGCAAGGGATTCCCTTATCTGTAAGTGGCTAACAACCCCCCCCACACACACATACACCACCACCACCACCACCACCACCACCACCACCACCACCACCACCACCACCACCCAGTGGTCTGAGGAATGTAATTAACCTCTCCCTTCTCTCCCTTCTCTCCCTTCTGGAGGTGAAGGTGCCTTTGTGCTCTATGACCTTTCTTTTCCAGGAGGGGAGGGGTCTGGTGGAATTTTCCAAAGTTCCTGAGCTGACCTCTTCACTGCTGGCTTCTGCCTCCCACAAAATTTGACTCCAAATTCTAGAATCCACCTTTTCAGCTGCTTCTTCACTCCATGTGCTCTGGCCATTGACCTCTCTTTGTAGACTCTCTCAGTCTCTCTGACCTGCTATGCCCATGTGGGCATCTACACCCCTGTGGGCAACTCTTTTTTCTTCTACTCTACTAGATAAGTATCACCCAGAACTGCCTGTTCTGTCTACTATTATTACAAAAGCCACACTGGTGTGACAGGAAGCTCTCTTCATCTTACTGAGTCCCTGGTCATATGGGAAGGGGCACCTTTCTGGAATTTGGAACCTCAGACATCTCAGTACACTTAGGAACACCCAGATTGAAATTCTTGTCATCATAAAACTTCCCTTTGTTCTCAGCTCTCCCCACCCCAAACTTCTTCATCTCCCCGATCAGCTGCCTGTTAAGTCCTAAAGCTTTGCTAAGCCCTCCTGAACCACTATGCTGTTGTTATTAAAGCCTTGTTGTCTTACTACAAATGGCTTGGCTTCAATATAGCTTAGTGGCAAAAATATTAAAATTAAAATTAAAAAATTAAAATTAATTTAAAAAAAACTAAATTGGCATTCTTGCTGGATAAATGAATAGCTCAGTGTTTAAAAGAACATGCTTTTTGCAGAAGGCCCAGGTTCAATTCCAGCACCCACCTCAAGCAGTTCACAACTGTCTGGAATTCCAGCTTCAGAGAGCTGACCCCTTTCTTAACCTCCTGAGTACATTCACACACACACATACATATACATAAATAAATAATAAAAATTTTAAATGGCGTGCTCAATTTACAAATTCTCTTATGTGGTGAAAACTTCTGACATTATACAAATGATGCCCAAATCTTTGCACATCCAAAAGTCTCCTATCTCTAAGGTTTTCTATTTACTACTCTTTTTTGTTCATGGGTTTTTATTTTTTGTTTTGTGAAACAGGGTTTCTTTGTGTAGCCTTAGCTGTCCTGGAACTCACTCTATAGGCCAGGCTGTAGCTGGTCTTTGCTACTTTGTGAGTTCTTCTTCTTTCCCACTCTTCATCCCCCACCCTAACACTAGGATAGGAGAGAAAGAAGGATAGAGGGGGAGACAGGGAGAGGGGAGAGGAAGATCCCTGGATCTAATTTTGTTCCTTTTTTATCTTCTTTGACCACGGTTACTAACAAACCTCAACCAACCTCCCTAAATGACCAACAACTACCTACATCTCCTCTGAGGTTCTAGTATTTATATATCCTCAGAAAAGTTTCCAGAGTTCCAAATGTCACACAATCACAGAAACTACAGCTGGCAAAATCACGATTCTGCTAGAGAAGTAGGCAAATTGTGGTCAGCTGCTTTGGACAGTTCAAAGCAGCCCCACATCCCTATACCTGAGATTAAAATGAAAGCACATTCTTATAATATTTCTGTGGTTTTTAAAGAAACCAAAATTCCATAATTCTCAATAATATCACTACATTTCCCCCCTTCTGTTTTAAGCCATTACTGTGTGTAGTGGGAAATTGTAAACAGAGTCATTTTTTCAATGAAATTAGCACTTTTTGGGTCAGTGGCCAAGGTTTTCAGTGGTCCTGTCCTAATCAATTCTAATCTTTATCAGTTTTGATGGTATCCACAGCTTTTCACTCCCTGTGGAAATATAAACAAATCTGCATCCCAAACACAAAACTTTCACTGGCTTCCATTCAGTGTTAACACATTCTTATAGTATATAGGCTGATTTAATTCTACATTTTTTTCTATAACACAGTGTCCCTAGGGTGCTGTTGTTCCTTTCTCATTAACATTCAGAAAACTTAAAGTTAGCAGAGCATTATTTAGTCTGTCTCTGGGTTTTTTTTCCTCTTTGTTTTATAAGCATTTCCTTTAAAGTGCAATTAGATTTTTCTACAACTTCTTGTCTTATAGAGTGCGTGGAATACCTGTAATGTGCTTTGTATTATAATATGTAAAGAAGTGCTTCATCTTACTGGTTACATATGCAGAGGCACTGTCAGTCTTAATTTGTACAATATCCCGTAGTAGCCATTACTTCTAGTAAATGTGTAGTCACAGAATCAGCCTTTTCAGAATACAAAATACTTGTCCTTTGAAACCCTGAGTATGTTCAATGGTGTAGCATATAAACTCTAATTTTCCAAATTCTGCAAAATGAAATACATCCACCTGCCAGGTTTCATTTCTTTTGGTACCCTTAGGGTTAATAATGGAAAAATATCTTTTTAAGCTTTGGCTGTTTGCATGATGCAGTTCGTGAAAACTTGAAGCTTCTAATACACTTCCTACTAACAACTGGTCAATTTCTTCATTTCCTTGTGCTGAGGGACCTGGCAAACCTATGTGTAAATAAGTATGGGTGATATATGATGGATACTTTCTATTTCTGATTGCCTGTTGCAGTTGCATAAATAACAAGGTTAATTCTGAATTATCATGAATAAATTAAATAGTTTCTATATGCAGAACAACTCTTTCTGCATAGTGAGAGTCAGTAGTTACATTAAAAGATTCAGAGGGGGCAGGGTTGGAGAGATGGCTCAGTGGTTAAGAACACTGACTACTCTTCCAGAGGTCCTGAGTTCAATTCCCAGCAACCACATGGTGGCTCACAACCATCTGCAATGGAATCTGATGCCCTCTTCTTGTGTGTATGAAGATAGCTACAATATGGTCAAATAAATAAAATAAACCTTTAAAAAAAGATTCAGGAAAATCTAATAATACCAAAAAAATTGCAATATAGTTCTAATTTTTTTTAACTGAAGCACTTTGTTTTATCTGAGATAACTTTCCAATTACTAGAAACTGGGTATAAACCTTTAGAAATAGCCATTCTGAATTCTAAGTTTTTTGTGAAATGATAGTTACATCAGCTCCTGTATCCATCAAACCTTCTATTTCAATACCATTTAAATTTAATTTAAGTTTAAATTAAATTTAATTTGCAATACCATGCAAATTTAACTCTGGTCTCTGATCATTAACAACTTGTTTCCAGAACACACATTGCTCCTGTTCTTTCTACTGGCACAGCTTTACCTTTGATGTCGGGAAACAGTAACAGCTAAACAATCCTATCACCTGTGTTAAATTGATCTATCTTTTTTACATAGGCCATAATTTTAATATTTCCTTTGAAATATTAATCTATAAATCCTGGATGCACAATGAATCCTCGAGAAACCAATCTACTCCTTCCCAACATCATCTCTATTGTCCCTGAGGACTGTAAACTGCAGTAGTAATTTTATAACATTGAGGTTTTGTGGTTAGAGTAAGATGTTTATGTGTGGCCAAGTCTGCAGCATCACTGCCTGCAGTAGTGTGCATTAGATCTCCAATGCTGAGTGGAGATACTTCAGTCTGCATGTCCCTCCTTTGACTGAACCGGTTTGTAATTTTTGCTGTGGAGCCCTTCCAAGCCAGGCCCCCAAGGCCATTTCCTGATGGTAAGAAATCACCTCGAATGGCTCTTTTGGATCTGTACTCCTAAGCCTGATGGCAGCCTGTGCTGTATCACAGTCACACCCTGGGAAGCCTAGGCATTCTTCCTGTGTGAGATTTGGGAAAACCATTGCCTCTAGAAATGGCTTATTCACTTTTCTAGTGCAAAGTACTGTATTTCTCAGTTAACAGAGCAGGCATTTTGAGGTCTGAGGCTTTCAGTTTGGTCATAATATCTTTGCAAATGATTATATTTCCCAAAATTTAAGCACCAGACATTTTGATGTTGAAGACCTCTAGCTATAGCTTGACTTATTATATTACCATGGTACATGTTAGAACCAATACCAGTCATATCCCTATCCAGTTGTCCATAGACAAGATCCACACCTATAATAGTCTAAGCACTTTTTTACTTTCAGTATTCAAATTTTCAAACACCAAGGTCTCTGTCAACACCTGCCTCATGTCAGGTCTGAAATGATTTGGTTCACAGCTACTAAGCCTTCTCCAGAGCCTTCTATGGTCTATGTAAATGAGGTGGACTTTCTCCTGGGCTCCCCAACTTTGTCCCAAGCTTTTAAAGCTTCTAAGTGACATCGTTGTATAGTAACATCAAATTGAATCTGTTCTGGTATATCAGAGTACTGCCCTTTACCCAACAACTGACCTTTTACTATGTTCATTCCTCTTGCTCCATTTTGCTGTTCAAAGCTTCTTCCTTCCACCATGTTAACCATTGCAACTACAGACTAGCCTCTAGTACAGCTGTTACGATTCCCTTGCAGTCTTGGGGAATAATTCTATTTTTGAGTATTTAGAATTTGTTTTACATAAGGTAAGTGCATCCTATATGAAATCACGGTCTCTTTAAAAAACACCTTAGAGCTATCGCTTCTATGGGACAGCATCCTCTCTTGCCATAACCCTGTTCTCCATCATTAGCAAGCATATTTTATATGAGCTGATGGTGATCTCATAACCCCAGGGCTACCCATGTCTAGCTCTGGCAGCACAGAGATGGACCCTTTGTTTAGAAATGGGTGTTTCATTGGCTTGTCTCCTGCTTTTTCAGCTGTTCTCTGACCCAACTGCCCTCTGGCACTTTCCTCCTCTCTTTCCTCCTTTGGGAAACTCCTACTCTCTTGCTCAGGCAATGGAATGGAGCTTTTTTGTTCTCTCTCTGGTGCTCCTTGCTCTCAAGTGTTTTAACCTCCACTTGCAACTCCTCTAGTTGCACAGGCAATTCTGCAACCCTTTCATAAATGAGAGAGCAGAGTGTCCCCTTCTGTTTTCCTTTTTCAGCCGTTTTGTTATTGGTGTTTCTCAGGCCCCTCCATTTTCATCTGCAATCTTTCCAGCTATTCAGTTAGTCTCTTAATGGTTTTTGAAATAAAATAAACAAAAATGAAAAAGACAGAAACGGAAAATCTCTGGGAGCAAAACCGGCAATAGCAACAGTATTTTTCCTTTTTTTTTTTCTGGCCTCTTGAAAAAAAAATCCACTGCTTCATCCTTGGTGTTTCCTCTGTGGCATTTGAAGTCAATTTTCCAATTATTTCTTTACCAAGCCTCACATTGGGTGTCACTTGTGGCCAGTCTTAGCCATTTTGTAGGCTCTTATTTTCCCACCCTTTATTCCCCCACCCTTTTAGGATCTGGGTAAAATGTGAAGGCCTGAATAACTGTTACCTGGCTAGCCTGCCATTATAAGGAAACTTTCTCATATGTTTTTGCTATTTCCAGAAACTTTGTGCTCTGGCACTTCTTTCTTGCTTCCTCTTGAGGTATTGGAGGGGAAGAGTGTCTGCCAGGGTAAGACTTGGTCTTGCAAGATATTTAGGGTTGCTGTTTAATAATAAAATGTTTACTTATCTTAATTCTAAGTCACTTTGCTATTGTAGCTGACCTGGCTTGCCTGCGTTCCTTTGAGAGCAGACACGGCTGTCGCTGGTGTTTAGCACCTCACTGTAAAGCAGTAGGGGATTAAGTAAAGCAGTCTTTGTTCTATTTCTGCAGGAACTGTGCAGCTCTAACTTCCAGCCTGCTAGTTGAAGTCACAGGAAAAGAGGGACACTTTAAAAAGAGATTTTCATCTTTATTTCTAAGTTCTCTCTAAAAAGTTTTCTATGAAAATTCTTCTAAAAGGTTCTTCTCTCTAAAAAGCTCTTCTTCAGTTCTGCTTAAAAAGTTCTCCCTGTTCTTTTCTTCTAATCCTGCGCTTTCCTCCTGCTCTGTTGTAACAATGCCCTTGCTCCAAAATACCTTCTTCTCCCAATGTCTTTACTTCTAAGTTCTTCTTAAGTTCAATTATGTCTCCTCTCTTAATCATCAGCACTTATACATCTTTCAGAATACCTGATCACATGGTAAAACATTCACCACAAGTTAACACATAAATTCAAATCACAAATTGAACAAGAAGTTTACAACAGAGAAAGTTTACATTAATATCCATTAAGAGTAATTATTTAGCTAAACATTCATTACCTACAGCTCTACAGGTTCACTGAAAGTTAAAAAATCATAATTTTTATGACTAAGTTATTAGCAAAGTTTCATATAGATAAACCCAGTCAATATTTTATCTTCTGTCCTTGCACCTAGAGTAAATCATTAGATCCCTTTTTATGACCTTTGGTTAATGGTTTTACAACCTCTTGGAATGTGCTCTAAATTGTAGATGCCTGCTTGCTATCTCAGAAGACTATCAGAGAGTTTTCATTGCAATTTTGACATTAGAGAGGACTTGATAGCGGTCCTATTATAAAGGAGTTTAATAATTACTAATATAATTTTAGGAATTCTTATAGGATCATCTTTAAGAATTAAGAAATCATGTATTTGTCTATATAGCACCACTATAAGACAACACATCTTCATTGTTCTGCAGAAATCTGCTCAAAAGGGTGGGTAATTGCCTAGTGATTGTTATATATATTTAATAACAGGAAAAGCATATTAATAGCAGTGATCTTTCTTAAAATAACTTTCAGTAGACTGCAGACTGCAAACTGCAACAAACATGCCGGCTCTGGGTGCGTCTGATGGAATTTTGGACCAGCCTGACCCTCTGTGACACAGACAGTCCCAAAACTGGTGCACTTCCCTGCCCCAATGCAGTCCCACAGAGCACAGGAAGTGAATGAGAGAGAAATCCCCAGCCTGTGCTCCTCTCTCAGGAATTACAGCTATCATTCTAGCCTTCCTGGGCCTCTGGCAAGGATGCCCCAGTTTCAGCAGAGAGTAGTTACATAAGCGATTACATAGCTGCCCTTTACCATAAACAAAAAAGCTGGAATGTTAGGTCTCAAACAAAGCCTGGGTGAATGGCTGAGGTACCTATTATCATATCAAAGCAGACTCTGGCCCAGTTCCCAGCAGTCCCTACTCACTAGTACCTGTTATCCTGACCAGCAATCTCTCCAGCCAAAGGGCTTCACTCCCCTTTTCCCAGCTTCTGATTCCTATATAACCCAGCTATTTTATCTATCTGGTCTCTTGGTCTCTGAGTTCCAAGTACTCTCTTTGCTCCCTCTCTTGTTCTCTTCCTTTCACTTCCTCCTGCCTTGCCTTTCATGGCCTGGCTCAGTCTGTACCCTTCCAGATGACTCTGGATGTTCTCTCCCTCCTATCTACAATAAGCCTTCTCACTCCATACTGTGACAAGCAAGAAAGTAGATACTTGTGGTTAGTATAACAAAAGTTATATTTTATAAGATGCCAGCTCTAGGAACAGACCATATAATCCAGAACAAGATCATAAAACCCCCTCCCAAAGAACAGCCTGGGGATAACCACAAAATGGGAAAATGGGGAAATATTTTATCTCAGAATGGGCCATCTGCACTGGGCAGCCCTATCTCATCACATGTTTAAACATCATGACATAGGCATGTAGACCACTGATCACCTGTGACCCCCCTAGCACCCACCAATGAAATTTTAGATCACTTACTCCTTCTTGAGAGTTCCCCCAGTTCCCTATAAGAAGGTCTAAGTTCCTTTGTCTGGGGTCTTTCTTCAGAGATTTTCAGACCCTTTACACTAACAACTGTCTTAAGCCTGTCTTTCCAAGGCTGCTCACCTGTGCCAAAGGTCAGGTCCAGTCTCTAACCGAAGTCTCTGATTCCAGAAGCAGGATCCTGGGGGAGATTCTTCAGCTTCAGGGAAGATAAAGATGGAGTTTCTCCAGATATGCAGAGCAAAGCATTGCTCTTGGTCTCTGCTTATATACTGTTCAGTGGGTGTCATGGCGTCATGGGGTTGAGGACTATGTTTGGTTATCACTTTAGTAAGTGATGTCACTGGGCTCTGGTTTTCAGGAACAGCCTTGGGTGTCTCGGAGTTCCTGACTAAGCTTTTTCTACATGTCTAAAAGGCATTCTTTTTTTTCCTTTTCTTTCTTTTTTTTTTTTACTATGCTCATTACACACACATATGTGAACAGTCATGTTCTTTTTTTTTTTTTTCAGTCCTAGGGTGCAGGATGAGAAAGAGATCAGAGAGCCCAGATGGTGCCTATAACAAGTACTTGCTATACTGAGAGAACCTGGAGGCAAGCATGCATTTTGTTATGTGAATAGATGCTATGCTTAGCCATTTGTCCTGACATCTAGCATGTGCAAGACACTCTGAGTTTGACTTCTAGTACCACAAAGAGAAAGAAAAATCCCTCCCCCCCTTTTTATTGAGACAGGATCTCTTGGTATAGTCCTGACTGTCCTGTGTTGGGAACATGATGGTCCTTCTGTCACAGATCTCCAGGGAACGCAGGAATTGTCTTTCCAATGGGAAAGATGTAAAATCTGTTATTCCACTCAGGAAGCTGGGAATTGGGGATGATTAATAGTCTGTTCATCTGCTATCAGTTGGGTCAGGCCACATCCAGCTCCTATAATCAGAACCAGAAGTGGCTAGTAATCTAAATGATCCCTACAAGCAGAGGCTCCCTCAAGCTCCAATAACCAGCACCAGAGATGGCTAAAAGTCTAAATGACCTCTGCGCTGTCTGTATGATCAGGACCAGGCCAGAGCCTTCCCCAGACCCTTAAGCTAGTATAGGCTACCTATCTCTAGACTCCATCTTCTTGAAAGAATTGACATGTACCCTGAGTTTTGATGCAGTTTCACTTCCTTGTGCACCAGGGAATGTACTATATCAGGAAACTTCCCCCCAAAGTGTACTGTGTTTTAAATATGCTGGCAATGAACCATCAGGCATCAGACTCCCAAAGTCGACCTAGGTTGATGAAGTCCGTCTAAACCGAGGTTGCATGCTCACCTCTTTACGGTTCACTTCTCTTTCTGAACACATGCAGAGAACCCCTCTCAGTCTTGGAGCTTGCTATGTAGACAAGGCTGGCTTTCAACTCCTATGATAATGAAATTATCAATGTTTATGGGTGTCTGGGAATTAACTCCAATCCTCTGGAAGAGCAGCAGGCTTTCTCTTAACCACTGAGCCACAACTCTAGCCCTGTTTATAAAATAATTCTTGTGTGTATGCATCTGTGTGTATGTGTGTGGTATCGGTCTGTGTAGGTCTGTGTACTGGAACACAGCTAGGGGGAATCCTTTGCCTGGCCCACAGGATTGAAAGGTCTCTTGGGGCCTGGGCTTGGCCAGAATGACCAAAGTGTTACAGCTCTCCAAAGGGGAAGCCAGAGCAAGGCAGACTGCCAGGCCTCGTCCATGGACTCAGTGGCAGGCAGCAAGAAGCAGTGAGCAGCTAGGGGCCACTGAGCAGGAAGTGGCTGCAGTCAAGCTCATGTACCCTGGGTCGAGGTCCAGTGACAAGAACTCGGGAAGAGAAAACTCTTCCCTGGAGTGTTACTGCTCAATAAGACAAGCACCTCAGACGATCTTTGGCGAAACAACTTGTGCACTTTTTTCCTTGTGGATAGGATCTTATAAACATTTTGGGGTGGGTTGGAATCTAGAGGCAGATGCTTTTTATTGACTTGGTCTGAGATGTTAGGGATGCCTCATCTGCAGATGGAAGGACTTCTGGTGCACACTTCTTAATGAGGTGTCATGGTCACCTGTTTCAGAACAGGAACCTGGTTGGGAGTAGATTTAAATGCCTGCTGTTCACAGATATGAGAATCACTGGTGTTCTTGAATCTGCTTGACCTTACCAGGTTTTCTGTCTGGTGACACAGTCCATTGCCTCACAGATATCCAGGTGTTGTTTGTGCATTCGTGTATGAATGTAAATTCCTTTACATATATACAAACCTGTGGAGGCCAGAGAAGGGTATTGGTTGTCTTCCTCTCACACCCTCTTCCTAATTCCACTGAGGCAAGGTCTCTCCATGAACTTGGAGCAAGAATCTGTTAGCTAGGTTGGCATCCACCAAACCCTAGGAATCCTCCTGCCTCCACCCTGAACAGTGTTGGCGTTAGAGGTAGGGATGCAGCCACACCCACCTTGTTTTCTAGGAGCAGGAGCTTACCCTCAGCTCCTCACGACAGCACAGCAATCTCTCTTAATCAAAAAGCCATCTCTCCAGCCCTACTGTGGGAGAATTTTGTTATCAACATTACAGTGAAAAATTTCAGTTCATAAACATGTTAATTCTTGGGGAAATGCTAATGCTAAAACATTAGTTTTATAACACAGGATCCATGATTTCTTATCTCAGTGGTCCTCAACCTGTGGGTCTCCACCCCTCAGGGGCTGCCTGAGACTATCAAAAAAACACAGATATTTATATAATAATTCATAACAGTAGTAAAATTACAATTATGAAGTAGCAACAAAAATATGTTTATGGTTGTGGGTCACCACACATGAGGGGGTTATTAAAGGGTCCCAGCATTAGGAAGGTTGAAAACTGCTGTCTTATCCAGACTAACATAGAAAGAAGGAATGAAAATTCATCGTCCAGTAAACTACACATCTCAAAGTTTTGCCGACACAAACCCCACAGTTCTTGGGGCTGGAGAGATGGCTCAGACGCTGATGCTCTTGCAGAGCATCCAGATTCAGTTCCCAGCACCACGTCGTGACTCAATCATCTGCAATTCCAGTTCCAGGGGACCTAGTCCCTCTCCTGACCTTCTCTGGTACCAGGCACAAATGTGGCACACATACATAGAAGAGGCAAAACACTCATATACCTAAAATAAATATATCTTCAAACAAACAAGAACACAGTTCTCATTTCAAGGACAATAAGAGACAGGTTATTCTGGAGCCACATATAAACCATGGTCCTGGCACTCAGACTTAGGGTTCCTGCAAATCTCGCATTCCAGTGAAGTAAAAATTTCATGAATTGTTTTATAGTAATTGAACAAGAAAATCAGAAATCAAGAGGCAGCCTGGTCTACAGAGTGAGTTCCAGGTCCAGGACAGCCAGGGCTACACAGAGAAACCCTGTTTCAAAAAAAAAAAAAGAAAGAAAGAATGAAAGAAAAGAAAAGAAAAAGAAAAAGAAAATCAGAAATCAAAACACTTTTAAAATATGCCAGTAGGTACATTAGGTAGGTAGATTACAGCGGAGATGTAAACTTCTATCAACTTCTGTTATTATCTGATGACATCGTTTCTAGTTCTGGGGTTGGTGGAAGTTAGTTGTTTGTTGCCCATACATTCCAAAGTAGTTACCTAATAGTCACAGGATATTAAGTCACAAACAGATGTAAGTAATAAGTTACTGCTCAAGGAGCCAAGATAGCCCAAGAGAATTCGGCTCCAGATCTGCAGCTTTCCAACTCTTCATCCTTACTGAAGTTCTAATTAGTCCGTCAGCCTTTGTGGAGTATTCAAGGCAGGCAGTGCTTCTTTCCCGGAGTTTCTGTTCTTAGACTCTACCACATACCAGCTACTTTTTTTTGGTATGACAAGATACACAACAAAATCAAATTTTACAGCCCTACTCCCCACCCTCCCATTCCTACATTCTCTCTGTCTGCTGTCTTCAGTGGTTCCTGAGCCTTGATAGAGGGGAGGGTTTATTTTGGTCCACAGTTTAAGTCCCCCATGGGAGGAAGGCTTGGAGGTGGCAGGAACATAAAGAGCTAGAAGGCAGAGGGAGGTGAGTGCTGGTACTCAGCTCTGTTTCCTTTGTTCAGTCCAGGACTCCATCCTAGGAAATGGTGTCACCTACATTCTTCCTAGTTCTTCTCATCTCCATTACACTTCTCTACAGACAATCCCAGGGGATCGTCTCCTGTTTTTTTCTAAATTCTGTCAAATTGACAGTTAAGAATTAACCATAGGGGGCTGGAGAGATGATGGCTCAGCAGTTAAAAGCCCTGACTGCTCTTCCAGAGGGTCCTGAGCTCAATTCCCAGCAACCACAGGGTGGCTCACAACCATCTGTAATGGGATCTGGCGCCCTCTTGTAGTGCGTCTGAAGACAGTGACAGTGTACTCATATATATTTAAAAAATATTAATTTTTAAAAAAATATTTAACCTTAGACAGCAGTTATCTGTATCACTACACTGAGATTGATCACAGCCACTTCTATCAAGGCTCAGGAGTTGTTGAGGAAGAGGACACAGAAAGAGTGTCAGAATGGGAGGATGAGGAAGGGCGCTGGGAAATACTGTCTTCTGAACGTGCCGTGCCTATTGTGCCCATGAACTTAGGGTATCTTGGCCACTTGCACACAATCTGCACAAATCAAGTCAGCCAATGATAACCATGACGGCTGTTAGGAGCTGACTGTTACTGGAGGAACCATTCTTCGGTAGGTGTCCTGACAGGTAGATTGTGTAGGCATAATGTTATTGTGTACTTTATGAAAACATTCACTGTCAATAAGAGGCTGATTGGCTAATGAACTGAGGCAAGATTGGAAGGTCAGACATCTGATAGAGAGAGGAATTCTGGGAAAATAGGTGCAGGAGATTTGCCCTAGACACACAAGAAAACGGTTTGATATGAAACCGAAGACCAAGTAACCAGCCATATGGCATGAGATAGAATAAAATAAATGGATAATTAAGATACAAGCTGGTTGAAGAACAGAGCCAAAGCTACTCGCCTAAGAATTTATTCATATATAGAAGTCTCAGAGTTGTTATTTCTAACTGAGTGGAAAAACACAGGATATAAGGTTACTCATGTTTCTGTGGATGACACCATACCAATGCTCATATGACTGGCACTTATCAGACTTAGGAGGTTGGTTTTTTTTTTTGTTTTTTTTTTTTAAGGAGTGGACATAAAATTGGGTGAGGGACATTCAAGAGAATCTTGGGAGAGTTGACAGGAGGAAATGAGGGGTGGATGTTGTCATATTTCACTGTACACTTATATTAAATTCTCAGAATATTGTATAAAATAAAAAATGTCAAGTATGTTTTATTTATGTATATGTGTATATGCCTGCATGTATGTCTGTGTACCATGTGCATGCCTGATGTCCATGGAGGTTAAAAGAAGGTGTTATATCCTTTGGGACAGGGATTACTGACTACTCTGGCACATGTGAGTGTTGAAGACTTACCTGGGTCCTCTGCTGAGCCATTTTTCTAGCTCCTCAAAGAATAATTACATATTTATTTTACAAATTTAGGAAACAGTGATAGTAATGCAAATAGACTCTATATTTTTTCTTGTTTTAAAATATTTTGCTATAACGTTTTGCCACTTAACCTTAGCTATCCTAGAATTTACTAAGTAGACCAAGCCACTTATAGATTATACAGATCTGCCTGCCTCTGAGTCCTGAGTGCTGAGGCCAAAGCCAAAGCCCTGAGCCACTGTGACTGGCTTCTTCTTTTTCTTTCTTTCTTTTTTTTTTTTTAAGACTAAGTTCTATGTAGCACAAACTGGCCACTGACTTGCTACGTAGCTAAGGATAATCTTGAAATCATGATAGCTCTGTCTCCATCCTGAATACCGGAATTACAGATATACATCAGTTCACCTAGCTCAGCAGGCTCCTTTTTGTAATGTGTAAGTGTATCTCATATCTCATATGTAGCACTTGGGAAGTAGAGGCAGGTGGATTTGAGGCCAGCCTGGTCTACAGAGTAAGTTCCAGGACAGCCAGGGCTACACAGAGAAACCCCATCTCAAAAACCCCCCAAAAATAAAAAAAAATAAAAAAATGAAAATTATAAATAGCAGACGGGGAGCTGGAGAGTTGGCTCAGCAGTTAAGAGCATTGACTGCTCTTTCAGAGGTCCTGAGTTCAAGTCCCAGGAACCATGTCTTGGCTCACAACCGTTTATAAAGGGATCTGATGTCCTTTCTGGCTTGCAGGTGTGCGTGCAGACAGAGCACATATACATTATAAAATATTACTGCTCTTCCAGAGGACCCTGGTTTGGTTCCCAGCACCCACATGATGGTTCACAATCATCTGTAGCTCTAGTTCTCGAAGACCTAACACTATTTTCTATCATCTGCAGGTTTAAATAGATATACTAGATATACGCCTACTAAATATTCATACGAACAAAGAAACACCATTAAAAAATGCCAGGATACTAGAGAGATGGCTCAAAAAGTTAAGCACACATGTTAGTTACGCTTGCAGAGATCCAGGTTTCAGCTCACAACACTCACATGATGGTTCACAACCACATTACCCTATATTCAGGGATCCTATGGCCTCTTTTGACTCTCTTGGGCATCAGGCATTGAGGCTATATAGGGGCTGGGATTGGAGTTACAGATGGTTGTGAGCTGCCTTGTTGGTGCTGGGAATCAGACCTGGGTTCCCTGTAGCTGAGCCATCACTACAGGTCCAAATAGATATATAAATGAACTTTGTCTTTGTTTTTTTGTTTTGTTTTTTTTTTTTGTTGTTGTTTTTTGTTTTTTGAGACAGGGTTTCTCTCTGTGTAGCCCTGGCTGTCCTGGAACTCACTCTATAGACCAGGCTGGCCTCTAACTCAGAAATCTGCCTGCCTCTGCCTCCCAAGTGCTGGGATTAAAGGTGTGCGCCACCACTACCCAGCTCAATTTTCAATTTTAAAAAGTTAAAAAAAAAAGGCTCTAAAAAGGTCCTGCTGCTTTGAACACAGGAGTAGCTACTGGTTTACATCAGTATCTTCACATCTTCACATTAACATTAGTCTTTAAACTGATGAATCTTATTTCTTTAATTTATAAAACAGATTTCATGTTTGGGTGTGAGTTTCTGATTCTCTCCTTATTCTTGGTCTAAATCTGTGATCAAGGCAGACAGAATTCTCCAAATATGTTCAGAAAATTCAACAGTAACAATTAAACAGCATATTTAACTAAGGCAGGATAGGAAGATAGCATCTGTTTGAAGCCTTTGCAGTTGAAAAACAATCAGTTCCAGGACAATTAGCAAGGACTTGGGGCCTTGTTCTCTCCTGCTGTGACCCTGCAGCTGTCTAGGACTCTCACTAGAGATTCCATTTATAGGGAAAGGATATGTGCTGAACTTCTTGTCAAAAAAAAAAAAAAAAAAAAAGCTGGGCGGTGGTGGCGCACGCCTTTAATCCCAGCACTTAGGAGGCAGAGGCAGGAGGATTTCTGAGTTCGAGGCCAGCCTGGTCTACAGAGTGAGTTCCAGGACAGCCAGGCGAAAAACCAAAAAAAAAAAAACAAAAAAAAAACCTGCCTGCTTTACTTTAGCAGAGTATAACTTCTTCCACCTCAGCCCCTGAGCCACCCTATAATCTCATGTAGCGAAAGAAAGAGAAAAGGAGGGTCTAGAGAAATGGCTCAGCTATCAGGAGCACTGACTGCTCTCCAGAGGTCCTGAGTTCAATTCCCAGCAACCACATGGTAGCTCACAACCATGTGTAATGGGATCTGATGCCCTCTTCTGGTGTGTCTGAAGACAGCTACAGTGTACTCATATACATAAAAATAAATCTTAAAAAAAGAAAGAGAAAAGGAATAATACAGTTTCCCTTGCAACCTTTTAAGATGTAACTTCAGAAACATTAAAACGATAAAACTTGTTTTAGTTTTCCACCTATTTTGATGAAAATATCCTGACAAAAGCAATTTAAGGGAGGAGTTTGTTTTGGCTCTAAGGTATCATTGAGGGAGTTATGGTGAAGTAGTGTGAGACAGTTCCCTCCATTGCATCTGCAGTCAGGAAACAGAAAGCAATAAATGCACTCGCTTACTTTCTCCCTTTTCTTAAACCCAAGATTATAGCTCACAGAATTGTTCTGCTCACAGTTAAGGTGGACCTTCCCACCTCAACTCAACCGTCTAGATAGTCCCTCTCAGGCATGGCCAGAAACTAGCCTAATCAATATGACTTTCTCACAGCTGTCCCCAGAAGTTCGTCTCCTGGGTCATTCTTGATCCTGTCAAGACGACTGTCAATATTCATCCTCACAATGCTCACTGCTAAGGCAATTCATTTTGACTCTTTCTTGAAGAGCCAATATCACACTTGGCTATTTCTTACTTTCTGAAATTTTCTCTTTGAGGAGTGCCCACCTATGCACTGGAGTGTGGCTTGCTTTCTTTTGAGTGCCTCTTTTTCTCCTAACCTTGTGCTCAAGAGGGTTTTTAGTCCATTTAGAGGGTGGAGGATGATTGTGGTCCTAGGTGGATAAGTAAACAGCACCATCCACTGTGAAGTGCAGACTGATAAGTTATTTATTGCTGGGAACAGAAGAGCGCATTCTATAAATGCATCCAGGTGAAGTGAGACTGCAGGAGCGGTGGGAATATTAAAGTCACATTATACAAACCAACAAAAGGGTACACTTGAACTCTATAAAGTGGTGGGCTTGTAGCACCATGACAGCACTCCAGGGCTATACAGGGATTCATCCAACTGATAACCCATGTATGTGCTGGGGCAGGGCACTCCCACTTGTTCCCACTTGTTCAATCTGGTCCCCTTCTGTTGGTGTTGCTCCTCATGCCACCTGCTTGATAGTCTAGACTAGCCTCTCCCTTCTAGTTCTCCTAGCTGTCATGTAGCTGATTACATCTTCACTCCTCAACCCTGATACTCCTGAGACCTGGCTTCTTCGATTCTTTGAAGAGGCAGCTCAGAATCTGTTATCTGATCAGTAGACTCTCACATTTCTTTAGCCTATGCCTGAAACATCTTGAACTCTGTTGTAGCTGAACTCGTATTTATTCTGTAGCCACATACATATGTGTATATATTTTATTGGGTACTGTGTGAAATGAGTACATTTTGGCAATTAAGATAGGAACAAAAAAGCTGCATTATCTGTGACTAGATTACCAGAGTAGGCAAACTGCTGCCGTTGAAATCACTGTAACTTGTGAAAGTATTATTATTAATATTTTGTTTGTTTTGTTTTGTTTTGTTTTGAGATAGGACTTCTCTATGTAACATACCTGGCTGCCCTGGAACTCACTTCGTAGACCAGGCTGGTCTCAAACTCACAGAGACCCTATTGTCTCTGCCTCCCAAGTGCTGAGATTAAACGTGCATAACACCAAGGTCGGTTTATGAACTTATTCTTTGATTCTTGTTTTATTGGCAACTTAGAGTGTGAAGTAAAGTTTGAAAGCAATATAGCCTAGTTTAGATGAGTTTCCAAGGGGAATGTATTTGCATGGAGCTCAATTTCTGCCTGAAAAGGAATTCCTAGTACCTGAGGTGGGTGCCTATGTGCATCTACCAGTGCCCAGGAGACTAGACTTTACTAGAAATGGTTCCTTCCCCACCCTTTTGGTAAGGGCTTCACATTAGGCATTTTTTCTAGTCTCATATGGCTTATGTGGATCTGAATGTCACCTGGAGGGCATATACCATGTACAAGAAGTCATCTTCGTTCTCCTCACTTTCTTTTTTTTTTTTTTTTTTTTTTGTTGGTTTTTTCGAGACAGGGTTTCTCTGTGTAGCCCTGGCTGTCCTGGAACTCACTTTGTAGACCAGGCTGGCCTCGAACTCAGAAATCCTCCTGCCTCTGCCTCCCAAGTGCTGGGATTAAAGGCGTGCGCCACCACCGCCCGGCTTTAAATAACCTTCTCTCTCTCTTTTTTTAAAATTTATTTTGTGTATACGAGTACACTGTTGCTGTCTTCAGACACACCAGAAGAGGGCATCAGATCCCATTACAGATGGTTGTGAGCCATCGTGTGGTTGCTGGGAATTGAACTCAGGACCTCTGGAGGAGCAGTCGGTGCTCTTAACCACTGAGCCAACTCTCCAGCCCCCATACTCAGTTTTTTAAGATTTGTTTATTTTATTTATATGAGTACACTGTAGCTGTCTTCAGATACACCAGAAGAGGGCAACAGAGCAATGCTCTTAACAGCTGAGTCATCTCTCCAGCCCCCACACTCAGATTATTTATTTATTTATTTATTTATTTATTTAATGTATATATGAGTACACTGTAGCTGTCTTCAGACATTCAGACACACCAAAATAGTGTATTGGCTGTGAGCCACCATGTGATTGCTGGGATTTGAACTTAGGACCTCTGGAAGAACAGTCAGTGCTCTTAACTGCTGAGACATCTCTTCAGCCATCTCTCAGTTTTTAATTCATATGTATTTAAGACTTTTTCAAAGACCAAAAGTAAAAAAAAAAGTGCTTTCTTCTATAAAAATAAACACATGGATTTTTATGTGTTTGTCTATTAATTTATTTCTTTATTTTGGGGTTCTTTTGGGTGTTGTTTGTTTTTGTTTTCTGAGATAATGTGTCTCTACATAGGCCTTGACTGTCCTGGAAGTCAGTATGTAAACCAGGTTGCCTTGAACTCAACAGAGATCTGCCTGCCTCTGCCTCCCAAGCGCTGGGACAAACAATGTTCTTAAATGAGGCCTTGGAAAAAATGAAGATTTACAAAACTGGTTGGTTACCTTATAAACACTACTCTAAACTTAAATCATATAAACATTGAAAGGTGAACTCAAGACACATAAGCACAGCAACAGTTATCCACTTAGATCAAAAAAATGTCTTGTATTAAGGGATGAACCACTAAGAAGTAATGAACAGGAAAGCATGAACAGAAATTGGCTTTTGCTTTTCGTTTAAATATGGAGTTTAATGATTCAATGAGCAGAGATCCTAAGCCTAACATTGCTTGTTGGTGAAATACTAGTTTTATTTTGATGACTGTAGAATGTACATATACTTATGTACATTTAACATGTTAGATATTAAAATTCCAATATTTCAATACCAAATTTATTTAAAATACCAAAAGATGTGTTATACATTAGCAATTATCCCAACACTGACAACAAAATATGTATAGACACACACACACACACACACACACACACACACACACACACACACACACACACACACACACACACACACACACACACACACACACACACACGAGCGTGGCGCGCATGCGTATACAAAATTTCCCACAATTCTCCCTGTACTTCCGGCGTGGCCCAGTAGCGGGATCGCTGGGCTTCCGCGTTCGGGCCTGTGGCTGTGGTAGAGGCGGCGGCGGCAGGGGTGGCCGGTAGGGACTCGGGCTACAGGAGTAGGGGCTCCGGGCATGGACGTTTCGGGACAGGAGACCGACTGGCGTAGCGCCACCTTTCGGCAGAAGCTGGTCAGCCAAATGTGAGTGTGGCCAGGGGCAAGGTGTTCGGACCTTCCGGGCGGGGAGGGTGAGGCTGGGCTAGACCCGCTGTTGACCCTGGCCAGAACCTGCGGCGTCCGCTGGGTGCCCGAGACGAGCAAGGGCCCTCCCGTGGTCTCCCTGACCTTTCTTGGCAGACAGGGACTGCTGGCTAGTTTTTCTGGGGTCGAACTCTGCAAACCCAGCAGCCCTGGCTAGTGAGTCATCGTCCTGAGCCGCCTCGTCATTTGTGTGCATGAGAGCAGATTTTTCTTTGCTTCGATTCGCACCGCATATAGAAAGAGAAAGAGGCAGCCAGAGATTTTACCCGGGTGCCGCGTGGCTTCTTTTACAAAAAATAAACAAAACGAAAACGACATCAATGAGTTGGAGGAGGGCGGAAGGAAGATAAAATTGGAAGATTGGTATGTGTTTGGGTTGTAGGCAATGGGAACAGAAGAGTGCTCCTGTTTCTTCCACAAGGTGTGTCAACTTGGCCAAAGGGTAGCAGGAAATAGCTGTGGGAACTTAGGGAGTGAAGGACTGGAGTGCCCTCTGCCTACGGAGCACTTCTGAGTGTTTGTTTCACTTAGCCATTTTACTGAGTTTCCTAAAGTGTTTAGAAAATTGCCTGTGGCACAGCCTTTCCCCTGAGGGTTGGTACTGTCTGTCGGTATGAAACAGTACAAATTGTGCCAATGCTCAGTCATTTTTGTGGGTGCTAAAGTGTCAGTTGAGTGGACTGGAACAGCCTTGTAGAGTAGGTGACAGATTGAGCTCTAGAGAGAAAAGTAGGAGTGTGACAGGCCACCGTTCCCAGCAAATGATTGTGAAAGCATCACGAAGGACTGCTGTAGGTGGAGAGTTGTGGGTCTTTGAAGCAAAGTAGTCAAGGATACATCATGAGGATGAGCAGATGCTGGCATGATTAGTGATGGGTGTTTTGGGCAAACAACTTGTACCCATGTTTTACATGTTGTCTGCTTTGAGGCGGTGCAACATTAGTGTTAGGAAGGCCTGAGTCCCTGGAGATGAATTAGGGATGCAAGAGAGGCCGAATAGGCAATTTGGGGAGTTTTTCCCTTTGGAGGGGTTGGTGGGGGTTCTGTTTTTTTTTTGTTTGTTTGTTTGTTTGTTTTGGTTTTTCGAGACAGCATTTTTCTGTGTAGCCCTGGCTATCCTGGAACTCACTCTGTAGACCAGGTTGGCCTCGAACTAAGAAATCCGCCTGCCTCTGCCTCCCAAGTGCTGGGATTAAAGGTGTGTGCCACCACTGCCGGGCTGGTTCTGTCTTTTTTCACTTAGATCACTGTCTAGCATGTGGTCTCCTGTGTTGGTTTTAGAAGACTTAGGTGACAGAGATCATAAAGACCATCATTAGATGCTGGAACTTGAAAGAGGAAGACAGATTCCAGAGAAGGAATGAATATGTGGACCGCTGGTGACTAACTGGATGGAGGGGGTGGGGTGGGTGTGGTGGAGTGAAGCAGTAGGGAAAGAATTGGGCTAAAGCAGGAAACGTCAATACAGTGGAAGGAGTGGGGACTGTGCCAGTGGCTTGGTACCACCACAAAGTAACCCTTGTTTCGCAGACAGTTCAGCAAACAGGTGTTTCGTTTCTTAAATTTTTTTAGATTTATTTGTATAAGTGTTTTGCTTGCCTGTATATAAGTGCACCATGTATGTCTGATGATCTCAGAGGTCAGAAGAGGGTATAAGATTCCCTGGGACAGGAGCTACAGGGGGTTATGAACTGTCCTGTGAGTTCTGGGAATTGAATCTGGGTCTTCTGCAAGAGCAGTGTGTGAGTGCTTTCAACCTCTGAGCCAGCCTCCAGCCCACAAGTGCAGTATTGATGTACTTGAGTTATCTCTAAGTGAAGTCTTGAGAAATGGTCTGAGCCCCAGGGCAAGGATTCTTTGGGAAAGCCCAGTACAGTAGCTCTAAAAGAGCAAGTTGTTATCACAGGCAGTAGGGAGGCTGCTGAAATATCTGAGGTCTGAGGGCAAACTGAAGTGTGCTGGGTACAACCATAATGCAGCTGCCTTGTGAGTACTGAGGTGCTGCTACCTCTGTAGATGTTGCTGCTTGTATATTATTTTGTTTTACTGTAGTAACAAATTACCATGCATTTAGCATTTTAAAACAACACAGATCTATATTTGATCTTTTTTTTTATTGTCAGAGGCTCATGTAAGATTTGGTAAGTGTTAGTTCTAGGGCTGATGTCGGCAATATACACTTCTTGATGGAGCTTTGGGGAAAGAATCTACTTTGAATTAATTCCATTCAAGTTGCTGTCCAAATTTTACTCCTTACACTTGTAAGACTGAGGTACCCTCTTTCCCAGCCATTTGTCAAGGGCCAGTTTTTTGTTACTAGAGATTGACTGTTTCTTGTGCTTTCTTTGTGGCTTATTCTAATATTGGCTGTTTTTAAAGACACTCTCCAAATTCAGCTAGAGAACATTCTGTGCATTTCACAGATCAGTTTGGAATAATGGAACATAATCTTATTGTCTGTATCTTTAATCACATCCATGAGGTCCTTTTTTTGAGATACAGTGAAAGATAGTCATAGGTTCCAGGAACTGGAGCCTGTGTATCTCTGTGAGGGGCAACATTTGTCTACTACATTTGGGTGAGCCTCTCAAAGGTTGCTTTCTAAGAATAAAGGGTATCATAGTTTGCTTTCTGTGGCTGTGAAAAACACCATGACCAAAAGCAACTTGGGGAGCAAAGGGTTTATTTCATGCATACTTTATCACACACCCCTCCCAACCCCCATCATGAAAAGCCAAGTCAGGAACTCAAGCAAGGCTGGAGGGGCTGGAGAGATGATTTAGTCTGTGGTTAAGACCACTTGTAGCTCTTACAAGGCACTAGGGTTTGATTCCAGGCACGTGCAAGGTGACTCACAACCATCCATGATTCATTTCCAAGGCTTCCACAGCCCTCATCTGACTTCAGTGGGCACCAGGCACAAACTGGTGCAGTCCCCATCCATGCAGGCAAAACCTTTGTACTCAGACAGCTGTGGTGGTTCATGCTGTTAATCCCGGCACTTGGGAGGCAGAGACAGGTGGTTCTCTGTGAATTTGGGGCCCTCCAGTCTACAGAGTTAGTTCCTGGATAGTCAGGAGTATGTGGAGAGACCCTGTCTCAAAAGAAAACAATCATACATATTTATTTTGAGCAGGAACCTGGTGTCGGGAACTGAGGCAAAGACTCTGAAGAAGTGCTGCATACTGGCTTTTTCTCCATGGCTTGCTCAGGCTGCTTTGTTTTTTAAAACAACCCAGGACCACCTACCCAGTGGTGGCACTGCCCACAGTGCGCTGGGCCCCCCATATCAATTACTGATCAACAAGATGCCCCTCAGGCTTGCAGGCCGGTTCCACTCTTCCCAGATGACTGTCACCTGTGTCAATTAGACATTTAAAAACTAACCACACTTATTGGTTGTTTTACTTCTTCGGTTTGCTTGTTTTCTCTCTAGGGTTTACTTTGCTGGTGACTTGATTTCCTGTGTTGATAGAGTTTAAGAAGATTTATACTGGGCTAATCTACACATCTTTAGTTCTTCCTCCATCTTTAGACTTCCTCCAGTGGTGATGCTGTTGTTTAAATCCTGGGAAGCACTTCAAACCATAGTGATTTATATTAGATGAGGAATAATGAAAGCCTAGAGCTGAGAGTAGCTCAGTAGAAGATCGGTTATGTAGTCCTCATTAAGCTCTGGGTTCAGTGTCAGTTGTTGGGGAGTGGGGAACATATCAAAACACTGGGAAGGTTCTGGAAAATTTCAGTGGAGAAGAAACATCTCTCATTGAGGAAAAAGCAAGTTTGACAGTTAGTTCTAACTGGAGTCTTCTTAGCCTTTCCTGTACTGCACAAATGAGGGCGGTGTGTAGCCTGATGCCTTCACCAGGCAGTCCACGGTCTTGTAGTGTGGCTTATTGTTGTGTAGTTTCTACTTTAACTTTTTTTTTTTTTTTTTGGTTTTTCGAGACAGGGTTTCTCTGTGTAGCCCTGGCTGTCCTGGAACTCACTTTGTAGACCAGGCTGACCTCGAACTCAGAAATCCTCCTGCCTCTGCCTCCCAAGTGCTGGGATTAAAGGCGTGCGCCACCACCGCCCGGCCTACTTTAACTTTCAAAGTTCTCCTTTGTTT
Organism: Tokudaia tokunoshimensis; assembly: GCA_036184795.1. Taxonomy (NCBI): domain Eukaryota; kingdom Metazoa; phylum Chordata; class Mammalia; order Rodentia; family Muridae; genus Tokudaia; species Tokudaia tokunoshimensis. Next base: position 3,693,704 of record BTHU01000015.1, on the reverse strand, counting down.
CTTTGTTTTTCTTGCTGGAGGTTGAGACCAGAGCCTCCTAGTGTGTGCTGAGCATGTACTCTGCTACTAATCTGTACCTTTAGCCCCTGTTGTTTCTCTGAAACAACTCTTACTGAGTACTGAGGGTATTGAGAAAATTATGACTGAAGATTCTCTCCACCATTGTCATCAACAGCCCTTCTTTATGTAGGTGTCTGCTTTGGTATCAAATACTTCAGAGCTTTCCTTGTCCCCTCATCTGAAGTGGGTCACCGCACTTTAATTCAGCCCTTTTTAGTTTCTCAGGGAACTCTAGTCCTCTGCAGCATGAAGAGTACAGGAGGCAGTATTTTCCTGGGGACCACCTGATCAACCTCTCCTATTACAGTGACCATTATGTGTTGTGAAACTCTGCAATCTACTACCCCTTCTCATTGGCTTTGTGACCTTGGACTCTGCTGACCTTTCTAATCAGGTCCTGCATCTGTGAAATGATACTTGTCTAGTTTGTCTCACAAGAATGCTGGGAGGGACAGTGAAGAGACTTCTGTGCAAGCTTTGTAAGGTTTGGGGACTGGGCAGAGAACTCAGTGGTCTTGCAGGGATAGGAGATACTATGGAGTGGGTTGGTAAAGGTAGAATCCCTAAGGCCAGGTAGTGGAATGCAGTGATATACAAAGGAACCCAGAAGAGGAGAGTAGGTAGAAAATGATTGGTTCATATTGACTTTTAATGAAGCACCCGCACTTCTTGGAGAACCACAGGAGAAACCATTCTTATGTCCTGCTGAGCAAGGTTTTGTGGGGCTTGGGTTTTCCTTGAGGGATTTTTGGATTAATGTTTGTATGTCCCTGGACTTCAGGCTCTTGGAAAACAAGAATGCATATATTCTGACTTTTCCAGGTCTAACATTAAGTAGGGTCACACCAAATACATAAGCAGCAAGGAATGCATGAGCATTATCAGTCATTTCTCAGCTTTTCTCTGTTTGTGTGTAAGCCAGAGATTGACATTGTTCTCAGTTTCTCTGTCATAATTTTTGAAACAAGGTCTCTTACTAAGTTGGGGCTCGCTGTCAGCCACAGGGCCCCGTCTCCGCCTTCCCAGGTTTGACGAATTCTAGGTTTGTCATCTTACTCTTGGGGCTTTTATCTCTGGTGGTCTTTGATGTAGCACATTTCTAAACAGGAAGTAGCCTGAGCTGGGAAAGGTAGTCTGTATTTGTATCCTGGTAAAGTGTCAGAGGGCCAAGCAGAGCATGCTATGGACCAGGGCAGACAGGTACTTGTGGTACTTGTGGTATATTCATTCATTCTCTCTCTCTCTCTCTCTCTCTCTCTCTCTCCCCCCTCCCCCCTCCCTCCCTCTCTCCCTCTCCCTCCCTCCCTCTCTCTCCTCTCTCTCCTCCTTCTCCTTCTCTTCTCTTCTCTTCTCTTCTCTTCTCTTCTCTCTCCTCTCTCTTTCAACACCAGTCTCACTATTCATGGTAGCACGTCTGTCTTTAATTTCAACATTAGGGAGGCAGACACAGGTGGATCTCTGAGTTTGAGACAAGCCTGGTCTACACATTGAGCTTCAGGACAGTCAGAACCACGTAGAGAGACTGTCTTGGTTAGTGTTTTTTCCTGCTGTGAACAGACACCAAGACCAAGTAAACTCTTATAAAGGACAACATTTAATTGGGGCTGGCTTACAGGTTCAGAGGTTCAGTACGTTATCATCGAGGTGGGAAGCATAGCAGCTTCCAGGCAGCTGGAGGAGCTGAGGGTTCTACATCTTGTTCTGAAGGCAGCAGAAGACTGGCTTCCAGGCAGCTAGGAGGAAAGTCTCTCAAAGCCCACCCCACAGTGACATACTTCCTCCAACAAGACCATACCTCCTAATAGTGCCACTCTTTGGGTCAAGCATATTCAAACCACCACAGAGACCCTGTCTCATAAAAGACAGGGATCTCATGTAGCCCAGACTAGCCTTGAGCTAGAGGTTGACCACAAATTCATAATCATCCTGCCTCATCTCCTAAGTGCGTGCACCACACCAATTGTGTTGAATTAATAGATGTCTTCATGCATCTCTTTTTTTCTTTTCCTTTATTTTATTCATATATATATATGTGTGTGTGTGTATATATATGTGTGTATATATGTGTGTGTGTATATATATATATGTGTATATATGTGTGTGTGTGTGTATATATATATATATATATATGTTGGTCTTGAGACAGGATAGCACTGAGTAGAAGGGGTTATTTGAACTGGTCTTGAGATGCTAAGATTATAGGCATGGGCAGCCAGCATGCTCAGGTGGGTGCACATATTCCAGTTGTTAGATGAGGGAGCAGGCCTAGGAAGAGGTCATTGCTGTTTGTAGTTAGTTCTCTCCATGGTACAAATGGATGCTTATTGGATCATACTATATTAGAGGCAAATTACCTTTTAATATTTGAGAGAGTAAGGTTGTGTTCATTTCATGGAACTGGGTAAGGGGAAGCTCAAAATGTAGAAGTTAGGTCTGGTCCTGCATCTCAGCCCCATGCTCCCAAAAGTAAGACTCACACTCAAACTATATTTACATATACCTTGCTCCTTGACTAGATCATAACTTGAGATAACCCATTTATTCTAATGTACATTCTGCTAGGTGGCTGGTTACCTGTGCTTAGGTACCATGCATCTGTTTCATATCTTCCTGGGAAATCTCCTGTGCCTGGCACTATCTCAGAATTTTTTCTGCTTGGCAGATGTTCCATCTCCTATTTCCTACCTAAGCTATAGGCCAAATTTATTGTTGACAGGTCCCACATCCATACAGACAGAAGGTATTCTCTCTACAGCCAAGTGTATCCATACAGACAGAAGGTATTCTCTCTACAGCCAAGTGAAGTGGAAGCTTTTAGAGAAGAGCCTGCTGCTACTGAGCTTCCAATTATAATTTTAGAAAGTCTCCATAGGCCTTAGAGACTAATACTTTTTTATTTTTGGTGTGTGGGGGAGCAGGTTGAGAGTCTCATGCAGCCCAGGCTGGCCTTGAATTCCAGATCCTGCCTTCTCTGCCTTGCAAATGTTGGGATTACAGTCACCACACCTACTTTTCTGATGATCCAAATTTGACCTCTTGTCATAGGCTGAGCCCTACATGAACTTTTTGCAAGTGGACCGCCTACCTAGTATTGCTGACATTCCTTATTACGCATCGATCCTTGAGGGGACGAAGTGGGAGGAGTGAGTTGCAGCCACACCAAGCCAGGAGTGCTTCATGGCCTGGTAGACGATGGGAAATTTGCTAGGTCCCCTCTGGGTTGACTTCCTCCTGGTTGAAGATCTTGGCGATTGTACATGTCCACGGTGCTGCTGACCGTCTTGGGGGCAGGATGATCATGTCCCTAAGAAGGTTCTTCACCACCTCTGGCTTCCCCGTGGGTGGTGCCTCCTTCTTAGTTTTTTCTCAGGTGCTGAGGTAGTGAGTGCTGATTCTGCCAAAGGCCACAGGTGTTGTACATGTTGTGCAGTTGGTCCAGATCCACTCGATGGTAGGTGGCCTTGGGGAAGGTCCACTTTTTCTGCTCCACTTTAGCCATCTTGGCAGCTGCTCTGGGGGAAAAAAAAAAAGGAAAGCTAAGAATCTTTTATTCATTTTCTGAGCAGAGATCTTTCTGCTGTTCCTGATGGAGACTGAGGCTGTGGCTAGTTGAAGATGGGTGTCAGCCATTCTGAGGTTGGGGACTGTGGGCATGTTGTTATCTACCTGCTACAGTCACTGGCTAGGAAGAAGCCATTTAAGCATTCTTTAGGCTCATAGTGTCAGTTAGATACACAAGAGAATTTTTAAGGAATTGTAGTGAGCCTTGCGAGCTTCAGGTAGGCAGTTAAAATCACAGGGCCAAGCAGTGCAGGTCAGACCCCTGCCCTATTTGTTTGTTTGTTTGGTACTCTACCTTTTCTCCTCAGCTGTTTTGATGCCCCAGAGATGTTTAGTGGCTGTCCATTACCTGCAGATTCAACTCTTGAGGGTTCATCCTGGTTCCAGTGGCTGCACACTGCCTGCCCTACTTTTTCCTTGATTGCTGAACGTCTAGTTTGTTCTACCTAAAAGACTCATCCTTTCTGTGCCTGGGCTGGGCAGTTCTTCCAGGACAGTGGGCTGTCTTTCCTGTCCTCTGCTGTCCCTGAAAGTCAGTGAAGAGAAGGCATCTCATATGAGATTGCTTGAAGACTTCCACTAATCTCAACTTTGTAGGGTAGGAATAACATGAGTGCTTATGGAATAAGCATTCATTCCCATCTAGCAGAGTTGTTAGAGTGCACAGGATTCTTGAGTCTGTCTGATGTATGTTTTGTGAGCACCGGTTTGGGCCTGTTGAGGTGTTGTGGTTCTGGGGTTTACTATTGGGTAGTTAGCTTGAGCAAAGACAGAAGGAACACATGAAAATACTGGCCAACCAACTAAATCAGCTTGGGACACATAACATGAAAACAGACCATTTTTCTCGAATCCCTCTGGCAACACTATTCTGGTAATCTTACATTGTTTACTTCCTCGTTCATTTCTTCCAAAGAAATAATCCAAGCATATTCATACCCTGGTGAAATGAGGATGCTCACCAGTACATCATGGGATGGAGCTTTTTAGTGTTTTTATGATTTATTTATATTTTTAAATCATGTGTGTGTGCAAGCGCGTGCATGCGCACGTGTGTGAGGGGGGCGGGGGGAGTCCGTGAGTACAGGTACCCTGGAGGCCAGAATCTTTTGGAGCTGGAGTTACAGGTGGTTGTGAGCTGCCTGATAAAGGTGCTGGGAATCAAATTTAAGTCCTTTATAAGAGCAATATGCTCTTTTAACCTGTGAGCCATGTCCAACTTCTAGAGTGAAACCTTCCCCTCCCTCCCCCAAGACAGGGTTCTCTGTGTAGCCCTGGCTATCCTGGAACCCACTCTGTAGATCAGGCTAGCAACTTATCAGGATGTAGTTTAAAATTTAAAAAAAAAAAAAAAGGTCCAGTGGTGGCGCAGCCTTCAATCCCAGCACTAGGGAGGCAGAGGCAGGAGGATTTCTGAGTTCAAGGACAGCCTGGTCTACAGAGCGAGTTCCAGGACAGCTAAGCCTACCCAGAAATATCCTGTCTTGAAAAAAAAATCCTTCCATTGTTGAATGTGTTCCACCATATCTATCAAGAAATGTGTGTTAGCAATTCCAGTACTTGCTGCAATTCCAGGACTTCAAGGCTAGCCTGGCTACACAACTACTAGGTCCTGTCTTTAAAAAAAAAGATAATCAAGGAGAGTGTAAACTCATTATGTGTTCCATAGGTAAGCAAATAGACACCTAATCCTAGAGATCCAAAGGGATTAAAAGGGCTCACTTCAACTATCAATTAGTTTCTCTTTTTTCTCTTTATATTATTTTGCTTTTAAAGATACCTCTCATGATGAATAATATGTCTCTCTTCTTTAAAATTTATTTGTTTTCAAAATACCCACCTTAGCAGGATGACCAAAAGCTTCTGAACCTCTTGCCTCCACCTCCTGAGTATAGGAATGGCATAGTGGAGATGGAGCCCAGACTAGGCAAGTGTGCTGGGCAATGCTACCAACAAAGCTGCATCCCCAAAGCTGTTTTTCTTTTTGAGATAGGTTCTTGCTGTGTAGCCCAGGCTGCACTTAAAATCCTCCAACGGCAGTCTATTGAGTGCTGGGATTATAGGTGTCTACAACTCTGCCAGAACTTCTATTCTGCTCTTAAAGCTTCTTTTCTTATTTATTGATTTTTAATTTTTTTATTTTGTTTTTTCCACACAGGGTTTTTCTCTGTACCCTGAAACTCACTCTATGGACCAGGCTGGCCTGGAACTCAGAATTGCCTGTCTCTGCCTACCTGGTACTGGGGTTAGAGGAGTGCACCACCACTGCCCGGCCTTAGCTTTATTTTTATGTTATGTGTATGAGTGTTCTGTCTTTGTGTGTGTGTATGTGCACCATGTGTATGCAGTACCCATGGAAGCCTGAAAAGGGGACCAGGTTCCCCAGAACTGGAGTCACTGTGGCTGTAAGCTGCTGTGTGGGTACTGGGAGGCAGTTCCAAGGTGGACTTTACTTTCTGGGCTCTGCATGTAGGAAGAGTCAGGGCTGGATTAGGATGTGACCTGTAGCACATTCTCCTGAGCAGTTTCCTAAGTTTACATCCTCACAACAGTGTCAGGAAATTGTACTTGCCTGACATTTGCGTCTGGTGTTTTCAAAGCATCTACCTTTATAACAAGCAGTCCTTTTAAGTCTGAGATCCTCTCTGGGACAGTGACAGTAGGACTAGACAGGACGGTTTCAGGAGAAATCCTATGAAGAAAGGAGGTTTTGGGTTTGGTGACTGTGTATATACATGTGCAAGTGTGAGTGGGATTACATACGTGAGCACGCAGAGGAAAGAAGGGAGTCACAGTGTTGGTAAATATTATTTGGGGGTTTCTACCCCACCTTTGATCAATTTAGTTCCCAAATAAAAGACACGAAACCTTTATATTTATAATTAGGCTTTAAGCTCCATAGTTGGGCCAATATCAGCCCTCTATGCTATTTTGTCTACTTCCCTGTAAATAACTTGGAGATATCATTTGCCATGTTCCACCTGGGCTGCTTCCTACTCCAACATGCTGACCCTCATGGCCATGTGCTCACAATCTACCTACCCCTGTGGTGGCTTCTTTCTTCTTCCCCTGTGTCCTCTCTCCTCCTCCTTGTCCCCGTATGAGACCCCAAGCCTAGGATCTTTGCTTTGCCCCCTCTCTTCTGCCCAGCCCAGGCTATAAGCATCTTTATTAAGTAATCAGGGATAACTTGGGGGACAAAGTATTACAACAAAAGCTGATGTATGTGAGGTTCTCCTCATTTTGGAACAACCAGATCTTGGGGTACAGAATTTAGCATTTGAACATGTAGCCACACCAGACCAACCCACTACAGCAGAAATCAAATATCCACCCCTGCAGAGAAAGCCTTACACGGTACTGATTCTGAGAGATGGGTACGAGATGATTTGGGTTGTGGGTGTCAGTACCAGTACTTTGAAGGAGAAATACCCCAACAGTAGCCTGGAAAACCATTCTTCTGAAAGGGGTATAGGATGGGCCTGCTGTATAAGTAGGCCCTGTGGTTTTTAAAAAGCAGGGTGAATGGTTCAGGCTTGGTCCTTGGAACTCAAAGGAGAAAGGAAGAGTCAAATCTACAAAGTTACCCTCTAACTTCCATACTTCCCACGTTTCTCTTTCTGTTCTCTCTCTCTCTCTCTCTCTCTCTCTCTCTCTCTCTCTCTCTCTCTCTCTCTCTCTCTCCCCCCCCCTCCCTCCCTCCCTCCCTCCCTCCCTCACAAATACACATACACAGTAAGATTTTGTTTTTCATTAAGTAAAAAAAAAAAAAAGACTATTATGACTAAAGAGGAATCACTTAAGGTGGTTGTGTTTGGTAAGCAAAACAAATACCTAATTTAGAGACCAGAAGAGAAGGAAGTAGGGGCCAAGGCTTAACCACCTCTCAGGTACTTACTATATATAGTACCTCAGAAGTTCATCTCTGACCTTAATGAATCTCCTTTGCTTATTTTCCCAGAGAAGGACTGTGGGTTCAGGGGATACAGACTTTGAGCCCTTGGCCTCAAGGAAGTAACTCTGAGGCAACAGCTTCAGCCCTGCCTCTTTCTCCTGTTTTGGTCAGTATAGCCAGAATTTTGGGTGTAACACTTCATTCTACCAGATAACATTATAGGGGATTGAAAACAGGAAAGTGTTTCTGTAATCTCTTTGCCCAGTTGTGGTCATTATTGACATAGGGAAACATTTCCCCTGTATGCTTGTAATGTGACTGAATTTCTATTTTGTTGGTAGATGCGTATATACTTACTTTTCTGATTCTAGTTCTGAGCTGTAGTTTTTCCTTCCTGCCTGAGGCTGTTTTCTCTGCCTCAGTTGGTTCTGGCTGGTCTCTGTGTACCCACAGCTTCCATTCACAAGGGGGCACAGACCATGCATAGCCCTCCTGCCTGCTTAAGAAAACATCATTTAATGCTCATCATTTAAGAGTTCTTCTATGGATTGTTTAGCATTTCTAGAAGTAGAGATAATAGGAATTTTTTTTCCTATTTCCTTTGAGAGGTAACAGTGTGTGGCCAGTGTTTTTTCATGTGCGTCTTCTATTCCCTTCTGAACTATTTTAACTTACACCCAGATACCATGTGATTTTAGCTGTGAGTGCTGATCTCTAAAGATAGGGCTTCCTGCCCCAGTACCATGAAACCATGTAGGCAGAGTATTGTGTGATTTTGCTTGATGACAGTTAGACATGCGGGAGCCCCAGGCTAACATCAGGTCAGGGATCAAAAGGTCTTTCCAGCTCTTGGTTCTTTTTTGTTTGTTCATTTTTGTTTGAGTCTGTATCTCACTACGTATCTCTGGCTGTCCTGGGATTTACTGTGTAGACCATGAACTCATAGAGGCATGTCTGCCTTTGAGTGTTGGAACTAAAGGCCTGCACCCCCACTCTTGTTTTCTTATTGAGGTTAAACCAACTGGCTGAAAATAGCCGAAGCGGGCAGTGGTGGCGCAGCCTTTAATCCCAGCACTTGGGAGGCAGAGGCAGGTGGATTTCTGAGTTTGAGGCCAGCTTGCTCTACAGAGTGAGTTCCAGGACAGCCAGGGCTATACAGAGAAACCCTGTCTCGATAAAATCAAAACCAAAAAAAAAAGCTCACACCTTTAGGGCTGGAGAGATGGCTCAGCAGTTAAGAGCGCTGACTGCTCTTCCAGAGGTCCTGAGTTCAATTCCCAACAACCACATGGTGGCTCACAATCATCCTTAATGGGATCTGATGTTCTCTTCTGGGTGTCCGAAGACAGCTATAGTGTACTTACATATAATAAATAAGTAAATCTTTAAAAAAAGAGAGAATAACTGAGGCTAGTGTCATTTAAGGTAGCTCAGAGTTTGAAGGTAATAGTCTCTTCTTCAGACTAACCCTCATTGATTTCAGTCACTGGCGTTCCTGAGAGCAGAAGAAGAGAGAGTTCAGTTGAGCAGCTGAGAGAAGTGTGAAGAGAAAATGTGCAAGTCTCTGCTCTCTTCAAGTCCAAAATGTCCATTCCTGTATGTAGATGAATAAATTCTGAAATATATTATTTTTGTAAACCTGGGCCTGGAAAGATGCCTCAGTTGTTGGGAGTGCTTACTGAATTTTCAATCCCAGCACCCATGCAGCAAGCTATGTATTTTACAAACACACCTGTGGCTCCAGTTCTGAATAGTTGAACACTCTTTCTGACCTCTGTGTGTATACAGATGTACACCTACACACGTTCTCATATACACACATGAATGAGTGAATCTAAAGTCAAGGAACCTGCTGATGTTTGAAAACCACACATTTGCTAATAAAAGGAAGAAGCTGTAGTATAGTTTGGTAGATGTGCCTCAGCTACCTGTGAGGTCTAGAGCCCAGGTGTTCACTTTGGTGGCCAAACAACTGAAATCTCCTTCTAAGGTGAAACCATCTAGATACTGAGACAGTGCATCATTGGCTGCTGTGTTATTACAAGGTGGACAGTGATGTGAGATGCTACTGCTCTAAAGAGCCTAAGGAGGGCAGAAGATTAAATGAGAGCCAGGCCTCTCCATCTTGGGTGAAGTGACACATTGGAGCTGCAGCTAGAAGGCACCTTTCAGCTATATATATAGATGTTGGCCTTGCCTACCTTCAAGTCCCTACCAACTTCAGCTTTGTGACCTGAAGAATGCATGGTTTGTTGATAGAAAAGAAACTTCATGTCTTTTAGGTGACATAGGAAGGGTTAGAAATGTGAAACAGAAGGGAACAGAGCCTTGCCTAGCATTCACAACCCTGGATTCCATCCTGAGCACCACAAAGACAAATGAATCAGATTTTCCTCAACGGTGGCTGATGTTCATTGAGTAATTCTCTGACATATACTCTTCTTAAGAACAGAAAGACATTTAGCTTATACTCACTGTGAACAAGCAAATTTCCAAGTTTCTGAACTAGCTTTAAACCTTAAGAAGTCTTTTAAGACTTATTCTAAATTGTGTTTCAGGGTGTTGTACATGTAGGTGCCTTAGGCCAGAAGAAGATGTCAGATCTGGAGCTGTAATTGCAGGTGGTTGTAAGCCAACGAACACAGATGCTGGGAATTGAACTCTTCTGGAAGAGCAGTACAAAGTTTTAACCTCTGTGCCATCTCTCTAACCCCAGGAGTTTTCTGTTTCTGGGCTACATTAGGTGCATTTTCTCTTTTTAAAAATAATTATGTATACAAGTGTTTTGTCTATGTGCATGTACATGTAACACATGGCACTCACTTCTGCACTTATGGTAGTCAGAGAGGGCATCAGATCTCTGGAACTGGAGTAACTTTAGAGTTGTGAACCACTATGCGGATGTTGGAAAATGAACATGGGTCCTCTGTAAGAGCAGCAAGTGCCACAGAGCCATCTCTCTAGATCCTATCCCTTATCCTCCGTCTTAGTTAGGATTTCCATTGCTATGAAGAGACACCATGACCAAGACAAGACAACTCTTATAAAAGACATTTCATTGGGGTTCAGAGGTTCAGTCCATTATCATCATGGTGGGAAGTATGGCAGCGTCCAGACAGGCATGGTGCAGGAGGAGCTGAGAGTTGTACATCTAACAGAATACTGGCTCCCAGGCAGCTAGGGTGAGAGTCTTAAAGCTCACACCCACAGTGACACACCTACTCCAACAGGGCCACACCTCCTAATAGTGCCACTCCCTGGGCCAAGCATATTCAAACCACCACACTCCCTTTTTGAAACTAGTTCGCACTACTGCTGCCCTGACAGACCTAGAACTCTGAAGTCTGTCAGCCTCTACCTACTGAATGAGGCTAGGCTAGCATCCCACCCCACTTTTTGAGACAAGGTCTCATTCTATAACCCTGGCTGGTCTCAAACTTATTGGATCTTCCTGCCTTAGCTGCCTTGTATTACAGGTGTGAGCTATCATACCTTGCTAATTCATTATTATTAATGACAGTATCTCAGTCTCTAGTCCAGGTGGACCTGGAACTCACTCTGTGGGGCAGACTGGCCTAAAACTCCTCGAAATCAGCTGCTAGTCAGAGGGTTGAGGTGATAAGGGTGAGCCCCACATTCAGCTTTCATTATTTAGTGCCCCCCACACACAAGTAATTTTATTTGTCATTGTTAAAAATCTGAATTTTAAACAGTGTATTAGTCAGGGTTCTCTAGAATCACAGAACGTATGGGTAGTCTCTATATAGTTAGGGAATTTGTCGATGACTTACAGCTTGTAGTCCAACTCCCCAACAATGGTCAGCAGTACTTGTGGATGGAAGTCCAAGGATCTAGCAGTTGCTCAGTCCCACGAGGCAGGCCAGGAAAAGTCAGAGTAAATCTTCCTTCTTCCAATGTCCTTATATAGGTCTCCAGCAGAGGGTGTGGCCCAGATAAAAGGTGTGTGCCTTTAATCCCAGATGACCTTGAACTCAGAGATCTCCTTATCTTAATCTTCTGAAATTCATAGTCACTATGCTTCAAGATCTCCATGCCAAGATCCAGGTCAGAAACTTGTATCTCTGAGCCTCCAGATTAGGATTATAGGTGAGCCTTCCAATTCTTGATTAGTTCATTCCAGATTTAGTCAAGTTGACAACCAGGAATAGCCACTACAAACAGATTCTAAGACTGGTAGTTTTATACCTATCAACTCATTCAGCCCCCTCATGTATCTCTTCCCCAGCAGCCCTGCCAGAGCTCCCACCTGTAGCGGTGGGGCTGCCGCCCGGATCACTTGCTCTGCTTCACCCTTGGCTTTTAGGCTCTCTTTCTCAGGTGTCCAGTGAAGACACCTGAAGAGGATAAAGACTTTGCTGTCTTTCAATTTTGGGATTCAGCCTATCACTCCACTCAGGTCATGTGTCTGCACCTCTCAGGTCAGGATTTCTATCTTCCCCAGCTCTGGTGGACCTGCAGGTCTGAGCATGGAAAGTCTTACATATTTGGTTATTAACACTTTCTTTCTTTCTTTCTTTCTTTCTTTCTTTCTTTTTTTTTTTTTTGTAATAACACCAGCATAGAAGAGATGGACAAATAATCATCTCTTCTCTTTACAGCAACATGAGCTTCAATCATGGTCTGCCCTTTTAAATCATGGAACACATGCTGAGGAACATAGGCAGTTTTGCCCTGAACATCCTCAATAATTAGTTTGAATTTTCTAAATGCAACTTTGTTGAAATGTAGATCAGCAAGGCTCACTTCAAACATATGACCTTTGAGGGCATCAGGTACAATTTTGGCTTCTTGAGTCCTTGTGACTACTGTTTTCCAGTGTTTTTAATACTGAACATTGCTGGAGCTTTCACATCATACCAGTCTTTCTCAAAAGGGATTGGCCAGAATCTTCCTGGTTCCCTTTTTCCTGCCTGCTTTTCTGGCCGTTAGGTCATGCACTCATTTTCCCCTAATTGCTGTGGGTGCTGCTCAGAGCCAAAAGTGTGGAAGTACAACATTCTGGAAACTTTATGTGAGCAGGTGTCTTAGTCATTGTTTTATTTCTGTGAAGATACACCATGACCATAGCATCTCTTATAAAGCACATCATTTACTTGGGACTGGTTTACAGTTTCAGAGGTTTAGTACATTATCATCATGGGAGCATAGATGATACACAGGCAAAGATTTTACTGGAGAAGTAGCTCAGAGGTCTACATCTAGATCTTCAGGTATCAGGAAGAGAGAAGACATTAGGTGTGGCTTGAGATTTTGAAACCCCAAAGCTCACCCCCAGTGACATGCTTCCTCCAACAAGGCCACACATTTTAGTCCCTCCCAAATAGTGCCATTGTCTGATGATCAAGCATTCAACTTTAGGAGCCTATGAGGGCCATTTTTATTCAGACCATCACAGCAGGCAGTTTAATTTTTAATGACTAAAAATTTTTTGTGGCTGGACTTGGTGGTACACATCTTTTTTTTTTTTTTTTTTTTTCGAGACAGGGTTTCTCTGTGTAGCCCTGGCTGTCCTGGAACTCACTTTGTAGACCAGGCTGGCCTCGAACTCAGGACTCCTCCTGCCTCTGCCTCCCAAGTGCTGGGATTAAAGGCGTGCGCCACCACCGCCCGGCCGGTGGTACACATCCTTAGTCCCAGCACTGAGGAGGCAAAGTCAGGCAGATCTCTATGAACTTAAAGCCAGGCTGGTCTTAAGGTAAGTTGCAGGACAGCCAAGGCTATATGGTGAGGCTCTCTATCTCTCAAAAAAAAAAAAGGAAATAAAATGTATTAGAGTAGACATGGTAGTACACACCTTAAATCCCAGTGCTTGGGAGGCAGAGGCAGACAGGCAGATCTCTGAGTTTGAGTCTCGTGTGGTCAACATACAGCATAGTAGACATAGTTCCAAGCTACATAGCAAGACACTGTCTCAGAAAATATTTGTGTGTAGTTATAGAGTCTGTGTCTTCAGGTTTTACTGCTGTGAACAGACACCATGACCACCATGACCAAGGCAACTCTTATAAGGACAACATTTAATTTGGGCTGGCTAATAGGTTCAGAGGGTCAATCCATTATCATCAAGACGTGAACATGGCAGCATCCAGGTAGGTATGGTGCATGAGATGCTGAGAGTTCTACATCGTCATCTGAAGGCTCCTAACAGAATACTGACTTCCAGGCAGCTAGGAAGAGGGTCTTAAAGCTCACACCCACAGTGACACACCTACTCCAACAGGGCCATACCTTCTAATAGTGCCACTCCCTGGAACAAGCATAAACAAACCATAACAGGCTGCAAGACAGTATCAGTTGTCTTCTTCTGTCTATCTGCTTTATTTCTTGAGACAGGGTCTCTCACTGCCTTCCTTTGTATTTCCAGCACTTGGATTACAGATGAGTGCTGCTGCAGCTGGCTGTCTCCAGACTCAGGGTCTCATGCTCATGAAGCTATCTCCCTAGTCCCTTGAAATTTAAAATGCATATGAATTGCAAAAGTAATTGGCCCTTTACTCAGGAACTTTTCTCAAAGGTAGCAACCACCTATGACTCTTGCTGTGTCTTCTAGTATGTGCCTGTGTTCTTAGGAGCTTGCTCGTGATGCTTCCTTACAAGTTGTGTGAATGATATGCAGACTTGCTCTGTAGCTGTATATTCTCTTATCTCTGCGGCTGCAGTGATGAGTGTTCATATTTTACGCCTATATAAACAATGCGCTGAGCACAGAAGGATACTGTACTTGACAGTTGTTTTTGCCTTTGGTGGGCTGGTTTTCTGTGTACTTGTTGCTAATTCTTCCTATGCCTTTTTACTTGTATCTCAGCACAGTTAACTGTGGGCTTCATGTTCTCTGTCAGTTTTTTTCCTGGGACCTACCTTCTAGAGCCTGTTGGTGTGATAAGGTTAGGCATTAGGGGCTTTTCCAAAGAGTGAGTCCCACATGGTCTCTGTGGGACTGTTACCTCCCTGTGAAGAGGGAGGTAGAAGGGGAGGGTAGATGCTCTGAATGCATGAAGCATCAGAGATGCCTTTCCTTGTCTCTTTTAGAGGTGATGGTAAAAAAGATGGCAAAAGTGTTGAATATTTCTCTCTGGTAACAAGCCTACACAATACCTGTCACCCTATTACTGGACACATCTTCCTCACTTGTCTCCTAGGACTTTATTACTAGTGGTTTGGATTTTAAACATTCAGCGTGGGGAGTCTCACATGCAAGCTGTGGGCTTCTCCCCTAGGTGGGTGAACAAACTATATACCCAGGTAGTGATTTGCCAGCAGGCCACTTACATAATAAAATGGCGGGAGAGGGTGTCCTGTTTTTTTGATCTCAGAATGGTGATTTCTGACACCCAAGGGAGAAAGAAAGCTTTCTATGTTAGACATCTGTAGGAAACCAGAGGAGCAGGTACTCTTTGCCTTCAGCAGTGTGAAAGAAGGTAGACCAAGGAAGGAGCCTGGCATTGCCTGGGGTGGAGGACAGTAATGAAGAAAGCAGGGTCAAAAAGTCCTAATTGAGAGCTGTGGAGGGGTCCTTGGGTGATAACTAGGGCCCTAAGAATAGGGCATGGAAAAGAGGATCAGGGAATAATTGGAGGAAAGACTAGTCTGTGCTTATTAGCACCAGCCATGGGATGAGAGATTAACAGAACATCGTATTGCCCTGTACAACTCACAGCAGACCTGGCTTCTTCCAGTTGAGGTTGTATCCCATCCCTGTGGTGTGGTGTGGTGTGGTGTGGTGTGGTGTGGTGTTGTCGTGGTGCCCCCTCCCCCCTCAGTATGTTCAAACCTGTCAGAATAGGATTATCTTTGGCCTCTAGCTAGGTTGATACTCTCAAACTCTGGGTCAGTAATAATCAATGCCCACACCATCTGTATCATGTAATGTTACTCTTTTGGGAGGGTAGAACTCATCCTTTAGCAATGTCCTCTGGCATCTAGTGCTCCACAAGAAACTTGAAGGAATAAAATTGTTGCAATAAAGAATTTAGCTGAGGAGTCAGCAGTGATACCTACCTTTAATCCCACCACTCACAAAGCAGGTATGGGCAGAACTCTGAGTTTGAGGCTAGTCTAGTCTACAGAGCTAGTTCCAGGACAGCTAGGATTACTCAGAGAAACCCGATCTTGAGGGGGAGGGGGAAAAAAAGAAGGAAAGTAGGAAAGAATTTGCTAAGGAACACTGCCTCAGTAATACACCGACCAGACTTAGGAACTGTAGGAATAAAAATTCTGTACCATAATTCAAGTGCAGGGTTGCTGAGAAAGTTTCTGCTAATGTTTGTTCTCTGAAATTGAGCTCTAATTAGGTTCTGTTCCCATAACAAAAGGAGGCAACCCTGATTTACAACTGGCACTTAGACGCATCCCCATGTCAAAGAACGGGCTTTTAAGGGACAGCTCACAGGAGCAGCAAAGGACCTCAAGCACTATTAAGTCTGGATCCCACCATTAAGCCCCCTGTGCTCTTTTCAGGAGAAGCATACTTTTGCTGAGTTTTCTGCCATAATTCTGACCCTGGGCAGCCACTATGAAAAGAATAATACTGATGTACTTAAGAAAGAATTCTGGCAGAACCTCTGCAGTGTAAATATTCCATCTGCCCAAGTGGCCAGACTTGTAGTTTCCTCTCTTTGTTTACATTGTTCAGAGCATAATCAGGAACCTGAGGGAGATTTAAGGATGACAGCATATATGGAATGTATAAGCCTAAGGCCGATATAAGCAGGTAAAATGTTCTGCTCCTTCTTGTACACTAACAAGAGCCAGTCATGTACTACTAAAGATCCTTTCCCCTTTTCCTTTGTTAATCTTTACGTACTCAGGATGGTTTCTCACCGGGAAGGCATTTTAATTCCTATCACTTGTACACTTTGCCTGCTGCTCACCAAGCACATTTCTTCGTCCAGGTCACTGATGGTGGTTTCTTTTCCTGCTGTCTCAAAGCTGTCACAGTATGCTATGTCCTAGATCTGTCTGTTCCCTGCATGAAGCTACCTGGTGTTCTTTGAGCTAAGGCTATGCTGTGTCAGCTGGTTGTAGTGAAAGTACTTGGCAGCAGTTTGGGAGGACCCTCTTAGGAGTCTGGCTCAGCCTTCAGAGATGACACAGAACCCACCTGTGTGACTATCCCTGTCAGACACCTGTGCTTGCTCCCCTTTTTCTGTGTCCTCGTGAATGTTGGGGATGCGCTGCTCATCAAGTGCGTGATTGACTTGCTGCCCTCCTCTGGGACTGGGTATTGGGAGACTGTTCTCTACCTCTAAATTCTTACTGTAGTTCTGTGGCTGTTTACCTCTTGATCCCTTTTATATACCTGCTAGAGGGCAGGAGGAGGAATCGGTAGGCCTTTGGGGACACAGGTGAGGCACGATTCTGAACACAGGTCTGTTTCATCTCGGTGGTTTTCAGGATTTACCAGGTGATGTTTCTATTTCCAGTGAGAAGCCTTGCAGCCTCAGCACTTTTGCACTGGGTCTCTAGTGGCCCCACTCCTGCTGTCTTCCTGTACTTCCTGTGGGCTGGGCTGGTTCTTGGTACTGTTCTACTTCATTATTCTCATTTCTCTTGTGGCTCCAGGGAACTTTTCTCATATATCTGTGCCATACCTGTATGCCTTGCAAGCACAGGCACCTGCTGCTGCCACCTTGCTGGAGCCAGATCTTCAGAAAGTAGATAGAAGAGGCCAGAACTTCAGACATGCTGGTAATAAAGGATCCAGCAATGTAATGTTTTATAATAATCTGTTAACTATTGTGGGATAGAGCAAGTATGAGTGTGCTATGGCAGGCATGTGGGGGTCAGAGGGCAACTTTATGGTGCCAGTTCTTCCACCTTTACATGGGTCTAGGGGTCAAATTCAGGTTGTCATGCTTGCATAGCAAGTGCTTTTAACTGCTGAGCATCTCACTCTGCCCATGATGTGTTTGGTATGTTTCATTATTGATATTTCTACGTGTGGTTTTCTAGTTCACACATGTTTTTCAGTAACTACCGAGTTGGTTTATGTTTTGGGGGTCAGAATGGTTTTTTTTTTTTTTGTTTTGTTTTGAAGATTTATTTTGGGCTGGAGAGATGGCTCAGCTGTTAAAGGCTAGGCTCACAACCATAAAAAATAGAAGATTTATTTTATTTATATGAGTACACTGTAGCTGTCTTCAGACACACCAGAAGAGGGCATCAGATCACATTATAGATGGTTGTGAACCACCATGTGGTTGCTGGGAATTGAACTCAGAACCTTTGGAAGAATAGTCAGCCCTCTTAACCACTGAGCCATCTCTCCAGCCCCAAAATGCTTTTGAGTACCAACTGGACTGCTGTGGACTTTTATCCCACTATGAGTTGAAGCCCAGAGTCCCAACTTTTTGATTCGTTTCCTAGCAAACCCAGTGGTACAAGAAGACAGGCTGTAACCAACCAGAGTAGTCAGTATCTCAGACCTGTAGCCCCAATATGTTTCTTTCTAGAAGATACATACCTGTTCTTTCTTTTTTAGAAAATATTTAATTTTCTTTTATGTGTATGGGTGTTTTGCCTGCATGAATGAATGCATAAATACAGAGTGCAATGCCCTCAGAGGCAGAAGATGATATTACATTTCCTGGAACTGGAGTTACAAGTGGTTGTGAGCCACTATGTGGGTGCTAGTAATCAAACTCAGGTCCTCTGAGAGAGCAGCAAGTGCTCTTAACCACTGAACCATCTCTCCAGCCTCCATACCTGTTCTTTCTGTGTTGTGTGTACTGATAGAGGGAGGCTATATGTGCTCTCAGAGCTCTGTTTGCCCCATGTGCATAGCTCTTCCTCCCCGGAGTGTGAAATAGAACCTTTACTAAGATAGTCCTTTTTCTTTTTCTTTTTTTTTTTTTTTTTGGTTTTTCGAGACAGGGTTTCTCTGTATAGCCTTGGCTATCCTGGAACTCACTCTATAGACCAGGCTGGCCTCGAACTCAGAAATCCGCCTGCCTCTGCCTCCCAAGTGCTGGGATTAAAGGCGTGCGCCACCACCGCCCGGCTGATAGTCCTTTTTCTATCTGTATATAAAATGTGGTTTTGATGTTTGTTGTAGTTTTACATTGGTGTACTATCTCCTATTGTTCTTAGTAGTTAGAAGTTGGAGCTGGTCTCTTTGGTCCTATTAGGAAGACATGTCTTGACATACACAAACTCCGGCCTTGCAGGGAATGGGATGTGACTTGTGTGGACTGTTCATTTTATAGGTGAGAAATGTACCCAATCTCACACACAGTACCCAGCTGTAGAGTTGGGTAGGGGCTCAGGCACTCACAGGCCTAGAAATAGAGGCTGGCTAGCCACTCACTGACCTAATCAACAGTGCTGATTGTGAGCAATCTCTTGGGACAGTCCCCTCTGTCCTTTATGCCCAGGGGCTTCTCTTTTCTTTATGGTAATTACCTTTTCTTTTCACCCTTCTTATGGCCCTGCTCTTTTTCTCTGATGTTTAGCTCTGGCCACTGCCCTACTGAGTGCCTCTCCCCTGTTCCTCACTGAGAACTTCAGCCAGGCTAGTTCCCCAGGGACAGTACCTGTCTACCAGGGTAGACTTGCTAGTGTTTATAAACATGTCTTCTTTTGTATTTCAGTGAGGATGCCATGAGGAAAGCTGGTGTGGCCCACAGTAAATCTAGCAAGGATATGGAGAGTCATGTGTTCCTGAAGGCCAAGACCCGGGTAAGACCCTGCTGGCCAAAGTCCCCAGCAGAGCAGTTCCAGGAGGAGTGTGTTGCTGATACTGAGCTCCTTCTACTCGGATCCTGGAGAGGGGAGTGCTTGCTTGCTGCTCTCAGATACAGCTGGCTTCTCCACAGCACTCTGGAACCTCCCATGTGTCCATGGAAAAGTCAAGACTCTTAGATTGGCACTGTGGCTACAGGCCCTGCCTCTGACGCTGGCCTCATTACTGACCATATATATGTAGTTGGCCCTGTGATTCCCACAGGGAGCTCCTTGGATCCTATAAAAGAGTTGCTGGCTTTGTGCTACACATCCCTGAGGCAGGGGTCTAGAGTCATCTTTGGTTTCTTTGTTCAGGGTGGCAGTCAATGCTAGAATAGTTGAAGGTGGAACTTCCCAGGTAGAATTGGAAGAAGAATTTCCAGGCTACTACAGCACCAGCCTCTATGTGTCCTTCTTTCAGTGTGTTAGTTCTCAGGAGTGGCGATTAGAAGTGAAGCAAGAGGGTAAACGATGGCTCAGCAATTACAAGACCATACTGTTCTTGAAGAAGACTCAAGTTCAGTTCCCAGTACCCTTGTAGGATGGTTCACAACAGCCTAAAACTCCATAGACACCTGTACTCATATGCACATCTCCTACCCACCCCACCCCTACCCCTATATCCACACAATTTTGATTTAAAGCTAGGTCCATGCTTTTAATCTTAGCACTTAGGAGGCCAAAACAGGTGGATTTGAGGCCAGCCTGGTCTACATATCAAACTCTAGGCTAGCGAGGACTACAAGTGAGACCATCTCCAAATAAATAAAATAAACAATCTTATTTATTTATTTATTTTAAAAAGAAGTGACGGAAAAATGGCAGAAATGAAGTGAAATTGAATAGAGACAGACAGTGTGTTTTGTGTACAAGTATATGGGCGAACAGACTTCCAGAGCTATGGGCTGCTCTGGATGGATAACATACATTTGTTTTCTTTTAAAAGCATTGTTGAGATTGAATTAAGGTATATCAAATTCACTCACTGGAGGTATATAATTCAGTCATGCAGGATAGTGCTAGAGACTTTACACGTTTGTAGACTTTAGCAGTCGCGCTCCATTTCCCCGGCACCAGCAGCTACTCGCCTACTTCATTGCAGTGGGCTTTCCCACCTGGAGTTGTTCTATCAGCATAATCAGCATGATCTGGTTTTTTGTAACTTCTTTCACATAGCACAATCTTATCAGGGTTCATACATTAACCGTGTTGTAATGCATACCTGATTCTTTTCAAGGCAAGATTTCATGGTGTAGACTAGGCTGGCCTCAACAGAGATTACCTGCTTCCATATTAAAAGCATATGCTGCTGTGACCATCCCTGACCTCTTTGTTGAGTTTTTTTCCACCTTGGATGGCTGTATCATTTTCTGTATATTGGTGAATCAGTCTTCATTTGAGAGATTTTCATTTTGGAGCTATCATGAATAGTGACTTATTTTAAATACTCATATACTACTAGGATGTTGTAGTTGTCTCGAGACAGGATTTCTCTGTGTAGCCCAGGCTGTCCTGGAACTCAGAGATCTGCCTGCCTCTGCCCCCTGAGTGCTGGGATTAAAGGTGTATGCCACCACCACCTTCATTTACTAGGTTTTTGTTTGTTTGTCTGTCTGTTTTTAAGATTTATTTCATTTCTCTTGGGAAAACAAAAACTCTGTACATATTTGGGGTTTGAGTTTCTAAACTGTTGTCTGGAGTACTTGTGTTGTACTAGTTCACAAGCCCCCAAAGACCACCAAGGAGCCAATTTTGATGCAGTTGCACTAGGGTCTCTGTTATTCAAGCTTTGCTCACTCACCACCAACCCTGACACAACAAGATGGGCGGGAGCAACCCTGAGCCCTCAGTGGGACAAGCTTTTATAGGATATGGTGAGCAAGAGAGGGGATTTCAGCCTGGCAAGCATCTGAATGATTGCTGTAAGCTGACAGGTGGGTGCTCTGAAGCAAAACCATGAACAATCGCAAAAGGTCTGAAAGTGCATCTCAAACAATCAGACTAATCTTGATTGGCTGTTGCTAGGAAGTAGCCAGGGGTATGGGGCAAGGACAAGCCACGGGGTCCTTCCTAGTACTTGGGAGTAGCTTGGGTTCAAAGCTGTGTGTCATCTACCAGCAGCATATGACTCTGTTGCCCCCAACAATCACCGTTGTCTTTGCTATGTCAGTGTTGGAGAAGTGGTCACCAGTGCTTCTGATTGCTATCTGTCAGCATAGTGATGATGTCACGTTTCTGTAGTGCTTTTGAGCCATTTGTAAACATTCTGTGATAAAATGTCCATTTTTATCCTTTGGTCATTTTTTAATTGAGTCATTGATCTTTTTAGTAGTTTTTTTATATATTTGGAAACCTAGATCATATAATTTGCAAATATCTGGGAGATGGGATATTTTTATTGTTAGGTCTATGGTGTGTGTGTGTGTGTGTGAGAGAGAGAGAGAGAGAGAGAGAGAGAGAGAATGAGACTGCGACTGCGACTGCGACTGCTGTGGCCAGGTACTCAGGCAAAGTACTCTATCACTGAGGGATATCCCCAGCCCTATTATGACTTTTCTCTTATTTTTGAGATATGGTTTCTCTATGTAACCCTCATTGTCTTAGAACATGCTATGTGGAGCAGGCTGGCCTCAAACTTACAGAAATCTGTTTGCCTGTCTCCTGAGTGCTGGGATTAAAGTTGTATGTTACAGTTAAAGGAATTTTGGTAAAGACTTAATTGAAGTTGGTGTAATGGACCTTTAGTCTTAGCACTTGGGAGGCAGAGGCAGGTGGGTTTCTGTGAGTTTGAGGTTAGTTTGGACTATATAGTGAGTTAGTTCTAGGACAGCTGGAGCTACATAATGAGAAGCTGTATGTGTGCTGGGGCTGGGAGGTAGGGGTGGGGACAGATAGACAGGACCAGATGACAACTACAACAAAAACCCGACTTGAATCATTTATTTCCAAAATGTAAATTTTATTGATTCAGCTTGCTTATACCAGTGTAAAACATAATGACTTAAAAGAATAACCCTTTGGTTCTCCTGAGTCGGTGGGTCTGGAGTTGGGATGGTTGGGGTTTCCTAGCTGGGCCTTGTCCTGGTCTTACTTCCAACTTCTTGCTTTAGGGGTTGGTCTGGGCTGGAAGGTCCGTTAAAGGTTCTCTCATGATTGTATGTTCCTTTAGCCTACGTGACTTTTACAGTGTCACTACTGACATAACTGAGACCTCATTTTATCACTGTTTGTGTTTCTAGAGGGAAGAGATGGAAAATTTCTAGTCTTCAGAAATCCTAGAACATTCTTTGGGTATCAGAAGTTTAAGGCCAGTGCAGGAGGTTCAGAGAGACGCTGCCTCTGCCTTTTGGTTTTTGTTTGGACCAGGGAGTACAGTGACTGTTGCAGAGCCACCGCAGACACTACCCATCTCAGAGCTTTCCAGTGGCTGATGAATAGACCGTAGGTACCAGAGGAGGACCTGGAGGTCAGCCTCTCATCAGTGCCATTTACTCTGCCTTGTCTTTGAGTCACAGCCTATTGACTGTTATAAGTAGTGCCTTGATGATTTCTTTTGAAGCTGTCTCTAACTCCCTGACTCCACAAGGAGGCTCTCACTAACTGACAGAGAATAGATTTTTAAGAGCAATGTTGGCCAGTCTGTATGTTTTTTGTTTTGATTTTTTTTGAGACGGGGACTCACCATGAAGCTTTTGACTAGTCTGAAACTCACAAAAGATCACCTGCCTCTGCCTCCCAAGTGCTGGGATTGAAGGCATATGCCCCCATGCCTGGAAATCTCTGTAGTTTTTCTAAACAGTGTGTTTGAGCACTGGCATCTGATTGCCCTCTTTTACCTGCTCTTCCCCGTGGAGGTAGGTGCCTATTATTGTGGTGAGAACCTTTTTAGTTGTGGAAAAAGGGAATGATCTTTCCTTGGAATCCTGACAGGCAAGCAGGTCCAGAAGCTCCCACCACCTGAAGGAGGCCAGGATTTCATTAGGCACTCTGACTGTCCAGTGTAGACTCATGGCAAGGAGAACCATGAAGTTCTTGTCTGGAAGTGTGTACCAAACTTTTGGTTGGTGGTGGGCACAGGCCTCCACTGTGTGGACTTGTGTGTAAAGCTCTCCTCATACTGACATTTTCACATTTCATGATTCATTACAGATTCATTACAGTGATGTGCATGATAAGTCTATATCATGAGTACTTAAAATATTTGAGCCCATCTGATTCCCCACTCAGCCCTATGAAGTGGTAGATTAGTTACTTATCTTGATGCTGTGACAAAATACCTTACAAGAAGTAACTTATGGAAGAAAGGTTTATTTCACTTTACAGTTGAAGGTAATACAGTCCAGCACAGCCAGAATGCCATGGCAGTAGGAGCATAAGGCACATTGCAGCTGCAGTCAGGGAGCAGCAGGTGCTGGTGCTCAGCTCAGCTAGCAATCGAGGACACCAACCCAAGGAAAAATGCTCCCTACAGCTAGAACGGTTCTTCCTACTTCAGTTAACCTAATCTAGATAAGCACTCATGCACATGTGCACGGGGGCGGGGGGGTGTCTCTTTGGTGATTCCTGGTCTTATCAATATTAACCATCATAAATAGTTACAGATGGACTCAAAGATTCTAATTCTCTACCCCAGCTTGTGTAGAGTAGGGAGTGACTGAGAGGTTTGGATGTCAGAGCTGACAATGTCTCTTACTTAGCCATGTCTCTTACTATCTTCCATCTACCAAAGCACAAATATTCAGACCCACTTATCTCTAATAACCTTAATACCTGTGAGTTGAACTCCTCTCTCTCTAAAGGAGGTTAAGGGAGAAAATACAGTTGAGATCTGGGGTGATGGGCCATATTAGGAATGGAAGCTTCATAGACTCTGGCCCACTTTGCAGGGGGACAGGGTTGGCATTCACTGAATGAGAAGGCATCAGGAGTGCATAGCAGGACTGTAACACAGTCTAGAGAACAAGACCCTGTCTGTTCAGCTTCCTGTCTCATTTGAATATATCTTTCAATATTCCTGTTCACTAACTTGCCCAGAGTTGAGACACTGGAAATAAAAAACTCTGTGTAAGAACTGAGAAAACCCAGCCTAGGTTAGGTATGAACCACATGAACAGATTTGTGGGTTGTTTTTTTTCTGTCTGGCTTTGTTTGTTTGTTTGAAACAAGTCTCTACATAACTTTGGCTGTACTGGAACTCTGCATGTAGACCAGGCTACCTCTACCTCCTAAGCACTGGGATTAAAGTCATGTACCCATCACACTGACCTTGTTTATTTTGAGGCAGAATTTCCTATTAGGCTAGCCTCAAACTTATTCAGATATAAGTTCTTTTTTTTGGGGGGGGGGGTTCGAGACAGGGTTTCTCTGTGTAGCCCTGGCTGTCCTGGAACTCACTTTATAGACCATATATATATGATAGTAATTTAGACCTTAACTACACTCAGTGTACAAACATTAGCTTGTTGTGGCCATTGAGATGGTTTAGTGGGTAAGGACATTTGCTGCCAGGCCTGATGACCTGAGTTTGCTCTCAGGAACTCACATGGTAGAAAGAACATAAAAGACAGGGAATCTACCACATGCCAGAATTAAACTGTCTTGCTAAACCCACTTTACTCCTTCCAGTTTCCTTTGACCACACATTCTAAACATTAATATTTCCCTTAACATTGAATTTAACAATTGTTTCATTAGAAATGCTTTGGGCTAGAGAGATGGCTCAGCCATTAAGAGCATTGACTGCTCTTCCAGAGGTCTTGAGTTCAATTCCCAGCAACTACATGGTGGCTACAACCATCTGTAATGGGATCTGATGCTCTCTTCTGGTGTGTCTGAAGGGAGTGACAGTGTACTCACATAGATGAAATAAATAAATAAGTAAATAAATCTTAAAACAGCAAAAACAAAAAAATAATCTATAAAAAAGAAATGTTTTTATTCTATCTGTACATTTATTTTACTAAAATACATTAGATCAATTCATTCATTCATACTATATGCAGAAATTATGAATTAAATAAGTTATCTTTAAAGATAATAAAATATCTATCATGCTTTTAAAAGAAGTTCAGTCACTCTTGGCTATGTAATAAACAGAAGCTGTTATCTAGCTCAAGACAACAAAGGACTTATGCACATTTCCTTTACAGAGCAAGGTCATAAATTCAGTCTCCCACCCACCCACTCCCTTGAGACAGGATTTCCCTGTGTATCCCTGGCTGTTCTAGAACTAGCTCTGTAGACCGGGCTGGCCTTGAACTCAGAGATCCAAAAAGAAACTCATTCAAATAACAGCATTTATGCAAAGCTCCAAACTTCTCTTCAATTACCTGGATAAAGTAAGACTCCCTTAATTTAAATACTCTAAGTCAAAATAATCTTTCATTTAAAAATTATAATAATAAAAAAGCACCAGTCATAAGTGGAACACATTTTCAATCCCAGTATTCAGGAGGCAAAGTCACGCAGTATCTGAGTTTGAGGTCTACAGAGTGAAATCCAGGATCGACAGCCAAGGCTACACAGACAGTCTCAAAACAAAAATGTTTTTAGTGAGGTTCAGGGGAATCAGGGCTATATAGAGGCTCTGATTCGTTCTCTCTCTCTCTCTCTCCCTCTCCCTCTCCCTCTCCCTCTCCCCCTCCCTCCCTCCCTCTCTACCCCCCTTAAAAACAAAACACCAGAAGGAGGGTCTTGAGAGATGGTCCAGCAGCAGAGGACCTGAGTTCAGTTCTCACCCCCCATATTGGGTGGCTCACAACTGCCTACAGTTCCAGGTGATCTAATATTCTCACCTGGCTCCCATGAGCATCTGTGCTTGTGTACACATAAACACACAGAGACAATGTAAAATAAGGGTTTTGAGAAAGAGCTCAGTGATTAAGAACATGTAATGCTCCTGCAGAAGATCTGAGTTCAGTTCCCAGCATCCACATCAGGCAGCTCCAACCACATGTTAACTCTAGCTGCAGGAAGACAATACCCTCATCTGGCTTCAGCTGGCACTGCACTCGTGTGCACCACTCTTCACATATACACATAATTAAAAATAAAATCAGGGATATTATGGGTTCTTTTGGGACTTAGAGTAATAATAGGAGGCAAGGTGGCAGTAACTTAAAACAGTCTATTTGTCCTGCTCCCCCATATTGTGGATTGAGCCTAGGATCATTTACATGCTAGGCAAGTGCTTGGCCACTTAGTTACTTAGCCAGTTCTCTGCTTTTAAACTGTGAGGAATATTAATACAGGACAAAAGATTCCATGGAGAGAAGACAATTTTAGAGTTAATAATTCTAAAGTGTATTCATTAGGCTCTCTATATAATGTATATTGTTAACATAAATTTAAGATAATAAATCTGGCATGGTAATGCACACTTTTAATCCTCTGATCTCTACTTGCATGTCTGTACCATGTCTACCCACATACATATAAAGTTAATCAAAATACAGACTTTCTGTGGATTATAGGACACATCAAAAGTGTGAAAGAACAACTCCTGGCATAGGAGAAAATATGAATAATATTTGATGAGGATTGACTCTCTAGTTTATATAAACAACACTAAAAAATAGGCAAAGGATTTGAATAGATATTTCTCTCTTTTTTTTGTTTTTTTGTTTTTTGTTTTGTTTTTCAAGACAGGTTTTCTCTGTATTGCCAGCCCCTGGAACTCACTCTGTAGACCAGGCTAGCCTCGAACTCAGAAATTCGCCTGCCTCTGCCTCCCAAGTGCAGGGATTAAAGGCGTGTGCCACCACTGCCCAGCTGAATAGATATTTCTCAAAAGAAGGTATACAATGGCCTGTATGCACATAAAGAGATGCTCACCTCCACTAATGAAAAGGCTGGGAAAATCACTGACAGCTCCCCTACGAGAGATGGATTCCAGAGGAAGCCAATGGGTGTGAGTGACTATGGTCATCTCAGGCAGTTTCAGAGGCCAAGGCTTGAAGGATGAAACTCAGCTGGGTGGCTGGGCTGTCAAGGGGTGGTAAGGGAGAGTCACTTGTCTTTACTTCTCCATTTGGGATTAAAGTACTTCTGTTTTTACTTTTAGGATGAATATCTTTCCCTTGTGGCACGACTCATTATCCATTTCCGAGATATTCGTAAGTAAGAGTTCTTGTTTGGGGATGATTGTGGTTGCTGTGACAGGCCTGTTTTGTGGCTGTGTAGTAGGAATTCTCAAGGTAGGCCTCTGCGCCTGAGTTGGAACATGGCATGTTTCTCTCGCTTCAGGATTGCCCACCTTCCTAGGCCTCAAATGTGGGTCTCAAAGTGATTTAAAGTGGGCTGCTGTTCTCACTTATCCATTCCATCTCCTTTGTTAAGATTTATCATTTGTCTCTGGGGAGTTCTTAAGTAAGCAGTTTACCTTGCAACAGGGGTTTTATTCCCTAAAAGTTGGTTTTATTAATCCTAGGAAGCCTGAACTGTGTGTTTCTATGAAACTGGAAGTTTTTTAAGTTAGTTCCCGAGTCCCTGTTCCCTCTCTTTGCTGAGGGTCCCCTCAACTCTTGACTCCTCTGATTCAGTGGGTACTGTTGTGGTGCTGTTAGCTGGCAAGCAGTTCCCTGGCTTTTCAGATGTGAGTTGCCATAACCTCCTAGGGGCAAGATTCTTGGCACACTGTGTTAGGCAGAGTTATGCCAGGGTTGGGGAACACTGAGTTCCAGTTGACAGTGCTCCTCCATGTTGTATAAGCACTAAACGGGCTTATTTTGATGGGATCATCCTGATTCCTGAATGGTTTGGAGACAGAATGTAAGTGGGAGTTGCTGTCACAGCATCAGTGTCAGGCCACTGAGAGCAAGGGAGGACATTGTGAATTCCAAGGCTCAGTTATAATTATTCCACATGACCTTTTAAAAAAAAGGTTGTTTTGTTATTTATTAAATTATGTGTGTCTCTGGGGGGGGGTATGCGCATGTGTGGGCAGGTGTCCATGGAGCCCCTGGAGCTGGAGCTACAGTCAATTGTGAGGTTCCAGATACGGGTGTTGGGAACCAAACTCTGGTCTGCTGCTAGCGGAGTGCATTCTTAGCCAGGTGTGGTGGATCAGGCCTTAAGTCAGAGGCTGAGGCAGAGGCAGAGGCAGAAGGATTTCTGTGAGTTTGAGGCCAACCAGAAATATACAGTGAGCTCCTGTCTCAAAATAGAGAAAAAGAGCTGGGCAGTGGTGGTGCACGCCTTTAATCCCAGCACTTGGGAGACAGAGCTTCGAGGCCAGCCTGGTCTACAGAGTGAGTTCCAGGACAGCCAGGGCTACACAGAGAAAACCTGTCTCGAAAAACCAGAGAGAGAGAGAGAGAGAGAGAGAGAGAGAGAGAGAGAGGGAGGGAGGGAGGGAGGGAGGGAGGGAGAGAGAGAGAGAGAGCGAGAGAGAGAGAGAGAGAGAGACTACTGCTCTGATAAACACATGGCCAAAAGTATCTTGGGGAGGAGAGCATTATTCTGTCTTACAATTTCCAGATAACATCATCACTGAAAACATCAGGGCAGGAACTAAAGCAGAAGCCATAGATGAGTCCTTCTTACTGGCTGTCTCTCATGACTGGCTCAGCCTGCTGTCCACTGTCTTAAAGCCCCCAGGACCACCAGCTCAGGGGTGGCACTGTGCACAGTGAAGTGGGCCCTTCCATGTCAATCATCAATCAAGAAAATAGCATTGCTAGTTTACCCACAGGCCAGTCTAATTGGGGTCATTTTCTCAATTGAGGTTCCTTCTCACAAAACAAAACAAAATGACTATAGCTTGTGTGTCAAGTTCACATAAAACTAGCCAGCACAACCACTGAACCGTCTCTCCAGCCCAATTCCACACTAAGTTTTTACCAGAATGGCCAGCAAGGTAGACTCCACAAAAACTTCAGACATATAGGGGAAGAGAAAAACCTAAGAGCCTATAGAACAGTTAGCTGGATCTCCTTGGCATGGATTTACACGCCCAGCTCATTAGGATGGTGGCCTGACACACACACAGCCCGCAGGCTCATGTGGAGGGACTAAGTAGGAGCTCTGGACCACCAGTTGTTTGGGGACTCCTTCTGGGAGACAATGTTCCCAGCCTTGAGCAACTTCAGATAGCAACTTGTAGGTTCCCTCACTTAGAAAATGAGATAATGTCACAATAGAGTGACCTGTACGTGGAGATGCTTGAGTTCTCAGAGCTGTGCTTTTAGCCCCAGCATGGATTTCTGTCACTCCTGTTTGTGATTCAGGATCTGAGTCCTGGAAGAAAGGAACAGCTCAGAGTCTCCAAGCTCACCTCACTGAGATGGACCCCAAGTTTCTTTGCCCACTCTGCTTCTAGACTCCCTTTGTATGCAACAGTGCTGGGGATAGGTCTCTCCTCTCTAGTTATATTAGGGTACCAGTGGCTCTTTGGGATTGAGGCTCTAGATTCTGTTGACCTTGATCTATGTAAGGTCAGTTTAGTTTTAGCAAATGACCTCTGATCAGGTACCTGCAGAACTGACCTACCCAGGGAAAATGTATATTCATGCAAAACTGTTTACATTGGGGTTTTGTGTTTTTGTTTCTCTGTAGATAACAAGAAATCCCAAGCTTCTGTCAGTGGTAAGTCTTCCTTTTGAAATACAGTTATTTCCACCACCCCCCCCCCCAGTATGGTGTGGCAGAAATGAGATAGTGCATGCCTTATGTGCATGGTCAGCCACTTACTGGACAAGAACATTCAAAGCA
This sequence comes from Tokudaia tokunoshimensis, assembly GCA_036184795.1. NCBI lineage: Eukaryota > Metazoa > Chordata > Mammalia > Rodentia > Muridae > Tokudaia > Tokudaia tokunoshimensis. The sequence continues at coordinate 3,663,736 of BTHU01000015.1, read as the reverse complement.
TCTCAGGTGAGGTGGTACTGATGAGCTGTTTCCCAGCCTCTGCCCCACCCTTTGGTTTCTTGTAGACTGAAGTCAACCCAGTGCTTTTCCATCCTGTTTTATTTAGAAGGCTTTGCTATATTACCTAAGAGAACCACTGTGGCATAGTGTAATGACCCATAGTAATCTGTCACAGATAACAACTGCGGGAATTCACTTTCTCTATTTCTATCTTTTGGGGGAGGAGGGTGTGTGTTTTGCGACAGATTCTCTCTCTATCCCTGGCTGTCCTGGAACTCTACGTTGATCAGGCTGGCCTCAAACCAATAGAGATCTATTTCCTATGCCTCCCAGGTGCTGGGACAATAGATGTATACCACTATAGCCAACTGTATTCACTTTCTTTTTGTTGTTGTTTTGGTTTTTCTGTATAGCCCTGACTGTCCTGGAACTTGACCTGTAATCCAGATTGGCCTTGAACTCAAGATCCACCTGCCTCTGCCTTCTGAGTGTTGGGATTAAAGGCGTGCACCACCACCATTACCCAACATTTTCACTTTAAGTTACAGAATTGTTTATGAGTTCAGAAATTTTAATTTCAAGGTTTATCATATAAGGGAAATTGTGTCCATTGAAACGAACCCTGGGCTTTGCTTTCTGAGCTGCCATCATGGGGTTTGCCGATTCACTCTGGCCAGCTGATCTTCAGCCTGTCAGAAAGGGTGTGAGGTTCTGCGGGAGAGTGCTTCTCTATCATGTGCAGGATACTGAGCTCTATCTGCAGAATCACCACCATCAAAAAAAAAAAAAGTAGCATCATAGACTGTGTGGCCTACCCTAGGCCTGGAGCTGTAAGTGGCTAAGCCTAAATAGCTCCCCAGCCCAGGACTGGTCAAATGCATATAGCCTGGAGGATGCCTGGCCTCTGTAGTGTTGAAGCATAGGCTCATTGGGCACGACCCAGTTCTATGGCCAGATGACCAACCAGGTGATACCTGTCTATATAATTGCTGTGAATTTAGACTACTATGAAAATGGCATCTGACTCCTTGTCCTTGGTTGTGGCATTGCTCACTGAACTACAACTACTGTCCTGAGGCTTAGTGGGCATGGCTTTGCCCCTTAGCACTCTGTGGAGCCTTCCCATACTCCTTTACCTGCTCTGATATTCTGGCCTCAGATCTGTGTTGGATCTGGTGTGTAGGCTTATGTTTTCCAAACCTACCTTAGTAATGGTTCTTAAATACCTTCCTTGACGCCCACCGACCAAAGGTAGAAGAGAAAGATGGTTTATAAAACAAGGGGGATGTGGCCCTGTTTAGAAGTAGTTCTCTGGGGCAATACCAGTCTTCATTGTCAGGATATCAGCAGTCAGTCCAAAACATGAAACACGAATCAGTAGTGGTAGTCCAGTCCAGTCGGCAAGCACCTAACAAATCAGTAGCAACGACTCAATCCAGAAGAAAACACAAGGCTCAGCCACATTGGCAGGAGTCCATGGAAATGGCAAGAAGCGGCTGGAATGCCACAAGAAGTTCTTTATTAAGTCATGACAAGCAAAGATCAGTGAAGACCAGCAAAGCATTGCAAGGCAAACTAATGCAGGAGTGCCATTGATCATTGTCTGTTGGGTTATACTTACAAACATCATGTGTCCTCTCAAGTGTCTGCCTCGGCAAAACAGCCTCTCATAAGACAGTTTCCAGAAAAGCATCACGTGATACAACTGAGCCAGCTGTTCTGTAGAGACCCAGCTGCAAACATGCCGCCTTGAGCTGGTGCTCTTCCCTAGGGAGTGTCCGCCTTTGCCCTCTGCTTCTCTAGCCACTTGTGCCTGCCCCCTGGTAAGAAGGGCCTCGTACTTTGGTGTTTCTGGAATTCCATTATGGGCTTACTCTGTAGGAGATCTGTACAGAGAAGAAGAGTCTGGATGCTGGTTGAGCTTGAATGCAGCTATGCACATCACAGGGCTCCATTGTAATCCACATTAGGACACCAACACAGACTGGGCTGAGACGTGGAGTATGCTCTCTGGTTCTCAGCCTCATGTTCCAGCACTTCCAAGTCTTGGCTCCAGACATTTGGGAAATTTCAGGCCTCTGGCTCCTACTTGTTTGGGAATTTGAATGTGTCAAGCACATAAAGGGGAGGGGGTCCTCTATGTCCTGGGAGCTATTTACCTGTGAGATTACCCAGTTTGGGTTCCTTTCCTCAAGACACTGTGCCCTTGTGTTCCCACAGACCCCATGAATGCACTGCAGAGCCTTACTGGTGGACCCACCCCAGGAGCAACTGGTATTGGCATGCCTCCTCGGGGCCCAGGACAGTCCCTGGGTGGGATGGGTGGCCTTGGCGCTATGGGACAACCACTGCCCCTCTCCGGGCAGCCACCCCCTGGAACCTCCGGAATGGCCCCTCATGGCATGGCTGTGGTGTCTACAGCAACTCCACAGAGTGAGTACTACACTCCTTGGCAGGTGACACTGCATACTATTCTTGTGCTCTTGGTGTTAATGGGAAAAGTGTCATGGAGCCCAGATAGCTCTGTTGTAGACAGCAGGTATGCAGGGGAATGCTCTAAGTCTTCTCTAAGTTCAGAGGAGTGCTGACCTGCCTGCTAGCTGAGGCAGTGATGCTGAGGAGAGACTTGGTTATTTGAAAACTTGTGGGTTTTTTCTTTGCTTGGGCTTGTTTTGGTTTTGATTTTTAGAGACAGGGTTTCTCTGAAACTGTAGACCAGGCTGGTCTTGGACTCAGAGGTTTGCCTGCCTCTGCCTCCCAAGTGCTAGATTAAAGGTATATACCATCGCCATCAGCAAGGTGTGTTTTATCAGTAAAATAGGAGCTATTTGTTAAGGTTTGTGGACACAAATAAGTGATGTGTTTGCACTCTATGCCCCCGTGGTATGCCTTGAGGTTGTGGTATCTGCAGCTACTTTTATCCCATGGTCAGTCTTGGCTGTGCACTGCAGTCGTTCATTCCTCTATTGGGCTCCTCTGTCTTGAAGGAGATGCTTTGCCCTTATAGCCAGACTTTTGGCTACTTTGTTGGTTCTTTTTTCTCCTACCCTTTCCCACCCCTCTTTTTCAGCCCCTAACACTAGGTAAGAGAGAAAGAAGGATAGAGGTGAGAGAGAGGAGAAAGAAATCTCAGAATAAAGTCAGGGGTAGGAAAGGGGCCAATTTAGACTACTTCCTGCTGATTAGGGGCATTGAGTTCCTTGGGGTAAGTCTAATCTTCATCATCAGGATATCTAATTTCTTCTCATTGTACATATGACTTGACAAACAGCAACCAACAGCATCCAACCAGCAGCCAGTCACCCACCTATGGAGCTCTAGTCTGTACGAATCATCTGAAAAGTCCCCCGGAATCCAAACATCACATGCTTGAAAAGACCATCTGCAGCTGGTAAAATCGCACCTCTGCTAGAGCACAAGGCAGACTGTACTCAACTGCTGTGGGCAGTCTGAAGCCATCCCATGTCCCACACCTGAGGTCAAAATGATAACATGTTTCTGTGTTTTCTAAAGAAACCAAAATACTCATTACACTTACTCCTTTCTGTAGTACCTGCCCTGATTTCTGCATGCAGGTGTCCTGGCTGAGACTTAGGTTATAGTCAGCTACATTGGTGGGTTTGTTTGTTTGTTTGTTTGATTGATTGATTGTGGCAAAGTCTCACTCTGTGGTTTTGGGTGGCCTGGAACTTGCCATGTAAAATCAGGTTGGCCTCTTTGCTCAGTGCTGCTCTGCCTCCTGAGTGCTGGCTTTTTTTTTTTTCCCCAGTAGGAGAATGCTTTAGAATGTTGGGCTTGGAGTGCTCATGTGATTTGTCTTGTAATCCACTCCTAAGAATTTGTCTTAAATAAATGATTTTCCAGACTTTCAGCGGAGAGGCTATGGTGTCCTGACAACACCCTCTCTCCAATCTGACCTTGGCCCACGTGCTCCTGTCAGCTTCCAGGGCTGGTCTCTTGTGTGGCTCTCCTCCACCTTTACATTCCATAGTACCCTCTGACAGCAACTTTCCCTTTCTGCCCTTGACCCTTGCCTCCTAGATTCATCTGAAGTAGGTGCCAGTGGCCTCCTGCTCTGTCTTTTTTATGCCTTCTGCAAGCACTTCTTTGTATTTAGCCAAGTTCAAGTCTTCAGCCAGTGTCACTAAAAGGTCAGAGCCTGGGTCAAAGATTGTGCCAGAAATAGAGGCTGCTGCTCAGCTCAGTGTTAGAAAGCCCTGGGTTCAGTCCCCAGCACTGTGACGGGGGAGGTAAATTTGGAGAGAACTGTCTTCTATAAATTGTTCTCTGACCTTTACATGTGTGCCATTGTATGCATCTGTCCCCCATTAAGTAAATATAAATTTAAAAAGTATATTAACAATTATATGTAATAAGTTGAAAATTATTCATAAAATAATAGAAATAATTTATAAATTTCAAAGCAATAGGAAAAAACAAAGTAAGAAACAAAGCAACAAACAATCAAACAACATACAAAGTTGAGTACAGTTATCCAGATAGACCCTTGAAATTCAGAAAAGCAGAGGCTGGAAGGATTGCTCAGCAGTTAAAAGCATGTACTGCTCTTGCAGATACACAAGTTCTGTGCCCTGGCTCACAACTCCCTATAACTCCAGTTCCAGGGCTCTGATGCCTCTGGTTTGTACAGACACTGGCATTCCTGTATAACTCCCACCCCATGCACACACAATTAAGAATAAATCTTTGAAACAAAACAGAAAGGCAGAAGCTTAGCAAAATGAGAGAGAAATGAAAGAGAGAGATGTAGCTCAGTGGTAAGCTTGCCTGTCTAGTGTGCATGTCCTACATTTTCAACTTACAGAGGAGGACAGAAGGGAAAAAGGTAAAGCTGAGCTGAAAATACAAGAAACCATAGTGAAATGAATGTAGCCTGCACTCTTTTTAAATATTTGTTTTGTTTTTGTGTTTGTGTATGAATGTATTCGTGCAAGTACACATGTATGTTCATAGAGACCGGAGAGGGCATTGGATCCCCTGGAAATGGAGTTACAGACTGTTCTGAGCGGCCACAGCAGGTGCTGGGGACTGAACCTGTGTGCTCTGGAAGAGCAGCCGAGCTCTCTTAACTGCTGCGCCATCTCTCCATCCCCAAGTTTTTCTATAAAAGATGAAAATAGATTTATAAATTATTTCTACTGTTTTATGAATAATTTTCAACTTATTACATATAATTAAAAATGCCAAACTTGTTAATATACTTTTTAAACTTTTTACATTTACTTGATGGGATACATGCATACGGTGGCACACATGTAAAGGTCGGCAGACAACTTAGAGAAGACAGTTCTCTCCAAAATGTGGATTCTGGGGATTAAACTCAGTTCACCAGGCTGAGTAGTAAGTTCTATTACATTTTAAGAGACATGCCAGAAAAGTGTGAAAAAAGATGGTAAAGATGTATTAGACAATTACCTAAGTCCTATAGGTAATCGCTAATTAAGTAGACAAAAACTGGTTCATTAGAAAATATGTTTTGACTGGGAGTGGTGGCGCACGCCTTTAGTCCCAGCACTTGGGAGGATAAGACAGGTGGATTTCTGAGTTCGAGGCCAGCCTGGTGTACAGAATGAGTTCTAGGACATCCAGGGTTACACAGAGAAACCCTGTCTCGGAAAAAGAAAATATGTTTTAGTTTTCTTATGTGTTTGAGTGTTTTGCCTGCATGTATATTTGTGTACCATATATGTACCACCTACTGCCTGTGAAAGACAGTAGATGACATCAGATCTTCTTCAACTGGTGTTATTGGCAGTTGTGAGCTGCCACAACTGAACTGTGTCCTTTACACAAGCAACACATGTTCTTAACTACTGAGCCATATATTAGAAAAGATTTGAATAATATAATAAATAACAAAGTACAGGATAGAATAAATGTTTATAAATATAACCATGAAATAAGCCTCAGTAATTTCAGAGTATTGTTGTCCACATGTTTTCTGATTGTCAGAGTTAGAAGTCTGAAACACAAAAAGATAAATTGAAGAGTTCTCAACCATATCAACGGTGGCTTAGAGAAGCTGTGACAGCAGTGGTAGTGATGGAGAGACAGTCATTTATGTATTTCAGATGAGGGTGTAAGTAAAATAGTTCTTTGAAAATGAAGCCTGCAGGAGCCGGAGGGCTGGCTCAGTGGTTAAGAGCCCTTGCTGCTTTTGCAGAGGACCCATACAGTGCCTCACAACTATCATAACTCTGGGTCTAGGGGATTTCTTCTGCCTTTGGGCACTGCACACATGATGTTTACAGACATACATGCAAGGAAACCATCCATTCACATACAATAAAAAATTAATAAACCATTAAAAGTTGGGTGTACAGGGACTAGAAATCTGGCTCAGCAGATAACGGTACTTCCTATTCTTCCAGAGAACCTGAATTTAGTTACTAGGCAACCACATTGGGTGGCTCATAATCATTTACAACTCTAAATTCAGGGAATTTCTTTTCTGGCACCGGTGGGCACCTATGCATATGTGGCATACATGAATACAGATAACACAGACTTACACATATATAAAAATGAAACCTATAGCTCAACTGCTACACTTTTGGGGGCATTTATCACAAAAGAATGAACTTTTATATGAAAACTCCATGTGCAAACCTTCATAGTTTTATTTATAATCGCCTGAATCTGCTGTCTCCTCTTGCACCATGTCAATAGTCATGCTAGGAGGTATCATACTGTGATAAACCATTTGGCAAATCGAGAGAAAGTACTACTGATGCCACTGCCACTGCACCTGGGTTACCAGAGAGTCACCAAGAGTTCATACTAGCCTCTTAAAAATTACATTTTTGCTGGGCAGTTGTGGTTGCATGACTTTACTTTCAGTACTTGAGAGGCATAGGCAGGTGGATCTCCATGAGTGTGAGGCCAGCCTGGTCTACAGATCAAGTTCCAGGTAGCCAGGGCTACAGTGAAACCCTGTCTCAAAAAAACATTATACACACACACACGCGCACACACACACACACACACACACACACACATGTATATGTATATACACACATACATGTGTGTGTATGTATATTTGTGTGTGTGTGTATAATTTTTTGAGACAAGGTTTCAGGTTTCAGTGTCTGTGTCTGTATATATATTGTTTTATCTGTCAGGCAAGGTATTAGGTGCAAGGCTAAGCTAGCCCTCCTTGGGCTACCCAACAGGTGGGAAAGGTAGATCCTAGCTTAGGAGGAAGGCCTCTCAGATGGACTCTTGATTCTATAGCACATTTTTTTAAAATTATATTCATTTATTTTGGGGGAGAGTATACATACCACAGGGTATGTGAGGAAGTCAGAATAAAACTTCTGGGAGTTGATACTCCTTCCGACTTCTGGGATCTCAGAGGAGGTGCTGAGGGGAGGTCAGGGAATACTTGTATTGGAACTGTGGGGTGTCTTACAATTATGGTGACTGAACCCATCCAGATCTGGTTGTTATCTTGTAATTTTAAACAGTGTTATCACTGGGCTAAGTGTACAAAAGATTTCTGCTATTTTTTTCTATTAGCTTTATTTTTATGTTCTTATAGTTTGCTCATTCAAAACTCACCTCACTATTAGTGGCTTTTTTTATGTTCTCAAGTTTACAACTGTCATCCTAATCCATTCTAGAACATTGTCATCACAGTAGCTCAAGCATGGAAGTAGCCCAAATGTTTATCAACTGATGAATGAATAGACTAAATATGGGGTATTATAGAATGTTATTTAGCAATAAAAATGCCAATGAAGCTAGTACCCTTCCACAATCTGAGTGTACTTCATAGATGCTATCCAAGCGTGCTCTCTGATGCTGTTGTGTGCAATGCTCAGATAGCCATACCCTTAGATAAAAGTATATTACTGCTTTCCAGAGGCCAGTTACCTTTGATCTATTCAAAAGACTCACTTGGCCCTTTTCTGTTTGATTGTTAGAGTAACTCATGATGGTAAATTCCATAATCATCACAAATGCCACTTCCTACTTGACCTGTCTTCTTCCAGTACTGTGTTTAGCCGCCAGAGAAAGCTTTGTCAGTAGGCAGTGGCTGTTGCTGCTTCCCTTGTCATGTCACTCTGGGGCACCTGCAGGGTGGCACAGCCTAAGTCTGGATGCCTTCTCCAGCTCAGCTGCAGCTCCAGCAAGTGGCATTGCAGCAACAGCAGCAGCAGCAGCAGCAACAGCAGTTCCAGCAACAGCAGGCAGCACTGCAGCAGCAGCAGCAGCAGCAGCAACAGCAACAGCAGCAACAGCAGTTCCAGGCACAACAGAATGCCATGCAGCAACAGTTCCAAGCAGTAGTGCAGCAGCAACAACAGCAGCTCCAGCAACAGCAGCAGCAGCAGCACCTGATTAAGTTGCATCATCAAAGCCAGCAACAACAGGTACCAAGTTCTCTTGTCACTGTACTGGGCCTTAGTCCTATAGTCCTTGAGCCTGGGAACAAGTGTCACCCAAGGTATTAGGTGCGAGACTAAGCTAACCCTCCTCCTTGGGCTTCCCCACGGGTGGGAAAGGTAGATCCTAGCTTAGCAGGAAGGGCTCTCAGGTCAGCTCTTGATTCTGTAGTGCAGACTCTGTGTGTAGCAGGTCTATACATAGACGCTAACAGAATAAAGAAGGGAGGCAAACTCTCTAAGACGCGGGAGCGATGCTTGAGTTGTGCTCCTGGCACATTCTTTTGAGGACACGTGAATCTCCTTTTTTTCTTATTTGGGGTCAGAATCAAAATTGTTAGTAGACCAGTGCTGCTTATCAGAAGTTTGATCCTCCTGTGTTTTGCAAGCAGAATCTAGACATGTTCACATCCATTTTTCTAGCAAGTGTTGATTGAAGGAAAAAAGCCCAAGGAAACTTCCTCCATCTTTTGGCCTCCCCTGGCTTTGGAATCTCCTCTTCCCATGCTAGCTGTTGATCTTTAGCCTTGTACATATTCCTTATAGCCCACCCTCATGAGGGTCATACTCTGACCACTGCTGACTACTCCAGGAGCTAAAGAGCCTTTCTATAGAGGTACAAGCGTCTGCAGTTGCCTGAACTTCAGGCCTACCTGCTGTGGATGTGTGTCTGTTCTTCATTACCTTTTCCTGGACCCTCCTTGAACCTGTTCACTTGAATCATCCTAGGTGTGAACCAGTCTTTAGTGGCCAGGGCACAAGACAAATTTGGTTTGTTCTCGGTGCCTAGAAAACAGCTATGGTTGGTCTAGAGGATTCTGAGTCCTGAATTTGCCATGTTCCCATCCCAATGTTAGAGGCCATCAGGCCAGTCTCCACGGAGGATGTACTTATTTCACATCCCCAGGCTTCATGGGGTCAAGGCTAGCACCCCAGGGTTGGAAATGGTCACTGTTATTGTTTTGTCTTTAGATACAACAGCAGCAACTGCAGAGGATGGCACAGTTGCAGCTGCAGCAACAGCAACAGCAGCAACAGCAGCAGGCTTTGCAGGCCCAGCCCCCAATGCAGCAGCCCCCAATGCAGCAGCCCCAGCCTCCCCCTTCTCAGGCCCTACCCCAGCAGCTGTCACAGATGCATCATCCTCAGCATCACCAGCCACCACCTCAGGCTCAGCAGTCCCCCGTTGCTCAGAACCAACCACAACTCCCACCACAATCACAGAGCCAGCCTTTGGTGTCACAAGCACAAGCTCTCCCTGGACCGATGCTGTATGCTGCCCAACAGCAGCTGAAATTTGTGAGTACCCAAAGTCTGTGGCATAGCAGATGCATGTCTTAAGGTGTTGTGTATGGTTGTCAGTTTCTTAGACCTTTTGGATGTAGGTAGTGTGTCCTTTATGCACTGGCTTCAGGCATCCTTCCCTATACCTGTCTTGTGTAGCTCCATAGCACAAATAGGTGAGTGAGCATGTGTCCTAGAGCTGTATCCACACACTAGGGATGTCACAGCTTCTAAACTTACATGACTGATTTCAGCAGCATCTGCTGCATGTCTGCCACACACAATTAGGTTAAGAGATAATCTCACCATGTAGGAGAATATGCTGTGTCCACCAGCTAATCCGTGGGTTTCTTTTTCTGTTGGTACCAGGGGATGACCCTGGGAACTTCATGCAAACTAAACATGTGGTCTACTATGATCTCCAATCCCAGCCCTTTTAGCCTCATCATTGCTACATTTCTGAAACAGATATTCATATAAAACTTTATTCCTGCCTCACTGTGCATCTTGATTAAAGTAAATGTCAAATATTTACAGAGAATGGAATATTGTCACCAAACCTAGTTACAATGAAAAGAAACAATTTGAGCATCTTTTCTGCTCCCATGGTTTTTGTGGTCTTTTCTACCTGTGAAATGTTAAGAGACATGGGGACAGGGACCTCAGCTGAGCTGAAAGTCAGGGTAAAAAAGGGTGACTGGGAGGGTTATGGGTTGCAGGAATAGTCACTGTTACCCAGAGCCAGCCTATTGGATTCAGAAACTTTTTGTGTACTCCTTGGCAGACTGCCCACTAGGATTGGGCCTGGTACCTTGGAGATGTGTAAGGAGAAGCTCCCAATGTGGATCTGGCCAAGGCCTGCCCTGTCCCTGTAGTGGTGTCTCCACATAGTATTCCCATAGTGCTATGTATTTCTTCTGTCTTCCATCACCCAAGGTCGTCTTTCTAGCTAAGCCATCTGCTAGCTGGCCAGCCTGCTTTCCTTCATGGAGTCTGAGCTCTCAGGGACACTTACAGACTGAGCAGGCAGGCTGTATGCTCAGCTTTGGAAGTTGTTGCTTAGCTTGTGATTGCAGTTGGTATGCATGGGAGGGCTGTCTTCTTTCTTGCCAGGACTGAGGGAAGTGGGACTTGGCTGATAGGCTGGTGTGGGATATTTCTTATGACCCTTTGCAATCAGGCATGGCTTACGGTGTCATTACAGTCCCATCCCCCATCCCAAGAGGAAGCTTCTTGTTTAAAAAAAACTTTTATTTTGGTTGGGGGAGGAGAGTTTCATGTGTGCCACAATTCGAGGATAGAGTTTAGAGGACAGCTTTTCAAGAGTCAGTTCTCTCCTGCAACATGGGTCTTAGGGCTCAAGACCTCAGGCTTGGTAGCAGGCACCTTTACCCACTCAACTATCTCAACAGCTCCGTAAGTTCCATTCTTAAAGCTCCCACACAGGTAGTGAGTGCTCTGCTCTCTGCAGGTGGTTCCAAGTTGCTTTTTCCTTCCTCCTTCAAGGTCCGTGCTCCGATGGTGGTCCAGCAGCCGCAAGTGCAGCCCCAAGTGCAGCAGGTACAGCCTCAGGTGCAGCCACAGGCGGCAGTGCAGACAGCACAGTCTGCCCAGATGGTAGCTCCCGGCGTTCAGGTGAGGGCCTTGGGAGCCCAGGGTTTCCTTAGTTTCTAGCAGGTGCATATTGACCCATGCATTAAGCTCTCTGATGAGAGTTCTGGTTGGATTAGAGGTTAAGTTGATAAAGTATAGGAATCTTCTATCGCTTGGACACGTACACACACACACACACACACACACACACACACACACACACACGCACACATGCACGCACGCACGTGCACTTGCGTGCGATACCCTGAGGCCCTCAGGGTGGTTGTCTCTGCTTGGTCATTGCTAGAACCTATTTGTTGTCTAGTGTGTGCCGTTTCTGTTTTTCCTTGAATATCCCCATCTTTCCTACATTATAGCACTTGGAGGAGATGCTTTAGAGAGGAAAGCTCAAAGTTTAGTCCTACTTCAGCTTCCCCTAAGGCCTCTGAGCACAGATGGCTGAGCTGTAGGGCAGCTCTTTAGAAAGTGACAGGAACAGTAGTAGCTATCTTTTTATGCTCTGGCATGTTGCCACAGCAGGAACAGGGAGAGAGCATCTTGTTGCCTGCTTCCTTCAGGGGCTTGGGTTCTGTGCAGGGTAAGCATTTACATACAGCATCCCTATCACTGACAGTTCATAGCCATTCTCTGCATATCAGATGTCAGTGGGATGACAGCATGCAAGAGGTCTGGGCTAGCATTTCTTGGTGTCTGAGGAATTGGATATCTAGGGTCCCTGTGACAAAGACATGCTTCATCTTTGTGCTGCCATAATTCTTCCCATCTAATGAGCACACAGGGTCCTGATTTGGGGCTTAGCTAGGAGCTATGGCAAGGCTCCTGCTGGATCCTATCCAGAGAAGATGCAATGACTACACTGTGTATCCTCAGAAGGCCTGCACGGGCTGGTTCATGAGCCAGGTGCACTCAGTGTCCAGATGCATGGCGGGAAGCATGGGTTAGTGCTTTAGGATGTGTCAGACATCATCTTATTCCGTGGAGGAGATCCCCCAAGTGTTAGATCTGGGATGAGGAAAGATGTCTAATCGGCCTCTTTTGACCTGGGTCAGCTGTCCTGTGTTACCTGCATTCTGAGATATGACCTTGTGTGAAATCACACAATGAATTTCCTGTGTGTGACTTGGGGAAACTGAATGCTTTATGGGATTACAGTCCATTTCCCATCGTCACTGTGTATCTCAGGCTTCTGGTGGCTCCTTCCTTCTGTACTGTGTAGAGGAGCTGTGACTTAGAATCAGCACAGTAGTGACACAGTGACTGCCCTGATGATGGAAGCCATTTTCTTTTTGTTTTGTAACCCTCCCTCCACTGACCTGGAACTCTGAAGAGATAAACCTCTGCATCGCTGGCTTAGCCCAGTCAGAAAGGGAGATTGTCCCCTTTAATCCATCTCAGCATTGCACAGCAAGTAGCCATGAAAGGACAACAGATGCCACTGGTTTGTGCCTGTTCAGATTGCTTGCTGGCTTCTTGCCTTATTGGTGTCTTATCAGCCACCAGAAGCAGGGTGTGGCCATGTGTCCTATGTGCTCCGCAGCAAACCTCTGTAGCAAGTGCAGGGCTTCCCATAGTTCCTCCTGTGGGAGTGTGGCCAGCCGTCTGCACAGTTACCTGGAGCACATAGCTTGGTTGTCAGTGTCCCTTCAACCCCAGTGGAGATGAGTGGCAGCTGCAGTAAGACAGGCACAGGTCCTTCCTCATCAGGTGGGACACTGAGAAATTGTCTTACCCAGGAGTGGTTGACATTTTGGTTTATTTCCTCATGGAGTTGGTTTTTGAGTACTGTGCCATCAGTGTTTTAAGAAGTGTTGTCCACTGCCTCCAGTGCCTTTTTTGGGCCGTGTGTGTGTGTGTGTGTGTGTGTGTGTTTGTGTTTTCCCTCCCTCCCTTCTTCCTTCCTTCCTTCCTTCCTTCCTTCCTTCCTTTCTTCCTCCCTCCCTCCCTCCCTCCCTTCTTCCCTCTCTCCCTTCTTGTCTGTCTGTCTGTCTGTCGGTCTATCTATCTATCTATCTATCTATCTATCTATCTATCTATCTATCTAACCAACCTGTTTTTTGACACAGGGTTTTTCTGTGTAGCCATGGCATGTCCTCTCTGTAGACCATGCTAGCTTCAAATTCAGAGATCCACCTGCCTCTGTCTCCCAAGTACTGGGATTAAAGGCATCTGTTACCACACCGGGTTCTTGTGTTTCTAAAACAGTGTACTTCTCAACCCAGACCTAATGCCTTAGGAGTCAGGCCTGCCACAGCTGACTGTCTTTCTCTTTCTTTTTGAGATTAATAAAATTTTTACATTACTCCCTTGCCTTTCTTCCCACTCTCCTTCAAATTCATGACCTTTTTTCACTAATGGTTACTGTGTGCGTATAAATTCATATTTTTCTAAGTGTCTCCTCTTCTGTCTGTATAGTGTTACTTGTTTGTTTGTTTGTTTGTTTGTTTGTTTTAGGGGATGATTGATTAGTACTGACAGTTGGTGTGCTCTTCCCTGGGGAAGACTTACCTCTTCTGCTCCCAGCTTTCTCAGTTGCCTTTATGTAGGGTTGAGGTCTCATAGGCTTTTCCCTGTCTGCTTTGACATGTCCATTGGTGTCATCTCAGTCAGTTTACACTTGTGTAGCCATGTTGGTGAGTCTTTATGGGTGTAGCTTCTGATATTCTTAGAAGACACAATCTAAGCAAACTCCTTGACCCTCTAGCTGGCTCTTAGAATCTTTGTGCCCCCATCTTCTGCACTGTTCCCTTAACCTTACTTAGGTGAAGGAGAGTTTCACAAATCTGCATATTGATTGGTTGTAGTTTTCTGTAACAGTCTCCATCTACTGCAAAGAGAAATTCTTTTTTTTTTTTTTTTATGAGGGGGCAAGGACTACACTTCACTTGTACTGAGTGGTAGGCTAGGTTTCCAGTACCAGGCATGGTTCCCCTCTTGTTAAGTTGTTCTAAGGCCAATTAAAAGACCGTTGGTTGCTATCAGGGTATGTGCGTCAGTGCTGCACTCTGAGGGTTATCCAGCCATGCTGGTCATTGATATGGTTCACAGGCATCATAACTAGGTAGGGTTGTTGGTTGCCTCTCTCCTTTGGAAGGAGTTTTGTGGTGCCTTCTGGTATCATGAAAACTAGTCCTGAGACAGTGAGAGCATTCAGGTCAGTTCCAGTTTAGGAATCTGTGGGCTCTGTTTCTGAACTGCATGGTCTCTTCATAGGGACTTATTTTCCACCTCTGGTGGGGGTGGGTAACCAAGGGTAACAGCAATAGGCTGTATGTTTGGGAGTCTCTTGGGTAGCCCTGGCCAACAACTCAAAAGAGGGCTTCTTATGTCTGCTGTTGGGGTTTTGTTATGTGGTTTTGGGGGTCTTAGAGCACTACTTGCTCAGATGAGAAAAGTTCATTAAAACTGTATGTGTTATTTAGTATATGTATACGTATTCATGGAATTAATTGTAGGTTTTTTATTTTGTATCTTTTTTTCGGTAAATAGTTAATATGATTCTTTACACATGATTTAATATGATTTTTTTACACATCCTTATTTTACTTATCTCCTTCCTTGCTAAAAGAGTCCCACCTTTTCCATTCTCCCTACCAGATCACTTGTATCCCGCTATCCCCTTTATCCTTCTCCTACCTTCTTCTTTCTGTCTTATCTACTGTGTCACAGTTTTATGGGACTGGTTGGCTGGTCTCATTACATTGTTCTAGCAGTATTGGGCAAAGGAATGTGGCTGGTTAGCTTGGGCATGACAAGCCCTTCTGAAGGGAAGGGCCCTAGAATCAAGGGTTCTTTGAAATCCAGGTTTCCTTAGTGGTCAGGAAAAGGGTTGTAGTAGTCTGATCTGTGAACCTTAACAAAGTTTTGATAACTGCAGAAAATAGAAGTAAGAAAAACACCCAGAGCAGGAAGCAGTGTGGTATCATTTTGGGTTTTGTCTCGTCACTGAAGTTGTATTGTCTATGCACATTGATTTATTTGGACTTGGTCTCCTGTAGATCTAGCTGGCTTTTAACTTCCTATATAGCTGAGGCTGACCTTGAACTTCTCATCTTCCTTCCTCCACCTCCTGAGTATTTGGATTACAACCATGCACCACCACACTCAGTGTGTGCAGTAGTAATGGAACAAACCTAGGACTTCCTGCATTCTAGGCAAGCACTCTATCATCTGTGTCCCTAGCCCCTGTGCAGTTTTATATATGATGTTTTCCACATTAATTGTGTGTTAGTAGCTTTCTGTTAAAATAAGAAAAGTCCTGAGCTATGGGTGCATAGAGGACAGGTTTATTTTGACTCACAGGTGTGGAGGTTTCAGCCCACAGCTGCTTGCCCCCATTGCTATTGGGCCCATAGTGGGGTAGCTCATAATGACAGGGAACATGTAGTAGATCACAGCTGCCATGCCAGGCAACTGGGACATAAAAAAGAGGAAGGGACCCATATCCTGTAGTAGCTAATTTTCTGGTTGCTGTAATTAAATACTCTGACAAAAGAAATGTGAGAAGGAGTTTTTCTGTCTTATAGTTCAAGGTCCAGCCCATAATGTTGAGGAGTCAAGGTTGCAGAGGCTTAAAGCATCTGGCACATTGCATCTTGACCAGTCAAGAAGCAGGAGCAGCCGGGCATGCTGGTGCACACTTTAATCCTAGCACTCCTGGAAGCAGAGGCAGGAAGATTTCTGTGAGTTCAAGGCCAGCCTGGTCTACATAGCAAATTGCAGACCTACTAAGGCTACATAGTGAAACCTAGTTACAAAGCAAAGCAGAGAGCAATAAGCTAGTCCCTCACGGGTATACTGGAAGCTTGTCTTTTTGGTGATTAGAGACCATCAAGTTGACATCACTATTATATTACTTCTACGCATACTTCAGAGGCCTTAGTCCTTACTAAAATTCTGAAATGAGCTCTGAAAGCATTGTTTTCAGTGTTGAGGATGTTTAAACTTTGAGTGTGGTAGGCAAGTGCTCTACCACGGAGCTCAAGTATTGCCTTGTTTTAGGATCTTGAAGCAATCTTATTAAGTGTTTGGATACATTCCAAACTCTTTTTTGTAGTTTCCCAGGAGTGAGTCATGGCTTTGAGAACCCTTGCACAGTGGCAGCGAGTTATCTAGTTAATCAGGAGCTCAAAGACCTAGATTAGAATTTCTTACCTTGTGCCCATGTATTCTGTCAGTATACAGAAACCACATATTGCAGCTTTGTGCATATGAACTACCACACACCATAGAATAGGCCACCAGGCAGCTCTGTGAGACTTGCTAGTGTGGGGGCACTAAGTGGGCAGATCTTGAGCTTCATTCCTAGAGTGTACCCTCAGCAGGAGTATTCTGGTAGAGCCTATACCAGCGCTAGAGTGACAGGTGTGGTGATTTGTGTGGTAATGTTGGCAGGGCTCTTCTCCCAGGCTAAGTGTTCTGGAAAGATCAGCCAGCCCCGAGATGTTTGTTTAATGTCTTAACTCATTATACTCATGTTTCTGAGAGAGATGAAATCACCTTCAATGGAATTCTCTGGGGTCCAAAAAAAACCAGAAGTATGTCTTTATTTTCCTACACATTGGTGTTTTAACTTTCTGTTCTAGTAATATAAAACTAAGCAATAACTTACAGGTGACAAAGAATTTTCAGCCAAGTCAGACATTTGTCGTGTATGCACATTCAATATTGCTGACTTAGAAGTGCTCTTTGACCAATCCTTGACTTAGAGGGCCAGTATCCTTGTGAGCCCTCCTAGATAGTTGCCACAGTTGGGAACCGGCCAGGGGCTCTATTGGGCATTAGAATTCCTTTGCAGGTAGCAGTGTATGGAGAAATAAAGAAGAGTCATCTTTGAGAATGAGTTGCACTTGCTCATCTGATCCTGTAAAGATTTTCAGTGGTTTTCTCTGGGGTTTCTGCCTTGAGGGTTGGGGGAGCTTTCTTTGTCAGAAGTTCTTCATAAAGAAAACTAATCAGGGCCTGGAGAGACTGCAGTGTTTAAAAGCACTGGCTGCACCAGGAGGTGGTGGTGCATGACTTTAATCCCAGTACTCTGGAGGCAGAGACAGTCGGATTTCTGTGAGTTCAAGGCCATCCTGGTCTATAGAGTGAGTTCCAGGACAGCCAGGACTGTCAGGACTGACAGAGAAAGAACAAATTAAAAAAAGAAAGCAAAGAAAAGGCTACTTTTAAGGACCTGTGTTGTGGCTTACAGCCATGTGCAACTCTTTCTACCATCCTCCAGGGACACTACATGTTCATGGTGCACAGACATACATGCAGGGAAAACACTCATGCACAGGAAGTAAAAATAAGTCTTTAAAATAAAATAAATAGAGCTGGAGAGACGGCTTAGAAGTTAAGAGCACTTGTTAGATGTAGGTTCAGCTCCCAGTAACTACATGATGACTCACAACCGTCTGTAAGTCCAGTTTCAAGGGATCTAATGTCCTCTTCTGACCTCTGCAGCTACCAGGCATGTATATGGTACATATACATACATGTAGGCAAAACTCATAAACATAAAAGGAATCTTTAAAAAGAAAAATGAATTTAAAAACTAGATAGAGGGTTTATACTGATTCCTTCCTTGTGGCTTTTCTTGTTCCTGGAGACAAGTTGGCATGGCAGCCACTGGCTGTGAATGGACCTTCCTGAGTGACCCCCAGTTCTATCAAGAACCCTGGGATAAATTATCATTTATCTCCGCCCCCAGAGAAGACAGAGGGCCCTCAAACATCAGCCCTCTTCGCCAGTCACCTATTGGGGAATAGGCTGCCTTGAGGGTTGGAGACAGCACCCCTGGTTTGACAGCCACCACCAGAACCAAGAGGTTTGTTTGACTGGCTGCAGAAATGTTGAGAGTTGCCCCTTTCTTGCCTCTTAGGATGTTCTTATTGGAGTCTTGTGTGGTGCTCACTGCATGCCCCTGCTGTGTTTGATCATGAGCCCTCTCTGTGATGCCATGTCTTCATAGGCCGATATCCTGTTGGGAAGCCTTCCCTTTAGCACACTTTGCTGCACAGATTGAGTCTGCAGTCAGGTCCCACACTGATAGCCTAGTTCATAGCCTCCCAGGTCTCAGTGGTTTTGCTCTTGAACTGGAGTCTTACCATGTTACCCCCGCTTATCTTTTAACTTCAGTGCTGAAGTGACCTCCTCATATCTGCTACTAGGTTTTTGTTTTGTTTTGGTGCATAAGTTCTGCACCAGGCCATGTCATTTTGTTCCTGTTTGTAACATTCTGAGTGCATGTAACCCTTGCTTTCCAGGAGTCAGATTGGGCTCCATCTGCCACCTCAGAACATAGGATAGCCATCTTCAAAGCCATGACAATAATAGCCTGCCCTTTGCTGTCCGTATGAATCAAGAAACAAAAGTTAACCAAGGGAAAGGTCTCTGTTGGTCTTGAAGCTCCTGACTCTGCAGGTGTTTTCATGTCCCTGTGGAGAGCCCTTCCTCATCAGCAATGATGCTCCTTGGGAAAACCCCACCCTCTCTGCCACCCATCCACATTCCTCCATATTTCCAGAAGCAGCACCCCAGAAGGCCAGACTGGGTGCACTCTTCAGTGAATGGAGTGCTTATTAGCAGGCTGCTGCTTCAATGACACTTGACTTTGTTCTTTGTAAGCCTAGCTGACTTGTCCTCTTTTCAAGTTTGTCCCAAGAACTTGGTCTCTTCAAACTGCCACCTGAGCAGTCTGGCTCTGACATGACACAGGCCATAGGGTCTGAGGTATGTCCAGGACAACCACCACAGGATGCTGGCTAATAGAATAGAAAGGTCTGGCTTACTTTCCTGGTGTCTCTAGACTTCTGGTTCTTCCCTGACTCCGGAGGTGTAGAATGCTCAAACACTTCCTCGAGCACCCCTCCCCTTACACATCTGGGTCATTTGACGGGGCCTCACCTCTGGATTACTCCATGAGGCTGCAAACACCCTCACCTGCCATGCACTGCAGTTCTTGTTGCAATTACCTTGTCTGTTGTGCCTCTATCCTCAAAGATGATTGCTGAAGCCTTGGCCCAAGGCGGGATGCACGTAAGAGCCCGGTTCCCGCCCACCTCCACCATGTCTGCTGGCCCGTCAAGCTCCATCTCTTTGGGCGGACAGCCCACAACACAGGTATTTACAGATCGGGCTTCATATAGGGCTCAGCCCAAAAGCTCGGGGTTCCTCTGAGCACCCCCATGAAACATGCCTTTCATTGTCAGTGACTTCCTTCAGGGTGACTTTCAAAGCAGTAGAGAAATGTTAACTTTATTTGAGACCAGGCCTTGCTGGTGTTTCTTCTCTCTCTCCCCAGCCCCTCTTTTCTTTTTCTTTCCTTTTATTCCCCACCCCCGCCCCCAATTTTTGGATTTGTTTTTGTTTTTGAGACAGGGTTTCTTTGTGGAGCCCTGGATGTCCTAGATCTCACTCTTGAGACCAGACTGACCTTGATCTACCTTCTGAGTGCTAGGACTAAAGGCGTGTGCCCCCATGGCCAGTTCTTGCTGATATATCATGAGGGGCTTTTCCTCTACTTTAAAATTGTTATACTTTTGTTTTCATGGTAAAATAAAACAGAAGACATGGGCTGGGTATAGTTGCCTAGCATGCACAAGGCCCTGGGTTTCACCACCAATTTATATGTATAAAATTGAATGTGGCAGTCATTCTAGAACTCCTGAAGAGTGTTTGAAGCCAACCTGAACTACCTGAGACACTATCTCAGAATAAAATAAACTGTGGCTTTCTAGGGCTCTGCTGTCTAATGGTATAGCACTCTGTAACACCAGCTTCTCAGGAGCACATACTGCTCCTCAGGAAGTGCACATTGCTGTTGAACTGTACTGTCCAGATCAGCTTCCTGGGAGGAGTGAGTCATCACCACATAGAAACTGAAGAGATTGCTCTGTGTACTTCCTGACCTCATGGGAATATGTTACCATCGCAGCACTCCATGTGCCAGTTGAGATTTGAAGATGATGTTATCACAGACTCTCTATTTTGAGGCTTTATTGTAAAAAAAAAATAAGAAAAAATAACCAAACTGATAGCTGAAAGACCTTTAAAATTCCTTTCCCTACACTGGAAAGTGCATCTATGATTCTAGCAGATGGAGTCCCTGCCTTTGCCTGAAGGCCCACAAACAGGAACTATCCTCTCTGCATAGTCAGATATAGGACACTTGTGTAGCTTTCTTCAAAGGAGGGTCCTCTAGTTCAGTAAACACTGGATTTACAGGCTTAGGTGGAATTGTGGGGATAAGCCACTTAACAGCATAGAAGATTGTTTTTTGTAGAAACTAAAGGTCCCCAACATTTTGAGGGTATGATGTATGTCAGATCTTGAGCTAGGTTCTTCATATGTAGAATCTTTTTAGTTCTCACTGTGGCAAGTCATAATTCCAGCATTTAGCTACTTTTACAAATGGAAAGGAGCTGGAAGGGAGCAGGCTGAGGACCAGAATTCAAAGTCAGACAGTAGGATTCTCCTGGAAACCCCTCAGCTCTGCTTTTGTTGCTGATCTGACAACCTTGCTCTTTCTCCTGACTGACAGAACCTATCTGTGCCTCTTTGACTAGGTTCTGCATCTTGCCTCCATAGCCTTCTGTGGAGTAGTTCCTGCACTGTCTTATGATCTATAGTACTTCCTAACCCCAGACAGCAAGGAATTTAGTTAGAGGGAAGGAAAGAGTGAGAAGAAAAAGATGAATGCTAAAAGAAAAGGTACATGGAAAATTTTGGGTCACCCTCAAAAAATGTTGTGGCTTGGGTGATGGAGCAGTCACTGATACATTCCAGCTTAAGTCCTCCCAGATTGACTCATCATCTCCTGGTAAGTGCTGGCAGGAAGGGCATATGTCCCTGAAGCTTTGGGCTCTGTGGTGAAGACAACTGCAGCAGCATCAGGAATCTGAGCTGGGCGCTGGCCAGAGGACCATGGCAGCAAGGAGATAGACAAAGCTGCGCTGGGTTGGGCTTGGATGTTTTTTTATTTTATTTTATTTTTTAATTGTTTTTGGTTTTTTTGTTTTGTTTTGTTTTTCCTTGAGTCAGGGTTTCTTTGTGTAGCCCTAGCTGTCCTGGAACTCATTCTGTAAGCCAGGCTGGCTTTGAGATTTCCCCTGCCTCTGCTGCCTGAGTGCTGGAATTAAAGGTATGGACCACCATCCCTAGCTGGGGTTTTTTGTCAGGTTTTTGGTTTGTTTTGCTTTGTTTCATTTTGTTTTTTAAAGCACATTCACTTTTCCTTGTCTACTCAGAGGACAAAGGCCCTGAGAATACTTAAGGGAGAGATTATCAGTGGAGAAAACTCTGAAGGCCTCCCTTTTAGCCATATGGTATAGCTGTCTGATCTCAACCCAGGACAGCCCTGTCCATATTGTCTGTCTGTGATCCATGGTGAATGTAAGCAGGCAAGACCATGACGAGAATGTTCCTCAGTTCTCTGGAGTGGGACTCCCTGGTTCATGCTCAGGTCTGGGTCAGGAACAAGGACAACTGTAAGTGCTAGATGCGTGTAGATGGTGAGCGAGGAACAGAATCCATGGTGCCAGCCAGCCTGTCTGAGGCTCTGGGGCTCCTTGGATTACCTTCTTCCACAGCTGGGGCTCCCCTGAATTCCCATTTTCTTTGGCTGTCTACCCAAATTCTTGCTTCCGTCCCAGCCATGCTTACAGTTCCCTGTCTACCTTCACCATTACTGAAGCACTGCTGTTTACAGTGCCTGCCTTTACTATCCCTGTGAGCCTTTAGCTCTGTGACCCTGACAAGTGACTTCAGTGTGGCCACCAGTGTTCCTGCCTATAACATGCAAGTAACAGATGGTTTGCAAGGTGTAATGGATTAAATATGCTTGGCCCAGGGAGTGGCACTATTAGGAGGTGTGGCCCTGTTGGAGTAGGTGTGTCACTATGTGTGTGGGCTTTAAGACCCTCATCCTAGCTGCCTGGGAGCCAGTATTCTGCTAGATATACAACTCTCAACTCTGCCTGTACCATGCCTGCCTGGATACTGCAGTGCTCCTACCTTGATGATAATGGACTGGACTTCTGAACCTGTAAGCCAAACCCAGTAAATGTCCTTTATAAGAGTTACCTTGGTCATGGTGTCTGTTCATAGCAGTAAAACCCTAACTAAATTGGTACCAGCATAGTGGAGTATTCCTGTGATAACCTGACCATGTTTTGGGGAGAAAGGACTATGGAAGGACTTTGGAACTTTGGGCTAGAAGGAGCCATTGGGTGTTAAGAGTTCTGAGGGATGTTCAGGAGCTTGGAAGATAATGTTAAGAACAGTGCAGATGATGGAGGCCTGGCATGTGAAATTTCAGAGGGAAAATTAAAGACTCTTATCAGGGCCATTGCTATTTTGATTGTGAAGATCCTGTGCTTTTGGTTATCTGGGGCTGAAGAATCAGCTGTGATTAACAAGATACCAGAACTAAAGCGAAACCTTTGCAGTACTGGGACTACTGATGCTGGTTGGCTGGAGCTAAGAAATTAGCGGTGATTAAGAAGGGACCAGCATCACTGAGGTGAAATCTTCTGGGAATTATTTCCTGAGAGCACAGAGAAGCTTTGTTCCAGAGATGGCCAAAGTTGTACCTCGTGCAGCAGCTGGACTTGGTACTGTGTAAGAGTTGCCCAAGTGGTTCTGGTTTTGAAGACATGAAGGAAAAATGAGAGCAGCTGAGGCTCGGCACTGTGAGAGGCCGTGGAAGGCCATTCATTGGTGAAGGTGCAGCCTCAGTTGCAGTTGATGGCCCAGGACTGAAGGGGTCATGCAAAGAAGTTAAGGCTTGGCACCATGAAGAGAGCCTGTGAGAGGCTATAGGTGAAGCCTAGTTGCAGCAGAAGACAGAAGTGTTTTGGAGATGCCAGTACCATGAGATGACCACCAAGAACAGCAGCAGCAGTGGAGTACAGGCAGCTGGAGCCTAGAAGACAGGGTGTGTGCTACAAAGAGCAGGGCTGGAGAAGTGACCCAAGCCCTTGGAGGAGCCCAGAAGATCGTGAGTTGGATCCCAGACATTGGACGGTTAGAGTTTGATTTTGCTTTTGATTGTGACTGTGCCCTAATATTTTTCCCTTTTGAAGGAAGAAAGTATTTTAGTGGAGCCCACAGTTAAGAGACTTTGAATTGTAAAAAGATTTTGAATTTTAAAAGAGATTGAGTATTTAAAAGGGATTGAAAATTTAATATGTAAGAATTTATAAAGACTGGGGACTTTTAAAGTTATCTAGGTTTTGGGGATAAATAAAGTAAGGATTAAGGCTAAATAGTGATGCGTTTGTATGTCAAGTTGACAAGGAATCAATTATACTGACTGGTTTTGTGTGTCAACTTGACATAAGCTTCAGTTATCACAGAGAGAGGAGCCTCCCTTGAGGAAATGCCTCCCTGAGATCCAGCTGTAAGGCATTTTTCTCAATTAGTGATCAAGAGGGGAGGGCCTAGCCCATTGTGAGTGGTGCCATCCCTGGGCTGGTAGTCTTGGGTTCTATAAGAAAGCAAGCTGAGCAAGCCAGGGGAAGCAAGCCAGTAAGAAATATTCCTCCATGGCCTCTGCATCAGCTCCTGCTTCCTGACCTGCTTGAGTTCCAGTCCTGACTTCCTTTGGTGATAAACAGCAATGTGGAAGTATAAGCTGAATAAACCCTTCCCTCCCCAATTTGCTTCTTGGTCATGATGGTTGTGCAGGAATAGAAACCCTGACTAAGACACAAGGGGTCTATCAGAAACTCTTCCCCTGAGGTGAACCACTCTGGCATTTGATAGCAGCTGTGATGTGCCCATGCCTGGGCCATAGGATGTGACCTGAGTGAGCACAGCCTCCCTATAAGAGTCTTCTTCCCCACACCCTTGCTCTTGCTAGGTCACTTCTGTATAGAGATAGTCTTTGGGCTGCTTCTTTGTACCAGGAGTATCTGTGGTGACCAGGGCTTGAGCAACCTGGCACTGACTCCTAGAAGGTCCTTCTCGGACCTGGTGTTCCTGATTGTAGAGGTGAATGGTGCCTCGCCTTGGTTTTTTTTTTTTTTTACTGTTTACAATCTTTCCAGTCTCCCTATCCTATAGGGCATGTCAGCTGACCTGTCCTGGGGTAGCCAATGAATCCAGGCAGACCCACATACTGGATCTTCTTCTGGAAGGCTCAGACCTAGTGAAGTGCTGGTGAGGTTTGCTGGAGCACATGCTGTTTCAGATGGGTCTGGATGGGCCTTGTGTATAAATAGACTGTGTGCAGTCTGGACTCCAGAGGCCTTGAAGAAGTTTCTAGAGTATGTTAGGGGAAGAGAATTATGACACTGGAGTCCAGACTTCCCAATAAGGGAGAGACCCTCTTGTCCCCAACAGCATGACTGGGTCCTGGGACGTTCCCTATATTCTAGGCTTCTCTGTCTCTCATGTTCCACTGATTATTGCTCTTTTGTGTCTTGGGCCAATGTAGCATTTATTGGACAGCTGCGTTGACCTCTACTGTGTCCTTAACAAGAACAGATGGTATCAAAGCCCATGTCCTGTGCCCAAGTATGGGTGTTAAAGTGGGACATGAACTGTGAGAATTCTTCCTACTGTATGGCCCTGTTCAGCCCTGCAGCCCTCTAGGTGCCTAATGTAGTAGGCCTGAGCCTTAAACTAGAACCAAGGAACAGCTGCCAGGGACAGCTTGTACAACCAGAATCAGGTACAGGTAGGCAGTTGGGACAGAGAAAGAGAAGGGGTTCCAGGGCCTCTTAGGAACATATAAGGGGCAAGGACCCACTGTCAGGAAGGCCTGGCCAACAGGACAGGGCTTAGACCCAGCCTTTGTTGATACCATCTGTAGTCTGCATGGAACTATATGGTCCTGGGACTTTGGGACATAGGTTAATTCCAAGCAGGTTTAAATTGTGTGTGGCATTTGCCTGCCTTGGTATCCTTGGAATCATAGTGCATCCCAGCACCAAAAGTGAGCTGGGTGTGGATACAAGAGACATGCACATTTGTTCCTCCAGCCCCTTCCTGGGCTCCTTCAATCAGGGTGAATCTACAAAGAAGAGAGGCTGGTGTGACCACCCCACAGCCAGAGCTGAACCCACTCTCCTCCCACAGGCAGTTATGGCATTGTCTGATCCATCTTTTTATTTAAAATATTTTAATTATATGTATCTGTGTGCATGGAGTGGGGGATGTACACCTGAGGGCAGTGCCTACAGAACCTAGAAGGTGGCATTGGGGCCTCTGGAGCTGGAATTATAGGTGGGTGCTCTAGGTGGGGTCTGTAAGCTAAGTCTGTTTCTGAATGGCCGAACAGGCCACTGTGGCAAGCCACATGTCTTCCGTGGCCTGGTCAGTGTGGGGGTGAGCAGGTGAGGAGTACAGTTGTCGTTTTCCTTGTTGATCTGTGCCTGTTCCCAATTTGAGAAGCTAAGAACCTCTGTTCCCAGAGATGGTGTAGGAAGACGTGGCGGTCCCCACATGGCACCAGCACCTGGCACCCTGGCAGAGACATCTGATTGACTTGCTCTGCCGAACTGGCTGGCCACTGAGCCATGAAAGGCAGGCTGAAGGGGTTGCTTGGTATACAGTGATTGCCTGGGGTAGAAAGGGGCTACCTTGGATACTTGGGGATCTTTGGAGTTGGTATGGCCTCTGGGCTGCCCCAGGATGGCAAGAGGCCAACCGGCATCTGTCTTCTCCATCTAGAACTGCAATCCTTTCTTTGATGAAAGGTGGGAGTACACACACTGTCTCTTCCTGGTTCTATGGTGTCAGTCCTTGGAGTGCTACAGAAAGCCAGTGCTGCCATTACTAGCGGTGGTGCAGTCAGCCCTGTCTCTGTTGTCTGTGGACAGTGCCAAGCCTCTGAAGCTGTAGGTTCTCTGAGCCCAGGGGTCTTTGGCACAGGTCATTGACCCCTTCAAGTAGAGTCGGTGCAGTACCACTCATGGATGTGCATGTGGCTCCCTAGTTAAGATCAGGGGAGGCAGCAGTATCCGCACATGCCACAGCCACGTTAACCAAGGCCTTGTCCTTGGAATTGTCATCCTGAGACACTCATGAAGGCACTGAGGAAGACTGTCTTCTGGGCTAGCAGGAGAGGGTCTTTATTGACCCTGAGAGAAGAGTTTCCTAGGTTAGGCAGAATATGATAAAACATAGGGCCAGTGCTTGAGAAGCAGGCCATTACCATATCTATACCAGCCCAGAAACCTGAAATCCTTGTGGGCCCCCACCAAGGGCCAGGCTACCTACCTGGCCTTTCTTCTAGCCCCTTGGATACCATGTGTTGTGTGTACCCAGAGGTGAGACTTGTGCCTAGGTGAAGGAAATAAGGGTGGATAAGATGGGATGTTAGAGCAGTGGGGAGTTTGTGCAGGGTGTGTGTGTAGCATGGAGCTGTCTAAGTCTCTCCACTTCCAGGTCAGCCAAAGCAGCCTCACCATGCTGTCTTCACCGTCACCAGGCCAGCAGGTGCAGACCCCACAGTCGATGCCCCCTCCCCCACAGCCATCCCCACAACCTGGCTCACAGCCCAACTCTAATGTCAGGTAGGCTGCTGGGATGCACGCTTTCCCGGCCTCTTTCACCCCGTTGGCCTCAGGGCTGGTATTGTGTCCTGGGCTCAGACCTGCTTTTGTTCACTTGGCTGCAGCTCCGGCCCTGCCCCATCTCCCAGCAGCTTCCTGCCTAGCCCCTCACCACAGCCTTCTCAGAGCCCAGTGACTGCACGCACCCCACAGAACTTCAGCGTTCCTTCCCCTGGACCTTTAAACACCCCTGGTAAGTTGGGCCTGGGCTGGGTGGACAGCTTTACAAGGTGCCTAAATCCCCTTCCCCTCCCAAGGGCTCAGATTGTGTAAAGGGCTCATGGAACCTTCAGACCTCTTGTGACACCTGCCCCACAGATTGTAGCCATCCATCTTACCCACACTGTCCCCTATAGTGAACCCCAGCTCTGTCATGAGCCCGGCTGGCTCCAACCAGGCTGAGGAACAGCAGTACCTGGACAAACTGAAGCAACTGTCCAAGTACATCGAGCCCCTGCGACGCATGATCAACAAGATCGACAAGAATGAAGGTAGGCTAGCCAAGAGCAGGGTGGGGCTGGACACCCAGGGCCTGCTCTCAGTGTCCCTTTCTTTCTCAGACAGAAAAAAGGACTTAAGTAAGATGAAGAGCCTGCTGGACATTCTCACCGACCCCTCTAAGCGGTAAGCACTGGCCTTGGGCAAGGCTGTGCTGTGCCACAGCTCACAGAGGGTCCCCAAGACTTGGTGACAGTATGGGTCTAACAAACGGTCCAACAGCTCTCTGTGACCATGCCTGAGGCTCAGGTGACTTTACAAGTAAGGTGTGCAGGGAAACTTAAACCCTACCAGCACTTTCCAGCACCCACCTTTCAACCCTGTTCAAGGATTTGTGGTCCTCACACTCTCACCTGTGGCTGTCATAGCCAGGTTTATGGGTCACAGTGCTAGGTGCTGGCTTGTAGTGTCCCCTCCCTTCGGCTAGACATGACAGGTTAGCTGAGTCTGCCCTGGACTCTCCCTGACTGCCCACTGACCTTTGGCAGCCAGCTTTGTCTCCTTCACCCTATGGGCTCTAGGCTGTGTGCACTAGTTGTATACATGAACCCAAATGGAGCCTGTGAGAAGCTCATGGATGACACTGGGCTGCTAGGCTCCAACTCCTGCCCACCAGCCATGGGGTGCTGCTAACACTGGTGTTGAGGACTCTATGTGGATGTCTCCATACCTGCTAACACTGGTGTTGAGGGCTCTATGTGGATGTCTCCACACCTGCCAAGGGCCACAGCTCAGCACACCTTAGGCTCTGCTGTCCTTCAGGACAGTCCTCCCAGATGTCTAGTGGTCACTGCCGAATGGGGCCTCTTAGGTTAGATCCTTAGAGGCACAGGGCCAAGATATGGCAAGAACTGGACCTGGTGAGAATGAGGCTTTCTGGGTCTGTTCTGAAAGAAGCTGGTGGGCTAGCTGGGATTCTTGTGACGGTTTCCAGTGGCTGAGGCCCAAGAAGCTACCAGGATGGTGGTCGGGACAAGAGTTACCTACCCTGCCCCTCCAGCAGAATGCTAGCTCATGTACCCTCCCCTTAGGTGTCCCCTGAAGACCCTGCAGAAGTGTGAGATCGCCCTGGAGAAGCTCAAGAATGACATGGCAGTGGTGAGTGGCAGCCAAGGACCAGACCCTGCTGGAAGGAGGCTTTATGGCCAGGATCTGTCAGGGTTCTAGCCAGGGGAACGTGAAGGGGAGAAGTCACTCTGCACCTCACCCCATCCCCTGCATGTTTGGGCAGTTGTGTTCGGGTCCCAGCATGGGGAGGGGAGCATTAGTATGGGAGAGAGGGTGTAAGACTGGGAATCCATACCGAACCGACCGCCAGTGTGTGCACTGTCAGGGTGGAGGCTGTAAGCGAAGCCTCCGGGGCTTGAGTGCTAATGAGGACCCAGGGTTTGAAAGACTCCTCAGAATGGATGAGGCCTTGAGCCCTGACCACTGACCCGCTCTATTTTGTCTCTAGCCCACACCCCCACCACCCCCAGTTCTTCCAACCAAACAGCAGGACCTGTGCCAACCACTCCTAGATGCAGTCCTGGCCAACATCCGTTCACCTGTCTTCAACCATTCCCTGTACCGCACATTTGTGCCAGCCATGATGGCCATCCATGGCCCACCTATTGTGTATGTACACTCAGGTTGAGCCTAGTGATAAGCAGCAGCCCGGAGGCTGGGTGACATCTGCATGATCATTTGGGTCAATTCCTCCAGGTCCCCAGTGGTGTGTTCCCGGAAGCGCAGGTTTGAGGAGGATGAGCGGCAGAGCATACCCAATGTGCTGCAAGGTGAAGTGGCAAGGCTGGATCCCAAGTTCCTGGTGAACTTGGACCCTTCTCACTGCAGCAACAACGGTACTGTCCACCTCATCTGCAAGCTGGGTGAGTGGCCAGGGTTGGGGATGGGGCGGTTTGCCCTCCATGCTGGAGGCCTGCTCATTGCTACTCTGCCTCACTTATCATTCCTTGGGGTATCCCTCCCCCAACTCCCCAGATCCTCCAGCCCCCGACCCTATGCATTTATTTTTCTCCACAAAAGTAGCCGTGGTCCTGGGGCAACCATTGGCAGCATCCTATCTGCACAAGATGTTTCCTGCCTTTGGAAGCCTGAGGATGTAAGAGGCCTCTAGGTCTGTAGCAGGCTTCATTGGAACCCTGTAGAGTGTAGAGAGCCTTTTCAGGAGCAGGGGTGGGGTCGGCAGGGTTGTATTGGTGCTTGCCAGGCTGTCAGCCAGGTCACACGAGCAGTTTTGTGTCACAGATGACAAGGACCTCCCTAGTGTGCCACCACTGGAGCTCAGTGTGCCTGCTGACTACCCTGCCCAGAGCCCAATGTGGATCGACCGTCAGTGGCAATATGGTAGGTGAGCCTAGAGGAGCCGTCCAGGGACCCAACAGATAGAATAGGTTGGACAGATAGAAGGGTCACTGTGTCCTCTGCCCTTTGCCTACAACAGCTCCAGGGCACCTGTCAAGTGGGGGAGGGCAGTGAAGTTCATGACATTCCTTTGAAGCTCTACAAAATGTCCCAGAGCCCCCAGCAGGAGCTCATTCATGCATGTCTGCCTGTGTAATAGTCTCTTGGGTGGGAACAGTACCTGGGTGCTATTGGCACATAGCAGGGACCGCCTGGGGCCCCACACCCCATAGAAATCCCAGCTCTTAATTGAAAGTTTGACTGGAAGATCCCACCACTGTGGGGTGCAGGAGACGAAGCCGTGGTGTACCTTCCCAGAAGGGCTCCAAGAGCCAGCCCGGGCGACTGCTGCCTTGCCAGGCTCGGCACTCACGGCTGCTGCTGTGTTGCAGATGCCAACCCCTTTCTGCAGTCAGTGCACCGGTGCATGACCTCCAGGCTGCTGCAGCTCCCCGACAAGCACTCAGTCACAGCCCTGCTCAACACCTGGGCCCAGAGCGTCCACCAGGCCTGCCTCTCAGCTGCCTAGCAAGCTTGAACCTCAGGACTGCCAGCAGCCTTCCTGCCTGAAGCTCTCACCCCGCCTACCAGACATGACTAGGTGTTGGCTTCTTAGAGGGCCTGGGTTAGGTCAGCTTTCCTACTTTTACCTTCTGTCTTGGGGACCTGCCAGCTGTCTCCCCATTCTTGTGCAGTACTGACCGGGCAGCTGTGGACCGGTCAGCTGTGGACCTGCCAGCTGTCTCCCCATTCTTGTGCAGTACTGACCGGGCAGCTGTGGACCGGTCAGCTGGGAACCTGCCAGCTGTCTCCCCATTCTTGTGCAGTACTGACCGGGCAGCTGGGGACCGGTCAGCTGGGGACCTGCCAGCTGTCTCCCCATTCTTGTGCAGTACTGACCGGGCAGCTGGGGACCGGTCAGCTGTCTCCCCATTCTTGTGCAGTACTGACCGGGCAGCTGGGGACCGGTCAGCTGTCTCCCCATTCTTGTGCAGTACTGACCGGGCAGCTGGGGACCGGTCAGCTGTCTCCCCATTCTTGTGCAGTACTGACCGGGCAGCTGGGGACCTGCCAGCTGTCTCCCCATTCTTGTGCAGTACTGACCGGGCAGCTGGGGACCTGCCAGCTGTCTCCCCATTCTTGCACAGTACTGACCGGGAAGCTGTGGACTGGTCAGCTGTGGACCTGCCAGCTGTCTCCCCATTCTTGTGCAGTACTGACCGGGCAGCTGTGGACCTGCCAGCTGTTGCCCCATTCTTGTGCAGTACTGACCGGTCAGCTGGGGACCTGCCAGCTGTTTCCCATTCTTGTGCAGTACTGACCGGGCAGCTGTGGACCTGCCAGCTGTTTCCCCATTCTTGTGCAGTACTGACCGGGCAGCTGTGGACCTGCCAGCTGTTTCCCCATTCTTGTGCAGTACTGACCGGGCAGCTGTGGAGCTGACTGCATGAGGGCCTGGGGGGTTCCCTGGAAGGTTTTCCATTGGTTTGGTTTGTTTTTTTTGGTTTTTGTTTTTCCAGAGGTCAGGCCCCACACTTCCTACAGCCTTTCTGGGCTTCCATGTCCACTCAGCAGCATGAGAACTCAGGGTCCCATCAAAGCATCTCTGTTTTAGAATACATTGTACTCATATCTGGAGAATGTGGAGGACATAGGAAACACTCAGTATACACACAGTTCTCCAGTAACACTGGGATTCAGGCTGTGCCTCCTAAGGCATGTGGACATATCATAGGAATACGTCTGAATCCAGGGCACAGATTTCAGTTTGCAAGAACGGCCAATAAGGCATCAGCAGGTTCTCTGCCACCAGCAGAACCTCCACTTTATGGGCCTCCTTACAGTCATGTGAGGAAGAGAGCCAGCTAGGGCAGGGGGCTGTCCCTGACGTTCCCGCGCCAATCTTGGGTGAAGGGCTGTCAGTGCTGAGACACAGGCAGCTAGCCAGATACTGTCATTGGGTCCCAGCAGCCTCGACACCATATTCTCTTATTCTCTCTACCACCACCAAGAGTGTGGATTTCCTTCAGAATGCTGCCAGATGGCACTTGCCACACTGGGCAGCAATGTGTAGCACTCTGGTGAAAATAAATTCCCCTTTTTATATGTGCACTACTCTGTCATATGATTCTGATAATAAATTTATTATTCCTGTGTTTGTCAGGAGTTTATTGCATCTACCTTTTTGCGAGTCTGAGCCCACTGTCCATCTTGGGAAACCTTGGACTTCATCTACTTTCTGACATATGATTCCTGCCCAGGCCCTGGTCTGATTCTACCGAGGGAGTGGGCAGTGGTGGTGTGAGGTCTGTGCTGCCGTGAGGAGTGTGCACAGGCTGACCACTTCCAGGAGTGCACAGCTGTGGGGGACAGGTCTCTTCCAGTTGTCATCCTGTGAGACCTCAAGCACCTCAGTCCAGTGTGACTCTTGTCAATAGCATTGGGTGTCCAGGCAACACTATCTTATCCCCAGTGCCCATGTACCCAGGAGAAGGCAGCTCTCAGGCCAGCCAAGTAACAAAGCCAGCTGACCCCAGAATGCTATTCTGGATAGCTGGTGTACAGCACCCTAGGATCACAGCCTTGGCTGCCTCGATAGAGCACTTGGCTTAGGAGACACTGATATCCATGAAGAAGGAAGCTTAGGACTTGGAGAAACAATTTTTATTTTCAGTCTACAGGTAGAAAGACAGTAATATTCTATTATGTGCCTTTGCATAAATGCAGGAATAGTAAAATAGAGAAAATAGTCTCCTCATTTCTGAGAGCAAGTGCTTTTATCTGTTGTGGGATCTGTCTGTTTTGGAATTGCGTGTGGCTGCGAAATAGGGTTGGTGTGACCCGCTGTCGAGAGAGGATGGCCGGGCCCCAGGGCGCCGGCTCAGCAGCACGGAGCGGTGCAGGCGGCGGCTCTGCACTACTTGCAGCCTTTTCTGCCGCTCAGCAAAGTTGTTCTTCAGGCTCTGTTTCAACGCAGGCAGGATGCCACGCTCTGCAGCAGGCATTGGGCTCAGAATTAGGCTAGGGCGGAGAACAAGATAGTGTCTGCCAGCTGCCTCGAGGGTGCCCTGCACCAATGGCTGGGCTGGGAGCAGGACCTGCCTGGCTTTTCCTCTGGACACCCTCTCCTCCTATCCCTTGTGGCACCAAGCTGTGGGGGCACCCACTCCCTGTGCCTGGGGACTCACCACTTCTTACTAAGGCTCTTGGCAGTGACCTTGGGAAACTGCATGGAGTTCTGGTCCCTGAGAAAGGAAGTTAGTTGTGAGGCCCATACCCCCTCTAGGCTAGGGCAGGGCGCTGGGAACAAGGCACTCACTTTGGAGAGCCCAGCCCAGCCTCCTCAGCTGCAGCTTTGGGCCTTTGGTTTCCTTCCAGGAGTGACTTGAGGTGCTGTAGCTGAAAGGCAGGGAGAGGCGTGGTGGGTACAGTGTCCTGTGCCACTGGCATTCAGGGTCATGTGCCTGCCCAGGGCCTCACCTCCTGGGCCTGCAGGAGGTTGGCGTTCCACAGCTGACGGATGACCACCTCACACTGCTGCACTGTGGTAGGCTTGCGCAGGTGCGGGGGCAGGCTCATTAAGGGAGCCATCCCTGTCCCTTGCCGGCCATGGCTGCCCCCCACCAACGCGGCCCCTGAATTAGAGGCCTCTGCATCCTCGTCTCTGAAACATTACAGTGGCCCAGAGGCGACCTGTGGGAGTGGTCTAGCCACCCACCCACCACCTCCCTGGGGCAGCACCCATGCCTGCCAGTGTGGAAGAGGCCTGTTTCCATTGCCCACTAGCCAGAGTACTCTGGAGCCAGCTGTGACCCGGGGCTGTCTCTTCGCCCCCTATGCTGAAGAAGCAGCCAGCTAGCTGCCAGGCAAGCCCATCCAGCTTGTTTCTTGCCCAGAGTAGTTCCTGGAATTGGGACTGCAGAGTAGAGCCTGTCCTGGTTGGACTACTGAGGAAACGGGTCGCCAAAGAGCTTGGTCCTGCTCTGTACTTCTAACCCATGCCTCCCAAAGACAGATTGATCAGACACAGGCCAGTCCAGGAACCTAACTCTGTTCTTGTTTTGGAGTTTTGATTTTGGTTTTTAAAGACTGGTGTGGTGGTACACACTCGGGAGGAAGAGGTAGGTGGCTTGCTGAGGCTAAAAGCCAGCCAGGAGTGCACCCTAAGACCCTGGTCGCCCCTCCAACCCTCCTCCAAGCAAACATAGAAGACCAAGTCACTTTGTCTCTTGATCTCTTCTCTAAGAAAACAGTAATTTAGGGGTTTCCACTGGTCCCCTGTAGGTAAGGTTAGCCAGGGGTCTCGGCAGGACCCCCAGGAGAGAGCAAAGTAGCACCCAGCATAAGGACAGCAGCCTGGAAGCTCCCTGCTCCCTGAACCCCATTTTCATCATAATGGAGTCAGGTCCATCAAGATGGAAACAAGGTAGCCTGCTGGTCCCAGGGTGGAGACCTATTAAGGGTAAGCTTGGGGCCCTTGGGGTGCAGGCCTGGTCCTCAGGTGCAAGCAGGCCTTACTTGGCCTGTCCCTGAGCCCCAGGGACTCTGTCCAGCTTGCTGCTGTGGGACAGGGCAGCACTGCTGAGTGACTGCTCTTCCAGGTCTGTCTTTTGGAGGGCGTCAGACTTCAGCTCTTGTTTCTTGAAGGAGCTGGGCTGGGGCCTGGTCTTGCCTTGAGAGTTGGCTGCAGGGCACACCAACAGGGCTATCACTAATGAGCCACAGGCCCATTCTCTAGGATCAACCAATAGGATGTACCCAAGAAGCCCTGGCCCTGCATCAGTTCCCCCTGCTGTACTGAACGCTCTCAGGAGGGCTACAGAGATAGAGTGTAGAGGGTGAAGCCTGTGCTGGTACCTGCTGCTTGTGCCAGAAAAGCCACAGTGTGGGCTGCTGCTTTCCATCTGGGGTAGAACAAACTGTAGGGGCCTGGCATCTGGCCTGCTGATCAGCTGCGGCTGCGGCTAGTGAAGTTGTGTAGCCTCCCATAGGAGGTGAATGGGAGAAGAGGCTCTGCTTGTTTTGTCCCTGAGATGTCATGGGTAGGGTGTGGGGCCCTTGGTGGAGCACATACCCTCCTCCCGGGAGAAAATAGGGAGAGGACTTGGAAGGTACTTGAGTTCCTTTGTTAATGGCTCGGCTACTCACTCACTACCCTACCTGGGTGGGCCTGCTACATCATCTGGCTGTGCTACACTGACAGCCAGGCCTTGTCTTGCTTGTAGAGCGTCCCCTTTGCAAAAGAGGGTTTTCAACTCTAGGCAACACCTCCCGCTGACTGCCCAGCCTGGGCCCTGGCTCACCGGACGTTATGGAATTGGAGGCGGACTTGCCAGAGTGAAGGCTCCATGTGGAGATGCTGCCTGTGAGGAAGATGCAGGGCTCAGCCCAAGAACCTGCTTTTGCCTGCTACCTGGCCCTCCGTGCCCAAGCAGGGCTGCGTACCACACGGAGTGTGCTAAGAAACACCTCACTCAAGTGTAAGGGATCCGTGGTACAGGGCTGGGGGGCCAGAGGCAGGCACCGCAGCAACCATTCACCTACCCGGGGATGGGCTGCCCAGGCCACTCCTGTTTCAGGAGTTCTGCTCACTGTTCCTACTGTACAGACCCCATGCCTCTGGTGCTGATAGCAAGCAAACTGTGGCTGGGGAAGGTGCCGCCTGTCCAAGTGCCCAGAACTGGTCCCTTCTGGGTTAGCATGCAGGGCTCTGTGCTGCCAGATAGGCATGAGTGATAACCCCCTGCAAGTCCTACCTTTTTTCTGAGGCTTCTCATTCATGATTAGCTTGTAGTGGAGATCTGAAAGCAAGCAAATGCTCCTTATCACACTTAAAATCTACAGCCACTCAGAGCACAAGTGTGGCCTGCTCTTCCCATGGGTCCCATCAGCCATGGGTTCCACCAAGCCTTTACCTCAGGCATCTCAGACCAGAAATGCCTCTAGCTGATCCCTGTCATCCCCAACACCTGCAAGGTGCCCATCCACTAGGCCAGGCAGGGGCAGGGCTGCAGGGCTGCTGAAGTGAGACAGGGTGGCTAGCCTTCCAGGAGCCCCTGGCAATGGTAACATGGGTGACATGGGGCTGGTCAGTCGGACATGGGGTGAGCCTCAAACAAACAGAGTCCTAATGTAATACGATGTTTGTGAGAGAATCATTGGCAGTCCAGGTAAAGCCAGCACCAGAAAGCAGGAGAAACCGAGGCACAGGCATGGAGTGGAAGGAAGCAGAGGAGCCCTAACTGAGATGTAGACACAGTGAAGAGCAGTTATGTCACGGGGTGACCTGAAGTTCTGAGTTGCCTTAGGGGTAGGGAGCATAAAGGGTGTCCTGGCTTTAAGGGATATGGAGCAGCATCCTGGCAATCCCTGCCTAAAATCTGGATGTGCTTAGTTGGTGACCATTTACTGGAATTTGCTGTGCTGTTTAACTTCGGCAACGGTTTTAAATAACGAACTGGACTTCACCCTACCCGGCACAGACTGCACAGGAGGGTCAGCGTTCATCTGGACTGGTGGGTACAGGAGGACTGAGCCTGTCGGCAGGCCCTACCGAAAAGAAGCCTCCCGCGTCCTTCCCCGCACCCGGAGACTGTTCAGAGTTGATGGCCATGACCTTCAGGTTGTAAATGCTGGGCCAGCACCCAGAGGCTCACCTTTGTTCTCCCGCTTCAGGTGCTCGATCTCCTCGTGAAGTTTGACTAGCGTCTCCGAGTGCTGCTGCTGTAGGAACTGCAGGCTCTTTTCCAGATCCAGGATCCGCTTCTGTGCCTCGCTGAGCCCGAACGGAGGCGGCTGCGTCCCCGCGTGCTGCAGGCCGGCGGGAGGGCGCGGGCGTAGGCGGGCCGCACCCCGGGAGCCTGGGGCCGCGGAGCTGAGGGGCCGCGCCCCGGCCGCCAGCCCGGCCCCGCTCATAAAGGCGTCGCAGCCTCTCAGTACTGGCTGCTGGAGCCTGGCACCCGGTCGCCGTGGGAACGGGCGCGCCGGAGAGGGCGGGGCGGGCGGGGCGCGCCGCGGGGCGGGGCCTGTGGCCACGTTCGGCACAAACCCAGGCGCCTGCCTCTTGAACCCGTCGGAATCGTAGTTCTAATTACAGTGTTCTGTGTGCGGGACGTGCGCGTGTGGAGACCAGCTCTCGACGTCGTCGGGTCTCACTCCCCACACTCATAGCTCTTGAGAAGAGGTCTGTCCTTGTGGCTAGCTGGGCTGGCCCGTGAGCCTCAGGAGCTTCCCATTTCTCTGGCTTCCAGCACTAAGATCCTGGGTGTGCGCCTTCCCTCCCCACTTCTCATGTGGGTGCCAGGGACCCGAATATAGGTTCTCCTGCTTGGGCAGAAACCACTATACCTTCTGAGCCTTCACCCTAATCCCGCT
The DNA here is from genome assembly GCA_036184795.1 of Tokudaia tokunoshimensis. Classification (NCBI taxonomy): domain Eukaryota; kingdom Metazoa; phylum Chordata; class Mammalia; order Rodentia; family Muridae; genus Tokudaia; species Tokudaia tokunoshimensis. The sequence goes on along the minus strand of BTHU01000015.1, from coordinate 3,626,607 downwards.
TGTACTTTTGAACCAGGGTCTCACTCTGTAGCGAAAGCTAGCTTGGAATTCATTGTGTAAAACCGGGATTATAGATGTATGCCAAAGCACTGGCTTTTAAAGTGGATCTTAGTCTTTCATTTTAATAGTTAACACTTTTGTATACATGGTAATAGTTTCAAAAACCTTCCAACACTCACCGAATCTTTGTGTATAAATAGAGCTGTCTGAACACACACACACGAGACGAGAACTGGCCCGGGCACTTCTTTAATCCCAGCACTTGGGAGACAGAGGCAGCGGATCTTTCAGGGTTCAGAGGTCAGCCTGATCTACAGAGTTCCTGAACAGTCAGAGCTACATAGAACATGTCTTTCAAGAAAACAAAAGCCCAGGAGGGGTCTTCGAAGGAAGTGCTTGCTTTTGCCTAGAGAACCCAGCCAGCAGGATCTAAAACAAAGTCCTGGCTTGCTGGGTTTTAGTTTTTTCTTTTATGTATACCTGTATGAGTATACACCGCGGGTGTGCATGTGTGGGCATTGAGCCCTGGAGCTGGAGTTCCAGGAAGTTGTGAATAGCTTTAGGTGTGTGCTGGGAACCAAACTCAGGTTCTCTGGAAGAGCAGGAAGCTCTCTTAGCTGCCGGCTCATCTCTTATCCACTTGAAAACTAGGCCATTTCCTTAATTTATTATTCATTCATCTATTCATTCATTCGTTTGAGACATAGTTCAGCTACATAAGCCAGGCTGGCTTCAAACTCAAGAGATCTGCCTCTGCTTCCTTTCTGAATCCTGAGATTAATGCCTGGTTTGGAAATTTAATTTTTTTTGAAAGATTTATTATATGCAAGTACACTGTAGTTGTCTTCAGACACCCCAGAAGAGGGCATCAGATCTCGTTAAGGATGGTTGTGAGCCATAATGTGGTTGCTGGGATTTGAACTCAGGACCTTCGGAAGAGCAGTCATTGCTCTTAACGGCTGAGCCATCTCTCCAGCCCGGAAACTTAATTTCTAAGAGAAGGCTATGCAAAAGTCACCTCCCAATGGGGCAGTGTTTGGAACTTGCCTACCATGTCCATGCCTGAGGTCCATCCTCTGCATAGCAAAAAGCCTGATCTACAGAGTGAGTTCCAGGCCAGTCAGAGCTACATAGTGAAATCCTGTCTTCAAAACGAACACACACACAAATAATAATAAAAAGATCATTTTATTCACACTGATCCTAGAAGCTCATACCTATAATCCTAGCCTAGGGTACAAAGTTTCATCTTATGCTATAGTGAGATCTCATCCTAAAAATAAGCCAAATCGGGGATGGCTTAGCTGAGCATCCTATTTTGGTTTTTGTTGCTGTGAGAAAACACCATGACCAAAAGAAAAGCAAAATGGGCATCAGAGGGTTTATTTTAGCTTCCAGGGTATAGTCTATCATGGACAGACACCCGAAGGAGCTCAAGACAGGAGCCTGAAGCAGAAGCTAAAGAAAGAAAACTGCTTGAGGCTTCCTCCCGCCTCACTTATCAGCCACCTTTCTTATACAGCCCAGACCCGCCTGCCTAGGGACAGTACCACTGAAGTGGGTTACATCAATCAAGAAAAGGTCCCATTCCCAGGTGAACCAAGTTGACAACTGAAAGCTAACTGACAGCAGGTGACACTTACTTCGAAGCCTAACCTAGTTCCATTCCTCAAACCCCCATGATAGGAGAGCTGACTCCTTCAACTTCTGCTCTGACCATACATGGCACACACGCATGCACTGCATTCCCCCATACCCCCCAATAAGTCAATATAAAAAAATTAAACTCCAGGGGGCCTTGGAGGGGTAGATGTGACCAATACGTGTGTGTGTGTGTGTGTGTGTGTGTGTGTGTGTGTGTGTGTGTAACTGTCAAGAGTAAAAGACAAAAAAGATTAAACATTAAAGATTCATCTCATAAATATTGATAGGCCAGGTAAAGCAGTGGCACATGCCTTTGATTCCAGCACTTGGGAAGCAGAAACAGGAGTGTCTCTGAGTTCGAGACCAGCCTGGGCTACACAGACAAACTATCTCTACTCCGCACACAAAAGATAAATATTGATAGGGTTATTGATAAAGGCTAATCATTCAGCTCTGACCAGGGGAATTGGGAACAGTGGGATACTGGGGAGATGCTGGCCTGCAGCTGGCTATCGATCAGCAGCTCCATCTGTCCATGACTCTTAGGATTCTGGAGGCTGAAGAGATGGCTCAGCAGTTGGTAAGAGCACTGTGGACGCCTGGGGTTTGGTCTCCAGCACCCACTGATTCCCTCTTCTGGCCTCCTTCAGCAATGCATACATGTGATGCGCAGACATACACAAGCAACTTTCACTCACATAAAACAAAAATGACATTGTTTAACAAAAAGAAAGTTTCTGAAAGCCGATGTGGTATTTGTTCTGGATGACAGAGCCAGTTCTGAGGTGTTGAGCAGGGAAGTCGGTCCTCAGAGCACCACAGGGCCTGCCCCCACCTCAGGGTTAGTCTGCCTTGGTCTTGTTTCTGCAGAGTTGAATCCAACATGCCCTAGGCAGAAAACAGGACTTTCAGGCTGAAAGAACTGTATCATGAGGTAAGGAGGTGCCCTGTCCAGGAGCTCGCTCCACGGTTCCCAAGTGTCCAGGGACCCAGGCAGGTAAATAGGCTAAAGATTCAGCCCAGACAATCTCCGAAGCAAGAATGGTTTATTCGGATCCAGTTGTGTTTTGAGCTGACTTTTGGTCATGGGTCCTGTGATGTATTCTGAAGTTACATTGAAATACAAAGTCCAGTGATAAGCTTGAAGAAAAACAGTTTTTTCTTTAAAAACAGCTATACACACCCAAAACAAAGGGCTGTTTTAAGAACACCATGGAGATGGTGGTGGTGCTAGCATCACCTACAGGGTGAATTTAAGCCCTTTGGTGTCTTAGCTTTGATGTGAAGGTGTTTGTTTTCATACAGGTGCTGTTACAAATGTAACATTCCCTTAAATTCCTTAGTTTTACAGGCAAAACCAATGCTGCTGTGTTTTGTGTCCACAGAGGCTGGCAGGACCCAGCTCCTCCCTCAAGCTCAGTCTCTTAAAAATGTAGCTTCTCCTCTGGAGTAGATATTGATCTGCTGCCCTGGTAATTTCATGCCCTAGAGAGAAAATACGATAACCCATTCTGCACACCTCAGAGAGACCTACACAGGATCAGCGCCCAGAGAGCCTAGATCTAGTGCCTGCTGTGGGCACACTAGTTCCTTAGCTCTGTACAGCAGAATCTTGAAATGGTCACAAAGTCTTTGAATACTAGCTCAGCTGCTTGTGGGCCCTTGGACTGAAGGTGAGGGGCCATGGCCAGTACTGTCTTACACAGCAGCTCACGAACCTTCTGACACTCACCCTTCCGTGTCAGGCCTGCCTGGATCACTCTCCCTTCCAACTCTATGTTCTTTTGAATAACTCCACCATTGCTGGGAAACCACTCTCAAGAACTCTGAAGATGGTCTACCCCTCTATTCCTGGCTTCTAAGCAACCTGCCACGTCTGCTCAGGAGAGAATGGCCAGCAGCTCAGAGCTGGTGCAGCTTCCCCCGTTCAGTGAGCAGTGTCATAGCTATGGCATAGAGGATGTATCCTAGGACCAGGAGCAAGGAACAGGGCAGGGGCCCAATGCAGAACAGAGAAGCCACAAAGAAGGCCATCAGGAGCAGGAGGAGTGTCCGGTAACTGCCCAAGAAACGGAGGCTGAGCCTGGGGCCCCGTGCAGGACTGGTGACCTGCCTCCGCCCTACAGGGCTCAGCAGATGTCTGTTGCTCAAGGCAGGCTCAGTGAGGTGGTAGCGACAGAAGCTGCCAAGGAAGTCATTCCGGGAGCACAGAGCTGCCATCTGGCCTGCAAACTGGAGAGCAAACAGGGACTCAGCGGTTGGGGATGCAGAGCCCACAGGGCTGTGAAGGGGAAGGGCAGGAGGGCTCTCTGGAAGCTGTGTCTAGGGGCATCCTGCCTGTCCCTGCTGCTCACTTACTCTACGGTTGATGGCAGAGGACAGCCGGAAGAGTACACGGACCAGACTGGTGATTTCATAGCTCCGGATGGGTTGCAGCTCTAAGTCCCCCTGGTACTCAATCTCGAACCTTCGCAGACCATTAATGATCTAGAAACCGAAGCAGTGGGAATAATTCCAAAAATATATTTTTGCAAACAACTTGGGCAAGGAGAGATCATGTGACCATCATATGCCCCTGTGACAGAGATGGCTTACCTGGTAGCGGCCCAAGGGTGTAAGGATGAGTCCTTCTTCCCCCACAATACAATCTGGGAGCTGGTGCTTCCCATTCTCGTCCCGAGCACTCCCCAGGGCAAGCGTGAGCTGGGCCAGCTGGGCTTCGCCGAGCTGGAGAGACAGGCCTCAGCTTTCAATCTCAAAGGGAAGGAAGGGAGAGCTCTTCACCCCCTCTGACTGAGCCCCTCACAGAGGGACCTGAACAGGACATACCCGGAATGTCTGGCGCAGGTACTCCAGGGCCTTCTCTAGGTATTCGTCTGTCTTGCGGACGCTGTCCTGACCCATTTCATCCAGGTCATTGGCTGGGTAGCAGCTATTTGTGTCTGTAGGGCCGAAGCCCAGCCAGGACAGGAAGGAGCTGCCAGCTGGGCTCTCCACACACTGCTCAGAGATAGACTTGGCAGTCTGCTTGGCCTGTGTGATGAGCTGAGCAAGGCGCAAGACCTGCAAGAAAGGCACAGGCACTGCCACCGGGCTCAGGCACCCACCAAAGGAAGTGGTGTCACTGCCATGTGGGCAGGGTGGCCCTGAGAAACCAGCTCCAGAAGGAGTGTCCACTCAGAGGGAAAAGGGACATCTTATAATTAATAGGGTGGACAATCTTATTTATGAGAAAAAAACTAGCAATTATACTTAGAGCATCCACTCAGTACCCAGCCTTCCTCTCTCCTTCTCTGTACTGAAAACCCCTTCCTTGGTTCTGCTGGTACCCACAGCTTCCGGAACCCCACATTAGGTGGACTTTTGGCCACTCACCAGTGTTCGGACTTCAGGACCAAACATTGGGGTGTATTTGCAGTCTTGGCCCTCCAGGCCGTAGACATGACTCTTCACCTTGAAAGAGGTGTCTGTCACAACAGGGGGCCATGGCGACAGGAAGCTGCTGGGGACTGTGAAGTGCCTATGTTGGCGGTGGGGAATGATTAGCTCTGGCTCCAGGAACAGCTGCTCACCTAGAAGGCAAAATGCAAGCTGAGTCTGGCACCTGCTTCCAGGAACTCCTGGTAGGACTCCAGAAATTCTCTCTGGCTTCTGAAGAGACAGGCAACGCTGTACCTCCAGGCTCCAGGCTGGAGGAAAAGGCCTCAGCTTTAAATTTCAAAGGGAAGGAAGGGAGAACTCTTCACCCCCACTGACTGAGCCCCTCACAGAGAGACCTGTACAGGACATACCCGGAATGTCTGGAGCAGATACTCCAGGGCCTCCTACCTGTGTTCTGTCTCAGAAGTACCTGTGTTCTGTCTCAGTGGGTACCTGTGTACTGTCTCGGGGATACCTGTGTACTGTCTCAGGGGTACCTGTGTTCTGTCTCAGTGGGTATCTGTGTACTGTCTCGGGGGTACCTGTGTTCTGTCTCAGTGGGTATCTGTGTACTGTCTCGGGGGTACCTGTGTACTGTCTCGGGGGTACCTGTGTATTGTCTCGGGGGTACCTGTGTTCTGTCTCAGTGGGTATCTGTGTACTGTCTCGGGGGTACCTGTGTACTGTCTCGGGGGTACCTGTGTACTGTCTCAGGGGTACCTGTGTACTGTCTCGGGGGTACCCGTGTTCTGTCTCAGTGGGTATCTGTGTACTGTCTCGGGGGTACCTGTGTACTGTCTCGGGGGTACCTGTGTTCTGTCTCAGTGGGTATCTGTGTACTGTCTCGGGGATACCTGTGTACTGTCTCGGGGGTACCTGTGTACTGTCTCAGGGGTACCTGTGTACTGTCTCGGGGGCACCCGTGTTCTGTCTCGGGGGTACCCATGTTCTGTCTCGGAGGGGGGTACCCGTGTTCTGTCTCGGAAGTGGGTTCCCGTGTACTGTCTCGGAGGTGGGTACCCGTGTACTGTCTCAGAGGTGGGTACCCGTGTTCTGTCTCGGAGGTGGGTACCCGTGTTCGGTCTCAGAGGTGGGTACCCGTGTTCGGTCTCGGAGGTGGGTACCCGTGTTCTGTCTCGGAGGTGGGTACCCATGTTCTGTCTCGGGGGTACCCGTGTACTGTCTCAGAGGTGGGTACCCGTGTACTATCTCAGAGGTGGGTACCTTGAGTGCCCAGCTGTAATGCTTATGAGCCTCAGCAGCAGCAACAGCAGCCAACAGTAGACATTGTGTTGGCAGAGGGACAGCAGCCAATGCCTGCCACTGCCACCAGTCAATAGGGGAAAACAGTATTTCTGAGAGAGCTACAGCTTAGAGCTCTGATGCCCATGTTTTTGAGCTCAGTATAGCCATTGCCTGGCTGCCAGCACTAGGAAGGGGACATTAGCCAAACTAAGCACTTTTAGTACACTTTTGATGTACAAAGTCCCCAAGTCATAAAGACCATCTTTGAGGCATGCAGCATCCCCGGTTCCTCAGCAGCCAAGGTACGAGCTCACCCAGTGCAGCCTGCCCAGGCCTGAAGACTCACCCTTCTGGATCATCTCAGTCAGGTTGGGCTGGGCAAAAACCTTAGCCACTCGGAAGACCATGAGTGCGTTCTTGGGGCTGACGAGGTCTGTGCGTAGGGCACGGTTCAGGAAGCTTACAAACAGCTTGGTGTACATCAGCAGGTTTTCCTGGATAAAGGGTGCCCTGGAGACAGGTAGCAAGATGGGGGCCAGCTGGAGTGATACCATGGTGTAGACCTCTTGTTGGAGACAGGACCACACTACTCCTTACTCCCAAAGCCTACCCTTCCTGATGCCCCCAGCTTCTGCCATACAAGGGAGTCACAGACATTAGGTAGGAAACACCTCAGTCCTCTGGTATGTTTGAGCTACCCTCAAACACAGGACCCTTCTCAAGAGGACAGTGGACACCTCGGCAAGGCCTGCTAGAACGCGATGGGAAGGGCAAGTCTAGGACCCCAGTACCACTGGAGTATACGATAATGGGGACACAGCAGTTACTCTGTGCTGGTAGGGTAAAATGGGAGCTCTAGGGTGACCATGGAGCCAGGCTAGGCCAAACAAGAAGATAGGGTTCCAGGGTCACTGTGTACTCAAGACCCAAAGCACAGTATGCCTAGCTTAGCACCTGTCCCTCAGGCAGCTTCTGCTTCAGAGGGCAATGGCATCACTGGGACAGGCGGGCTGGGAACACTCACCACTTCTCCGACACACACCGTGGCTGGGAATCGCTGCCCTGAGCCTGTTTCTCGGGGGCATACCTCCATGGCTGCAGGTAACTCAGCCACATCTCCAAGACCTATGAGGAACATATGTGTCCTGAAGGCCTGTGCTTGTAGGCGGTGCACTCGACTTTCAGGTACACCTACTGGTGATCTGGACCTCTCTAGATCTGTGCCCTAGTTGAAGAGTTGGTGCAATGCTGGGGCTCTGGACTCTTTCCCTGACTTCAGTGTAGATGCCATTGAATGAGCCAGTCTTCCTGCATCTTCCCAAGAATATCCTATAGGAACTTAAGTACCTCACGCCAGCCCCGTAGGGTTGAGTATGGCCAACAGAAGGACAAGACAAAGCAAGGCTTCATCTCTAAGGCCTGTGGTAATAGTCATCCTGTCCTGTCAGCCCATAGGCTGCCAACATCAGGTCATAGAGGTCAATAGTGAGGGAGAGGGCAAGGGCAGGTGTTTGTACTCACAGCTCGGAAGGATGCATCCAGAGGCCAGTGGCCAAAACAGTGCTGCAGGAAGACATACAGCTTCTGCTGAACAAACCGAGGCACTGCAGCCCTGTGGGGAGAGGAGTCATGAGCTATCACTTGCCCAGAAGTGTGTGCCTGCCCATAAGGCCTAGCCCTGGCTAGTGAGTCTGTCCTGGCAGTAGAACACTGAGCACACTCCCCTGAGGTAAGATCTGTTTCTAGCCTGATTCTCCAGAAGAAACCAAGGTCAAAAACACAATGTCTAAGCTGCCTTTGAAGTCAGTGGCACCAGCCCTCCTCCTGACTAAGGTAAGGGATAAGATCGAACAGATAGAACAGCAATGCTATAGTCTCTATTCAGCTGGCTTTTCCCAAGGCACAGGGCGCATCTAGAGCAGTGGCTCTCAACTTGTGGGTGGAGACCCACAGGAATTGCATAGCAGATACTTATATTACAGTTCACAACAGTAGCAAAATTACAGTTATGAGATAGTGACAAAATAATGATATGGTTGGGGGTCATCACAACATGAGGAACTGTATTAAATGGTCACACCCAGCATGAAGAAGGGTGAGACCCACTGATCTAAGAGGGAAGGTTTTTTTCAAGATAGGGTTTCTCTTGTGTAGCCCTGGCTGTCCTGGAACTCACTCTGTAGATCAGGCTGGCCTTGAACTCAGAAATTCGCCTGCCTCTGCCTCCCAAGTGCTGGGATTACAGGTGTACGCCACCATCACCCAGCAGAGGGAAGGTTTTCAAAGCAGAAGAAGCCAAAAAGCAAACAGGCCAACAGGGGTCAGACAGAGTGGGCATAAGGGAAGCAAGGCCCAGAAGCCCCACCCATCCTACACCCACCGTTTGAATTCCTCCAGGGGACTGGTGGCATGGGAGTGCGCCGAGGGTGAAGCCTGATCTGGCTTCAGGCTGTTGGCAAAGGCATGCAGGTGCTTCAGCAGCAGACGTACCACCAGCACATGCTCCTCTGTAGGCGTGAAGGACTCCTAGGAAGGAGGGAGGGGTCAAGGCCAGAATCGAGCTACAGTGCCTTCTGCTCATCTCTAGTGGTTTTGGAGCCCCATAAGAGATGAGCAGCAGGCCAGGCTTGTCACCTCATGCTGCCAGATCTGAACTGACACCAGCTCCCACATGGGAACACGTGGCCTTGTGCCTGCCCTGGATGGGCTGGTGAGAGCAAACAAGTCAGCAAAAAGCAATTTATACCCCACCTTCGCAACACATGGCCATGCACCAGCAGACACTGCAACCTACGCTGGGCCTCAGGGCTCTGCCTCCTGCTGAGCTAGAGGGTGAGAACAGAGTAGGCTCCTAGCCCACCTAAATTTTGGATCCAAGGTTGTCTGCCTGCTTCCCAACACGTGCAAAAAAGCTCACCAGGACTCACCTTGCTCAAGCAGGAGTGTTTTTCTCCCCAGTTCCTTCTCCAGCCACAATCCCAGCCCCTCCCAGCTTCCTGTACTAGTCACAGCCAGATGAGGACTCCACCCTGGAGGAAGCCAGGGAGTTACTGTCACCAGTAACCAGTAGCCAGTAGACCTAAAGTCCCCAGGACAAGAGCGGTCTCAAACTTGTGAGGTGAATTGTATACATAAACACAAGATCTCTGAACCAAAGGGAGCCTTTTATGGGCTCTTGGGCTCTGGTTGTTGCGCATGCATTTAGGTGGTGCTTGGAATGTCTTGTGGGGCAGGAAGTAGTGATGCCACCTGGAGGCAGGAGTGAGTCCAGTCAGGCACATCCCCATCCCCTGCATCTGTTGGATCTTGATGACTTGTGGGGCTAAGGCCTGTAAAGGCCCTAGTCCATGAGTCCACAGGACTCTGTCTACTCAGGCCTCCCTGTCATAACAGTTGTGCATGGTGGCACATGTCTGCAATCCCAGCACTTAGGAGGCAGAGACAGGGGGACTGCCCTAAGTTCTAGGTCATCATGGCCTATATATAGCAGGTCAGCCAAGGCTATATAATAAAACTCTCTCAATAAGAAAGAAAGGGGGAGAAAAGGCCCTATGGTCCAGGTGGCACCACACTAGCTAGCTAAACCTAAGGAGGGGCTCTTCTCCTTATTGGAACTTTAAACTTTAAAGGGAATTTTTGCTGCTTCTAAGGAGAACAGACGAAACACAGAAACAAAACCTACCCCTTCTGAACAGGAGAGCTAACCCAGTCCCACAGTGCAGTAGGAAGAGGTCGGGCCTGATGATCTTGAAGATCAAAAGATTCTGATCAGGGATGCCTCAGGAGGGATCAGTCCATCACATGACCAGTAGGTTAATGGGTCATCTCCTGAGTGAGTGCCATAAAGCCAGTCTGGCCTCTGGGGACTGAACCCCAGCCTTGAGGAAGGTCTGCAAGATCTGGGGCACTGAGCTACACCCCCAGCCTGAGCTTTTTGAGTCAGCTGCACTGTGTGGCTCAGACTGGCCTCAAATGGCGATCTGCCTACAGCTTCCTCACTAGTGCAGATCTACTTTGGTCTCAGTAACACTACTGTCTCCTACCATGACATCAGCCAGCAATAATGCCATCATCAGATGCAACCCCCCTCCCCCACTCTGGACCAGCATTGAGCAAAACAAAACAAAACAAAAGCAAACCACTTTTGTCTTCCTAACTGACTAGTCTGTGACATTTAATAGAAAATGGATTAGAACATACAATAATCACACAGACCATCAATACTAAAGACCATCAGGCCAGGCTAGCCAACTCATACTCTCCTCTCGGCATACAGCATCTCTCCTGAGCAGTGCTATCAGCCCAGTCTCTCAGTTTAGAAAGCAAGTGGCACCTTTGAGGGAGCCCCGTTCCCCCAGCAGCAAGCACTGCTTCATCTTACCCAGCTTTGTATGGACGTTCTAGATGGCCAGCCCTGCCCACCCTTCCTGATCAGATAAATAATACCCTATCAATCTCCTCCCCTCTCCTAGTGTGTTGAATGGGGAACTCACGTGCTTTTGGTGTCCCTAGTGCCATCTGCACTTTGTAATGACATAGAATGTGCTCCCAAACCCTACAGCATTTCCCGCTATACCCAACCTCCCAGGTCATCTTCCCAGCTCTCCTATGGAGTCTTCCCAGGAAGCTGGCCACTGATGAGCCCTCCCACAGGATTTCCGCACTGTCTGCTGTTTATGAGTGGGAACCCCACTGTGAGAAGCATTTATCATGGATCCCATGCCAGCAACACTCAGTGGGCAAGCACTGTTTCCTCATTTTTGTTCAAATTCAGTGTCAGCTGTTATAGGTTGTTCCCCAGGGTAAATTGGACACAGCCCTGTTTGGGAGCACATCTCCCCATTCTCTCGGGTTCTCACAAAACTCCATTCCCCCAAATACCTGAGGTCTGAACAACATTTTACTGACCTCAAATCTGTTCACACACTTGTCATTTCTGCCTAAGCAGGTAGCAATCTCCACAAGGCCACCACTCGCTCTCATTGCCTCTGAAGAAGCCTGTAAGTAGCTGGGCTCACCAGAAGGACTGGCAGCCCTAAGGGCTTTAGGAGAATCTTTTATCTTGTGATATAGCTGCACCCTTCAGGCTGGGTAACAACTCTGAACAGGGTAGCAGCCATGTCATACATTAGTCCTCTGAATAGTGAGGGTAGGTCAGACCATTGCAAAGCTCTCCCACAAAACCGGAGAAGCTCAGACAGCTTTGCAGGCTAGGGCTTTAGGAGGAAGATTCCATAATCTATGCCCTGCCAGGCTGTATGCCTTAACATAGATACATGACCATGCACCAAAGCCAGGCCAGCCTGAAAACCTGAAGGGCAAGTCAATCTGAAGGCCCAATCAGGCCTGCCTTTAACACATGGGCTTCATTTTGCTCAGGACTTGCCTCTTAAGGACCATAGCAGATTTCTGGGAGACCCTTACTCAGGCACCGTACCAACACACACTCTGCGCCCACCTTGGGGCAGGGGGGGAAGGGAAGGAAAGGCCAGTACTTGGTAGGCGTGGAGGGCCTGGAGGCTGGGTTGGGCAGGGCTGTGGAGGGCGCTGGAGACAGTGAGTCGGTAGTGTAGAACCTCCAACTGAGAGACAACAAACAGAGAAAGCCAAGAGGCAGATCGGAGGACATACAGGGTGGGGAAGGAAAGGGGAAGGAGGTGGGGGTGGGGGTGGGGAGAGACAAAACACAAGAAGCCCAGGAGAAAGAACAAAGGAGAAAAAAAACAAAAAACAAGAACAAAAGTTCATCAGTGGCAATACCCAACAAATTCTGCCCAGCAGCCCTGGGTCCCATGGTAAGCCCCAGCTGAGACAGAGGGACCCTGAAGATCACCTCCACAGCTGCTCAGCCCTTATAAGATCACCAGGAGGTCCTAGGCTACTGGGGCTGAAGGCCTCAGCCACTCTGAAGTCTGCCCAGTTCTGTTTTCCCAGAAGTATAACACTGTCCCTAAGATGATGATATGTGGTTATATATATACACATATATGACAGTGTCACACATAATGGCCTAAAGCCCAGGATTTCATTGTCACTGGAACATGCTGCTGCCACCAAGGCCTAGGAAGTCTTGAGGCTCAGAAACAAAAGCAAAATCCTGAGCAAAGCAGATTCTGCAGAAGAGGATAATGTTCAGCTGTCCCTCAGTATCTGAATTTAAACTATTTTAGAGAGGCATCTGTCCCGAGTGTGTGGATGAGGTGTTATAAGTAATCTTGAAATTTATTTTGTTTTGAGACAGGATCTCACATGGCAGTCTATGTGGACCTGAACTTTTAATTCTTCTGCCTCAGCCTCTGGAGTGCTGAGGTTATAGGTCGTGTGGGGAAACCTTAAAGCAGGACAGTTTAGTGATGTGCAAGGGCATCTTATGCACGAAGATCTGGCAACACTGGGAGCAGGCCCTGAGGCCATCCCTCAGGTAGAGTGAGGAGTACTGAGGGACTGCCGTGGGCTGATCTGACAAATTCATGGGAAATATAGCTCAGTGATAGAGAGATTGCCTAGCATGTGTGAGGTTCTAGGTTGAACTCCTTGTACCAGGAAAGGGGGAAGAGGGAATATATTGACCAAATCAGAGAGTAAATATATGAAAGGATCAACTTCATACATCTAAAATCATACATATCCTTCCTTTAGGGGCTCTCTCAGACCTAAGGAGATGGGCCCAGGCCCAGACTTTGTCTACCAGGCTGTTCTGTCCCTACACTGGAAACTGCTAAAGGTGCTTACTAGTTCCAACTGGGAAGACAGTCTTTTCTACTTCTTATCTCTCAGCACACAGGGCTCCCAAGGGAAGGGATCCTCAAGAATCTGCAGAGTCCCGTCCTCCTAGAGGCGGGGGCAGCCCAGGGCAGCAGAGCCAGCAAGCCTCCCAGCTCCACTCAAGCACCCGCTAGCCTACCTCCCTGCAGCCCCGCTCACTGCCTGCTAAAGTTCCTTCATCAAAGCACAGCCCAACGCCAGTGCACAAAGGCCATGCCCTACCAGCATGCCCATCAACTGCAACAGGAGAGGAAAGAACAGTCCTGCTAGACACTGATCCTCCAGTGAGGGGAGCTGAGGCCCTTCCCCACAGGTTCCTTTGTGCCAGACCCCAGGCTCAGCTGCAGTGCTGAGAGGAATCAGGCTCCCTTCACGAAGAAACACAAGGCAGGTCTCAGCCTCCTGCAGGCAACACCCAGCACTGCTCCCAGTCCTGCCAGTGAACATTGTGCTCTGCACAGTCTGACTAGAGTGCAATCTCAGGTGTCCAATATTCTGCATGTAGCAGTCAGGGCTTGGTGGGTACTGGGAAGGCTATCTGGAAGGCACAGTGCAGATCCCAGTAAGAGGAGCTGTGGGAGAGGGCAACTTCTGCAGCCATCTTTCCTGGTTTCCAGTCATTGGAAACCTTTGGGCTTTATGTTGTGTGTCAGCAGAAGGCAGAAAAGTACAGTCTGACCAGGGAGCAGCAACTTTCCCAGCACATCTCACCCACCCAAGGTCTGGCCAAGAGGAAGCAGTTGTAGGGACAAGAGGAAGTACCTCCTTCCCAACACAGAGACAGTCCTCTGACCACAGGAGCGGGATCGTCAGAGGAGACCATCCGAAGGGCCTTTCTGGTTGACTCTTGAAAGCATGTGTGGCTCCCACTCACTGGAGAGACAGCAGGCACAAGGAGGAAGACACTGCATAGCAAGCTCGCCTCAGCAAGGCCAGGCCATGTGGACAAGGCTGAGTCAGCTCGGGGCCCTGGGAACCTGGGGAAGCCCAGGCCCAGCCTTCTACGAGCCACCCAGAGCATGAGTAACTGGCTGGAAGCAGGAAGGGTGTCACAGGCTCTCGGTGGTGTACAGGCCCCAGAAAAGTCTTCAGCCTTTCCCTGTCCTCCTTCTCCATTGTGATACCATGACTGGAGGTTTGGGGAGCTCTGCATTTTGAGAATAGTAGGAGAGAATCTCCATCTTCAACACTGCAGAAGATTGGAGTCACAGTGGCTACAGGAACTCTGTGGTAGCAGAACCCAGGGTGCACTACTGAGTCACAAGACTCAATGTGGATACCATCATCCACCCACTCCACTTTAAAGCAAGTGTTAGCAGTGACAAGATTAGCCTGCATAGAGTAAGGAGATGCAAGTGGCAGTGTCTGTTGACACTGCCTATGTATGGCTCTGTGACTCTCAATACCCACCAAGCCGGTCACTAACTGAACAGGATGGTTTTACTCTAACCAGCCCAGCAGAGTACTTTCCCAAGGGACACTACCACAGGAAGATTCCAGGGACTCTGCCACCTCCACATCTCTGCAAATGAGTGTGCTGCCCAGGGAGGAAGGCAAGGGAAAGGCTGAAGACCAAGAGAGGAGGAGGAAGCAGATGAGGCCACATGCAGGAGGGTCCCAGAGCCCGCACACCACAAATGGCCACAATTCAGAGCAGCAAGCAGGCTAAAGAGGTCAACACAGCATGAAGGGGCTTGCTCATGGCCACCTGAAAGTATCAGGGTACTACTGATGACAGTGGAGAAATTAGACGTGAATCCCAAAGAGAGCCACAAGAACATCAGACCTGAGCCCTTCCCCAGTGGTGGGAAGGGGCTGGGTAGTTGCACAGGGAGTTCCTCAGAAAGGACAGGGTCACCTCTTCTGTACATTATCTGAGTGAAGGCGGACAGTGAGCTTCTGCTTCCCCCCATCCAATCTGAGTCAAGTAACTCATGCTGAGGACAAGACAGAGCAGACTAGCCAGGGCTCAAGACAGAAGAAGGGATAATGAGCAGAGACATACCTTGGCATGAGGTGACTGCATTTTTTGGTACATCTCCAGGGAGTAATGATGAAGCCACATTTCCACAAAAACCTGCAAAAGGACAGTAACTGATCAAACTGTCACCAGGGCACTGCACCATGTAATGGTGAGGAAGTCTTTCCACCAAATGGTGCTGGAAACAGGCTGCGCACACGCTCTTGCACTGTAATAAAGACTGTCTTTGCATTATTCAAATGCTGATTTTTGTAGCAGCAGAGAGCTAAGTATAGGCCACTTTGGTATTGTTATTTCTATGAAGCATCACCTGTCTCGGTGTATTGTAAATATCATCTCCATCACCTTCTGATAGGTTTAATAAAGAGTTGAATAGCCTATGGCAAAATAAGAGAGCATAAGTGGAACTTCCCAGCAGAGACAGGAACTGTGAGAGTCAGACACTGAGGAGAGGCACTGAATCATGTGGTGGAGCACGGCTAGGTAGTCAGGTTTACTTAGATCAACTAGTTGAGAGTCTGCCAAGCTAACGCCAAGCTTTCATAATTATTAAAAGGTTCCCTTGTCTTTCCTTGGGTGACAATAGTGTACAGCTGGGGACAGAATCCCAGCCTATCCAGTTTTCTCTGTCAAGAGCAACACTGGCTACCACACCAGCAGCAAAACGCAGCACTGGAATCAGCTGATTCTCTCCAGATACCAGGACAAAGAAGAGGGCAGGGCCACTCAGTGAGTCCCCAAGGGACGCTGTCCTACCCATTGCATCTCCTGTTCAATGCTCACTGCTGACCAAAGTAGAGGTTCTGAGGGCCCACATCATGCAGCATCACACAAGCACTTTTGCAGCAGGACCTAATATCCAGCAGACGGTAATCACTGGAAACCAACTCTAGCAACACAGAGTCAGAGGGGACCAGGTAGGGTACACGGAACATGTGCATGGACGGAACTGTTGAAAACCAGAAGAGTGGTGAATGAATAGATCCAGTGAGAACAATACTGTGGACCAGAGAAGCAGAACAGAAAATATTGTTTATGACATTTAGCTTGCAAAGAGTACATCAGTTTCTCCTCATCTGCTTTCTAAATGCCATAGCAAGAAAATGCCATTTAGACCCAGCCGCTGGCTGACTAGGTACCTTTGGGATTCTGCCTCTCAGAGTAGGAGGTAGCTAAGCAGTCTGTTTTGAAACAGAAGCAGAGACTGGGCTTTCTTACCTGGAGGAGAGTTTCTGACCGCCAGATCTCATGGGACGCAGGGTCTGCATTCACAGATGTCTGATGAGAGATGTGTCGCTTCAAGAGGCTAGTGTGGAGGCCATAGGAGGCAAAGGGCATGGCTGGTGTTCTGACAGGATATACAGAGACAATAGTAAATTAGATTCTCTGCTGACACCGAAATCAATGATACCAATAGTCAATACAACACACTGAATCACAGTGACACAAGGTCTGTGCTGAACATTTGCCATCCTTGTTATAGACTGTCCACTTAGCAACTGTGAGGGATGCAATGAGGTCACAGCTTACAACACGCTCTCTCAGTAACTGAGAACAGAAGACGCTAACATAAATGACGATTTGACATTCTTCCCCACCAAGCCCTCGAGTCAGGTACAAAGCATAGATCTGAATTTACATCAGGAAAACCTGGCCACTATCAGCACCAATGCAGTCAGGGACAGCAAAGACCCGAAAGGACACTGGAAAGAGCTTGGAGTTACTACTGTGGTGATCGATCCTCTCCTACTTAGCCCAAGCTGGGCCTAGGCATGAGCAGATAGCCAAGGAAAGAGAGCCTGCACCCACCCTGCCAAACAGGCTTAGGGATCCCTGCCACAGTCAAGTATAGGGAGAATAAGGACCAAAGGACTACAGAGATGACCTCTGTCCTTGTTGGGTTTTCGTCAACTTGACATGAACTATAGTTACCTGGGAAGAGGAACCTCGAGTTTTTTCACTTCCCCCAATCACTGCCTATAGCAAGTCTGTCATGCACTTTCTTGTTCAATAGTTGATACAGGAGAGCCCAGGCAATTGGGAAGGGGCGTGGCACCTCTGAGTTACATTAGGAAGCAGTCTGAATAAGCCATGAGGAACAAGGCAGTAAGAAGCGTTCCTCCATGGCCTGTGCTTTAGCTGCTGCCTTGACTTCCCTCAGTGCTGGAGATGAAATAAGACATTTCTCCCCACACGGCTCTGCTTATGATCTTTCCCACGGCAGTGGGAACCTAAGACAACTGCTCACAGTGTGCAGTCAGCAGACACAGGGGGGGTAGCTGGCGAACACAACAGACTCTAAGAGTTAATGACGGCCGGGTAGCATGCCATCTTCCCACAGTGGACAGATGCACTGAGCTCAGTCAAGACGTATGATGGCCTCTAGGGACCATGCTGGGATACCAAATGGTTACCTCAGTACTCCGGAAGTGGAAGCAAGAGAACCAAGAATTTCAAGTTGGCCTAAGCTACACAGAATGAGTGACAGGAAAAAAACAAAACACCAACCATATATGTTTTACAAAAGAGCAGACAGGAGATGAGAGTCATAGCTGTGTCAGCAATTTAGAAATCTGGGTTAAAAGACTTATGAAAGTTCTATCTGGCAACTTTTCTCTAAGTGTGACATTACTTCAAAAGAAAGCCAAAACAAGCCAACACACTAGATCCTTGCAAATCAGTTAGCACCTGAATTCTGCCTTGGAGTAGATAGGAATTTACTGGACCTTGAAACCCTCCTCCCCAACTACAATATTACCAGAGTATCCAGGTTAGGTCACCAGCCATGGGCCACGACCAACTCAAAAGCCTCACTTCCCAGGTCTCTCTCCATATTTTGAGGACATTTCCCCACATAGTGAGTTTTAGATAAAGGCATGGCCTGGTATGCACATAATAGTAGACATGGGCTGGACCAAAACCCTGCCTATGGCCTCCTAGAGCAGGTAGTGGGCCAGGGAAGTCAGGGAGGGAGCAGAGGAGCTTCAACAACTCCTATTGGGGCAGAAGGGTACCTAAGGAGAATGGACCTTGAGGCTCTGGGATAAAGACTCACCAAAAGCTTAGAACAAACAGCCAGAGAAGCCCTGAGCCACTCTCAAGCTGCAGGGGTACCACACGTCCAACTGTGCAATGAACAAGACAAAAGGCTTGTGTCACACGGCACAAATGGCTTTTCAGCCCAGGCTCTCCCACTGATTTCTACAATTGTCCCTCCCACTCCACTCAACTCATTGTTTTGGTAGGACTCAGATTCCATCTGCAGTAAGGGCCACTGGCTGTGTCAATGAGGCCAAAGACAAGTTTTACCCATTCCTGTCTTTGCCATGGCAAAGGAAGTTGAGAATTGAACCCCAAAAAGTTAGGAACCCTGAACATGGATGCCAATACTTAACTGGGCATTGCTTGGGCAATGCCTTTGATGAGGCCACTCCCCATAGAAGAACCAGGTCAAGGCAGCCTTACCTGGGAGCTGGTGAGGGGCTGGAGCCTCCTGGACTGGAGCAGAGTGGTGGAGGCACGCTGCCTTCAGTGGGTAGGAACCATGATAGGTACCTATCCACCAGGATGAAATAGGCACAGTCTGAAGTACGAACATGGAGGGACATAGGCATTGGCTAGAAAACAAAAACTGTTATTAGTGCTCCAATCAGTGGCATCACAGGCCCTGGCCCTTCACTATGGGATCTGTACAACAAGCCATACTCAGAGTTATTCCTTCTGTACCTTTTGAGAGATGAGGCTCAAAGCAAAGTAGAACATATAGTATTCGAATGGATCTGATCAAAGTGTCAAGGGGCAAATGCAGAGGTAGTGGGTCGCCTTCCACAGTATGCTGGCCCCTCACAACCTCCCACACCTTGAATCATCAAAGGATACTGAGAGCCAGGTTTAAGCCAAGGCCTCCGGTCGGGGGAAGCTGGACCTTGTTGTGGTACAGAGGACTGTCAGGGAGGACATTCTCTTGAATGGATGCCTTCACAGGGCCCTGCAAAGAGAGACAGTCAACAGCACAGTGACCTTCAGCTGTTCTAGCACTATGCGGGAGGCTGCTGAGGCAGACACCAGCACATAGATCCTGCTTTATGGAAACAGTGCCCATCCTCTGTGTAGAGAGCGGTTTAGAATCTTTCCTCTAGTCATAAAGCTTCACACACACAAGGGTAAGAACTGGGTGTTTTGAGTCTGTCTCCTCCTGAGCATCACACTTCAACTTGCCCTGAAGGCCTGGGGCCTCAGGAAAGCAAAGCACTGCAGTCACTCAGGCTTCCTGTTACTCAGACCACAGAGCAACAGTCTCCACCCGCATTATGATGAGCTTTTTAAAACAGTACTCTCTGCCTACCCACTCACAGCACAACTTCCCATCTGGGCCCTCTGCCCCTTAGTGCTACTCACCACCAGTGCTTACTTACAGGAAGACAGGAGACAGGAAAGTCAAAGTTATAGTCTTCAGCTTGAAGCTTATAAACCAACTTCATCATTGGGCCACTGAACATAAAATTTAAAAGGGGGAGGAGTGTGTCAACATGAGTAAGTACTTAGCCCTTCTCAAGAGACAAACCTACATACCTTGGGTCTAGAAATTCCATTGCTATGCTGTACTCCACAGGGTTCACACGTCCCTGTAGGCATCGGAGATTCCAACCAACAAGGACACCATCCAGGCTGCCAAAGATGCTTTCCACCAGCCATGGGAAGATGGCATGCAATTCCTGAAACAGTGCACAGTGAGGCAGCTGGAATGCTCACTGAGGACAACTGCCAATCCCTGACTGTGCTCCAGTTTCACCAGACACTGCCCATTGGACGTCACTCTGATACAGACCCACAGAAGCTCTGTTCCAATGGTGAAGAATAACTGAATTCTCCCACTAGCACATAACACACCAACCTTATATTGGTACTACATCGCCCTTTGACTACATTTTTTTTTTGACTAAAATATTTTTAAAGAAGTACTTATTTTTATTATTTCAAAAATTACATGTATATGCATGAGTGTGTGCACATGAATGCAGGCATCTGTGGAGGTCAGAGCAGACGTCAGCTCTGGAGCTGGAGTTCCGTGGCTGTGAGCTACCTGGCATGGGTGCTGGGAACTAAGTACTCTGGAAGAATAGCCACTGATCTTAAGCACTGAGCCGTCTTTAATCTCCCTCACTCCCTCCACCAATGTTTTTGTTTTTGTTTTGTTTTGCTTTGCTTTTTTGAGACAAGAGTCTTCCTATGTAATGGGATGGTCTTCAACTCACAGAAATCCTCCTGCCTTAGCCTCCCAATTGCTGAGACTACTGTTTAATACTGTTTTACTGTATAATGCTATACTCAGCCAAGTATAGCATCTAAGACTGGTGATGTAATTCAGTGACAGAGCACTTACACACCACGTACAAGCCCAGCATTCCGTCCCCATATCACAAAATACTAACAACCACAAACAAATAAACTTACAGTGGGGTAGAGAAATAGCTTAGTCAGTGAGCATTGGACAAACATGATCAGAAACTCAGCACCCATACAAAAATAGAGGTGTTATAATCCCAGTGCTGAGAAGGCAGAGACAGGAGAACCCCTGGGGTTTGCTGGCCACCCAGTCTGGCCCAGCAAGGCCCAGGTCCAGTGAGACCTCAAAAAAAAAAAAAAAGGTGGACAGCTGCTAAGCAACAAACCTTTAGCATGGCGTACACACTCACCCACACTCACCCACACACGCATACGTATACCTTCACACACGCATATATACACAAATACATGTGTACCTTGACACACACAAAAACCACTCCCCAAAACCCTTCTGATCTTAAGAGAGATTTATTAAAAAGGAGAGCTATCTTTTAAAATCAAATCACTGAAACATAACAGCATATTAACTCATTGTCCAGGCCAATTTCTTGGGCTCAACAATTCTTTTTTTTTTTTTTTTGGTTTTTCGAGACAGGGTTTCTCTGTGTAGCCCTGGCTGTCCTGGAACTCGCTCTGTAGACCAGGCTGGCCTCGAACTCAGAAATCCGCCTGTCTCTGCCTCCCAAGTGCTAGGATTAAAGGCATGTGCCACCTCCGCCCGGCTAGGGCTCAACAATTCTAAATGTACATTAAATACACATTCTCAAAGTATTCATATCAGAGGTTCTCAATCTTATTGGCATGGATACTTTGTTGTTGCTGTTTTGAGATAAGGTCTCACACAACCTTGTAGTATGCTTGCTATGTATCCTGGCCTTGAACTCCTGATCTTCCTGCCTTTCAAGTGTGGGACTACAGTGTACATTACTATGGCAGACTTTCAGTTGGATTCCTTTGTGTTGCAAGTTGTCACGTGTATTGTAGGATGTTTCTAGCGTCTCTGGCTTCTACCTACTACAGATAAGAATTATAGGTGATTTGGAAAGGGAGCTGCTGGCAAAGCTGTACCTTGGCTGGAAAATCCTCAATGACTTTCACCAAATCTTGGCAACGCTGTGCAAAGGGCTTATTTACAGAGTCAGCTTTCAGGCTAGCCTAGGAGGCAATGTGAAAGAGTCATGAAGAGACTTGCTATGCAGCTGCAAATAGTCTGTGTCTAATCAAAACAGAAACATAAGCAACAGAAATACATAACATGGTGCATGGTTTCAGCATTTCATGCATATGCCAGAGGCCCACAGGAAGCTTCTAGAAGAGAGAAGCTATAATTCTATCACTTTTAGACCAGAAATTCCCAGGTGCTCTCCTTTAACCAAACTGTTACCTCAAAGTGCTGCATTATCAAAAGGAAACTGGCTCCCACTGACCCACAAATAGGGGTCAGACTAGAATCCCTGCAGTATGGGATCCCTGTTGAATGGGAAAACCTTATTCAGTCTGCAAGTGTGTTGAGTTCATACCCAGAAGGTGCAAACTTCCCACCTCCTTAACAATCCAGGATTGCATCACTGTGGTCATAGCAACTTACTGGAATCACCACCTTAAAAAATAATGCATTATGGCGAGAGTTTGGAGGGAGGAAGGAGAAGTGAGAAGTGATATAATTATATTATAAACTCCAAAATTAAAAGAAATAATTTTTTTAAAATCACAAAAAATAAGGTAGTCTAAAACTAGAGATGGCCTCAGCCAATTCAATATTTATCAAGATAACAAATAAGCCAGCAAAACTCTCAGAACAGAAACCAAGGAGATCCACCAAAGATCCTGGGATGTGGGCACAACACTGGCTCTGTGGAGAAGTGGCCTCTGGGCAAACAGAAAGAGATCAGAAGATGCTAGTCCTTCAACAAGAAGGCTTGGGCCAAGGGTATCTAATGCCCTGACCACCTCTAAACAAGTAGGGATTGCCAGAGCCCTGTCTCAGAAAAGCAAATTTGACTGTTCAGGTCATGGGACAAGCCGGCTGGCTCCAGAGGGGTACACTAAGAAATAAATATTCTTTAAAAAAAAAAAAGTCAGGCAAGGTGGCTAAAAATTTTAATCCTAGCTCTCGGGAGGCAGAGGCGGGCATATCTAAGCCTGAGGCCAGGCTGGTCTACAGAGTGAGTTCCGGGACAGCCAGGGCTACACAGAGAAACAACAAAAACAAAAACAATTTTCAGGCAACTGTGATGAAGAATCTCTTTTTATCTGCTTTTTATCTATCTTTTTTTCCCAGTTTCATACTCTAATACTTAGCATAAAGCCCTAACAGGGAGATACATTTCTCTATGTTTCACTGACAACAACTATAATTAGAACATTTCACACATATGCTTATGCATCATGACCACTCTGGTAAATGTTTTTTTCACTTTGGAAACTAAGGAAAATAACATTTGCATCAATTATTGTGTTTGGGATTTTTTTCAATTATTGTTTTGTTTTGTTTTCAGATGAAGTTTGACTGTGTAGCTCTGGCTGACTTCGAATTCACAATATAGAACCTGCTGTCCCCGAACTCATGGAGATCCACCTGCCTCTGCCTCCCAAGTGCTGGGAGAGTATGCCATCATGACTGAACTCATAATGACCTTCCTGTCTCAGCCTCCCCAGTAGCGGCTGAATCAACTACCTTGATAATATGAAAACCAGAGTTCAGAGACTGAACGCACCCAATATCCTGCACTCACAGAAGGTAAGCATTCTAATGCTGATTCTGGTATTGTTTCCTATTTAAAAAAAAAAAAACAAAAACCCAGTGGAGAATTTTCAAATCACTTGCCCACAATAATCCCAGCACATGGGAAGTTGAAGAAGGAGGGACTTGAGTTCAAGAGGCCCACACAGCCAGGTATGGTGGCACACACCTTTAATCCCAGAACTCAGTAGGCAGAGGCAGTTAGATCTCTGTAAGTTCAAAGCCAGTCTGGTCTCAGAGTGAGTTCCAGGACAGCCAGGACTACATACAGAAACCCTATCTCAGAACAAACAAACCAAAAAACCAAAGAAACAGGGGGCAGGCAGCTTGTCTCCTAAAAATGAGTCCTTCAAATCAGTGGAAAAAGTTCTAAGTCCCTCAACTATAGAACTATCTTCATCAGCACTTCCAAAGGTAGCTGATACTTACCAGGAGGAAACTAGGCTGTTGTAGGTGAGGGAACGCCATAGCAGCCTCCCCAGGCAAGCAAGAAATGACTGCCTTAGGGAACCACTGTGGAAAAACAAAAACAAAATCTCATTATCTTCTATACCACAGAATTTCACGATGCCCAGGAGAACATTTGATCCCAGCACAAATTATACCACATATTCCTTTGATTTTTAAAATGCAAACTTCTACAGATCACAGTCAGCTTCAGAACTAGCTTTATGGTGGTCCTTGGTAATGCTTATATAGCACTTATTAGATGCCAGGTTGACTCTAAGAGCTTTTCATTTTTTCCTTAACTAATTACCAGTGACAGGCCGAATTCCTGACTATCCCCCAACTCTTCTTGCTTATCGATTCAATCGAACACTCATCTAAGTGCTATTCTAAAGACACTTTAAAAGAACCAACTACAGTACAATGTCAGTGGACTTTAAGACACAGAGCAGAGCTTAGTCAGAAATCGGACTCTGACAGCAACTTGAATAAGCTTGGAAGCATATTCTTCCCTAGAGCCTAAGATGAAAGCAAGTCTTATGTGTACGGATTTTTTTTTTTTTAGATTTATTTATTTATTATATGAAGTACACTGTAGCTGTCTTTGGACACACCAGAAGAGGGTATCAGATCTCATTACAGATGGTTGTGAGCCACCATGTGGTTGCTGGGAATTGAACTCAGGACCTTTGGAAGAGCAGTCAGTGCTCTTAACCACTGAGCCATCTCTCCAGCCCGAAAGCAAGTCTTGATCTGGGCCTTCTAATACCCTAAGCAGATAACTCAAGTGCCTGCCTGAACTAGTCACTATGTAGCTATGAGAAAGCAAATACAAAGGGTGATAAGTAAGGCAGGACTAGAAAATACATCTTCACAGGGAAACAGGGATAAGAAAAGGCAAAAGATTTCTCAAGACCCACCTAACAATCAGCTGAGTCAAGATTCTAGTAAACTCCTTACGAACCTCACATCTGTAAGAAAAGGGAAGGGTAATGCAAGTAATGTATGCTTCTTGCAACAAATGAAGAACGAGTTCTATGAAGGAAGCATTTGAACTTGCCACCAAAAATTAGGCATAGCTCTACGGCTTCCTACCTCCCAGTCCCTGTGGTGGAAAGAGAAGAAAGGAAGCCTGCTGTGTGACACTAATGGACTAGTGATAGCTTTTCTGTTTCAGCTCTGCTCATTACAGAACAAAGGGTGCTAATCTGGCAATGCCAGTCTGTTAAGAGAGAAGCTGGACAGTAGGAGTTTAAGGCAGTTGTGGTTTTTGAAAGGAGACCACCAACCTTTGCCATTTGGCAAGAGAAACAATTCTTAGGTTTTGTTTTGGTTTTTTTTTCCCCAATTCTTAATTCAGTATCAATGTTAAGGAAAACTTAAAATGTTTCAGTCCTGACCTACATTGCAAACTACCCTGAAATGATCAGGTCAGCATAAAATTATGGACTACTTGATAAGGGCAGATCTCTTGAGGAGACAAGTAATTAACTCTCTCCTCACAAGAGGCAGGCAGCTAGCAGGGCAGTGGTGGCGCACGCCTTTAATTCCAGCACTTGGGAGGCAGAGGCAGGTGGATTTCTGAGTTCGAGGCCAGCCTGGTCTACAGAGTGAGTTCCGGGACAGCCAGGGTTACACAGAGGAAACCCTGTCTCGAAAAACCAAAAAGAAAGAAAAAAGAAGAAGAAAAAGAGGCAGGCAGCTGAAAGATCAGAGATGTCTAACGAAGGTCTTTCCACGAAGAGGGCAACGATGCCAATACACTAGCTTTTCAGTCGACCCCTCAAAGCCCATTTTCTTCAAGAGCTGCTTCTGACTGTTTTGAGGTTTCTAATGACTACAAGCTCCAGCCAAGCTTATCGCGCCACTATCAAGAACTCCTTTGGCTGCACTCTGAGAAGCTGCGGTTTGCCCTCATTTGTTGATCACAACTGTTCTATAACCCCAAAGTTTCGAGACTACCCTATTACATTACAGAGGAGGAAACAGACGCTCGGAAAAGTCGGAAGGTAGAACCTGGACCCACAATGAGTTCTACTACCAACATCGCTAGCTGAGCCTGAGGTTCAGTTTTCCCTCCAAGTCCCCCTCCCTCAACTCCCGCATCTAGCGTTCATCAAACCCCTACCCGGACTGTCTGCGAAGACCACACAGGCAGGCGGCAGAAAGCCATGACCCTGGAGGGCGGCGTGAGGTTGCAACTGGGCCCTGGGCTCCCGGCCGGCCCTGTATAGGCCGAGCTGCCGGAAGGCCCGAGTCCCACAGCTCGAGAATGAACCAAGCCAGCCTCGGCTGGGGCCCGAGAAAAGCGCACGGTGCTGGGCTGCCTCGCCCGCGGCTCCCGCCACTCACCTGCCGTGCTGATAGCACAAATCTCGAGCTCCTCAGAGAAGGGAGCCGCCATTCGGCCACTAGGCGCCTAATGTCGTCATCAAGCTGCGGCGGGCGCCACGCCCCTTTAGTTTGACGGGAATCCAAATTGATCAAAGTAAGGTCTGAAATGCAGAGGACAACATGAATACACGTCAAGAAAAATAGATAGGCCGAGCAGTTAATTCCAGCATTTGGGAGGCAGAGGCAGGCGGATTTCTGAGTTCGAGGCCAGTCTGGTGTATATATATATATATATACATATATACATACATATACATATATATACACATATACATACATATACATATATATACACATATATACATATATGTATATATGTATACACATGTATGTATGTATACACACACACATATATGTATATATATATATATATATATATATATATATATATATGCAAGACTTTTCGACACAGTACTTCACTGACACAGAAATAGCCTGGAGAATTAAAATGGGACTACATGAAATGAAGTTTCTACAAAGACGTTGTAGTCGTGGTGACACACACTTTTAATCCCTACATTCAGGAGGCAGAGGCAGGCAGATCTCTGAGTTCAAAGCCAGCCTGTTCTAGCGAGTTTCAAGATAGCCAGGATTACACAAAGAAACCCTGTCTTCAAAAAACAAACAACGAAGCAATCAATAAATGGAACTTCTTTGAAAGAACTCTCCCTGGTTAAGAACCAACAAATATACAAGAACACAATAAAAAGCCCCAATAAACCACCAGGCGGTGGTGGCAGCGCTTGCCTTTAATTCCAGGACTCAGGAGGCAGAGGCAGGCATGCGGATCTCTATGATTCTGAGGCCAGCCTGGTCTTCAGAGTGAGTTCCAGGACAGCCAGGGCTACACAGAGAAACTCTGTCTTGAAAACAAAACAAAACAAAAATCCTCATACTTCATAAGCCAATTAAAAATGTAGAAAGCTATTTTTAGAGCCCTTAAAGAATGCTTCAAGTATGAAACCTGCACAAAATAGATAAGTACACGCAATCATGCATACCCAACATCCAACAGGATGTACCAAGTACCCAGCATATGCCAGGCACTGTTCTGGGTGCTGCTACCTAAACCATCCGTCTATCAGGGATCTGATCGTCAGGCAGTGGACAGCTTTCCACCACACCATACCCATGGCTAACACACTGCCCTGTGCACATTAGGCACACGGAACTAGTCGAACAACTGTAAAAAGCTTCTCGGGATGCTTGCCCTGGGTGGTTGGAGCGGCTGCAGACAGGGAGCTGCAGGGCCCGGCGAGGAAACAGGTGGCCAGTAGCAGGCGCTATGGACGCTCCTCACCGGCTAGGCTGCTGCGAATTCTCCTCTGTGGACAGGAATTGGGGTGGGAAATGGGGGTCAGGGGAGAGAGCAGAGGAAAGTGGAGGAGGTACGCTGGGCCCAACACTCACTTTTTCAGGCTGCTCGGCTGACAGCTAGAGGCGAGCCTGGACTCAGGGCTTTCACAGGTATGGAGGAGGAGGCGACGCTGCAGAAGCTGGGGCATGAAAGGAAAAAAATTGCTGGGCACCAGGGAAATGGAGCTATATGAGCTTGGGCAGGCCGCGAGTCCGGACTTCTAGATCATATTCTCTGCAGACATACCTGGTTTGGAACTCCTCCCAAAGCTTATGTACTACTCTGAAAAAGCCCCACCACCACCATACATACCTCTGTCCATGTTTTCTCTCTTCCTCTCCTCCCTCCTCCTCTCTCTTATTTTTGTTGTTTGTTTTTGTTTGTTTAGGTTTTTTGTTTTGTTTTTGTTTTTTGTTGTTGTTTTGTGTGTTTTTTTTCTTTTTTCTTTTCTGGAACTCACTATGTAGACCATGCAGGCTTCAAACTCTGCCTTCAGGGTGATGGGATTAAAGGCTAGGTTTTCAGGACCATGACCCAGATGGCCCCAGTGGGTCAAGTCTTGGAACACGTCTGTCCTAAAGCCACAAGGCTCACTGAATACTGCATTTGTTTTTTCAGAACCCTTGAAGACTTACTGAATCTTAGCCTGGCTCCCCTTGCCTCCTTCCTAATGCTGAAGTACATGAGTTTGGTAGCAGCTAATGACTTGTGTCCATGTCTCTGCCCACATCAGGGACCTGAGGTCAGCAGTAGGCCTTTTGCTCCTTCCAGGCTGTGCCTAGGGAGAAGCAGTTCAACTCGGCATGTATAGGCAAACCTGGCTGTGGGTCTCCTCTCTGGGTCTGCAAACCCATTTATCTTCCGGGGCCCTAGTTGGCCTCACCTCAGGCCTGCTGGATCAAGGACTGGTCCAAACAGACTAGGGTCCATTTGCCTAACTCCTCCCCACCTCTTCATCATGCCTTCTTCTGCAGTCACAGGAATAAAGATAACTTCAGTCCCTGCCCTGACGTCACATCTTCAGATCAGCACTCTGAGAACAGGGCAGGCAACCCCTTACCCGTACCTTTCCCAGGCCCAGGCCCAGCTCCTAGCCACGCAGCAGGCCAGGCTACACACTTCCTATATTTCTATTACATGAATGGCAGTACTAGAGCCACCTGACTGCCTCTGGACAGAGTAGAGGTCAGGGGTGGCAGAATAGTTCCATACTTAGCTGTGAAGGTTTCACTTCACTCTTTTAGCAGAGAAAGGGGAGACCTTAGAGGTATAGACTAATGGAGCCTGAGATAGTCCCATGGGTAAGCATTGTAATGGGGAACTGATCTGAATCCCTGTTCCTGTGTAAAGAGCTTTGTCTACTTATAAACAATCCCAGCACTTCGGGGCAGAGGCAGGTGGGTTCTGAGAGCTTGCTGGTCCAGCAGACTAACTGCAATGGTTGGCTTCTGATTCAGCAAGAGACCCTGGCTCAAGGCAAGAAGACAAAGAGCAAAAGAAAGTCACCCAGTGTTCTGCTCTGGCCTCCATATGTGCACACATGGTCATGCACACCACCACATATACATGCAAACATGTGCACACAGGTCATACACACCACCACATGTACATACAAACGTACACACATGGTCATGTACATCATCACATATACATACAAACATGTGCACACATGGTCATACAAGAACATTTTTTACATATACAAAGCTTACATATACATATGCACACACACAGGCACTGGACAAAATAGTCTGTGGTCCTGGAGGGAAAGTAATTCCAGCACTTCCTTTTTAGGTTTAGAGTAACCATGTGTCTTAAACACATGTCCCCTCAGAACATGTAAGGTACACTCTGTTTTGTAGAAGTCAGGAATCTCACATGAGTTATACTGTTTAGTCAGTGCCCCGAGCCATTCGAGGCTGCTATTGTCAAGGAACACTACTTGTGTGAGCACACTAAAGGGCTGGCATTAAAACAAAAGTGAGCTGGATGTGGTGGCACACACCTTTATTCCCAGTGCTGGAGGCAGAGGTAGGCAGATTCTCTGTGAGTTTCAAGACAGTCAAGGCTACACCACTCCCACCAAAAGACCAAAGAAAATGAAAGCAACAGCTTATAAATATACACAGATGATATGTTGAGATGATGCCTTAGTTAGGGTTTTCCTGCTGTGAACAGACAGCATCATCAAGGCAAGTCTTATAAAGGACAATGTATATTTGGGGCTGGCTTACAGGTTCAGAGGCTCAGTCCATTATCATCAAGACAAGAACATGGCACCGTCCAGGCAGGCATGGTGCAGACAGAGCTGAGAGTTCTTCATCTTCATCTGAAGGCTGCTAGCAGAATATTGGCTTCCAGGCAGCTAGGACAAGGGTCTTAAAACACATGCCCACAGTGACACACCTACTACCACAAGGCCACATCTCCCTAGTGCCTCTCCCTAGGCCAAGCATATACAAACTATCACAGATGGCAATAGAGTTGTCCCTTGATATTTGTAGGGGATTCATTCTAAGCCCAGCCCTCTTCCATGAGTACCAAAATCTATAGATGTTCAAGTACTTACACAAACTCTTGTAATATTTACATGTAACCTATGCAAATCCCCTCTGATACTTTTTTCTTTCTTTTTCATTATTACTATTTTCATAGTGCTAGTGATATGAAAAATCTTGTAAGTTCAGACTGCATTTTAGAGAACCTGACCTAAGTTTGAACTCAGGTAAATAAACAGGCTGGTACCTAACATTAGTTTCCAAGTTGCCCCCCAACAAAAGCCGGGCCTAGCTCCAGTCTCTAGGCTAATCCCCAACAAGACCAGTGTCTCCAGGTTATTCCCCCAACAAACCTGCACCCCCAGGTTACAAGCCCACCCCCTGCCTAATGACCACCAATGCAGAGCAAAGCAAAAATTAAGTTTATGATATGACTCTCAGCACCAGCCAATTGTGTTAAAGGACGCAGTAGCTTTCCAATTAGATGCTTGCACACTCATCCTCCACTTGCTGCTTACTATAAAGCCTTGCCTCATAGACATTCAGGGCTCCCCCACCACCAAAACCATCCTGCGTGACAGTGGTGTGTTGTGGGGGGTGGGGGGATGGCAAACTAACTTGAATAAAATAAAAACCCTGGTGTGAGTTGCATCAGATAGGCTCCTGTCTGTTTTGGGGAGAATCACTAACATTTCCTTGGAGTAGGTCTACTACACTAGGGAGTAGACCTAGAACTTTTATACCTTACCCTACTTTTGTACCTTACCCCACCTTTGGTACTGGAGCTTTATATATGCCAGGTAAGAACCTGCCGCTAAGCTTTCCAGAGCTATGTACTGGCTTCACCTCCTATGACCTGATGGGGTTACAGGACTGTGGCCTGTGGCACATGAGTTGTACAAACAGAAAGATTAGCCCCAGCTTCTTAGTGAATTCAAGTTCATTGTATACATGACACTCAAAACAAACAAACAAACAAACAAACAATAAATATCCTAACAATCAATTTCATTGTCTATTTCTCTCTCTCTCTCTCTCTCTCTCTCTCTCTCTCTCTCTCTCTGTGTGTGTGTGTGTGTGTGTGTGTGTGTGTGTGTGTGTGTGTGTGATCATGAGAGTACCTCAGTGCACATGTGGAGGTCAGGGGACAACTTGTGGGAAAAGTTCTGTTACCAGGCTTAGCAACAGTATTTTCTGAGCCATCTCACCAGCCCCTAACACTATCTTTATAATAATTTTTTAATGTAGGAGTACTCTGTCTGCATGTACACCTGCATGCCAGAAGAGGACATCAGTTGGTCGTGAGTCACTTTCTTGTTGCTGGGAATTGAACTCAGGACCTATGAAAGAGCAGTCAGTGTTTTTAATGGCTGAGCCATCTTACCAGTCTTTCTTTTTAATTTTTTAAGCATTCATTTATTTTTACTGTATGTGTATGGGTATTTTGACTGCATATATACGTGTATGTACATGTATGTACCACATGTATGCAGTGCCTGAGAGGGCTAGAAGAATGAATCAGATACCCTAGAGTAACAGATAGTTGTGAGCCCAGTTACTGTGAATGGTAAGTGTGTTCAGCTGCTGAGTCATCTCTCCAGCCCCAACCTAACACTTTCTTTAAAAAAAAACAAAAAGCAAAACAAACAAACAATAAAATCTCATTATAGGTCGAGTCCGCGTCTACCCGCGAGCACAGCCTTCTTGCAGCTTCTCCGTCGCTGGTCCACACCCGCCACCAGTTCGCCATGGATGACGATATCGCTGCGCTCGTTGTCGACAACGGCTCCGGCATGTGCAAAGCCGGCTTCGCGGGCGACGATGCTCCCCGGGCCGTTTTCCCCTCCATCGTGGGCCGCCCTAGGCACCAGGGTGTGATGGTGGGTATGGGTCAGAAGGACTCCTACGTGGGCGATGAGGCCCAGAGCAAGAGAGGCATCCTGACTCTGAAGTACCCCGTTGAACACGGCATTGTCACCAACTGGGACGATATGGAGAAGATCTGGCACCACACCTTCTACAATGAGCTGCGTGTGGCCCCTGAGGAGCACCCTGTGCTGCTCACGGAGGCCCCCCCTGAACCCTAAGGCCAACCGTGAAAAGATGACCCAGATCATGTTTGAGACCTTCAACACCCCAGCCATGTACGTCGCCATCCAGGCTGTGCTGTCCCTGTATGCCTCTGGTCGTACCACTGGCATTGTGATGGACTCCGGAGACGGGGTCACCCACACTGTGCCCATCTACGAGGGCTACGCTCTCCCTCATGCCATCCTCCGTCTGGACCTGGCTGGCCGGGACCTGACAGACTACCTCATGAAGATCCTGACCGAGCGCGGCTACAGCTTCACCACCACAGCTGAGAGGGAAATCGTGCGTGACATCAAAGAGAAGCTGTGCTATGTTGCCCTAGACTTCGAGCAGGAGATGGCCACTGCTGCATCCTCTTCCTCCCTGGAGAAGAGCTATGAGCTGCCTGACGGCCAGGTCATCACTATTGGCAACGAGCGGTTCCGGTGCCCCGAGGCTCTTTTCCAGCCTTCCTTCTTGGGTATGGAATCCTGTGGCATCCATGAAACTACATTCAATTCCATCATGAAGTGTGACGTTGACATCCGTAAAGACCTCTATGCCAACACAGTGCTGTCTGGTGGCACCACCATGTACCCAGGCATTGCTGACAGGATGCAGAAGGAGATCACTGCTCTGGCCCCTAGCACCATGAAGATCAAGATCATTGCTCCTCCTGAGCGCAAGTACTCTGTGTGGATTGGTGGCTCCATCCTGGCCTCACTGTCCACCTTCCAGCAGATGTGGATCAGCAAGCAGGAGTACGATGAGTCCGGCCCCTCCATCGTGCACCGCAAATGCTTCTAGGTGGACTGTTACTGAGCTGCGTTTTACACCCTTTCTTTGACAAAACCTAACTTGCGCAGAAAAAAAAAAAGAGACAACATTGGCATGGCTTTGTTTTTTTTGTTCTTTTTAATTTTTTTTAAAAAAAGGTTTTTTGTTTTGTTTTGGCGCTTTTGACTCAGGATTTAAAAACTGGAACGGTGAAGGCGACAGCAGTCATTTGGAGCAAACATCCCCCAAAGTTCTACAATGTGGCTGAGGACTTTGATTGTACATTGTTTTTTTTGTTTGTTTTTTTTTAATAGTCATTCCAAGTATCCTCACCCTCCCAAAAGCCACCCCCACTAAGAGGAGGATGGCCAAGTCCATGCCCTGAGTCCACACGGGGAAGGTGACAGCATTGCTTCTGTGTAAATTATGTACTGCAAAAAATTTTTTTAAATCTTCCGCCTTAATACTTCATTTTGTTTTTAATTTCTGAATGGTCAGCCATCATGGCCCCCTTTTTTTTGTTCCCCCAACTTGATGTATGAAGGCTTTGGTCTCCCTGGGGAGTGGGTTGAGGTGTTGAGGCAGCTAGGGCTGGCCTGTACACTGACTTGAGACCATTTTAATAAAAGTGCACACCTTAAAAAAAAAATCTCATTATAGATCAGGCTAGCTTTGAACTTGATACCCAGCAAGGCTGGCTTTGAACCTCTCTTCCTTCCTTAAGCCACTTTGATAAGCTGAACACCTTTGTAAACATTCTCTACCACTTTTATGTTCGGTTTGTTTGTTTGTTTGTTTGTTTTTTGGTTATCAGATAGTCTTTTATTGAAATATTTTCTTGTTTCTTCTTAACTAGCTGGGCACTCCACCGCACCACTGTTGATGTCATCTATGATGTCATGAGGGTGGCGGCCATCCACATTGCAGTCCACAGACTGTGCAGTACCCAGGATCTCCTTGATAGTTCCAGAAAGTTCTCTGGCCAAAGACCGGTGTCTCATCTGCCGGGCAATGTTGACAATCTCATCAAATGTGATGTCTCCACTGTGTTTAATGTTCTTCTGCTTCTTCCTGTCTCTTGGCAGTTCCCTGAGGGCTTTGATGACCAGGGCAGAGGCAGAGGGCACCACCTCAGTCTGGGCCTGTCTGTTCTGGATGGTCAGTTTCACTGTAATCCTGTTACTTTTCCAGTCACCGGTAGCCTTGGCAATGTCATTACCAACTTTTTTTGGAGACAGACCCAGAAGACCGATCTTAGGGGCCAAGGCTGATGTGGTGCTGACCTCACCTCCGGTGCACCTCAAGTACACAGCTTTGATCTCGTTGGGGTTGAACTTGGGCGGCATGGTGGAGGTGGTGTCGGATGAACCCGGATTTGGATTTGGGACAACGGAAGAAAGTTGCACGGTAGCCTCCTCCTCCTAGCTGAAAGCCGAAAAGCTCATTTGTTTTTCAAAACAGGATTTCTCTGTGTAGTCCTGGCTGTTCTAGATCTTGCTCTGTAGACCAGGCTGGCCTCAAACTCAGAGATTCTCCTGCCTTTGCCACCTGAGTGCTGCAATTAAAGGTATAAGTCTCCATGCCCAGCTTTTTTACTACTTATTAAGAGCTTTTATTTTATTTTAATCCTGTGCGTTATGTGTATAGGTCGCCCAAAGAGGTCAGAAGAGGGTGTTGGATCCCCAGAAGCTGGAGTTGAAATAGTTGTCAGCTTCCTGATGTGGATGCTAAGAACTGAATTCAGATTCTCTGCAAGAAGTGTAACTCTACACACACACAAACACACACGCACACACACACACACACACACACACACGCATGAACACACGTGCACACACATGCACTTATGCAAGTGCATAGACCTCTTTCTGGCCCTTCTATGTGGTGTCCTGGTTTTGCTACAGTCACACTAACCTGGAAACAGAACACACTTCTTGCTCTCTAGCGAGTGGATCAAGCTACCACTGCTGATTCCTGTCCTCGTTTGTTTTCTATTGATGTGATAAACACCACGACCAAAAGTAACTTGAGGAGTGTCTTAGTCACTGTTCTAGAGCTGTGACAAGACACCATGACCAAGGCAACTCTTATAAAGAAAGCATTTAACTGGGGCTTGCTTAGAGCTTCAGAGGGTGAGTCCATTATCATCATGGCTGAAAGCACTCAGGCTAGGTGCTGGACAGGACCTGAGAGCCTAACATCCTGACCTACAAGTAGCAGGCAGAGAGAGGCACGGGGCCTGGATGGGCTTTAAAACCTCAAAGCCCACCCCCAGAGACACCATCCTCCAACAAGGACACACCTGTGTGGGACCTAGTCCCACAAAAGCCACACCTCCTGATCCTTTTCAAACAGTTCAACTGGGGACTAAGCATGCAGATATATGAGTCTATGGGATCCATTCTCATTCAAGCCACACAAGGAAGAAAGGGGTTGTGTCTGTTTAGTCATAGTCCATCACTGAGTGAGTTTCAGGACAACCAGAGCTATGTAGTGAGACCCTGTGCAGAAAAAAACAAAAACAATTAAATAAATTGTAGTAAAAATGTTTAAATCAGATCTCTAGGTGAGGAATGCTCATGAAAGTTTTAAAACTAGACTAAATGTGAAAGGTCAGGAGGTTGGTGGCAAAGGTGTGTTACTATACTTACTATAGCAAGCATGAGTCACAACACATCATATCTGGTCTTGGGCTCACTGTAAAGTCATACTTCTACCCCAGTCTGCTAGCACTGCAGGGTTAGTATCTGAGGGAAGCTTTCATGTCTAGAAAATATGTTGATCTGTTTATAAAAGATAGTAATCTACGTATTTTCTTTTCTTTCTTTTTTTTAAGTGTGTGCTTGTGCACATGTGTGCCATGTCATGCTTGTAGAGGTCAGAGGTCAGCTTGCTGGAGTCCTTCCTTGAAGTGGAAATTTAAGGGTTCTTTGGAAAGTCAGTTGAATGGAGTTTGGTTGGGACAAACACATGAAGGAACATTTTGTTAAAGTGAACACAGGTGTAAAAGGCTAAGGCAGACTCATGAAGGAATATTTTGCTGAAGCAGACACAGGAGAAAGAATGTTGCGCTAAAGCAAACACGTGAAAAGACGTGATTCTTTGCTAACGACATGCACATACTGGCCCACCTTACATTGTGTAGTTGAGCTGCATTTGTCAGGACACCATAGAGAGAAACACACCAAACCCTTCTAGTGGTGTACTGTAGTTTGTTCCACTTCCAAGGACTCGGGCTGATTGGATGCTGTGCTGAGGCAAGGCCCGTGGAGAACATGTGATGGTTGGAGGGGATAAATAGGACTCCACGGAGTGACAGAGACAGAACTCGGTTTGCTGGTCCAGCTCGCTGTGCAATGCTTATGGGTCTCAAGTCTTCGCTGATTTTCACTTCTCTGAGAGAAGCACAGCTGAGAACTTCTCTTGGTGTTCCTGTTGGTCTCTCCTGCTGACTTGAGCAGAGGCTGAGGCCTGGCTGTCTCTTCTAGGTCATGTCATCACTGTTGCCAACCCAACTCTACTGAACTGGACTACTGGTGTATCTGTGAGGTGTTTGTGAGTGGATCAAACTGCTGCTGACCTGTGAACTGAACTGCTGATTTTCAGACAACACAGATGGGAGTTGCTCCAAAGAACTTTTCTAAACAGGTCCACTTCCCCCTGTAACATTTCTTTTCCACTACCTCTGGTGGGTGGTGGGTTATAAAAAAAAGATAAAAAGGTTTAAAAACCATCACTAAAACTAAAATTAAAAAAAATTAAAATTACATTCCTGTAGTTCCTCAGAGGTCAAAGTCAGGCTGTCAGGCTCGGCAGTCGATGCTCTGTCAACTGAGCTTTTGAACCAGTCCTTTTTTTTTTAAGATTTATTTCTTTAACGTGTATGAGTGTTTTGTCAGCATGTGTATCTGTGCATCATGTTCATGCCTGGTGCTGGCAGAGACCAGAAGAGGATCACCTGGGAATAGAGTTTCAGTTTGTGAGACAACTTGTTGATTCTGGGAATCAAACCTAGTTCCTCTTAGCCACTGTGTCATCTCTCCAGCCCCCTTTCTTTCTTTTCTTTCTTTCTTTCTTTTCTTTCTTTCTTTCTTTCTTTCTTTCTTTCTTTCCTTCTTTCTTCTTCCTTCCTTCCTTCCTTTGTTCCTTCTTTTCTTCCTTCCTTCCTTCCTTTTTTCATTTTTTTGACACAGGGCCTAGAATTCACAAAACCCTAGCCTTCTGAGTGACTGGACTGCAGGCGTACACTACCATACTAACCAACTAAGCCTTCCATTTCTAAGCTTCTGTGCAGTAATCAGCAAGCCCCATCAATGGAGAAGTCTCCCAAGGAGTGGATGGGGGTGGTATATGAGGAAGCCCCATCAATGGAGAAGTCTCCCAAGGAGTGGATGGGGGTGGTATATGAGGAAGCCCCATCAATGGAGAAGTCTCCCAAGGAGTGGATGGGGGGTGGTATATGAGGAAGTCAAAGTCAAAGAGCATCTTCTGGACGTTGGCTCTCTCTTTACCATGTGGGGTCTATGAATCAAAATATAGACAGCAATGCTGGCCTTGCAGACTGGAGCGAAGTAGAAATTTCTGGTTTCTTTGGAGATTCAGTTGTATCAGGTGATGTTTTTCTGGAAACTGCCTTATGAGAGGATGTTTTTGCTGAAGCAGACACATTGGGAGGATGTTTTACTGAAAACAGACATGTGGATTTTTCTGGAAGCAGCCTGGAAATAGGGCATGTGATGCTTTGCTAGAGCAGACACTTGAGAAAACACATGCTGTTTGGAAAGGATATAAATAGAGCCCAAAACAGAACCCATTGGTTCACCTTGCCACTCTTTGCTGATCATTGTTTGGCGTGATTTTGTGGAGAGAAACACACCAAAGAACCTCTGGTAGTGTTCTAGTGGCTTCTTGTGGCTTCCTCAGACTTAGGCCGATTGGCAGAGCCCCATAGCTTCTTCTGGATGGACTGCCATTGCTGATTGGCGAATGGTGTTTGCGAGTGGATCAAGCTACCACAGCTGATTCCTGTGAGCTGAACTGCTTCCCTCCTGACAAAGACTGAAATTTCCCCAAGGAACTATTTCTAAACAGGTCCATGTCCTCCTTTGCCCTATTAACCTTTCCCTCCACTACCTCTGGTGGGCGGTGGGCTAGAAGGGAGGTTAAAGTATTTAAGTACACTTATTATAGTAGGTTTTGGAAAATGTAAGCCTACACTGGAGTCTGGAGCAGCCTTTACAAATGCTTCAAGACTGTTCACTCATAGCAGACACAGGCAGCACTGTAGAGATGGGCTTCTGCAAAAACTGTAATTGCAAAATTGTAAATGCAAAGATGGCCATGCAAAGGGACTGTAGGGAAGCTGGCGGAGATGCCCACCAGCTGCACCTACGCATCTCCAGTTCCCGTTTCTATGGCTTCCATGCTCAGCTCCCACAGTCGTCCAGAGTTGCCAGGTTACATGGACCTTAGAGATGTCTCCCTCTTCACGCCTTCTCCCACACACCAGTGGCTTCTTGGCATATCTGAACAAGTGAGCCCAAGCCTCTGCCAGGATAGTGCTGCTGAACAGTCACACAGACCCTGGACCTTGGCCAGATCTCCCAGGACCCCTTTCTACCTACACTCTGGGGAAATCGTTATCTCTACCTCCCCGAAGCACAGTGCTGGGACATCAAGGAAAGAGTAGGAAAAAAGGAACTTAGGAGTTGGTCACACTGTCTGGGTCCCCACATGTCAATGTCTAGTATGTTGTGGTCCTAAGGGTAGAGACGCATTAACCAGGACATAGAGGGTACACAGTCCCAAACCTCCTTGCAAACTGAGAAATCTGTCAGCAGTCCAACTCCTCTTCCTCCTCCTCCTCCTCCTCCTTCTTCTTCTGATTTATTTATTATGTATACAGCATCCTGCCTGCATGTATGCCTGCAGGACAGAAGAGGGCACCAGATCTCATTATAGATGGCTGTGAGCCACCTTGTGGTTGCTGGGAATTGAACTCAGGACCTCTGGAAGAGCAGTCAGTGCTCTTATCCTCTGAGCCATCTCTCCAGCCCGTGTTTCTTCTTATAATTAAAAACAAAGTTATTTTCTCATAAGAGAGAGAATATGAAGGTCAGGTCGCTTCCTCAGGTTTGCAGCTTACTTGACAGAACTCCAGGATTCTCTGCTTGAGACCTCTTCAGTCTCAGTTTGCTGAGAGTGACAAAGATCCTAGGTTGCCTTGAAGCTAGAAAGCTGGGAGCAGTCTCCTCACACCATTTCTCTACACCCACAGGCCA
The DNA here is from genome assembly GCA_036184795.1 of Tokudaia tokunoshimensis. Taxonomy (NCBI): domain Eukaryota; kingdom Metazoa; phylum Chordata; class Mammalia; order Rodentia; family Muridae; genus Tokudaia; species Tokudaia tokunoshimensis. The sequence continues at coordinate 3,587,642 of BTHU01000015.1, read as the reverse complement.
GAAGGTCGGTCTCCCAGCAGCTGCAATATGAGATAGGAGACAAGGAAGGGACCTTTTTCTCCATAGGTTCAGCAAGATGATTGCTGTAGAAGTAGCTTGATGTTCAGAGTGCCCTGTACAGCCGTGATGAACCAGAGATCAGCCCCCTACTAACCCACCAACCACAGTCCTGTACGTAGACAGGCATGTGCACAAATGGCATACCCAAGGTCAGAGGTCCTGTTGTCTGTTGTCACTACAGTACTCTGTGCTCAAATGGTGAGAGAAGAGAACATTCTGAAGCCAAGGGAAGGTGCTGTACATTTCAGAACCAAGAAATTACTTTGACCAGAGGTGTCAGCAGCAGTGCATAGGATCAAATAGGGCAAGGACCAGCAAGTGGTTCTCAGAGGGTGGAGTGCTAAAAACCCCAAGCTTTACAGACGTTGTCACAACTGCTAAACTCTGCTGATGCACTGCCAAGACACAGACACACACACAATCTACACAGGATTGATAGGTTTTCAGCATAAAATAAGGCACCTGGTGCAACATCCAGAAGGAGATAATCCCAGAGCAAAAAATTGTCATTACAGCCAGTGTGATGAAGCTAGTGTAACTGTGTATACTTCCTTTAGTCCCAGCACTCAGGGGCAGCTGCAGGAAGCTCTCTGTGAGTTCCAGGCTGGGCTACAGAGTACAATCCTGCTTCAGAAAAAAAGAATCTTCATTAAGAGTGTACGGCAAGAGCCTTTAATCCCAGCACTCGGGAGGCAGAGGCAGGCAGATTTCTGAGTTCGAAGCCAAACTGGTCTACAGAGGGAGTTCCAGGACAGCCAGGGCTACACAGAGAAACCCTGTCTTGAAAAACCAAAACAAAAAAATGATGTATGGCAAGGTCAGACAAGACAGGCTTGGTGACATGGGCCTACAATCACAGCCTGTGGGAGCCTCCAAGAGGTAGGAGGATTGCCACACATTTGAAGATAGCTTGGTTTGTATAATAAGTTCTAGGCTGTTTAGGGTTTCACAAAAAGACCCTGTCGGTCAGCCAATCAGAAACAAAACCAGCACAAAACAGGAAGGAAGGAAAGAAGGAAGACAGTAGGGAGGGAGGGAAGGAGGGAGGGAGGAAGAAAGGAGGGAGAGAGGGAGGGAGGGAGGGAGGAAATGAAACAAAACAAAAGGAGTTGATGGTAAACCCAGGCTTGGAGTTGCACACCTACAGTCCCAGCACCCAGAAAGTAGAAGCAAGAAGCTCCAGAAGTTAAGGTGATTGTCTTAGTCACTGTCCTGTTACTGTGAAGAGACACCGTGACCAAAGCAATGGATAAGGGAAACAAGTCATTTGGGGGCTTGCTTAAGGTTTCAGAGATGAGTCCATGACTGTCATTGTGGGGAGCTGAGAACTAATGTCTGATCCACAAAATGGAGATAGAAAAAGCAAGATTGGGCCTGGCACAGGCTTCTGCTGCCACAAAACCCACCCCCAGAGACACACCTCCTCCAAGAAGGCCACACCTCCTAATCTTTCCCAAAGAATCTTCAGAATGGGAACAAACCTTCAAATATATAAGAATGTGGGACATTTTTTTCTTTTTTCTTTTTTCTCTGAGATAGGGTTTCTCTGTACAGCCCTGGCTGTCCTGGAACTCACTTGGTAGACCAGGCTGGCCGCGAACTCAGAAATCCACCTACCTCTGCCTCCCGAGTGCTGGGATCAAAGGTGTGCGCCACCACTGCCCAGCTGCTGTGGGGCATTTTTATTCAACTCGCTGGTCATCCTTGATGACATACCATGTTCAAGACCAACCTATATTTTCTGAGATCCCATACACCAAAAACCCCAACAGCAATAAAAACCAAAAACAACCTATCGTACCCTGGTGTATCGAGATGCACATCTGTAATGTGTCATACGCTGGCGCTGAAGAGGCTGAGGCAAGACAATCATGAGCCCACCTGGGCTCCAAAGGAAAGATCATGTCTTAAACCGAGAACATGAAAACCCCGCCTGCTCCAGTGGTGCAGTCAGAAGTATGAGAAGGAACACAGAGAACGCAGAGTAAAAGGCAAAGTATGCGCACCCAGCGTAGTTCGGGCACACAGCCCTGAGTAAGCAAGTATTAGGGGCAGCAGAGGACTATCGGCCTCATTTCTAACGTCACTAGGAGGTTCGTATAAATTTTGCATAGAATTCCTAGTGAAACAGAGAACTAAAGATGTCATTTTTTGCACAAAAATTCATACTTTAACTTTTACTCAGACACTCCATAGGATATTTAAATACAAATTAATTTTCATATACCTAAAGAATGGCAAGGAGCTTAGATGACTGTAGTCTGCTTTTATAGTAGTATTCCACTTTAAAATATATATACGCCAACTCAAGGCATGGTGGCTCATGTCTATGATGCTATTATAAGGCTTGGACAAAAGGATCAGAATATTGTTCTCATTCCTTCTTTTTTGTTTTCTTTTGTTTATTTGTTTGTTTGTTTGTTTTTCAAGACAGGGTTTCTCTGTTTAGTCCTGGATGTCCCGGAACTCTCTCTGTACACCAGGCTGGCCTGGAACTCACAGAGATCCTCTTGCCTCGCCGCCTGAGTGCTCAGACTAAAGGCATGCATGGCCACGCTTGGCTGAGGATCAGAGATTTAAGGACAGTTTAGGCTGTTGTCTTAGTTAGGGTTTTACCTCTGTGAACAGACATCATGACCAAGGCAACTCTTACAAGGACAACATTTAATCGGGGCTGGCTTTACAGGTTCAGAGGTTTAGTCTATTATTGTCAAGACAGAAGCATGGAAGCATCCAGACAAGCATGGTGCAGGAGTTGCTGAGAGCTCTACATCTTCATCTGAAGGCTGCTAGCAGAATACTGACTTCCAAGCAGTTAGGATGAGGGTCTTAAAGCTCACACCCACAGTTACATGCCTACTCCAACAGGGCCACACCCTCTAATAGTGCCACTCCCTGGGCTAAACACATACAATCATTACAATGCTAGTATTCTTTTGATGTAGCAATGGTGTGTTGTCTGTCTGTATAGACATTAGCAATTTTGCCCTTTGTCAGTTTTAGGGCCCAAGTCAAGGCAATATTAATTATCAGCCTTTTGAGCTGAAATCCTAGGCAGTAGGGCCGAAGCCCACACTAGAGAGTCAGGAGCAGCCACTGCCGCATCCGCATCCCTGGTTCTGCCTTGCACGAAGTTGCTCCCACCCTCAAAGAAGATCATTTCTGCATCTGGCCAAGGGATGTCTGTCAGGTCTGACCTCAGGTTCTGGATATAGCTCAGCACTGTCGAGCAGTCATGTTTAACGTCCAGGTCCGGGTTTGGGAGCAGAGTAGCCATGTTTAAGGTGGAGGCAGGGTGGTATTTAATGTGGGGCAGGTTCAGGACAAAGGACTGATAATGTACCAGTTGGGCATTAGATATCCAGCGGTCTGGGAGGTTTTTGAGTACTCTCTCGATGGCATGAAGGGTTCTTATTGTCAGTTCTTGTCCCATGGTGATTTTATCTGCATCCTTGACCAGCAAAGCAGCAGTGGCCACAATATGTAGGCAAGGTGGCCACCCTCGTGCAACAGAATCCAATTTCTTACACAGATAGGCCACTGTCCTCTTCCAAGGACCCAGGGTCTGAGTCTGTACTCCTTTGGCTATGCCTTTGTTTTCATGTACATACAAGTGGAAAGGCTTATAGATGTCTGGCAGGGCAAGAACTGGAGCCCTCCTTGAGCCTATGAAAAGCTTTGTCCAGTTTAAGGTACTCTCCTGCCCCCCTTGTGACCTCGTAGAGAGACTTTGCAATCTCTGTGACTCCTGGTACCCAGTCTGCGGAATCCTGATGAACCCAGGAACTCACGAATCTGATGCCAGGTCTTGGGACCAGAAATGTTGAGAATAATTTCTTTTCTAGCCTGGGGTAGCAGACGTTGCCCCTGCCCCTTGAGTATATACTCAAGGTGGTATGTTGCCTCCTTTTGGCAGAGCCTTCTTTGCCTACGCTCAGTATCCCCTCTGGTCTAGCTCTCTAAGCAAGGCATCAGTTGCCAAATGGCAAGTCCCTTCATTTGGGGCAGCTATGAGCAAGTCATCAATATATGGCAAGAGAGTTATCTGGGGGTGGGCTTGCCTGCACTCACCCAGGTCTTCATGCAATGCCTCATCAAAGATGGTAGGCAAGTTCTTGAATCCTTGTGGCAGCCTGGTCCATGTTAGGTGCCCGTTGAATCCATGCTCTGTGTCGCTCTATTCAAAAGCGAACAAAGACTGACTAGCTGGGGCTAGTGGCACGCTAAAGAAGTCTTCCTTAAGGTCCAATACGGTATAGATGTCTGGTTTGGGAGGTAGACTGCTCAGTAGGGGTATAAGGGTTGGGCATTGTGGGATGAATATCTTCTATCCTTTTGTTGGCTTCCCTTAAGTCTTGCACAAGCTGGTAGCCATTGGAGTGGGGTTTTCTTACTGGCAAAGGGGTCTGTTCCAGGTAAGACTTGGCAAGAGATCAGTATCCCCTGCTCCCAGAGTCAAATTGTGTGTGGCACTATTCCCAATCTTGCCTCCCTAGGCATGAGGTATTGGCAGACTCTAGCTAGGCTGGCATTGACCTTTAGCTGCACCAGGATTGGGACATGACGTCTGGTCAGTCCCTTATGATTCTTCTTAGCTCAAACCCCTGGTATTACTTGCCATAACCTCTCTAGGTATGGGTCCTTATTAATGTCTGCAGGAGGTATAACATAGAGTTTATATTCTTCTAATGCCACAGTCAGTACATGTATAGGGCCATTTCTGTTTAGGACCTGTACTCCAGGAATGGATCTGTGCCCCCATTTTGGTTAGGATGTCTGGGCCTAAGAGCAGATATGGGCAGCCTGGGATCACCATAAAAGAGTGAGTTACACATCCCATTCCTAGATCTATTTTTCTTCAAGTAGTCCATGATTATTGATCGATCCCAGTAGCCCCTTGGACCCATGATTTTTCATTGGATAAGGGTTCTATGGTTGTTTCAGGATTGAATGTTGTGCCCTGATATCTACCAGGAGATCTATTGGTTTCCCTCTACCTTTATGGTTACCCAGGGTTCATGGAGGGGGCGTGAACCCCAGCACCCTCAGTCACTCAGTTCTTTTATCTCCAATACCTTTGATTCTCCCCCTTTATGTCTCTTGGGCATTCATTCTTCCTGTGGCCTGTTTCTCTACAGTATGCACATCGACCCTTCAGAGACGGGGCCTTCTCTCTGAATGAGGTTGTCTGTCCTTCCTGGGAAGGGCCTGCTTCCCCCCTTCTTTTCCATATGATGTAGCCTTCAACTCTTGGGCATCAGATCTCTCTCTTCCACTAGCTGCTAGCACCATCTTGCCAAGTCGCCTAGTCTCTGGAACCTCCCTGTTGTTAAAGACTTTGTCGACCATAGCCAGGAGCTCAACAATGCACTTATCCTTCCAGCTGCGGGGTTTTCAACAGATGTCTGGTGTTGCCTGGTTGACCAGGGTTCACAGCAGGTTCAGAGGTGTATAGGTTTGATAGGCTTCTAGCAAACTCTCCAGAAATGCCCCTGGACACTTCTCCTTACCTTGTAAAATTTGTCCTATCTTAGAAATTTTGTGGGCTTCCTAGGAGCCTCACAGAGATCCCTCATATGAATCTGGCAATAGACTTTTAGCCTCTCCTCACCCAAAGAGTTGTTGGGACCCTAGTCAGGATGGACCATGGGGAAAGCCACATCAATGTCAGCTTGCACAGTGGTGGGCTGACCATTTGCACACAGAACAAGTTTCTGGGCTGCTGCTATCACCTGTTCTTGTCCCTGGGTGGTAAAGAGCACCTGCAGGTGCTGCTGTCAGTCAACCCAGTGGATTCGTGAGTGCCATTACGAAGTTTAACACGTCTATGAGGGCGAAGGGTTTCTCTGAGAACTTGGTATTCTGCATCTTCCAGCTGTATAGATCACTAATGGAAAAGAGGATGCGTTTCCTGCACTGTCTGCCCTGCCCATGGTCGGGGGTTGCCACCTACAGGGCAATGCAATGAGTTGGGATCTGCCTGCCTTGCTGTGCTGTGTCTGAGGAGGCCCTGGATTCATTTGCAAGGGAGCAGCCTGTACCAGGACAGAGTAATAAGGGTGTGGAAAGGAGTCTTCTCCTGGGGCTGAGGGGTAGGACTGCCCGCTGACAATTCTCTGGTTTCTTGATCTGTGAGATCACTGGGGTAGGTGGTAGGAAAGGCCTTAACCAGATAGAGGTTTTCCACCAGATGTCGCCAGACACTGATGTATGGAATCTGGTCACGATGCCCAGGATTTCCACACACAGTACCTTTAACCAAGTAGATAGCAGGAAGGTGGAAAATGCCTCCTTCTGGCCACCCTACATTGAAAGCTGGCCACTCTTTCCAGCAAAAAACAGTCAGTCTCTCTGACCATACAGGTAAGCCCAAATTCCCACCAGGCATTTGAAGTCCAGATGTGTGACTGGACTAGGCCTGGTGGGGTGCAGCTGGTGGTCTGCTCCATGGTAGTTCTCAAGAAAAAGGAACAATTAAAACACAAACACAGAAACATGAAAACAAGCCTACAGGGGTCCAGAAAAGAAATCAAAATGGAGCCAATGGCAGCCTGTCCCCCAAAATGGGTTCTGCCAGTCAAGAGCGTCCCGCCAGTCCCACCAAAACCTGTGTCACACTGCTGTTCTCTGACTCCAAGGAGTCCAGAGACAGCAGCCTATCCCTGGAGCGGGCTCTGCCAGCTGGGAAGAACCTGATAGCTTCCACTAAGTCTGGGTCAGAATGAAGCTCTCTGTCTTCAACTGAGGGGGGCTAGGGGGCAGCTGCCCTACTTCCCTTGGCCTCCAGGTTGTGCAGACAAAATGAAACAAAATCACCTCACAATGAACAAGACAAAAGATTTCTCAGAGCAAGACAAAGACAAGACGCACGCAGCAAGATCAGTGAGTTGGTGTGTCCCAACTCACCATTCTGAGAGATGCATCAGACAGCAGCAGCAACAACAAAAATGCTCTACTACAGAGTCAAGGAAGACCCCAGACTCAGATAGTATGCAAAAACAAGGAGTGTTTATTTTACAGAAACATCCAGTACTCAGGGTGGGGGGAGTGGGGAGTTGGGGGTGGGGGTGTGTGTGAGTGGTCAACCATTCTCCAAAATGGCAACCCCAGACAAAGGCACTCAGGTCTTCTTATAGGGAATTGGAGGAACTCTCTAGAAGGATTAGATAATTTAAAATTTTATTGATAGGTTCTAGGGGATCACAGGTGGTCAGTGTATTCCTATGTCACTACTATTTAACCACGTGATGAAATAGGGCTGCCCAGCACAGATGGCCCTCTCAATGACCAATCTGAGATAAGATGTTTCCCCATTTTTGTGGTTATCCCCAGGCTGTTCTTTGGGAGGGGGTTTTATGATCTTGTTCTAGATCTTTTTTTTTTTTTTTTTTTTTTTGGTTTTTCGAGGCAGGGTTTCTCTGTGTAGCCCTGGCTGTCCTGGAACTCACTCTGTAGACCAGGCTGGCCTCGAACTCAGAAATCCGCCTGCCTCTGCCTTGCAAGTGCTGGGATTAAAGGCATGCGCCACCACCGCCCGGCTTGTTCTAGATCTTATAGAGCTGGCATCTTATGACCTAGTTTCTGGAACTTATGGTCTATTTCTGAAGCTGGCGCCTTTATGGCCTCTTTTGAAATCAGGCCTGTGTTTTCCATGATGTTTACCTGGGTACTCATAAAACCTCATAGTTTAATAGTATGTACTCAGGTGTCTTAGTTAGGGTTCTACTGCTATGAACAGACACCATGGCCAAGGCAAGTTTACAAAGGACAACATTTAATCGGGGCGGGCTTACAGGTTTAGAAGTTCAGTCCATCATCATCAAGGTGAGAGCATGGCAGCACCCAGGCAGGCATGGTGCAGGAGCTGAGAGTTCTACACACAAACCTATGTGTATAGTTTGGATTCCACTTTCTTTTATTGGGGTAGTATTGCCTACCACTATCTTCTAAGCCAAACAACTCCCATCTTTGTAAGATCCATGATGGTTGTTAAGAAAGATCAGGATGGCTGGGCTTGCTGACTGTTTCTATTCCTCCATAGAGAAGTGGTAAGCAGGTCACTGGACCCCCACTGAGTACCCAGACTCTCCTCTCAGCCAGCTGCATGCACCTCTGCCCTAACTGTACATGACTTATGGATTCTGGGGAAAGGCTAGAACATATAGGCTTGGGAAGACTGAGAAGACAAGTTTACCTATGCAGCTGTTGGGATCAGACAAATGAGACTTATTCTAAGTGCTGCCATTTTGTTTTCAGACTCCATTTTGATCACAAGGTGAAATTAAGTTCAAATTCCCAGGCTCTAGGGAAGCTCTCCAAACGGCTAGGCAACTTCCTCCTTATTCTTGTCTTCCTCGGAATATAATGATTGTTCCTAACCACAAAAGAACAAATGATTCTGATGGATAAAAAAATTTCAACTGTAACTGGCACAGATGTTTATGGTTTTCATGCTATAAAACTGTAGCATTCTGGCTGGGCTGAGGTGGGCTGCAGTTCAGCTCCTGAGTCTGTTCTTCGGCCCTGATCAATCAGTACTGCTTGAATACAATACATTTTTGTCATCTGCTTACTTACAAAGAAGAACATTTGAGGATGCACTCACTCCCAATTCTGGGCTGTTGTCCCTGACCAGTCAGTTTTTGCTCCATAATCCAAATAAAGGTCTTACTTTGCTGGACTCTTGTGCCTGCTTGGATTTTTTGGGATTTTTGGACCCCAACAGAGGAGCCAGATGTTCCTTCCAAGCCGGAGTGACTTCTGAGGACAAGCTCCTCGACTGGCCTTGATAGTAAAAACAAATGACTAACTTTGGCCACTTACCTGCTTTCAAACACCCAGCAAAGAAATTGTAACCCAAACCTAAAACGACTGGTATTTTTTTTTAACAGTCCAAGGGATCCCACTCCCTAGACATTACACTTAAGTCCAAATGAGATGTTAGACAATCATTTTCTCATTAATACTTTCTGTTTTGTGACAGAGTCTAACTGTGTAGCCATGACTAGATTGGAACTTGCTGTGTAGAGTATGTTGGCCTCAAACTCACAGCAATCCCCCTGTTTCTGCCTCCTGAGTGCTAGGACTAAAGGCTAGTGCCACTGTATTCAGCTAATCTTATTGATAAGAAGATACTGTTCAGATAAAGAATGTCAGACCTTGTCTCACTTCACATCTATCTATGGCAGAGAGATGGATCTACTTAAAAAAAAATTAGCCAGTGGAATTGGACATATCCTCTGGCTGTCTTCTCCTGGTTTCTGCTTAGGACTTGTAAAGCTAATAACTTGCGTCTTCTCTTTCCCTCACATCTCTTTTCCGACACAGTCGCTGACTTCCTTTCTTCCCTACATCTGATAGATAGGGTCTTGCTGATAGGCTCTCTGGAAGGGCACCCCAAAGCTGCCATATCCAACACCCTAGATTAAGCTGGAAGAAGCGAGATGGGTCATCACCCCAATCCCACAATGCTAATGAGAGTTATCTCTTCAGAGGGAGGGGATAATATGAAAAGAAGGTAGAAATTGGCTAGGCAGTTTAAGGTACAAAGACACCCCCCCAAAAGTAATCATTTTTCTTAGTTAAAAGTAAAGAATGTCCTTGGGCCCCTTGGCAACCTTGTCTTTGTTAGAGGCCAGGTACTCCTTCAGAGAGGAGAACAGTACAATAACAGCAAAACTCCGATCAAGAAAGTAGAATTTGGGGCTGGAGAGATGGCTCAGCAGTTAAGAGTGCCAACTGCTCTTCTGAAGGTCGTGAGTTCAAATCCCAGCAACCACATGATGGTTTTTGTAATGAGATCTGATGCCCTCTTCTGGGGTGTCTGAAGACAGCTACAGTGTACTTACATATAATAAATAAATACATCTTTAAAAAAAGAAAGAAAAGAAAGTAGAATTTTTGGCCAGGGTGAAAACTTCACATTTCACTTGGGCTAGGCTGGCTGCTTGGTCAAGAAGCCAACCCTGAGAAGGCAGGCAGCTCATCTCAGACCACTGTCTCACTTATCAGGACCATAACTTACTCTTACTAGAGACTTCAAAAAGCCAACATAGCTGGCAAAGTTTGAAAAAACAGATAAAATAAAGATGTGGTAATTGCAAGAAACTTTTTAAAAATATAAGGTGGTTAGCCCAGCAGGGCTCATGTCTGAATTACTCTTATCCTTTGTGCTGATCTCATAGACCGTGAGGCTGAGCTCTCACCAATGGCTGAGAGGCAGTCATCACCCGTGTCAGAAATAAAAGATGGTGTCAGGCGTGGTGGCACACACCTTTAATCTCAGTACTTGGGAGGCAGAGGCAGGTGGATCTCCTAGTTCAAGGCTAGCCTGGTCTAAAAGAATGAGTTCCAGGACAGTCAGTGATTCACAGAGAAGTTCTGTCTCAAAAAACAAAACAAAACAAAACAACAACATCAACATCAACAAAACCCATGTTGAAGAATAAGAATAAGAATAATAATAAGAAGAAGTTAGGCATGGTGGTGCACACCTTTAGTCCCAGCATTTGCAGACAGAGGCAGGCAGATCTCTGTGAGTTCAAGGACAGCCTGGTCTACAAAGGGAGTCCAGGACAGCCAGAGCTCTTACACAGAGAAACCCTGTCTCTAAAAGAAAACAAAACAAATATGGGAGCCGTGCTGGCCCTACGTGCCCTGCTTGCCTCATCTGGGGCTGGCCCACCCTTTTTTGCAAAAAAAGATTTGCCTGCCCAGTTGCTTCTGCTCTGTTTGTGGGTTGCTTTGTGGGACCGTGAGACCATTCTGTTTCTAACATCACAACCTTTTTATATCACACCAAGGAGGTACCACCAGACCTCCATGTTGGATTTCTTTCTTTTTTTTTTTTTAACTTTTTGCTTGGTTTTGTTTAATTTTGAGACTTTTTTTTTTACGTAATATATTTATTGGTTCTAGAGAGGACTTGAGAATTGTCCAGCCATGTGGCTTCGCTATATTAGAAATAAATTCAGGGTTGCTAAGAAAAAAACCAACATTCCAACTAAATTATATGGACATGGCTAAACTTCACTCTAGATCAAGTGCTCATAGAAGCAGAACAGCAGGTGCTCTGGGAAGACACTTGATTTTTATTCTAGCCAAGGACCTGGTGATCCCATCGACTGGGGGCTGCCAGCCTAACAGTCCTAAGTGATTGGTTAGTTTTAAAAGAATCAGTCCAAAGGAAATGAAAGGGAAGGTGTCAGTCCAGGCCAACAAGTTCTATGAGTGGGGGGCCCAAGCTTAGTGTAAACCAAAGTAGAGAGATTCAAGCATTTGTATCAAGGTAGAGAAGAGAAAAAGACCTGAACTCCTCTTCAGAAACAAGTTTTACAATGTTTGACAGAGAAGGCTAGGATTTAATGTTTCTTACAAACTCTCTGCAGCTAGCAGATTATACAGGGAGTGTTAATGAAGGTGGTCTGTCAATCATTCCAAAGGTTAGGCTTGTCTCTTAGATTTCACTTTCCCCTGGAGTAAGAATGTTGGTTTCTTTAAAAATCTAGTTCTGTTATGTGACTAAGTTTTTGTTTTAAGCCCAGGTGTGGGATATGGGGTTGTTTCAGATTGTCCACAGCATTTATGATTTGTCTTAAGCTCTAGGAGGAGTGGGATTTTTGCCAGCTGCAGATAGTTTATGTTTGGAATTCTGGAGACTTTTGAGAGGATATAAATGCAAGAGCCCCAGAGGGCTTGTGGCAGCGGCTACTCCCCCTGCCGTGCTGCATTTGCTATTTTGCTGTATTGCTGGATATTCTCACAAAACAGAATGGACCTGCCCCAGGGGACTGGATGACCATAATCATCAGGAAGTAGTCTAAAGAGGTCTATATCCCCTCCCCTCTAACCTTCTTTCTCTTCTACCTAGTATTGGGGGTTGGAAGGGATTAGGGTGGAATAAGGGTTAGAAGGGAGTAGATATAAGAACCCAATAAAGTACATCTACATTTACCTTTTTACCTTATTGCTTCTCTCTCTTTTTTAAAAGATTTATTTATTTATTTATTTATTTATTTATTTATGTACATGAGTACACTATAGCTGTCCTCAAACACACCAGAAGAGGACATTAGATCCCATTACAGATGGTTGTCAGTCACCATGTGGTTGCTGGGAATTGAACTCAGGGCCTCTGAAAGAACAGTCAGTGCTCTTGACCACTGAGCCATCTGTCCAGCCCCTGTTTCTATTTGTTTGAGACAGCATCTCATTATACAGCCCTGGCTGGCTTGGAACTTGCTTTGTAGATCAGGCCAGTCTTGAACTCACATCTGCCTGCCTCTGCCTCCTGAATGCTGGAATTAAAGGTGTGTACCATCTTGCCTAGCCAGATTTAATCATCTTAATGTTTGTGGATAATGTAGTTAAACAGAGAGAGAAGCTGGGGGCTTTAGCACAAGACTTGAGTGCGCTGAGTGCACCAAGTTTGAGAAGGACTCTGACTCTAATGTTCCTGCATCCAGGTAAAGGGTTACTCAGGATACACACCGTTAGCAGTGTGGTGTTCCTGACTGCCTACACTGTGCAGACCACTCTCTATACTATGGAGTCCACATGTGCTCACACAACATAGAATGTAAAGAAGCTCCCCTCTGCTCCTCCTGTCCTCCATCACCAAGACCCTTTTGTCTTTTCCTCTTTCCAACAAGCAGTGATTAAGTCACCCCTCTCTCTGCTGCATCCTGTCTTTGTAGTTGGTATTTGGGGAGAGGGCGGACGAGCCTGTGGGAGCCAGGAGGGCTTTGTCATAACATCCCAGTTACTGCTTCCCTGGCAGTGGACCAGTGGTGAGATCTGTTTGTTTGTTTTGAAATAGGGTCTCACTATGCAGCTTCGGACTGCTATGTAGGTCAAGGCAAGAGGGTCAAGAGTTCAAAGCCTTGCTCAGCTGCTACATTCGGTAGTTCAAGACCAGCCTGAGATACATGAGATCCTGTTTGGAAGAAAACCAAAAACAGGAAATGGTTTCCCTCAAGATATTCTAAGGAAGCAAGGTCCATCTTGTTAATAAGGCATGTAAGACTGAGATAATTGAGAAAAGGTCTCCAGAGAATTGGCATCTTGGAACAAAGAGACACTTTGTGTCAGATTCCAGTGGGTTGTTGCCTTGGACTCTCTGATGGAAAACAGAACTTCCGCACTAGCCACGAGGCCAAGGCTTCAAGATCTGAAACGAGCCAGGAGAATCTTATCTTTTTCTCTTCTGGTAAACTACACAAAGTAGAGATCAGAAAAACACTGAGTACAGGCTGCCGCCTGTGGATTATGAGCCATAAATATTCAGAATGATACTCACAAAACCAAAACTTCAAAGGGCTAATTGTTACAAGAGGCCGTTTTACTCATCTCTCAATTGGACAAGACAGACTCCAGCAGGATGGATTTTGGCCTTCTTCTGGCTCAGGCTCATTCTCTTAGGATCTTATCCCCAGAACAAATGGAGGTCCCATCATCATCACCAGAAAATGAAGGAATGGGGAAGGCCTCCTTTCACCCTCTGAGAGTCACAGCCTGGCCTGAGACTTAAATCAATATACAATAGATTAATAGGAAAAAGGCATAATAAGATACCAATTTATATGCTATAGGAATGCTTTCAAGCAAATAAAGACCCCAAGGGACAGTTACTTATTTATTCCAATTGAAGAAGCAACTGAATTATGTGATGACTGCTTCTTTCTCCATCGTGGGATATGGGTGTCCAGTTCCAATTGTCAAGGCTGTGGGGCAGTGCTTGTCTTTGTTTTTGAGACAATCTTGTGTGTTTCAGGCTCCCCTGACATTCCGCATGCTCACTATGTAGTCAAGGACGACCTTGAAATGCTGATCCTCTTGCCTCCCAGTCCCATGTGCTGTAACCATAGACATGCACTGCTGTACCCAATTTGTGCTGGGTGAGGACTGACCCCAAGGCCTCCTCCACACTACACAAGCACACTACCAAACATCTCTCTTTGGTCATCTTAAATTTCTTAAAATGTAGTGTGTGTGTGTGTGTCCCCTGGTTCTGTAATACAGGTAGTTGTGGGCTTACTGACATGGATGCTGGAAACCACATACGGATCTTTGCAGGAGCAGCAGGAGCTTTTAGCCACTGGACCATGTCTCCAGCCACTGGGCCATGTCTCCAGCCACTGGGTCATGTCCCAGCCCCTTCTTTTAATGGTTTTTAACTTAACATTGTTTCACTTAGGAAGCATAAGCAGGAGGATCAGGAGTTCAAGTCCATTTTCAGTTGTAGAGGAAGCATAAAGCCAGACTTAATTGTTGAACTTGTGTGTTCTCTGTGGGGTGGGGGTAACTAGAGCACAGGGCCTCTCATATGCTGCCTTTTTTCCCCTATCAGGCCTTCCCTCCCTCCCTTCCTTCCTTCCTTCTTTCCTTCCTTCCTTCTTCCCTCCCTCCTTCTCTCCCTTCTTCCCCACTTTCTTTCTCTCTCTCTCTTCCTTTTTTTTCTTTTCTTCTTTGAGACAGTGTCTCACTATGTAGCCCTGATTGTTCTAGAATTCACTATGTAGACCAGGGCAGCTTCAAACTCACAGAGATCTGCCTGCCTCTGCCCCTGCCTCTGCCTCCCAAGTGCTGGTAGCAAAGGCATAGGACACACACTAAATCTTTATATTTTCTCAGTGGCAAGTGGCACAAAAGCCTTCTATTTTGATAGAGCAATGATAAAACCCCTTTCATAAATATTTACAAAAGCATTATTCATAATTTCTAAAACTTGGAAGCCACCAAAGAAGGCGACCTTTCAGCAAGTGACCAAATAGATGAGAGGTCAATCACAGAGACACAGAAGCATCATAAATGCATATTATTAAGTTAGAAAACCTAATCTAAAAGACTCCACATTGTGTAATTATTTTTCTTTTACTTTTGTGTGTGTGTGTGTGTGTGTGTGTGTGTGTGTGTGTTGCCAGACAGCAGTGGCACACGCCTTTAATTCCAGCACTCAGGAGGCAGAGGTAGGTGGGTCTCTGTGAACAGCCTGGTCTACAGACCAAGTTCCAGGAAAGCTAGGTCTACACAGATAAACCCTTTTTAGGAAAAATTAAATAAAATAAGAAGAGAATTGAGCATTTTTGTGTGGGTGTTACTGTTGGAGTGGTGCATGTGTGTGCAGTACCTGAGAAGGCCAGGAGAGGGCAGTAGTTCCCCTGCAGCCGAAGCAACGTGCCATTGTGCACCACCCACCTAGATTCTGGGAACTGAATTGGAATCCTCTACAAAAGTAGTACAAACTCTAAACTACGGAGCAATCTCTCTGTCCCTACTATATATTTTCAACCATTTGATAATCTAAGAAAGATAAGATGGGTGTAGTGTTGCCCACCTTTAATCCCACCCCTCAGAAGGCTGAGGCAGGAGAATGATGAGTTCCAGGTCTTAAACATCCACTGTGCTGAGCATGGTGGCTCATATCTAAAATCCCTGAGCCTGGGTGGCTGAGGCAGGAAGATGAGAAAAGATTCGATCCTGCAATTTCCAGAGAGGAGACCATGTCTCAGTAAACAAACAAAATCGTCATCATCATCAAAGTGCTAAGAATGTAGCTCGGTGGTAGATCATTTACACCCCCTGGGCAAAGCTCTAGGTTCAATTCCGAGAGAGAGAGAGAGAGAGAGAGAGAGAGAGAGAGAGAGAGAGAGAGAGAGAGAATAAAACTAGTTATGAAGATAATGAAAATGAGGTGTTTCCCAGGGACTTTAGAGAAGCAGACTAGAATAGTAGAGAAAGATTTTAGGGCAGAAAGAATTCTGTGTGATGCTGTAATTATGCATGCAAACACATCTGCTGGGACTCCAGGAATGTGCAGCATGGGGGGAGTGGATGTAATATAAACCGTGGACTGGGATGACAGTGCCTGTGAGGGTTATTAGTTTGTAAGAAATGTGTCCTTTTTGGTGCCTGATATCAGCAGTAAGAAAAGGCTGTGTACTTTGGGGCAGGGCATTTTGGGAACTCATTGTACTTTCTGTCCAATATTGCTGTGAACTTAAAATTTCTCTCATAATTAAAGTCTATTTTTAAAAACCAACTGATCTTAACTCTAAAGATTGAATTCTGAAACTTTTTTTGAGACAGGGTTTCTCTGTGCAGCTCTGGCTGTCCTAAAACTCAATATGTAGACCAGGTTGGCCTCAAACTCAGAGATCCATCTGCCTCTGCCTCCCTAGTGCTAAGATTAAAGTCATACATATACTACCAGGTCTAGCCTGAGTTCTAGAATTTTAATTCTAGTTAAAAGTTAAAGTCTATGCCTATCCATATGTTAATACTCATCCTAATTATTGTTACTTTGAAGTCAGTTTAGAAATCAGGAACTTGCCAGGCAGTGGCGGCAATTCCAGCACTTGGGAGGCAGAGACAAGCAGATTTCTGAGTTTGAGGCCAGCCTGGTCTACAGAGTGAGTTCGAGGACAGCCAGGGCTATACAGAGAGACCTTGTCTTGAAAAAAAAAATCAGGAACTTAGGGGCTGGAGAGCTGGATCAGCGGTTAAGAACACATACATGGCCGGGCGGTGGTGGCGCACGCCTTTAATCCCAGCACTTGGGAGGCAGAGGCAGGAGGATTTCTGAGTTCGAGGCCAGCCTGGTCTACAAAGTGAGATTCTGCCTACAACCCCTTCCTCCATACACACATTAAACAAGAAAGAAAGAAGAAAGGAAGATGGGAAAGGAGAGAGAAAGAGAGAGAGAGAGAGAGAGAGAGAGAGAGAGAGAGAGAGAGAGAGAGAAGGGGCAGAAGGAAGGAAGGAAGGAAGGTATGGAAGGAAGGAAGAAAGAAAAGAAGGAAATAAATTGTTTTCTGGTTTTTGTGCTGGGATCAAACCCAAGGCCTTGTTTGTGTTAGGCACTCTACCACCAAGCTACATTATCTGACTCACAGAAACGAGGAATTGTGAATTCTCCAATTCTGTTATTTCTCAAGAGTGTTCTGTCTACTCTGTGTCCCTTGTCATTCTATATTAACTTTGGCATCTGCCTGACAGTTTTGTAAGCTGGACAGTTTGGGCTTTACGAGAACTGCATTGAGTATGCATAGCAATCTGGGGTGTTGCGCCTTAGCAATGCAAAGTCTTGCAGCTTGGCTGCCAATGCCAATGCAGCTGGAGAACCATGCAGGAGATCCTGGGTTTGATCTCTAGCGTCACTAAAAAGGAAAAGTAATATTCCTGGCTATAAGCATTGTATGCATGTCCACCTTAGAGGTTGTTTTAAATCTTTAATAACATTTAATGGTTTGCAATATATATATATTACCTTTTTCTTCCTTCCTTCCTTCGTTCCTTTCCTTCTGGTTTGCTGAGAAAGGGTCTCATGTAACCCAGGTTGGCCTTGAACTCATTGTGTGGGATGACCTTGAACTCCTGCTCCTCCTACCTTAACCTCCCAAGTGCTGGATTGCAAGTGTGTACAACCACACGTACTTGACCTTCACTAGGTGGAGGCAAGAGCTGACTTTCCAAAGTTGTCCATATGCCTGCCACGGCATGTGCGTGTGCACACACGTGCACCCACAATAAATTCATTAATTAAAATATATTCTAAGTGTCTTACTTTATGTTATATAAACAGAATTGTTTCCTAATTCCATTCTATGTTAGTGCATTATTAGTGTATAGAAATACAATTGATTGTTGTGTTTTAATCTTTGCTGAACTTATAACTTATAATGCTTTTTTTGTTTGTTTGTTTTTGCTTTTTGAGATAGGGTTTCTTTATGTAGCGCTCTGCCTGTCCTGGGACCCACTCTGTAGACTCAGAGATCTGCCTGTCTCTGCCTCTGAGTGCTGAACTAAAGGTGTGCACCACCAAACCCAGCTCTACAGCTTGTGCTGAAATTATAGATTCCTTGGGTCTTTATACACATAAGGGATAGTTTTTATTTCTTTCTATCCCAGGCTTCTTTTACTGACTTTTTTTTCACCTCCTCACCTTGGCTGGAGCCACCACTATAGCCTTAGGACAAGTGTTGTTAATGAATATCCTTATGCTATCACTAATCTTAGGCGAAGACATTCAGTCTTTTGACATTTAGTACAGTAGCTGTAGATTTTTTTTTTTTGTACATGGTTAAAGACATAGTCTTAGTCACTGTTCTGTTACTGTGAAAAACATCAGGACCAAGGCAACTCTTGTATTATGAAAGAAAACACTTAATTGGTGGCTGGCTTACAGGCTCCGAGGAAACATGGTGGCAGGCATGGCTCTGGAACTACATTCTGATTCACAGGCAGAGCCTGACCCTGAGCGTCTGAAATGCCCAAGCCCTGCTCAGAGACAAGGCCACACCTCCTGAACCTTTTAACCTGTCTCAAAGAGTGCCACTACCTGGAGTCAAGCATTAAAGTATATGAGCAGGGACGGGGCCCAATACTGGGCTCATTGAATATTTTTCCTGTGTCAATTGAGATAATTTTGTAGGTCTGATTATTTATTTTATTGGTATGGTATATTACACAGATTGCTTTTGATATATCAAGTCAACTTTGCATTCTTTGGCTATATCCTGTGTGTGTGTGTGTGTGTGTGTTTTTCTTTTGAAAAATTTTTAGGGCTAGCGAGATTGCTCAGTGATTACAGATTGTTCAGTGGCTACTCTTCCAGAAAACCTGCGTTTGATTCCCAGTACTCACATGGCAACTCACAACTGTCTATAACTCCTGCTTCTGGGAATCTAATACCATAATACAGACATATCTGCAGACAAAACATCAATGTACATAAAATAAAAATAAATAAACTAGGGTCTGGAGAGATGACTCAGTGGTTAAGAGGGTTAAGGGGTTAAGAGTGTATGTTGCTCTTGTATAGGACCCAAGTTCAGTTCCCAGCACTCACATCAGGTGCTACAACTGCGCACACACACACACACACACACACACACACACACACACACACACTACAACTCCAGCTCCAAGGGATCAGATGTCCTCTATGGCATGTGTGGACACTGTATTCTCTTGCACATATCTCTTGCCCACACATACACACATAATTAAAATAAATAAATAGAAATAAAATCTTAAAAATATGGCTTATTAGTTAGTGCGTGTGCACATGCTACAGTACACATGTAGAGGTCACAGGACAGCTTACTGCAGTCAGTTTTCTATTTCCATCATGCTTAGTGAATGGAACTTGAATGGTCGTGGTCGGCAGCAAGTGTCTGCCTGCTGAGCTGTCTCTCCAGCCCTGACTTGCTAGCATTTTGCTGAGGAGTCCTGAAGCTGCCCAAATAAGGGCTATCATTGGCTGGGAGCTCTGTGTCTCATGTGCTGTCTCTGTCCATTTTAGTGACAGGTACTCCAGGCCCTTCAGCATCAGTGGGAATCAGATGATGTCAGCTATCAGAAGGTCACAGTGTTCCAAGTGTCCCTGTATATCTGGAAAGGTCACCCTCCACTTTGTCCTCATCTGAGCGAGTCATGCAGACTGCATCCTAGGTTCCAGTAATTCCCCATAAACTTGAACATTCGTGTGTCTGAACATGTAGGTTTTTAGTAGTATATTTATATCACTCTATCGTTGTCATATATAATCAAGTATATATTATATAGTTGTATGTTTATTTTATTACATGTACATACGAACTACATTAGATATGTATTGTCAATATATAAAGTTCTGGGAGAAATGTGCCTGCCTTGGTTTTGCCCAACTTGGCTTCACTGGGCTATTGTCTTGCTGTCAACAAGTCAACATCTCACCACATATGTATTGCCACACATACATATATGAGAACTACATATACATACTTATACATAGTCTTCACTCTTTTGATCCTCCAAGTGCCAGGATTACAGGCATGGGTCACCAAGCCTAGCTACTACTTTTGCTTTCAGCCTGAAAAGAACAGAAAGAAAAAGACTCCTCAGAGCTAAGCATAAGTGGACTCTGGAGATTTTATCCTGGAGCTGACCCAGGCACCCTGATGGTGAATGTCCAAGTCCTGTCAGGTGCTCTGAGGCTGCCACTGACATTTGAGGGCCTATAGGGCCCTACTGCAGAGCTGCAAGCTGTCTTCTGATGCTGGCTACTATCTTTTTATGGGACACTACCAGACAATACCTTTGTAAATTCTGCCAATTCATAAAACACACCCAGAAGGCTGCTCTCCCTTGCCTATTGTGCAAGGTGCTTGCTGCCACCCCACTGAGGTTTAGAGATTGCCAAGGTCACTGCACCAGACCCCCTGTCTTCATCTCACTGTGTTGGACATTTGCAGACCCCGTGGTGGGGGCCTGTATGTTTTCCAATTGTAGTTGTGTTGGGGTGGGGGTGGGGGGAGATCAAGGAGAGTAACTGCTGCGGGGCGACATCACGATTGGCTCTAACCCTAACCTGGACCCAGTGAAGGGCTCAGCAGGAGGTAGAGCATACTTCCTCACCTAGGAAGGCGGACCGAAAAGTGGAGTAAGCCCTAGGACCCTGGTCAGCTCTGGTTTAGAAGCTGGAAGTTTACTCGCTTAGAGGGTTATTCCAGTGTGGTTATGTGACGCGGAGCGGGGACCCTGTACAGAACCCCACAAGGGATGTGAGTTGTGAGGCTCGGGTTTATCCGGCGCCGAGCCTGGCAGCGAGGGGCGGGTCCTACACGCAGGCGTTGTAAACTAGCGGGGCAAGCGCAGTGCGCACTGTAGCACGGTGGCAGCGACGGTGACAGCAGGTGGGTCGCAATGGGTCTGGAGGGACTGCTACTGCGGGAATATAAATGCAAGAGAAGGCTTGGGTGTCTAGGGGCCCAGGGCAGCTAGCCTCAGCAGCCGTGGCAGCGGAGCTTATGGCGAAGGGAGGTGCACCACAGCTTTCACATCCGGGACTCGGGGCCCTTGCAGCCCTGGCCTCCTGGCCTCAGGTGAGCTGATCCTCCAACCTGGTAGAAGAGGGGGAGATCGCTTTTCTCTGAGTGTCCCTTTGGCCACGTTCCCGGCTGCAGGAGCCGCTCCTGTTCCGGGTCCTGATAACCTGGCCCTGCTCCAGGGAAGCCTCCCATTTCTTCTTGCTCACGGTGCAGCGAGTTCCAAGCCTGTTCTTAAGCAACCTCCCACTCACCCACAGAACCATCTACCTGGTTCGCAGGTCCGCCGCAGGTCTGCCCTTCCCTGCCCTGAAGGCTGACAGGAAGGACCTCTAGGTTTTCTATCCCTCTGCCCACAGTCCCTGACACATGTCCCATTCAAGCCTTCTAAAGAAGGTCCATGGTGCAGGTATCCTGGGCTCCTATGGAAAGGAGGCAAGGACCGAGGTGGGCTGTCTATGAACGAATGGAGGATGGCTGGTTATTCCTGCTGTCTGTCCCCAGTAGGTTCCAGAGGCTGGTTCAGTACTCCTTCTGCCATGGCCCAGGGACTGCCCAGCACTGCCCGTTTGGCACGCTTCTGCCAGAAACTGAACCGTTTGAAGCCACTGGAAGAGTCTAGCATGGAGACATCATTGCAGCGCTGCCTGTCCACACTGGACTTGACCCTACTGGGTGTGGGTGGCATGGTGGGATCTGGGCTCTATGTGCTCACAGGCACAGTGGCCAAGGAAATGGCTGGCCCTGCTGTGCTCTTGTCCTTTTTGGTGGCTGCTGTAGCCTCCTTGCTGGCGGCCCTATGCTATGCAGAGTTTGGAGCCCGTGTGCCCCGTACTGGCTCAGCATACCTATTCACCTATGTGTCCATGGGGGAAATATGGGCATTCCTCATAGGCTGGAATGTGCTTCTGGAATATCTCATTGGAGGCGCTGCTGTGGCCCGTGCTTGGAGTGGCTATTTGGATGCCATCTTTAACCACAGCATTCGTAACTTCACAGAGTCTCACATGGGTGTCTGGCAGATGCCCTTCCTAGCCCACTATCCAGATTTTCTGGCCGCTGGCCTTTTACTTGTGGCTTCTGCCTTTGTCTCTTGTGGAGCCCGAGTGTCCTCCTGGCTTAACCATACATTCTCAGCCATCAGTCTGATCGTGATCCTCTTCATCATCGTCCTGGGTTTCATCCTGGCCCGTCCTCACAACTGGAGCGCAGAAGAAGGTGGTTTTGCACCCTTTGGCTTCTCTGGCATCCTGGCTGGCACAGCCACCTGTTTCTATGCCTTTGTGGGCTTTGATGTCATTGCTGCTTCCAGTGAGGAGGCCAAAAACCCACGGTGGGCCGTGCCCATGGCCATTGCCATCTCCCTTGGCCTGGCAGCTGGTGCCTATATTCTGGTCTCCACTGTGTTAACCCTCATGGTACCTTGGCACAGCCTAGATCCTGACTCTGCACTTGCTGATGCTTTCTACAGGCGGGGCTACGGCTGGGCTGGCTTCATTGTGGCAGTCGGCTCTATCTGTGGTAAGGGACCCTTCTGGGCAGGGTGGGAGGGGACAAGGTAGAGGACCCTGCCCCAAACTTCTCACAATAGTTCTATCCACACCCCAGCTTTACTGCTTGTTTTAGAGACTTGTTGGTAGACCGTCTCCCCACAAATTGTTCTCAGAATATTAGTCTGGGAGCACATGCTTACAGGTCCTTTCCAGGCAGACTTCAAGCTCTCAAAAGGTTCATTAATTGGCATGAACAGAAGAAGTGTCCCAGTCCTAGGTGGGAGGTGAAAAGCCAGCGCCCTCAGCACACATCCGTGTGTGAGCCTGGCTGTGGGCCCTCAGGGCTTTATCCACTGTGCAGACTGCTCCCTGTGCTCTGCCCGCTGCAGCCATGAACACCGTCCTGCTCAGCAACCTCTTCTCCCTGCCGCGCATCGTCTACGCCATGGCCGCTGACGGGCTCTTCTTCCAGGTGTTTGCCCACGTACACCCCCGGACACGGGTGCCTGTGATAGGAATCCTGGTGTTTGGGGCCCTCATGGCTCTCCTAGCACTGCTGCTGGACCTTGAAGCACTGGTCCAGTTCCTATCCATCGGCACGCTGCTGGCCTATACCTTTGTAGCCACCAGCATCATTGTGCTGCGTTTCCAGAAAGCTCCACCCAGTTCTCCTTGCCTAGCCAGCCCTGGCCTCACAGCTAAGAAGTATGACTCCTTCTCAGACCATATACAGCTAGTGGATGCTGCGCAGACCTCAATGTCTGAGCCTGGGCAGCTGCGACCAGCTCTGAAGCCCTTCCTGGGCTTCCTGGATGGATGCAGCCCTGGAACTGCTGTGGCCTGGGCGCTTGGCATCTTGGTAGCCTCAGCTATCTCTCTGGCGTGTGTGCTGATCTTCGGGAACTCAGACCTGCACCTCCCACAGTGGGGCTATGTCTTGCTGCTGGTCATTAGTGGTGCTGTCTTTCTGTCCAGCCTCCTGGTCCTGGGGGCTCACCAGCAGCAAGAGAAGCAAGACACTTTCCAGGTACACCCCACTCCCCGCCCATGCCTCATTGATACCGTTCTTTTTCAGTCCTCCCTGTTCCCTCTGGCCAGCCTCTTAGACTACCTGAGAATACACATAGGCTCATGGGGTAGGGAGATAGGTTTGTCCATTCTTACTTGCTCCAGCTTCCAGGATGGTGTGGGCACACGTGGCTCCAACTCTCCAGAGATGAGGAGGGGTTCTGTGGAATTTCCTCAGTCAGGCTCTGGACTGGCATTCGTATCCTATAGTCAAGCTCAGACTCACCCTTGTACCCTCAGATCCCTTTGGTACCCCTGACTCCAGCCCTGAGCATCCTTCTCAACATTTGCCTCATGCTGAAGCTGAGCTACCTGACCTGGCTGCGCTTTATCTTCTGGCTGCTGGTCGGTGAGTAGGGCCTGGGCTTGGACCCAAGTATGTTACAATGGGAAGATCGAAGAGGTTAGGTGGGGTTGGGACCTGGCCCTCACATTCTCGCCCACTCCTGCAGGACTTGTTGTGTATTTTGGCTATGGCATCTGGCACAGCAAGGAGAACCAGAGGGAGCCATTGGAGCTGACTACTGCACACTATGTGGTATTCCCCAGCGGGAGCCTGGAGGAAACCGTGCAAGCTGTACAGCCCGCTAGCCAGTCACCAGTCCAGGAATCAGATTGTACTGAGTAGCTGGCCACGAAGGCTGGCTCATGGAGGTCCCCACATCCCCAACATCCAGAGGCCAGAAGAATTGGTAGCTGCCTACTCAAGGAAGCTTGGGTTTGAAGCCTACCCAGACAGGGTGGGAGTGTTCTCGAAACCCCAACACGGTTATCATGGAAGAGGCCATGGCTAGTGCTGGTGTGGACTCATTGCCCACTGTCTTCCTGTTTATGATTAACTTTAGATACCTGGGCAGGTGGGGCAGAGCGGGCAGGGAAGCTGCTTCAGCCCCTGAGACCCAGAATAATAACTAATCAGCTAGTGTTGTGACCAGCTGTCATGTACATTGTGGTATTCTTCATAGCACCCAGTTCTCACCTGCCTGGAGAACCAAGCAATTGTCCGTAGTTCACAGCAGAGACACAGAAGGTCCAATGAAGTCTCTCTAAGGAGGAAAGCTTCATACATGATGCAAAGAGGGGCATGTGACAAGACAGGAACAGATTTCTAACATGTCCTCAGCAAGGGTGTACGCACGCATATGTGTGTGTATGCATGTGTGTGCACACATGTATGTCCATATAAGTGTGCAAGTATGTCTGTGTGTGTGCACGTGGGTACTTGAGATGGGAGCCAGGGCCTTGAGATTGTTAGGCAAGCATTCCACTACTGACATATAGCCCCCCAGATTCCTGACATGTTCTCTAGCAGGGAATATACATCACAATCTGGACTCAAAATAGGTAAATCAAAAAGACATTGGGTGTCAGAATCTTTTGATTTTCCTGGGCTCCCAGGGCTCAAAACATGTGCTCAAGGTCTGCCTAGGGACCTTGCAATGCACTGAACAAGAACATGTCCCCAAGACACTTTCCCCAGCACCTTCAAGCATGCCCAGGCAACCACCCTTGCAATATACACTGTGTACAGACTGAGTTGACCAATGTTTCCAAATTCAGGCTCCTGGCCACAGCTCACTCTCTTATTGTCTCCGTATACCCTAGAAATGTTTTCAGATGAAGCCCTCGGGTTCTCTGCTGCCTAGTAATCTCCAGGGTAACCGTGTCCCTGGGAGGTGGGCTTGGATTATTAGTACATGAGTGATACACTTGGGTAAGCGTGGATGCACAGGCACTTGGTCCTACATCTACTACTTCCAGCCTACTAGGTGGCTGCACAGCTACAGTTCAGAGAAGGAGAGAGCCCTGGGTCTCCTCTGAGCATCGCCCTAGGGTCCCATGGCTGGGCTCCGGCTAAGGGAGCCACCTCCCTTTCTTGCTTCTCCCTTTAAAGACGACACAGAAAGCTGCTTGCTTTGGCAAGCTTTACTTCAGCAGTAACGTCAGGGTTTTTTGAACCCACACACACACCGGGACTACTGTGTCATGTGAACCACCTCCAGGAGCCACGTCTCCCCACCCTAGCCCTTTGCAGGCCACAGTGCTGAGAGCCTTTGGTACCAGGAATTCCAAAGGCTTTTTAGAGGCTGTGGAAGCCTGGCAATCAGTTGTGGCTGCTGTTCTCACCTCAGCCTTGGTGCTCCGTCGGTGACCACACATCCACAACAAAACACCATGCCCAGGATGCACACTTCCTACACTGTGCCCCACATGTGCACCAAGAAAGTTTCTGCAGCCCATCTTTGTCATCCTTTTTATGGGCTCTGGTATAGGAGGAAAGTCTCACTGAGGGAAGAATCAAGGCCTCACATGGTCTTGAACCATGTGATCCAGAACCAGCCAGCTCTGAGGAACCTCAGTGCACTTCATGGAGATCATACCTCAAAACCATGGCACTCTGGCTGGGGCCAGAGCTAGGGCTCTGGCAGGCAAGTGCTTCAGAGAAGGTTGAGGTTGCCAGGACTGACTTGATGGCAGTAAATCCCAGACATGCATCCTGGGAAACCTGGCAACCAGGGCCAGGGTGGGGGCGGGGGGTTTGAGCTGGGCAGCATCCCCCAGCAGACATATAGAAAGTCCCAAGGGTGCCAGCCACCACTCATTCAGACACACACACACACACACACACACACACACACACACACACACACACACACACCCGGCTGCATGGGGAAGCTGGTGAAATTACCCCAACCTCTGTCCTCCATGTTCCCAAGGCAGAACCCTTCTCCTTCCCAAGCCCTAAACTTTAACCAGCAGGGAGAGGGTGTAAGCCTCAGGGATGAATAGGAAATGACAGTCATCCAGACAGGCCACTGGTGCATGGATGCCTGGATCCCAGCAGCAGCAGACATCGGGCAGGTGCAAACCACTCCTGAGACTCTGGGGCAGCAGGGTTAGCAGGTGAGAGAGTCGGCTTGTCTATGCACTGTTGGTAGTCGACTTTGGGGCTCTTGCCTACAAAACCAACAGATTAGGAATCAAGTTAACATTCCCCCAGAGTGTGGCAGAACCCAGTGTTCAGGCAGAGTGACCTCAGCTCTGGGACACAAGCAGGTCCACAACTCACCTCTTCATATTTGGTCCTCCAGTAGAAACCGGCCTCTCTATCCACATACAGTAACAGCAGGTCACAGAGGAAGGTGACCTGGAAGAGGCAGGACCTACCATGTTCCAGAGTTCTCAACTTACCCTCCCTCCACCAGCCAAGCCCCACCCAGGAATCAATATGCAGATCCAGCAGGCACCAGCAGTTCCTGACTGGAGGTTACTGCAGCCAAAGAGAACCTTAGGTGATTAAACTCACCATGCCCAGCCAAGCTGCTCCTGTGCCCACTGTGATGGCCGTAGGAATGAGTGCAAACTTCCCTGCCTGGGAGACCTGGGATGAACCTCTCGGACTGTGGCTGTCCTCCCAAACCTCCACAAATCCTTCCCCTGGTCAGAACTTTACCTGTCCTGTGACAAGAATGTCAAAACGGATCCCATAAAGCTTGAGCAGGCTCCGGGCCTCCACACCTGAGGCTGCCCACCAGTGATTGGCTGTCCTGGGGATAGCAGAGAAGACTCCAGTGTTTGCATGCTGCATTCCAGGCTAGCTTATCCACTGACTCTCCCTGGTCCTGAGTCCTAAGGCTCCATATAGGTTTTAAGGACAGTGGAAGCAAATCAAAACCTGAGTGGGACCTGACTGGAGGGAGAGCCCTGCTTCTGAGAGTCAGAGAGGGGCACAAAGCATGGTGGGATAGATCCTGGCAGCATGGGTCTGAGAAGGAAGGCAGCATAGCCGTGAGGGCTGGCAGAACTCTGAGGCAAGGACGTCCTACAGCACAGAACCGGGGAAGAAAGCGACGTGGTGCTATGGTGGGCTTTAGAACAGTCATCCCAGCAGAGAGGCCAGCAAGGGCCCGAAGGTAGAGAAGCCTCCTGCAGAGGTTGTACATGGTGAGGAGCCAAGCACAGGCGTCATGGTCATTAGGTCTATGGCCACCTATGCATATCTGCTACTATGTAAAACAAAGTGATAGCATATGGCAGGAGGAGCCCAAGATTCTTGGGAAACTAAAAGACATGACAATATTTGTAATTTAAGATCTCTGGGTGCTTCTGGGATTAGAAAATAAAAAATTCAGGAACATTAAGAACACAGTGGGGGAAATATAAAATGTTAGATTTAATCTACCAATAGCCTTTTCCTACTTCCTTCTTTCTCCTCCAGTCTTTGTCCTCCCCTTTCTCCCTCCCTCTCTTCCTTCTTCCTCCCCTCCCTCCTCCTCTCCTACACCAGGTTGCTCAGACTAGCTACAAAGCTAAGGATGACTCTGAGCTCCTAATCTTCCCTTCTCTGCCTCCTGAGGGCTGGGGTTAGGCATCGCAAGCATGTACTATGACCACAAGTTGTCTGTGACAATGGACCGTGGTGGAGGCATTCCTTGACAGTATTGGGAAGGGTGAGCACCCACTGTCTAATATTTACTCTCAAATAGCTCTGAGGCCACAGGTCCAATCCCTAGTGTTGCTAAGGAAAGAAAAGGCAACAGTAGCAAACCAGGTATGGTGGTTTGAATAGGAAAGACCCCAGAGATAGGTGTGTGAATGCTTGTCCCATAAGGACTGGCACTATTTATTAAGAGGTGTGGCCTTGCTGGAGTGGGTGTAGCCTTGTAATGCAGTATGGCACTGTGGAGGTGGGGCTTTGAGGTCTCCTATGCTCAAGCTCTGCCCAGTGTGGCACACAGTCTCCTGCTGCCTTCAGATCCAGATGTAGAACTCTCGGCTCCTCCAGCACCATGTCTGCCCGCACTCTGCCATGCTTCCTGCCATGAGGATAATAGGCTAAATCTCTGAAACTGCAAGCCAGCCCCAATGAAATGTTTCCTTTATAAGAGTTGCCATGGTCATTATGTTCCTTCACAGCAATGAATAAACCAGGTCAAAAGTATATGAATATTTGTTTTACTAATCTGAATTTTTCCACAGAACTTTTTGGGATTTTTTTTTTAAAGATAAAGTCCTATAGGAAAATTAAAAATGAAAAGTGTCTTTGTTTTAGGGAAACAGGGTCATCTGGGAGAGGTCATGAAAAGATCTGCAGGTGTGGAGCAGGCTAGTGAGGGGGGCGAGGTGGAGCCTGGGGACTGGGAACAGCTCAGGATCCTTGTCACACAGGAGAGACCCTGAGTCCGAGCTGGGTGTGCTCTGTTCTGGCGGTCCCACGGAAATAGGTGGAGGGGGCACTGAGCCACGAACAGCAGCCAGCATTCACGCAGTAAGGGCCTTACCTGAAGTTGTACCCCCTCTCCTGCAGCTGGAAGGAGTACTGGGGACAGCAGTCAGAGCTGTTTGTATCCAGGTTGCAATCCCAGTGAATGCTGATGCCCACAGCACCGCCCTGCACACAACACATCCTGTTCCACTGGTGTATGGTCCTGAGAACCTGCCCCTGAGCTGCAGGACTCTGCCCCAAATAACTTACCAGCAATGCCAGGTCCTCAAAGTCCCCTCCAGCCATGGCCACAAGGTCCCCGATGCGGAACACTGGGCAGTACGGACTGGAGAGTGGATCATAGAGACAATGTTTGAAATAGGTGTTGTCCCAGGTATCTAAGGCATTGGTTCTAGAAAGGACATTGATAGAGATCAGATGACTCAAGAGGCGTGAGAGATCTGGGCTCAGCCAAGACTTGCCCGAGCTACCTGGAGAAGTTGAACTTGCTGAAGGTTACAGTATTTTTGATGAAGAGTGTGAAGTTCTTGGCCTGAGCTAGCAGAGGCTTCCTGAAGATAGATGGTATACTGGCATCATTTTGCTTATCCTGGGACCCTGCCCTGGGAAAGAGAGGAGACTTACCTGGGCACAGCACCACTCTCCACTGGGCACCAGCTCCAGATCTCACAGGTCCTGTGGGTTCCGTTGAACACCACACACTGTCCAGTTTTTATGCCTTGAAAACACAAAATGAGCTCCAAGCCCTCTGATCTCCATGGATCTTGAGGAGGTTGTGGGGGAGGTCGTAGGGTATGGGCTTGTCAGCAGAATGGGATGATACACAGACAAGCTCAGCGGGGCCTGCAATTGGAGACCCCCAGTATTTCCTCCCCTTCCCTCATTCAAGCAGAGGTACGAGAGGTCCAAGCCCACAGTTACCATGGCTGTATGTCCCCATCTCCCCTTCAGGACAGTCTTCATTAGCCCAGCAGTTAGCCAGAGGAACAGAAGGATGCTGAGGTAGGTAAGAGAGAGCCTAGTCACCAATAGCACAGAGGATGCATCCTCTTTATGACTCAGCGTCACAGACTGCAAAGACAAGGGCCCCAGCTTCCTCCTGGGCAGCCTGGTTCTGGAAACATAGGGAAAGTATGAACTACAACCTAGGAGGGAAGAGTCATCAGCAACATGGTGAAATGGTGGTACAGGACTGTACATTCAGAGCAGAGCACTGCCCTCCTGACAGTTCTGTCCCCTGATAGGTCACTGAGGTCCACAGAAGGACAAACTGGTGACACTCAGTATGTGGTGGGTGTAGCTATCAAAGAGCAGGGCCTAAGGTCATAGGGACCTTATACAGGGTGGAAAGCTCCCTCCCCCCAGGGCCAGTCTTTTCTGCCATACATGGACACTGTGTCTACGCAAGGCCAAAGAGTCATGGGGGGAGCACTACAAGGGAAAGGTAGGTGAGCTTTCTGGAGGGTCCCTGACCTAAGAGAGGAAGCATCCTTGAGCTTCAGGACCCTTGTGGGGGTTCAGTTCCTAGGGAACTCCAGGAGGGCCACAATACCATGGAAGCAAGAATGGCTGAGGGATTGAAAAGTCAGAAGGAGACTTAGGACTTTTATGAAGGACGGCTAGGATCCAGTGCCAAGGTCAGAGGGCAGATACCTTCTCTGTTCTGCTGTCCCAACCTGTGTCTACGTCTCCAAATCTTTCAGACTCCTCTCAGACTCTGTGATGAGAGGTGGGCACCTCTACCCAGCAGCCCAAAGGATGAGAGGCTGAGAGTCTCTTCCATGCACTCATTCTGGCTACCTTCTGTCCATATCCAAGTCCAGCTTCTTAGCAGAACTCGGAGTGTCCATGAGATCTTGGGCTGTCCTTTCTGTAAACTATGCTCTAGCCACACCGAGCAGCAGGAATGCATCCCAAGACACCTCGTCCTCTAAAACATGACCTCTGCCCATGAGGCTCCTTCTGCAGCCACACTGATCCATACCACCAGTTCCTCGAAGATTTAGTCCATGCATTTCCCTGAGTCTCTGCACTGCAGCCTCTGCCCTGTGTGAGCATCATGGAACCTGCTGCCTCGGCTGGACAGTCACTGCAACTTGAGGTACAGGGGTTGGAGTTCTGCCGGCCCAGCACAGGGCCTATCCTAGACGCCATGCAGGGGAAAGGGAGTGTCAAGAAAGGTTTGCAGAGGGATATGACACTTGGGATTATTGAGCATGTGCTTGGAGGAACCAGGTCACTAATCCTCCAAGAAGATCTGGCAAGAACTCTGTTTATTCTCAGGAAACCTGGTCATCAGGTCTGGTGAGCAACTGCCCAGTTACTGGAAGTTCACAAGAGGAATCAAGAACCTCAGACAGGGAAAGAGGAAAGATCATGTGCTTTCTAAGAAGTTGACATGTAGGTTTGGTGACATTTTAGAGCTGTCTACATGCTGAACCTGGAATCGATGTCTTTCAATCGTCTAGAAGTGTGAATATTGTCTAGGTTCCCTGAGGGAGAATCATCCTTTGTACACACATGTCACCTCCTTTGTGGATAGGTGTCAACCATGGACAAGTGACAGCCCCTGAAGCTATAATGTGACCTGGAGTCCTGCTGAACAGAGGTTGGCCTTGAATGTGGTACATATATATGGGATGGATCCTAACTGTTCACACAGCAGCCTTGGTTGGTGAGAGCTAGTGTGCTCTTGGAAAGATTGCCTGGAATATACTCAGACAAGGGGAAAAGGTGAGATTGGGAATGGGTGTGTGGATGCCCCCATGGCTGCGTCAGAATCTAAGAATGGGGGAGAAGGCTCAAACAGGAACACAGTGGGGCTTAAAAACACCCAGAGATCATATATTGCTGGAAGGCAAAAGCAGAGTGTGCTAGCTTGTCCCCCAGATGACACTGGACTCTGGATACCCTAATAAAAGCTGGCAAAGAGGAGAGGTGATCGTCCAGCCTGCCTCTTGCCATTAATGCTCAGGTGAATGTGTGCCTGGCTGTAACCCAGAGGCAGGACCAGCATGGAAAAGACACTGGACATTTCAATAAGACTTCCCCACTCAGAAGTCTAGTGTCTGAAGGTTGGAGACCCTGAGTGGTGTCCTCAGATACTGTGCCTATAACCCATATTTGGGGTACTCTTGGACAAGTGATTGGACATGTGGAGCCCCAATCACCTGTTTAATGGAAGTTTTCCTGCTGGACAGTGGATGTAAAGACTCGGTGAAATGACTTCTAGAAAAATGTAGCCCTTTGTCTGGGATAGACATACCAAGATGGGACTGAGCTTTGAACCATGCGTGAAGGAGAAAGGGGACAGGGCTGATGAAAGAAATAGGGGTGTGTTAGAGGCTCTGGACAAGCTTACCTCTGGGCATCTGCCCTGGACTTGAGCTGGTGTCACAAGGAAGTTGGTGACCAGGAAAAACACATTCTCTCCCTAAAAGGCAAGACTGGAGGTTGGTCTCAGCTGAGGGGCTAGATGCCTGATTTGTTTGCTTTTTGTTGCTCTCAGTGCTGGGAATGGAACACCAGATCTCAGGCCCCATCTAGTTGCCAACTATGTTCTGCAGAACGTGGTGTCCAGCAAGGCTGGTGAAGCTGGCTAGGTTTATGGCCTCTCCTGAGCTCAGAGAGTATCACGCCTCTATCCATATCTTCCATACAAGTTTCATTTCAAATTCTCATGCACTCAACCCTAAGTGGGGACAGAGGGAGAGAGAGAGAGAGAGAGAGAGAGAGAGAGAGAGAGAGAGAGCGCGAGCGCGAGAGCGAGCGCAAGTGTGCTCCCACAGAAAGCTACTGCCACCTGGATCCAAGAAGTGATGCAGCTGCCTGAGTCATCAGTACTCCTCTAAGTACCCCTCACTTATGCCCACAGGGTAAGTACCACAATTAGTCACTGGTTCACAGAACTAATTTGGAATGGAATTGGTTCATTGTTGGTGCCCCATCTGGGGTATACAGACATTTGTTTATGTCTCCTCAGGAAATGTCACAGAATAGCTGGTAACTGGGGCTAAATCATCTAGGTGGAGAGAGAAGAGAAGATGCTCCCTTAAAGGGGCAAGGAGGGGCACATGGGTAACATGGGTGAAAGGGATCAGACTGCACTGTGACAGGCAAAGACAGGGAAAGGGGCGGTGCATAAACCTCAGGCCAGCCAGTCCCAGACTCTTCCTCACCACCTCTTTCCAAGACGAAGGCTTGGTGAACTTATTTTTTTTCCTGTCAGAAGGAAAAAGAAGGATCTCCTTCTGGATGAATGGTCTAGACCAGTTCAGTTATGTTCAAGGCTGGTCCTGGGCATGTCTCAGCATGAACCTCTGGGCCTTTCAGCTTCTTCTTTTATGCTGATAATCCAAAATTCAGGGACAGAGGCACCCATCCTATCCTACCACAGATATTTAAAATGAGCAGCCCACGAAGGGTGTGCTGGCTGGTTTTGTGTGTCCACTTGACACAGGCTGGAGTTATCACAGAGAAAGGAGCTTCAGTTGAGGAAGTGCCTCCATGAGATCCAGCTGTGGGGCATTTTCTCAATTAGTGATCAAGGGGGAGGGCCCCTTGTGGGTGGTACCACCTCTGGGCTGGTTTTCTTGGGTTCTATAAGATAGCAGACTGAGCAAGCCAGGGGAAGCAAGCCAGTAAGAAACATCCCTCCATGGCCTCTGCATCAGCTCCTGCTTCCTGACCTGCTTGAGTTCCAGTTCTGACTTCCTTTAGTGTTGAACAGCAGTGTGGAAGTGTAAGCTCAATAAACCCTTTCCTCCACAACTTGCTCCTTGGTCATGATGTTTGTGCAGGAATAGAAACCCTGACTAAGACAAAGGGAGAATGGATTTTGGTTTCTAATTCCCTTCCCTCTGGTGGGAAGCCTGTCTCTTCGTGTGTGAGATGTGTGCACTCTCACTTTTAATAAGACATGTATTTGCTGTGACTGTGACTTATTTCTTGCCTTTCATTCTATTTTTGAGCAGATTTTAAAAATATTTATTTATTTATTTAGGCTTTGTTTTGTTTCAAGACAGGTTTTCTGTTTAGCCCAGGCTGTCCTAGAACTTGCTGTGTAGACCAGGTTGGCCTTGAAACTCGGAGCTCTACCTGCATCTGCCTCTCGAGGGCTGGGATTACAGGCATGTGCTACCACCATCCGGCTGAGCAGTCTTATTTAATGATTTAATATGTACGTGTGTGTGTGTGTGCTGTGTGTGTGCCTGAGGCCCTCAGAGGCCAGACAGCATAGAATCCCCTGGAACTGGAGTAACAGAAAGCTGTGAGCTGCTATATGGGTTCTAGGAACAGGACCTGTATTTCTGCAAGAGCAGCCTGTGTTCTCAACAACTGAGCCATCTCTCCAGCCTCTGCCTTTTAATTCTTTCATCAATGGAAAAAATGAACCTGACCCAAGATCCCTAAATGATAACAAGGGAACTTCAGAAAGCTCAAGCCCTGAGCTCCCACCCCCTACCTTTCACTTCCAAACATAAACTGTGAACCCAACACACTTCATTTCTTCTTGGATATACCTCTGTGTGGGTGTTTTTGCTTTCATTTGTTTGTTTTGTGGCACTAGCATTGAAGCTAGGCGAGCGCTCCACCGCTGAGCAGCGCCCTAACCTTCCTCTTAGAGGAAGTTCCGTAGGCACTGGCTTCTTGACTTGGGAAGCAATACATCCCTGAAAGCTGTTTTCTCAAACTGACTCAGGAC
Organism: Tokudaia tokunoshimensis; assembly: GCA_036184795.1. Taxonomy (NCBI): domain Eukaryota; kingdom Metazoa; phylum Chordata; class Mammalia; order Rodentia; family Muridae; genus Tokudaia; species Tokudaia tokunoshimensis. The sequence goes on along the minus strand of BTHU01000015.1, from coordinate 3,553,283 downwards.
CCTTCTGAGAGACCTTTCGCAGGCTCTTCTCCCACCCTCTGGCATCCTATGTCTGTCATGCACGGAAGCTGTGTGGCTATTGTTGGTGGCTGAAGGATTCTGACCTCCTGCAGCAGCACTGGGGACCTACCTGTGATGGCTTCACAAAGTCAGCCACATCCCACAGCCGGTTCTCCAGCTCCTTAACCTGGGTTACGGAAACCCCCTTGAGTTTGGTGATGACAGAAATCTGGGGGTCCAAGTCCCGTTCCTGGTAGCCTTTTTTGGCCAAGAGGGCCCACCTAGGGAGAGGATGATGGATAGTGTAATGTCCAGATGAGGAGTAACTGTGCCCACACACTAGGCTCCCAGACCAACATAGAGGCGTCCACCCTCTGTCTAGCTCTGCCTCTTGCTCTAGACCCATGAGCAGGAGGAGCTCTCAGATGGACCTGTCCACCATGGCCACTTTTCACAACCAATGCCTTCACACACTCAGCAAACCCAGGGCTCTTCTCAAAGACTTTTCAGATATCCGGATGCTGGTCTCTCTGAGAGGCTTAGTGCTGTGTTGCTCAGAGAATTACTCCTCCTGCCCCATCGGAGTACCTCAGGGCAGGAGAACTGCAGGCACTCACAGAGACCGGCATGAAGCAGGAGACAAAGTCCCTTATGTGGGCTAATTTCTTCTGCTGTTCTCTGAATGGGCTAAAATCCCTTCTGACTACCTCTCACCCCCATTCCCACTTTCCCACCAGCTGGGGTTCTAAAAAACTAACTTTTAGCCCTCGGCCAGCAAGACCCCACACCAGGCTCTGCAGCCTGGCCAGGAGCGGTTCTTACCCTATGATGTAGGCTACCACTCCCAGCTGCAGCAGCCTCTGGGAGACACCCACCCGACAGTTCCTGGTCATCACATATTTCTCTGTCTTGTAATCCAGAAACCCCCAGCTCACAAGTGCTGCGGCGGCTGCAGAAGTCATGTTCCCAGTTCCTGCTGGCTGCAACTGCATGAGTCAGCAGGTAACTTCAGCCGCAGCTGACCTGGAGGCCAAGCAGTCATGCATGGGATTCAGGCCAGTATTATTAAAGGGACATCTCGAATTCAGCAGGATCTGGCTCCTGCTTCAGTTCCAAACCCCAGCTGATGTAGCCCTCCCCGCCCCAATCTCCTGTCCAGAGTCCCTGGGTTGGACCCTATGCATACAGAGAGGAATAGACCTGTCCCTACCCACCCACTCTGCTTTCTTATACGGGGGTGCAGTCAACATGGGGTAACAGAAGTCCAGAGAAGGGGCTCTGAACTCAAACTTGCAGATTCCAAAGGGTACAAGTTGAGTTTGAGATACCCCTGCTGGCACAGCAGCATAGCAAGGGCTAGATCTTAAGAGAAAGCTGAGACCTTCAGGCAGTAACCGCATAGCTGTGGCCCCAGAGAAAAACTATCGCTAGGCTACAGGTCTTCCATAGAGCCGCCTCCTGCTCCAAGCATAGTAACTGTACAAGTCTGCGAAAGGAACATGAAGGAGTATGAAGGAGGTGACTACCCCCCCGCCCCTTCCCTCCCCCACTTTCCCTTACCCCCCACCGCACCCCTGGTGCATGGCGGTAGTCAGCCCTGGGAAAGAGCATGCCAAGGTTGTGTTTCTTCTGCAAACAAGATCCGGTTCCCAGGACGACCGCGAGGTGGGAGGGGGACACCGTGACTGGCCCCAGAGACCGCCTGTTGTCCGTAGATCAGATTCGATTGGTCAAGGAGGCCAGAAGGACCACCCACATCCCTGAGAAGAGTTCCAAGTGGTGAGCTGTGTGCTCTCAGAGTCTGTGTCCCAGACTGGGTAGTGAGAGTAAACATGAAGGGTCCCTGCAAGGAAGTTAAGAAGAATGAAGATCAAGAGGGAGAAGCTGTGGACACTGGGCCTCAGGCAGAGACCCTGGAAGCCAAGAGGTCCTGGACTACAGAGTCACACTCTGCTCTGGGAACAGAAGGTGCCTCATCCTCCGCATGGGGCCCTGGTTGGACTCCTCACTTGAGGATATTCCCGTAAAAGTGGTGGGAGGGCGGCTGGAAAGGAACAGCACACTTCTGTCAGGGCACATTCCCCTCAAGCCTTGGCCCCCCTGGAGGAACAAGGAGGGCCAACATTTAGAACTGTCTTCTGAAAAACCTGTGAATGAAACACCCTGACAGGCAGTTGGGTCCAAAACTGGAAGAGTTTGGGGCTGGATGTTCTAACGTATAAGAAAAACCTAGCTAATGGATATACTGAATTTAGAATTGTTTCCAGCCTCTGCTCCCAAGGTAGACATTATGACCTGTGGGCTGAGAGAGTAGCTCAGTTGGTAGAGTGCTTGTAGTGTGCTTGAAGCCTTGAGTTCAAGGCTGTCCTTAACTAGCAAACTGGAGGTCAACTTTGGTGGTGGTGGTGGTGGTGGTGGTGTGTGTGTTTGGGGAGGTGATCTGCAATACCTGGACGCAGTGGGGCAAGGCCAGCAAACATTTCAGCATTAGGCAAATGCTCCCTTGGTTCTGACTAGCTTGGTGGCTTTGAGAAAGGACTTAGTTTATTTTCAGCCTGGAGGTCCTCATCTGGAATATGGGCACAGTAGCCACCAGAGCAGGAAGAAATGGCAAGGGCAGGAAGGGCCCAGGTTATGCCAGTTCATTCTTTGTCTTCCCATCTACTGCTAGGCACCCACGGATTTGGAGAACAGGTCATGGCTACCCTCTATCTGAAGTCTTGCCAGGCCAATAGTGTTGTGCCAGTTTCTTGTATTCTGCGCCAAGGGAGTGCCTCTGAATTGAACCTTCGGCACCGTGGCCTGGGGCCCCAGGTATCTGTTGAGGGACACAGGAACAACACTTGGCAGGAAGGATATAGGAGATAGTGGCCATCTGGTCCTTGATTCTCACTCATAGCCATCTGTGCCACACAAGTCCCATTGCCCATGCCTGTGAGACAGGGTGGAGGCTGTGACAGAGATAAGGGTAGAATTCCAGGAAGTGAGATTTTGTGGCACTTAGAGGGAGAAATGTTCCCTGGAGGAGGCAGGAGCTCAGGGGATTTAAACTGAAATTATGGCCAACTGTATCTCAGCCCAGGGAAGGATCAGGCCCCTCAAGCCACTGTGCTCCTCTGCCCCTCGTACCTTTCTGCTCTGTTCCAGGGAGTCCGGGCTTTGGCTTCCGTGTTGACCTCTAATCTCTACATTAAGCGTCTGGATCTTCGGGACAATGGGCTCTGTGGTGCTGGAGCAGAGGCTCTGGCTGATGTCCTGTGTAAGAACAGCATTATCTCTGGTAGGTAGTGCTGGGCTTCTGAGTCTGAGAAGCAGGCAAGCCTGGGGTCCCTCTTCCCACGGAAGGGGCGCTCTCCCCAGGCCTTCTCTCTTGAGATGTTGCTAGGAGATGAGGACAGTTCTCATCACAGAAGGGGAAGTGTGGGCTGAGTCTGAGGGTTAGCCAAGCTGAGCTGCTCTTTCCTGACCATCTCCATTGCTCTCACGGTCCTCTCCCCTGGGGAGCACCCTCCCCTCCATGCATGTGGTAGACTCCCAGTGCCTGAGTGCAGGGCAGGAGAGCACAGAGAAGCAGGAGCTGCACGAGGGAGAACTGGAAGGGCAAGGTGGGGACTGGGTGAGGCTGCTTCCAGCTCTGCCAATGAAGCCCAAGCTGACTCAGGCGGGCAACTCAATCATGGAGCCTGTTTGCAGCTTATAAAGTGATCACCACAGCACTACTTTGCTCTCTGGGCTGTGGCAAACTTCAAAGGAAATGACAGAAGTGGACCTCAGTGGACATCGGAGCTTACACCGCCAGTTCCTAGCAATAGGGCAGGGAGGTTACCTGCTACCACAGCATTCTCCATAGACAATCATGGGGTGGGGAGACCATAGACCCAAGGTGACCCAGCCAATGGGTAGAAAAGCTCTAACTATGCTGCCCCAGATAAATCAAATTGCAAAGCTCCTCCTTTCCTCAGGTCTGGAGGTTTGTGAGATGTAGGGAAGTGAAAGAGGGTGGCTCCTGGCTGCGGGTCCCACTGACCAGGCAGTGCTGCTGCCCTCAGATGTGGACCTGTCAGAGAATCAGATTGGAGCTGCAGGGCTCCAGGCGATCTGCACTGCCCTTGCCTTAAACCCAACTGTTCAGAAGATGCAGCTACAAGGGAACAGGCTGGAGGATCAGGCAGCCCAGCACCTCGCTGCTCTTCTGCTGTGTCACACGGGCCTGAAATCTCTAGACCTCAGCTATAATCAGCTCAATGACTTGGCAGGTAACAATATCTGGGCAATCATGGGTCATTCGTACTTATCGCCCCCTAGTGGCAGGGGAGGGGAATGGGCAGGACCACACCCAGCCTCTGCCTGAGAATTTCTATGCGCTGACTTCTGCTCACCATACCTCCTCTGGCTGCTCTTCCACTCCAGCCACAGAATTCAATGAATTCCAGGCATAGCTCACTGCCCTCTGCTGTGAGGAATCTATCCATGAACAAAACAAAGTTCCTGACTTCAAGAAACATACACTAACAAGACCATTCTCAGTAGTGACCTTCATAAAGAAACAATGTATGATTCTAGAAAATAATGGATCCACCTGCTATTGAGGGGCAGAAGTTTAAGCAGAAATCTGTGCCTTGGGTAGAAAGGAGTCAGCCATGGCAAGATCATGAAGCTAATGAACTCTTATCATGCAGGCCTGTTTCCTAGATCAGTAGACACCATTGTGGTTGGGCTGGTGGGGTAGGGGAGAATGACTAGGCAATGCTTTGCAAAGGAAGCAGAGACTATATGCCTATAGATCATGGCAGAAGATATGGAGGTTTCATCCCAAGTGCTTCTGCAAAAGGGCTTGAGGTATATTTCAGTGGTAAGGTACTTGTCTTCTGTGTGTGTGAGATCTTGGAGTCAGTCACCAGTACTGGGTGAGGAGGAGCTAAGTGCCAGGGAAGACATGGGAAGGCTACCTTGATCCAGTCATTGTCTCCCCAGTGCCTCTGCAGGGGCTGGATGCTGTGCTAGAAATATAAATACCCACCTATGTCATGCATGTCTAAATGTGCCAATCAGCTATACAAATCAGAGCTAGGCATACCTGTAAGCTCAACTACATGGAAGATCAGTTGAGTCCAGAGACTTAGGGGAAGCCTGGTAACATAAAAGGGCTGGTGGAGGCTAGGACATCCCATCCTGTGCTCTAGGAGTAACAAATAATCATGAGCCAGCAAATGTGGGTGCTGGAAACTGAACTCAGGTCCTCTTGAGGTTGGTGCTCTCAACTGCTCAGACACTTCTCCAGCACTTGAAAGGAATTCTTAGATCATTGCAGTGGATATGCCAGAACAACTGTCTTAACAGGAGTTTTGGGATTTCTGGTCTGTCCCACACTGCTTAGATAGTCGAGTGGAGCAGCGTTAACCTTGACTCTGGAGTCTACCTGCTAAAACCAATTGTCTTCTAAGAAAATCATTGTGGGAAATCGGTGGAAGTAAAGGAGGAGCTCATGTCAGTTCTGACAAACTATAGCTATGTCTCTGGGACTTGAGAACTAAGTAACCAGCTTGCTGCTACTTTAATGAATGTCACAGGCAACCATCTTATAAAGGGAAATGATGCATTTGTGGCTCATACTTTTGGAGAGTTCATCTTTTGATGGTTTGGCCCATGGCCGAGCCAACACTAGAGAAGAGCCACTCAGCTGTCGAAAGGGAAGAGAGTGGGGTCACCTGATCTCCTGAGGGAACCCCAGTGCCCTAAGACTTTAGATATTTTTATCTGGCACATCCCAATATTGAGGACCAAGCTTTTTAGAAAAGACCTTATTTTATTCCATGCATATGAGTGTTCGCTTGCACATATGTCTGTGTACTACATGTGTCAGTTCACATGGAGGCCAGAAGAGGGCATCACATCCCCTGAAACTGAAGTCAGTCAACTGTGGGTGCTGGGAATCAAGCCTGAGTCCTCTGCAAGAGTAGACAGTGCTAAGTCACCTGGGCAGCCCAGGGAGCATGAGTCATCTCTGCAGTCACAGGGAGCAAGCCTTTACAGCACTGGAGGGCCTTTGGGGTGGCTTATTATATAAGTTACAAACTAGAGCAGGCAAGTGACACAGAGGCAGGGGAATAGAGGGCTGGAATCTGAAGTCCTATGACAGTATGCAGGGAAGAAAGGGTAGACTATTTTGTTTCTTGAAGTGGGGATCTAAGGCTGTTACTGTGCAGTGAAGGGGCTTGAGCCTCAATCACCCACAATCTGTGCCAATGGAGAACCTACCTCAGGTGTGGGCCTCACAGGATGGCTGATGGGTGGGTCACAGAGGACTCCTGTGTCTGAGAACCTAGAGGTGCCAGCTGATCTGCTGCTGCATGTGCTAGCCGAGCAGGTGGCTGGACACACTGTCTACACACACGCATATGCACGTGCACAAACATCTTTCCTTAGTTTGATCTAGTTCAACTTGGTTTAGTTTTTGAAGCCAGGTCTCACTATGCTGCCCAGGATAACTTGGAATTCATTATAGCATTCAGATTGGCCTTGAACTAAGGATCTTCCTGCCTCAGCCTTCTGCATGCTCAGATAACAGGAGTAGACCACCATACCCAGCCCCTCTGAGTACTTCAAACCAGTTTTTCTTCTCTAGCAGCCAAGATAATGAGAAGAGCCCAAATTTTGTTCCCAAGAGACTCCAGTCTGGCCACAGAGATCCGTCAGGCAGAGTAAGTTCAGAGTCAGGGAAGCCTTAGGGGTCACAAGGCTAGATTAGGATGGGAAGATGGAACAACGGTAAACATGGCTTCTGAAGGGGCCCACCCAACTGGGACAAAGTCTGCAAACCCAGGTTATGAGGCTGAGACATGGCTGGCCAGGTAGAGAACAGGGTACCAACATGGAGAACCAGAACAGGATGTGAATGGAACTGTGGCTGTGGAGAACTGGCAGCAAGTCACACCCACCAGTGCTAACAGAATGGAAAGCTGACTGTATGGTGCACCCCTGCCCATGAGACATGCTAGGGATCTGTCATGGCTCCACCCACTTCCTTTAGCAACTCCTGACTTGGAGGGCTCTGTCTCTGCTGGTGCTCCCAAGCCAATAGGAATCTTGCTGGGGTACTCAGCCAGCCTCTGGACCCTCAACCACACACTGACACCTGAGCTCCTGGCTCCTGACTTAGCATCAAGGACTCCCTCAAGAGTCCCTTATTTCCTTTCTTGGTGCACCTGCTTACTCCTGCCTCTTCCCAACTCCAGCATCAACGCAATTGCTTTTCCCTCTCTCTCCACCATGTGTGCGTACATGTGGATCTCATGACTCTAGGTTACCTGTTCTATCCTCACTTCCAGACACCACCAACCTGACCACTGCATCTCTACCCTTTTTTGTTTGTAGATTAAAATAGCTGGAATCTCATTAGTTTAAATTCATACCTTCCCAATCACACATGGATTCTTTGCTGGGCATAGTGCCTCTTGTGTGTACTGTCAGCACAGTAAAGGTAACAATAGGACAAGTTCAAGGTCAGTCTAGGTGCAGAGTGAGTTCTAGACCTGTCTGTATTGTAGGATAAGACCCTAAACACACAGACACACACACACACACACACTGGATTTTGTGATCTACCAACACAACTGAAGTTCTGGCACATGGTGAACATCAGGTCTCTTTTTGAACTTGTTGTGATGGTGGTGGGTTGTTTGTTTGTTTGTTGCTATAAAATCTCTTGGTGCTCCTTAGGAGAGACACTTGGACCTGCTGTGGCAGAAAACACAGGACTCACAGAGCTTAACCTGAGTTGGAATCACCTTCGAGGCCTGGGAGCCATTGCGTTTGCCAGCGGCCTGGAGGTATGAGACGCTCACCCAGTCATTCCTGCCTGTCCTTTGGGAAGCCACTTCTTGATGTTGTAACTCTTACAGGGCCTGACTGCTGGGGTTCTCGCCCATAAGGTGGTAGGTTAGAGCACTCACTCTTGGCCCCATCACAGGCATCTTATAGCACCCTGCCACCAAGTCAATGGGCCCGTGCTGTCTCTGTCGCCCAGGATTCCTGCCTTGGGCATTTCCCCATAGGTGAGACTCTGGTCACTGTACCTCATCTCTGAGAAATATCCACAGCCCGCCTGTCATTCTCTATTGGTCTTCAAGTTATTTGGCCTATGAGTACTTACTAATTCTGTTTCAGGACCTCTGCTCTCTGTCCTTAGTCACTGCTCAGACTCTCCTGGGCTCTGATGCTGTGGCCCTGGCCCTGTCTTTGCTCTTTGTGTTCTAGGCAAATATATTCTTGAAGATCCTAGACATCTCTCATAATGGCTTTGGAGACTCTGGCGCCTGTGCGATAGGTGAGGCCCTCAGGATCAACAATGTCTTAGAAGAACTAAATATGAGGTGAGAAACATGGGTTCTTGCTGTGCACATGCACAGGGACTCTCAGGGCCACATGCAGTGATCTGGCTGCTGTTCACAATGCACTGTGTGGCTTGAGCTGCAAGCCTATAGCACTCAGCAACTCTTTCAAGGTTGTTGCTTGGGGGCTTGGGATGCAGCTCAATTGGCTGAGCCTTGGCTGGCACGTGTGAAGGCTGTGGGTTCGTGTCCCAGCATCGTATGGATTAGGACAGCTATCTTACTCCTGGTTTCATCTCTGTTGCTGTGGCAAGACACTCTGATCAAAAGCAGCTTTAGAGGTCCGGTTTGTTCAGCTTGCAACACAGGTTATGGTTGGCATTTCAGAGAATCTCATCGCATGCATAGTCAAGAGCAGGGCTGCTCCATGGTACTTGCACTCAAACATACTTTTAAAAATTAAAAAGAAAAACTTTAAAAATCCAAAGACTCTAACTAGATTCCTATAAAATGAAAAGCAAGCTACAAACTTAAACATTCTTATTCCAAGTGGGAAGAGCTGGGAATTAAAAACAATCCCAGCTAAGCAAAAGTAAAGTCCAGTGGTGTAAAGGCCATCCTGCGGCCATATCCAGCATCTGAGACTCATAATTTACGAGGCTCCAGAGAGCTTAGGCAGCCCTGTCTCTGTAGCTTTGCCATCTCCAGCACACACAGCTCTCTTCCTAGGCTGACTCCACACAACACCGGCATCTCTCCTTGGTAGACATCGCAATCCATTCATTTCAAATATCCTGAGGTCTTCCTTGCACCTGAGGCCCCGCCTTCATCAATGGTTCCTGTGGGCCTCACCACAGGGACTCTGAACACCAGGTGTGAAGGCTCAGCAGGACCTTTTCAATCAAGCCTCTACCGTGCCTTCAAAACCTGTACTACATGGACTCCACTTCTGATACTGCCAAGTTCTGCCATTGAGGTGCAGCCTAGTCTACTTAGATCAGCTTCTAGTGCTGATCCTGAGAGAATATTTCCCTTTTGTCTCTGAAGCACATAAGGTCTTTCCTCAGCCTCATGCTAATCTTTTTGTTTGTTTGCTTATTTACTTGTTTGTTTTTGTTTTGTTTGTTGGCTGGTTGGGTTTTTTTTTTGGGGGGGGGAAGGGGTTTTTTGTGTAGTCGTGGCTGTCCTGGAACTTGCTGTGTAAACCAGGCTAGCCTCGAACTCACAGAGATCCACTTGTCTCTGCCTCCCACATGCTGGAATTAGAGGCATACGCCATTATGCCCAGGTGATCTATCATTACAGCTGATTTTTCAACCCCAGGGATCAGCACCTATTGTCCCAATGAGGACATATTTCCCTGTAGTGGCCCCATCCTCTTTGATAACCACAGCCAATTCTTCAGTCTCAACTGATACACATAGATTCCTAACCAAGATATTCCAATCAGTAATTAAGTCTTTGCTCCTTTCTGAAATATGATCTGGGACTTCGTTGCTGCTGGCGTTGCAGCATTACTGTTTTCTAAGCCCCTCAAAAGCTACCTATTAATCTGTGCAAATAGCACTCAGTGACTTTTCCAGTCTCAAATCCCAGTGTCTTCCACACATGCAATCTGGCACTTATGAAGTAGAAGCAGGAAAAATCAAAAGTTCAAGGTCATCTTCAGTTATATAGGGAGTGACAGATTAACCTGGAATTCATAAGACTGAGGTGGGGGGAGGAAAGAAAACAGGAGTCAGCACTATGTAGGTATGTATGCCTGGCTCTAAAGACATGGAATTCATAAGACTGAGGAGGGGAGGAGAGGAAGCAGGAGTCAGCACTATGTAGGTATGTATGCCTGGCTCTAAAGACAAAAGTTTGGAGGGGGAGAAGAAGCAGGATCCAGAGCATACACGATCTTGGAGATGTGCGTGCGGCCAGCTGGCACAGAATGCACGGGAGCTGTGCACGGGAGCATTTTTTGAGCTCAAAAAGCCAGGAGCAACCCCTCCTCTCCACTGTAGGGGAGAGCACTCCACATGGGGCCGCACACACAGCTTTTACATGTTGACTGGGGCCTAGGCATGAGTGGAAGAAGGTTGTGCTTAGAAACCCAGGCTGCCAGATGCAATAGCAACTCAGGCAGGGGCTCTGAGGCTTTAAGCTTGTGGACTGGAAAGCTGTAATATGGACACATTTTCCTTTCTAACATTGTTAATAGGGTTAGATGTGATAGCTTCATACATGCCTGCTGAGCACATTGACCCCATCCAGCCTCCATTGATTGATTGATTGATTGACTGATTGATTTTTACTTTTCTCCTCTTTGTGTCTTTTCCAAGCTCTAAGAATTACTAGAGTGGATCCCCCAGGCTGTTGTTGTGTTAGTGTTTGTGTGTGTTTGTGTATGAGAGAAAACTTGACTTGTTCTCCCCATTCTGTCTTGCTTATTTCACTTAACACAATACCTCCCTGTTCCATCCATTTGCTTCAAATGACACAGTGCTTCTCTCCTTCATGGCTGAATAGACTCTGTTGAGTGTACACAGTATATTGATTCATCCATCCATCTATCACTGGGCACCTAGGCTGGCGTCATGGATTTTTTAAAAAGATTTATTATATATAAGTACACTGTAGCTGTCTTCAGACACCAAAAGAGGGCATTGGATCTCATTATAGATGGTTGTGAGCCACCGTGTGGTTGCTGGGATTTGAACTCAGGACCTATAGAAGAGCAGTCAGTGCTCTTAAGCGCTGAGCCATCTCTCCAGCCTATGGCCTCATGTTTTAACTATAATACATATGTCTTTCTTGTTGCAGAAACAACCGAATCTCCATGTCAGGAGCCCTGAAGTTGGGGTTGGGTCTGCAAGTCAACCAGACACTGCGGATTCTTATTGTAAGTTCGAGTCTGGTAGGGGAGGCTCCAGTACAGACTGGCCCCATGTCTCTTCATACAGTCCTCTTGCCCACAGATGGGCTCCTGAGTGAAGGAGGGGCCTCCTGGCTTCTTATGACCACTTCCCACCACCAACTCCTCTCTTCCACTCTTTTCCAGCTGTTGTGTCAACTCCTTGTGGTCCTTATTCTGAGTCACAGAAGTTCCATTGTGGGGAAGGCAGCCAGCACAGCACCTAGGTTTACTTTAATCTTACAGTAACACTCCTGTCCTAACTAGAACTCAGCATCAGCTAGGGGAGCAGGGGGTACTGACTGGCCACAGTTCAGACATGCCTTTTGTATCCAGAGGTTCCTTTCTTGAGGTTTGCTGGTGGTGAGAGGGGACCCAAGACACAGTAACACAGAGACAGAAGGGAAGGAGCCAAGTAAGTCAGAGCAGGTCTCAGCTATACCAGCATGTGTGAGGCAGGGGGCTGAGAAGTAGGGGAGTATCTCCAACATGGCGGATGGATGCACCTGGCTTTGCATGGCCCTTGGCTTCCCACCCCTAGCTTTGCCCATTAGCAATTTCACCTCCTGTGGCGACACTGGAACCACAACCTATTTTTAGCTTGGGTCCACATTTTTCATCCACCTGCTAGACAATCACCAAGTCATAGTGAGTCCCAGAATCCTACATGAATTGCTTGCATGTATACCTGGTGCCCTTGGGAGCAAGAAGGTATCAGATCCCCTGAGACTAGTGTTACAGACAGTTGAAACCCACTATGTAGATGCTGAGAACTGAACTCAGGTCCTCTGGAAGAGAAGCCAGTGTTCTTAGCCACTGAGCCATCTCTCCAGCCCCTAGACTGGCTTCTTAACTTGGTAATCAGTATGAAACTGTTAATCCTCCTGTTCCTACCTCCTGAGTGCTGGGACTATGAACACTGTCATAAAAGGTCTAGTGTTATATTGTATGCATCTTCCTTAGATTTCCAAGAATCCTATTCGCAGTGATGGTTGTGTTGGCCTCCTTAAGTCTGTCCGGAAGAACAAATCATCTGCCCTAGAACTACTGGATGTGTCTGTAAGAGCTTCTAGTTAGCCTCACCCGGGAGCTGCCAGAGGCTCTGTGAGCTACTGACAGGTTCACATTAGAGGGATGAAGTGGGCGTTGGTTACAGTGCTCTCCCAGATGCACTGCATCCAACCCTGGCATGTGTGCCAGAAGGCCACTCCAACTCTGTGCTGTTGTATTTAAGAAATATAGTATTTAAAATTTATTTTACAGAGTGGTACAAGTAAGAGATTGCCTTGAGTCTCTGAAAGACTTCAGATTTTGAAAGAGTGTTTTGTTTTATATTATTTTGAGATGCAATCTTTCTATGTAGCCCTGGCTGCCCTGGAAGTCACTGTATACCAGACTAGTCTTATATACTTTTGTGTATATTCATATAGATCTGCCTGCCTCTGTCTCCAAGTTCTGGGATTAAAGGCAGACTATCACCCTGGCTTTTAAACAGTCTTGAGACTGAAAGATTATGGGAATTTTGAAGTTGGACTAAATGCATTTTGTGTCATGATATGTCCAAAAGCCTATGGGGGCCAGGGAGTGGAATGAGAATGGTCTCCATAGGCTCATATGTTCAAATGCTTTGTCTCCAGCTGGTGGAAGTGTTTGGGAAGGATTAGGAGGTGTGGCTGAGATGTGACACTGGGGCTGGGCTTTGGAATTTCAAAAACCCACACTATTCCCAGTTAGCATGTTCTCTCTCCCTCTCCCTTATCCCTCTCTCTTTCCCTCTCCCTCTCCCTGCCCCTCCCCTCCCCACCCCATGCTTGTGATGCTCAGTACTACCCCTGCCTGTTTGCTGCTACAATCTCCACCTGATGGTCACGAACTCTAAGCCTCCAGAATTGTGAGTTCCAATTAAATGTTTTCTTTATAAGTTGCCATGGTCATGGTGCTGCTTCACAGCAGTAGAGAAGTAACTAAGACACCAAGATTCTCTAAAAAAGCTCACAAAGGGTACATGCCAAGGCCACAGTGCAAATGACATTATGATGACATGGGATCTTTAAGACAGGAACTCTTTGTTAGTGCACATGTGGGGGAACAATCCCTGATATCTGCATTTCTGGTATAGTAGAGACATCCTAACTGTAACTGTAAGGATGTTTAAGCATAAACGGCATTTTGATTGGCAGGAGACACAGCTACTAAGTCACAGCTGCAGTTTTCCCCTGTGTCCTCATACTTAACTCTTTGTCTGCTGTCAATCTGACTAGCCTATATTTTATCTTCGGCTTTGAGGCATGTGCTTACAGATCAAGTCAAAGTTTGATCATTACATGAAGTGGGACAAACGCCCACCTTCCCTCACCATGAACATAAGATAAAGCTGCCTGTGGTGAAGTGCTGTCCTGGAACTCACTTTGTAGACCAGGCTGGCCTCGAACTCAGAAATCCTCCTGCCTCTGCCTCCCAAGTGCTGGGATTAAAGGTGTGAGCCACCACTGCCAGGCGAAGTGTGCCTTTAATCCTGCCTACTGAATGAGGCAGGGGATTGCTCCAGAGAAGTCTTGGCAACACAGTGATGTCCTATAGCCATTAATAATTGTATAATTTTTTTTATAATTTTTAGGTTTATCTGTTTTTATTATGAGTGTTTTTCCTGCATGTATGTATGTAGGTTCACTGTCTGCATGCCTGGTGTCCAGAGGCCAGAAGAGGGCAACAGATCTTCTAGAACTGGAGTTATCAACTCTTGTAAGCTGCCATGTGGTGCTGAGAATCAAATTTATGTCCTCTGCAAAAGCAGCGAGCACTCTTACCTGCTCGGTGATCCCTAGTCTTCCTTTTTTTATACTTGAAGGATTTTAAACCTTGTCTCAAGAAAAATATTAACAAGAACCACTTAAAATTTGAAATATAGGACGAGATGATAAAACTGTAGAAAGGGCTTACATGAGACGTGGAGAGATGGTTCAGCAGATAAGAGCACTTGCTGGTCTTCCAGAGGACCCAAGTTCAATTCCTAGAACCCACAGGGTGGTTCACAACCATCCATAACTCTAATCCCAGGGGATCCAATGCCATCTTCCAGACATGCATGTGGTGAACAGATATATATGCAATGAAAAAAACTCATACACACATAATAATAAAATAAGAAAGAGGAACTGCTAACATGAGAAGACTGATCAACACTGTCTCTTCAACCCATTGGTTTAATATTTTATGGCTGAATTCCAGCACTTGGAGGCAGGTGTAAAACTCACAGTTCAGAATAAGTTCAAGGCTGTCATCAACTACATAGCTAGCATGAGACCTGACTACAGTATTCAAGACCTTGTCTTCAAACACAAACAAACAAAAACGAACAACAAAAATGAACCTACACATAGATTAAATATTATTATCAAATAGCATACCCTCATGGAAGAAAGCCAGATAAAGAAATTGAACACACCTGTCTTAATTACTTTTGTATTTCTTACAAAACACCATGACCAAGGCAACTTATAAAAAGCAAACATTTAATTTTAGACTCATGGCTTCAGTGATAGACAGTGAGTCCATGACCATCATGGCAGGGAGCATGGCACCAGGTGGCAGGCGTGAGGCTGGAGCAGTTGCTGAGAGCTCACATCCTTGTCTGTAAGTGTAACACACAGAGAGAGCTAACTAGTTATGGCGTGGTATTTTGAAAACCCAAGTTCCCCTAGTGACACAACTCCTTAAAAAAAACCTAGACCTCCTAATCCTTTACCAAATAATTCAACCAATTGGGGATCAAATATGCAAGTATATGAGCCTCCGCCGGTCGCTCTTTACTTTCCTATTTTAATAGTTGGGGGAGGTGGACTTGAGATTGTTATCCACAAGAGAGAAAATAGCTGAAAGAGCTTCTCTGAGACCTGGGAATGCACATGAGAACAATCAAATCCTCAAAAGGGCTATAACCATATCCCAATGGTCTCTTAGGATATACAAGTAAGCAGAGAGTGTGACGACCTCGCTACCTCCATGAACGAAATTCTTCCAGGACTCTGTATAAAGCGTAACACTTCCAGAAGAAAAGACTGGCCACAAGCCTCTATGCCATCCCAGCCAGCATCTGCACCAAGTGACTCTGGTCTTATCTCTAATATGCCACATTAACATTCACATTGCTGGTCATTTAATACACAACATGTGTATCTTTGTTTCTGCTCTCTGGCATCTTCCATAATCTGGGTTCATTTGCTATGGTTCATTCATTCAACCAAAAATCTGCCTGTGAACAACACTGAACACAAGGTCCATGACATTTGTGTCATCCAGATGTTCATGTTCTAGTGACTCTTCAACAAAATGTATAGGAGACATGCAAATGGAAGTCCCAAGCTCTCTTGCAAGAAGACAAACAGTCACAACCGTTTGTCTTCTTGCAAGATCATTGCTGATCATTGCATTCCGAATTCTAAAATCACCCATTTGTTTCCGGTTTCCATCTGTACCTCAAAGCTGACCCTGTGCCACAGCTCTCCATACCCAAATTTCACCTAGAGACAGCTGGTCTCCCAGGAGTGCTGACACACACAAGGACAAACCACAGTCAGAGACAGCAAAACCAGCTAACACCACAGATAACCAGATGGCAAGAGACAAGGGCAAGAACATAAGCAACAGAAACCAAGGTTACTTGGCATCATCAGAACCCAGTTCTCCCACCACAGCAAGCCGTGGATACCCCAACACACCAGAAAAGAAAGACTCTAATTTAAAATCACATCTCATGATGATGATAGAGGACTTTAAGAAGGACATAAATAACTCCCTTAACAGCTTGAAGCCCTTAAAGAGGAAACACAAAAGTCCCTTAAAGAATTACAGGAAAACACAACGAAGCAGGTGAAGGAATTGAACAAAACTATCCATGATCTAAAAATAGAAATAGAAACAATAAAGAAATCACAAAGTGAGACAACCTTGGAGATAGAAAACCTAGGAAAGAGATCAGGAGTCATAGATGCAAGCATCACCAACAGAATACAAAAGATAGAAAAGAGAATCTCAGGTGCAGAAGATACCATAGAAAACATTGACACAACAGTCAAAGAAAACACAAAAAACAAAAAGCTCCTAATCCAAAACATCCAGGAAATCCAGGACACAATGAGAAGACCAAACCTAAGGATAATAGGTATAGAAGAGAGTGAAGATTCCCAACTTAAAGGGCCAGAAAATATCTTCAACAAAATTATAGAAGAAAGCTTCCCTAAACTAAAGAAAGAGATGCCCATAAACACACAAGAAGCCTACAGAACTCCAAATAGACTGGACCAGAAAAGAAATTTCTCCTATCTCATAATAGTCAATACAACAAATGCACCAAACAAAGGAAGAATATTAAAAGCAGCAAGGGGGAAAAGGTCAAGTAACACATAAAGGCAGACCAGACTTCTCAACTCTGAAAGCTAGAAGATCCTGGGCAGATGTCATACAGACCCTAAGAGAATACAAATGCCAGCCCAGGCTACTATACCCAGCAAAACTCTCAATTACCATATATGGAGAAAACAAGATAGTCCATGACAAAACCAAATTTACACAGTATCTTTCCACAAATCCAGCCCTACAAACGATAACAGATGGAAAACTCCAACACAAGGAGGGAAACTACACCCTAGAAAAAGCAAGAAAGTAATCTTTCAGTAAACCCAAAAGAAGATAGCCACACAAACGTAATTACACCTCTAACAACAAAAATAACAGGAAGCAACAATCTCACCATTCCTTAATATCTCTTAACATCAATGAACTCAGTTCCCCAATAAAAAGATAAAGACTGGGGCTGGAGAGATGGCTCAGTGGTTAAGAGCACTGACTGCTCTTCCATAGGACTTGAGTTCAATTCCCAGCAACCACGTGGTGGATCACAACCATCTGTAATGGAATCCAATGCCCTCTTCTGGTGTTTCTGAAGGTATCAACAGTGTACTCATATACGTAAAATAAACAAATCTTTAAAAACTAAAACAAAACAAAAATACATAGACTGGATACATAAACAGGACCCAGCATTTTGTTGCACACAGGAAACGCCCCACAGTGACAAAGACCACTACATCAGAGTAAAAGGATAGAAAAAAATTTTCCAAGCAAATAGTCCCAAGAAACAAGCTAGAGTAGTCATTCTACTATTGAATAAAATTGACTTTCAACCAAAAGTTATCAAAAAAGATAAGAAATGACACTTCATATTCATCAAAGGAAAAATCTACCAAGATGAACTCTTAATTTTGAACCTCTATACTCCAAATGCAAGGGCACCCACATTCATAAAATAAACTTTACTCAAACTCAAAGCACACATTGAACCTCACACAATAATAGTGGGAGACTTCAACGCCCCACTCTCATCAATGGACAGATCATGGAAGCAGAAACTAAGCAGAGACACATGAAACTAACAACAGTTATGAACCAAATGGATTTAACAGATGTCTATAGAACATTTCATCCTAAAACAAATGAATATACCTCCTCTCAGCACCTCATGGTCCCTTCTTCAAAACTGATCATATAATCAGTCACAAAACAGGCCTCAACAGATACAAGAAAACTGAAATAATCCCATGCATCCAATCAGATCACCAAGGACTAAGACTAATCTTTGATAACAACAAAAACAACAGAAAACCCCATACACATGGAAGCTGAACAATGCTCTACTCAATGATAACTTGATCAAGGAAAAAAATAAAGAAATTGAAGATGTTTTAGAATTCAACGAAAATGAATTCCCAAACTTATGGGACACATCCTTCCCAACACCGGGAGTAACTGGGAGCAGCAGGCCCCAAGCACGCAGGAACTTCCGCAGGCCAGTGGCTCAGGTTCTTTCTGGTCTGTCTGGGCGGGTGCCCTGGGCAGACCGTGGGCGCAAACTCTGCACACAGTCCTACAACACCCAGAGGAAGCTCCACTCCCAGGAGCTCTAACACACCCAGGATCATAGGCTCAGAGGTGAGGAGGACCCAACATCTGTCCCAGCACCGGGAGTTACTGGGACCAGTGGGACCCAGGCCCACAACACCCAGAGGAAGCCCCACTCCAAGACGCTCTAACACACCTAGGATCATAGGCTCAGAGGTGAGGAGGACCCAACATCTGTCCCAGCACCGGGAGTAACTGGGACCAGTGGGACCCAGGCCCACAACACCCAGAGCAAGCTCCACTCCAAGACGCTCTAACACACCCAGGATCATAGGCTCAGAGGTGAGGAGGACCCAACATCTGTCCCAGCACCGGGAGTAACTGGGACCAGTGGGACCCAGGCCCACAGGAACTCTGTCAGACCAGAGCACAGGTTCCTCTGTCTGTCTGGGCCGGTGCCCTGGGCAGACCTTGGGCGCAAACTCTGCAGCCAGTCCCACAACACCCAGAGGAAGCTCCACACCCAGGCGCTTTTACACGCCCAGGATCCCAGGGGCTTGGTCACCAGGATCTCAGGGTCCCAGAGGCAGCTTGGCTCCCAGGAGCTCGGACACACCCAAGGTCTCAGCATCACAGGATCCCAGAATCACAGGATCCCAGAGAAAGCTTGACACTGAGGAGTTCTGACACAACCAGGATCACAGGAAGGACAGGCTCTAGTCAGATATAGCGAGGGCAGGTAGCACTAGAGAAAACCAGATGGCAGGAGGCAAGTGTAAGAACATAAGCAACAGAAACCAAGGTTACTGTTGGCATCATCAGAATCCAATTCTTCCACCATAGCAAGTCCTGGATACACCATCACACCAGAAAAGCAAGATTCGGATCTAAAATTGCCCAGTAGAATCTGTGTGACAAGTTCCAGACTGAGGAAAAGACTTCAAAAGAAGGAAGTCTCCTGGAACCAGTTGTGGAACTCTCGGCCAGAGCAAACATATTGAGACGCAGTTCTCATGGCAATTTTTCTGTTTTGTTCTCTTTCATTCTCTTAACTAAGAGAACAAGCCTAGACCATGATCTTAAGCAAGAATAATGGGTATGAAACCATCCCTAGAGATGGGTCACTAACATGAAACCAATGCTTTACTTTTCAAATCATTACAAAATTATTATGATAAAAACTTTCCCAACAATAAAATTTCATATGGCTACACGTGTGTCATCGGAGGTGGGTTTTGGTGTATGGTAAAGAAAGCCTTATTTTAAATAGTTTAAATTTATTCATTGAAGATTTATAAAAAAATCAGGCATTAGATGTTAAATAATAACTAACCATATGGGGCTGGAAAGTTAGCTCAGCAGTTAAGAGCATAGATCATAAAGATTTAATTAACCTGATCTTGGGAATATGCCACTAGCTTTGGATGACTGCCCTATTGAACACATTGTTTTAGAATTGTTATATTTTGATGATTTATATTGTTAATAAGGTTGTTACCTGTTCTTTTTGTGATTCACTGAACATGTAGTTTTAGAGTTATAATGCTCGGATGATTTTTGTATTTTACTGTGCCAAATGATTTTTGTCAGTATTCATGATTATTTTACTGGATACAGTTTCTAAGAGTTGTTATGTTTGGTTTTTAATGTATAAAATCCCCTGCTTGAGAACTGCAAAATACACTCAGATTCAAACTTCCTCTGTGTTTGTTTCTGTTTGTCACCGCTGAATCCTTACCCACCTGGACTTTGAGGACCCTCATCCCAGGGACCACCAGACCCAGCTGGGGTAGTCTGTGCCATAAAATCACTTCTCTTGATGATGATAGAGGACTTTAAGAAGGACATAAATAACTCCTTAAAGAAATACAGGAGAACACAGGTAAACAGCTTGAAGCCCTTAAAGAGGAAACACAAAAACCTCTTAAAAGATTACAAGAAAACACAATCAAACAGGCAAAGGAAATGAACAAAACTATCCAGGATCTAAAAATGGAAATAGAAACAATAAAGAAATTACAAAGTGAGACAACCCTGGAGATAGAAAACCTAGGAAAGAGATCAGGAGTCATAGATGCAAGAATCACCAACAGAATACAAGAGAAGAGAAAATCTCAGGTGCAGAAGATACCATAGAAAACATTGACACAACAGTCAAAGAAAACGCAAAAAGCAAAAAGCTCCTGGGCCAAAACATCCAGGAAATCCAGGACACAATGAGAAGGCCAAACCTAAGGATTATAGGTATAGAAGAGTAGAGATTCCCAACTTAAAGGGCCAGTAAATATCTTCAACAAAAATTATAGAAGAAAGCTTCCCTAACCTAAAGAAAGAGATGTCCATGAACACACAAGAAGCCTACAGAACTCCAAATAGACTGGACCAGAAAAGAAATTTCTCCCATCACATAATAATCAAAACACCAAATGCACTAAACAAAGAAAGAATATTAAAAGCAGTAAGGGGAAAAGGTCAAGTAACATATAAAAGCAGGCCTATCAGAATTACACCAGACTTCTCACCAGAGGCTCTGAAAGCTAGAAGATCCTGGGCAGATGTCATACAGACCCTAAGAGAACACAAATGCCAGCCCAAACTACTATCTATACCCAGCAAAACTCTCAATTACCATAGATGGAGAAAACAAGATATTCCATGACAAAACCAAATTTACACAATATCTTTCTACAAATCCAGCCCTACAAAGGATAATAAATGGAAAACTCCAACACGAGGGAAACTACACCCTAGAAAAAGCAAGAAATTAATCTTTCAAAAAACCCACACAAACATAATTCCACTTCTAACAACAAAAATAACAGGAAGTAACAATCACTTTTCCTTAATATCTCTTTGTTTTTTAATTTTTAATTTTTTAGTTTTTCAAGACAGGGTTTCTCTGTATAGTCCTGTCTGTCCTGGAACTCACTCTGTAGACCAGGCTGGCCTAGAACTCAGAAATCCGCCTGCCTCTGCCTCCCAAGTGCTGGGATTAAAGGCATGCGCCACCACTGCCTGGCTTAATATCTCTTAATATGAAAATTAATATTACCAACATATCCTAATCAATTGAAATTCAAAAATATGCGGAATTAGAAATTTTTTGGCTGTCACCAATGGTGTCTCTAATTTGGTAATTGGAGAAATATGTCCAATATTGTACAATCCATATACACTTTCTGCTTGTTTGTACATGACAGTGTCTTGCTGAGTACCACATAATGGCCTTGAAATCATGCTTCTCCTATCTCAGCCTCTCTATAAATAGGATTGTTCATTTGATGTTTTTACACTATACTATGGTTGTCAGAATAGTTTACATATTTCAAAATTATTTATACAGCCAAAAGAAATGTAAACAATTAATTTGGGAGGTGACTTGTAAGAGAACAACAAAGAGTGAGACTGAATGTTTTCCTTGATATTTATAATTATTGTATCAATTTTGAAGAAGATGACCTTGCAAAGCTATTCTTTTTCTGAGATGAATGCTTTTCAAAATCATCACAGCCAGAATCTTACCCTCACCTAATGTCTGTGCCACCTTCCAAGCAGAACCATTGTTCACTGAAACAGTTGAAGAATGACTTCATGGATAGACCATCTTAATACACACCATTTCTTAAATGAATGTATCCTGCTCCCTATGCCCTGAGAATGATGACAGTCACTCAAGTCAAATGGATTTGACCATAGCAGGAAATCTGCATCCAAATATTTGTGTCTACAATTCATTCCTTGGTGCAGCAGAACTGTCAACTCTTAGCTTAGCTACTATGGAGGTAAAATCCTTTGGTGGTGTGAGGGACATTGAAGTACAGCCTTATTACAATGAACTCCAATGTCTAAAAATTGTTCTTATTTTGGGTTTCTACCACAGTAAGAGGCAATATTTTAAGCTCTACTAAAAATAAAACAAATAAACAAACAAGAAGACTTTATCTTTTGATGTTCATTTAATAACATCCATTATTTTTATGATTGGTGTCAAAATATATGTCGTGTTAAATATAATAAAAAATTAAAATTAAAATTAAAAAAAGTTAAATTATTTTTTTAAAAAAGTCTCCCAACCCAGGACCAGATGAGTTTAGTGCAGAATTCTATCAGACCTTCAAAGAAGACCTAACACCAATACTCTTCAAACTATTCCACAAAATAGAAATAGAAGGAACACTACCCAGCTCATTCAACCAAGCCACAGTTACGCTGATACCAAAACCATACAAATATCCAACAAAGAAAGAGAACTTCGGATCAATTTCCCTTAAGAATATTGATGCAAAAATACTCAATAAAACTCTCACAAACCGAATCCAAGAACACCTCAAAATGATCATTCACCATGATCAAGTAGGCTTCATCCCAGGAATGCAGGGATGTTTTGATATATGGAAATCCATAAACTCAAAGAAAAAAAACCAAATGATCATTTCATTAGATGATGAAAAAGCATTTGACAAAATTCAACATCCCTTCAAGTTAAAAGTCTTGGAAAGATCAGGAATTCAAGGCCCATACCTAAACATAGTAAAAGCAATACACAGCAAACCAGTAGCCAACATCAAACTAAATGGAGGGAAGCTTGAAGCAATCCACTAAAATCAGGGACTAGACAAGGCTGCCCACTCTCTATCTATTCGATATAGTACTTGAAGTTCTAGCTAGAGCAATTAGACAACAAAAGGAGGTCAAAGGGATACAAATTGTAATGGAAGAAGTCAAAATATCACTATTTGCAGATAGTATACTTATGTGACCCCAAAAATTACACCAGAGAACTCCTAAACCTGATAAACAACTTCAACAATGTGGCTGGATATAAAATCAACTCAAATAAATCAGTAGCTTTCCTTTATACAAATGATAAACAGGCTGAGAAAGAAATTAGGGAAATGAAACCCTTCACAATAGTCATATATAATAAAAAAATATCTTGGTGTGACTCTAACCAAACAAGTGAAAGATCTGTATGACAGGAACTTCAAGTCTCTGAAGTATGAAAGCAAAGAAGACCTCAGAAGATGGAAAGATCTCCCATGCTCATGGATTGGCATGATTAATATTGTAAAAATGGCTATCCTGCCAAAAGCAATGTACAGATTCAATGCAATCCCCATCAAAATCCCAACTTAACTCTTAATAGAGTTAGAAAGAGCAATTCTCAAATTCATTTGGAATAGCAAAAACCCAGGATAACGAAAAATACTCTCAACAATAAAAGAACTTCTTGGGGAATCAGCATCTCTGACCTCAAGCTGTACAACAGAGCAATAGTGATATATTGATACAGAGATAGACAGGTAAATCAATGGAATAGACTTGAAGACCCAGAAATGAAACCACACACCTATGGTCACTTGATCATTGACAAAGGAACTAAAATTATCCAGTGCAGAAAAGACACCATTTTCAACAAATGGTGCTGGTTCACCTGGCGATCAGCATGTAGAAGAATGCAAATTGATCCATTCTTATCTCCCTGTACAAAGCTCAAGTCCAAGTGGATCAAGGACCTCCACATGAAACCAGATATACTGAATCTAACAGAAGAGAAAGAGGGGAAAAGCCTCGAACACAGGGGGAAATTTTCCTGAACAGAACACCAATGACTTATGCTCTAAGATTAACAATAGACAAATGGGACCTCATAAAATTGCAAAGCTTCTGTAAGGGAAAGGACCCTGTTAATAGGACAAAATGGCAACCAGCAGATTGGGAAAAGATATTTACCAATCCCACATTCGATAAAGGGCCAATAGCCAATGTATACAAAGAACTCAGTAAGTTAGACTCCAAAGAGTCAAATAACCCTATTAAAAAATGGGAAACAGCTAAGCAGAGAATTTTCACCTGAGGAAACTCGAATGTCTGAGAAACACCTAAAGAAATGTTCAACATCCTTGGTCATCATCAGGGAAATGCAAGTCAAAACAACCCTGAGATTCCACCTCACACCAGTCAGAATAGCCAAGATCAAAAACTCAGGTGACAGCAGATGCTGGTGAGGATGTGGAGAAAGAGGAACACTCCTCCACTGCTGGTGGGATTGCAAGCTGGTACAACTGCTCTGGAAATCAGTCTGGAGGTTCCTCAGAAAATTGGACGTAGACTACCTGAGGACCCAGCTATACCACTCCTGGGCGTATACCCAGAAGATGCTCCAACATGTAAGAAGGACACATGCTCCACTATGTTCATAGCAGCCATATTTATAACAGCTAGAAGCTGGAAACAGCCTGGAAATCCCTCAACAGAGGAATGGATACAGAAAATGTGGCACATTTATACAATGGAATTCTACTTAGCTATTAAAAACAATGACTTCACGAAATTTGCAGGCAAATGGATAGATCTAGAAAATATCATCCTGAGTGAGGTAACTCAGTCACAAAAGAACACACATTGTATGTACTCACTGATAAGTAGATATTAGGTGAAGAGCATTGAATACTCATGATAAAACTCATGGACCACATGAAGCTCAAGATGAAGGTAGAACAAGAGTAGATGCTTCAGTCCTACTTAGAAGGGGGAACAATATCATCAAGGGAAGTAGAAGTTGGGAGGGA
This sequence comes from Tokudaia tokunoshimensis, assembly GCA_036184795.1. Classification (NCBI taxonomy): domain Eukaryota; kingdom Metazoa; phylum Chordata; class Mammalia; order Rodentia; family Muridae; genus Tokudaia; species Tokudaia tokunoshimensis. The sequence continues at coordinate 3,528,585 of BTHU01000015.1, read as the reverse complement.
CTTGGGAGGAAGAGAAGAGGGAAAGAGGAAAAAGAGGGGCAGAATCAGGTATAGCAAGGGATGGAGGGGTACAGAGGGGTCAGGAAATTGAAAAGAGGTGTGTAGCAATGGGGGACAGGGAACTGGGGGTAACAACCAGAAAGTCCCAGATGCCAGGAAATCAAGAGTCTCCCAGGACCCCACAGGGGTGACATTAGAGAAATACCCCTCAAAGGGGAGGGAGAACCTGTCGAGATCATATCCAGAGGTTAGGCATGGCCCTCCAGTTGAGGGATGGGGCCACCTACCCATCTCCAAAATTTTAACCCAGAATTGCTTCTGTCTAAAGGAAATACGGGGATGAAGAGTAGAACAGAGACTGAACGAAAGGCCATCCAGAGACTGCCCCACCTGGGGATCCATTCCATATACAGACACCAAACCCAGAAGTGCTTGCTGACAGGAGCCTGATACAGCTGTCTTCTGAGAGGCTCTGCCAGATCCTGACCAATACAGAATCAGATGCTCACAGCCAACCATTGAACTGAGTACAGGGACCCCAATGGAGGAGTTAGGGGAAGGACGGAAAGAGCTGAAGGGTCTTACCTAGCGTCAATGGGAGGTGAGGCCCTTGGTCCTGTAAAGGCTCAACGCCCCAGTAGAAGAATGCTAGGGCAGTGAAGCAGGAGTGGGTGGGTGGGTGGGTGGGGGGAGCACCCTCATAGAAGCAGGGATAAGGGGTTTGCAGAGGGGAAACCAGGAAAGGGGATAACATTTGAAATGTAAACAAGTAAAATATCCAATTTAAAAAACAATAAAATCACCCATGTGATTCAGTCTAGTTCACTGACTAATTTGCTCTACAGAAACAACCAAAGCTGCATAGAAAAACTACTGCTGACTGGCCTGAGTGTAGGACTCAGTAGTGTTTGCCTGGCATACAGGAAACCCTAGGTTGATTCTACACCACCATATAAAGAGGCATGATGATATATGCCTGTAATTCTAGCACACCAGAAGTGTAGGCAGGAGGAAGTTCAAGGCCTCTATAACATGGCTGAGTTTGAGGCCAGCCTGGGCTACATAAGACCCTGTCTCAAAAAAGAAAATTAAAAAAATTATGTATAGAGAGAGTTGGTGACACATGTGACTCTAGCCCTTTGAAGACTGAGTCAGAAGCATGGTGACTTAAGACCAGACAGGGGTACATACCAATATCCTGTACAAAAGCGATCTAGCCACATACTTTGTCTACAGATGTCTTTCTCATCAGTTTTCCAATCATGCTCTTTCCAAGTCCCTATCAATGCAGCTAGTCTATTTGGCTACAGCATATGGGTTAATGAACAATCAATCATACATCTGGCCACTTCTCCTTGCAAACAAAACCAAGTGGCCAAGTGTACTGTCCAAAATTCTGTTTACTGTGAAGACTTCCCTTTTTCAGTGTCTGCCAGAATTGTCCCAGATAGGGGTTGAAATGCTACAGTTCTTCACCTCTGAGTGGTGTGTGCCTAAACCTTCCCAGTGAACTGATCATATGCACACCTCATGAGGCTGCAGGTAACCACTTGAGAGCAGACAGCACTGTAACAGGAACAGAAACCATAGGCATTCAGGCAACTTCTACATGTAAATTGCTTGTGCCCTCAAGACCTGCTTTGGAGCCTGATCATTTATATATCTATATATCTATATCTATATCTATATCTATCTATCACTTTCAGTTGATAATGGATTGCTGCTGTGCATATCTTATTTTTATGGTCTGGTTGGTCAGATAATACTCGGTTCATAATGGGAACTTCATGACCAGAAGTCCAAAGTAGTTGCTACCTTCTGCTTACTTGGTAAGCAAAATGCTATTGTCAATATAATGAAGCACTGTGATATTTTATGGAAGAGACAGATGACCAAGAACCCTTAAAATAAAGTTATGTCACAGAACTGGAGAGTTACTATGCCCTTGAAGTAAAGCTGTAAAGGTATACTGCTAGCTTTGCCAACTGAAAGAAAATTGCTTCTGGTGGTCCTTATGGGCAGACACCAAGAAAAAGGCATTTGTTAGATCAATAGCTACATACCATATACCAGGAGATGTGTTCATCTGCTTAAGTAAGAACAGCACATCCAGTACAGCAGCTGCCATCAAAGTCACTGCTTGATTGAGTCTGCAATCCTCAACTGTCATTTTCCATGATCCATCTGTCTTCTGCCTGGGCATATAGGAGAGTTACAGGGAGATGAGGTAGCATCTTTCACGTCCTTGAAGGACAGACTTCTGCAAGAATTCTGCACAGATTTCTGCAGTTCCTCCTGGGATATGAAGTGGCTCTCACTCCACAGATCAGGGAACTAATGTGACAATAATGCCAACTTCTAAGTATGTCCATCCCAATTATACATTCTGGAACTGGGAAAATAGCTACAGGATGAGTTCATGGACTTCAGTCAAAACTCCATTAATAACCTGACCTCCATAAACCCCAACTACCTGGACATCATAATGCTTCCTGGGGACTCCCAGAATTAGTGTCAATTCAGAACCAGGATTCAGTAGATCCTGGAAAGTCTGGTTGTTTCCTTTCCCTCAGTGTAGAGCCACCCTTGTTAAAAAGGCCATAGGTCCCTCTGGGGAAAGACCAGGGAAAACAGTTTTTAACTGTGCAAAATTCCATGATAAACCTAGAATCTCCAGGCCCATATCAATAAACTCAGCCTGATAAAACATTTCTATGCATTCCCACACTTTTAAAATACATTCCCACATATATTTCCCAGATTCCTGCTGAAAGAATTAGCAAATTCATTAAGCTCTTTAGTGGTGTAGCATACCTCCTAATGGACTACACTCTCTACCTCCCCTCCAATAATTGCTTCTAGATCTATAACCACACTTAAGGCAAAGCAAGCAACTTTTGGAGGGTCCTGGGAAATGTCAGTATTATCTTCTTGGCACCTCCTTTAGGGAAAAGTCACTGCTGTTCCCAAGATGATAAAGGATTAGCTCCTCAGGCAAAGGTGGAAAGGACCATGCAGCAAGAGGTAGAAGGTGGAGATGCAGCGTCCGCTGAGGGCGGAGACACTGCTTCTTCAGGCAAGAGAAGTCCTTCAGGACCTGAGGGTTCAAAGTCCTCGGCCCCAGTAGGGTCCCTCCACATACTGTCATCTAAGTTACAGCATCCCTTTTCTTGAATCAGTGCCCTTATGTTGACCACTGGCTCCCTCTGAGGCTGGGACTTGAACTTTCATTGTAACTCAGCCAAGCTTATGCTGAGCACTTTCGTTTGATTTTCCAAAGCTTGAGCTCTGTGGCTTCTGGAGAGAAGATTCTTTCCCAGGGTACACTCTGAATCCCCCATACTGTTTCCGAGCACCAGCAGCCTGTTGGTTAGTTCACTGAGTTCTTTTGCACTGCACTGTATCCTGAGATGCTAGAAGCTGGTTACATTTGTCATAAAACTCATCCTTTTCCTTTGTCAATTTATCCAGAAATGCTAGAAGCAATGATACAACATTCTTATTTTTCTGCAAATTGTCAAAATTTGTAGATAGAGTCACTAAATTCTTTCTTCCCTGCAGCAAGCCCTTCAAATACTTCTAACCATGGGCTTTCAGTGTTTTCCCTATGACTTGTAACTACATGTCTTGATGAGTTGCAAAGCCTGTTCCAGATACTTGAGAAATTCAGCTGTACAATTCTGTTTCTCAGTCGAGAGCCACTTCTGGTGGATTGGTTCTAATGCTATTTGTGTCAATTCGGCTCCCAAAATCACACGGGAATCTACATGTCTTCCTGTAAGATGCTGAGGGCCCCTGGTCACAGTTGGTTCTAATTGGTAAATAAAGTTGCCGGTGGTCAATGGCTGGGCATGCCAGGAAAGGGATAGGATTCAAGCTTGAGAGCTTCGAAGACAGAGAACCAGCCATGTGAGAATCTGGGGAAAAGTGGCCCCAGACTGGGTCTGGGGTTGCAGAAATGAAATATAAATTTTAGTAAGAAATAATTCAGGAATATTAGAGGGGAGAGTATGTGAGCCACAGGGAGGTTTGGAAGTGCCCAGCCATTGCACTGTTTAAAGAATATTAAAATTAACTCGGCACGCACGCATATGCATGTGCGTGTGCGTGAGTGAGTGACTTTCATTCGCAAATACAGAGCATTTTGGCAGGTGGTAAGAAGTACCACATCTGTGTTAGTCAGCATTCTCTAAAGGAGCATGACTGATAAAATGATTTCATAAGAACCCAGAGCCCCGAGACTGAATGAATCAGAAGTCTCAATTTGGTGCCAAGTGCAATAGCCATCCACAGAGCTGCGGGTCTTCAGTCTACACAAAATCAAGAAGTAGGTTCTAACACAGTGACAGGGTACATGAGCTTGCAAGGTAGGTGGCAAAAGCTACAAAAAGCAAAAGCTTCCTCTCCCTGGCTCTTTTAATGAGGACTACCACCAGAAGGTGTGGCCCAGATTTAGATTGGGTCTCCCGTCTCAAATAACCCAATCCAGAAAAAACCTTCACTGATCAGGATATAAAGCAAATAAATTAACTAGTTAATGGGAAAAAAAACTCAACAAGTAGATAGTGGGACAAAAACATACTGAATAAAATTGTGCATTACCTGTTTAAAAAGAAAGAACAACTCTCCACAGTTATGCCCAGCTGCCTGGGGTTTAGTTAACTTCAGATATAGTAAAAAATTATCACACTTCCCAACTAGACATCAAGCATTCAAATATATGAGCCTATAGGGGTCATTCTCATTCAAACCACCACCTTTCATTTCCTGGCCTCTATAGGCTAATGACCATATCATAATATAAAATGCAGTTGATCCACCTTCAAAAGTCCCCATGGTCTTTCACAATCTCAACACAGTTAAAAAATCCAAAAGTCCCTTCTGAAACTCAAGGCAATGAGACTCTGTATCAAAAAAAGACAAATAAGTTAATTAATTAATTAATTATGGGGGAGTACCCTCTCCCATAATTAAGGGAGGGAGGACAGGGTGAAGAACTCTAAGATTAGGGACCATGAAGGGGGGCAACATTTGGAATGTAAATGAATAAATTAATTAATTAAAAAAAAAAGAAATTGTTAGGGCCAGTCATACAGGATCCAATGTCACTTTTGAGGTTGTTGCTATTGTTGCAACTGAGCTGTCTCCCGATTTTCACAATTATTTGAGGTTTATTTTATTTTGAATGTAGGAGTGTTTTCTTGCATGCACTCAAGTGCATTGAGTGTACCTGGTGCTCACAGAGGCCAGAAGAGGGTGTTGGATTCCATGTAATTGGAGTTATAGACAGGTGGGAGCTGCCCTGTGAGGTTGGTCCTCTGCAAGAGTGATTACACACTATTATGTATGTATGTATGTATGTATGTATGTATGTATGTATGTATGTATGTGTATGAGTCCCTCTCCTATCTACCACCATTGCAGCATCCTCAGTGAGTATGCCAGATAAGTTAACAGTAGACACAGAGAATTACCTTAACAACTTTCACTACTTTGTATAAGTTTCTTGATTTAGTTGAATCTTTTTTGTTGTTGCTTTTTAAAGATTTATTTATTTTTACGTTTATTGGTGTTTTGTGCCAGGGGGCCAGCCCCAGTGGGGTCTTCTTTCTTGCCAGTTCTCCTTGAGGCAGTGGAGGGGGAAGAGCGTCAGCAGAGGGTAAGACTTTTGCCTTACAAGATATGGGGGAAAAACTTTTGTCTTATGAGATATTTAGGGTTGATGCATAATAATAGTTTACTTATCTAACTCTAAGTTACTTTGCTACTGTAACTGACCTGCCTTCTGTGTTCCTGAGGTCAGAAACTGCAGTCTCTCAAATTTATCACCTCATCCTAAAACAGCAGGAGATTAAGTAAAGGATTAGTTGCTGGAGCCTTTTCCCTGTTGTCCAGATGCCTCTGGCTTGTCAGGCTAGGGGGAAGTTAGGAGCAATGAACTTCTATTGAACGAGGAGAAGAGAATAACACTCACAGAAGAAAAAAAACTTTCACATAAGCAAATATGCATAAACTCACATAAATTTATATACAGATTCATGCATGTGCTTTTATATATTTCCATTCAAACCAGTTGGGCCCAGCTTGCATGCATTCTCACAATTACATACTTACACACAGACATGCATACATCCTCATAATTACATACTTACACACACACATGCATGCATTCTCACAATTACATACTTACACACACACATGCATGCATTCTCACAATTACATACTTACACACAGACATGCATACATCCTCATAATTACATACTTACACACAGACATGCATACATCCTCACAATTACATACTTACACACACATTCATACTTACATATGCATTTGGAGCAAAAGACCAAGCACCAGTGTAGAAAGAACTCACTCATTCTGGATGAAAAATGAGCTCAAATCTTTATTGCATAGAGAAAGAAAAGTTTCTGCCCTTTTAATGCTAAATGAATTAAATCCAAGTCTGTAAGAAGAAAGCTTTGTTCCTTTTAATAAGACTAAGCCTGCCTTATTATTAAGAAATGACTTGTTCTGTCCCATGGTAAGGAGAAGCCTGCCCACTGCTCCTTCTGCTCTTTGCAGCTTCTCCTTTTGTCCTCTTTCCCTCTGCATTCTGCACATTGCTCTCTTAGTTTTTTATGTTACCTTATAGTTTCTAAGTTGTTCCACTTTGCATTGCCCTTCAATCTAGCTCTCTCCATCTGCTCTGATGTCACAACAATGCTCTTACTCTCAATGCCTTTTCTCCAATGCTGTGCCCTTACATCTAAGTTCTTCTTGAGTTCTGTCTAAAAAGTTCCCGTGTCCTGATTAAAAAACTTATTCTCAGTTCTGTTCTAAAAAATTCTGTTCAGATCTGACAAAAAAGTGTTCTGTCTAAAAAGTTCGTCACAGCCCAGTTCTGTCTCTTCCCTTTGTCCTCAGCACTTATTCATCTTTCAGAATACATGATCACATGGTAAAAAGTTCATCACAAATTTACACAAATTCAAATCATAAATCTAATAATTTTACAATAGTGAATGTTTACATACACATCATTAGAAGTAATTACCTGGCTAAACATTCACCACCTGTCATGGATCCACAGGTTCATGGAGAGTTGAAAACCAAAATTAAGTTATTAGTGAAGTTTTGTATAGATAATCCAGTCAATATTTTATCTTCTAATAAATCATAGTTCACTTTTTATGACCTTTGGTTAATGGTTTTATAACCTTTTGGAATGTGCTCTGAGTAGTAGAGCAATTAACTGGTGACACATGGGCACCTGGCAGAGTTCTCATTGAAGTTTTGACTATCAGAAAAGGACTTAATAGCAGTCCCACTATAAAAGTGTTTAATAAATACTGATATAATTTTAGGAATTCTTGTAGGATCATCATTAAGAATTAAGAAGTCATCTATTTGTCTATATAGCACCACTACAGGACAGTACATCTTTGTAGATCTGCTCAAAAGGGTGGGCTTATACCTAGTGATTATTGTATATGTTTAATAATAACAGGAAAAGCATATTAATAGCAGTGATCTTTCCTAAAATGATTTTTCTCCTGGGCCTTGTCTATGGGAGTAAATCTGTCATGAATTATTTTAATCTGAGGCAGACCATCTCAGGAATATCACCTGCTAGTTATTAGCTTGTACTAAGTTGGCTCCAGACAGTTTTGCCTGCATTTATGGCTGTGTGATGGTGCCAAATCCCCTGTATCTGCAGTTACAGACAGTTGCAAGCTGCCATATGGTGCTGGGAATTGAACCCAGGTCCTCTGGAAGAGCAGCCAGTGCTCTAAACTGCTGAGCCATCTCTCCAGCCCTCAGTTGTATCTTTTAATGACACTAAAGAAGCCCTCTCTTCAGTGACCTTATAGTCATCATCAGTACCACTAGTAAGAAGACAAGTTGAGCAAAATTTGCAACATCAGTGCTGGCATCCATCACAAAGAGTAGCATTTCAAAGTAATGGATCAACCAGGTGTCATGGTGCACACCTTTAATGCTAGCAGCCTGGGAGGCAGAGGCAGGTGGTTCTTTATGAGTATGCCTGGTCTACATATCCAAACTTCAAGCTAGCCTTGGTTATGCAGTGAGACCCTAATTCAAAAATAAGAAAAAAGAAAAGAAATGGCTGTCTGCCTCAGCCTTCTCATGTGTTTTCAGTGTCTTCAGTCTAGCTGGCTATAGTCTAATGAGATGAACTGGATTTAGAAATACCACATCCAGGGAATTGTCTGTCTTCCATGCTCCTTATACTGAAGAAAACAAAGTATTTTTTGAGAACATATAAATAAGGCTCTAAGAATGTAAAAACAAAGTTTTAGCGGTCAGAGTGACCAGGCTATTTTGACCAAGTTAAGACAAAATAAAAATAACAGTTCTTGGGATAACTCCCTTGCCCCTCCCGTTACCGGGTTCCGGGAAAAAAACCACAAACTGTCAACAATCTTACCACCAAAAATCCCTCTTGACCTGTAATTTTAAAATATATTGTCTGTTAGGTCAATTAATCCAACCCCCTTGCAAAGAGTGTATAAAAAATGTGGGCTTTCTATGCTCGGGGTTGACTCTCCCTGCAAGGCTGAGCAACCCCATGCACGTGGAATAATAAACCTCTTGCTTTTGCATTGATCTGTCGGCAAGCTGTGTCCTGAGGGGTAGCACACCTGAGCTGAGACCCTGGGGTGTCTTACAACAATACATTGCTTAATGTATTCACCATCAGTAAGTGTTAACCATTTGCTATTAGACATGCTATAATATAGGTTTTGCCAGAAACTTCATCTGAGCTTTAAACTTCAAAGACATTTTTGTTGAGAAGTCATATTTTTCAGTTGTTATTTTATCTTTTTCTCACTCAGTATGTCTGAGCTACTCTGCGTCACTTGATTTTTCCCACAGAGCCTATCTCTGCCCAGAAGTCCCGCCTTTCCTCTCTTGCCTCAGCTACTGGCTGTCAGATCTTTATTAAACCAATCAAAAGGTGAAGGAGGTGTATGTTTACAAAATACTGAAGAAGGTGATGATTCATAAAAATAACCAATACCAAAGTCTGGCCAGTACTCAACTCTTCACTTGTACAGAAATCCACATTTGAATAATACAAAGACAACCTTTACACAGTGCAGAAAAAGATTACCCCAACAGACCACATCTGCTAAATCTAACTGATACATTGGAAGGCCCCTGCTCCCGCTGCAACACTTCCTCCCTGGTCCTTTTTCCTCCCCTCCCCTCTGACTAGAGTTACATAAGCTAGCCCTGCTATTTCAATAAAATACTCACCACTGCCTGAGATCCTGCTCCCCAAGCTCCTCTGCATCCTGAGATCTCCAGTGCTCAATGGCCAGTCGGGAGCGAAAGGACCCACATCTGGGAATCAAGGACATCAGCATCTCAATCTGAGGTCCGACTAGTTCTTCCTTCCCGGTTTGAGGCATTGCAAGGGACCCACTATGGCGAAGGGGCAACATCTTTTGGTCAGGGCTATTCCCTGGCATTGACTGAAGGTCCTTAGTCCTGTGGTCCGACGACCTTGGGGCAAAAATCACCCCTCTACATCTCTTTGAAAAAACCTGGTGAGAGGGGGTTGAATAGGGAACAGGGGGAGGGAAGAGGGCTTATGGGACTTTCGGGGAGGGAGGAACTGGGAAAGGGGAAATCATTCGGAATGTAAATAAAAAAAAATATAGAAAATTAAAAAAAAAGAAAAGAAAAAAAGAACCTGGTGACGCAATGACCAGTTAAAAGCTCTTAGGGCAGTTGCCAGTTTTCTTAAAATTGCAGGCAGGCTTGCACCCCAGTCTAGATGGAATCCCTCAGAACTCCTGCAGTCCCAAGAAAGTTCCCCTTTGATTTAGAGCTTCCATCCTTTTCTGTCATGGGAAATTCTGCCTCTCACCAGGGGTCCAAATTTGAGTCCTTTGTGCCCTCCTCAAGGTGTGAGGGAAACTCTTCCAGAAGGGCGGCTTGGAAGTCGCCCCTCCTAAATCCATCTATCTGACCATCTGTCCCCTGGGCTGTAAGGATTCCATTAGAAAAAGGGTTGTTGTTCTACATTTGATAAAGACGGCAAGCCCCTTGAGCCTTTAAACTCCAAAGGAACAACCCTCAGTCCTGACAATCAGAGGGGAAACCCACAAAATCTTGTGGGTCACTAACATTTTAGAAGGCTCACACCCCAAACTCAATATAAAAATTGGAGGAAAATCATTTAAATGCCTAATTGCCACTGGAACAGGACTATTTTTTTAAAAATGATCTGACATCCCACAATACTGGGAACTCATTTTGGGCTATAACTGATGGGCATAGGAGGATCTTCCCAAGTGTATACCACAAAAGAGGCCTTCAAAAGGGAGGATCCAGATGTTTCTTATTTTGTTTGTTTGTTTGCTTTTTTGGTTTTTTCAAGACAGGGTTTCTCTGTATAGCCCTGGCTGTCCTGGAACTCACTTTGTAGACCAGGCTGGCCTCGAAATCCAGATGTTTCTATTGGCCTTATCAGCACTCTTATCTCAGATGTGGCCACTAACCTGTTATCTTAGAAGCCCTAGATTTGTCTTCACCAGTATCATTGAAAGTGGCCCATCCAGATAGAGGAAGATGACAGATCCCTCCCAGAGATCCCCCCAATTCTAAGAGTCACTGTCAGATATGATACACCCTGCCTCAACTGGGTCTCAGGAAAAGCTGAGGGCTTTTCCAGGGAGAAATTAGAAGCTCTTACATAGCTTTTTAAAGAACAACTCCAATTCCAACATATCTGTCTCTCCCACAGATCTTGGAATACTCCCATCTTTGCAATTAAAAAGAATCCTGGAGATGTCAGCTATTATAAGACCTATGGGCCATCAACAAGACCTTGTGGATCTGGGCATTCCCCCACCCCAAGGGAGGCCTTCCCCTTGTCTCTGGAATCTTGGCCAGTACTCCACTATTGGCTATAGATATTAAAAATTGCTTCTTCTCTATACCCCCACATCCCAAATATTGTTAACATTTCACCTTTTCAGTCCCCACAACTCTGGACCAGCCTCCTGATATAAATGGAGAGTTCTCCCCCAAAGTATGGCCAACAGCCCCACTATATGCCAGGAAGTTGTTGTTGCCATCCTAAAACCATATTTATAAAAGGGAATACATATTTATTATAATATGGACACTATCTTGGCTTAGGGAAATCAAAAAACTTCACCCCATGACCTCAAAGATTTACTGGTCCCAATCTAACAAAAATAGGATTCAAAATAACACAGAATAAGATACAACTCACCAACCTCCCCAACCAACACCTTCTTGGGAACAGAATTTTCTTAACTTCAGTCCTACCTTATAAGCTTCCTCTAACATTCTGCCACAAGCTAAATCTTAATACCCTCCAGAGTTTTCATGGAAACCACAACCGGCTCTGGCCGTGGCCCCCTATACTTACAAAAACCCTATAGTCTCTTTTCCTAAAAGGACATTTAAATCCTTCCCTCTCCCCCTGTCCCCAACAATCACCCAGCAGGCCAAACAAGTCCTTTGGAATATTAATGAGTCGCTTGCTCCAGGGCATGTCTCTGGTCTGATAAACACCTAACAAATCTTCCTCTCCCCCCCCCCCCCCCCCACCCCCCCCCCCCCCCCCCCCCCCCGTGAGGGCCCTGTGTCAGCCTCTGGGAGTTTTGGACTGGCTCCACACTCCTAATGGCAGCGCTTCTAGACTCCTAGCAGAGGGTGATGATAAAGCTAGGAACAGACAGGGCCTTAACAAACACTGAGCAAAGTGTTTTGGTCCCTTCTCTCTCTCATATATCCTGTAGTTACACCCACTAGGCAAGAATTGCCTCTTTTCATCTACAGACATAATACTGTCCAAAGAAAGGAAACAATTAGAGGTTTAGGACAGCTTGATTCTGCTGAGACAGAGTAGGCTAATATCATGCTTCTCTAGGTCTGTCAGATGATCCTGGGCCAGAAGGCTGAAGACAAGCTCCATCTTCCTGACTTACTGAGGCTGTATAGACAGGCAGGTGTCTCTACAATTTGTCTCAGTTCGGGAAGCTATGTTAGGCTTCCTATATATTTTCAGTTAATGTTTGTTGGTTATTCTTGCATTTCTGATGAGGTTGAAAAACTACCTATAGTCTCATAGCCAAACAAGGCTATTTACTTTGAGAGAACAGATTTGAGAGGATGATTTTCAGATGGCATACTATCTAAAGCCAAGACATAAGTCAAGGTAGAATCATAAGTCTTTGAGGTAGGACAGATGACAATGTTTTATCTTAATGACATAAAAGATGGACTGGGTGTTAGGTCTATCTTATACTTTATAGGTTACAAAATGGTAATAGTTGTGCTCAATTTATATTTGAGAGAAAAGTTTTGTGTTTTATTAGAATAGAAAGGGGAAAGTGTTGTGGATGGGCCTGGTGCTGTTCTTGTGAACCAATCCCCTAATGAATAAAGGAGCCAATCACTGGGTGAGTAGTGGGACTTCTGGATTGGATGGGAGAGGAAACAGGAAAGAGTTAGGTCTCTTTGGAACAAGGACAGCAGAGAGGTAAGATGTAGCTACTAGAGTTTCCCCAGTATCATGGCAGATCCACAAGGATTCGCCACCGGAGGGATCAAATTTTAATAAGGCTTACAAGATTAGGTTTTAGTTATTGCGCCCAGAGATTGAGTTACCACTGTTTCTGAACTAAGTTTGTGTTGCATTTCCTTCGTGCAACAGCTCGCCTGGGTTTAGGAGAGAAAAGTACTTCAGCCAAGAGAGGGTTTGCCTGAGGGGCTCCACAAAGGCTATGGGGGATCTGAAGCATGGACACGCCAGTGGGAATCTAGCAATCTGCATGGAGAGACTGTGGAGTTCAGAGTCAGAATCTCCACAAGATAAAACACAGGTCGGCCACTACTCGCCAATGCATGGCCGGCCAGGCCACGGGAATGTGCCAGCTCAATTCTTTTTAATATTTCCCTCAACAAACCTTGAACAAGCAAAGAATTTTCACTCACACACCCATCCATGTTAACCTTAAAAGATTACAACTCCAATTTCTGATTATTCCACCGGATAATAAAAACTTGCAGTTTATGGACCTTGCTAATTACCACCCCTGAAATACAGCAAATGGGAGTTAACTCCAGAAGCCTCAAGGCCACTGCCCTCTGGCAGATTGATGCTACCCATGAATTCCAATTTGGGCAATAAACATATGTTTTTGTTGCAATAGACACACACTCCCACTTCATATGGGCCTCTGCCCAAAGGGAGAAAGCTCTAAAAAACATATGCCACACAAGCTCCTCATTCACCATATGGACTTTCCACAACAAATCAAGACTAATAACAGCCCCTCCTTCACCAAAATTCACTATAAAACCTTCTGCTCTACATGGGAAGTTACTCAGCATACAGGAATCCCTTATAATCCGAAAGGACAAGGTATACTTGAAAGGGTATACCAGACCCTCAAAACCCAGCTCAAAAGACAAGACTCAACCTCTTTCCCCTTTAATGTTCAGTTAGCAATGGCCCTAACAACACTAAACTTTCTTAATATATGTAAAAATACAAAATATCCCTCATAATCTTTCATTTGCATACACCACAATCCCCCCTCTCCCCCGTGAGATCGTGGGATCGAGTAGACAGGATCTAGAAGGGACCAGACCCATCTTCATGATGGGAAGGGGTTTTGTTTGTGTTTACCCACAGGATTAGTCTCAGCCTATCTGGTTATCAGCATAAAATGTCTGGCACCTCTCCACCCACTATGAAGATGGCTTGCCTATTGCATTCGTTAGAGTTTTACTGCTATGAACAGACATCATGACCAATGCAAATTTTACAAAAGACAATATTTACTTGGGGCTGGCTTACAGGTTCAGAGGTTCAGTTCATTGTCATCAAGGCAGGAACATGGCAGCATCTTGGCAGGCATGGTGCAGGAGGAGCTAAGGGCTCTTCATCTTTATCCAAAGGAAGCCAGGAACAGACTAGGCATCCTTAGGCATCTAGGAAGAAGATCTCTAAGCCCAACTCCACAATGACACACTTCCTCCAACAAGGCCACACCTTCTAATAGTGCCACTCCCTGGGATGAGCATATACAAACCATCACACCTATTGCTGACAGGAAAGAGAAGGAGGAGACTCAGAAGACACCCTCAACCAAGGAACCAGGTCACCTGGAACAACGTATATTCTCCAGCCCCTCTCTGTTACCTTAGTATCAGTCTTTGTTATGTTGCCGGCCTGTACTGCCACCACACAACCCCCAATTCTGTTCCCAACACCTAATCAGGCCTGCAGACTGCACCAACCAAGGCTGCCAAAGCTCTGTCTCTATTCCCGTCTATCCTAACTCCAAATAGGCATACCATAAGCTCTCAGAGGCCAAGATCACCAATTCCTGCTTTGAACATGACCCTAACAATGGTGGGTTCATGGCCTGCTGCATGTCGTACAGAGGAGATGTAGTTGTAGCCATTGTCACCATCAAGACCAAATGCATATCCAGATTGCAAATTGGCACCCAGCTAGAATTAATGTAGGACTGGGTGCTTGACACCATTGTACGTGTGAGCAAACAGCTGCCCTAGGCCTTGAGGAAGAAAGCCATCTTTCATCAGGCCGCTGGATGCTCACCTAGATCAAAAGTTCAACCTCACATATGCCACGGCAGCCTTTATGCACTGGTATGTGAGAGCCAGTATGGAGGAGGGGTGTTCTCTTGGGAACTGGGAGGACCTAGCAGCACTGGAGAAAGTTTAGGAAGACTGGCTGTGGATTTCACAGACTCAGAGGCTAAAGAAGGGGAGGGAAGAATAGCGAATGCAGCTGTGTGGCTGGCAGTCACCCCTTATCTCCTCCCACTGTTAACCTTTTACTTATTGCTGTCTGTACTTTTACTGTGCAGAGTACTTTTTTAAAACAACACCAACAACAAAGTTCCCTGTCTTTCTTGGAAGAGGGGCCAGTTAGTCAATTCGTGAATTCTTCTGGAAGAAAGACACGTGCTTTCTCTAAGACATTACTAAGCATGTCTGTATACTCAGTTAAAAGCTTCTAACTAGATAAGGTAATTAGGGCAACACGTTATTGTCCCTCCCACCTCACATAAAGTACACAGAAGTGGCTTTTCACCCAGTCCTAAGAGAGGGCTGAGGATAGAGTGCAGCTGAGGTTCCATCCAAGGGCTGTAAAACCCAATTCCTGATGTACCATTTCTTCATTAGTTTTCCTCCACTGCTGGCAAATGTGAGAGCATCCTACTCATTGAATGTCCTCAGGCTGTACTTGGGGCATACTCTACCTCCTTCCTGTTAGGGGAGTAAATTTTGAGCACTGGTCTTGATTTTAAGAACTTGATCTAAAATGAACCCTCCAAGATTGCCAGATACCACAATAAAGTAGATGCTAGAAAGAGATACTGCTACCTGGTCCAGCTGTAAATTCCAGGTTTCTTCTGAGACAGTGGAAAAATCTCAGCGGACATCCAACCTCTTTGTGGTGGGAAGGCTAAAGACCCTTGTTTGCAGCGCCTCTGCCAATGCAGTTAATACCATTACCCTAAGAATTCTTTTATGTGTCATTACATTTTATTTTGTGCATATGTATGGGGATCAGAGGACAAGTACTGGACGTTGGTTTCCTCCTTCCACCAGGTGGGTTCCGGGGATCAAATTCAATCTTCAGGGTTGGTAGCAAGTGCTGAGCCATCACACCAGCCTGTGACCGGGTTCTTTCAACGAAGAACCCAGGTTTTTCTTGGTGGTGGATCTTTTTCAACCAGAGTGTCCGCGTACGATGTTCAGGGAGCACTCCATATCGCACCCACCTGCTTCGTCTAAACAGCGAACGTTCAGCAGTGACCTTGGACACACAAACAAAATAGGGCGACGAAACTACTGCTCAAGAAACCTCAACTGAGCAGAGATGATCGTATCCCTCACTCCCAACATCCGGTGGCCCGCCTCGCCTGGATCTCTTCCGGTCCCGCCCCTTGGGGGCCGGCGCTACGGGCGACGGAGTGTCTCTGCTACCAACTTCCGCATTGACCCACCCATCGCGAGATTTTGGCGGCGCAGCAATGGCAAGACCGTGAGTACCGCTGACGGGAGTCTATAGAACGAGTTAGGACAGGACTGGTTTGGGGTCGGGCCGACAGGCTCAGGCCCTCTGGAGGGAGTGACGGCTGGGCGTGAAGACAGTCCTTCCCCGACTGCCACCCAGATCCCGCCCCTTCCCCAGATGCCGCGACACTGCTCTGCCGCCGGCTGCTGCACACGGGATACGCGCGAGACTCGCAACCGCGGCATCTCCTTCCACAGGTCAGCGCGCGTGCGTAGTGGCACGCGAGGGCTCACATGCGCAGGCGCTGGTGTTGCCGCCCCTTAGGCCGCGCAGGAGACGGCGCTTTCCTGAGGTCGAAGTGAGGCTTGAACTTGCGAGCGGGAGGGTGAAAGGGGAGGTCGCGTAGTCTCTAATCCAGCCGAAAAAGGACTGGACGCTTACCTGGCTTGGATTTACAGCTCTGACTCAATCCTGCTAGATGATGCTGAGCAGGCCCCTTTCTTTCTCTCGTCCTCAGTTTCTCCTTTTCCCTAGTGGGTGGTATTCCGAAAGGGTCGCGGGGAGGTCTGCCATTTTGCTTGGGGAGCTTGGGCATCCCGAACGCAGGGCTGTTAGACAGTCTGGTGCTCACGGTTTTGTGGCTCTGCAGACTTCCCAAGAAAGACAACCCCAGGCGCGGCTTGTGGCTGGCCAACTGTCAGCGGCTGGACCCCAGCGGCCAGGGCCTGTGGGATCCGACCTCTGAGTACATCTACTTCTGCTCCAAACACTTCGAGGAAAACTGCTTTGAGCTGGTGGGAATCAGGTGGGTCTTTGTACCAGCCTACACCAGGACAGGTTGTGAGGCTACAGAGCCGTGGGTCAAGTGAGGCGGCTCTTTGCCCTGGTGAAGTTCTTGAGCTCTGCTGGCATGGTCACAGACAGGCAGACCAGGTGTCAAAGGCGCAGTTGCCCCTTTCCAGTTCTGTACAGTTAAAGCACGGTCCCAGGATCGCCACGCCAGTAACATTAGAGAAAAACAGCCTTTCCAGGCTGGGGAAAGAGCCCACTTTGCTAAAGACTTGATATGCAAGCATGAGGACCTGATTGCAGATTCTAGTACCCAAATAAAAAGCCACATGTGATTGCTTGTTCTTTTAATCCCAGTCCTGGAGAAGACAAAACAAAAGGATCCCAGGGACTTGAGGAAAAGCTAGTCTAGATGAGTTGTTGAGCCCTGTGTTGAGTGAGAGACTGTGTTTAAAAACTAAGGTGGAAGGGTTTGAGAGATGACTTAACCATTTTAGAGCACTTATTACTCTTACAGAATACTGGGGTTCAGTCTACCTCTAGGCAGGGGTACACACACGTACATGCAGGCAAAACATTCATACACATAAATACACTAGCTCAGAGTTTATGAGCACTCACTGACTGTTCTTCTAGAAGACCTGTTTATTTCCCACCACTCACATAATGGCTTATAGCAGTCTGTAACTGCAACTGGCTCACTCTAGTTCCAAGCGATCCATTATCCTTCTCTAACCTCTGTAGGTAATAGGCATGCATGTGGTGAACAGTCATAGGCAAAACACCCATACACAAAAATAAAAAATGTTTTTAAGGAAAAAAGATCTTTAAAAACAAAGGTGGAGAATGATTAAGGAAGGTCCCTGAGGTTAGCTGCTCCACGCTAAAGAAAGACAGCTTTATCATGGGATGTGCAGCACCTAGTTCTTCCAGCGTCCACTGATCCCTGCTGGTGGGCTTTCCATTCGCCTTAACCCTGGATGCTCATCCACAGGGAAGATGAGTGTGATTTTACCACACGGCACTCTTGAGATTTACTACTGGCAGTGTGCCTTGGAGCCTCTCCCCCTAGTGCTGCAGGACCTACGCTGGGAATCCAGGGGAAGCGGCAGCGTCTTCTCTCCAGCTCACCTGGGCTGCTTTTCCCCACAGTGGGTATCACAGGCTGAAGGAAGGGGCGGTCCCTACCATATTTGAATCTTTCTCCAAGTTACGTCGCACAAGCAAGACCAAGGGGCATGGTTATCCACCTGGCCTGCCTGATGTCAGCCGACTCCGGCGATGCAGGAAGCGGTATGTGCTGCAGGACTGGGGGTGCCCCACCCTCACCCCAGGGCTGAGGAACTGGACCCATAGGGTGAATGCCAGCATCTTCGCTGAACAGGGTTCTTGCTGTCTAGACCCAGTGAAGGGGGCTCAACTGTTAGACTAAATGAGAGGAGCCTGGCATGCCTTAGTTTCTTTCTGTCTCCCCTCCAGTTGCTCGGAAAGACAAGGACCCACAACTCCATTTTCTCCACCTCCTCGTGCTGATATCATCTGCTTTCCTGTGGAAGAAGCCTCAGCACCTGCCACTCTGCCTGCATCCCCAGCTGTGAGGCTGGACCCTGGCCTTAACAGCCCCTTCTCAGATCTCCTGGGCCCTCTAGGTGCTCAAGCAGACGAAGCAGGCTGTAGCGCACAGCCTTCACCAGAGCAGCACCCCTCCCCTCTTGAGTCACAGCCTGTCTCCCCGTCTGCGTACATGTTACGGCTGCCACCACCTGCTGGAGCCTACATCCAGAATGAGCACAGCTACCAAGTGGGGAGTGCCTTGCTCTGGAAGAGGAGAGCTGAAGTAGCTCTTGATGCTCTGGACAAAACCCAGCGCCAGCTGCAAGCCTGTAAGCGGCGGGAGCAGCGACTTAGGCTGCGACTGACCAAGCTGCAGCAGGAACGGGCCCGGGAGAAGCGAGCACAGGCAGATGCCCGCCAGACTCTGAAGGACCACGTACAGGACTTTGCTATGCAGCTGAGCAGCAGCATGGCCTGAGAGAGGCCTCTGGCCTCTTTTTCTCAGAGACACTGATTGGAACTGCATCCGCCGGACTGGCCGAATGTCACAATAAAGTGGATGCTAGAAAGAGACTGCTGTTTGGGTCAGCTGGAGGTGTCCGGCCCCTCCCCAGACCATGACCAAAGTCCTAGAGAGCTCAGATCCTGGCATGCCACCTCTTGGCCCTGGAAACATCTTTGTTTGAAGTCCCTCTACCTGTTTATTCATTTAAGAAAGTTAGCGCCTCTGAGATTAACTCTGCCCGCTTCCACTCTTTGAGTCAGGGTTTCATGAAGCCCAGGCTGGTTGGTGTGTTTGTAGCAGTACAGGTGTGTGCCATCATGCCCAGTGTCAGACTTGGAAAGTATGTAGAGGCACAAGCTTCAGCCTACAGGCCTTATCTGTTTGGCCAATCCCTTGTACCGATCACACTCCTAGCCCCTTTGCCCTCAAAACCAACATAGGGCACCCTACACTTGTCAGGCCGTAAGGCCATACCTAGAGAAATGTCAGTCTTTTGGATATAGTGTTGAGGTCTGGCCTAGGTATTAGATACCTTGGGAACCTAGGCTTCTTACCACAGTTGTGTCCATGGTAAACATCAGGTGCATGCCCTCTCCCTACTGGTCCTTAGCCACACAGCTCAAGCACAGTCGAGTTGATGGCTGTAGTTGGTACACAAGGTTCTCAGAGTTTTCTTTTTCAAGCTCTGGGTGTATGTTTATTTGTATCCTGTGTAGAAGAGATGGTTGAAAGGCCAGCTACACCAGTCGGGAAGCTTCCACATGGTGGTATTGCAGGAAATATTAAAAAAGGTCGGCCAGCCAACTCTCCTGCCCCCACCATGCCTCAGCACCATGTCCTTGCAGGGTCCCGCTCGGCTTCTCTCTCCCAGCTCCCACAGCATCTCAGCTGTGTTCCCTCTCCACCATTGGTGGACCCACACTCTAGTAAGCAAGTAAATCAAAACTCTTTAAAGCTTAATTAGCCAATCAGATTTATGTATAAATATCACAATTTATAAGATGCCAATACAGTAATTTCAGAGCCAATTGATAATGATAAAAGCTTTATCCCGATATTTCTAGCCTTATAAGAACTTAGCTATTTGTGACTAGTAAATACCACATGGGTCCACGTCTGAAACCATCTCCGTTCACCCTTCCTTCCCTCCTGCAACCTGTCAGTCTCCCCAATTCCTAGCTCTGCCTCCCCTTCCACTGCCCCAATGTGATTGGACAGGAAATATTCTGCAACATGGCCTTCAGAAGAGGCTTAGGTGAGGCCATCTTTGGGAAATGGCTCTGACACAGCACTGTGGACTCATGTCAAGCCTGCCTGGCTGGCACTCAGCTCAGCTGCTGCTTGAGTCAGCGATCAGCCTGTGCCTGGAACCAGACCACTTCCTGGCTGTCAGTATGGGACTGCCACCCAGGGCACCTTTCTACCCAGAGCCCCACAGCATGGGGTGAAGGAAGCACAGAAGGGAGATGTGTTCTAAGGCCAGGAAAAGCCAAGCAGAAAATGAGTTCTGGTTTCCTAGGAAATAAGACAGGGTAGGTTCCTGTACTCAAAAGCAGGCCCACTGTGCTGTTTTGGGATATAGGCTTTCATGGCCTGCTGTTACATAACAAGGTTGGATGCCTTGGACAGTTTAGGGCTCTGAGGAAGTATCTCAGGTATGCAGTTTTCTCTCCCTTGTGACTGACACAATGTATTGACATAGGGAAAATGTACTAAACCCACATCTAGGGAATCTCCTAAGATGTGGAACTGTCATGTGCTATAGGAGGGCAGACCAGTGGTGGCATCTATGGCAGGCAAGTGTGTAAGCAGCATTGCCACAGCTGTAATAGAAGCATGTCTATGACAGAATACAGACATACGAACATCTCTACTTTTTCTCTAGCCCAAATATGCACACTGGGTGGGCCAGAACATGTAGCCTCTCTGGGAGACTGAGGTATGCCTACTGCCTTGTGGGCTGGGAGCAAAACCTTTCCAAAGTTCATGTCTAAGATCTGACCACTGTCACTAGTCCCCACTCGTAACTTCTGGGGAAAGAGTGGGGATAGCCTATTGCTATTATAACTTGCCAAGCCCTCATCCCAACAGTAGGATTCTATGCTGAATCCGTAACACACCTGCTGGTACCACAAAGCCACATTCCCATCATCTTTCTACTGCCAGGTGCTGTCCCTGAGCCCTGGTCTTGAGAGAGGTACACAAAGCCCAGCAATCCTCTGAAGGGAGAGATGAGGATGATTATAGGAAAGATGGAAAAGACTCAGAGACAAAGATTAGAAATTGAGAGGGCTGTCCAATTAGTACTGCAGCAGCTCCGAGTTTAATAATAATTCTCATAGACTTTATTTACAGTATCTTGGTAAACAAAGTCACAAGCCAGCAGAGACAATGGCTGACACACATTGGATATCTATACCCATCTGGAGGACTCTCTGTTCCTTCCTCCAAGATTAACAGAACATTCAGCCCTTTACCTTGAGCTTCAGGTGTATCCCCTCTTACCATTTCATGAGTCAGCAGGCCAGAAAATCTGCCAGCAGACCCTGGCCTGACTTGACTTTGCCTGACAGGCAGGCTTTCACAGAAGCATGCAAAATGGCTCCTGACAGAGAGGGGCCAGCTGGAAAGGGAGTTTGCTTTATTTGCCATTCCTGTGGGGTCTGTGTCCTCAATGAAGTGCAGGCTTTGGGGATTCCTGTATACCTCAGCCCCCTGTAGAAGCTGAGGACCCTTGACCCCACAGGTGTGATCACTCTGCAGGTGGTTGGGGGTCGTCACTCCAAACAGAGATCCTCAGATGTCAGCACCCAGCTCTGCACACTGCTTGTCGGAGATGTGGGAGGCCAGGGAGTCTATGATGTCCAGCAGCAGCTGCTGGCTCAGCAACCGCAGCGTGGGCAGCTTAGAGACCTGCACAGATGACCAAAACTAGATGAAGCCAGACTCCCAGGAGGACCAGGGTGGGCAGATGAGCCCTCTGGGGCCCTAGCCTGCTCAGGCCTAGGCTGTCTGAGGACAGTGGGCAATGGCCAAGAGGTGCCCAGACCTGCTGAGGAGAGCTGGGACCTAGAACACTGGGGCCAGAGCCTGACCTTGGTGAATTGGTGAACAATGATGTGCAAGCAGTGCCGCTTCATGTCCAGTGCCTGTGTCTTGTCAGCAGCCTCCAGAATCTGCAATGGCAAGAACCCTGAGGCCTGCCCCACTCACCCGCGAAGGCAGGTGTGGGCCAAGGGCACTAAGCATTACCTGTAGCACATTCTGCACGGTCACGTTCATCTCCAGGTTCTGTTTGCAGTATGCCTGCAGTCGGTTGTTGTAGAAGCCGTAATAGTAGGGGGCTGCAAACAGGTAGCTGGATAGAAGTTAAGGAGCTGCCAAGTCAAAGGACATGTATTCACCTGCATCCACATATCCTGCCGCATCCCTTGTCCGCCTGGGAACTACACAAACCCCAGAACCCAGAGATCCAGCGAGGGCCCCAGCTGGCTTGCTCTCTAAACTGGTTCTGAACCATTTCAGGTTCAAAGTCCCCATTCAAGATCCAAAGAACACCTTAGTCCTCTTATTCCCATGTGCACATTCCCAGAATTTTTCCAAGCCCTCTGGTCCCATCAGGTCTCCTTGCACCTCAGGTTTAAACACTTCTGACAGAAAGCACAAGGAATCACTTTGTCCACCTCCTGCTTGTTAAACAGTAGTAACTAGCCCACTTGTCCCCTGCTGTTGTAAAGGTTAAGACTCAACTAAGTTAACCGGAAAGTGGTCTCTCCTGCTGCCCACCTGCTTGGAGCCTTTGAAGACCGGTAGGCCCAGTACCAGCATTTGGCAATGCTCTAAAATTAGGTACCAAGCCAAGACCAGCCAGCCAACAAAGCAACAGGACTCAAACATGTCTACAATTCCCTAGTGGTGACCCAAGAGCACCAACATGTAAAAGGATGCAGTGAGTCCTCAGGGGGCATGTTGACCTCGCCATAGTAGATGTAGCGTAGCATGGACTCAAAGGCCTGTCTGCTAGGAACCATCTCCCCAATGGAGATGTTCACCTGCCCATCCTCTGGCATGAACGACCGAAACATGGCCTCAAAGTAGCTGCAAACAGGGAGGTAGATCCCAGCTCTCAGAAGAAAGTCAACATCAAGGCCCCGCCCTGCCCTCATAGGCCTGCAACATACCTAGAGCGGGCAGCTAGGATGGCTTTGTGGGCTGGCCGTGGGTGGCCATCTAGCAGTAGTGTGATGTCACAGAACTCTGAGCCTGCTCCCTCCAGGTAAGCCTTCATGTCTTGGATCAAAGATGTGCCTGGGGAGTGTAGAAGGGCCTTGAGAAGACTCCCACCTTGACCCTGAATGAAGAGGCTAACTTTGTTTTCTGGCCCAAGGGGAACCGCCTCTCCAGTGCTCAAAGTTTCCCCAAACAAGAAGTGCTAGTCATTCCTTCCCTCAGTTTTTCAGTTCACCTGGAAACAGTCCTTGTTCTGGCCCTCATGGATGCTGCCCCAGTACCTCATCTCCTCCCATGTGCCCTGTATGTCCAGCTCCAGTCTCGTGCTACACATCCCTCCAGGCCTGGCTTTTGGACTATCATGCCAGTGGTAAGGGTCAGTCAGTACAAGCCCCAAAGTGAGCTGGGGCAATGAAGGTGTTAGCAATCTCTAGTGGATACAATGAGGAGAAGGACTGGGCCATACACAGCAGCAGCTGCCTTACTAGCCTGACCACAAAACATGAGATATGACCAGCCAACCAGAGAAGGTACAGGTCACCCTGAAGAGTGGGTTTCATGGGTACTCAGGCTCGCTGGCACATAAGCTTACTATTAAAAGCCCCTGACCCTCCCAGTCCCTGTGCCAGGGAGTACCCGAGTGGGTCACAGAGCTGCCCTTACCCCAAGGTCCGGGCAGGTAAGTGGATCTAAGTCTCTCAGCACTTCCCTACACTCAGGACATGAAGAGCGGTTCCCTACCAATATCCACAGGCTGTTCGGAGGCTGTACGAGGGGGTGGCTGCTGCTTCCGACGAACAATCTCTACAATCAGTGGGGATGAGAGGCGCTCAAACTCCTTCATCATGATCACCTGATTGAAGTGGGACTCCTTGACTATGAAGTTCAGGCAATGCTCCTGGGACAGACAGACACAGAAGGAAAGTGGAGTCAGGCCAAGGCCCAGGCTGGGCAACGGAGTCTGTAGTGAAGAGCAAGGGCACCCACACCATCCTACCCAGGACGGCCTGGGTTGGCAGGCATTCCCAGCTTGTACCTTGAGCTGGCCCAGCTGTAGCCTGGCGGCACTCTCACACACGACCAGCACATTCTGCAGATCCACAGAGGCTTCGATGTACTGCCGACACAGCTGCTCCAGGCGACCCAACTGGAAGCTCAGTGCCAACTTGTATACGTCCATGATGAGCAGCACATCTTCTACATGGCCTGCACCAAAATGTCCCTGAGCCTAGGGGCCCAGGGAAGGAGGGCCCGGAAGAGCACCCAGGACCCCATCCATGACCAAGAAGGCCAGGGCTGCAAGGTGGCAGCTAGACTGCAGGTCAACAGCTATCACCAAGGGTAGACAGCTTGTGCCTCAGGCACATCTGTGACACACCTAGCAGCACCACCCTGGCTCTGATGCCCATGCCCCACCTTGGTACACATCACCCATATCCCAGGCAGACCTTTCCGTGGATACTTGATCTTGTCTGTGTAGAGAAACTGCATGAGCACCTCAAATGGCCGGGCCTCAGCCTCACGGATGGCCACATGTAACAGGGGTGGCCGTGCCCTGCCCACAGCTGAGCCAGGGGCCTCCTTGGCAGCTAGAGCCCCATCTTCCTCTAGCTTCTGTGGGGAAAAGGGAACTCAGGGGACCCCTGTAGACAGCAGGCAAATCTTCCCAGTCATGGGGGCTAAGGGAGACCTGACCTGGGCCAGCCACTCTCGAGCCTGTATGATCTTCCTACGAAGCCACCGGCTCCTTGCAGTGACAATGGCAACATGGCCCTGTACACACTCTTCCTTCTGCATGAAACACAAATGATACATGGGAGAAAGCACAGGACCCCTGCTGCAGGGGACAGAGGCCAGCAGGCCAGAGCAAAGCTCAACTCAGCACATACAGCAGGTGAGGCTGGTATAGGTCAGTCGCCTACCTCACCAAGCACAAACTCCACATCACAGAACTGGCGGCCCTCCCATAGGCGCCCATAATCTTCGTGCAGTGTGCACTTAGGGTAGCAAGAGAACTGCAGAGGGAGAACCAGTGAGCAAGCAACGAAAGCGTACAACCAGCCAGCCCTGGGCCCTCAGGCCAGGGGTCAGGTGAGCCCAGCTGAGGACTGTCCTGCTCTAGCCGTGACCAAGAGGCCCTCCCACTTCACAGTCTTGCTCTGACAGGGGCTCCCAGGCTTTAGGCAGGCTGTACTGTTTCTAATAAACATGGACCCAGTAAGTCAGACAACCCCATCCCACCCCACCCACCACTGAACTAGATCTACCCACACCTCCATGATGGCACAGGCCCCTGTCCCAAGCACCAATTCCTCCAGGTTTGGGAATGGCTGCTAGGATTTCTCTGGAGTCCCCAGCACAGAGCCCGGATTGGCGACTGCTTTGCTGGTCGTGAGAGCTGACCTGCCATTCGTCTCTGCTTGCCTCACTGTAGTAAGGCTCCCTTCTCCCCGCGTACTCTCTGCCTACCTGGACCTACAGCATCTCTAACCCTCTCGACAAGGCTGCTCAGAGATACCACCATCCCCAGGCTTAGGTATCACTGTGTACCTTTACATATCCCTGTCCCCACTCGCTGGGCCCACCTGCCCCAGTAGACCTCACAGAACCACTAGCTACTCACCTGGAACCTGTACATTTCCCCACTGCGAATGTTGTTGTCCACAGTGCCCCCAAAGATGTACATGGCATCAGAGATGACAGCGGCAGCATGGAAGAGCCTCCCACTGGGCAGCTGAGAAAGACAAGACAAAGCAATGGGATGGGACCGAGTCTCTGACACTGGATCCAGCTGTGGCCAAGCTGTGGCCAGGCCATGGCTCCATGTGGCCATGAAAGAAGAAAGGTCAAAGATCCCAGTCCCTTGGACAGAGGTTTCCTGGGTGCTACTGCAGGTGTGGAGGAAAGCTGGGGTCATGGGGTGGGGGAGGCACAGGGCAGGGCAAGTTGTGCATTAACTCCAGATTAGTGGAGTACTTAGTCCAGAGTACCTCACTGAATGTGGAGGATAAAGCCTGAGATTCCAAGAGCCATGTGTTGCTGTGTGACCTGAGCAAGCTCTTCCAGGAGCCCTACACTACTCATCTATGAAAGTTCCTGCTTCTGAAAGTAATGGAATTTTAATAAAGGTCCTTGGCACTCACCTCTGATGCCAGGTGGACAGGCTGCTTGGCTGAAGTGGTGCCAAAGTCTAAGCCAAACACATCTCTGGACTTCTTAAAGCTGCTCCGCTCTTCAGAGGTTTGAGTAGATGCCTCCTCAGAAGAGGAAGCTCGCTCAGGCACCTCAGTGCCACCAACCTTGTAGAAAACATATGCAAGAAGGTAAAAAGCCATCATCCCTTCCAGAGATTGCTATGGGTTCCAGAGGAGGGACAACACATTACATAAGGCTGTGAGGGTGGTCAGAATGCTTCCCAGAGCTCCTCAGGATAGCAGCCTAGTACCACAAGATGGAATGTGGGCAGGAAAAACGGAAGGTTCCCAGGACTCACCTCACTGTCAGAGCTGGGCTGGACAACCTCCCAGGTCTGGAAGTCCACATCATAGCAGTGCAGCTCATTGGGTAGTGTATTGTCCGCTGCACCCCCAAACACATAGAGATGGCGGTCAAAGGCCACCATGGTGTGTCCATAGCGCCGCTGTGGCGGTGGCGGGGAGCCCCGAAGCAGGTGCTCAGTAGGGATGCGTGTCCACCTGGGGCCATGACCATGAACTAACAGTGGGGTGGGAGCTCTGTTCTCTCACACACTCTCCACTGAAGGTCCTCCTATGAAGTTCCCCTAAAGTGCTTGGAGAGCCAGCCCATGGTCTAAAGGGAAGACCCGGGCCTCTATGTCCAGCATCTCTTGACCTGTTTAGTTCAGGTACTAGCCCTGCCCAGCTCTGTGCAACCTACCATGGGGCTCCACCCACTCCTTCTTCTCCCACCACCATATCGAGGACAGCAGTGACAGGGCAGACTCTGCTAGTCTGCTCTGGGAATAGAGTTGTACTGCTCACTGCCCAAACAGTAGAGTCCCTGCCTGGGAGATGCCTGCCCAGGCACTAATGCTCCTCCCAGGACTTTTCAACAGATTCCTTTTCTGCTAAGTTAGCAGAAGAACCAAAGCAGATACAGGCTATTCCATCTGGCTCCATGCTGCCCCAGAATTTTATTCCCTCTACCCAGGATTTCTGGTACTTCTTTCTACCCTGACCTGTGGGGTAACTTTGGAGTTCCCTCCCAAGCCTTATTCCTTTTCCTCTCTTAGTTCCAGAGTCAAAGGCTAACCCTATCATAGGGTCCAAGGACAGACAGCAGTCAAAGGAAGTAGAGAGCCTATGCTACCCTGCCTGTCTTCGGCTATCACATGATATTGGCAGTAGCCACATTTGTTAACAGTGGCAATGAGCAAGCCATACACAGTACAGGCCTATCCTTCACACTCAGGACAGCTATGGGGTGCTGATCTAGGTCATGTCAGCCAAAACCCAAAGGTCTTTCAGGGTCAAATACCCATACTCCAGGCTATATGTTTCTGCTATATGTGGAAACTAGGAGATCACAACAGTTACCAGACATAGGCATGAACATATTAGTGTCCCTCAAGACCCAGAGAACTTACGTCTTGTCTTTGAATTCAAATTGGAAGAGGTTGTTAGTTATCTTGGCTCCACTCTGTCCTGAGAACACGAACATCTTATCCCGGCACACAGCCACAGGGAAATTGCAGCAGGATGGGGGGATCTCACCACTCTGGGCCACCTGGGGTATGGGCACAGCTCAGCCAGGGCCTCCAAGGTCTGAGGCTACACTATCCTAAACTTTGAAATGAATAAACAAAGAGCTTACATCCTCATCACACCTACCCACACAGCCTGTTCTCATCAGCCAAGGCTAAAAGCATGAGGTTCATTTGGAGCTTAAAATACAATTTCTACAAGAGAAATAAAACTCCAGGGGAAAATGTGGCTGTTGCTGTGTTCATAGATCCCATCTGTGACATGTGGCTCCCTGCCCTTCCAGGACTCAGAGCCTTGTTCTTCCTGTGACTCCACTTTCATTACTAGGGTCAAAGATGGGGACTTTAGCCTGGACTACAGCCGTAGCTCCAAAGCCTTTTATTATTTACTCACTCATTCATTTTGGAGGCAGGGTTGATCTCACTGTACAGATCTGGCTAGCCTAGAACTCTCTATGTAGCCAAGGCTGACCTTAAACTCACTCTGTAGCTAAGGATCACCTCAAATCTCTGACCCATCTCCCAAGTGCTGGGATTACAGGCATGCAACTCCACACCTAGATTATGTAGGTCTGGGGAGGAAACTCGGGGCTTCATGCGTGCTGCATTACCAGTTAGGCTCCACCCCCCCCACTCCCAAATTGGAGTCTCTAGTCAATAATGGAATTGGGCTGAGGGAAGGCCAAGGAGGAAAAGAGGCTAGGCCTTGGTAAGGGAAGAAGACAGCTTCTGTTTCACCCCTCTCCAGCACCTCATCTCTCCCCACATACCAGCTTCCGCTACCCCTCACCTTTGGCTACTGCAGCCCAGCCCTCAGTGCCTGACCTCCCACCTGCAGCATGCTCCCTGTGCCCTCACCTCCTCCCAGCATGTGAGCTCTCGGTCCTGGAGGCCAATTGTCCACATGTCGTTCAACCTGCATCAGGACAGAGGAATCAGGATCCTTTGATCCTGAGCTCTGGGAAAGAACCACTTGCCATGTGTGTCGGGGGACAGCTATGCCAGACTTCTTGAAAAAACAACAACAACAACAACAACAACAAAAGGCATTTCATGGGAAGAAGGTGCTATATCAATCCCTGCACTCGGCCCCCAGGCATCTCCTTTCCTGCTGGCTCTCTGACCAACCAAGACAGAACAGCTTTACACATAACATCCGGGATACTGAGACACCTGAGACAGGGAAATGACCACATGCAGAACCTACCGCCCCACTGTACCGCTCTCAGTTTCTGCAGTGTTGAAGTTTAGAATGAGCACATGCTGCTTTGGTTATTAGACAAACATAGCAAAACTTTTCTAAAATAAGGAGGAAGTCTGGTGTGGAGGCCCACACCTTTAATCCCAGCACTCAAGAAGCCAAGGAAGGAGGATCTCAGTGAATTGGAAGCCAGTCTCTACACAGAGGGTTCCAGAATAGCCAGGGCTATATACACAGCAACCTTGTCTTAAAACAAAAGCAAAACATAAAACAACAAATAAATAGAGAAAACTGAAACACAGGAACTCAGAGCTGTGTTTGAGCTGAGATGATTCCTGCTTCCAGGCCCCTCCTGTAAGTTCCAGATATCCTCATCTGAGAAAATCGAGGGGTCACAGACTTGGCTGGAAGCTCCATTAAGAAGTCTTACCTCCACACCCATCTCCTGAGAAACTCAAAACCTACCAGGGTAACTTACCCCAGCCTGAGTGCTTAGGTGCCAAGAGAGCTTATTCTGTCCTTGAGGGAATGCAGACTTAGGAGACATGGTCAGTCTCCTACCTGGAGTTACGCGCCTACCTGGCATTGCCATCATAACCCGCAAAGATCCAGAGCTTGTCACTGTACACTGTAGCCCCATGGGCTGACCTGGCAACAGGCAATCTAGAACAAAAAGAAAAAAAATGAGGACTGCCCAGAAAGGCTCAGTACTGAAGAGTGCTGGTTGTTCTTCAGATGGCCCAAGTTCAATTCCTAGCACCCACAGGGCATTACAAGCATCTCTGTAACTCCAATCCCAGGGAATCTGATGCCCTCTTCAGGTTTCCTCAGGCACCAGGCATAAACATTGTGTAGACATACATGCCGGCAAAATACCCAAACACAATTAAAAAAAAGTTTTACATATATACACACATACACATTAGCATATGTGTATGTATATAATATATAACGGTATTTATTTATTTATTTATTTTTAACTGAGGAAAGAGGTCATCAGGGCAGGCTGCAGTGCTGGGCTACATGTGTCATGTGTTGAGCAGCTAGGCCCATGTCTGCCTACACTGGGACTCAAAAAGCAGAGCTAAGGCTGCAAGCAAACAACAGCACAAGATGTGTAAGAAGTCCAGATGTTGAAACCGTGCATGGCAGCATATCTGTAAATGCTGAACCTGGGGAGTGAAAGGAGGAGGCTCAGAAGTTCAAGACCAGCTTCAGCTACACAACAAGCCAGTGGTCAGTCGGACTATGTGAAACCCTGACTCAAACAAAGACCAACCAGACCAAACAGACCAAACCAGACCAGACCAAACCAAACCCCCTAAGGGGCGGGGACATGTCTCCGGTTGCTTTCAGGAAAACCTGGGTTTGATTCCCAGCACTACAAAAAACAAGACATGGTGTAATACACCTGTAACCCCAACACTCAGAGGATGGACGGGAGGATCAGATGTTCAAGGTCATCCTCAACTCTACCCAGCAGGCTCAAAGCTAGCCCAGCCTACATGAGATCCTATTGCAAAGATAGGGAGAAAAAAAAATCAGAGGTAGGGAGTATATCTTAATGACAGAGAGCTTGCCTCATATCAACAAGGCCTTGGATTCCATCCCCAGTGATGAGAAACAAAACCAAACACAGTCAAAAGCAATCTGGGGTCCACTCAGTCACAGCGCCTTCCCAGCTGCTAGAGTACTGTACTCACAAAGGAGGCAGTCTCCATTCCTTAGGAAAGGAGATGTAAACCCGGGAGCGGGCTGTGCAACGGGATGGGAATGTAACACCAGTTCCTGGCTGCCTGCCTGTGCATACCCTCTGCCTAGTCAAGCCCTCAGCAGACTCAGCAGTGATGAAAATTAAACAGTTAATCAACATCTCCCAGCCACAGGCTCCTCGTGTGGGTTGTGGCAGGAGGCACACGGGGCTGAATACCATTAGGCCACGCTTACTATAAAAGTTCTCAGCAGAATCTCTTACCTCTCCCTTCAATCTTCCACTCTGTCCATTGGCCAGTTGCAAATTTGTATTCAAAGAGCCACGCTTACTATAAAAGTTCTCAGCAGAATCTCTTACCTCCCTTCAATCTTCCACTCTGTCCATTGGCCAGTTGCAAATTTGTATTCAAAGAGGTCATTTTTATTCTTCAAGTTAGAATTGGAATAAATATCTCCAGTATAGCCCCCTGGGTGAGAAGAACAAAAGTAAAGGGTTATATCTAGGGTACTACTTTGGTATTTAAATATGGGGTGGGTAGAAATGTGGGGGACCTAGTGAACATGTACAAACCTTCAGGTACCAACTGCCCACCCAAATGAACTTTGCCCTGGGCTCTGGAGATGCAGAGATGGGCAGACTGGTGTTTCTTGCCCTAGCCATCAGAGAGGACACAGCTGGTCCCATGAGCTCAGGACATTAGGGAAAATCAGTGCCCTCACGCAGAGGTTCAGAGCACTCCAGTAGACAAAGTTAGTGGGGAGAGAACCCAGCTGCTCAGAGAGCCTCGGAGGCTGGAGGAGGGGAGGCAAGAAGTCTGTGGGTTCAGGCCGCTGCTCACCGAAGACGAACATGCTGCTCCCGTAGACAACAGCGGAGTGGTGGTAACGGGGGGCTGGAGGAGTGCCGGTGGTGAAGGCTCTGGAGGGACACAGGGTGCTTACCAGGCAAGCCAAGCCCCACAGCTTCTGATTCCGACATGCTCTCTCTTTCTCCCTGGCTCTCTTTGACCTACCCTCCCTCTCCTTCGCTTTTCAAGTTATGGTGTTGCTGCAGGTAGCCTTGGCTGCCGTATGATTCATGAGGCTATGTAGTCCAGGTCGGCCTCAAGCTTCTCCTCCTCCTATCACAGTCTCCTCCACACTGGAATTCGAGGGCAGTGTCCCCATGACTGCAGTAATTTGCTAATTCTTTCAGATAGGCTATCACTATGGTGCCCAAGCTGACCTCAATTATAATTCAAGCAATCTTTTATCTCAGTCACCCAACAAGAGAGGAGGAGAGATGTATGCCAGGAAGTCAGTTTTGTTTTGCTTCTGGTCTCAGGATGCTGAGATTATGGGATTATGGTCACGACTATGCTCAACTTAGGTAACTTATTTTTGCTTGTTTTTTGAGGTCTTGCTATGTAACCAGGCTGGTCTCAGATTTGCAAAGCTCCTGCTTGCCTCTCAAAATTTAACATTAAGTGTCTACCCCTATCGTATCTGACTGTATGTGAATTTTCTGCAGTGTTGGGTAATGAACCTAGGACCTTGGACATGCTAAGCAAGCACTACTACCATTGCACTACAGCCTTAGAAATGGGAGGGGAGGGGTCTTGAACTCACGTTGTCCTCGAACTTATGATCCTTTTGTCCTAGCTTCCTGAGTGCTAGTATTACAGGTGTATACCACCTTGTCTGGCTTTCTTAAATAACTTTTGACTAAGAGTTACAAAGTCTTCAAGGTGATTTTCATTTTTGTCTGGTACTGTATGTGTTCAAATGAGAGTCACACGTGTGCCGCAGCGTACATGCGGAGGAGAGAGGGCAGCTGTGTGTAGAGATGGCTCTCCTCCCACCTTCTTTCAAGTTCTGAGGGCAGAACTCGGGCCACCACACTAGTGGCACAGCAAGTACCTCTACCTGCCGAGCCATCTCAGTGGCCAAAATAATCACTAAAATTAATTGAGGACTGGACCTGGAAACGGAGCTTGGTTGGTAAAGTGCTTGCTTAGCCTACACTGAGCTTGCCTAAGCCCTAAGTTATGCCCAGTGCTCCACAACCCCGCATGGTAGCACCTGTCGTCCCAGCTCTCAGGCGCTAGATGCAGGGCAAGAGGGCATGGTCATCTTTACCTACACAGCAAGTCTGAAGTCAGTCTGGGGTACACATGAGATCCTGTCTCAAAAAACAAACAAATAAAAGGAAGGCTGGGGAGACGGCTCAGAGGCAGAGTGCTTGCCTGGTGTGCACTAATCCTTGGGTTTTGTATCCAGCAAAGGAAAAAGAGATAAAAGAATCTGTAGCAGTTGTGTAAAGATCAAAGTACCAGAGAAACACTTGCAGCTGCTATGCAGGTGCTACAGGGAGACCTGTAAGCAGAGGGAGGTATCCTAGTTGGCTGTGGGGTTTTGTTGCTTTTACTTGTCTGTTTTTGTCTACTTGACACAAGCTACGGTTATCTGAAAACAGGAAACACAACAGAGAAGATGTCTCCATAATATTGAACTGTAGGCAAGCCTGTAGGCATTTTCTTTATTGGTGACTGGTGCAGGAGGCCTCAGCCCATTGTGGGTCGGGCCATCTCTGGCCAGGTGGTCCTGGGAGCTGTAAGAAAGCAGGCTGAGCACACCATGAGGAGCAAGCCTGTAAGTAGCTTTCCTCCATGGCTTCTGTTCCTGACTCCAGATATCTGCCTTGAGTCCCTGCCCTG
The DNA here is from genome assembly GCA_036184795.1 of Tokudaia tokunoshimensis. Taxonomy (NCBI): domain Eukaryota; kingdom Metazoa; phylum Chordata; class Mammalia; order Rodentia; family Muridae; genus Tokudaia; species Tokudaia tokunoshimensis. Next base: position 3,495,111 of record BTHU01000015.1, on the reverse strand, counting down.
ACTTCCTTCAATGATAGATTATGACACAGAACAGCTGAGGTAAAACACTTTCCTGCCCAAGTTACTTTTGTCATGGTGTTTTAGGATATCAACAGAAACCCTAATATGATGCCAAGTAGAGCTACCCAGCCTGGCTGAATGTCCAGGGCAGTCACACAATCTCCAGAGCCATGAATCCTCCTCTATTAAAAAAGACCCCACTCCAGAAGGCTGCTGGGGACCAAGGGGCATGTCCTACAGACTACAGAGCATGTAGCAGAAGGGGCTGTGTGGCACTGTGCTCCTGTGTGAGCAGATGATGGCGCTAGCAAGCCTAGTACATCCTGACCCTCAGGACTGTGTCTCCTATCAGCTGTGAGCTGCTGCCAGATCGGGTCTGCTGCAGAACACACAAACACGCAGCACCCACACCAGGCAGGTAGCTCCTGTCCAAGGCCACACAACTAACCCTATGAGACAAAGGTGGGACAAGAGGCTCTGCTGCCAGCCTTGAGGTGGAATTCTGGGAAAAATGTCCAAGCTGAGGCCTTTCCATGCTCTGAGGTCCCACCACTGCTCCTGGCTCAGGACAAATTCTAGTGATTGAAGGTTCCTCCCAAGTCAGAATCTACTTACCACCAACTAGACCAAATGTAGCCTGTAGCTCACAGGATTTGGGATAATTTAGAATAATCACTCTCACAGAAAGTCATGAGAAGAGAAGCCACCCAAGGCTCTCATCTGTTATACTCTCCCTGGCCCTCCATGATGAACTGACTCTTTCAGCCAGTGAATCTGGCCCAATGCTGCTGCTCCCCAGGAAGACTCGCAGTCCTAGAGCCCAGGGGCCACCCACCTGCACCAGGAGCAATCCTTCACATCGAAACGCAGGAGATCGTTGAGCATCGTCTTTCTGAAAGGCAGTCAGAGAGAGAGAATGGCAGCAGCCAGGATACTGCAAGGTGTTATCTCACCAGGATCTTCAAGATGGGAGAGGGCATGCGTCTAGGGTTGGAGGCAGTAACAAGGGCCTGGTTCACTGACCTGTCAGACAACTTGTCAATGTCCAAAGCTCAAAACTAGTGACTAGGTGATATAGGCAACTAGGACTCCCACACAGGCAAGGCCAGCCTGATCACACCACCAGCAGCCCACTCAAGGGCCCAGAGCGGGAGTCCTCATTCACACTTCACCCAGCCTCCAGAAGTCCTATCCTGCACTGAGCCCTTCCAAGACTGCACCACAATGACAACACTCTGGCTCAAACATCAGTGGAGACCTGCATGCTTTTCCATCTGTCTCCATCTGATATAACAACTGCATCAAAAGTAATTCCACCACTCACTGGGTCAGCTTGCATTCAATAAGCAAGTTGTTAATGTGGAAGCAAGGTGAGCCAACAGGACCTGGAGCACTCCCAGGCCAAGCCTTTACAGGGCATCTCTCCCTGCCCTGCTCAGTCTGTGCTAGGTGGGTACCCTTCCTAACTTCATTTTATGGGAGAGGAAGCATGGACCAATGGCCAAGAAGTCCAAGCTGAGATGCTGGTGTCACACCTAGTTCCTGCCCTTCCTCGTTTAACCGCCTACTTAGACTTAATGGCACTTGTTAAAATTATGGGAGACTACTGCTTTAAACTAGTTTTCTATACTAGGCCCCCAAAGAGCAGAGCAAACCAGAGCAGTCAAATGCTTCATAAACTCAGGCATGAAAGCCATTGATCCCAAACCTAACAGTTTTCCCTAAAACCAGGAGACTGTAGACTACCTGAGCCAGTGTGATGAGGAAGCCCCTACCATAACCCTCAAGAGTCTAACTTAACTGACCAGGCCTCACCCCCACTGTTGAGTTTCCTTGCTCCTACCTTCCAATACCCAAAGTTACTACTGTCCAGAAGGAACTCTTCTTTCTATTCTGTTAATTGAGGGCACCGTGATTTATCATAAGTCACAGTCAAATACATGTGTAACTGACCTTCTCTAACTTTTCTTTTGAAACTGCATACTGAAACCATTTCTGCTTATTACCACACAGTTGTCTACCTGCTCCAGAAGATGCTGGGGAAAGCAGTCCTAAGGCTCATCCTTTTCTTTTACTAAGTAAACAGGTACATCTGGACACTACTGTAGGGAACTGAGTAAGGAAATAGATCATGGCCAACACCAGGGGCAAGTGGCACTAGAAAGAGGAAAGGGGGGTACAAGGCCTCGTCCATAAGAACATTAGAAAGGAACAGAACTTTGCAAGAGAAGGAACAACATTGCACATGGCTAGCCAGGCAGTGGTGGCGCACGCCTTTAATCCCAGCACTTGGGAGGCAGAGGCAGGTGGATTTCTGAGTTCGAGGCCAGCCTGGTCTACAGAGTGAGTTCCAGGACAGCCAGGGCTATACAGAGAAACCCTGTCTCGAAAAACCAAAAAAAAAAAAAAAAAAAGCAAATGGCTGAGCAGCAAGGGATGGGGACAATTCAAATGCAAGGTCACCAAAGAGACAGGACAGTACTAACAAGTAGGCCATACCCTCCTATTAGGACAGGTCTTTGCACAAAAAGATGGGAGACGTTACAGGGCTGTGAACCAAAGAACATGCACTCTGACCTGCAGTTGTACATGAATCCTCAACTGCTCTTGGAGAAAGAGACTGTAGAGAGAGCTAAAATCCCAGACGATCAAGGCCAAGTTTGCATGTCTAAATGGTCCTGAAAATCTCACTCACTCTATGTCAGCCACCTCATATAGTCTACAGAGCCAAGGTTATAGTGCCTGTCCTGGGCTTTAGGCTAGGTTCTATGCCTGAGAGGAGGGAGTCATATGTAAACACATAACCTCGGCTTGACTGGTGGAAGTCTGTGTGCATGGAGATGTGCTTACTAGGTCATTTCCAGGAATATTATTTCCCAGGAGGTTAAAGCAACACAAGGAAATCTGCACCAAAAGCAAGGCATGTACAGCATCAATAAAACTGTTTTAGAGGTAGTAAGATGGCTCAGCAATTGAAGGTACTTGCCCCCAAGTCTTGCAACCTGAGTTCAAGCCCTGGTACCCATACAAGGAGAAAGATGATTCCTGCTAACTGTTGTCTGATCTTCACATTTGCCACTTCCACTCCCAGCCCCCTACTCCCGCCGCGCGCGCGCGCGCGCGCACACACACACACACACACACACACAAAGAGATGTTACAAAACAAGCATGTGGGAAAAGCCTAAAGAGAAGTGTAGGGAAAGGAGAAAAGTGCCAACAGGGCTAGCAAGAGTACACATTTCTTCCAAAGTTGTGTCTCCTCATTCAAAACAAGGATATTTCCATATACTTAGCATGTGCTGCCATTTGAGTGCTGGGTAAAAGGGCTTTGAGGGTAGGATCTTCCTCACCGTAACATGGGAATCAAGTGCAAAGCACAGCACAGATGGGGAAACAGAGCTCACAGGGCATGGCTAATGACTCCCATTCTCAGACAACAGTCTGTCTCTGTCATCATCCCCTGCCACTACTCCCATCAAAACAGGCAAACTCACCCGTTGTCTCCGCCAAATACATAGATGGCATCCTTATATGCCACGACTGTGTGTTTGCTGCGCCTAGAAAGAAAGAAGGGGTGAAGGGTGGTGAGACTGGGACTCTCCTGGCTGGCACCCAAGAAATGGGACTACACATGGCTGCTGTCACATAAGTTTGGATAAAGCCTCTCAACTGCTAAGATCTATAGAGATCTTTCAGTTTCTTCAGACAGAAAGGTTACCTGACACACTGGGGATGCTTCAGACTTCCCACTCATATCTCACAGCTCAGGGACCCAAACAGGATCCTCAGAAACATAGGTCTGGTACCCTGCCTAGAGTCACTATGGTGCTACTACTGGGAATTCAGCTTTGGGAACGACCAATCCATACTCCAGGACATCACACGGGATCTCGCCCCTAGAGCCCGTCCTGAGTCTTCAGCTCTCGTCCCTACTACCAGTGCCATCAGGATCCCCTGTACACTGTCGTACCGGGCGCCCACGAATTCGTCGCAGGGTGGGAGGCGCCGCCAGCGATGCACTGTTTCGAAGGGTCCGAAGTTGAGCGTCAGGTACTCGACACTGTCTGAGCAGCTGTGGTCAAAATCCACGCTCGGAGCCACCTTGGAGCGCACCCCTCCTGTCAAGGCCCCGGACCCAATGGGGCCTCCGGAGCCTCCGGAGCCAGCCATCCCTGGTTCAGGCCGGACAGGCCGCCAGGTTGCTGAACTCACGGCCACCGCCCGGGCAGAGCCAAAGGACCACACTTCCCAGAGAGCCCTGCGCCCCTGGTGTAGCACTTCCGGCCAGCTTGTCGGCCCTCCCGACAAACCTCGCGCTCCCCGCGACTCGGCTGACTGTCGAGGAACCTGGCGGCCGGGCTCCTCGCATTATCATATATCGAGCACGTCACATTCTGGAAAAGTATTTCTGGCCAAGTCTCGGCTTGGGTTTCCCCTTTCAGGAAACGCAGTCTGGCCAGAGTAAGCCACTGACATTCTCAAGGCAGCGGCGAGCTACACACTCCCGGCATGCCTTGTAGTGGGGCCGGAAGGTTCCACCCTACCTCCCTCCTCCACGATGAGGTTTCCGACTTGCAAGCGAGCTGCTCAACTGTCCACCTTATGTTTGTGACCCCCCAAACCTGATCTTCACTGCTCCGCTTCTGCTCTCTCTTGGCATTCTTACTGTCTGGGACTCTTGATGGCCGGGCACTTCTGGGTTCTCTATTGAGAGCAGGATCTTAATTTTTTTTTTCTCTCCCTTCCCTCCCCTCCCCTCCTCCTCCCTCCCTCCGTCTCTCTGTCTCTGTCTCTCGATGGGTTTTGAACCAAGGACTTTATGGGCATGCACTCTACCACTAGGCTACACCACAATCCGTGTTTTTTTTAAAACTGTAGTCTGTTGCCAGTTGAATCGCCCGTGAAATGAGGATTCAGGAAGTTCTGGCAAAAGGGACACATGTAGTCGTGAAATGGATATAAAGTTAATTGGTCTAGTTTCAATTTTTTTGTAAGAGCTTATAAATGTAAAATAGTAAAAGTCAAGAGCAGCTTCATAATGGCTATCCTAAGTGTACAAAAGAAAAAAAAAATCGAGATATATATAGAGTAGGACTGGATAGGTTTTGGAGTGACTACTGTAATCCAGCAGAATGTATTTGTGAGTTTATAACAACGAGGTGATTTCATTTTGTTTTATTTCAAACAGGGTTTCTTTGTGTAGCTCTGGCTGTCCTAGAACTAACTCTGTAGATTAGGCTGGCCTTGAATTCAGAGATCTGCCTGCCTCTGCCCACTGGGCACTGGGATTAAAGGTGTGTGCCACCACCCTCTGACTGTGATTAATAATAATAATTATTATTATCATCATCATCATTATTATTATACCAGCTCAGGTTACTGTGGGCAGTATGGAGTCTGCAGGACCCAGCTCCCATCTAAAGTGTACAAATACAAAAGCTGCATCTGGCTTCTGAAGCTTTTTAAAAACAAAATATCTCCTGTAGTCCAGGGTGGACTGAAACCTCTCACCCTCCTGCCTCTGCCTTGAGTGCTGCTATTACAGAAATGTCACATCATGCCTGGCTCTAAATGTTAGCCCAATTACACTGGGACACAGATCTGCTGATACATGTGTTTTAATTTTAAGGTAATGTTGAAGGGGCCTGCTGGGAAAACAGTCCTAATAGAGGAAACAGAGGCAGAGCCTGTCCTGCCTTTACAACCAGCTGTCAGTGACAGCTGAGGCCTTGGGAATGACCCATCTTCTGGAGGCAGCAGTAGCTTCTCTGGAGGCGAGGCAGACAGTTGAAGGCAAGCCTTGGAGGACTCAGATTCCACCTTGAGGGATCCTGGGAAATTGGAGATTGGCACTTGCCCCAGGGCTTGGTCTCTGACCTTGGTGCCCCAGAGGCCTGCCCAAGTCCACCAAGGAGCTCAGGATCCTTTCCCTGTGAGCCAAGACATGTCACCAGTTCTGCAGGAATGAGAGGAGGAGGGGTCAGGGCAGAAGAGGAGAGGATCCCCACTCTATGCACCATGAGCAAATGACTCTTGAATACAGCAGCAGGGACTAATCTGTGTCAAAGCCTTGTGCCCCATAGGTAATGGACTTGGGCAAGGTAGGAGGGTTAAGTCATTGGGATGGGGAAGAAGCCTCAGAACGGTCAACAAGAAAGAATGCACGTACTTGCTGTGCAGCATAAACAACCTTTTCGAAGGCAAGAGGGAAAAACAGAAGGCCAAAGAAAGCATGTCATTTATCAGACCCACTCTGAGTCTTCCACTCTAGGATTTACCCCGACACATAGCCATCAGCCCCCCAGTCACCTCTGGCCTGTCCCTGGTCCTGGGAAGTTCTCTGTACACAGGTTAAGCTACCGGGGACTCATTGGTACTGTGCTGGGATGAAGGTAACCACCCCACCTCTCTGTGGGTGGCACCTGTTATGTTTCTCCACCTAGCTTCTGCCAAGCTTAGCACAAATCACATTGCCTCCACCACACACCCCCGCCCAAACACTGGCTCCTCTCTGGGTCACACACCTGGTTCTTTGTAATCATATCCTGTCAACTTCTAAACCAAATTCATCCCCCATCTCACCCAGGAACCATGGGAACTGAAAGTGAGACGAGCTCTACAGGACTGGGTGGGCAACAGGCTGCCATGGTAGCTTTAATAGATCCTATCCAGGACACCCACACACACCCTAAAGCCTCCCACACCCGCACTCACTCTACTTCCCGCTTCCGGATGGCTCGACCTGAGGCCAGCACCTCAGCCACCTTGGATACGATGGGATCGTAGTTCATGCTGGCCACAGCAATCACTTCGTCACCTCTATAGAGAGAAGGAGTCCAAGACTGAGGACCACTAGCAGCAGTGATCCTTCTTGAGACCCTAACGCCTTTGGTCCATCTGGGATGCCGGGAAGGCTCTTGTCCAGGGAAACAAGATGTCCTGAGCACCCAGCCCTCCATTTGGTCCCAGCACTGCCAGCTGCCCAAGGAAACCCTTGACACACTCAGGGATGGGCCCAGCCTTCGCATCAGCTTTTCTACACCAGTCTGTCTTTCCTTGTTGTAGACACCTACCTCAGTGTCAATACTTACTTCAAAGAAATATTCAAAAGACACGGTATTGTCTGATGCATGAGAGGACTGTTGCTACTTCCTCATCTCCTGCCCAAAACCCCCACCCGCCATTCACTTGCCTTTTAATCAAGCCCCTGAGGCTTTGCTGACACTATCCATTCCCAACAGCACTCCCACTGCTCCATGCTCCCATCACACCCCATTGCTCTCACTTGGTATAAAAAGCCACAAACTTCAGCTCCTCCAGATCCCCCTGAATGATGACATCATCGAAGCCTTCTCCGTAGCCTGTGGGGGGGTGCCCATGTGAATTGAGGAAGGGGAGTCTTCATAGGCTCCCTAACCTGCTCTCCTAACTCCTGTCTAAACAACCAACCTCCCTCTCTCTCTCCCTCTTGTTTTTTTGAGACAGTTTCCCTGGCTGTCCTAAAACTCACTCTGTAGTTCAGGCTGGCCTTGAACTCAGAGATCCATTTGGCTCTGCCTTCAAGTGCTGGGACTAAATTCATGTGCCACCATGCCTGGATCCTACTCCAACTTTTTTTTTTTTCGGTTTTTTGAGACAGGGTTTCTCTGTATAGCCCTAGCTGTCCTGGAACTCACTCTGTAGACCAGGCTGGCCTCAAACTCAGAAATCCACCTGCCTCTGCCTTCCAAGTGCTGGGATTAAAGGCATGTGCCACCACTGCCCAGCTGCCAAGTCAGTTCTTATTTGCCAATTCTGAGTTCTTACTGGACCCATCCCCCACACTGAATCTTGAAGTGCCTTCAGTCCCCCATCCCCACGAGACAAGCTTTTAGTTACCAGCATAGCGCAAGCTCCTGCCGAACATGGCAGTCCACAGATAGGGTACCGTGTTGATCTCGGCCTCCTGTGCCAGCATGTTCTGAGCTGCTACCCTCCCTGAAAGACCCAGGGTAGTGAGATCGCAATCCTTCCTCTTAGCATCCGGCACTGCCTGCTCTCAGCCCACTCCAGGGACCCTTGACAGGTATGGTTGTTGCCTAGGCCTCCCAAAAAAGGAATCACATTCAGCCCATAGCCCACCTTTGGATGCAGTTAATGGGTACAGAGGGGAAATGCTTGACCACCAGAGATCCACTCACACTACTCCTCCTTGAATGATGTGTTGTACATTTGAAAGGTCTACTGGGGTTGTGGGCTACTTCACAATTGTGTACACAGACAACTGATCAGATATAGCAGATATAAGGAGGGAAGACAATGGGGCACAAAGACCAGACAGGAGAGATGACAGGCACATGCAGGGCCCGCAGAGTTAGCACAGGTGGCTTCCCACTTCTAAAGCTTCATCTGAATCTACAGTTGAAAACATCTAAGAATCTCCAGAGGGCCCTAAGTCCTAAGTATATTTGGCCAAGGAGTAGCCTTGGGATCTTATTCTCTAGTAGCAACTTTAAAGCTTGAATTTGAACAGATACTGGAATTGGGAGATACCACTACCATCAGCCCTTCAGATAATGGTGAAAGAAGAAAGGGAAAGTAAGACATGGAGAAAAAAATCCCTGTCCAAGACTGGAGATGTGGAGGTTCTTTATAAGGTCTTGAGGTGGTTAGCACACTGGTGCCTGCATCTTAGGGATGAGAGCATAGTCCATAGTCCATGAAACTCAGGAGATCTGGTGGCTACCAAATGTCAGGGGAGGTAATGCTACAAAAACCACAATAACCCAATGAAGTCACAGAGGCAGTTTAGTGGTGCAAGAGAGAGAGAGGCCCTGAGTAAGAAGTTAGCATACCTAAATAAACCCTTCCTCCCTCTCAGAGGTGATTGCTGGTCAAGCAGCAATTCTACCAATTACATAACTTTGAGAACAAAAAAGGAGAGAGGGTAGCAAAAAGACAATGGAGCCAGAGAGGGTTTTGTCCAGCTAGTATGCAGAGGGTCTCAGGAGAGAGGCCACTCTGTATATCAACTAAACACTGGATAAGACTTGCTGAATCACCAACCCTTAAGCTTAAGACCCCAGATCAACAACCAGGGAATGGACCTGAAGGTGGCTAAGACCCTGGGATAGTTTTCCAGCCCTTAACTTGCCTCGGGGCTGGCCATACCCTGGGCATGAGCCATCTGCCAGTGTGGGATGTTCACTTTCCGATTGTTCCTCCAGGCAAGAGGAAAGGTGACAGCATCCCCTGCAGCAAACACTCCTGGGATGTTGGTCTGCATCATCTGTGGGAAGAGGCCCAGGGCTCTGTGGGTGGTCCAGGGGAGCTTACATGGTCGTCCAGCCATGCTCCATCCCGAATCCTACCCACTTCTTCCAGCCCCACCTTGTTGACTGGGATGAAACCTCGGGAATCCAGACCAATGCCACTCTGCCTCAGGAAGCCTGTGGCAGGCACCGCACCTAACAGGACAGAAGTCATGCATCCACACCCTGGTCCCGCCGCTCTCCTGCCTCATCTCCCTCCATTCCTGCTGTACCTGTCTGCTCCAGATTAGTCACCCATAGGATGTCCTCCTGGGGACTTCCTGCATCCTGCCCTCTGAAAGCCCATCTGTAGGCTCTGTTCTCCCTGTTTAGCTCAGGAACTGTCTCCCTAATAAGTGCTATAGAACTCTCCTGATGGGCACCCACAGCCATGCTTCTCCAACCCTGTGTTGCCAACTGCCAGCTTGGCTCCTCTCCAAACTATTATGTCAGTTGGTATAGGAACCAATCAGAAACTTGTCTGTGTCCTATGTATCAGCTGGTATCATAAAGAGCAGTCGCCTGCTCCATGAGAGGCCTGGACTAAGCCCAGTATACAATGGTTCTGTGAAGTGGGTACCATTGGAGTCCCATTTTACAAATGTGGAAACTGAGGCTCAAATAACAGTTTTGTTCCCTACTACTTGCTTGTCTACCTACTCACCAATGCCCACCACGCAGACGTCTGCCCGCAGGACTTTGCTGCTTTTCAGCACCACCTCCTGCAGCTAGGGGAGGGAACAGGTGAGTGAGTGGGCACAGTTTCCAAGCTCAGGGAGAGACGCAGATGACAGACAGACAGACAGACAGACAGACAGACAGGCAGGCAGGCAGGCAGGCAGGCAGGCAGGCAGGCAGGCAGGCAGGCAGGCAGGCAGGCAGACAGGCAGGCAGGCAGGCAGGCAGGCAGACAGACAGGCAGGCAGGCAGGCAGACAGGCAGACAGACAGGCAGGCAGGCAGGCAGACAGGCAGACAGGCAGGCAGGCAGGCAGACAGGCAGGCAGGCAGGCAGGCAGGCAGACAGGCAGACAGGCAGACAGGCAGGCAGGCAGGCAGACAGACAGGCAGACAGGCAGGCAGACAGACAGACAGACAGGCAGGCAGGCAGGCAGGCAGGCAGACAGACAGGCAGACAGACAGACAGGCAGGCAGGCAGGCAGACAGACAGGCAGGCAGGCAGACAGGCAGGCAGACAGACAGGCAGGCAGACAGACAGGCAGGCAGGCAGGCAGGCAGGCAGACAGACAGACAGACAGACAGGCAGGCAGGCAGGCAGGCAGGCAGGCAGGCAGGCAGACAGACAGACAGGCAGGCAGGCAGGCAGGCAGGCAGGCAGGCAGGCAGGCAGGCAGGCAGGCAGACAGACAGACAGCAGCAGAGAAAAGCCTACCTTGCCCTCTTGAGCCCGCAGCTCTGACACCTCTGTCTGCATATAGAACTTCACCCGGTTGTTTTCAAACATCTGTACAAGCAAGGAGGAACATGGATAGTGGGTGAGACTCTGGTCTGGGGCCAGGCAAGTCAATCAGGGCATCTAGAGGCCAAGCATCGAAACAGCCTCACCTTCATAAGTGCCCGACCAACACGCTCCCCCAGGAACCTCCGGAAGGGTGTCTCCTCCAGCTCTACCACAGATACTGAGTGGGCCTTCTCAGTCAGATAAGCAGCGACCTCCATCCCTGGGTGGTTGGCAGGGAGTGGCAAGACTGGCACTCTGACTCATACTGTAGGGCTGGCCATGGTAGCTAAGCACTACCCACCTCCCCTGCAGCTACTCACCCAGAAAGCCCGCTCCCACAACAACAGCATTGCGGCCCCGGGCCAGCCGCAGCACTCGGTTGGCATCCTCAGGCGTGCGGACGGTAAACACGTTCTCTACGTCTCTCCCTTTGCAGGCCAGGGTCTTAGGGCTACGAGTCAGTGGGATCAGTGGGGCCCCACCCTGGCTGGTGCCCAGCTGCCTGGTGCGCAGCGGAGGCAGAGGCCTTCTCCTTACCTACTTCCTGGAGCCAGCAGCAGCTTGCTGTACTCTAGCTTGAAGCCGTCCTTGAACACAGCCTTCTTACTTCTCACATCCACTGTGACCACCTGCAAGCCCCAGGGGGCAGCAGGAGACCTCAGCACAGGATCGGGCCTTGTGGCCTACTTTAGAGTTCCACAAGAGCTCCGGAACCCAAACTCAGGTTCAGGGTAGTCCCGACCCTTCAAAGCTGTCTTTTTCCAAGTCCCACAAGGCCCCCTTATCGTAGCTGGGATCAGACCATCCCCCTATCCCTCTGCCAGGAAGAAGGTTCAGTACTGGGTCCCAGGCCTGCACAAAGGGCCAAGCATCCATCACACCTCCAGGGGTGCCCATGGCCTCTTGTTTCCTTAAACTTTTTCATTGACTGTACCCTCTGTCCCCCATTTCCTCATACCTGAGCCTCAGTGAGCATCTCGATGCCATAGGCCCGGAAGAATTCCTTGGGCCTCAGGGCCAGCTGTTCAGGTTGTGCATCCAGGGACTGAGGAACATGGTCATGAGTCAGGGCCAGATGGTGAGATGGTGGCTATTTTATTTTATTTTTATTTATCCTTTTTTTTTGAGAGAGAGAGTGTGTCTCTGTTTGTAGCTCTAGCTGGCCTGGAACTAGCTATGTATAACAAACTCACAGAGATCTACCTGCCTCTACCTCCCAAGTGCTAAGATGAAAGGCATATGTATTACACTCTTGACATTTTGTTGTACTGTAGAGGATGCAGACCCCAAGAAGGGTGAGGACACTGTATCACACTGGATCTTTATGACAGAATTAAACAAACCCACATCTCTTAAGAGCACCATAGACAGGCCTGGGAGACTGACGAGAACATCAGCTAGACCTCCAGTGCGTGCCAGGCAAGGCTCCACATGGATGTGAAAGGGACCTGGGGATAGGGAGCTGGAGGAATAAGGATCCAGGTGCCCCATCCCATTCCTACCTTGCTGAGCTTGGCCCGGTCATAAGGAAGATGTCGATCCAGTGTGCAAAGGACAATCCGGTCTGAGAAGCCCTCCTGCCTCAGTGTCTCTGCACACACTAGGCCAGCAGCACCTGAGCGACAGGACTATAGGCCAAGGCCAAGGCCTCTCCCACCCTCCAAGCTTCCCCTTTCCTTCATTATCCCAACACCAACCTGCACCCACTATGAGCACATTGGTGCTACTGCTGTGGCCAGCACTTGGGGAGATACACTTGGCCATCACCTTTGTCCTCCGCTGCAGCTGCAGGGCCTGAGAGTGCGGAAGGGCAGCTTGGAGCTTGGATCCTGAGGCTCCGGCCCGGCTTCATCTCCACCCTACTATCCTTCATCCCTCCCCCATCAGGCTCCCTTCTACCACAGGGCTTGGCTACATGCTCTTCTCCAGCCAAGGTACCCTCCCAGCCTGTTCAAAACCCTTCCTCTTAAACCTGGGCCTTGGTGACCAAGTCTCCCTGTTACCTGCTTGCTTGCCCGAATGGTCACCTTCTCCTTCTCAATCTTCACCTGAGAGGGCAGCATCAGCACCAAACTTTGAGATGCTTCAGTCTCTGACTCCACAACACAGGCCCCCATCATGCCTCTTTCCCAGCCCTACCTGGAACTTATGCAGACTGTCCAGGCCTGGGAAGTCCTCTAGGTCGCCAGTACTAATATTGAAGCAGGCACCATGCCAGGGGCAGCGCACACGTCCTCGGGATAGTACACCTAGGAGAGACAAGTGCCAGGCTAGAGCCATGCCCAGAGACTGCACTCTAGAGCTCCCGGTACTGGACCCTCCTGGACCTCTCCCCAACCCAGAGGCCCTTACAAATGGCTGAAGGTCCTGGGGCTTTCCGGAATCCCTATGAAGGTATGGTTGGCACATCTCACCTCCCATGCATACCTCACACTTCCTTACCTTTCACCAGGGGTGCTCCATAGTGAGGACACTTGTGGCCCAGGGCATGGAACTCCCCATTGTCCTTCACCAGCAACACCTTTCCCCAGCCCAGCTCCACTTCCCGCATCCTGGGGAGGGGCTGTGCTCAGAGATCAAGCCAGAAGCTAGTCATGTTCTCCGATAAGCACCTCCTCCCAGGGTCCAATATTTGGGAAGCCCAGAGCAGCTGAAGCACAAAGCTTGGCACCCAGGGAGCCAGGAGCTACAGGCCATTTCAACCACTGCCTCAGCCCAGCCCCTCATGTGGCCTCTCCCATGCCCCCCACCTTAGGTCCTGCCACCGCCCTTGCAGCCCAGCACCCACTGTCCATTCTCGAGGTCCTTGACATGACAGACGGTAGCCTCCACACAGTCCTGAGGGCTGGGATAGGGTTGTGGGGTAGGCAGCCGCTCTTCAGCATGGAAGTGTCGTGCTGTGCCGTTGCCCTGGTAACCCCGGGGGCTGCCCTTTCCGCTGGCTGACAGCTCCTCCTTGCCCCGCTCTTTCTCTGGCAGCACCACTTCAATCTTGAGCTCCACTGTGGACAGAGCAGCCATGAGCCCTAGGTAAACCGGCCCTGTTCCCACCCCGCAGGCCTGGCAACGGGTGCTCAATTTCAATTCCTTCTCGTGTACTTTCTTCTTGTTGAAGAACCCGGGGCCTCCCTCAGGTCAGGCTAGTACTCCACCACGGAACTACAGCCAAACCAGAAACTTCTATTTTTTCCAATGATAAAATTAATATGGGTGTCACAGAACACAACTCTTCATACCTTGAGCCAGTCTGGAGGAAAGAACCCCATGCCCAACTTATCTAGCTAATGATAGACAACAGCGATGTCCCTGCTTGGAAACACATAGACACCCCAGTTGACAGCCAGTGAATCTGGGCAATGGAAGAGTGTTCACTGCTCTATTGACCAGTGGCGCACACTTACAATCTTAGTACTCAAAAGGCTGAGCAGGACTCCCAGGAGTCCTAGACCAACCTAAAATGCAAAGTGAGACCCACATCAAAAACCAAGAAGGGTGGGAGTGGGGACAAGAATCACTGCCCTTGCAACTTTCCCACTAGCTTTAAATGTTTTTTGTTGTTTGAGGATTTTGTTTTGCTTGTTTTTAAACAGTCTCATGTCATTGGACTATTATAACCTCAAATTCAATATAGAGCTGATGACATCTTTGACCTCCTGATCCTCCTGCCCTGCTTCCCAGGCGGGATGATCCCAGGGAGGCACTGCTTGGATCACTGGCGTTCCGGTGTGAACAGATTGCTGTTGTTGTTCAAAATTAAAAATTAAAAAAACAACAACTGTCTGTTGCTCAGTGGTCAGTGCCTGAGGTGTGTACAGGCTAGCCCATCCTCAGAACTGCAACAAGTGCAATAACAGCAAACAAGTCAACTTTTTAAAAAACCACAAAAGGCATAGTAGTGCACACCTGTGGTCCTGACTCAGGAGGCGAGACAGCAGGATCAGGAATTTAAAGTCCTCCTCAGGTACATAAGAGTTTGCGGCCAACCTGAGGAAAAAACATACTCAGGCTGGGGCATGTCTTAGTGGCAGAATGGCCTGGTGTGGGTGAACCCTGGGATCAGTGTCCCAATACCACAAAAAGGAAGGCAAAGTATAGGACAAAATTTCAACATTTTCTTTAACTATACAATTTTTAAAAAATAATTCCTTTTTTTTTTTTGGTTTTTTGAGACATGGTTTCTCTGTATAGCCCTGGCTGTCCTGGAACTCACTCTGTAGACCAGGCTGGCCTCGAACTCAGAAATCCGCCTGCCTCTGCTTCCCAAGTGCTGGGAGGGCACCACGCCACCACTGCCCGGCAAAAAAATAATTCCTTAGCAGCATCTTCCAGTAACTCACCAAAATGGCAAACACAGAGGGAAAGAGGAGAGGCTCCCAGTGTATGTTCTCTAGGCCTTTTAGAGGAGAGGCTCCCAGGCCCCCAGTGTATGTTCTCTAGGCCTTTTAGAGGAGAGGCCCCCAGTGTATGTTCTCTAGGCCTTTTAGAGGAGAGGCCCCCAGTGTATGTTCTCTAGGCCTTTTAGAGGAGAGGTCCCCAGTGTATGTTCTCTAGGCCTTTTAGAGGAGAGGCCCCCAGTGTATGTTCTCTAGGCCTTTTAGAGGAGAGGCTCCCAGGCCCCCAGTGTATGTTCTCTAGGCCTTTTAGAGGAGAGGCCCCCAGTGTATGTTCTCTAGGCCTTTTAGAGGAGAGGCTCCCAGTGTATGTTCTCTAGGCCTTTTAGAGGAGAGGCCCCCAGTGTATGTTCTCTAGGCCTTTTAGAGGAGAGGCTCCCAGTGTATGTTCTCTAGGCCTTTTAGAGGAGAGGCCCCCAGTGTATGTTCTCTAGGCCTTTTAGAGGAGAGGCTCCCAGTGTATGTTCTCTAGGCCTTTTAGAGGAGAGGCTCCCAGTGTATGTTCTCTAGGCCTTTTAGAGGAGAGGCTCCCAGTGTATGTTCTCTAGGCCTTTTAGAGGAGAGGCTCCCAGTGTATGTTCTCTAGGCCTTTTAGGAAACATGGAGTTGTTCCTTTGGCCACATACATGCAAATCTACAAGAAGGGTGATATTGTAGACATCAAGGGAATGGGCGCTGTTCATAAAGGAATGCCCTGTAAGTGTTAACACGGCAAAACTTGAAGAGTCTAATGTCACCCAGCATGCCGTGGGCATCACTGTAAACAAGCGAGTTAAGGTCAGATTCTGGCCAAGAGGATCAATGTGCGGAGTGAGCACATCAAGCACTCAAAGAGCAGAGACAGCTTCCTGGAGCGGGTGAAGGAGAACGGTCAGAAGAAAAGGGAAGCCAAAGAGAAGGGCGCCTGGGTTCAGCTGACGCGCCAGCCTGCGCCACCCAGAGAAGCACACTGTGTGAAGACTAACGGAAAGGAGCCTGAGCTGTTGGAGCCCATTCCATACGAATTCATGGCCTAACGTACAAAAAAGAAATAAAGGACCTGGACTGCGAAGTGTTTTCTTTAAAAAAAATAAAAACTTATTTATGCAATGCACACTTTGTCTATATGTAAATCTGTGCAGCAAAAGAAGGCATCAGATCCCATGGGACTATAGTTATAGACAGTTGTGATCTGCTATGTGGGTGCAGGGAATTGAACTCAGGACCTCTGGAAGAGCAGCCAGTGCTCTTAATTGCAGGTCATCTCTCCAACCCTTTATATATAAATTTTTAAGAATTACTTTATGTATGCAGATGTTTTGCCTGAATGCATATCTGGGTACCATGTGTGCCTGGTGCCCACAGAAACCAGAAGAGGACATTAGATTTCCTAGACATGGAGTTATAAACACTTATGAGTTGCCATGCCAGTACTGGGAATCAAACCTGGTTCTTCTAGAAGAGCAGCCATCTTTCCAACCCTTAAGTTCAACAACCTCTTTTTATCTATCTATCTATCTATCTATCTATCTATCTATCTATCTATCTATCTATCTATCTATCTATCTATCTATCTATCTATGTTTATTGAAACAGGGTTTCTCTGTGTAGCCGTTGGCATCCTCCAACTCCCTGTGTACACCAGGCTGGCCTTGAACTTAGAGGTCATCCTGCATCTCCCTCCCAAGTGCTAGGATTAAAAGCATACACTACCACCTCTCAGCTTTCAACTTCTTAACATAGCTAAGTCCATCAGTTTGAGATTTCTTTAGATTTAGCAAACCCCGTGTGGTTGACATCTCTGAGCACAGGGTCTGCAACCCTGGCAGTGAAAACACTAAGCGTACATACTTATGTGCAGCACAAAACAGCAGAGAGATGGCTCCTACACAGAGGCTGTGCCGTGTCTATGGGATTACTCCAGGATAGCAGGAGTAGGCAGCTAGAGACCGACATTTCCTTCTTTGAACTTTTCTGCATTTCCCCAAATCCCCATGACATGCCTGGTTTCTTTTTTTTTTTTCCTTTTTCTTTTTTCCTTTCTTTTTTTTTTTTTTAATTAGAAGAGAACAATAAACAGAATTTTGAGCAGCTGTAATCCAGTCTCCTGGGCTGCTACAGTAGGGAGGAGGCCAAGGAGGAGGAAGCTAGGCTCTGGCACAGCATGGGCTATCCTGGGAGCAGGTGGCTCTCTCCATGCCCCCAGGCATCAAAGCTTCTCTCCCGCTTTTACCTCTGAACTCCTTCACCTCAGACCTGATACCCCAGAAACAAAGGATACACGGATTAGCCTGGCTGCTGGGTTGCCGCCCTACCCCTCCTCCAGACAGTGGGAGCTCTCTGACTTTGTGGGTTCTTGATCTTTGCATGCTGGCCCAAGTTCCCCTCCACATGCCGGGATGCCAGCCTTCTCCTCAGGCCTAGGCACTGCAGGGGAGAAAGGCAGAGGGCAGCCCCTCTGGTGAAGAGGACAGGAGAGCATGCAGCCACACTGTGGAGGCCGTCATGTGGGGGCAGGGACTCCAACTAACACACCTTATGTAATGATGTTAGAATGTGTTTGAAAGAATTAAGAAGAAAAATATGTCAGGCTCAGCTGCTCTCAGTGGTGAGAGCTGTGGGAGTCCGCAGAAACAGCCTGGCCGGGTGCCAGGGAGCCTCCAAGTCAGGCTGCTATTCTCTGCATGCTTCCAGAAGGCTCCAAGGCAAGCTCTGCAAGGCAAGCTCACGGCTTGGAGGAGGACCCTGCTTACCCACAGAGCCAGGTCGACCCAATTCCATGATCCCATCAGCCGCCCAGTCACTGTCATCGCCTCTTGGGCCTCAAGACACCTTACTCACAAAATAAGAACAGGCTATGGTAGGGACAACTGACGGGGTCACACTTAGCATGGCGCGGCCATGGGTTCCATCCCCAGCATCAAAGGCGAGGAGCAAACTGTCAGGAGTCGTGACTGACCCCTGTAATTGTAGCACTTGGGAGACTGAGGTAGAGAACTGCCACGAGCTCAGGGTTAGCCTGGGCTTCATTGTGAATTCCAGGTCAGCCTGGGTTAACATGTGAGACCCTGTCTCAAAAAGGGGGTAGGGAAGAGCGAAGAGCACCCACCTGTCTGCCATGTGTATAACTGGAACAAAAGTTCTATTTGGAAACTACAATAGTGGTTTGGGATTTGTGTGTATGAGTGTGTGTGTGGGGGGTGGGGGGTTGGTTTTGGTGCTAGGGATTAAACACAGTGACTGCCATCTTCAGTGGTCATTCTAACTACTGAGCAACATATCCTAACCCTGGTAAGAGATTTATCAGCTCTGAACTTATTGGAGGACATGATAAAGAGCAAAAGCCTAAAAAAAGGCAGACAGATGGCCAGATCAAGAAAATTGTACTTCCTATTGGGTTTTTGGTTTGTTTGTTTTTTTTTAATAGTGTGTGGCTGGGCATTTAAGATGGAGGTAGGAGTGTGTGTGTGTGTGTGTGCGTGTGCGCGCATGTTTTAGAGGGGTATACACACATATATCTGTGAATGCACATGAAGACCAGCAGTTGGTGTCAGATGTTTTTATCACTTTCCACTTCTCCCTCCAACTTTTTTTTTTTTTTTTGAGACAAGAACTCTCCCACTGAATCTAGACCTCAGTGATTGGCTGCTTGGCTACACTACCTGTCTCTTCCCACCCCCAGTACTAGGTAGGTTACAGGTGCACACCAGCACACCTGGCTTTCATGTGGGTTCTGGGTATCTGAACCCGGGTCCTGAGGTTTTTGTGGTGGGTGCCATATTTACTGAGCCATTTCCTCAGCCACTTCTACCAGTCCTGACACAGGTAAGCAGCAGGCCGAAAGTCTTAGAAAAAAAAAAGAACTGTCAGGAATGATGGTGCATGCCTTTAATCTCAGAAATCCGTGACAGAGGCAGGCAGGTCTGTGACTTCAAAGCCAGCCTGGTCTACAAAGCAAGTTCCAGGCCAGCCAGAGCTATACATCAAAGCCCTGTCTCAAGAACAAGATAGAAGGGACTTGGAGGCAAATGCTGATATCACTAAGACACAGCCACAAAGAGTAGCAAAGATAGGGGAGAATTTACACAAAGGTCTTCTATTTGCTCTGGTCTCTTCACAGGCCCTGCTGTCCCTGCTCGGTGTCTATGCCTCACTCTTACTCCTACTGAAACTTCCTGAGCCTCGCTCCCCACTAGAGCCTGAGCCTGGGGCTACAACCCAGAATACACCTCAGAAAGGAAGAAAGGCACCACAGCTGCAAGGGCTCCTGCATGCCAGGGTCAGAGCCAGGCTAGCCACCCCATACTCTACATGAGGACACAGAGGACCAGATCGGGGTAATCCACCCCTGGCCACACCGCTAAGAGGTTAAAGAGCCCGATTGTGAATGTTGTCTCTGAGCAGTAAGAACAGCCAGCCACAATGAGAGTCGCCCAGAGCAGAGCAGTGAGTTAGAGACGTAACCAGCTGTTGAATGTTCTCAGTACCACAAAGTCGTCTGCAGCCAGGCCTTCACTATGACAGAATATGTCCCCTCAAATTGTAAGCCAAAATAAGCCTCTCATCTCCTAAAACGCAAAGTTTTACAAACATAAACTGGGTACAATGGCTCAGGCCTGTAATCCCAGCACATGGGAGGTTCATGGCACATTCAAGACCAGCCTGGTCTGTAGAGTAAGTTCTAGGTCATTTAGGGCTGCGTAGGAAACTCTGTCTTTTAATGAAACGGGGAGGGCTGAGGACAGCTCAGAGGTCAAAGGTATTTGCTGCTTTTTCAGAGAACCCAGTTTGATTCCCAGCACCCACATCATGGCTTGCAATCAGCCATCTGTAACTGCAGATTCAGGAGGTCAGATGAACTCTTCTGGCCTCTCCAGGCACTGCACACATGCTATGCATTTACACACATGAAGGCGAAATGCTCATTTTTATAAAATAAAAATTAAAAAAAAACAAGCAAACAAAAAACAAAACCAAGCCAGTGCTGGAGCACATACTGGTCTTCCAGAGAACCCAAGATTGAGTTCCAGCACCCAGGTGCCTCACAATATCCCATAACCTTAGTCCAAGGGCATCTGTCTCTTCTGACCTCTGTGTGCACCTGCATTCACACACACACACACACACACACACACACACAATTTAAATAATGAAAATAAAATTTAAAAAACAGAACTGGAGAGATGGCTCAGCAGTTAAGAGCTCTGACAGCTCTTTCAGAGTTTCTGAGTTCAATTCCCAGAAACCACATGGTGTCTCACAACCATCTGTAATGGGATCTGATGCCCTCTTCTGGTGTGTCTGAGGAGAGCAACAATGTACTCACATATAAAAAAAAATCTTTACATTTTTTTTAAAAAAACAAACATCATAACTGGAAGAATGTTTGCCTGGCAGTCCCAAAGCTTTGGGTTCTATCCCCAATATTAAGTAAAGGTAATCATAATCATACACTTCTGTAGTTCCAGAATTAATGAGGTGGGGGTAGGAGGATGGTAAGTTCAAGATCATCCTCAAGCCCATAACGAGTTTGAGGCTAGCCTGGGCTAGATGAGATCTTATCTTTAAAAAAATTACAAAAGCAAACAAACAGACAAGGGCTGGGTCAGGGGATAATGGCTGGCTTTAGATTTGAAGTGCTGGAGTCAGGGGTCCCTGGTCAGGGCAGCTCGTCAGGGTATTTAAAAGAAACTGTAAATGGCATCTCGTTCCCATGGACTCCCCTTCAGTCTTGCAGGCACATCCCTGTCCACTCCATGAAGAGACTGAGACAAAGACAGTGGGCACCTATGGCAGAGGCTGTAGGACCTGGCACAAGCTCAGGTGAGGAAGGGCAATCCCCACCCACACTGCCAGTGGGTCATGACTCTGCTTCCTCCCCCAAGTCCTACCTCAGACTCAAGAAAGGAAGAAAAGTCTTATGAGTCACAGGGTAACTGAGCTGAAGGTATCAGGTAAGGAGAGCTGAGCAGGCTGGCAGGGTGAGCCAGCCAGGGCAGGTGGGGTAGGTGGAGCACTCACTGGGCTCTGAAGTCCTCAGTTTCTGCATCCCTGTCATAGCTACAGGTCCTGCTTCCTAGATGTTATGACTACAGCAGAAGGAATGTGTAGACTCGGGGGAGAAACCCAAAGGCATGAGTCCCATGGCAGGGCAGATCCCAAGTACTGTAGTACCTGGGAATGACCCTACCCTGTGGCGTTTCTAGGGCTAGGAAGGCCCAGGATTTCCTACATAAATGGAGAAGACAGAAGGGCAGTGTATGCCTTTAATCCTAGCACTTGCAAGGCACAGGCAGGAGGATCTCTGTGAGCATGAGACCAGCCTGCTCTACATAGTGAGACCCTGTCTCAAAAAAACAAAAACCTAAACAAACAAACACAAAACAGGAGATGAGGCCTAGAGAAGCCAAGATGACATCTGATACACCACAGGATGAGAAGACTAGGAACCTGCCCATCATACCCTGTAGCCACCCTAAGAGGGCAGTGTTCCGCTCCATTCTACAGAGAGGGAAACTGAGACTCAAAGAGGTTACACTGTGACTAAGAACATCCCCGAAGTCTCTCTTCTTCAGAATGGAGGAAGTAGCTCCTAGCTCAACGCAGTAGAGGAGGAACCTTCTAGACTCACCTTTCTAAGAAGGACCAGCTGCTATGCCCACCACTAACACCCAAAGTCCCAAATAAAGAGGGGCTGCTACAGGAGAGGAGTCCAGGAGAGCCTTCCTAGGCTTTTACCCCTCTTGCCTGCAGTACATTAACATTCTGGGCTCCTGCCTAGCCTGACC
Organism: Tokudaia tokunoshimensis; assembly: GCA_036184795.1. Classification (NCBI taxonomy): domain Eukaryota; kingdom Metazoa; phylum Chordata; class Mammalia; order Rodentia; family Muridae; genus Tokudaia; species Tokudaia tokunoshimensis. The sequence continues at coordinate 3,473,200 of BTHU01000015.1, read as the reverse complement.
TACTTTGGAGGTTGGTGAAGTGCAGAGGGAGGGGGAGGCTGTCAGAGAAGGGGAGGTACCTGGCTTGGGCTTGGAGAAGCAGCCGCCCATGGTGAGTGGGCCCTGGGATCTGGCTGGTGGGAGCAGATGGCAGGTTGTCCAGCTGTCCAAGATCTAGGATGTGCCCTGCAGGACTGGACCCCTTGTGGCCCTCAGAGACGCTGGAGCTGCCATGCCAGCTAGACAGCTTTAGGACCTGCAGGGGAGATGGGACATTGGGTCCTAGCACTGATGCAGGTCTGGGTAGAGTTAGAGGCATCCTTGGGGGATCCTGGAAAAGTCTTACATGGGGAGCTCAGAACTCATTTGTAGGGTAGTCTTGATAGCATCTGTCTCCCTTTAAGGCTTCCAGGCATAGGAACCTCACACTCCCCTTACTGCATGCATTGTTGGAGAGCCTCTGTGCTCTAGTGTCTGCCACTACCCATAAGCCTGCAACTGCAGAGACCTAGCCCCAAATTTCCCCTTTCTAAATCCCACAAGTCTGGGGACCCAGGGACTCTCCATTTCCCTAGGTAAGATCACTAAGTCTACAGCAAACCCTGACAACCAGAGTCCCCAGAATCCTTCTTCTTCCACTGAGAGTGACAAGGATCCCAGCCCAGCCTTGGCCACCACCCTGACTAACAACCTTTAGTCACCTACCTCCTTCTGTGGGAGTCACCACTCCTTGCTCCCAGCCCAGCAATGGAGAGAGACTACTGGGCCTTGGTCAGCAGGGCAGGGAGGGACAGGGTCCAGGAGGGTCCAGCCCTCCTTCTAGCATGAGTTGTGGCCAGGAGGGGACTGTGGGTGTGGGGCGAGGCCAAGCCACTGGTCCCCAGGGAAACCCAGCTCTGTGGGGAAAAAAGCGGGCAGCCAGCCCAGGACTGATGGGGTTGGGGGAAGAGGGAAACCAACCACACAGCTCTGCCTCCGCCCCATGCCCAGCAGCCATAAGTTCTCCCACCCCTCAGGCTGGCTGTGCAGCGCTGAGTTCATGCCCCACAGAAGATAGAAAGACTGGGATCCAAGGTCTCATCAAGGTCAAGCAGCAGTTGGGGGCTTCTGTGTGATCTCCCCCACTCCTCACCCTAATAAATCCTAAGATGAGCAAGGCCTTGGGAGGTTCCCAGGTCACTCTAAGGCTCCAAACTGGAGAGCAAGACTACCTGGTAAACAGATCACTGCAGCCATTGTGTCCTCGTGGCCATAGGTGGGCCTTCTGGAAGGTGTGGACTTTGGAAGGCTCAGGACAAAGGTGTAACTACCCTGTTTACAACAATCTATCTGAATTTTACCCAACAGTCAGCTCTGGTTCACCTGGAAGTTCTTCCCAAAGCCTGCACTGCTGGTGCTGGGAATCACTAGGTTAGTCCAGTCCCCAGGAAAGCCAGAGGCCAAGAAGGAAGGAGAATGGGATACTGCTAGCTCCTGACCTTCGCTGAAAATTACAGGTGAGGAGGAACCAAACCGTGTAGGTGTGCCTTTCTCCCCTTGTCTCCTGGGCATGTCTAAAAACTCAGTTGCTAACTGCCCCTTTAGCCCCCTTCCTGGGAACCAGAGAACCCTTTCAGAGGTCCTGGTTTCACCCACACCCACACCTCAGCGTTGCCCACCTGCTTCTGGCCTGGTTTCAGCCCTCACCTGTTGGGGCTGAGATCCTACAGACTGGCTTTTGGATCTGGGGTCCCTCCCTTTCCGGGAGTTTATTCTTGGGGACTCGGGCTTAGTGGGAGACTTGGTGGGGACCATGCCTTCCACCTATGATGTGCTAGGCCAGTTTAGAGCCAGTGATTCCAACTCAAAGACAAAGTTTCTTGGGTCTGCGTGGAGAGACCTCTCTGCATTTTGTTGCCCAGAAAAGTTCTAACACTGCCCCGCTGCACACTCCACATCAGTTTATATCCATGTCCCAGGAACTCCAGCAAGCTGAAGCAGGTTCTGAGTTACCCCCACCTCACAGAGGTTCCGCGGGGTCCCGCATGGCTCCGGGACATTCCCCCCCCCCCCCCCGGTGCAGGCCAGCAGGAAGCTTGTTTCTTTTTCCATGCCAGGTCCCACTCTTCGCTCCCTGTGTGTGTTGAGTGAGAGCTCGTCCCCGTAACCCCCAACCCCCACCTTATCCTAGGCCCTCAGTGGCGTCGGGGGCCCTGGAGACTGCAGCCTCGGGGCACTTCAGCTTGTGATTCACCTGTCGATGGCCCTATCGCCAACCTCCGGTCCACTCTCCCTGCCTTGGCACGTGCAATTTCCTCGGGCTGGGAAACCTCCAGCACCCTTACCGGCTTCTTTGCGGCTCCCTCGCTAGACGCAGCAGCCAACCAACCGACCAGCACAGGGTAGGGAGGGCTCGAAAGGGGTGCTGGGGAGCAGTAGCAAGAACCAGGGTCACTGCAGCCTCCTGAGTGCCTCACTCGGCCACCAAGGTAGAGATCCGCGAGCGTGCTGGCCCGGGGCGCAGGGCGCGTGCGGGACAGGGCCAGGCGCGCTCACCTGGCTCGGCGGCCGCGGGCGGGCTGGCGAACGGGCAGGCGGGATCAGCGCCGGGCTGCGGCCGGCCTGCAGGGCGGAGCGGGCGGGGGCGGGGCCGGCGCTGCGGCTACACTGCGGGCCTCGAGCCCGAGCCCGAGCCCGAGGCGTTCTCCCCGGCCCGCCCCGCCCCGACCCGCAGCAAAAGTCAGGTCAACGAGGCTTCAGCCACCTGCCCGTGGTGGAGCTAGGAAGGCAAGGGAGCCGCAGCTGTCACCTCGAGACCCTCGAGGCATTCGTACTGGGTGTGAGTCGCCAAACCATCGGTACTCGACTGGAGCAGGGTGGAAGTTGAATCTATCTATGGATGAGGTGTCTCGGAAGAAGAAAACCCAAATCATGCTCCTCCTAGGTCTCCATCTCACCCCACTTCTACATGTCACTTTTTATTACACTTTCTTTTCCCACCCTGTTAGTATTCGAGAATTTCCCAGGACCCTCCTTCCCTGAAGCCGTCTGTGGCCAGACTACCCAGGCTGGATTATGACTTTTACTGGATGTTTCCACCATCTTGCTTTGCCCAGCTCATTCCATCTCTGAGCCACTGTGGTCAACTAGAGGTTGTCCCTCAAGTGCTAGAACCAGGGACAGTATTACAAGGAAGTATTTCGTTATTGCTAACCACATGGAGCCACAGGTCTGCTGGGAGCGAGCAAGCAGTGCTCACCTGCTCTGTCCCAACCCATTTTACAGATGGAAAGATGGCCCTGGGGACTGAATCTTGCGTAGAACACAGAAGCAGAGGCCTTCTTGGTGACCTCTCCCAGAGGATGAAGGACAGTCTTCCCTGCCTGGCAGGGAGTGTGGTGAGTGTGGTTTTTACCATGGATGCTGCCCCTGCATTGAAGACGCCCATCACTGAAGGTATGCTTGGGCTGGGGCATGGTACCTTTGATCTCAAACCTGCTAGACACACACACACACACACACACACACACACACACACACACACTGATGATTTGTACCCCTAGCCTCACCCTAGCAAGATAAACAACCAAGACTATGACTTTACTTAAAAAGAAAAGTAACAGGTTATTGCCACTGCTCAGGTTGCTCACCACAGCTAACTGGTAAAACTCTACTGTTGAGGAAACCACACACCTTCATTGCAGAACACAGAGAAATCAAGCTAGAGTTGAGCTGAAAGCTTCCTCGCTGCTGCCTAGCTTTCACAGAGACAGGTGGTTCTTCCCTAGGCTGCTGGGGAAAAACAGCCATCAGTGGTCTTGCCCAGTGCTGGACACTTCGTGCTGCAGGACCATGGCCGACTGGTGATCAGTGGTCTTGCCCAGTGCTGGACACTTCGTGCTGCAGGACCATGGCCGACTGGTGATCAGTGGTCTTGCCCAGTGCTGGACACTTCGTGCTGCAGGACCATGACCGACTGGTGATCAGTGGTCTTGCCAGTGCTGGACACTTCGTGCTGCAGGACCATGGCCGACTGGTGATCAGTGGTCTTGCCCAGTGCTGGACACTTCGTGCTGCAGGACCATGGCCGACTGGTGATCAGTGGTCTTGCCCAGTGCTGGACACTTCGTGCTGCAGGACCATGGCCGACTGGTGAAGCAGCAGCACAAAAAGTCATGGGGTAAGCAAAACAAAAAAGTCCTGTTGAATTTAAGGCCTACTCCTCAGGAGGGAATCTACGCCTTGTACTATAAACTGGTTAAAAGCTCAAGGAGTGGAGGTCATTGCTAAATGATCATGTCAAACTGCCTTCTAGTTATTTATCTTTATGCACATTAGTGGCCAGAGAAGCTGTTCTCCAAAATGGCCAGTAGATAGTGGAGACTCATAACTAGTCAAAATGCTGAGAGTAAGTGACTCTTGAGTGCTCGGCCTGTGTGGGATGTCTGCGTCTTTCCCTTTCCCTCAAGGCTCAGGAAGAAATACAGAGGAGGGGCAGAAAGCATGTAGGACCTGGAGGATGGGGAGGAGGGCTGTGAAGTACTACTTTCTGGACATGATGCAGTCACTGTGCTCCCGAATTAATAGCCTCTGTGGTTCGCTGCACAGATCCTGCACGAGTCACTCACCATTCCAAAGCAAACAAAAACAAAAGTCAAAACCAAGAACTGGCATGAAGAGAGGAGGTAGGTCTGCTGGCCATGGGGGGTGGGGAGAAGGGAGAAGAACTGGAGATGTATATGATCAAGGTACATGAAATAAAAGAATAAATAAAAGATCCTTTGTGTGGGGGGAAATTACCTATTTATTTTGAGGCAGGTCTCATTTATCATACGCTGACCTCAAACTTGCTCTATAACTGAGGCTGACCTTGAACTTTTGATCCTCTTGCCTCTACCTCCCTAATTCTGGGATTACAGGCATGCATCACTGTACTAGATGCTGAGGATTGAATCCAGAGCCTGTGCTTTTGAGGGCTACAGCCTCAAAACTTGAATTGTTTGAACCAGAGTCTAGCAGTGTAGCTCTGACTGGGCTGGGAATACTGTATGTAGAGCAAGCTGGCCTTGAACTCACTCAAATCCACCTGCCTCTGTCTCCAGAGTGCTGGGATTAAAGTTGTATGACACCATGCCATGCCTGAAGTATTTTTTAAAAGATATTTTTATTTCATGTGTGTGTGTGTTGCCCATTTGTATGTTTGTGCAGTATGTACATGCAATGTCTGTGAAGCCAGAAGGCGTTGGATCCTCTGGAACTGGGGTTAACATGCAATGCGGATGCTGGGAACCACTCAGCCATTAGGAACTACCTAGCCTACTGGAGAACATGAACTTTCAGCCTCAGTTTCCTGAGTAGCAGATGACCACCACATGCAGCCTGGCTTACTATTTGTTATTTGTTATCTTTTTTGAAATTCTTAGTTTTCAATCCATGGTCTCATGCATGCTGGATGGGCACTCTGCCACTAACCTATATCCTCAACTGCTTTTGTATTTTTCTTTTTTGGGGTTTTTGAGACCAGAGTTTCTCTGTGTAACCCCAGCTGTTTTGGAACTCTTGTAGATCAGACTGGCTCTGAACTCAGAGATCTGCCTCTCTCTGCCTCCAGAGTGCTGGGACTGAAGGTGTGTGCCCACTGCTGGTTACGTTTTTTTGTTTTTTTGTTTTTTTTTATTTTGGTTTTTTCGAGACAGAGTTTCTCTGTGTAGCCCTGGCTGTCCTGGAACTCACTCTGTAGACCAAGCTGGCCTCGAACTCAGAAATCCGCCTGCCTCTGCCTCCCAAGTGCTGGGATTAAAGGCGTGCGCCACCACTGCCCGGCTTGGTTATGTTTTTGTACTTTTATTTTGGGACAAAGTCTCACTAAATTGCCCAGGCAGGCCTTGAACTGGCTGTGTAGTCCATGCTAACTTTGAACTGGCTCTGGGGTTCAGGCTGGCCTTGAATTGGCTCTGAGGGTCCAGGATGACCTTGAACTAGCTCTGGGGCCCGGGCTGGCCTTGAACTGCCTCTAGGGTCCAGGTTGCCCTGGAACTGGCTCTGGGGCCCAGGCTGGCCTTGAGCTGCCTCTAGGGTCCAGGATGACCTTGAACTGGTTCTGGGGTCCAGGCAGGCCTTGAGCTGCCTCTAGGGTCCAGGCTGCCCTGGAACTGGCTCTGGGGTCCAGGCTGGCCTTGAACTGCCTCTAGGGTCCAGGCTGCCCTGGAACTGGCTCTGGGGTCCAGGCTGGCCTTGAGCTGCCTCTAGGGTCCAGGCTGCCCTGGAACTAGCTCTGGGGCCCAGGCTGGCCTTGAACTTGCATTTCTACCACCTCCTGAGAGCTGACAGTTACACACCAGCAGGGCTGCATTTATTCTTCACCACTAGTCAGAGCATGGGGAAATTGAGGTTCAGAGAGGTTAGAGACCCCCTCCCCGCTAGAGCACATAGCTGTTAGGTGACAGGGCTGAGTCCTCTGTCCCGGTGTATGAGAAGTGGGAATTGGAGGGAAGAGACCTCCACCCCCAGCCCAGTCTACAGAGTCAAGTTCTGCAGTTAGGGAACCTCTCTGCTGCAACTTCCCAGGACTGTTGGCAAGGCAAGACAGATTCAGAGCCAGGCATGCAGGAAGTAGAACAGAAGCTGCTGAGTTTGTGGTGCCAAAGATGAAACTGGAATAACATTATTAGTGTAGTAGTGTGAAGAGGATGACCACTTGGAAAGAAATCCTAGCCTGTGCTAATTTCATTATGGTATTGGTTTCAGGTTTCTGTTGCCTCACATGGCAGAAGTGGCAAGAGCTTCATAGAACAAACACTAAACCCAAAGACTAATTAGGACAGCTACCTTCAGAAAGGCCCTCAGACCCAAAGATGGCTCATGTTACAAGAGAATTCAGGAAGATCCCAGAAGATGCTGCCACCTGCAGTCTGAGGTCCTAATTTCGTTCCAAGGATGCTTCCTGCAAGGTGACCCATCTGAGCACCCTGTTTTGGTTGCTTAAGTAATGAGTGTAGGGTCAGCTTGTGGCCTGGAAAAACGGGGAACCCTATGCTTCCCAGCCATAGGGCACCTCAGCACAGGGCTTCCTACTCTTTAAGTCTTCAAGCAGAGGGGTACAGGATGGTTTTTCAGGCAAGAGAAGGTAGAGACCAGGATATAGCTCCTTTGGTACTGTGTGTGCCAAACATGAACAAAGTCCTCGATTCTATCCCAGCAATGAATGAACCAGGCTTGGTGGCACAAACCTCTAAGTAATCCCAGAATTTGAGAGGTGGAGGCATGGATATCAGAAGTCTGAGGCCAGCCTGAGCTGTATCACAAGAGAGAGAGAGACAGAGAGAGTGCCACTCCTTAGGACAGTGAGTAGCCAGAGCTATGTAAGAGACCCTGCCTCATAAGAAGGTGGTAGAGAAATAAGACAGAAAGGAAAAGGTGAGTTAGTCCCAACTTTGGGACTGGTGACATAGGTGCCCCTTGGAGGCTAGTTTGATGTGGACGTTCTGGTAAGTTAACCTGTCCCTGGCAAGACATAATGAACCATTTGGGCAGAAAATGGGGGAGGGGGAATGTGTCAGAACACAGCCACCATGGCCTCCTATTCTCTGTCCAACAGACTTTGCTGGCTCCCCACCCCCACCCCACAGAGGGCAATAGGAAAAGTCCAGAAGGGTTGAACCCTTTCTGGGGTCTTCACCCTCCCTCCAGCCCAGGGCTAGGTTGTTCCTTTCAGGATAAGACATCTCACTCCTGGGAGCGAGGGGGTAGTCACGTCATGGACAACTGTGGCTCTTTCCTGGGGCTAGGTTATGGGGTGAAGAGTTAAGAGTACAATGTGTTCTATCAAGTGCACCTCTCAAAAACTGGCCAGTGATGCCTGTGGTTCAAGTCCAGGTGATCCAAGGGTGCATACAGCAGAGGGGTTTGGAACAAACCTTTCCAGTACTAAGTTGGGAAGGGCAGCTCTGTGCCCTTCTCAAGACTCTGCCTTACTTGAATGTTGCTGGGCTGATGCCACTCAGGCCCAAAGACTCATTGTCTCTGAAGTAAATGGTGGTGGTGGTGGTGGTTGGGAGCACAGGGCCAAGACCAAGCCACCATGGCCATGGCCTTGGTATTCCCAAGGGAAGGGCCAGTCTGAACTCCATGGGACCTATTTCCTTTTAATTCAGGAGGCATTAGATGAACTACAGCTCCTTGTAGATTTCTGGACTGGCAGAGTGGATCTAGAACCTATACACCATCCTCCAGCACTCAGACCCATCAGTTAGAACTGGAACGGCTCTACATCTGAGCTGCTGATGCTGAGGTCTGGGGCAGAAGTTTGTATGTGTGTGTATGTGTGCGTGTATGTGTGTGCGTGTGTGTGTATGTGTGCGTGTGTATGTGTGTGTGCGTGTATGTGTGTGTGCGTGTGGGCGGGGTCAGAACCTGTTAGTGGCTGGAGCAAGGGGCAAGCCTCCAATAGGGCAGTGCTTCTCCTTATCTTCTAAGACACGGCAGGTGCACAGAAACTCTAAGACTGTAAGCGGGCCTGCATGTCTCCAATCCCAGCACTGGAAGGCAGGAGGATTCAAGGTCTAAGGGGCTGAACATCTTGATACACATATAAATGGGTATGTGAATAAAATGTACATAAAAGATGAAACTTGCTTATTGGGTTTACAGAAGGGAAACATGAGCCCAGGAAAGTAGGTTGTTTTGAGGCAGAGTTTTTTTCTATGTAGTCTTGGCTGTCCTGGAACTCACTCTGTAAAGCAGGGATCCACCTGCCTCTGCCTCAAATGCTGACCGGAGGCCTTCACCACCATCACCCAGCAGTTTGTGACACTTGCGTTAAGGAACGCTTAAGGAATGTAATAAGTTCCCTCCCCAAGCTCACAAGGAGATTCATACACAGATTGGGACCAGACAGGCCAGCTGGCTCTCCCTAACCACTGAGCGCAGCAAATTCTCAGCAGAGCAGAGCCTTTAGGTACAGGTGCTAGGAGGAACAACCCTACTGGTTCACAGAGTGTACCTCCTGCTCGGAATGCTGAGTATGTGCTAGGCTTCCGCAGCACCCGACACCCAGAGAACAGTTATTTCCTTTTGGAGGTGGCTCCGATGTTAGGATGCTGTCATTTTTGAGTGAGGGAGGCAGGAGCCATGTGAGTGGGTCTCTGAAGAGTACCAGGGGCTTCAGCACAGTTTAACTGTTGGGAGTATCTGGTGGGGGCTGACTGAGGAGACGCTAAAACACCGAGGCTGCTGCCACTGCTGGCTGGTGCAAGTTTTATTGAGACAATGTACAAACAGGCCATGGAAACAAGGGTTTTGATGCTGGGACCAGTAACGTAAAATGGAATACAAAAATAAAAAGGCACTAATCTGTTAAGAAAAGACACTCAATGTATTCTAAGAATATAAGTCATTTAATACTGTTAATTTTATAGCACAAAATAAAACAAGCTATGACCCCCAAAAATAATTTTAAAAGCTTACACAGAAAATATTATTGCCTGATGCTTATGATCTTTAAGTTATACATGTCAAAAGAGTTTTATGTCATTTTAAAACACACAGTGAAGACCGTCTAGAAGCAAGGCCACTGTTCCTCCTTTCTCAGAGAACTGTCCTCCTGCTCCTTTAGAATATACAAGCAGCTCAGTGTCCACGCTCACAGCAGTTACCAGGGATGTGGTTCTCTGGTTCCATAGTGAGGAGTCCACAGAAAGCATTAGTCTTAGGTACTGTGTTAAAACAATCAAGAATTCGCTCATTTTAAGAGGTTAATGAATAGTAAAAGATTAAATTATGAACACCTGGAACAAAAACACACCATCCCTTTTTTTTTAAAAAAAAAAAAGCTCATTATTCTTTGAGCAAAGGTTACAAGAGCAGTGGCCATCAGTCTTGGCCCATCTTGTCTGTAAACAGCTGTAGAGGAAGGGCTGGTACAGTGCCAGGAACGTGCAACTCCGAGAGGGCAGAGTCTCTTCCGGTGAGCACAGAGGGTTGAGTCTGGGTGACCAAAGCCAGTGCACCCTGTTAACCTCAAAACAGGTGGCATCAAAGCAGTACAGAAGTGATAAGCATGCCTTCTGCATGGGAGATGGGGTGGAAGTGGGCGGCTGTCACCCAGGACTAGCCCATAATGCCCTCGACTACTTAATTGTTTCCTTCTCAGATAGAATAGCCATAGCAAGTGGGTTTTTCATCCAGTACTTTCTACAACATAGCAGAGCAGACCACACAGCACTAATGATAAAAAAAGGAAAGGCCCCATCATACTCCCCCTGAGGCCAAGTGTGTTCCCAGAAAAGTAGGACTTAGGGAAGATGCCGCTTTCTATCAGTGTGAAAAGATTTTCATGATTAAAAACCGATGAGCTTCTAAGTCAGGAAATTACTATTGTTGGCACACATCCTGAGAGTTCAGAAAGTTGAGTCTTTATTTTGAGATCTGGATCTCTGAGGACGCTATAGAGACATTTACATGAGCTGGGCGGTGGTGGCTCATGCCTTTAATCCCAGCACTTGGGAGGCAGAGGCAGGCAGATTTCTGAGTTCGAGGCTAGCCCGGTCTACACAGTGAGTTCCAGGACAGCCAGGGCTATACCCTGTCTCGAAAAACCAAAGAGAGAGAGAGAGAGAGATTTACATGTGCCAAATTAATTGATTATATAAACCAAACTCCAGGGTTATGGGACATTCTGATCATGAAGTACTCCTTATGGAGTCTTGCTGGCCAACAAACAGTCTTGGGAGAAGGAAAACCCTGTTCTCAAAAATGGCTGTTTGTGCTGAGCAAGCTGCTATAATCAAAAGGCACCAAGCCCTTCGGTTAAATGTAGTTTTAAAAGACCTTAAGAGCTGGGTGTGGTGACTCAAACCTTTGTAATTTCAGCTGAGGCTGGGATGGAAATCTTGAAGCCAGCATAGGCAATTTATAGAGATTCCATCTCAAATTTAAAAAGGGAGTTCATTGGCAGACAGTTATCTAGCATGTGTAAGGCATGAGGTTCAGGCCAGTGACTGCGATTCCTTGAGGTTGTGCCCTCCATGAACAAGGCATGTATTCCAGTGGAGGCATCAAAGGCCTAGGACTGAACTGGGTAACTGACCAGAAGGCAAGTCTTAAGTCTTGTTCTAGGCAGAGTTTGGAGCCTGAACACTTAAGTCCACTCAATAGGTCTGGCTAGAAACTGCAGCTTTCAGAGACAAAAAGAAGTAACTTCTGCCAAGACACTCCCCCACACCCCTAATGACCATTGCTTTGTCACATGAACATTTTTTACTATGGCACTTATCAGCCTGATGGACTACTGATTTAAAGAGAAGCTGATGGGGCTCAAGAGATGGCCCAGTGGTTAAGAGCACTTGCTGCTCTTGCAGAGGACCCAGGTTCAATTCCTAGAACCCACATAGTACCTCAACAGTTCCAGAAGATCCAACCAACACCCTTTGCTGGCCTCCTTACTGACTGCACCCATGTGATACACATATATACATACATGTAGTGGAAACACCCATATACAGTTTTTTAGGGGGTGGGGTGGTATTCTGATACAAGGTCTCTGTATGTAGGCCTGCCTGTCCTGTGACACTACATTGACCAGGATAGCCGTGAACTCTCAGAGATCCACTTGCCTTTGCCTTTCTGAGTACTGGGATTAAAGGTATGGCCATCATGCCCAACATAAACAAAAATTTAAAAAGTCTTTAAGAGAAATAAATATAGTGGACAAATGGTTTTGTTGGTTTTGTCACTTGAATATGTTCCATTAGTTCTCAAAGCCTAAGGCCTCTAGAGCCAGGGCCATCGTTACAGAAGATGCTCTGTAAATGCTAGAGCTACTCACTAATCACTGCTACATTTCTAGATCTACTGCATTCTGTGTGGAGGCTTGTCCTCATCAGGGTCCAGCTGAAAGGAGTGCACTAGAGAAAGGTTCTAGAACTCTAGTTTGCCATGTGTGGACAAGTGATCAGACATTTGTACTAGCTGACATGCAGGAGAAATGGCTCATGGTCAATGGGCATCTTCTTTTGCTCAGAAGCACTGTATTCCGGTTCTACTCAAGCTTCGAACCAGGACACCACTCTCAAGCTGCCTGGACAAGCTAGGTCTGTACAGGAAGGGCTGAGTGGCCTTTGTGGTGGAACACAGCAATGCAATTTAACTTGTGAATCTAGTAAGCCCACAGACTTCACTACGTTCTCAAAGGGGTGTGCTCACTGAAGAGGTCTACCCTGTCTGCTTCTGTCAGAGGCAACGATGACAGCAACAGGCCCACACCCCCACCTTGGTGCTTCACAGCGCACACAGCACACCATGACTGCTGGCTGTGCTCACTGTTTGCCACGTGGTAAACAAGGTACTATGGCAACCAAAAGTTAAAGGCCTCTACTTCAGGGGGTCTTTTCATATTTTTAGTTACATACAATGGCTTCAGTTTGGAAGCTCAGGGACATGGATTGTTCCTTAGACCATCACAAAAATCCAACCTACTATTTAAAAATCTGTTCAGAACACACAACTATAATTAGTCTTCCAAAAAACAAAACTAAACAAAAGAAAATGAAAACAAGCCAGACTTCAGGAGTTCGGGACAGAATTGTCTGGAGTTTTACTTCCTCTGTTGTCCAAAGAAAATCAAGTTGGTGTCAAAGCCCCTGTTCTGTGGACCAGCAACAGCGAGATCTTGCCAAGCCTCACTGTCTCCATGCAGACCATCAGCAGGCTCTCTCTCTATGGCAGGCACGACAGTCAGCCTCCAGTACAAACAAGGCAGTGATGAGAAGAAAGCCATTCTGGGTTAAATTCTCTCTATTGTGTGCTTCTACCAGTGTTTCCAGTTCATAATCCACAAGAACTCTAAAATCAGCTACTCTTTGACAGCATGACTATGATACAAATGCCAAGGGAGACAGCTGCTGAGGCATTCCGAATGTGCAGGGGACCGCCAATGGATGGAAAACCGGCCACCAGCAGCTCTGTGTAACTTGCATGTGACAGAGCACTTCCCACTTCAAAGGAGACTGACAGGCAGAAGGAGGCAGCAGCAGGGACAGCACAGCAATCACTCGTTGTCATCAGGGCTCTGAGGGTCAAAGATTTTAACATGTGTGAAGGGAAAAAGCCCCTTGCGCCCATTCACCTCGCCTTCCCATTGGCCGTTGATATTCATCCTTGTGACTTTTACAATGTCACCAACCTATATAGGGGTAGAGAAATAAAACAAAATTAGCATCACTGCAAATAAGAAAAAAACAGTTTACATTAAATCTCTGTGTAGCCCTAACTGTCCTGGAACTCTGTAGACCAGGCTGACCTCAAACTTGGAAATCCTCCTGCCTCTGCCTCCTCCTGTTCACTCTTGGCTTTTTACATGGGTTTTGAGGAACAAACCCAAATCCTTATGCTAGTGAGGCAAGTGCTTTATAGAGTGACCTGTCTCCACAGGCAAACAAAATCCTTTGAAGAACAATTAATTCTGATTTATAAGTCAATGATAAGATTTACCAACTGAAAGATTTTTTTTTAATCAAAAATGTGAGAAGCAGAGGCAGGAAGATCTCTTGTGAGTTCCAGGCCAGCCAGGCCTACACAAGTGAGACTTCATTGAGAACCTGTGGTGGCAAGATGGCTCAACAGATGAAGCACTTGCCAGACATGCTCAAGTTCTATCCCCAGGACCCACATGGTAGAAGAAAGAACACCAACACTTTCAAGTTGTTCTTAGACCTACACACACACACACACACACACACACACACACACAGAGAGAGAGAGAGAGAGAGAGAGAGAGAGAGAGAGAGAGAGAGAGAGTAAAAGAAGGCAAGCACTTCCCCACTGAACTATTCCCTGGCTTTAGCATCTGAAGGATTTTCTAAATATATCTTTTTAGAGGAATAATGGATATGATAGTCCATCCTTATAATTCTAGTACCTGAGAAGCTGACACAGGATTGCTTATCTTGAGACCATCCTGGGTTCCTGAGAGCCTGTACTGACAGACACACCTTTTCTTTTGGCAGCCCAAGTCTCACAATGTTTATGTAGCCCAGAATGGCCTGGAATTCACCATGTAACCCAGGGAAGCTTGAACTTTTAATCCTACTTCAGCCTCTAAGGCTATGATTACAAGTGTATATCAACATCCAGGGAACATTCTTACTTTTAACATGGTAGTTTGTTCACAGGGATAAAAGCATCTTTGGCACTAAAGAAATAGGAAAAATAAAATTTCTAAAAATGAGCTGCTACAAATGAGAACTGATATAAGATTCAAGACAGAAGTCTAAGACAGGGGCACCTGTATTGCTAGCTATTCAACTAGGACTCAAAACAGCAAGATCTATTTCAAAAACAAGAAATAGAGTCTGGTCAGTCCTTGCGAAAAACTAAAGGGATTGTTCCATAGGCCCTGGACATTCACACACCAACACAGCAGAGGTCTTAAGAATGTGAAATCTTAGGAAAAAGCTGCACGCTACTGGAACAGGACAGAGATGAGGGGAAGCAGCCTTATTATACTAAGAAGCTGTGACCTTGTATGGACCTCCAGGGTGACTGAGGTGCTTCTTGATGAACATGTGGAGAGGACCAATACAATGTGGACATAAACTGCTGGTTACTCAGTCACTGGAATTTATGACTATCTCTGAGCCTGAAAAATGTAACTAGTGCTACTGTGAGGAATGGTTTTCTGTCATCAAAGATAGTTTGCCACCAAGAGCCAATATTCAGTAAGTCTTCTCCCATCTTACAAAGTTTGTATGCACACCTTTTAATCTCAATCCTCTCCCATGTGGTAGCCCCCTCCTCCCAGAACTTGACTGACTCTTTCCCCCTCTCCTTTGTGGTGGTTCTTTTAAAAATAGCCAATTGCAAAGGCTTGTGAAAGGCCCCAGCCAATGGAGGAAAAATAATCACCATCTGCATTAACATAAAAACCAAGAGAACTTCCTGTCCCAGCAGCTTGCTAGCTAGGTCTGGGGTCTGGGGTCTGGGATCTGGGGTCTGGTCCGTCCTTTATAAAAAGAGTTGTCTGGCTGAGCTGCCTCTCCCTTGTCTGTGTGTTCCTTTGTGACAGTGACATTATTCTAACACACTAAACCTCATTATGCCTGGCATACTGCTTCATCTCAGCAAGCAAAAGTAGTTAAGAAGAAATTGTTACTGTAAACTACACATGGTAGCACGCTGCTGTGAAGCAGGGGGACCCTCAGAAGTGCAAGGCAAATCTGGAAGGGAGGGAGGGAGGATTACACACAAACACATGCATAGTGAGTTTGGAGTATCCTGGCTATATAGCACTACCCTGTCTAAAACAGTCAGAATATTGTTAATGTGAATTTAATTCTAACCAATGAAAGAAAACCAACTGACTAAAATAGAAATCTGAGAATCTGAGCCAGTCAGTGAAGGGAACTTGCACAATAGGCTTTGAGAAATTTAATTCAAAGGACTCAAAGATGAGATATAATCCAAATAGTTGGGGTTTCAAAAATAAACCAAAGAGAGGGGCTGGAGAAATGGTATTTGCTGCTCTTTCAGTCAACTGAGTTCAGTTTACATCATCATTGGTCAGCTCTCAACTGTCTGCAACTCCACCTCTAGGGGATCTAACACTCTGCACATTCATGGTTCACATGCACATATTCAAGCACATACAAATACACATAAAATAAATGACTGAATCTTTAAGGGGGTGGCACAGGGAATCCAAGAAGAAATTCCAATATAATCATGTATGACCTCCAGTGGGAGTAAAGAGCAATTTTTACTTTATCTTAAGAACACCAGTGAGCTCAAAGATCACTGAATATCATAAAAAGACCATGACAAACCTGGAATGGTGGTAGATGCGTGTAATCCCATCACTTGGTAGGTAGAGGCAGAAGGATCAAGAACTCCAGGTCAGCTGGGCAGTGGTGGCACATGCCTTTAATCCCAGCACTTGGGAGGCAGAGGCAGGAGGATTTCTGAGTTCGAGGCCAGCCTGGTCTACAGAGTGAGTTCCAGGACAGCCAGGGCTACACAGAGAAACCCTGTCTTGAAAAATCAAAAAAAAAAAAAAAAAAGAACTCTAGGTCTACACAAGAGTTATATAATGAATTCAAGGCCAACTAGGCTACCTAAGATCCTGTCTCAAAAATTAAATAAATAAATAAATAAATAAATATGAACTGGAGATATCAATCAGTGGTTAGGAGCTGCTGTTCCCAAGGACCCAGGTTCAAGTCTCAGCGCTCACATGTCAGTTCACAACCATCTGTTAACTCCAGTTCCAGATCTGACACCTTCTGGCCTCTTCCAGTAACAGGCTCAAGATGTGGTGCACAGACATATATGCAGGCAAAACAAAAATACACATAAACAAGAATAAAAAATTTAAAACTGAGACACCAAAGATAAAAAGGATGGACTGAAGACTTAAGCACTAGGCAAATATACTTGCAAGCAGAGCAGAGGTCCAAGACTGTTCTGTCACAGACAAAGTACACCAGAAGAGAGTGGCATACATAAGCAAGGTCGGGTTTCTTGGTTTGTGTCAAACAGGGAAGATGGTAAATTCTATAGATGAGCTTGAAATCAACCTGGACAAAATGCCAGAAGAGATTAGTAAACAAAAAATGTCAGGAGAAGCTGCAAAGACTTTAGTATAAATATCTGACTGTTTCTTTTAAAAATCGTTTTGTTAGGGAATAGTACAAGATGTTGTTTAGCACACACGAAGACCTGGGTTTGATTCCTAGTACTGTATAAACCAGGGGTGCAGACTAGTCTTATGTCAACTTGAAAGAAAGTGAGTCATCTGAGAGGAGAGAACCTCAATTAAGAAAATGCCTCCCTAATATAGGGCTGTAGTGAAACCTGTATGCATTTTCTTAATTAGTGATTGATGGAGGAGGGCTCACCCTTTGTGCGTGGTGCCAGCTATAGGCAGGTGGTCTTGGGGTCTACAAGAAAGCAGGCTGTGCAAGACTTAAGGAGTAAACCAGTGAGCAGTGCTCTTCCATAGGTCATAGCATCAGCTCCTGCCTCCAGGTTTTTGCCCTGTTTGAGTACCTGTCCTGACTGCTTTGGATGATTAACAGTGATGTGCAAGTATAAGTGAAATACCTACCCACCCAAGTTGCTTTTGTTCATGGTGTTTCGTCTCACCAACAGAAACCTCAACATTCCATGCCTATAATCCCAGCATTTAAGAGGTGGGATTGAGGTCATCCTTAAGCAAGTTCAAGATCATAGAGGTCCTGCATTAACAAACACAATACACCTATCTTTTTGTGAAATGGTTAGCCAAAAACAGAAGAGCAATTAAAGTGCTGGATGACCTAATTAAAGTTACCAAAGACTCAGAAAATAACTTTAACAAGACAAGGCCAAAAATTCAGGGAGGCACAACATAGGGCCATACACATAAGTAGATCTAGTCACCAGGGATGGGTGTGGTGGTATGTACCTATAATCCTAACTCTTGGGAGGTTAAGACAGAGGATGAATTGGGCCCAGAATTTTCTTTTTTCCTATTTTATGTGCACTCACCAGTGCTTGCATGTATGTCTGTGTGAAGGTGTTAGATTCCCTGGAAATGGAGTTACAGACAGTTGTGAGCTGCCATGTGGTTGCTGGGAATTGAACCCTGGTCCTCTGAAAGAGCAGCCAGTGCTCTCAACTGCTGAGCCATTGCTCCAGCCCAAGCCCAGGATTAAGACCAGACTAGGCAACACAAGAAGGACCTACTGCCAAACAAAACTAAACAAAAACAAAACACAAGGCTACACAGGCACAGGAAGGGGATGAATGTATCGAATGGTTTCTGATAATCAGAATGCGAGAACTCGATAACAGAACTAGCAGCCCAGTACTGAATCACCTAAAACTGTTTCCTAAGTTCTACACAGAGAGAAGCCTTTTGTTCACTGCAGTGTCCCAGGTCCTTGTCTGCTAGCTAATTCTGTTGAAGGGATCAGTTGAGTTAGACATTTGCAGAAGGTCAAAATATCTATGAGACGTTGAACTAAGCTCTAAGGAATCATTACAACTTAATTTCTCCTCAATTTTGCCAAGTCTATTCTGAGCCACTTTATATTACTTAAGTTTTCGACATGGGATACTCTCCATGCACAGATTATATTCTCCTAATTCCTGTAGAGCACCAGGAATAACCAGCTGTTGTGTGTGTAGGTCAGAAAACAATCCTGGGAGCCATTCTTCAGGCATTTTCCACCTGTGATCTGAGCCAGAGTCTCTCATGGGCTGACTAGCTGGCCAGTGAGCTTGCAAGGATCACCTCACCATCACTTGAACTGTAGGCACAGATGCCACTCCAGCTTCCTGTGTGTGTTCTAAGGATCAGACTCAGGCCTTCACCACTGCAAAGCACACATATTACTATCTCCTCAAGCATGTTTCTTATATTTTTGGTTGTGGGCCTAGCCTTTAACAGCTGAGCCATCTCTCCAGCCCCTCAGCCATGCTCCTAAACTCCAATCATACAGGATCTGTAACCCAGGATCATCGCGGGCTGCTAATGATCTGGTCTCCCTCCTAGTGCTGGGGCTGTAGGTGTACACCACTACGCTTGGCTCTTCCTTTTTTTTTTTTTTTTTTAGTAATAAACAAATACTAGAATGAGTGATAGTATCTTTAGAAGGAAATAAAGCATTTTCTGTAAAATTTAAAATTAACAAGGAGGCATAATCCCTAAAACCAGTTCTGAGAAACTGGGTATTTCATGCTTCAAATTAAAGCAATGCCTAGAAAAATGTTAGTCTCACTGGCTCTTTTATAATATGTACAAGCTGCTCCCCGGCTGCCTTTCACCACACGGGCCCTTTAGCTAACCTCCTCTTTGTGTTCACCTCTGGTGGCTACTCTGTGTGTGTGTGTGTGTGTGTGTGTGTGTGTGTGTGTGTGTGAGAGAGAGAGAGAGAGAGAGAGAGAGAGAAGGCCCTCCATGCTTACTCTTTCCTCTGTCTTTTCTGCCTTACCAGCTTGCTCAGTTCATCCTTCAAAACTCAGTCCAAGGGTTGCCTTCTTCAGGAAACCTTTCTAGGCCAACATCTACCTCCACTCTTCTCTATTGTCCCTTTGTTCGCACTGTGAGCTCCTCGGCGCTATCAGCTGGTTACATGAATGGATAACTAAATGGGCAAATGTCAACTTTTTTGAGCCAGGTTGTTTAGAAAACTTAAGTAATTTGCCCGAAATTATACCAATAAAAGTCAACCTTTAAGCAGGGCAGTAGTGGTGCACACCTTTGATCCCAACACTAGGATGGCAGAGGCAGGTGGATCTCTGTGAATGTGAAGCCAGCCTGTGTACAGATCAAGTTCCAGGACAGCCAGGGCAACACAGAAAAACCCTGTCTCAAAAAACCAGCCAAACAAAAAAGTGCCAGTATTTAAAATAGGCCCATACTACTTCCCTATCTCACTTCTCAAATAAGGAACTTTGACTATAAATATTCTGTAACAATAGCATAGTTCTTCAGCTCCAGATCTTCTGATTAAAGATCTTTTAGGTTGCAACTGCTTGTTACTCCAGGGCTAGGGGATCTGACACCCTCTTCTGGCCTCTGAGAGGTACTACAAGTCATGTACATAAACCCACTTACAAGCTCTTATGGAAAGGGCAGGCAGGCAGGCTAGATTACTTATCAGTCTGGGAACTTTCCTGGGCATATGATGGGCTTTCACAGCAGCCCCTTGTAGTTCCACTGAGGCCACGGGATAGCTCTGCTGTCTTCCTTCCTTTCCTCCCTTCCTCCCTCCTTCTTTCCATCCATCCATCCATAACAATGAAGCCTCTCAATGATATCCTAACCTTTTTCCCCCCTTTACTTTCTAGATCAAGCTCTCACTGAGTTGCCTAGGCTGGCTTTAACCTATCTTCCTGCTTCAGTCACTCAAGTTACAAGGATTACAGGCCCACACCAACAGACCTGGCTAGATCTACTGTCTTCAAGGAGTGAGGACACACATCTCCACTTCTTACATGGGTCACAAAACAACTCACTTCTCAAGAAGAAGCCAGAAGAAAACAGCTAACACTTTTTAAATTGACTCTATCTGCAGGGACCCTTTCAGAAGTCAACTTATGTATTTAAGCTTTGTAGGGCGGAGCTACATTCCCACTCTCAAAGACTATTTCTCAGGGAAGAATAAAACAAATGTCTTTAAAATATTCAGACTACTGCTCAGCAACACAACTATTCTTCTCCTTGATACTAGCTAAGGGAATAAGGAAGTTCCAATTACTGGCACATGTTGCCCTACTTTTCCTACTGTTCCTCAACTTAATTTATAATACTTTCCCCAATAACCTAGTTGCAACAGTCCCAACAGAATTGCTTTTAACAAGATCAGACAGGCAGAGGAACACTTATTTCTTATGTTACAGCTTGATAGGAAATATCCTCAGTGGTGCAGCAAAGGTCTTCTAGGTTCTACCAACATATTCTTGCAGTGAAGCATCATGATGAAGGTGTGATGACAGCTGGGTCAGCAGCATGAGAAATGGGAGTTGAGAGCCTAGGGAGATGTGTCATCTTAAAATCTACGTCATTGATCTGGCTTTCTTACTCACAAAACTCTAAGCCATCCCTCTACAACATCTTCAACCCTACTCTGCACATGCCTAAGAGTGCACCCAGACAGCAGACACTGATTTTTAAAACAGTATCTTAGCCAGGTATGGTTAGGGCTGCAGAGACGGCGGCTCAGCGGTTACAAGCACTGACTGCTCTTCCAGAGGTCCTGAGTTCAGTTTCTAGTGACCACATGGCGGCTTGCAACCATCTGAAATGGGATCTGATGCCCTCTTCTGGTGTCTGAAGACAGCGACAGTGTACTCACATACATTAAATAATATATATTTTTTAAAAAAAGCCAGACATGATTAGTGTATTCTCATGATCTTAGGACTCAAGGATGCTGAGGCAGGAGGATAGTCAGCAGGAGTTTGAGGCTAGACTGGGATGCATAATTCATTATCCTGTCTAGAAAAGAAAAACAAACAGCCCAGAATCAGAGTTCAACAAACAAGGGCCTGCAAGCTCTTATCCTAGTATCAACAGCCAAAGGCCTAATGTATTCTGAGTCCTAGTTTAAGATGACAACTATCTTGAATGGCTGAATCAGGGTCTCCTATTGTCTAGCCTGTCCTCCAACTCCTAATCCTGCCTCTACCTCTCCAGTGCTGGAACTGCAAGTATGTGCTACCACACACAGAACCAAGTTGGAAGGTATTAACAGTCAAAGCATCCATGTTATCCAAAAGTGGTGAGGTATGGACTACTCAAGAGGGGTGTATGGAGACTGGAGGGATGGCTCAGCAGTTAAGAACACTGGCTGCTCTTCCAGAGGACCCAGGTTTTTTTTTCCTGGCACCTACATGGTGGCTCACAACTACCTGTTAACTTTAGTTCCAGGGCAACTGCATCTACATGGTGAACAGACATATGTAAAGGAAACACAGTCAAAACACCCATACACATAAAATGCTAAAATAATAAAAGAAAATAGAGCTGAGTGTGTTAGCACTTGCCTGTAATCTCAGCACTTGGGCAGGATAGGCAGGTGGGTATCTGTGAGTTCAGCCTTGTATGTAGCAAGTCCAGGACAACCAGAACTACGTGAGATCCTGTCTCTAAATAAATAAGAGGTGTGTGTGTGCCTGTGCATGAGGTGGAAAGGGGGCAAGAATGAGAGCACACTTGTTTCACTGTGGTGGAAGCCTAATCTGCCAGTTAGACTTCAAACCTCCACCCCTCCTGCCTCAGCCTCTTGAGTGCTAGGATTACAGGCATGAGTAGCCTTGCCTAGCCCTTACTCTGTTTCTTACTCTGTATCTTTCCTGCTCTAAACACAACTGGATCCCTCCTCAACTGTGGTCCCTGCTGTAAGAAGAAATCTATAGTCACTGACCATGAAACAAATTTTCAAGTGTAACTCATTTAGATATTATTTCTGGTCCAAAAGTAACTGGATAATTTAGTAGAAAGTTACATATAAATGAATTACAGCTAATTAAAAAAATTTACTTATGGGGTGCGTGTGCGTGCGTACACACACACACACACACACACACACACCTATAGAAGCCTTCTAGAGAAACTGGATCCCACTGAAGCTGGAATTACAAACTTTTATGAGCTGCCCAACGTGGATGCTGAGAACTTAATTCCAGTCCTCTATAAGACCAATATGTACTTCTAAGTGTTGAGCCATCTCTCTAACCCTACAGCTAATTTTTGTCTGTGTATAGATTATATGTAATATCTATATGAAAATGCAGAAGGAAAAAGAATGCCTTTAATCCCAGCACTCAGGAAGCAGAGGTAGACAGGCCAGCCTGGTCTACAAGAGTTAGTTCCAGGACAGCCAGAGCTACACTTAGAACCTGTCTCAAAAAACAAACAAACAAAGGAACTGAAGGCCAATCTCAACTACGGGCACTGTGGGTTAATTTTGTTTTCAAAGTAGTCAGGTCCATTCCATTCCTTCAGTTCCTGTGGGATACCTGGGCTTTTTTTTCCCTCAACGTTCTCCTATTCCCACCTCTCAAAATAACCAACTTTATCTTAGTTTCTCCAACACATGCAATGTGATAACACTAAGCAAGCATATCCAACTGTCATGATAGTGATACTCACATAGCAAAGCATCTTCACAAATAGCATATTATTTGGTTTCATAACAATATATTGAAGTTGGTATAACTGAGCTATTTGCATTTTACAGAGGACAGAGCTGAAAGAGTGAAGGTTTGTGACATACAATTCCACATTTTCAAATACTCAGAAATCACCTTACCCTTGTACTTTACATCTTAGGGAAAAAAAAAAAAAACCACAAAATATATTCTTCAACTTTATTCTCAGATCTGCCTGTCATTCATTCTTTTTCTCTTAGGCCAAATGGGATCTGTGCTCAGAGGCAGGAAGACTGTCCAACATTTGAGAATAGCTTGGTCTACATAATTCCAAATTAGCCAGAGCTAGAACAATAGCTCAGCTGGTAAAGTGCTTACTTACTTGCCTTGCAAACAGGAGGACCTGAGTTTGATTTCCAGAACCTACATAAAAAAGTTGGGTATGATAATGCTCTTAACTCCAGCACAAGGGAAGCAGAAACAGGCAGCTCCCTGGGGCTCACTGGCCAACCAGACTAATTGGTTCCAACCAGTGAGAGACTTTTTCTCAAAAACAAAACAAAACAAAACAAAACTTCCAAAAGTCAAGACAACTGACCAAACAACAGCACATAAGCTGTCTTCACACCCTTGCACACACAGACATGAACACCCTCACATGTGCAGGATGAAAGTCCCCTAAGCCTGTCTCTTTCCTGTAAGAGTGGTGGTATGCTTGTAATCCAGCACTTGGAAAGGAGAGATGGAGGATCTAGAATGCTGGTTAGCTTTAGCTACATAGTATGGTGGAGGCTAACCTCAGCTCCACAGAAGACTCTGTCTTAAGACAAAACCTCCAGCTTTTGAGACAATAGCTTCTCCCATAGCCTCATTTGCACTGATCTTCAGGACTATTGTCTTATTTCAGCAGGCCACAGAAGAAACAATGCTAATGCTGCAAAAGTCTTTAATTAAAAGACAATAATTGCCAGGCAGTGGTGGTACATGCTTTTCTAGCACTCAGGAGGCAGAGAGGCAGGAGAAAATCTGAATTCGAGGCCAGCTGGGTCTACAGAGAAAGTTCTAGGACAGCTGGGACTACAGAGGAAAACCCTGTCTCAAAAAACAAACAACAACAACAACAAAAACCCCACAAGCCAACAAAAACAAAAACAAAAAAAGACAGTGACTTGGTAATGAAAATGTTCAAGTTCTTTCTACTTTATGCTATCATGGCTTATAAAATCTGTAGCAGGCAAGGGCTAGCAAACTCATTTCTCTGCATAGACACTTTATTTGTATTACTCCTTAATTACAATGTAATGATATGGATCTATACAAGTAGTCTGTATCTCTGAATATGAATTTTACTCATAGGTAATGGGTCTAATTATCATTTTCCCTGCTGGGAGCAGAGAACAAGCAGGCTGAGAACCTGGACTGAACTGATGACTTGGAAAGGACAAGGCATATCAAGTACATCCTGTGAAATCCCCAGTCTAGTTCCCAAGAACATAAGCACCTTTAAAAGGGATGACTAACTTAAATGAAAACCCACGCCAGTCTTGATAAATTTTTACCTCCAATGCCAAGGCAGTCTTGTCATAAGCACAAGGTACTCTCTTCTGGATTGCTTTTGCAAAGACAGGTCCATTCTGTGTGGATGGCAAAGGGTTGATTGCTGCCCCAGGAGTACTGGCGACTGTAGGTACAGGAGTTGTGGTCTGAGGTTGAGCATAGGCGTGAGCAGGTTCTGGGATGCCATAACTGTTAGAATTCCTATTTCCATGCTTTCCATGTGGCGAGGACCTCACAAGCTTTTCAACATAAGGGACAGGAATCATCCCAACCCGGCCGTCCTTGTTGCGGGCACTCCACCACTGTTCTTCAGGCTTTTCTATTATCACTAGAAGCTCACCCTTTTTAAAGGGTAGGTCTTCAGCATCATTCCCAGGAAAATCATATAGAGTCCGTACATATTCCAGATTTTCTTCTGCTGTAGATAAGTTGGATGCTGAGACAGAACCCATTGGTGGGTTTGGGTACCTTAAGAGAGAAACACAATTATTCTGAACAGAAATCTTATTCTATGCTGGTATGTGTCAAAAACATATAGAGAGCTCCTTTCCCTACGGGGAACTGTTCCTTCACTGTATTCTCAGTAAGTAAGGATGTTCTGTCATTGTACATTCTGTAGTCTACAACAATATCCTAAATATACTTTGTGTCATGTGTGTACACGGACACATGCACCATCACCCACAATCTGTTGCTGAGAATGTTCTGTTTTCAGATAATCTGAACCTATTTTTTAACTCTTAAGTAAGTTCTATTGCTGTCTTCTTTTGTTACAACTGTCACAGAGCCAGGCAGTGGTGGCACACGCCTTTAATCCAAGCTCTTGGGAGGCAGAGGCAGGCAGATTTCTGAGTTCGAGGCCAGCCTGGTCTACAGAGTGAGTTCCAGGACAGTCAGGGCTACACAGAGAAACCCTATTTCAAAAAGTCAAAAAAAAAAAAAAAAAAAAAAAAAAAAAAAAAACCAAAGAAAACAAAACAACCCAAAAACAAAACAAAAAAAAACCCCAAAAAACAAACAACTGTCACAGAAACATTTCCTCAAATTCCTCACTAATGGCTCACGTACTGCAGAGGTTACAAAGGATGTAAATATGAAAACCAGTCTAGTTAAACGGCTCAGTGGTACAATGTCTACTCTACAAACCTTATGACCTAAGTTTGATTTCTAAAATCAATATAAATGGTGGAGGAAGCCAACTCCATAAAGTTACCATCTTGACTACACACATCTTGACTATCCTCCTCCCCTGGCTGATAAACAATAATAAAAACCAGAAAAAGAAGCCAAGTGTATAGTGATTGGGGAGGGAGTAATGCCAAATATGGTGGCACATACTTTTGTTTACTGAAACAGGACTTTTCTCTGTAGCTCTGGCTGCCCTGGAATTCACTCTGTAAACCAGACTATGAACTCAGAGATCTATCTGCCTGCCTCTGCCTCCCCAGGGCTGGGATTAAAGGTGTGTGCCACCTAGCCAGGAGGTGGTAGAGCCCTAGAAAGGCAGAATCAGGCAGATCTCTAAATTCAAGGCCAATATTCTTTATACAGCAAGTTCCAGGCCAGTCAGAGCTGCACGTAAGCCCGTCTCAAAAAGAAAGAGGGGAGGAGGGAGGGAACTTGTCTAGTACATACAAGGCCCTGGATCTGATTCCTAGTACAAAGAAAGATGCTGTTTCTAGTAAATGAAACCAAAACCAAAAGCAGATAAATGCCATTTTAATGCAAGTTTTGAAAATCCAAGTTGAACTAGTCTCCAAACAATCTCCCAATGTTCTTTTGTTTCACTGTTCTAAGGAAGTTTCACTGTAAGAACAAAACAAAGAACAACAAAAAGAGAGAAAACTAGGACAGAGAGATGGACAGAGAGTTTGAGGGCTAGCTAGCCTGGAGTACTCTCTGCAGAAACCAGAACAATCCTACCGCATCAAGGTGGAAAGTAAGAACCCACTTCTGAAAGCTATCCTTTGACTTCCACATGTTCACTGTGGCAGAGTGCTCCCCTAGCCCCTGAAAGTAGATAAGTTAAACAAAAGGTGGAGAGGTTCCTTTTAATGTTATTTTACTTGCATGGGTATTTTGTCTGTATGTATGTCTGTGCACCATGTGTGTGCCGTGCCAGCAAAGGCCAGAAGACATAAGAACTCTCAGGATTAAAGTTACACATAGACTGCTGCTGTAAGACAATATGTGGGCACTGGGAATCAAATCAGGATCCTCTTGGAAGAGTAGCCAGAGCTTGACTGAAGAGCCATTATAGTAATTTGAATGAGAATGGTCTCCATAGGCACATATATTTGAATACTTGGTCACTAGTTGGTGGAACCCTTTGGGAAGGATCAGGAGGTGTGTCCTTGTTGGAAAAGATTTGTTTTTTCGAGACAGGGTTTCTCTGTGTAGCCTTGGCTGTCCTGGAACTCACTTTGTAGACCAGGCTGGCCTCGAACTCAGAAATCCTCCTGCCTCTGCCTCCCAAGTGCTGGGATTAAAGGCGTGCGCCACCACCGCCGGCTTGGGTGTCATTTCAAAAGGCTCATGCCAGTCTAGTTTCTCCCTCCATCTCCTGCTCCTTTTTTCCCTCCCTCTCTCTCTGCCTTGCTGCCTTGTGGCTATGGACCAGGATATAAGCTGCTGCCATGGTCCTGCCATGATATGGACTCTAACACTCCAAACTGTGAGCCCCAGTAAACATTTTCTTTTATAAGTCACCTTCATCAGGGTGTCTTATCACTGCATATAGAAAAGTAACTAGAACAGCCATCTCTCCAGCCTCTCAAGAACAATTCTTGAGGAAGACACTGACTGTCAACCTCTGTTCTCCACATGCAAGCATACTCATGCACTTGCACCACTGACATGCACATACGTGAACACATACACACATACTCAAGCAAAGGGCTTATATGCTTGCCAAATTTTTAGAATTCTCACATTCCATCTTCAATAAGAATAATCACCTAACCATTAAAATGGAAGTTGTACTGCAAAATTCACAACCATCAACTCACAGGCTCCACTACTGTCGTTGTGTTCTCATGTTCAACATGTATTGCCATGGAGAAATCACTTCCAGAATCAGCTACACAATTAAGTCCCCACTGGAGTGTAGTTCGGCCAATATGGCAGCACTGGCCTAGCTAGCATGCAGAAAGCTCTGGCTTCTGCCTCCAGCACCAGCTAAGGAAAACAAAAGAATTTTAAAGTCTGCTCTTCAATAACAGCCTATGTGAACTAGTACAGAAGTCTCTCTTAACCAAGAAATATTCTGAAAACGCACAAATGTGCCCAATTTTGGGGGGAAACTATTTACCACTACCTTTCACAATGTTTTCTGAAGCAGAATTTATACCAGACTGAAAACAATCTCAATTTCAATCAGTCTCCTTCAGGGAGCAGGACCATCACCACTCCCATTCTAGCATTAGGGATACAGGGTGTACAGGTTTAATCATTCATATCCACAGATCACTCTAATTTATCTGCATGTAGCTAATGGTAACTTTCTTTCTTCTGATTAGTGACCTAAGTAATAGTCCCTATAGCTACCTTGAAGTTTTATGTTTATTTAGTGTGTATTTTTGTGTATGCACACGTGTCTGGAAGTGTACACGGAGGTCAAAGGATAACTTGCAGGAGTTCGTTCTCTCCTTCTACCATGTAGATTCCAGAGATTAAACTTAGGCTGTCAGGTTTGATGGCAAGTACCTTTACCTGCAGAGCAACCTCACTGGCCTTTGAAGCATTTTCTTTTGTTTTGTTTTTTTGAGACAGTCTCAAAACAGCCCTGGCTGGCCTAAACTCACTATGTAAACCAGGCTGGCTTCAAACTCAAGAGATCCACCTGCCTCTGCCTACTCAAATTCTGGGATTAAAGGTGTGCCAACACACTCAGCCAGTTTAAGGCTGTCTTAAAGTCTTATATCTACCTACCTATGGCAATTTCTTCTTCTTCTTCTTCTTCTTCTTCTTCTTCTTCTTCTTCTTCTTCTTCTTCTTCTTCTTCTAAGATTTGTTTGTTTTGTGTATGTGAGTACATTGTGGTTCTCCTCAGACACACCAGAGGAGGGCATCAGATCCCATTACAGATGGTTGTGAGCCACCATGTGGTTGCTGGGATTTGAACTCAGGACCTCTGGAAAAGGAGCCAGTGCTCTTAACCATTGAGCCATCTCTCCAGCCCAGCAATTCTTTACTTAATGCTAGTACAGATGTTTTTTGTCTACTTCATGGTTACCTTTATGACAGGATAATATTGTATTCTGTAAGGCTACTTAATGAAGCATCCCCGAATATTTAGGTTTTTTTCTAATTTTCCTCAGAATCTCTGCAAGAGCAAGAAGTACTCTAAGTTTCCCCTTTTGAGCATATTTTTGGTTTCTTTTCTCTTTTTCTTGGTGCTGGGAACTGAACCTGTGATCTTGAGCATATTATACACTCTCCCATTATGCATATTTTCCCCAACATTAGACAGTCTGTAAATGTCATAAATTAAAGAACTGAATTTTTTTATGGCCCTTGGTGCAGGGTACTCATTGTGAAGGGCACAACAATTGTTTCTCAAAAGGCATCTTTCATAATTGGCAAACTTACATCTTTCTAATACAAATAACTATTTAAATTTAAAAAACTAAAAAAAAAAAACCAAAAAAAACCAAAAAACCAAACCTGTTTCATATTACTCAAGAGTAAGTGTCTTAATACCAGTTCACCTAAAGACAGAGAGCGGCAGCAGTAAAAGAGTTAATATTTATAGAAAGCACTTTTAACAAGCTTTGTGTTTATTTTAAAGGTTTGCTTGTATGTTTAATTATGTACACATGTGCATGGGTATGTGCATATGAATGCAGGTGTCTGGAGAGAATTTTTGATGCCCTAGGGCTTATGTTAGTTGTGAACTGCCTCACATGTGTGCTGGAAACCAAACGAGTCATCTGAAAGAACAGTAGGTGCTTTTAACTGAGGAACTATCTCTGAAGCCCCAACCATTCTATTTTAATTTTTTTAAAGATTTATTTTATTTTATATGTATGGATATTTTTCCTGCATGTATGTAAGTGCCCTTAAATGCCTGGTACCTTCACAGGACCAGAGTCAGATCCCTTGGAATTTGAGTTATGGATGACTGTGAGTCACTGTGTGGGTGTTGAGAATTGAACAGATCCTCTGCAAGAGCAACTGTTAGAGTGATATTTTTGTATCACTGTGTGAAGATGTGTCTCTGTCCTTCCTTGCCTGCCTAAGACGCCTTCTGATTGGTTTATTAACGAGCTAATGGCTTATAGCAAAGCCAGAAAATGGAAGGTGGGACTTCTGGGAAGAGATAGAAATTCTGGGAGTCAGGTGTTGGAGCTTTGTCACGCAGAGAAGTCGGGTGTATGAAACTGAAGAAAGGCAACAGCTATGTGGTAGACACAGAAGAGTATAAATGGATTAATATAAGTTAAGAGCTAATTGAGGGCCGGGCGGTGGTGGCGCACGCCTTTAATCCCAGCACTTGGGAGGCAGAGGCAGGCGGATTTCTGAGTTCGAGGCCAGCCTGGTCTACAGAGCAAGTTCCAGGACAGCCAGGGCTATACAGAGAAACCCTGTCTCGAAAAACCAAAAAAAAAAGAGCTAATTGAGGAACAAGCTTAGCTTAAGACCTAGGCATTTATTAATAAATATAAAAGCCTTTGTGTCATTATTCAGGAACTAGGGCATACATAGAAAAGCCCAAAAGGTGACAGCAACAAGTACTCTAAAAAGCTGTCATCTCTCCAGCCCTAAGAATTATCTTTTTGAAGATGATCTCACTATGTACAGCCTAGGTTGGCCTTTAACTTACAATTCTCCTGCTTCCATTTCTGAAAAGCTAGAACTACAGGGATATACCACCAAGCTTGTGGTTTGGAATGTTGGTGATGATATTTAATCACTAAACAACCCAGAGGCACAGATTGTGATATCTCCATTTTACAGACAAGAAAAGCAAATACATAGGGTAGGTAGATGTACAACCAGAACATTTGGTTAAATTCTCACTCGCTACCTCAAGCTAATCAGCCTCAAGGACAAACTGTATCTTTTAGATAAAGAATTTATGTCAATTCATTTGAGACATTCATAAGGATTCCTGTTATGCACACTCTTGTGTGTTGTTCACATACACCTTAAAAGAATATCCCTCGTGCTGGGCAGTGGTGGCACATGCCTTTAATCCCAGCACTTGGGAGGCAGAGGCAGGCAGATTTCTGAGTTCGAGGCCAGCCTGGTCTACAGAGTGAATTCCAGGGCAGCAAGGGCTATACAGAGAAACCCTGCCTCAAACTGCACCCCCCCCCCAAAAAAAAGCATATCCCTGTTCCTATTCCAAGAACCACAGAAAGTCTATTCCAAGTTTGGTGTGTATCACACAGAGCTCACTAGACAGCACAGTAAGCTCTATTTCAACTTTTACCCAAGGATGTTTACTTTAGCACTTGTATGGTTTTAGACAGTTAAACAGCTGGGCATGAGAGGTTGAGGCAGGTGGTCTCAGTGATCTCAAGGCTGGTCTGATCTACATATTGAATTCTAGGATAGCCAAGATTATGTAGAGAAATTCTGTCTCAAAAACAAACACAAAAGAACAAACAACATAGCTCCAAACAAACAACACAGATTAAGAGGACACCATTACAACCTCACCATAGATTCAAATTAATGAAGTCCATGAATCAAACACCATTAACCCCAGTAAGTATTAAGTATTTATGAGACCAAAAATATGAATAAAACCAACTGTTTGTTTTTGAAAGACCACAGTTTAGAGACAGAGCTGGAATAAAACTAAGCACAAAGCTATTGTGTGTCAGGGCAGTTAATAAAACCCAGGACAGTCTATGGAAAAAGTGAATTTTTAAAAAGACAGAATAAATGTTTTAAATGTAAAATGCCCACCCGCCCCCCCCCAGGCTCATGTGTTTGAACACTTGGTCCCTAGGTGATGACACTGTTTTGGAACTGTCAGGAGAAGCCCCACAGAAGGAAAAGAGTCACTAGAAGCACAACTTGAAGGTTGGTGGCCTGACCCCACTACCTGTCTACTCTCTGTTCTTTGATTAGTGAGGTTATGTGATGGTTTATCTGCTTATAGACACCTTCTCAGCCATGATGACTGGATTTCTTCTTGTCTTAAATTGTAAGCTGAAATAAACTTCTTTTCCCTTAAGCTGCCTCTTGTCAAGTATCTAGTCACAGAAATTGAAAAGGCAAAAAATTTAGATGTAATTTTAAAAAAAAAAGAGGCTATTGAATACTAGTCCTTCTAAGATTTTAAGATGGGCTTAGTAGACCACAGTCCCAGAGACTCATATGCCCTGTGACCACCGCCGCCCCCCGAAAAGAAACAGAAACTCTGCTGAAGGGTTTCCAGAAGAAAGCAGACTTCTGTGAAGTACCAGATTGTACAGACTTTAGGATCTGCAAGCTACAAATGGTTTTTACTTTTTAATGCTAGGCATAGTGTCACACATTATTTTTAAAATTACTACTTTTCATTTTATTTGTACACGTGTGCCATATTGCGTGGGTACATTCACCCATGTGTGCACATGTACAGGATAGAGCAAGCAAGAATTAGGTATCTCCCTCTTGAGACAGGGTCTCTCAGTGAACTAGCAGCTCACCATTTTTTGGCTAAGCTAGCAGGACAGCAACTTTCAAGGATCCACTTGTCCTCTGCCCCCAAATGCTGGGATTACAAGGACATGCAGCCATGTCTAAAAACATTCTTTTTCCCTAAGACAAGACCTTACTATTTTGTTGTGAAGTCTTAGCTGCCCTAAAACTTGCTATGTGGACTAGATTGGAACTCATAAGAGATCTTCCTGCCTCTGCCTCCCACGTACTGGGATTAATAGTGTGTATTACCATGCCCTGATTTTTATATGAGTGCTAAAGATTTGAACAAAAGTCCTTATGTTTTTAGAGAAAATGCTCTTAACTACTGAACCATCTCTCCAGACTTTATTTTGCCCCCTTTATTAGAACTCAATAACTGAAGAAAAATTTGAGTAGTCAATTCTAAAGCAGGCACAGTGGTCCATGCCTATAATTTCAGCACTTGGTACTTATGGCAGTTTGGGCTACAGAATAAGGCCCTGTCTCAAAAGCAAGAACAAGAAAAAGAAAGAAAGGAGAAGGAGAAGAAAAAGAATTCCAAGAAAACTGGTAAATCACTTCTCTGGTGAACTCTAGTAATTGTATTAATTAGTTTCTGGGGTGTGATAAAACACCATGACCAAGAACAATTTATAAGCACTGGAAAGATGTTTCAGAGGTTAAGAGCACTAGCTGCTCTTTCAGAGGATCTGAGTTCAGTTCTTGGCACTTAGATGGCAGTTCACAACCATCTGTAAGTCCAGTTCCCAAGATAACTCACCCCCTCTTCTGGCCTCCCAGAGGCATATGTAAAATGCATATACATATATACAGGCAAAACTTTCATATACATAAGTCTTAAAAAATAAAAGAGCAACTTCAAGTTTATCTGAGCTGTTTCATTTTTTATTTTCTATATTCTTTTTTTTTTTTTTTTTTTTCGGTTTTTCGAGACAGGGTTTCTCTGTGTAGCCCTGGCTGTCCTGGAACTCACTCTGTAGACCAGGCTGGCCTTGAACTCAGAAATCCACCTGCCTCTGCCGCCCAAGTGCTGGGATTAAAGGCATGTGCCACCACCGCCCGGCTATCTGAGCTGTTTCAGAGGTTTAGAGTCCATAATGGCAAAAGTGACAGTATCAGGTGGCACAAAGGAAAGTGAGGAATTCTACCTCAGCTGCACACAGGAAACAGAGACAGGAAGTAGGACTAAAAACCATCAAAGCCCAACCCTACTGACCTACTTCTTTTATTAAGGCTATACCCCTGTAAAAATAACAACTTACTCTTTTCTGTTATGTAATACTATACCAGGACCAGCAGTTGCTTACTGGACAACCTCCCTAGGTAGCAGCACTACAACTGGAGATTGAGTATAAATACATGAGCCTATAGGGCACATTTCTCACTTAAATCACAACAGTAACTATCTTCTTTCCCTTTTCTTGAGACAGGATCTTTATTCTGTAGTCCAGGAGGGCTTCCCATTAGTGGGAGAGTCTCCTGGCCCGGTCTGCAAAGAACTGGGATTACAAGCATGTGTCTATTCCAGCTGCTCCAGGTGACACCTGGAGTAGTATTTATCTTCCAACTCCAAGCTGAGGACTGAACCCAGAGCCTCACTAATGCTAGGCAGCGAGTGCTCTACCACTGAAACGTATGTCCACTTAGTTAAACAAAACAAAACAAAACAAAACAAAACAATTTTTCTGCTGAGCCAAAAGTTGAACTCAGGGCCTCTCTTATCTAAGCACATGTACAGAGTTACATGCCCAGTATCCACTCAGTGGTATTGAGTGAGTTCTCTTGCTTCTCTGTATTGGTATTGTATTCAGGCCAACAACAGCACACTACCTCCTTACATAGCTTCTCTTGCTATGTATATTCCTGTTCTGCCTGATTATCTGAGCAATCCTATCTTAAAGTTCCTAAATCTATTATTCAGCCCCTACCTTTTTTCTCAATAATGCCATCAGACCAACAACACTTCACTCTTTGTAAATTCAACAAACAAAAACTAAAGTTCCTCTTGGTCAGGTAAGATGACCCAGTGGGTAAAAGTGCTTGCTGCCCAAACCTGACCATGGGAATCTGATCCTAAAATTGTCCTCTGACCTCTGCACATAGAATGACACTCACACCTACACTCACACAGACACACAATAATAGATT
Source organism: Tokudaia tokunoshimensis (assembly GCA_036184795.1). Classification (NCBI taxonomy): domain Eukaryota; kingdom Metazoa; phylum Chordata; class Mammalia; order Rodentia; family Muridae; genus Tokudaia; species Tokudaia tokunoshimensis. Next base: position 3,439,264 of record BTHU01000015.1, on the reverse strand, counting down.
CTTGGGGGCTACAGAGGTGACTCAGCTTAAAAGCACTTGCTGCTCTTGCAGCAAGGGTCCCAGGTTTGATTGTTAGCACCTACATAGAAGCTAAAAGCCATCTATAACTCCAGTTCTCATATATCTTAGGGTTTCTGTTACTGTGATAAAGCACCATGACTTGGGGAAAGGGTTTATTTCAGTTTGCAATCTCATAACACATGCCCACATAAATATGGGCATAATTAAAACTAATAAAAATTCATTTATTTTTATATTATGTGCATGTGTGGTTTGTTGTCTGCAGAGGCCAGAGGAGGGCATCCGATCTTTTAGAACTGGGGTTACAAATGGTTCTGAGCTGAAGGAATGGCTTTGTAGTTAAGGGCACTGACTGTTGTTCTTCAGAGATTTCCAGCACCCACAGGGTGCCTCATGATTATCTGCAATTCCAATTCCAGAACTCTAACACCCTTTTCTGGGTGCCACCAGCATACATGCAGAGAAAATACTCATAACATATAAAGTAATCTTTAAATTAGTATATAATTTTTTTAAGGGGAGTTTTGGCTGGGCATAGTGACACAATGCCACTAATCCCTGTACTATGGAGGAAGAGGCAGATCGATCCTAGTGAGTTTAAGCCCAGGCAGGGCTACATAGTAAGATTCTGTCTCAAAACAAAACAACAATTTTTTTATTGCTCCAGGAAGCCTATGAGGCACCCGAAACAACACAGGCTATTGCCATTATTCACCATTACCTACTGCAGCATTAGATGGTTAATACCTTACTGCTGAAGATACACACAACACATTTTGTTGTAGTCAATAAAAGAAAATCAAGCTGAAACTGATCTGAAAGTTTCTTCCCTGACTGCTCCAGCCCACACTCTATAACAATGACGTTCCAGGCAGAGTATCTCCCACTAATGAAATGGTGGTGGTAATAAACTTTTCTGTTGGATTTGAGGCTTGCTCCCAGGAGGGAATTAATGTTTGGTACTGTTAGCATGATCAGACAGACCTTATGGAGGTCATAGGCTCTAGGGAGACCCTACTTCTGTTGACTTGCTAGGAGGATATGTTGTCAAACTTTCTCAATATTTTATATTTACCACATAAATTAGTGTTGCCCTCAACATTGGTCAATGAAGTTTGTGTCTGCTGTGGCTAACAATTAATGCAGAGACTCAGAACTGGTCAAAGTACAGAGATTCTCTAAGTAACTATTGAGTGCTCAGCCCTAGATAGTACATAAAACCAATCCCTTCCCAAATAAGGCTCAGGGAAAACCACAGAAGAGGGGTTATACAAAGAATGCAAGAGCCAGAGAGGGGAGGCATCACATGACCATTGCACTCAAGAACTCAGCAGCTGTGGTCACCTGCACAAAAAGTCAGTACTGCAAAGTAACATTACCTAGGCTCCTGTGTTATATGAGAGAGAGAGAGAGAGAGAGAGAGAGAGAGAGAGAGAGAGAGAGAGAGAGAGAGAGCGCGCACACACGCACATAAGGAGGGAAAGAGGAAGTATTGGGAGTAACCCAGGGGAATGAATGGGAGAGGGGAGCTGGGCTGGATATGATCAAGATACACTGCTTATACGTACAAACTGTGGAAAATAAGATTCTACTTTTTAAAAATTTAAAGTATAGTGGGGCTATTCTTGGTTGTCAAGTTGACTACAACTGGAACTTACAACCCAAACAGCTGGGTACGTCTATGAGAATTTTTTTTCAAATGATTTGAAAATCATTTGAAGTGGGAAGACTCACTTTTAATCTGGATCTTTCCCCCCCCCCCAGGACAAGGTTTCTCTTTGTAGCCCTGGCTGGCCTGTAACTCAGAAATCCACCTGCCTCTGCCCCAGGTGCTGGGATTAAAGTTATGCGCTGCTACACTTGGCTTAATCTGGATCATTTGAGGTAGGAAGATTTACCTTTAATCCAGATTTTCCCAGGAGGGAAAATCCACCTTTAATTTGGGCCACACCTTCTGGTGGCAGCCTATGTAAAGGACATGGAATTAAGAAGCTTGCTCTCTTTGCCTGCTTGGAAATCCATCCCTTCACTGGCATCAGAGCCTAATACTCTGGGATTCTGGCAAATACTGAAGACCATCTAAGACATCAACCTCATGGACTAAACAACTACTGGATTCCTGGACCTTCCATTCACAAGCAGTCATTGCTGAACTAGCTGGTCCATAGCCTGTAAGCCATTCTAACAAATCCCCTCCCCTCTCAATTCTATTCCTTTAGAGAATCCGGACTAAATACCAGAAGTGGTTCTAGAGCAACAGAAGTATAAGGGTAAATTTTTTTAAGTATCAGAAATAGGCTTTCCAATTTGCCAACACCTAGAGTTACTGAAGCCTCTCCTAGACACTCAGAGAGTATGGAAAGCCAATGTTGTAAATTATATTACAAACTGAAGAAGACAAATTCATCTCATTATCCTGATTCACCAATTATGAGAGCCAATGAACTTGGTGACTTTTTATATAAAACTTTTGACAGTTTGTGGAAAAATAAGGACAATGATGATGCTGGTTGGTTGCTCCTAGCATCTCTGGATAAACTGGCAAACGGAAAGAAGGAGAACTGATAAAATCACGTAACCAACTTGTAGCATCTCAGAATACAGTGAAGGACAACAATATACTCAGTGATAAAACTGACCACCTCCAGATGTGCATAAACAGGCTAAAGCAGTGTTTTTCAACCTGTGGGCCCCAATTCTTTTGGAGGTCAAATGACCCTTCCATTGGGATTGAGTATCCTGCACATTAGGTACATTATGACTCATAACAGTATCAAAACTAGTTATGATGTAGCATCAAAAACAATTTTATGGTGGTGGGGGGTGGTCACCACAACATATGGAACTGTCCTAAAGGTTTGCAGCATTAGGAAGAACCGCTAGTCAACAGGTTTCTAAGTGTGTCCTGAAAGAAATCTCTCCAGCAGCCACAGAGCTTCGAGTTGCTCAGTGGAAAAAATCAAACCAAAGTCCTCATTACAAGATTAGTGTAATTATAACTATATTAAAGTCCTAGCCTTAGAAGGTGTCGGCGGTTAAAATAAGAGTGTAAAGAAAGGGACCCTGTATCTTGGAATGGAGCCGTATGGAAGGCCCCTGTGATGGTTTGTATATGCTTGTCCCAGGGAGTGGCACTATTAGAAGGTGTGGCCTTGTTGGAGGAAGTGTGTCACTGTGGGGTTGGGCTTAGAGATCTTCCTCCTGGATGCCTGAGGATGCCAGTCTGTTCCTGGCTTCCTTTGGATAAAGATGTAGAACCCTCAGCTCCTCCTGCACCACACCTGCCTGGATGTTGCCATGCTTCTGCCTTGATGACAATGGACTAAACCTCTGAACCTGTAAGCCAGACCCAAGTAAATGTCTTTTATAAAACTTGCATTGGTCAATGGTGTCTGTTCACAGCAGTAAAACCCAAAATAATACAGACCCTGTTGAAACTGAGAACTTTGAACCCTGAGATTCTCAAAGACTTAACCTCGCCTCACCTGAGGAAGCAGTCTCTTCACCCCATCCCCTGAACTATTTATTGGCTTTTTCACCTTTGACTGAGGAAATTAATCCTACATTGTCTGCTATATCAACAGTGACTTTCTATGAAGGAGATGCCCCAGGCAAGACAATACTGATGTCCCACTCAGGGACCACCTCTAGACCTATAAGCAGACTAAAGGCTAAGCAGGTTCCTAAAGGGAAGATAGAAAGTACAGTCTGGAAGGAGGTATACTATACTACTAAACAACTTGAAGAGTTTGCTACTTTATCCAAACAGAAGTCTACAGAATGTGTGAGTATGGATCCTACGGGGTGAAATAATGGGAACATAAAACTGGATCAGGCTGAGCTTATTGATACAGACCCACTGAGGGAGATCTACATTTAATAGGAAAGCCTGAACAGTTTTAAAAGGGGTTAAATGTTTGTTTGAATGGATGGCTGAAGTATTTGTCAAAAGGAGTTGGAGATGCCTGATATCCCTTGGCTTAGTGTTGATGAAGGGAACTGAAGGCTCAGGGATGTGCAGTGGGTTCACTGTGTAAATCCCGATCCTCTACAATGGAAAGGCCCAGAAGACATGCCTTCATTAATCCTGTAAGATACAAAAAAAGTGAGAGGGAAGTAGGGCACTAGCACATCTCAAGAGCTTTGTTGTCATTCTTTATGCCAGAGATGCTGGTGCTTAGTTGGATGAATTAAATGTTATGGGTTTAATGGGGCTTCAAAGTAGCAGGGCCAGGTATCAGCACTGAATCCCTAAAGGCAAGGTGATAACAGTTATTGTAATGGTCAGCAGAGACAAAGCAAGGTTCATAATGGCCAAACTCATAATGAACAGCACAAAGCCAATTTTATGATGGCATGACTCCAGTGAACCTTCAGTACTTGCTAATCAATCGTGGTGTTTCCAGGCATAAAATAGATAGGAAGTCTACTCCATTTTTGTTTAATTTGTATAAGCAGAAAAATTCTCAAACAAATTAAAGGAACGTTAGACTGGATGGTGGTGAAAGGAAATCTCAGCTGGTGAACCAATTTCTAGACTTGAGCCAGTTTGGAGACCCAGAATCCCTTGAATGAAGGGACGGCAAAGTTCCCGAAGAAGGATGTGATAAAATAAGAGTTTTACTGTTTAGCCTTTCTCTAGTTGTTCCAAGAAGGGCCTACAATAGGGGAAAGGAAACAATCAGACTATCCAGAGTCTACTACAAACTGGTTCTGAATTTGCACTGATTCTGGGAGACCCTAAGAAACACTGTGGCCCTCCAGTTAAATTTGGGGTTTATGGAGGTCAGGTGATTAATGGAGTTTTGGCTGAAGTCTGACTCACAATAGGTCTAGTGGGTCCCTGAATTCATCCTGTTATTAACCCAGACCCAAAATGCATGTTTGGGATAGATATATGTAGAGGTTGGAAGAATTCTCACACTGGCTCCCTGACCTGTGTGGAGTGAGGGCTATTATGATTGGAAAAAAAGCTAAATGGAACCCCCTAGAGTTGCGTCTGCCAGGAAAAATAGTGAATCAAAACCTGCAGAAATCAGTGCCACTATCAAGGACTTGAAAGATGCAGGTGTGGTGGTTCCCACCATATCTCTCTTTTACTCTCTTATCTGCCTAGTCCAGCAGACAGATGGATGGTGATGATTAACAGTTGACTCAACACAGGAGTAATTCCAATTGCAACTGCTGTACCACATGTGGTATCCTTACTTGAGCAGATTAACACATCTCTTGATACATGGTATGTAGCTACCGATCTAGCAAATGCCCTGGTATTTCTTGGTGTTTGTCCATAAAGACCACCAAAAGCAATTTGCTGTCACTGAGTATACATTTACAGCTTTACTTTATTAGGATATATTAATTGCAGTTCTGTGTCTTAACTTAGAAGGGATCCTGATTGTCTCTTCTAGAGCATTACATTGGTTCACTATACCCAAGACACTATGCTGACTGGACCAAGTGAACAAGAGATTTAGACATGTTAACACATGCACATCAGAGGATGGGAAATATATCCAACCAAAATTCAAGGGCCTTTTAGCTCCTTAGGAGTCCAGTGATGTGGGGCATGCAGAGACATTCTTCTAAAATGAAGGATATGCTATTGCACTTGGCCTCTCCCACCACCAAAAAAGAAGCACAATGTTTAGTGGGCCCATTAGGATTCTGGAGACAGCACATTCCTCACTTGGGTGTGTTACTCCAGCCCATATTCTAAGTGACTCAGAAAGCTGCTAACTTTGAATAGGTCCTGGAACAGAAGGCTTTTCAATGGGTCCAGACTGCAGTGCACGCTGCTCTTACCACTTGGACTAATGATCCAGGTGACCATATGGCACCTAAGTTGTTAATGGCAGACAGGGATGCTGTTTGGAGTCTTTGGCAGACCCCTATAGATGAATCATAGAGACCACCTTTAGGATTTTGGAGCAAGGCTCTACCATCATCTGCAGACAACTACTCTCCTTTGAGAGACTGCTCTTGGCCTGCTATTGGGCCTAAGTGGAAACTGAACATTTTACAATGGGCTACCAAGTTCCCATGGGACTTAGGCTGCCCATCATGATCTGGGTGTTATCTGACCCCATCAAGCCATTTAGTAGGACATGCATAGCAGCAATCTATTATCAAGTGAAGTGGTATATACATGATAGGGTCTAAGCAGGTCCTGAAGACATAAGCAAGTTAGATGAAGGGGTTGTTCAAATGTCTATGCTATGGTTTCTACTCCCATCACAATGTCAAACATGCACCTCATGGGGTGTGTCCAATGACTGGTTGGCTGAGAAGAGAAAAATAAGGCCTGGTTTATTAATGGTTCCACACAATGTGCAAGGACCACCCAGGAAGTATATCTGGATATCTGTAGCATTACAATCCCTTTCTGGGACAATCTTGAAAGATAACAGCAAAGGGAAATCTTTGTGCAAAACTCCAGGCAGTACACATAGTCATACATTTTGTTTGGAAGGAGGAATGGCCAGATGTGTGATTTTCACTGATTTATGAGATGTATAGTGGAGTGCCTATATAGACAGGAACTTGAAAAGAGTGTGATTAGAAAATTGGTGAGAGGGCTGGAGCGATGGCTCAGTGGTTAAGAGCACTGACTGCTCTTCTGAAGGTCCTGAGGTCAAATCCCAGCAACCACATGGTGGCTCACAACCATCTGTAATGAGATCTGACGCCCTCTTCTGGTGTGTCTGAAGACAGCTACAGTGTACTAACATATAATAAATAAATCTTTAAAAAAATATGCCATTATGATATATATATATATATATAAAAATTGGTGAGAAAGGCATATGAGAAAGATATAGACATCTCTACAAATGGGCAAAGAATATGAAGATACTGTGTCCCATGTAAATGTTTAACAATAGGTGACTTATACAGAGGAATTCACTAATCAAGTAGACAGAATGACCCATTCTGTGGACAAGGCTTTTCCCCCAGCCATCCCTATTATTACCCAATGGACCCACAAACAAAGTGGCCATGTTGGCAGGGATGGAAGTTATGCATGGGCTCAACAACATGAACTTCTACTCACCAAGGCTGACCCAGCTATAGCTGCTGCTGAGTGCCAAGATATGCCAAAAGCAGAGACCAGCACTAATTCCCAGATATGGCACCATTCCCTGGGGTAATCAGCCAGTGACCTGGTGACAGGTTGACTACACTGGATCACTTCCTCCACAGAAAGGACAAGTCTTTGTCCTTACTGGAGTAGATACTTAAATTCTGGTTATAGATTTTCCTTTCCTGACAAAACCACTTTCCATGAATCTACAGAATGCCTAATACAGTTACGGTATTCCACACAGTATTGCTTCGGACCAAAGAACTTACTTCACAGCCAGAGAACTGCAACAGTGGGCCTATAAACATGAAATCCACTGGTCTTACCATGTACCCCACCATCCTGAAGCTGCTGGCCTGACAGCAACATGGAATAGTCTTTTGAAGACACAGTTATAGTACAAATTAGGTAGCAGCAGCCTAGAGAGCTGGGGCAGGTTCTCTAGAAGGCAGTATATGCTTTAACTCAGCATCCAATATATGATACAGCTTCTCTTATAGCTAAGACCCATGGGTCCAAGAATCAAGGGGTGGAAGAGGAGATGATCCCACTCATTATCACCCCTAGTGATCCACTAGGAAATTTTTTGCTTCCTGCTCCTGCAATCTTAAATTCTGCTCTTAGAAATTTTGGTTCTAGCCGGGAAGGGCTCTTTCCAGGAGACACAACAAACATTCCACTGACATGGAAGCTCAGGCTTCCCTCTGGCCACTGTGGAATTCTGATGCCCTTAAGTCAACAGGCTAAGAAAGGAAAACAGTGTTAAAAGGGGTGACTGGTCCAGATTACCAAGGTGAAATTGGATTGCTTCTCCACAATGGAGGATGGAATATTATGTCTGGAATACAGGAGGGATCTAGGGTGTCTCTTAGTACTACTGTGTTCCAAGTTTCTTAGTCAATGGGTAACTATAACAGCCTAATCCAAGCAGGATGACAAAAGGCACAGAACCATCAAGATTGAAGATATGGGTCACTGCTCCAGAAAAGGCAAGACCTCAGGTGCTTGCTGAGAGTGAAGAAATAGATACAACGTGTAGTAGAGAAGGGTAGTTATGAGTATCAGCTAAGGCCACATGACCAGTTAGGATTAGAATCAACATGAGTGTTTCTACCATATTTTGTTAATTATGTGTTTGTACAGATATTCAGTTTGCCCCTCAATTTCTTTATCATACAACATAACATCAACTAAGAGAATATCAGCAGCTATTATATTTAAATTGAGACACTAAAAGAATATCCCTCGTGCTGGGCAGTGGTGGCACATGCCTTTAATCCCAGCACTTGGGAGGCAGAGGCAAGCAGATTTCTGAGTTCGAGGTCAGCCTGGTCTACAGAATGAGTTCCAGGACAGTCAGGGCTACACAGAGAAACCCTGTCTCAAAAAAGGAAGGAAGGAAGGAAGGAAGGAAGGAAGGAAGGAAGGAAGGAAGGAAGGATATCCCTCAAGGTATATACTGCCATCTATTCTAAAATTTATAATGTACAATTTGCAGCTGTACAAGGACTTTTTTAGACTTTCTTCAACACCTGTCACATTGTTGCAAATATGTTTTAATAAAGGCCTGAAGACAATAATATAATCCACTTTCATAAACTAGAGAAGTAAATTAACTTTAATATTATCAAAACATTATCCTTCCTAAGTTTCTCCAAGCTCTTAGACTGAATATGATTCAAGTTGACAGTACCTAGGAACTTCATGTTTCACGGAATTTTGTATTCTCATCTCGATAACACTTTACTTTTTACAGTCACTTTTCTGTGTTTTACATTTTTAAAAATTATTTGTGTGTGGATACTCACTTGCCAAACTGGGGCTAAAGGACAACTCTGTGGGGTGGGTCAGCTCTCTCCTTCCACACTGACGTGGGTCATCCACCTTTTACTTCAAACACTGCCCTCACTCACCATCAGGCTTAGCCTTCTCCACTTTCTAAAATCCACTGAGTTTGCAGTTAACTGTGCATTCACTATACCATCCTAGCATAATTCTTCTATACTAAAGAAGAAATTCTTTGGACTTAAGTAATTATAGCATCTTTCCATTTTCAAAGTTCAGAGCAAATTTCGCCTCTATGAAGTCATCTCACCCTGAAAAATCTAAATCAGCCTTCAACTCTTTTTTAGGAATAATTTAGAAATAAACTGGGCAGTAAAATATCTTTTAAAGTCTCTAGATACTTTTTCAATTCACACTTGTATCATTTGATGATATTCATTAGGGAAATTAACGCAAATTATGAAACAATGCATTTTACTTGAAAAAGAGAACACTCGGGGATCGATGTCTTTTTCTTTAAGAAGGGGTCTTGCTACAGCTCCGTCTGACTTGGAATCAAGATCCTCTTTCTTTGTGGGATTAGGGGTGTGTATCTCTCTCATCTAGCTCTGCTTAGGTGTCTTTAAAGTATACGTTAAACCAAACTTAATTACCAAAAAAAAACCCCAAAACCTAAAACTGAATTAATGTACAATTAAGGTAAATACACTCCCCACCCTGAGGAAGAAACAGTGATGATAGAAATTTCTTCAAATATAACCGCACTCTCTTTCCTTGGTAATCCCAGTTTTTTAAAAAAGTGCTACAGAATCAGATTCTGAGATTTCTACACTTTCAGTCCATTTTAAGGATTATTCCAAAGGCTGAAGGCTACTTTGTAACCTGCAGCTGAAAGATGCAGGAGTTGCAAAAACCTTAAATGGTGCACATGAATTTCGAGAAAGGAGTAGTCATGGCTATCTTCAGAATCTCAAGGAAGTCTACATATTTTTAACGTCGTTAATAAGAATTCTGCATTAGTATTATAGTCAACAAAGTGACAAAAACTGTGTATGTATGGGTTGGGGGAGTGTATTTAAACTGCTAAATGTCTAAATAAAATGCATCCTTTCATCCAATGACCCAGATCCTGACATTGGTCTTCCAATCCGAATGTCTTCTGATTTAGAATGAGGAAAAGGAGTTCTATCCCCTACCCCCAACCAAAAATTCAATCTTTGACCGACCCTCCGCATCCGGTCAGGTTCCGAGCCCGAGAAGGGCAGGAGCTCGCGTACCTGGGCGCCGGTTCGATTAAGGTGGTAGTGTCCAGGTAATGGATCTTGTAGAACTCCAACAAGGCCGGCAAATGGTCAAACTCCTGGTCCCCGATCTTAAAGCGGCGGTTGGGCAGGGAGTTGATGATGTAGTGCGAGACACGCGAGTTCTCAGACACGGACAGTACATAGTCCCCGGGGCAGGTAGATGAGTCCCGGACTAGGAACACGCCATGGCGCTGACCCTGGAGACGGGTCTGCGCCTCCTGGCGAGACACTGGCCCCATGTACCAGGCGGAGCGGTCTGAAGAATCAAACCTGGCGGAGGACATGGTGTTGGGCCCGGGGATGGGCGGCGTCTGCTGCTCTTACTAGCTCGGAAAGCCTTTACTCGCTGTCGGCTTTGGGGTCGAGGAAGGGCCTCTCGGAACACTTCGAAGAACAATCAGAGGGCTTGGTCAGGACGTTCCTCTAGGCTCCGGGCCCCGCAGCATCCTCCGCCACCGCCCTCCTGCACCGGGCCGCCTCACGGAGAGAGCCGGTCCGGGAACACTGGGCAAAGCCCCGGGGTCGAAGTGAGCGAAGCGGAGCTCTAGCAGAGGCCACCTCGGGCTTCTCAGCTGTCCGGAGTACAGGGGAAGCTCCAGTGACTTCTGTCCTGGAACCCGCCGGCTCCGCAGCCTCAAGATCCCGCACAGATCCTCGCCGTCACACGAAACACCGCACTCCAACAAGAGTCGCGCCTCCTGGGCTGTCTTACCCGGCCCGCTCCCAATAGCCACAGCAACAAAATGGCGGACGCGGGAGAAGCGGCCGGGCACCTCCCCCTTGGTCCAGCGCATTCTATCTGCGCACGCGCGGAGCTGGACGCTACCCCCACCGCGAAGGCCCTTCCTTTGGCGTCACTGGGCTCAGCCAATCAGGAGTGCGTTCGCGAGGGTCCCAGCGTGAGCCACTCGTGCGGGCTCCCGCGTTCTGGAAGGAGGCCGTGGGTCAGGCCCTTCCTGGACCGCAAATCAGCCGCCGAGTGACTGCTTCTGTCAGGCCTCCCGGGCTTGGCAGGAAAACTGCTGGAGCCGAGAGGGAACAGCGTTTTGAAAACCTGTTTCTGGGAACAAAGCGTAGAGTGGTGGCTGAATGTCTGGCCAGGGAGGCGTGGCCCTCAAATGATTGCGAGCCAGAAGGCCGTGATAAATCAGGTGGCTCAAGAAGGGCATGACCTAGGGAGTGAGGTGACCATCAAATAGGTTACTGAATAACACCTGCCCTTAGTGATCCTCCTTGATACACGTGGAATGATGGTGAAGATCAGTTTGACTAATGCTTTAAGAAGAGGATGATGATGAAGAGGATAGTGTAAAGATGATGACTTGGCCACTACAGGCTCTGAAGTGTAACAAGTGAAATGCAACACCATCACTCTCCAACAGTTCATTCCCTACCATTCCTCCTTGCTCAGTTCTAGCCGTGCCTTCCCAACTTATTTCTCCCTCCAACCCCACTAGGACCTATTTATTTATTTATTTATCAAGCTAGGAATTCTCTGTGTAGCCTTGGCTGTGCTGGAACTAACTCTGTAAACCAGGCTGGCTTCAAATTCGCATCTACCTGGCTCTGCCTTCCCTGTACTTGAATCAAAGGCATGAGCCACCACCTTCAGGCTAGGATGAAATTTTAATATAACAGGAATACTGTCTTATTCACCTATATTTTATCTGCCTTAAAACCACATTTAGTCTTAAATGATCAGAAATTTGTTAAATGAATGACTGTTGTGAAAAATCACCAAAAAACTGATCCTGGACTATTGGTCATAGCATTCCCAAATTAGATGAACAGGAAGGCATGTCCCAAGCCAGTGGCAGTGGCACGTACCAGTAATCTCAACACTGGGGAGATCGAGGCAGGAGGATCATGAGTTCAAGACCAGCTGAGCTATATGAAACCCAACTAAAATGGGGAGGAAGTTAGGGGAGGGGGAGGCCTCAAAAGTGAGGAAGACAGGAGAAATCCTACTTAGATCTCTCACTAAATTCTCATTCTGGCATTTCCCATGTTTAGCAAATCTTAGATTGTAGGGTAATAATTGGTGATTCCATCCCAGTGGTAAGTAAGCAAAGGGGAAAATGTCAAAGTCTAGTGCCTTTTTGTAACTCAGCATAACCGTGGTTTTGTTTTTCCCAGAAATGCTTCGTAGGAGCCAAGAAGATGTCTCAGGAAGTAAGCTCTTGTCAGCCAAGCCTGAGCACCTGAATTGGAACCCTGGGTCCGAAGATGGAAGCGCAATCAACTTAAGGTGTCATCTGAAATTCTGTGTATGGTGGTAATACACATGCTTGTACTCACACATCATGCACACGCACACACTCACACACACACAAATAAAAACATGCTTTCATGTTGCTGTAGTCTCAAGTGAAATTTGTATAGCTCAGATTTTTAATTTGATTGAGTTCAACTCATGGTTGAACTTCAAATCAGTGACTAGATGGGCTATTCAGTCATTCTGTGCCTCACCCTGAGACCTCCAGCACTTATCTTCTAGGCCAGTGGACTAGCCAGCTGTGGTGGTGCATGCATAATCCCAGCTCTCTTGCGGCAGAGGCAGGATTCAATTAGTCCAAGTGTGAGGCCATCCTGGTCTATATATTAAGTTGCAGGCCAGCAGGGGACATAAAAATACCCTGTCACAAAAAGAAGAAAAAGCGACACAGGCTTATGTTCTTAGCTCTCCTGGGCTGAGCAGGAGGATGGAGAGTTTGAAGCTAGCATAGGCAACATCATGTTTTTGAGATAGGGTTTCTTGTGGGCCTAGAGCCCACCAGGTAGATTAAGCTGGCCATGCAGTGAATGGCAGAGTTGCACCTGTCTCTGGATTCCAACACTGAGATCACAAACACAAAGCTTTTTTCATGAAAATTCTGAAGATGGGCTTGATCTTGTGCAGAACACCAGCTGAGTTCATGAGCACCACTGCCCTGTCTAGAAGACAATATTTCATGGTACTCTTTCCTTATTTATTTTTTAAAGATTTATATTTTAGAGGAAACAATAATGTTGTTGGAACCTTGAACAAAAGATTTGTATTTTGGTTTGGCATAATGCTGCCTATCTTTAATCCCAATGCTCCAGAGGCAGAGGTAGTTGGAGTATTGTGAGTCTGAGGTCAGCCTAGTCTGCATGGAGTGTTAGAGGCCAGACAGGGGTATATAGTAAAACCTTGTCTGAAATAACAACAGCAAGTGTGTATTTTAAAATGTGTGTGGCCGGGCGGTGGTGGCGCACGCCTTTAATCCTAGCACTTGGGAGGCAGAGGCAGGCGGATTTCTGAGTTCGAGGCCAGCCTGGTCTACAGAGTGAGTTCCAGGACAGCCAGGGCTATACAGAGAAACCCTGTCTCGGAAAAAAAAAAAACAAAAAAAAAAGCCGGGCGGTGGTGGCGCACGCCTTTAATCCCAGCACTTGGGAGGCAGAGGCAGGCAGATTTCTGAGTTCGAGGCCAGCCTGGTCTACAGAGTGAGTTCCAGGACAGCCAGGGTTACATAGAGAAACCCTGTCTCGAAAAACCACAAAAAAAAAAAAAAAAGAAAAATGTGTGTGTGTCTGTGGTGTGTGTGTGTGTCTGTGGTGTGTGTATGTATATGTGTGAGAGAGAGACAGAGACAGAGAGACAGAGAGAATTAACCCAGGTTCTCTGCAAGAGCAGTGTCACTCTCACTTGCTGAGCGTCTCTGTAGCCCCTAGCTCTTGTGCTCCTGCTCCCTCCACGTTTCCTGAGCCGTGCGGTTGAATGTTCGTCGTCTCTCAGTATCTACACTTTGACCAGTTATGAATCTGTGCATCAACAGTTGTCCACTAAGAAAAAAAAGAAGCTTTTCTGACAAGCTTTATAGCCACATAAATCTATGGGTAGTAATGTAAATATGTACATGTGTGTGGGTGCAAAGGCAGAAAAAACATTGACTCTTCCCCTGGAGCTGGAGTTCCATGTGGTCGTGAGCTGCCCAATAAGGTGAGTGTGGTGGTGAGTGCACTCTTAATAAGTTTTTCTTTAGCTCCTTTATAACCTTAGAATGTTATTACTCTCCTCCTCCTCCTCCTCCTCCCCCCATCCTCCTGCTTTCCCTCCTGCTCCTCCCCTTTCCCTCACCCTCCTACTAGGACAAAGATGAAATAATAAGAAAGTACCAATGGGGATTTCAAGATATGCATGACACATTAAAAGACCAAATCTGTAGACAGTGAGTGGACTTGGTAGAATTGTCTCTGGTCTCTTATAGCACATTATTCGAGGTGGACAGACATTAGTTCACATCTTCACAGGAAAAAATCACAAAACGTAGTTTATGATTAAGTGCCTGCATCACCCAGGTCCTACCACTCAATTCCTAGCACCACGCCTACTTGAAAAGTAGTGATGACTGAGGTCAGCTCTAACCCTTACCAGTGTGTACCTGATGGCAGCGACTCAGAGTCTGTGAAGGATGACTCCTCAAGGAGTCGCGATCCAGCCACCACCAGCAGCCATGGGAAGCCAGTGCACTTGTGGCTGAAGCAATAAACACCCTTCCCAAGTAGTCGGAGGGTTTGTCACTTACAGGACATGCTGTCAGGGAAAAGCCTGCTTGGCAGATGGGATAGCCGGTCTCTGGAGCTGGTTCTGTGTGGTTTTCCCTGTTCTAACTTCATTTTGACTTTATTCAGAGTAACAGAGAAGTGAGAAGGAGGGTACTACCATTCAAACTGTCACTCCAGTCAGGACAATGCTTGCTCAAAGAGCTATGTTTTCTTGTTGATGCCTGCCTTCGGTAGGTAGGTAGGTTGATAGGTAGGTAGTAGGTAGGTAGCAATGTTATGGATCAAACTCAGGACTTATTTGTGCTTGGCCCATGCTCCAACACTGAGCTACATGCCCAGTCCTGCAGGTTGGTTTGTTTGTTTTGGAACCAGGGTTTCCTATGAAGCCCTAGCTGTCTTCAAAATTGTGATTCTTCTACCTTCACCTCCGAGTACTGGACTCATGTGAGTGCAACAGCACACCTAATCCTAAGCGCCTGCTTCCCCCTTTTAATGTATTATTGGGGCTAGAGAATTGCTTTTATAAAGGATACACATGGTGGCTCCTAATCATCTGTAACTCCAGTTTCATTGGGTCCTGTTGTTTCTGATCTCCTGGGTTATAGGGCATACACATGGTGCATACACATACACAGGCAAAACACTCATACACATAAAATAAGTAAATCTTTTTAAAAACATGTTATTACTAGGGTATGGAGATCACACACCATGGTACATGTGTGGAGCTCAGGGATCTGCTTTGCAAAATCAGTTCTGCCCTTTGACGTTCATGTGGGTTCAGGGATTGAGCTCAAGTTGTCAGGCTTCACAGCAGCTGCCTTTACTCACCAAGCCATCTGGATGAACTCTATCCCTTTTTAAGAGCAAAAAGAGTATTTTCTTCAGAAACCTTTCTGGGAGATCTTTCTTCATGTGCTCCATAGAGACCAGATGAAATTGTATTTTGTCATCAAGAAAGAAAAATTACTGTGTTAGATTATGAAGCCAGTGTGGACTAAGGTTTCCCTCAGTCAGTTTCAGGAAAAGCAACCTTTTCTATGATCCTGAAAATCATTTATATGTATAAACTCTCACAACTGTACATAGCATCTTCAGGAACTTAGGTACAAAGATGGCAATACTCTGCCTGCCTACTAGTGTCAGTCTGGGAAAAGGATAAGCCCCAAGGAGTCCTCTGGGGTGGGTGTTATTACTAATGATTTGTTCTAATGCTAGGAATTTAATCTAGCACCTTGTACATGCTACAAATGCGACTTAGCACTGAGCTACAACCCCAGCTCAACCTGCTTTGTCTTTGTTCAGATGTTGTCTCACGGCTCGACTGTGCTAGTTTTATGTAAGCTTGACACAGCTGGAGTCATTTGAAAGGAAGGGACCTCAACTGACAAAATGCCTTCATGAGATCAGGCTGTAAGTAAACTTGTAGGGCATTTTTCTTAATTACTGATTGATGGGGAAGGGCCCAGCCCTTGAGGGTAGTGCCATTACTCTTCTGGAGTATGAAGACAAGTACAGTGTACTCATCACATATATAAAATAATAAATAAAATCTTTAAAAACAATTATTAGATGTTAATTTAAAAAAAAGAAAGAAAGAAAGCAGGCTGAGCAAGCCATGAAGATCAAGTCAGTAAGCAGCACCCTCCATGGCTTCTTCATGAGTCCCTGCCTCCAGGTTCCTGCCCTGCTTGTGTTCCTGTCCTGACTTCCTTCAGTGATGAACTAATAAAGTAGAAGTGGAAGCCGAATAAACCCTTTCCTCCACAACTTACTTTGCTCATGGTTTTTTATCATAGCAATTGAAACCCCAAGACTGTAACCCAAGGTGGCCTCAAACTTGCAATCCTGCCTCAACTTCCTCATTGCTGGGATGTTTAGCATAAGCCACTACAGCTGGCCTAATTTTCTGATTTTAACTTGGCTCCCCAAATGGTTACCTTAACCAGAAAACAAGCCTTAACACCACGATGAGAATTTTATTTCTTGCTGTCTTGCATTTCTCTCTCTCTTTTCCTTTTCATTCAGTGAAAGTTCCTGGATACTTTATGCCAGGCATGGTGTTCTGAAATTATGTCTTCAGAGGTTTCACATTGTCTGACAGTAATCATGGCCATCTTCATGTAAACTTCCTTATGATGTTGGTTAGCATTAATTGGAAACTAGCTCTTCCTGGGATTATGGAATTGGGACCTGATTGTTCAATGTTGTCCAGAGAGATTGTTATTCATTTTTTGTTGTTTTTCTTTTTTCGAGACAGGGTTTCTCTGTATAGCCTGGCTGTCCTGGAATTCATTCTGGGATTAAAGGGATTAAAGGTGTGTGCCACCACTGCCCAGCTTTTTTTTTTAAGATTTATTTATTTATTTTATGTGAGTACATACTGTCACTCCCTTCAGACACACCAGAAGAGGGCATCAAATCCCATTACAGACAATTGTGAGCCACCATGTGGTTGCTGGGATTTGAACTCAGGACCTCTGGAAGAGCAGTCAGTGCTCTTAACCACTGAGCCACCTCTCCAGCCATTGGTATTCTTAAACAGCACCTCTGTCATAATCACAATTAGGGGCAGAACTTTTTTTTTTTAAAGATTTATTTTTATGTATGTGAGTACACTGTTGCTGTCTTCAGACACACCAGAAAAGGGCATCAGATCCCATTACAGATGGTTGTGAGCCACCATGTAGTTGCTGGGATTTGAACTCAGGACCTCTGGAAGAGCACTCACTGAGCCATCTCTCCAGTCCAGGGCAGAATTTTTTAAGTGATGGAATGACATGGTATTATATAAGTATTAGCCCATCTAAACAAAACACGTTAAACAAAACTTTTTAGATGGGCAGTGGTGGCACACACCTTTAATCCCAGCACTCGGGAGGCAGAGGCAGGCAGATTTCTGAGTTCGAGGCCAGCCTGGTCTACAGGACAGTCAGGGCTATACAGAGAAACCCTGCCTCGAAAAACCAACCCCCCCCCAAAAAAAAAAAAAACAAAGCTGGGAATGTGACTCAGTAGACAAAATGTCTGCCTAGCATAGTTTTAGATTCAACTAAACTAGGAATGGCAGTATGTTGGGGTGCCCATAGATCACTAGGGAAACCAAGAATATTGATCACACAGGGTATTTTATTTCCTCAATGGAGGAAATAAAATATCTGCATTCCATCCAGAAAGCTAGGAATACATATTGTTAACAACCTGGTAACATTTTGCTATCTGTAGAGGCAGATCTCACCCAAATCCCTTAGACTCTCCCTCCCTACACCTTTATCTTTAGCTCTCAGTTAATAGAACCCATCCTTGGGAGAGATGTCGCATCTACATTACAACCTGCTGACTGCTATGATAGTCTGGTCAGAGACCACAGCAGATTCTAGGCCCTTAAACTACAGAATCCATCTTCAAGGTCACATGTACTTTGCAAAGGAATTTCTATGTACCCATACCTTAAGCTCTATTGTGCTCCTGGAACTGGAATGACTGCTGTCTGGCGTCAGACTCTCAAGAATCTCGTTTGATCCAGTTAGTGTGAGTCAAACTGAACTGAGTTTTCATTCTCACCTCTCACTGGGTTCATTTCCCTGCATGCCAGGACACCTGCAGGGATCCCCTCAGTTCCACAAACCTATGATCTCAGCACTGGGGAACTTGAGGCAGAGTAAGCTCAGGGCTACGCTGGGCATGGTGTCTTTAATACCAGCACTCAGACAGAAGAAGCAGGAGGATCTCTATGAGCTTGAGGCCACCCTAGTCTACACAACAAGTTCCAGACTAGCCAAGGTAACATGGTGTGACCCTGTCTTAATAGAAGAAGGAGATGACGAGGAGGAAGAGGAAGAAGAGGAAGAAAGTTGTTATTAAAGGCCATTGTTAGCCGGGCAGTGGTGTACGCCTTTTATCCCAGCACTTGGGAGGCAGAGGCAGGCAGATTTCTGAGTTCGAGGCCAGCCTGGTCTACAGTAGTTGTGGAGGTTAGAGGACAATTTTTAGGAGCAGTGTTGTGGTTTGAATGAGACTAGGCAGCCGGGCGGTGGTGGCGCACTCCTTTAATCCCAGCACTTGGGAGGCAGAGGCAGGAGGATTTCTGAGTTCAAGGCCAGCCTGGTCTACAGAGTGAGTTCCAGGCCAGCCAGAACACAGAGAAACCCTGTCTCAAAAAAACAAACAAACAAACAAAAAAAAAACAAAAAAGAATGAGACTAGGCCCCATAGGCTCATGTTTGAATGATTGATTCCCAGTTGGTAGAAATGGAATTGTTTGGGAAGATTCAGAAGTATGGCCTTGTTGGAGGGGGTGTTACTGAGGGTCGGCTTTGAGGTTTCAAAAGCCCACACCATTCCATGAGCTCTCTCTGCCTGAAAAGGACACTCTCCAATCTGTTGAGCTGTGAGCAAGTTGTATAGTGAATGCCCACCTATTTTGGGGTGGACTTTTGGTGATATAGCTCTTTGAGTATTTTCTGCTTCTGTAATAACCCCAATAAACTTATTGGTACGATCCTTCCTGCTCCCAGGGATCATGGGCTAGCCAATATTGGTCCATAAGAGCAAATGGAGCAGGGGTAACAGACGGGGAGTTTGGAAGCCTGTACATATGAAATAGAAGTGATGACATTCTGGGATCAGCTTCGGGAAGACAGATAAACTTTATTCAGGGTGAATCAAAGGATATACATATACATATACATGTGTATACATATATTTGTGTGTGTGTGTGTGTATGCATTGATTAAAGGTTAAGGCATTGAGATGCTTCATTAGCATGGGGAGCAGTCCAAGAATCTCACCAAGGTTATGTGACACTGCACAGGTAGAGAATATAGGGGTTTTGAGCTCCCCAGACAAGGTCAGAGAAGGAGAAGCCCCACTGACAGAGGGAGTCCGCCATTTTTCACCGAGCTTAGGGCTTTCTGGTAATATCAGACTTTGACCTTAGCAGCAGGGTTTCCTGACAATTAGTTCATCAAGTTGGACTGTAGAATGGGACGGTATGCCTGCTCGATGAAGGTGCCCTAAAAAAAGTTAAAGGTTGAAAACAAAACTTATGATCTGAGAGTGTAACACATGGTCTCATGGTCAGAATGTGAGCAAGATACCATGGAGGCTGCATGGACACTGCTAGGTATAGTAAAAAATGTTTTAGGCTGAGGTGGTTTCTTAGAAGGGATTTGCTTGTGTAAGAATGGCAGGATGCCTGGAAAAGACAGTGCAAATTAGATATATGCTAGAGAGCCTTTCCTGGGATAAAAACCAAACCAACCAACCCAACCAACCCAACCAACCAACCAAACCAACCAAATTAACCAACCCAACCAACCAACCAACCAACCAAACAACCAACAACAACAAAACTTGGAACCTGTGGAATAAGTTGGATAGTAAACAGGGAAAAGTGAGATAAAAGTGATTTAAGGAAGAAGAAAAAAAAAGTCCCTAAGGGCATGGAGAGATGGTTTAATGGCTAAGATCACTGGCTGCTCTTCCAGAGGATCTGGGTTTGATTCTAAGCATCCACAGGGCAACTCATACCTATCTGAACTCCAGCTCCAGGAGTTCTGACAATCCCCTTCTGACCTCTATAGTCATCAGGCTTGCAAGTGGTATGCAGACATTCATGCAAGCAAAAGCCATACATTTAAAATAAAAAACAAAATAAGAATAAAATAAAATCATTTGATTTTAGAAGATTAGTCAAACAACAAAAAAGAAAACGGTGGAAGTTTTGTCTTTTACTGTCTATTGTAATGCAGCCCCCAAGTCTTGGAATCTGCTCCTAGTCCCTGGGACCCTGCCCCCAAGTTAATTCTGATTGGTGAATAAAGATGCGAGCAGCCAATAGCTGGGCAGCAGAGATATAAGTGATTGAGGTTTCACAGGATTTGGAGGAAGAGCACCATGAGAAAGGGAAGAGAGGGAAGAAGTCACCGTGGGAGAGAAGAATGTGCAGGAGAAGAGAAAAGAGAGCCACCATGAGTCATAGAAACGTAGCCATGTGGCCTGGCCAACTGGGGCTAGGAGCAGCCCAGATGGAACAGTCAGTAATAACTTGGGTTATTGATAAGAAAGTAGATTCTAACGGCATGGAGAGTAGGCAGTTGCCCTGCTATTATGCTGCCTAAGGCATATTTAAAGATATAAAGGCTGTGTGTGTCATTCATCTGGAAACATAAATGGTCTAAGGTGGGGAAGAAGCCCTGGGCTGGGATTTTTAAATATTTATTACTATAGAAAACCCTAAAAAATAAGAAAAGATAAGAACATCCCAGTTATCTTTCTAGGCCAGATGTGACTCTTCATCTAAGAGGTTAAAAAAAGATGTCAATTTATCAAGAACCTTAGGACTGTGATGCAGTGTTTGTGGCTTTGAGTCCCATGATAAAACATAGTATTTGTGACATAAGAGGCAGACCTGAAAGACATAGAACTGCATGTAGAAGTACAAACAGGTAACATAAAAACACATTCTAAAAAGAGACAAACAAGGACCTCTCTGTGTTACAAGAAGGCAAATGTGCATATACTTGCATCAGCCAGAGTCCCCAGGGGGGAAAATAGACTGGTGAATTTGATTCTGGTAAATCTCTGAAAGGCCCTTAAGACCTGCCTGGAAGTTCACCATTGGTGTAAAGAAAACTCAGAGCAGAGAGGGACAGGGGGTTCTACTCTCAGAGGAAACCAACCTGCTGGCATTAGTCTGCAGAACTGTGATGTACATTCCTATACTGTAAGCCACCTTAACTGCAGGGCTGTAATGAAGGCCAGCTTCAGGTGCAGTATGTATGCCCACTGTATCTCCTCATTCCTTTCTGAGGAAGAGTATATTGGGGATTGAATCCAGGGCCTTGAGTTTACTAGGCAACCCTAACACTAAGCTATAGTTTTTGTTTCCTTCCCACCAGACAGTAATCCTGGCTGGCCTAGAACTGGATATGTTAAGACCAGGCTGCTTTAGACTTACAGAGATCTGCTTGCCTCTGCCTCCCTAGTGCTGGGATTAAAGGTGAGCAATACCACATCTAGCTATTTTTTCTTTTTTTTTTTGAGACACAGGATTTCATGTAGCCCAACCTGGCCTCAAACTCATGCTCAAGTGCTGGTATTCCAAGCCTGGACCACCAGGCCTGTCTTCTTTGTGGTTTTATTTTAAGACAGGGTTTCACATCAGGTAAAATAGTCTGGTCTCAAACTCATTCTAGTCCAAACTAGACTTGAAATTGTGGTCCTCCAGAGTAGCTGGGATTCTAAACCTGCAACATAAAGACTGGCTTTTTTTTTTTTAAATGACAGGGTCTTGTGCCCAGTGGTGGTGATGCACACCTTTAATTCTGGCACTTGGGAGGCAGAGGCCAGGCTGGTCTACAGAGTGAGTTCCAGGTCAGCCAGGTCTACACAGAGAAACCCTGTCTCAAAAAACAAAAACAAAAAGCTATGGTCTTGCTATCTAGTTTGAGATCCTCCTGCTTGGTATTCTGACTGCTAAAATTCTAGAATAGCAGGTGGGTGGTACCAAGCTCAGCGGAGATCCTGTCTCTCAGCTACGTGGCTTTTCTTTCCCCACAGGCCCCACCTTCCACCAAGCTGAGGAGATTGATTGATCACCTTCTTGCTGCACCTTTACTCTGTGTCCCTCAGGATTGTAAGCACGCCCATGCTTCGGGCCTTGCTGTCATTCCCTGCTGTTTAGCTCCATTCCCTGGAACTCTATGCCTCTTTCTTTGTTTTGATTTGTCTGGGGTTTTACTTGCCATATTTGACAGGTTGTTGGCATTCCTCAAACTCCATCTGTTGAACTGGTTTTTCAGGGGCACTGTTTATTTATAGACAATGTCTTGTTATGGAGCTGAGTCTGGCTTTCAGTCATGACCATCCCCCTGCTTCAGTTTCCTAAGTGTTAAAGGCACACACCATCACACTTGACTTCATAGGTTTGGTTTGCTCTAGCCTTCAGTGTCCATGTTTAAGCCTTTAGAATAATTTTTTTTTTCTGAGACTGGGTTTCACATAGCCCAGACTAGCTTCTGGTCCCTCTATTTCTACTTCCAGAGCACAAATGGCTCCACATTTTACATACTTGGTTTATGTGATATTGAGGACTGAACATAGGGCTTCTGGCATGTCCTTAGTCCCCCATCCCCCTCCAGACAGGCAGGCTCTAAGTTCATAATGTTCCTACCTCAACCATATATGACTCTAAGTTGGCTCTCCTCTCCCCAGCAGTACCTTTCACCCATGGGGTTCTTTTTTTAGGGGGCAGGGGTTTTGAAATGAGGAGTCCTGGTTTTGTGTGTCAATTTAACACAATCTAGAGTTATCAGAGAGGAAGGAGTGTCAGTTGAAGAAATACCTCCAGAGATCCAGCTGTAAGGTATTCATTCTCTCAATTAGTGATCAATGTGGGAGGGCCCAGCCCATTGTGAACATTGCCGTCCATGTCGTGAGTCCTATAAGAAAGCAGGCTGAGCAAGTCATGTGAAAGAAGTCAGTAAACAGTAGTATCCCTGCATGGCTTCTGCATCAGGTCCTGCCTTAAGGAGTCTGCCTTGTGTGAGTTCTTGTCCTGACTTCCTTCAATAATGAACAACATTATGATTTAAGCCAAATAAATCCTTTTCTCTCCAGCTAGCTTTTTGGTCACAGAGTTTCAGCAATAAAAACCCCAAATAAGACACAGGGTTTCTCTGTGTGGCCCTGGCTATCCTGGAACTCACTCTGTAGATCAGACTTGCTTCGACCAGTGCCAGGCTTATCCATGAGTTTTTAATTATCAATGAATGAAAGACAAGGTTTCTCTTGTCTTTAGCTCAGGATAGCCTGGAACTCAATATGTAATTCAAGCTGGCCTCCAACTTTTGGAAATCCCTGTGCTTCATCCAAGTGCTAGGTTTGTACATGTGAGCCACCATGTCTGACTTTTCACCTTTGTCTCTCATCACCTAGTATCTACAGTGTCAGAGTCTGACAACCCCGAGCTCTCCCACATTTCTCTACCTCAGACTACATGGTTAGTTCACTTACTAGTTTTCTTACTTGTCCCTTGGTTGCCTTTTCTCTGAGGACTAGGTCTGCTGAAGGCAGGGATGGGGTCTGTTTTGTGCACAGCATTGGTTAACAATTAGCAGTCCATTTGAATGGGCTAAATGCTTCAAACTCAGCAATCCTGTATCTAGTTCCTTCCTTTCTTCCTCCAGCACCAAGATGGATCACAGTTTTATAGCCTTTAAAGAAGCAGTGTATCCACTACTGATGTTTTTGTCCAGAAACCCAAAACATCTTTAGTTCTTGCCCCTCTGTCAGCCATAAATGGCAGACCAGTCACTAATGAACGTCACATGATCTGGAACCTTCCTATGCTTCTCTTTGTTCCATTACCACTCTAGTTTGGGGATCCCCTTCAGTTCTTCATTTTTATTATTTTTCACTCATTTGACAGTTTCATACATGTATAATACATTTTGGTATTTTTTGCCATTGCTACTTCTCCTTCCCCTTCCTACTACCCCCGAAATCCCTTCAATCATCTCTTCTCCCAAAGCCTTCTCTTCCTGTCTTTTTCATGTGTGACCACTGACTATAATTAGGATTGCTTGCATGAACATGGATGGGAGGCTGTGTACTGGGGCAAAAGCAAGTGTCCTAGTTTGGTGTCCATTGGTGTCATAAAACACTGACCAAAGCCAATTCAGGGGATCAAAGAATTTATTTGGCTTACATTTCCAAGTCACAGGCCATCATCAAGGGAAACCAAGGCAGGAACCTGGAGGCAGGAACCAAAGCAGAAACCATAGAGGAATGCAGCTTATTGGATTGCTTTTCATAGCTTGCTTAGCTTACTTTCTTATATCACCAAGGACTACCTTCCTAGGAATGGCACTGCCCACAGTGGGCTGGGCTCTCCCACATTAGCCATTAATCAAGAATATGCCCCACAGACATGTCCAGAGTCAACCAATCTGTGTAGGCAATACTTCTGGACTTTCCTCTTCCCAGCTGCCTCTAGCTTGTGTCAAAACCCATCTCATCAACTTTTCAGTAGCTACAGCACTAGAGAGAGCAACACCCCTTCCCTAGACATCAGTGGTCCTTCAAATGAAGTCTCATGAGCTCTTCTGTCTCATGATGTGAGGTTGGCAGACTTAATTGTGTGCAGGTCTTGTGAGGATGACCACAGCTGCAGCGAGTGCAAGGCATGCCCACACCCAGAAGACAGCTTTTTGCAACACGTTTCCCCATCCTCTTCTGGCTCTTCCATTCTTCCTACTTTCTCTTCCAAAATGTTCTCTGAGCCTTAAAAAGGATGCTCTGGATGACCCCCCCCCACAACCTTTGAGACTGGATGTGATGGCTAATTTTGGTTGTCAACCTGACTACATCTGGGATTAACTGAAACCCAAATAACTGGACAAACCTGTGAGGAGATCTTTATTTCATTTCATTTCCCTCCCTCCCTCCCTTTCTCTTTCCCTCCTTCCTTTTCTCTCTTCCCTCTCCTCTTTTTCATTTCTTCTTTCTTTCTTTTTCCTCCCCTCCTTTTAAAAAAGATGTTATTTCTCTGTGTAGCCCTAGCTGTCCTGAAACTGACTCTCTAGACCAGACTAGTCTGGAATTCAAAGATCTGCTTGCTTCTGCTTAATGCTGGGGTTACTGGTGTGCACCTTCAAGGGTGGCTTAGGTGACTTAGTACCAAGTAGTTCCTTTTTAGTTCTTACCTGGAACATTTCCAAATTCTTCTCTTTAGCCTATTTTTAAAAGAAATTTATTTTATTTTATTTATTCTTTCCTCATAGAATACATCTTTTCTGAAGCCTCCCCTCTCTCCACTTCTCCTGTTCCCCCAACTCTCCCCTAGACCCACTGCTCCTCCATTTCCCTTCAGCAAAGAGCAGGCCTCCCACTGAACTGAACTGAATGGCATAAAACTAAACATGGCATAAAAAGATGCAATAAGACTAGACACAGACCTTCATATCAAGGTTGGATGATAGCCTTTTACTTGTAACTTGTTTTTATTTTATTTTTTGAGGCAGGGTCTCACTTTGTAGCTCTGGTGGTCATTGAACTCACAATATAAGCCAAGCCAGTCTTGAACTCACTTTGCATTTGTTCTTATATTGTGATCTGTCTTTATGGTTCCTTCAAAGTACAAATATGATGATGCCATTTGCTTACTTAGATTCCATCAGCATGCCGTTGTCTTTGAAAGTCAGTGTTTGGGAGGCAGAGGCAGGCGGATTTCTGAGTTCGAGGCTAGCCTGGTCTACAGAGTGAGTTCCAGGATAGCGAGGGCTACACAGAGAAACCCTGCCTCGAAAAACCAAAAAAAAAAAAAAGAAAGAAAGAAAGTCAGTGTTATAACTTCCCACTGTGGCTCTTAAAGCCTGTTTTACTTCAAAGTCTCATATGGCCCAGACTGGCCCGAGGAGAGCAGTGTGGCTCTAGGACATGGACAAGATAGTCTTCTGGCAAACAGAGATAGGTGTCCTGGCCTATCCTGTGGTGTTTTTAGGTCCCGAGGTAATTCCTAGACCAGTCAAGCCAAGATGGAGTCAGAACAGTGGACATGATGCTGGTCCATCCTCCTCCTTGGCAGGAGCCGCAAAGAGGAGCTGCCTGCAGACCACACTGGCCTCTCCCTCTCCACAGGTACCTCTTAAATCTAAACAGGAGGCAACAATGATCACTGGCATCATTTTCTATCTCCCATGAAATGAAAGATTCTGATACTTTTAAGTAAGGAAAACAATAGTTTGTGAAATAACATTCAGTTTTTATGCATATAAATACTCTCTGACTGGAACACAGGTACTCCCATTTGTGTACTGGGGATGCTTTTGGGCTGTTATGAGAGATGGACAGTGCTACAGAGACCATTTAGCCTATGAGCATGGCACACTTTTTTTTAAAGATTTATTTATTATATATACAGTATTTTGCCTGCATGTATGCCTGCACACTGGAAGAGGGCACTGAATATCAAGTCATCATATGACTGCTGGGAATTAAACACAGGCTCTCTGGAAGAGCAGCCAGATGATCTTAACTGCTGAGTCATCTTGGAAGCCCAGCTTGGAACACTTAAATTTTTGTCATTTCAAGAAGTTTTCTATCCCAAAGTCAGAAGGCTCAGGCTGGTGAGAGAGCTCACTGTGTAAAGGCACCTGCCTCCAAACCTGACCACCTGAGTTTGATCTCTGAGTCCCAAATGATGGAGGGACCAACTCCTGAACATTGTCCTGACACCTCCACATGTATTATACTGGGGCACAAGAACAGCACACACACACACACACACACACACACACACACACACACACACACACACACAGTGGCCCTTTTAGACTTAGACTCCAGCCTTCAGCTCTATGTCACCCCCTCTGCATGTTTCGTGTAGTGAAACTTGTAACGCTAGACACTTCATCTTGAGCCATTACATTAGAGGAGAGGTGGTAGCTTACTGAGATAGCTAGGAAATAAAAAACAAATTCAGCTTAAAAAAAAACTATGTGTTTATTTTGCCTGGATGTGTGTCTGTGTACCCTTTGTCTGGATGGTGCCTGTGGAGGCAGGAAGAGTGCTAGATCTCCTCAGACTGGAATGACAGATGGTTGTAAAGTGCCACATGGGTGCTGGGAATTGAACCTGGGTCCCCTGGAAGAGCAACCACTGTTCTCAATGACTATACTATCATTCCAACTTGCAAATTCAGAAACACAAACACACCCTGAAGAAAAAGGCTTGTTTGAGCAAAGTAGAAAACTGCAGAGGAGTGGGACAATGGCTGAAAGGCTGGACGAGATCTCTGGAGCACTGGGTTTTGGGCTCATTTTTACCTTTTCAGCAGCTGTGGTGCTGGGGATTGAACCCATGGTCCTCTATGTGCCAAACACATGCCTTACCACCTGACTATCCTCAACTTAAAGGGCTCCTAAATGTGGCCTCAAGGACCAAACACATTAACTAAGGAGGGTTCCTGCACCCATGTGGTGCAGGCCCATGCAGGACATGTGGATAGGCCCCGATTAAACATCAACCTCCTGTCCTATGGGTGACACTCATCTTCTGAACTGAAAGGTGGGGGTGGAAGCTAAGCTGACAGGACACAGACTCTGCTCACCTCCTGCCAAATGAGTGCCTTTAATGATGGCTTTACTTTTCTCTCTGCTTTTTTTTTTTTTTGCCATGGTCAAGCCCAGTTTGGCTTTCAATATGCTGGTAGCTGACAGTGACCTTGAACTCTTGATCTTCCTGCCTCTCCTCCCCATGTGTTCTAATTACAGGAATGTACTATCATGCTCACTGGTAGCTTACCATTTTGCATATAACGGTTCATTCACTGGACTTGAAGATACTTAACATCAGTAGACTTCAAAACTCCTACAGAATGGCCAACAAAATGGCCCAGCAGGTAAAAGCCTTAGCCTCTAAGCCAAAGTTTGATCCTGGAACTTGTAGGGAAGGAGAGAACCAACTCCTAAAAGTGGTCCTTGACTCCATGTCCCCTGGAGCTCATATACATACATACAAATAAATATTAAAAAAACAAAACAAAAAGTAAAACTCTTTAAAAATGTCCTAGATAGGGCTGGGGGAAGCTAGTTAGATCATTGGACTTGTCAAATGACAAGCATGAGGATCTAAACTCAATCCATAGATCTTATGACCCATGCAAGAAAACTTATCATAAGTACACATACCTTCAATGTGTGTTTGAAATCCCAACACAAGGAAGGGAGGAAGAGGTGGCTTGGGGATTGCTGATGAATTCCTGGCCAGTGAGGAAAGGTCCCTCCTTCCCTCCCTCTCTCTTTCCCTCTCATCCCCTCTTCCCTCTCATCTCCCTCTCCCTCTCCCTCTCCCTCTCTCTCTCTCTCACACACACACACCTCTAAAGAAAATGGCTTATTCAAGTAAAGTAGAATTTTTATTTACTGAAGTGATACATTATACACTTAAAATTGCACATTTATAAGAAGAGAAAGGGAAATTAAGATGCTCTGCGTTCTTGTTTGACTTGTCACATAAATGAGCTTCAGGCCTCTCCTACAGAATGAGGAAAACCAGTTGGAGAGGTCACTCTAATGCTGCTAATTACATGTTAGTCTTCTCCAGAGGACAGTGCACTTGTTTTGGTAGTACACATAGCACATAGCTAACCTAAAGTTACAAACGCTACCTTTCTGAAGGCAAGGTCTCAGTCTGTCTTGCAAACTTCACATGGCAAGGATATGTTCACTGGTCTGAGATACAGAAAGTCCATTCCACTCATGCCCGCCACCTCCCCAACATTAGCCCTTCCTAGGTCAGGGCACAGGAGTGAATCTTTCCTTCCTCCCCCTCCCCTGCCTCCACCTACCCACCCAAAGTCACCGATTCTTTTGAGACGAGATCTCACTCTGAACCTGGAAGTCACGGCTACCCTTCTGCTTTGGCCTAAGAGTTGTGATTACTGTGTCAGCCAGCAGATCAGGTTCCGGAGCTTCCCTAAGTCCTTACTTATCTGTGTCTTTCTTGCAAACAACCCTGCTCTGTAAGGCAGCACCTGCTCCAGCCAGTTTCCAGCAGGCCAAGGGACAATGTCAGTGGACCACAGAATCTGAAGAACAGGACAAAATGGATGAGGACCTCTAATGGTTTACAGGAAGACAATTTCCCATTCATGGAGTTAAAAAAAAAAGATTGGGAGAAGGGTGATTGATTAATTTAGCAAAATGAAGAAAGGCACATAAATGTCCCTTTGCCTTAAGTCAGCTGGTTCACACTAAGACGTCACAGAAGGCATTTTCATGTGTAAATTTCTTGGGACTGAGGTATACTAATTAATTAATTAATACTAATTAATTTCTCCAAGACTATGCCTGATGGTGATGAAGAGGAACAGTTACTATAAAACATAGAAAAAAACCCAAAAACAATTAGTAGAAATATATATGGATTGGTTTCTCTATTGTTTGAGACCAGTCTTAGTATATTGTTCTGACTGTCCTGGAACTCATAGAGGTCCACTTCAGTCAGATCTTCAGATTCTGTGACAAGAGTGTGTACACGTTGCTACATGAACAGTAATAATCCTGTTACCCCATTTTCCGATCCTCTCCCCAGTGGTGGAGACCAACCCCAGGCCTCAAGAGAGAAGGGTAGATAATTGACCACTGAGCTGTACCCACAGCCCTGCTGCTTGCTTTGCTTTAAGATACTACAGACTCCAGATGCTAAAGAAAGGATCCCCAAATGGCACAAGAGCCAAGTTTTAAGGCAAGAAGGCACCAGCATTTTAGATTTTGACACATCTTGGTAGTTAAAATGTCTCTTTTACCTTCTTCAAAATATATGAGTTTGATTTTAAGATAGTCAGGTGTTCTGTGGCTTCAGTGACTTTACTGGCAGTATCAACACAAGGAAAAATTCTTGCAGGAGTCAATTTTAATTAATGTTTCTAAATATTTTCTTTTGGAAACTGAAGTGAGTGAACATTAGCTAGTCTAGTCTCTGGGCCTTTTGGTTGAATCATCTGACAGACAGAAGGTCAGTATCATTTGTGGAGTCTGAGTCCCAAAACTAGGTGGAGCACTTTGTAGAAATGGAGAATACACGGGAGTCTGGGGTGGATGAGGAGACTCCAGGCATCAAATAAACAACAAGGCCTTTGGTTCTAGTCCCAGAGTCAGAGGACTCAGTGGTGAGGGTTTTATGTAATACTCCATGTTTACAAACCAACCAAACAGTTGGTTTTGAGCCAGTGGAGAAAGTCCCCACCAGAGACGGAAAGAATGAGGTGAGAAGAGGGGCGACCATTCCCACGTGCTCCCAGGTGTCATGCCTAACAGTTCTGCTCTGAGTCCTTCTGCTAAAGTGCAGGACAAGAACAGAAGATGGGGGTGGGGACAATGAAGGCAAGGCATTTCAGTTCTATATAGAACATGGGTCCTTTTCAGGGGGAGAGAACTAGCACGTGCTCAGTGTGTATGCAGGCATGTCCACAGAGTTGACAAATAAAGGACCCTTCCTTCTGCCACAAACCCAGGGTTCCTTCACATCTGAATTCACAGTAAGGCCTCGGCGTGAGAAACATAACAAATGGGTCAATGAAAGGCAGTAGTTCTGACACTCTGCCCATGGCTTTGCAGACACGCATGAAATCAGAAATGTAGTACTTTTTCTCCTTGCAGCATAGTAACCAAAGACTCAAGGTGTTCACAATTACTCTGTTAGACTAAAACTCAGCAGACAGCTTACAGAACATTTTCCCCCATTGAAACTAAAATTTCAAAGACCCACATTTGACAACGTGTTATATTACATACTATGTAATAAGTGACATCCATAAGAGTTTAAGAGAGCCTTCTGAATCATCTCATCAGGATGGAGCAGGGTTCCTTCTCCATGTCTCTAGAGTTGCCGCACCTTTTTTTCTGTGCTTTTTATATTGACGTCTAACTTGTCCACTTTGGTGGTTAGTCGGTCAAGGATGTCATCCTGTTCCTCAATTTCTGTCTGCATTCCCAAGGCTATGTCCTTCAGGCGGCCTAATCCCATGGACAGCTCATCTGTGAGAAGGAAATGACAGGCCGTCACAGTGCCTTTGGATTACAGAGTCCTGCCTAAGAGGCTGTGTGCCACAGCTTGTAGCATATGTTTCTCAGAGTACACAGAAGTGAAAAGAAATATTTACTACAAAGTGATATGTGGTTAATGTAGGTAGAGGCCACTGTGTATCTCCTCCCTCTAGACAACCAGTTAAGGGTTTGTTTTTTAAGTATAGTCTTGATATATAGGTTTGATATATAGGCTATAACTCACTAAGCAGTCCAGGCTGGCCGTGAAGCCGCAGAACCCTCCCTGCTTCCTCTGCTTGAGAAGATTACAGGGGTCACTGGTACGTACATATGGCATTTCTCCCTGGGTGCTGGAGAATCAAGCAGAGAACCATGCATATGCTAGGGAAGCACAATGACACTTAGTCATATCCCTGCTCTCTTTATACTTTTCATTTCAAGACAGAAACTCACAGGTTTTCTAGGCTGGCACTGAACTTGCAATGCTTCTGTCTTAGCCACCCTGGTAGCTGGGACTAAGCCTGGCATACTAAGTTTCTTGAGGTCTTTGAAACCTGTGACCTTGGGTTTCCTGGGAAGTAAAATAAGGAGTCACCCATGCTTCATGAAACTTCTTGGGTTTGAGGACAGTAAGGACAGGAAAAGAAGGCTGAGATAAAGCAGCGTGGTTGGTTCTGGCGACATGCTTTTGTGGGTATGAGCACTTGCTGAGCAAGCATGAGAACCTGAGTGGAAATGGCAGGTCTGTCATGCTGATGACAGATCCTTAGCACCCATGCAAAAGCTATGCGTCTTTATCCTGGATGCACTTAAACCCCAGAAACACCTAGGTCTGGTATGGATCCACATAAGCAGTGGGGATGGCTTGGCTAGACTGACGTAGGAATGGAGGGGGACAGATTCCTGAGATGTGAGGCAGTGAGAGGGACATGGCTGTGGGGTGTGACATGTGTTGAAGCAATGAATGCTGGGTGCTCCTGCTGTGCTCAGCACAAACTGGCTGGAGGCTGTTGCAGCTCCCAAACTTACCTAGGTTGCTGTCGATCTTCTGGTGATAAGCTCGAAGGCTCGAGTTCTTTGGGTAAACCTCAGTATTCATAGTAGAAGCAGGTCCTTTGGGGACCGAGTCTAGTTCTGAAAAAACATCAGAGGGAAAGTTAGCTGAGTTGTTGCTGCTCCATGAAATTGATCCATTCTTTCTTTTTGGAAATCCTAGGGATCTTTTCCCAGGAACACCAGGAAAGGACTAAAGGGGTGGGAGGAAGGAGGTGAGAGGCTCTGAGGCCGTGTAGAGGAACAGGAGTGGGAATGGGACAGGTTTATAGGCTGGAGATGACAGGTCTGAGCTCCAGCTGGTCCTTCAACATTAAGCAGATCAAGGATCCTCAATTTACAAGTCACTTGGTTAGATATGTAAAAAGATGTATATAACAGAGGAACTGTCAACGTAAAACTGCAGCCTCACAGGCAAGCTCTAGGGACAGGCTGTTTTGTTATTTTAAGTTTTTTGTTTTTTTTTTGATCCTGAGGATCTTCTGTCGGGGTATCCCACAATTCTTACCGTGTGTGTGTGTGTGTGTGTGTGTGTGTGTGTGTGTGTGTGTGTGTGAGAGAGAGAGAGACAGACAGACAGACAGGACCTTGTTATGCTGCACAAGCTGACTTCAAACTCTGTGCTCAAGCTATTTCTGAAATAACTGAGACTATAGGGTTACTACACCTGGCAGAGACAGGTTTAAATATTGCCATGTGTGGTGGTGCATGCCTGTAATCCTAGGACATGGGGCAAGATGAATTAGAGACCAGTCTGGGCTAAATGAAACTCAATCTCAAAAGAAACAAAATAAAGTAAAGTAAACAAAAAGAAAACCATACAAAACACACAAAAAGCAAAAAGCAAAATTGTTGTCTGGTGTGGTGGTTTGCAGCTGAACTCCCAGCACTTGGAAGGCTAAGGCAGCAGGATCATGAATTCAAAGTCAGGCAGAGCTGTCTCAAAGAAACCAAAGGAGATGGAGTTATATTACAAAATTGAGATTAAGATTTTTTTGTTCTGTTGGAAATTTATTTTTATGTTGTCATTTCACTTAAACAAGCAAAAAGGAAATGCTAGGCAATGTATGTTTGTCTAAGAAATGTTCCTTGAAATTTCATTTCTAAACATATTCTGAAATATTCTCCCTCTTCTTTTGATACCGGGTCATATGTAGCTCAGGCTGGCCTTGAACTTGGTATGTAGCTGAGGGTGGCCTTGAACTACTGATCATCTGTCTCTATCTCCCAAGTTGTATGCTACCACATCTCTCTTCTTTCTTCTTTCTCTCTCCCCATACCCCACCTTTCTTTCTCAGACAGTTTCCCATGGTGTTCCAGTTTGGACTTGAACTCATGGCCATTCTCTTGCCTCAGTTTCCCATGTGATAGGATTAAGTGTAAACCACCATTCTCAGTTACTAGCTTCTCTCTTTGGGAGAAATGTTTCTTAGTAGGTTTAGCATGCAGTTGTCCCTGACTATCTGTGTGTGATTTGTTCCAAGATCCTCCTGAGGTACTGAAAGCTGGGAATGCCCACATTCCTTGTGTAATAATACAGTCTCAATGTACCTCATATATGAAATCATTTCTGTATCACACAATATTTAACACAGAATACGTGCTTTGTAAATGGCTGCTTTGTTGTTTAGGAACTAATGGGAAGAATCAAAATCTTGTACAGTTCAGTGTAGCGTTTGCCCTCCTGCCTTGTCCACAGTGCTTGGATGCCACCATACTGGGCTATGATATTTTTGTTTGTTTGTTTTCTGAATGTCTTACATCATCAGTTTGTTGAATTAAAAGATATGGGAATTGTGCTACAGAGGGTCTGACTGCATTTCCTCCAGCACTAACTACTGAAGCCAATCTTTCTATAGAATGTCTATTTCCTTTTACTCTTTTAGCACGTGCCACACAATGAGAGCCACCTTTAATGCCCTCAAGTTGTATCTTTGCATGGAGGATCTAAGTACTTCTTCAGGGCATGACAGTGAAATGGCTTTCCTTGGGCCTTGTTCATTTCAGTTTTCTCTTTCTCCCTCGGTCTGTGCCTTTCCAGAATAAACTATGTTTACATCAGTCTGTCTTGACTTCTGACTCTTCCTTCATCAGGTCTCTCTGTCTCTGTCTCTCTCTCTCTCTGAGACAAAGTCTCTCCATGTTTTCCCAGCTAAGCCTGGGACTCAGTGTGTAGCCCAGGTTAGACTTAAAGTTTCATCAATCCTCTTACTTCTGTCTCCTGAGGGCTGGGATTGTAGGTGTGTCCACCATGCATAGCCATCGGGTCTCTCTTATTTGTTCATGTGTGGTGTGTATGCACTTATGTGTGCAAGTGACCATGCACAGTCATGCGGAACTCAGAGAACACAGAAAGTCTTCCTCTGTTGTTCGCCATCATGGTGGACTGAATGAAAATGGCCTCCAGAGATTCAGGTTTGAATACTTGGTTCCCAGTTGATGAAACTGTTTGAGGAGGATTAGGAGGTACGGCCTTTTGGAGGAGGTGTGGCATGTGGCATGGGCTCTGAGGCTTCCAAAGCCTCCCACCATCACCAGTGCTCTCTCTGTCTCCAGCTTGTGTTCAAAATGTGAGCGCTTAACTGGTCCTGCGGGGACTGTGGACTCTAACCCTCTGGAACCATGAACTCAGTCAAATGCTTTCTTTAAAAGTCGCCTTGGTCTTCGTATTTTACCATAGCAATAAAAAGTTCACCTTAGTTTCTAAGACAGTCTTTCATAAAGTCTGAAGCTCATCATTTGGCTAGACTAGCCAGCCAGCTGCTGGGATTCACCTGCCTCTGCCCTGCAATTCTGGGATTACAGGGACACAGAATGGCATTTACATGAGGACTGGAGATTTTAGCTTTGTCTCCTTTGAGATGTCTCATGTATCTCATCTGTCTGTCTGTCTGTCTGTCTAGTATCTGTTTATCTATTTATTTTTTTGTTAAAGATTTATTTATTTATGTACATGCATACACTATAGATGTTTGTGAGCCAGATGGTTGTGAGCCAACATGTGGTGGCTGGGAATTGAACTCAGGATCCCCCTCACTCTGGCCCAAAGATTTATTTATTGTTATATGTAAGTATACTGTAGCTGTCTTCAGACACACCAGAAGAGAGTGTCAGATCTCATTACAGATGGTTTTTTGTTTGTTTGTTTGTTTCCGAGGGTTTCTCTGTATAGCTCTGGCTGTCCTGGAACTCGCTCTGTAGACCAGGCTGACCTCGAACTCAGAAATCTGCCTGCCTCTGCCTCCCAAGTGCTGGGATTAAAGGCTTGCACTACCACTGCCCAGCTACAGATGGTTGTGAGCCACCATGTGGTTGCTGGGATTTGAACTCAGGACCTTTGGAAGAGCAGTCAGTGCTCTTAACGGCTGAGCCATCTCTCCAGCCCTTATTTTGTTTTTTTGAGACAGGGTTTCTCTGTGTAGCCTTGGCTGTCCTAGAACTTGCTCTGCACACCAGGCTGGCTTTGAACTATCAGAGATCCACCTGCCTATGTCTCTCAAGTGCTGGGATTCAAGGCATGAGCTACTACCACCTAGGAGTCTCACGTATCTCAAGTTGGCCTTGAACTTTCTAGGTAATGGAAGATAGCCTTTAGTTATCTTGCCTCTATTCTCATATATACCAAAATCCCTGGTATGGCTGGTTTTAAAGGCAACTTGCCACAAATTAGAACTACCTGAGTCCCCGAAGAACTATCCAAATTACCTTAACTGATGTGGGAAGATCCCTTGTCCAGCACCTTCTGGTAACCCAGATAAAATGGTTTTGCCCTGTTACCAGGCTGCTGATTCCCTTACTGACAGCAGAACCAGAATTTCCAAAGCTTTCGTTTTCAACCTCCAGGCTTCTGTCAGTAGACTGGGATGACTCGGTGACCACTGGTGGTTGACTGCTGGTAAGAGATGTCTGTTGTAGGACTCCTCTCACAGCTGACGTCTTTAGCCTCAGGGACTGGGTAAGCACAGGGTTCCCAGCACTCAGGTGTGATTTTGCTGCTGTTACTATTGTAAACTGGTTCCTTAAATTCTGATGCACTTCCTCTAGCGAAATGAGTCAAACCCTAGCATTTTTGTTTGATTGGTTGGTTTTCTGAGAGAGTCTGGTTATGTAATTTAGAATGACCCCAAACTCAAACTCATACTCTTCCTGCCTTAGTTTCCTAAGTGCTGGGACTATAAGCATGTGGTGCCATGCCTGGTTTCTTTCCCAACTGTGAAAAACCTACATATTGAAAATGAACCCAACCTGGTACCTCAGAATAAGTTATGCACACGAGCATATTCTTTTGCCTTTAATATATTCATGAGCCCTGGGTAGAGGTAAACACCTCTAAGGGCCATTTTACTTAGAACAAACACTGTTCCCATAATTAGTTTTTTTTGGGGGGGGTGCTTCTTGTTTTGTTTGTTGAGGCAGAGTTTCATATATCCCAGGCTGCCCACAAGCTGAACATGCAACAGAGGCGAGCGAGGCTTAAACACTGATAGCCCTGCTTCTATTTCCCTAGTGCTGGGATTATGGTTGTGGTCTACCATGCCCAGCTTTATAGTTGGCGTTTTTTAACTACTAGAATTTCTCAGAGCTACACCAGGAGAAGGTTCATGTTCAGTGGGATTCAGGTTCTCACTTCTTTATTCAGACTCCATGGGGCAGTGAGGTAGGAGGAACTCCGGCTGAAACATGCCTATGGTTCCCCAAGAACACTGTGTCCCTGATGTCATTGCTCAGCATGTGGGATGTTAGATATTGGAGCCTCTGCCCATCATTGTAGAGAGGTGACTGTTCCTGTATTGGTGCTTCAGGTTAAACCCAGAGACCCATCCCCACAAGGATCCAGACATGATTTTATACACATCTTCACTTACCTGCATCGTGTAGCCTTCTGAGGTTTGGGTGGCTGGCTTGGTACTTGCTTTCCTGATCTTTACTTGTATTTATGGCTTCTTTCAATCTTAAAATTAAAAAAAAATCAGAGGAGAAACACCCATGAGAGTGTCATCTCTGTGCCAGTGTGTACACAGCAGTGTTACCCATCTTCCCATGATCCCTTTGTGTTGTGTAGCCAATGCTCTCTTTCCTTTGCTGACCTCTCTACAACATCCTGAGAACAGTGTAGGCCACACCGTGGGCTGAGGAAGACCTTACAAAGGACAAGGAATCCTTAGAGCCAGGTGATAAAAGGTGTATGAAATGACCAAGGGACACCTTTGAGGAAGGGTCAGTAAATTACTCAAAACTGACCCATTATCTACTTTCCTTACCTTTTTTTATTTTTTTAAAGTAGTCCAATCTGGCCTCAGCCTCAACATGTAACTGGTGAAGATGACCTTAAATTCCTGATCTTTCTGCCTCTACCTCCCAAGAGCTGGGGTTACAGGTTTGTACCTCACCTGACTATACATTTTAAAAATTATGATAACATATACATAACATAAAAACCTATCACTTGTTTATAGTCATAAGCAATGAATGGCTTTTACATATGACCACTTGCCCTGAATGATAGGTAATGTTAGTTTAGAAACTTAAGTCTTAAAAAAAAAAAAAAAAAAAAAAGTCTCAGGGTTGGAGAGATGGCTCAGTAGTTAAAAGCATGTGCTTCTCTTCCAGAAGATCCAAGTTCAGATCTAACTACCCACACTGGGAAGCTCACAACTACTTGTAACTCTAGCTCCATGGGAGCTGACACTCTGTCTGACCATTGTGGGTATCCACACATGTGACAGACATACACAGCTAGGCACAGATTTAGACAAAACAAAACAATTTAATAAGAATCCCCCCAACACACACATAAGAAACAAATGAAACTCAGAGTTCTATATAACCTAGGCTAGTCCTAAAACACTGCCCAGAGCCCAGTTTCTGGACTGCATCGTGAACTGCCTTTGGTGTGCAGCATCCAGCCCTGCTAGCATTTCCCCCATCTCTTTATTGCTTTATATTGATTTCTCTCCCTCTTCTGTTGCTTTATTAATTTACTTTATTTTTGTGGGGCTGGTGAGATACCTCAGTGGTTTAGAGTACTTTTTACTCCTGCAGAGAACCTGAGTTCAGTTCCCAGTACTTAACATGGTGCCTTAAAACCATCTATAACTCCACTTCCAGGGGATCAGATGCCTTCTTTCCTTTTCAGACACCAGGGACACACATGGTGCACATACACACGCGTAGGCAAACACACATACACATAAAATAAATAAATTTAAAAGAAAAATGTAAGACAGTTGTGTATGTGTCTGTGTATGTACACCACATAAGAGCTCAGGAAAGGGCATTAGGTCCTTCGACACTCGACCGTCATGGATGGGCATTAGGTCCTTCGACACTCGACCGTCATGGATGGGCATTAGGTCCTTCGACACTCGACCGTCATGGATGGGCATTAGGTCCTTCGACACTCGACCGTCATGGATGGGCATTAGGTCCTTCGACACTCGACCGTCATGGATGGGCATTAGGTCCTTCGACACTCGACCGTCATGGATGGGTGTTAGGTCCTTCGACACTCGACCGTCATGGATGGGCATTAGGTCCTTCGACACTCGACCGTCATGGATGGGTATTAGGCCCTTCGACACTCGACCGTCATGGATGGGCATTAGGTCCTTCGACACTCGACCGTCATGGATGGGCATTAGGTCCTTCGACACTCGACCGTCATGGATGGGCATTAGGTCCTTCGACACTCGACCGTCATGGATGGGCATTAGGTCCTTCGACACTCAACCGTCATGGATGGGCATTAGGTCCTTCGACACTCGACCGTCATGGATGGGCATTAGGTCCTTCGACACTCGACTGTCACACGGATGCTGGATGCTGCACTGAGCCACCACTTTGGCTGCTCTTTTGTTGCTTTTGTTTTTTTAAACGATTTATTTTATGTATGTGAGCACACTGTCACTGTCTTCAGACACACCAGAAGAGGGCATTGGGTCCTATTACAAATGGCTGTGAGCCACCATGTGGTTGCTGGGAATTGAACTCAGGACCTCTGGAAGAGCAGTTGGTGCTCTTAACCGCTGAGCCATCTCTCCAGCCCTTTTGTTGCTATTTGAGACAGGCTCACTCCATAACCCAGGCTAGCATCTAGCTCACTATTTCAAGTGCTGGGATTATAAGTATGTACCACTACAGACTTAACTTTCAGTCTGATTAAGAATTTTATTTCTTGATGCTTGGGGGATGGTACTGGGGAGATAGCTCAGTCTGTAGGTTTGCTGCACAAGCCTGAGTACCTGGGTTTGGATCCCTAATGCCTGCATAAAAAGGCAGGTGCACTGTTTCAGGTCTCTGTCAACCTAGCTCTGGGGAAAGGGTCGGGTATAAACAAGTGGAGACCCCCACAGCTTACTGGCTAGCCAGCCTAGCCAACTGGAAAGCTCCAGGTTCA
Source organism: Tokudaia tokunoshimensis (assembly GCA_036184795.1). Lineage (NCBI taxonomy): Eukaryota > Metazoa > Chordata > Mammalia > Rodentia > Muridae > Tokudaia > Tokudaia tokunoshimensis. The sequence goes on along the minus strand of BTHU01000015.1, from coordinate 3,399,538 downwards.
GCCAAAGAGCCTATCTCAAAAAGCAAGACAAGAGGTTAGTGTTGAGGCCTGCTTCTTTTAACATAACTGGAGCCATTTTGTGTTCAGTCTCCATTTTGTTCATAAGGTGAAATTAAGTTCAGGTTCTCTGGCTCAGAGATTCTCCTCCTGCCTTCTGAGTGCTGGAATTAAAGGTGTGTGCAGCCACGGCTGCCATTACCTGGTTAAGAAATTAAATTATTTTAAAAAATTATTAATGTATATGGGGATGGAAAGGTGACTCAGTGGTTAAGAGCACTGGCTGCTCTTTTAGAGGACCCAGGACCCATTCCCAGCATCTGCACGGTGGCTCACAACCGTTAATAACTACAGTTCCAGGGACTCTGTCACTGTTTTAGCCTCTCAGGGCACTAGGTATACACATTGTACACAGATATATACATAGGCAAAACATGTGTATAAACTAAAAATAAAAGTCTAAAAAGTAGTTTTTAAAAGTTATTCGGATATAGTGGTATATTCCTTTAATCCCAGCACTTGGGAGGCAGACAGAGTTCAAGGCCAGCCTGCTATACATAGTGAGTTCTAGGACAGCTGAACCCTGCCTTATAATTGAACATGGGGTGCTGAAGCCTGCAGGTCCTTTTCTATGATTTCACTGTATATCTGCTCAAAATGTTTGAGGTAAACAATCTACAATTTTAAAGTGTAAATTAATGGACAGATTACATTAGATATAGAGAAGATGAAAAGGAGATTTTTACATACTCATTGATTTATGTAACATTTGTATATATGATTAATTTTTGTGTGGTGGTGGGGATGGCATCTAGGACTTCACATGTTAGGCAAGCCTTCTACTAATATACCACATTCCTAGCCTACATATGTACACGTTTGTATGTATGTACAATACATTGAATTACATTTATTTTTTTGTGTAAATATGTGTGGAGATCAAAGGAAAAGCTGTTGGAAGTTTATTCTCTGTTTCCACCCAGGTCCCCAGGCTTGGCGGTAGGCACATTTACCTGGGGAACCATATCACCAGCCTAGCCATATAGATTTCTTTGTTTTGTTGTGTTTTGTGAGATGAGTCTCATGGCTGGTGTTCCTGCTTTAGCTTCCTGAGTTGCTCTGATCACAGGTATACACCGTCACATCTGGCTTATCAGTATTTTTTTTTTCCTAAAATGAGGCTTTGCTTAATTGCCTGAGTTTGCCTTGAACTTGCTATCTATCTGCCTTAGTCTCTTCAACAGCTGAGATTACACACAGGCCCCACTATGTCTGACTTTTGAAATGGTCTGTAAAAAGAGTCACATTTTTAGTGATTAAACTTTCTAAGACTAGAGTATTTTTCATGAATTAGATGAACAGTTGGGTATAAGGGGAGTGATTTCTCTTTAGCAAGTCTGAAGGTGAGTAGGTCCTTTCCCATGAGTAAACCACAGGTTTCCAGGACACCTTGACGACACTGAAAAGGTCTAAAAGCCTTGGTTCCTTCCACAGAGCCTATCTCTCCTGTTCTATGTATCTAGGTGCAGATGCTCCACTCACCTACTGTTGGGCTGGGAGACGATGCTGCCATTCTGCTCGGGTGGAGGCTCTACTGGTTTGGGTTTGAAGTAGTTGATAAATCCTCCAAACACACTCTTAATGTTGTTGATATGTTTCTGGCTCATCTTCAAATCTTGATCCATTTTGTCTACCATCTTTTCTGTGTGTTCTAGGACTCCTCGCTGCCGGACCAGTTCCTGCAGAAGGCAAGAGTCAGTAGCATCATGATGTTTCCCCTCCTTCCAAAATCACAGTATATTTAACTCTGGAGCTGGGGAGGTAGCTGCATTGGTAGAGTGCTTATCTGGTTTGCACAAAATCCTGGTTGGATCCTTAGCACTCCATCAACCCAGCCTGGGCACACATACCTATAAACCCCACAACTTGAGAGGCAGAGGCATGAGGATTAATTTAATGTTATATAGTGGCTTTGAGGCAAGCCTGAACCAGGTGAGACCCAGTCTCAAAAATTAGTCTAGATAGGAATGGTAGCCCATGCTTTTAGTCCCAGCACTTGGGGACTTTTGGGGAAGGAGACAAGTGGGTTGGTGTGACTTCTAGGCCAGGCCTGTGCTTTGTCTGGTTTCCCACAGGGCTGCTGCTGCTTCTAGTCTTTTCTAGAATATTAGAATATTACAAAGTAATGGGCTTTCTTGTAACATTTTCTCCTTCAGCTCCCTCAAACTTCCAGGCCAGTCAGGACTACATAGAGAGACTTTGCCTCAAAAAATCATGTATTTATTATTATTCTGGCTGAGGGATGGTGGTTGCATGTGCAGATCAGAGGACGACTTGAGGGAGGTGACTTCTCTCCTTTTACCATGTAGGTGCTGAGGATCAAACTTATTAGCGTTGACAGTACAAATAGATTCAGCCTGCTGGCCCCTTTATAAGCATTGCCTTGGTCATGGTATCTCTTCATAAGAATAAAACCCAAACTAAGACAGCATGTGTCACCACAGTCCAGTTTTGTTTTTTGGGTTGTTTTGTTTTGAGACAGGATCTCACTATGTAGCCTTGGGTATCCTAGAAACAGGCTACATAGACCAGACTGGTCTCAAATTCAGAGATCCATCTGTTTCTGCCTCTTGTTGTTGGGATTAAAGGTATGCAATACCATGTCTGTCTAAGATATTAGAACTTAAAAAAATACTTATAATGCATCTGTACTTCTTCCTTTGAGAACCATCTGTGCAATTTTTTGGCCCACTTATTAACTGGCAGTGTGGTGGTTTGAATATGCTTGGCCCAGAGAGTGGCAGCTACTTCCCCAGCTGAGCTGTCTTCCCAGCCTCCTGCTCGTGAGGTGGTCACTTTACCACAAAGCCATCTTCCCAGCTTTATATTTCCTACTCAGAAAAGTCTCTTGCTCCTAGATATATTCAGATATGTCTTCCTCTAGCAGTTCCAGCATATTAATATGAAATGAAGGTCTCTGACCCAGTTTGGATCATGTGCAGAGTGAGAGATGGGGATCTAATTTCAGTCTTGGGCAGATGTTTGATCAGTGTAGTCAGCATCACTTATTATATAGACTATTATCTAATGTATGCTGTTAATACCTTTGTAAAAAATCAGATCTCTAGTCTCCTTTCCCTGGCTTCCCAATACCTGCAGGAGTGTCAGAGCTCTTTGTGAGGAAACAAAGTTCAGGAGGCTGAAGGTCCTGAATGGGCAAGTACAGTCAAACTGGTCAAACGTAAGAGAACTTGCCCCTCTGATGGTTTGTATATGCTTGGTCCAGGCAGTGGCATTATTAGTAGGTGTAGCCTTGTTGGAGTAGGTGTGTCATCATGGGCTTTAAGACTCTCATCCTAGTTGCCTGGAAGCAGTCTTTTCCTACCTGCCTTTGGAACAGGAGGTGGAACTGTCAGCTTCTCCAGTCCCATGTCTGCTTGGACACTGCCATGATCCCACCTTGATGATAATGGACTGAACCTCTGAACCTGTAAGCCAGCCCCAAATAAATGTTATCCTTTATAAGAGTTGCCTTGGTTGTGGTGTCTGTTCACATCAGTAAAACCCTAACTAAGACAACCCCTTTGATGGGAACTGGTTCTACACATGAGCTGCTTCCATAGCATGGCTCCTGTATCTCTATGCTGGTGCCAGGGTGTGGCTGGTGCATTTCCCTGCTGAGTTATCTTCCCGGCCCACTTTCTTTTTCAATGTATAGAAGAAAGTTTATTTGGGCTATGCTTCTAGAGTAATAAGAGTCCATCATGATGGGGAGACATAGCAGTAAGAGACAGGTATGATGGGAGGAACAGGGAGCTGAGGGCTCATATCTTGGACCACAAGCAGGAAACAGAAAGCTGACACCTAATTTATTTATTTATTTGAGATAGAGTTCCTCTGTATAGCCCTGGCCATCATCAAATTCTCAGACTGATCACAAACTCACAATGATAAGGTTCTAAGAAAAGGGAAAAATTGGTTTCTCAGCAAGAGGAGTGAGTCATGAGGTGGCTCCCGCGGGAACCTTAAACAAAGAACTCAAGGGAGCCTCAGCTCATGGATACTAGATTCCCCTATTGTCAAAAGAGAGGAAGGCAGAGAAAGGCTGCTGCCTCTAACAAGCAATGGGCTCCATGGGAATTCTGGGTTCAATATTCCTGACAATATTCTTAGATTAGAAATCTAAGAATAGGCTTAGACAGAAAGCAGGGAATAGGTTGCCTAGCCTATCTCAGACAGTAGGAATTCAGGCCTTGAGAATTATATAGAGAGTCTGGAAATAGGCTCATACAACATTTGCTTAGTTTGCTTTATTTGCTTTGAATTGTTTTAATTATCATGTGATTTTGCTTTTTGTGGTTATGTTATTACTCCTCTGAGAAAGAGGTCAAGCTAAAGGTTTTACCAGTTACTGGACCAAGGGCATGGTATTTTTTGGAGAAAGGCTCTGCATTTGTGTTGACAGGAAAGGAGAATAGGTTCTGAAACCCTTCCAGAGTGATATGGATCAAATATGACAGGGGGGACTCCCTGAAGAACTAGAAAAATTCAAGAGAATCAAACAGGACAGGTAAAGATTCTTTGTGCCATCCTTCACATGGCATGAAGACTTACTATAATTGGTTATTAATAAAATTAACTCATAAAAAGGACAGCGGTCTTTCACATGGTCAAACAAGGAGCAGAATTTCATCCTTAACTGACCTGTACAGCTTGCACAATCTATATGGACATCTTAGTGGTACTTAAATCTATTTTGAGATTTGGATATTACAGAGTGTACAGCTTTGGTGAGGTTCTTCCTCGGAGATGCTAAGCTGACCTGCTTGGACTCCCTGTGTCATAGATTCCAGGTCATCTTGACTCATTCAACCTTTCAGATGGATCCAGTCAGAACTTCAGTCAAGCCCTGAGCCTTCTAGGCATACAGAGACTGGATAACAGTTGCTGGGGTTGGCTTTCTTAACGCCTAACCAAATCTTCTAACTTTCCTATCCTTCCCTCCACTTTAAAGAATTTTCATCACTTCTGTTAAGCCAGAAGTTACGGCAAGTCGTCAGCCCAATTCCGTGGTTTTGGGGGTCTGGCAATGGTTATTTTACAAGTTAAAGAAAAGCTGTCATTTAAGGGATAATTTGGGAATGGCCATCATTTTGGACAGGGAGAAAATAGGTGAAATTGATTATGTAGACATATCTTAATTGGTAGAAATCTTTATAACTGATACAAAGTTAAAGTTATAATTTCTTACCTTGGCACAAAATTTATTTAGATACAGATTTAAGGTTTTCATTGGTATGAACTTCTTATATTGATACAAAATTTGGGATTAATATTGTTACTCTTAGACATTGTGCCCATGCAACGCATTTCAGAATACAAAGCTTAGGCCCAGCCCTTCTAGAACTGCTACTATAGACTGTTCTTAGATGACTGAGCAATTCAAGTTAAGGACCAGATAGCAAACTCTTGGCTATGTTTGATTCTGATTTAATTAAAAGGGCGTTTTACCTTTTAAGATTGAATTCATTTCAACTGGAAGCCAAAACCCACTTAACCAAAGAAGTTTTGGAGATCCCATAGGTATGCTCTCACTGACAGTTGGTTCCAAAAAGAGTACCATGCGACTGGGTACATTCAAAATGAAGTCTGGTAACAATTTGCTGACAGAGGAATGGGTTAGTGTCACATATGTACTTTTTTATGGAAAAACCACAAGCTGAATTTTGGGAGTCCTCTACTTACTCAAATTCCTATTTCAGCCAACAAGATAAACAAACCTAACTAATGGGCTATTTGACTTACAGTAAACTATCTTATGTTTTGTTTGGTGGTTTGGTTTGATTTTGAGACAGGGTTTCACTATGCATACCTAGATATCCTAGAACTCACTGTGTAGCCCTAGATGACTTAGAACTAACTACATAGACAAGACTGGCATGGAACTCACAGAAACCCACCTGTCTCTACCTCCTGAGTACTGGAGTTACATGTGTATGCCACACCCTGCCTTAAACTTTAAATATCAACCAGTAAGCACTGAACACTTGAGCAAGCCAGCTTGATAACCTAGGCAGTAACTTTATATAAGCCAGACCTTCTTCATTCCTTTGGATCACACTAACAGTTTATGCCAATGGCTCTGTCTCCCCAGTTTGCATATTACTTGATGGAAGTCTGTCTTTTTGTCTTAAATTTTTCTTTTTATTTAAATATTTATTAGTGTATGAATGTATAAGAGACAGAGAGAAAGACAGAATATGTATGTCACATGTGTGCAGATGTCAGAAGAAGCTGTAAGAAGGTGTGAGATCCCCTGTAGTTATAGGCAGTTTTGAGTCACTGGATTTGAGTGCTTTAAACTCTGGTCTTCTGAAAGAACAGCAATTGCTCTTAGACTCTGAACCTTCACTGTAGACCCAAATCTACAATGTCTAATATTAATAAAGCTGAATTCTTTTGGTACATATTGCTGATGGGATAACTGCTTTTCCCATTTATATATAAAATATGTATATTTTATATTTTAATAAAATGTGTAAAATAAAAAAAGGGCGTTTTAGAGATATTTCAATTAGAAATGGCTGAGAATAGTCAAGGTTTAACAGTTCAAATTACCATATATATTATAGTCTTCAAAAACATCAGAGATCCACAGAATATGACATTTTAATGTTATTTAATCATTTGACAGTGAGACACATCTATTCCTGACAACATCCCCTTCTTGGTTCAAAGAAGATATTGAACATCTTCATTTCCAGGTGAGGTTGTGTATTGTGGCAAGGTAGTCAACTGAGCAAAAATTGCCCACTTCATCTGCAGACAATACTGTCTAAGAAAAGAACACTTTTTACAAAAATAGTCGACTGTTGGCTTTGCCAAGACAGAGTCAGCAGTCTTTCAAATAATTCTGCTTTGCAAGTCTGTCAGATAGATGATCTTTGGCCAGCAGCCTGAAGACAAATCTCTAGTGTTTTGAGGAATGAGGGGCTGTCCAGGTAGTCAGCTGTCTCTACAGTTGTTTGAGAAGCTATGTTTGGCGCTTCCTATACACACAGGTAATGTTTTAGTAGTTCTCAGATTTTTGACGGGGCTAAAGACTAGTTTTAGTCTCATAATCAAACTCAAGTTGTTTAACATTGAGAGAGAGTTTATAGAGTAGGTGACATGGTGACATTATAGGCTAAAATCTAAACATAATCTAGGGATAAAATTGTAACTCTTTTAGTTAGGAATGAAAATAGAACACTTTCTCTAATTGACAAATATGATGGACTGGATGTCATTTATCTCATACTATGTAATTTACATGATTGTCATGGCTTTGTTCAATTTATATCTGGGAGAAGAGGGTTTTTTTTGTTGTTTGTTTGTTTTTGTTTTTTTAAATTGGACAGAAAACGTGAGGTGTAAGGGGAGGTTCTGATACTAAGGTCTAGTTCCCTAATTGGTTCTTGATTTGTCAATAAAGAAGGCTGAGAGCCAATTGCTGGGCAGAAGGTAGAGGTGAGAGTTCCAGGTCCCAAGAGAAAAAGGAGATGCAGGGAAGGGGCTTTTCTGCCATCTTTGGAGGAAGGAGGGTGCTACAATCATATAAGGCCTCTGGGGAGACCTAGGGCCTGTCTCCCCTCACCCCCCCACCCCACCCCGTTCCCCTCAAACGGATAGCCAAAGATGTTGGCAGGGGCTAATTAAAACAAGCTACTAAGTTTATGGTGGAAGAAGAGATGGAGATAATAAATTAGTAAGGACACACATTTCCAGGCAGGAGAATTTTGCTCCCAGCAATTGTGCCTAGCGGGCAAGTTGTAAAGTAACAGAGCTATGTGTCTTTTGTTCGAGGATTCAAGGCTCTCAGGTGGGAGCTGATGGTGAAACACCCCAAATGGAGGAGGGTAGAGAGAGGCCCAGTTTGAGCTGGCTGAGGCTGATCCCTGGAGCTAACCCAGGTAGGACAAAAGGGAGCTGGGAGGGGGCTGGTAACACAGCAGAGGTCCCTGGCAAGCAACACATTCCATGCTTTCTTGGCCTGACAATAGATCTGGTGTTGTTCTGATGCTTTTGCCTCTGTGTGTTAGGAAGCATCTTGCCATAGAGATTTTAGTATTATTTCTTTGCTTTATATTTTTGACATCTTAACTATGGTATGTCATAGGAAGGTCCTTCTCTGGTCATGTCTATGGGTTCTAAATGTGTTTGCATATCTATTTTTCTAGGTATGAGAAATTCTTGGCTATATTCATTAAGTAGTCTTAAGTCCTTTGATTTTATCTTAGCTCCTTCTACTCAATGGCTCTTAAGTTTGGTTTCTTGAATGAATCCCAGAGTTCTTGGTAGTTTTTGGTTATATTCACTGTTTTTTTGTTTTGTTTTGATTCATGTCTCAAACTGTCTGCCACACCTGAGATTTGGTTTTCTTATCTGTTGGTGATATTGTTGGTTTTTTGTTTGTTTTTTCCACTTTCACTGATTGATCCTTTCATTTCCAGAATTTGTTTGGTTTTCAGTATATCAACTTCTTTGCCGAACTTTTCCTCAATATTTATAAATTTTTATTTTGTTATTGACTTGAATTGACTTCATATCTTTCTTGTTCAGGATTGAATTTACTTGAGTCCTCCATTGAGCACTGGTCTTTTTTGTCGTTGAGGCAGGCTTTTGTGACTAGCCCTGGCTAGCATGGAATTCACTAATTCACTATATTGACCAAGATGGTCTTGAACTTTCAGAGATCCACCTGTTTCAACCTCTTGAGTACTGGGATTAAAGGGAGGCCACCATGCTGGGTCTTGATCATTGATCCTTTTAAAAAGGACTCTTAATTTTGTGTTCTTTCAGTATAGCTATCTGTGTGGGTTTGTTTTGTCAGGTTGACATAAACTGAGATATATCTGGGAAGAGCAAATCTTAATTGAGAAGTTGCCTCCATAAGACTATCCTCTAGGCAAGTCTGCAGGGTATTTTCTTGATTAGTGATTGATGTGGGAAGACCCAATCCATTATAGGTGGTGCAACCCCCAGGCAGGTGGTTCTGGAATGTGTAAGAAAGTTTGGCTGACCAAACCATAGGGAGCAAGTGAGTAATCAGCTACCTCCATGGCCTGCATCAGCAGTTCCTGCCTCCAGGCTGCTGCTCTGGTTTCCCTCAGTGACAGATTTAGAAGCTATAAGATGAAATAAGCCCTGTCCTTCCCAAGCTGCTTTTAGTCAGAGTTTTATCACAGTAAATGAAACTCTAGCTAAGACACAGTCTCATCGTCATTTTCCAGGGCTGAGAAGCTGTTTGTGGGCAGTTGTAGTATGTGTTGTCCCCTGTCTTGCTGTGTTCTGTGCATCTGCTGGAGTGTGGATGTACAGGCCTCTGTTTTCCCACCCCTTTGCCTCACTGTTTTTATTTGTATCATTTTATGTGACTTTTCTTTTATCTTTTCTTTTCCAAGACAGGGTTTCTCTGTGTAGTTTTGGCTGTCCTGGAATTGTAAATGAGGCTGGCCTGAATTCACAGATTTACCTGCCTGTGCCTCCAGAGCTCTGGGATTGTATGCATGAGTCTTGTTAGGTTGTCCTCATGTAGATTTATGTTCTGAGGAAAAGTCAATTGCAGTTAACAACTATGACAGTTTGACAAAGATGAAATAGTAGTTTAACCTTTTTTATCATCAAGCCAAATTCATAGAGCAGGTCAAAGAGACTTTTGCTGAGAGCCCCATAGAGAGGAGGCTTCATGTCTATCTAGCCTGTCCCTTGTCACATGATGCTTTTTGTAAATCCTCCCTTGATGGGACTGAATAGACTGGAGCCATCATTGTAAGGAGGACCACAGTTTCCTTTGCTTCTCTTTGCTATCCTACCTCTGTTTGCTGCTTCTGCTTGACTCCTGCCTGGGGTGGGCTCACAGGACCACACTCAGACAGGTAGAGATATCTGTGGCAGAGTCAGTGTCCAGGTCTTTTAATGATAGAAGAATCCCTTAGTTCACTTCAGTTTTAATCCTTATAGGCCTAGGCACTGGAGAGCCCCTTCATCTGGTCTTGTGTTCTTCCCATTCAGATATGGAGATTCTCAGTGGACTACCTAAGTTTACTAGTCTGTCAAATCTTGAACTTTTTTCTCCCCCAAGACAGAGTTTCAATGTGTAGCCGTGGCTGTCCAAGAACTCACTCTGTAGACCAGGCTGGCTATGAACTTACAAATACTTGCCTGTCTCTGCCTCCAGAGTGCTGGGATTAAAGGCATGCACTTTAAAGATTTGTCCAGCCAAATCTTGAAATTCTATTTCACACACTGGTGTCCTTTCTAGGCCATGTCAGTGTCTGATCCAATACATTCATACTTGACACTTTAAAACCTATAAGAATGAACCTGTCAGACAGCCTTCACACATACACTATCTTTTCTGTCCATAAGGCTCTCCATGAAGATACTGATGCACTCACTTAAAGCACTTCCTTAGAGAAGAAGTTCTGAAACACCTCTGAAGGAAGCCATCTTTTCAGCATGAACATGCTTTGCTTCTCCTCACAGCAAGTAAGTCTCATGAGGCAGGAACTTACCTTGTTCACTGGTGAACACCCAGTGTACCATTCAGCAGCCATTTGCTGCAAATCTGTCCAAGGTGATGTTCTCCAGCCACCAGGACAGCCTGGATCATAGGCCTTTAGGGCTGATGTGCAGGCTGCACATATGCATTCACTATAATATTAATAACCTCCTTTATGCATGACAAACTTATTCATTCCCTATTGATTTTTTAGGATAAAGTGCTAGGCACTTAATTTAGGGCCTCATCATGCTAGACAAGTGTTCTCCCATTGAGTTTATGCCCTCAGGTGTTCAGTTCCTATGTAGGGTTCAACTGTTACAGCTGTGTTCCTGCACTCAGCTCCCTTCCTATGAATCCTCTACCTATGTTTCTCACCTCCACCCTCCATGGCTTAGCAATTATATTAACTATGTACTGCTCTTCCTTCCTATCTAAAAGCAAAATCCTCACCAATTTTTAAACATCTACTCTACAAGCCAGGTTGGGTGACTGTAATCACTCAGGAGACTGAGGCAAGAGAATCTCAAATCTGAGGCCAGCCTGGTCTACATAGTGAGCCCATTTAAAGAGCAAACAAAACAACCATCCCCAATTATCTTAGTCAGGGTCCTATTGCTGCAACAAAACACCATGACCACGAAGCCAGTTGGAGAGGAAAGGGTTTATTCAGCTTACACTTCATCACCAAAAGAAAGTCAGGACAGGAACTCAAACGGCAGGAAGCTGGAGGCAGGAGCTGATGCACAGGCCATTGAGGAATGCTGCTGACCGGCTTTTGCCTCAAGACTTGCTCAGCCTGCTTATTTATTGAACCCACCAGGACCACCAGCCCAGGGATGGCACCACCCACAATGGGCTGGGCCGTCTTCCACTGATCAGTAATTGAGTAAATGCTTTACAGCTGGATCTCCTGGAGGCATTTCCTCAACTGAGGTTCCTTTCTCTCTGATGACTTTAGCTTGTGTCATGTTCACATAAAACCAGCCAGCACATCAACCTATTATATATTCTGGAAATCTGAAGGAAAGGTGTGAAACTATATAGTCAGCCCTCCATATCTGAGTACTCAACTAGCTGTAAACAGAAGATACCGATAGTCTGTAATAGGACACATACAGACTTTTTTGTCATTATACTCTAAACATTGCAGTACGGTAATTATGCACAGAATTTACATTTATTATGCTTTTCCCCCTTGATATGGGGTCTTATGCAGCCCAGGCTAGCCTTGAAATTGCTATGCAGCCTAGGATAATCTTAAACTTCTGATTATCCTGGGTTATTATTTTGAGTGCTGGAATCAAATGAAGGCTTTGTGCATGTCAGGCAAGTATTCTACCAACTAAGCTGCACCCCTAGTTCTTCTCTAGGTATTATCAGTAATCTGGAGATAACTTGACATATGTGAAGGCCCAGAGACAGCAATCCATGTTTGAGCACTTGGTTAGCACACATAAGGCCCTTAGTTCAATCCCTGGTGTTGGAGAGAGGTAGGGAGGAAGGAAGTTTTGAGCAGGATGTTTGAGTGATACTAGGAGGACTGAAAACTTTGTTCTGTCTGCGCCTTAAAAACAATAAATGAACAAATAGAAGTATATCAGAGATGTGTATGAGATGGAAATATTATGCCATTTCACTGAAGGGACATGAGCATTCAGGGTGTTTGTAGGAGTCCTGGAACCAACTTAGAGCAACTACAGAAAACTATTCAAGTTCAAGTTAAACGTAGAGGTACCAAGTTAATGTACAGAGAGAGGGGCTTTAGTCTATTTAGAGGCTGTGGGACATGTAAACGAAATGTGCTGCCTTTTCTATCAAAGGGTTAAAAAAGACAAATTTCCATTTGAAACATTGTAACCACCAGTCAGTTCTTCTTCAAGTCAATATGTACAGGTTCAAGGATGTAGCCTGTTCTTAGAAGTTGTACTTTGCTCAATCGGTATGCCATTTTGAGTTGGATAGCTGCCTAAGAGTATGAGAACAAACTCTGAACATTCAGACTGAAGCACAGGATGGATCCCTTTGCCTTAGGAATAAAAATCTTGCAGGAGCACTCTGAGGTGGACCTGCCTGCTTGACTTGGCATGGCTACACACTCTTCTGCAGAATGCAGAAGTAAATCCTTTTGCCTTGATGTGCCTTGGATTGTGCGGTCATTTTCTTGGGACCTCAGACCCATTTCTAACATGGTATTAACATTTCTAAGCCAATGTGTTAGCTGGGTTTCTGTTTAGTGGGTGAAATTCAGAAATACAGTGCACAGAGATATAATACATAAGCAAAATACTGATTTGAATTTATCTTTAAACTCTATTTACTATATTTCTAGCCCCAGGCATTTTTTGAGACAGGATCTCACTACGTAGTTCTGGCTGTTCTAGAACTTGCTATTTAGCCTATACTGGCCTCTTCTGAGACTGAAGGCATGTACCACCATTCCTAGCTTAGACATTTTTAAGTAAAAAGAAAAAAAATTTGTACTGTGTCAAACAAACTTGCAAGACCTAGTTTTCAGAAGAAAAGGGATAAAGAAAAATTTATCTTCAGTGTCTCCAAGTATATCATCTTCACAGGCTGTTGTGGAACAAGTAAGAGCAATACTTTTTGAATAAATGATTTCTGTAGCACACATGTACCGTTTCTATCTTTCTCCCTCTTTCCTTTTCTTCTCTTTCTTTATTATCAGTGCTACTTTGCAATACTGCAGCTTAAACTCAGGGCTTACGTACGATAGCTGAGTGCTCTATCGCCAAGCTACATCCACAGCCCCGGATGCTTGTACAGGACAACAGATGAGACTGGGAGTTAAAGTGGGATTCTGGAAATTTCCATATGCTAGAATCTGTTCACTGGAGAACACAAGACCAGCAAAGCAAAGATCTTCTTTGGCTAAACTCCTCCCCTAAAAGGGACAGGTAATGATTGTGCTTCTGACCTCAGGACAACCAAGGATGAAAGGGGGTGTGGCAGGGCACGTGACAGAGGAGACCTGATCGTGCTTCCTCAGTCTTTCCTGTGAGGACAGACCCACCAAGACTCTGTACCCCAGCCATTTTGAAGGCAGATCTCAAATGCCTTGGGTTTGGAGGTGTGCTCCCATAGCTCAGAAATGGGCTGTGTTAACCTTTTCATCTGCATTTTCAAGAATGAGGAGCAGGGTGGGTGTGAGGGGTGTGAACTCCTGGATGAGGAATGTGGCTCAGCTGGTAAGGGTGCTTGCCTGATACTGGTTTACATGATGTTGGGATCTCAATCCTAGCTCTCTGTAAATGGAGTTGGGGGGGGGGGGGACAGTGGGACACATCTGTAATATCCTGGAAGAAGAAGACAGAGAATCAGGAGTTCAGGGTCATCCTCAGGTACAGAGAGTTGTAGGTCAGTCTGAGCTACATGAGACAAAGGCCAAGAAAACACAAAATGCCCTCCATATGAAGAATGGGCCAAGTTGACTATTTATGAGATGATTACAGGTGATCTCCCCAACTTCATTAAGCCCCAAGTGTTTTCTAAATTTAAACAGAAAAAAGAAGAGAGAGGATATGCTTAGTTTGCTAAGGAACCACAGAGAAAGTTCCTCAACTCCTCTTTTCTGTGAAATACTCCTCAGAGCAAGGGGAAGAGGAAATCAGGGAAACAATGACCATGCAAGGGCTCAGATTGCCTGAAGTGAGGCAACACTCACATAGACAGGTTATGTTCTGGGGACACTGTGAGGATTCAGGGAATCAAAGGGTCTTGCTGCCTGAGCATGGTACAGTTGATGGGACTTTCTCCGAGACACTCAGGAGAACTCATTCTCTGCCAAGCATTCTTCTAGTGCTAGGGGACTAACCAAACCCAAATCCACCCTGAGGGCTCATACAGCCCATGCTGGTTAAGAACAAATCTAATCTGCATTTCTAATTTGCCAACAACACTGTGGTGCTGAGAACTGAGTTAGGCAGAACCATTCTTGCTTCGTTGAGCTTAGTTTCATAGGAAAAAAAAACAACAAAAAGGTCATTACACACAGTGAACCCCCAACAAGGGTTCTTGGCCTGGTTTAAGGAGTATAACAGGGAGTCCCAAGGGTGGGTAGGGTAAAATGCCTGAGTTGAAGAAAGCAGCTAGTCTAGGCAGCTGGAGTAACTAAAGGGAAGTGGAACTTTGTGTCAAGTACAGAAGGGTGTGGGTAGGACCCATGAGACCCAGCAGGAAATACCCAGCAAATGATGTAGAGTCCCACAGATCACAATACAATCTATAGCTAAGGCATCCTGGAACATCAGGTAGGCCTCATAATGAGTTTGAAATTAAATTTAGCTATGAACTGATAAGTACATGGATGTCAATTTGGGGTCAGCGCACTAAATTTAGAACTCTGAAATTAATTATCTTAGACTGGGATTAAGCAGGTGTGGTGGCACAGCATGAGATCCCAGCACTCCAGAGCTGAACTCAAGAGGATCAGCAAGTTGGAGGTGAGTCTGGGCAAATTCTATTTCACAAAGGAAAGGAGAGGAAAAAATAAAAAAGAAAGAAAGAGAAAATTCTCCTTTCTCTCAAGGTAATACACACCCACACTAACAGATTCTAACTTGGATGGTCAAACAAACATGGAGCTTGCTGGGTTCTGTGTGAGCCAGAGATTTCCCTAATGTGGAATGGATTCAGAAACAGAAATTGGGTGCATTAGAGTCACCACAAACAACTCTGGAGGAGCAGGTCTGCTTGGGAAGCCTTCACTGGGAATGACTGCTCCCACTAGCTTTCTAGAAAACAAGAGTACATCTATGGCAATGGATTTAGTTACTTGAACTGGGGAAAACTAGAGGAATTTGCCTTGCCACTCCTCCGGGTTATGAGGGATGCTGTCTATCTCTTTGACCTCTCTAAACTGAATGCCCAGTGTGGCTTCAGTGACAGACACTGGAAAGATATAAAGATGAGTAGGCCTCCGAGGAGCAGTGCTTTCCACTGTGTTGGTGCAACGTCAATTGAAACCCTAGTCTACTGTTCGTTGCTGGGCTTTGTTGAACTGAGAAACCAGGCTCGAGAAAAGATCATTGTAGTATGCTATACTGCTCCAGGAGGGGCGGAGTAATCTGGGAAGGGGAGTAGCTTTGGCCAGGTGGTGATATGTCAGACCTGGAAAGGTAGTCTGTATTCTGGTTGAGCTAGGTTTAAACCCCGGCAACCCAGTGGATTTAATCCATGAGGGATGGAAGGTCTGTTTGCCCACACTCCCAGACACTAGGCCACAATGAGGCCCTCAACTCCATAATTCTGTGGTCATCAGTCACATAGGGTAGCGCCCCAGGCCCCTAGTATTCTGGCTGGATTCCCCCCTCCCCCCAGTTACCTGGCCACAGCCATGTTTGCCCTGTCCCACAGTTACCGAGGAACAGCCAGATAGCCCATCCCACTATAAAAGGGGCTGCTTAGCCCCTCCTCTCTCTTGTTCTCTCATCTTCTTACTCTCCTGTCTCTATCTCTTGTCTCTTGCTCCCCCTTTCTCCCAATTCCCTTCCTCCTCTTTCCATGTGGCCATGGCTGGCTTCTACCTCTCTACCTCCCCTCTCTCACTCTACTTCTCTACAATAAAGTACTGAAACCAATCGATTGCTTCCTAGCATTTCCAGATGCCAGACTGGACAAAGGACTTTCCCTCTTGGGAACCACCCCAGCACACCTTTACCTACCCCCTTTCCCCTTCGGCCTGGGGGCTGATCAAGCTGCCCCTGTCCCCCATTCTCAGCTCTTCCTCGGTATCCAGCAGTGCCCTGTGATGCCTGAGAGCTAGAGAACCTGTCACCACTGTCCTCCATGAGGCCTAGGGATTTCGAGACTGCTCCCTCCCCACACCCTCGGATTAGGGTTCTGTGGCTTCTTGCAGCCAGCGCAGCAATGTGGGGTCACACAGCAGTTTCCCCGAGTCTGCCCTGCCAGAGACTCGGTCTTTTCCCCTTCCCCCTTTCCCCATACCAAGCACAATACAAACCACCATGGCGCCCTACAGTGATGTTCATATAGAAAGCAATTATTATGATGTTCATTACTAGGAGGCTGGCTTCATAAACAAAAGTCATCTACTTAATGGAATGGAATATAATATGGCCATTAGCCTGTCCCCTCCCAGTCACCCCTCATTGTATTTAACTATGAAAGAACCCTCAATACTACCAAATAATATACATGTCAATATGTAAAGAACACCTCACTGTAAAGTTAAAAAAAATAAACGTGCTTGGTGTGGTGGCCTGAACCTCAGCACTCTCAGGCTGAGTTTGAGGTCAGCCTAGTTTACATGAAATTGGAGGATAGTCAGGATTACATAATGATTCTATTGAGAAAAAAATGGCTTCTCTTTTGGGGTTAGAGAGATAGCTCAGCAGGTCAGAGTGCTTTCAATTCTAGAAGAGGACCTACCTGTTCACAGCCTGGCATTTGCATCTGGAGGCTGAAGAAGGAGGATCTTGACTTAGAGGACAATCTGGATTACACTGGGCTACATTGTGAGAATTTATCACTTATCTCAAATACAAAGTGACCTGTTCACCAGTACTCCAATTGATTTGGACTGAAACATTAAGAATCCAGTACATTGAAGCACAATTTCCTAGAGGCAGAACATACATTAGCAGTCAGGGAGATCATAGCAGGGAAGGGTAGGAGAAGGTAAAGTACCCAAACAGCAGCAATAGAAATGACAGAGATGACTATATGAGAAGATAAGCAGTACACCTCAGATCTGCCCAAGTCCCTTGGTCAGAGAAGAAAGTTTTCCAAAGATCAGAGACTGGTAGAGGAAGATAATATTTGCTTCAGCTATTACATTTCAAAACTGTAAAATACTTAAGATTATTCTTAGCTGATGTGTCAGTAATTTCTTCTGCCAAAACAACTGTTTTACTAGTAGACGTAAGAGCAATCTGGTGTCTTGGAATAATCGTTATTCTATGCTGGAGAAGATGGTACGTGCCTGTAATCCCAACATCAGAAAGATTGAGACCCAAGAATTCTAAGTTCCAGACCAGCCTGGGCTTCATTAGTAGGTTGTCCACCAAACCAAAACTCCTCAAAAAGAAAAGGTCTTGGGGCTGGAGAGATGGGTCAGCGGTTAAGAGCACCGACTGCTCTTCTGAAGGTTCTGAGTTCAAATCCCAGCAACCACATGGTGGCTCACAACCATCTGTAATGAGATCTGATGCCCTCTTCTGGGGTGTCTGAAGACAGTGACAGTGTACTTACATATAATAAATAAATAAAACTTAAAAAAAAAAAAGAAAAGGTCTTAAGAGGTTTCAGGCCGGGCAGTGGTGGCGCACACCTTTATTCCCAGCACTTGAGAGGCAGAGGCAGGCGGATTTCTGAGGCCAACCTGGTCTACAGAGTGAATTCCAGGTCAGCCAGAGCTATACAGAGAAACCCTGTCTCGAAAAAACAAAAACAAAAAACAAAAAAACAAACAAAAAAAAGAGGTTTCAGAAGACCAGCTCTGTTTCGAGCACCCACACTGGGCAGCTCCCATCCGTCAACTCCAGCTCCAAGGGGTTCCCTTGTGCCCTCTTCTGGCTTCAGGGGACACCCCCAAACATGTGCATACTCAAAAAGGTAAATTAAAGACAAAGCAAAGTTCCTAGTTGCTGAAATTTTCTATGGATGGAAAGAGCTGTCACTACAGCACATGGTCTATAAAGGTAGAGTCTAGAGTCACTTCAGGAGTTCAGGCAATGGAACTTAAATATTCCCATTAGGAAGGCGAAAAGTGGTTAAGGATGTGAGAACACAAGGCTCCCTTTTGCTTCAGTGCTTCAGGCACTGCCTGGCACCTGCAGCATACACAGTCCAAACTTTAACTAGGTCACTAGAGAGGAACAGCCTGAGGCTTCTGCCCAACAAGGTATATATAAACGAAACAGACACTACTTCCCCAATACAGGCCTGCACTTTGGCATTTTTATTCTCAGTTCTGACCCTCACACAAAACATTATTTGGAGTTTACCCTTTAACTAGACATGGGGGCAAAACAGCGAGGAGGAATTAACCATGCAGAATAAGAGATTAGGAAGCTTCCCGAGGTAAACATCAGGTGATCCTGATACATAGTTCTTGTGTCCAAGAACTTGTGGTAGGCAATTAGAAAAATCCCAAAAGATCGTAAACATTTCCTCATCTTGTTTTTTTTATAATGCATTGATTGGCTGGTTTAGCTCAGTTTTGCCCCAGGCTCACCTCGGAAGAGGCGACTCCGATCTTCTCCGATTCATACATGAGGGACAAGGACCTGCTGGTGCTGTCAGCGGTAGCCTCGGCCCTGCGCAACACCTCCTGTCTCAGGTACTGCTGCCTGTCCATAGGCGCGTCGGGGCCGTCCGGCAGGTCGCGGGCGCCCTTCCACGGCGCTGGCCGGGTGTCTTCGTCTTCCACGTCATCGTCGAAAGGATTATAGCTTTTAGGATACCCAGACATGGTGCGGGCGACGGCCTGGACCTAGGCAGCAGGAGAGGCAGCTGGGCAAGGAGTTGGTAGCCCAGCGCCGGCGAGCAGACTCCCTGTAGCCGCCGCGGGTACTACTTCCGCCAGCAATGCGCGCTAGAGCCCCGCCTCCAGAGCCAACAACTGCGCGGAGCCGCAGAGGAGGACGAGGTCCCACCCAGTGCGGGAGGAGGAGGAGGAGGAGGAGGAGGAGGAGGAGGAGGAGGAGGAGGAGGAGGAGGAGGAGGAGGAGGAGGAGGAGGAGGAGGAGGAGGAGGAGGAGGAGGAGGAGGAGGAGGAGACCGGCGGTCACGTGGCCGGGAAGTCGGCCGCTTCTGCGCCTGCGCCGTAAGGTCCGGCGGTCGCAGGCCCAGAGCTGCAAACCTAGCCGCCTGCGCCGGGTCGCGCGCTGTGATGGCGACTGCTGGGTCCCGGGGAGGCGGCGGCGGCGGCGGCTCGGGGTCCAGCTCTGGATCCAGCACCTCCCGAGGCTTTTATTTTAACACAGTGCTTTCACTGGCCCGCTCCCTGGCTGTGCAGAGACCTGCATCTTTGGAGAAGGTAACCCAGCGGACTGACAGGAGGAGGGGCCTGAGGTGGCGAAGCGGCGCGACGCTGCTAGGGTCTGAGAAGGCTACTTGTGACTAGAGAGGAGCTCCTGAATAGAGGTGGCAGCGAGTTCGGTGGGAGAGGGTTCTGGTGAAGAGAGAGGAGTCGGGAAGTCGACAGGACGCTGGGAGGTCTGGTACAGGTGAGAGTAGGAGGGTCGTGAGTTGTGGGCGGGCGGACTCCAGCTGTGACACCTCAGGCGCGGGGGTTGTGGCAGCGTCGTGACTGCCTGTGAGGCGTGGCGGGATGATCCAAAGACTAAGTCCAATCTGGGCTTTCGGTCCTGATTTTTCGTTTTCATTCAGTGACCTTGGAGAGGTGTCTTTCTCGTGAAATGGGATAACCCCCCCCCCGCCCCTACACTCTTTTTGCCCTTCTCATTGGATTGTGGAGGACAGCTAAAGCACTGTGTCTGGAAGTGCTTTCTGGTCTGCTGATCTGCGAACCATATTATTTAAGAGATGGTAGCGTTAGACTGGATCAAAAGATGATGAGAACATGCAGTGGCAGGAATGTGCAGTGGATTGTCAGTAGACAGAGAACTGAATTTAGGATTGCTTCAGAAGAGAAAGGTAGGACCCCAGGATTAAGGAGGCTTAACCACTTTCCATTAGCAAAACAAAACAAAACAAAAAACAAACAACAAAAGGATGTTGTGATAGAAGACAGATTTTAGTCAGAACTGAGTTTGGTCCTTTACAATTTCTGTGTAGTCTTGAGGAAGAAACTTCCATGCTCACAGCCTATTTGCTTATCTATAAAACATGTGAAGCTTTGATGAGTTCACAAATGAAGGCCAGGCACAGCGTGGATGAATAATAATAGCCAGCTGCTTTTCTCCCAGGAATGTGTGAAGAGACTCAGCACAGTACATTAGCACTGAAGGGAGGGGGCTGTCCATTCAACTTTCTGAAAGATGGAAAGAAACTGGGTGACATGCACACCTGCCCGCTGGCAGGCAGAATGACCTGGTCTTTGACCTTGTAAGTTTTCAAACTTGATTTTATTGCCTATCTGCAAGGTGCACAGATTCTGTAAGATCTAATGCCAACCTGACTTGTGGCTAAAAAATGAATATAAACTGGACATGGTAGTATGCACCTGTAGTCCATGCTACCCAGGACCAGCCCAGTATCTGCAGAGGTGGCTGAGCAGTTGCTGCTCTTTCAGGGAGTTGATATCTCAGTACCCATGCCTGGCAGCTTAGGACTGCTTGAAGGTAACTCCAGTTTCAGAGCAGCAGAAAGCCCTCTTCTGGTGTCCATGGGCATTTGCATGAATGAGCACATGTGAGCACAAATAAATAATAACGTTTTTAAATTAAAAAAAAAAGATGGTTTAGGAATTGTAGTACAACTTAGGCAACATATGAAGATCCTGATTCAAGGTGGGAAAGGCAGCAGTTTTGTGTGTGTGTGTGTGTAAGTATATGAGTTTGAATGCTAAGACCATCTAAATTTGTATCCCTTATTACTTGTATTTTTAAACTTTTTTGTTTTGTGTGTATGAGAGTTTTGCCTGCATATGTGTTCTGTACACCATATGTGTCAGTACTTGCAGAGGTCAGAAGAAGCCATCATTGGATCCCTTGGAACTGGAATCATGTGAACTGTTACATGGGTGCAGGGAATCAAACCTGAGTCCTCTGAGAGAGCAGCCAGTGCTCCTAACAGCTGAGCTATCTGTCCAACCTTTCACCTTTGTTTGTTTGTGTGTGTTTGTTATATGATATAATGGGCATGTGGAGGTCACAAGACAAACTTGCCTCCCACCATGTGGGTCCCAGAGATTGGACTCATGTTGTCAGGCTTGACTGCATGTGCCTTTATGAACCTTCTTCCCCCACTAGGATCTCACAATATAACTCAATCTCAGAATATGGCTTTTCTGGAACTCCTGAGTAGACTAAGCTAGGCTTTAACTCACAGAGCTCCACCTGCTGCTGGGGTTGAAGGTGTGTGCCATTACACAAATACAACTGAACAGGTCAGTTCCACATGTTGATTCTCTCTTGCAAGAAAACCAAAAACCAAAACACAGAACAGTACTTGGTAAGGTGTTAGGAAGAGCAATAAAAACGCATGAATAAAAACCATCCTAGGATGAGCTTGGGAAATATTTCAGCAGTTAAGAGCTCTTGCTGTTCTCTTAGAGGATCCAGTTCAAGTCTCCGCACCCACACGGTGGCTCGCAACTGTCTGTAACCCCAGTTCCAGGGATCCGATGCTCTCTTCTGTTCTCCATGGGTACTGCATGTACATGACACATCCACACATAAGCAAAACACTAATGCACATAAAATAAAAATAATACACCTTACAACAACAAACATGTTTACATTTATTTAGAGAAATGGGAATTGGAGGAGTCAGAATTTGTGGGAACTGGTTTGCCATCCACCATGTGGGTTCTGGACTCAGGTGTCCAGGCTTGGTGACAAGTGTCTGTACAGTAGCCACTGGATGATTCTTCAAGTTATTTTATTTTATATGTATGAGTGTTTGGGCTGCATATATGCTTGTGCACCACTTGCATGGTGTGCCCATGGAGGCCAGAAGAAGGCTTTAGAATCCCTGCGGCTAGTGTTACAGGTGTTTATGGGCCACCATGTGGGTGGGGAATCAAACCCAGGTCTTCTGGAAGAAATAAATCTTTAAAAAAGAAAGAAAGAAACAGACTTTTCAGTGCTGGAATCCTCATGTCAGTCAGCCCAGGAACTTGTTCTAGTTTCCTGGTCTCAGCTCTCTTTAGAATGTGGCTGAGTTGCCCCTATCAAATTTTTTCCTGGCTCTGTCTGACCATGCTTCCTCTGCTTCCAGGAAATACAGTGGCCTACTGGTCCTTGTCATACCAATGGGGCCTCTAATTCTGTGTCACTGAGAGTCCTGGACAAACTGCAAAGTTGGCAGTTTTCTTTGCCTTGTATTTTTGCCCCTGTCCTTAGGAGGCCTCTTCCAGAGTCCTTTTACTAGCTCCTAGAATGACTTCTTTTTCTTTTTTTTTTTTTCATTTTTTTTTATTTTCTAAGTTTTTTTTTTTATTTACATTCAAAATCATTTCCCCTTTCCCGTTTCCTCCCTCCCCGAAAGTCCCATAAACCCCCTTCCTTCCCTCTTTTCCCCATTCAACCCCCTCTCGCTTCTCTGTCCTGGCATTCCCCTACATCCAGTCTTTCCAGGACCAGGGGTCTCTCCTTCCATCTTCTTAGAGATCTATTGATATGTGAATTTTGTCTAGGGTATTCCGAGATTCTGGGTTAATATCCCCTTATCAGTGACTGCATACCATGTGTGTTCTTTTGTGATTGGGTTACCTCACTCAGGATGATATTTTCCAATTCTGACCATTTGCCTAGGAATTTTGTACTTCTTTTTCTTCAGTTAGAATGCCAGTCTAGAGCATCTTAGCTATTGATCTGCTACTTAATGACTCTGAGGTATTGGGACAGATAGAACTTTCCATGGTAGACTATGTGCTTGTTAACTCCAGTCTGTAACTGGAGGAATTTATTTATATCTTTGTTTTTGTGGTGCTTCACACAGCTAGACAAGTGCTATGTTACAACACCCAGGTTTGAAGCTGATTTTCAAACTTTGTTAGAGAAGGTCTAAAATAGCTTTTATTCCACTACTGCAGTCTCTACCTATGTTCGGAGAACTTTGTACCCTAGGTAACAGGCTCAGTTCTTGTGATCACTGAGAACTGTTCGGCTCACAGGTTCCTTGTTCTTTGCCTAACTTCATCTATTTTGCACTCACAAAGACTACAGCAGATTTTTGCGACTTTATTTCTATTGTGCTTGGTTTTTGGGATTTCTCGCAGTGTTAGCCTTCCTGACTGTTTCTGTCTTTGTATTCAGTGAGGCCACCTGTATTCAATATCTCCATGAGATGCACTTCCCAATTAGTAGTCAAGGGTTTACTGGCAGAGATCTAGGGCAGTGATAGGGCTCCTATTGTTTTCTTCTGTTAGATATTGCAGTCTTGTGCTACTTGTCTAATGTATGAAACAGTGGTTTCCTATATTTATCTGTTTTCTTAGGACAAGAGATCCAGGTCGCGTATCTCTTCGTAGCTACAGGTAAAATCAAGGGTCAGAAGAGATTTGATTTTATATAGTTTTAAGGTATGCGTAAGAGTCTGTGAGTATCTGTCTGTAGGCATACTCATGTATTCTACCTTTTACAGAAGAAAGCAATGAAGAAGGGTTTGGTAGGTTTAACATTTATTAAGTTATTACATTTCATATTTACTGTGGAAGTCAACTTGCCTGGAGTTGATTCTGTCTCTGTGGGTTCTCAGGTTGTCAGGCGTGGCAGCAACTGTTCTTTACACAGTGAACAACCTTACTTGCCCATCAGGTCACTTAGGTAAGGGAAGGAGCTGAAGTAAAACTAAGTACTTGCTGTAGTGCAGCTCCCTGATTAACAGTATTATTGTCCATGGGAATGGGTTTGCTAGGAATCATATGTATACACATCTGTGCCAACCCTCCTGTCAGATACTTGAACAGGACTCAAGAAATTGGGGGGGTGTCCTAGTTAGGGTTTTTATTGCTCTGATGAAACATCATGACCAAAAAGCAAGTTGGGGAGGAGCTTGTTTGTCTTACACTTCCATGGCACAGTTCACTGTCAGAGGAATTCAGGACAGGACTCGAACAGGGCCGGAACCTGGAGGCAGGAGCTGATGCAGAGGTCATGGAGGGTGCTGCTTACTGGCTTGCTTCCTCTGCTAGCACAGGGATGGCACTACCACAATGGACTGAGCCCTTTCTATCAATCACTAAGAAAATGCCTTACAGCAAATCATATGGAGGCTTCTTCTCAATTGAAGTTCCCTCTTTTCAAATAACTCGAGTTTGTGTGTCAAGTTGATCTAGATTAGCCAGCACAGGAAAGGAAAGAACTTAAATTATGGTTTCTAGCTTTGACTAACTATATTAAAGCACATATAATACTGCCTGTGTGAAATGTAAAAAAGGCATGTTAAATAGCAGAAGACAATATATATACCATAAGAACAATTTTGTTACATTATTTATATATCATGTATATATTTGTGGACATACGTGTATGTTTTCATGGCATATATGTAGAGAACAAAGGACAATGTTCTAGGGTCAGTTCTTTCCTTCTACCATGCATGTCCTGAGGACTTGGATGCACATTGCCAGACTTGGCAGCAAGTGTCTTTACCCACTGAGCCAATCTTACCAGCCTTAAGAGAATATTTTTAATGAAATTTCTGTCTTGGACTGTGAATATCAATGTCACAGTTACTTTTTGATGGTTTAAGACACTTAGAAAATGTTAGTTCTCAGTACACCTGAGAAAGACAATTGAAAAAACAAACAGGTTTAGCCACGGTGGTGGTGCACACTTCTAATCCTAGTAGGCAGATCTCTGTGAGTTAAAGGTCAGCTTGGTCTACATAGTAAGTTACAGGACAGCTACGAATGCATAGAGCAATGGTTCCCAACCTTCCTCAGGCTTTAATACAATGCCAGTAAACCTTCCAATGACCCTCTAACACAGCTCCTCACGCTGTGCTGACCCCGACCACGGAACCGTTTTGTTGCTACTTCCTAACTGTAATTTTGCTACTATTATGAATTGTAATGCAAATATTCATATTTTTTGATGGCCTTAGGGTACCCCTGTGAAAGGGTTATTGGTCAACACTCCAGGGGTTTCAACCTATAGGTTGAGAACCACTGGCATAGAGAGGCCCTGTCTTTAAAAAAAAGGGGGGGGGGAAGGCTGGAGAGATGGCTCTTCCGAAGATCCTGAGTTCAAATCCCAGCAACCACATGGTGGCTCACAACCATCCGTAACGAGATCTGACTCCCTCTTCTGGAGTCTGAAGACAGCTACAGTGTATTCACATATAATAAATAAACAAGTCTTTAAAAAAAAAAGGTTTAGCAATGAAACTCATACCGCTGGTTCTTTAAGCTTAGCTTTTAGTTCCCAGAGAATTATATCTGTGCAAGGACTCTCCCAGAGGTTTCAAGTAACAAAAGTTGTGCTGGAAGCAGTGCTGCTTTTGTAGTTTTCTTTTGACCTACACAGTTTACCACAGCTTGTTAGGGTTGATTCTCATATGGCTTTTCTGCTCAGTGTCCTGACAGAGGGCTGCTGACTTTCTCCTTACATTGGTGTTTCTATAAAGGATCAGGTCAAAGTATTGCCATAAGTGCTTATTTATTTTTGATTATGTGTAGGGGAAGGGATCCGAATATGCATGTGAATACAGTGTAAAGATGCCTCAGGGTGTCAGATACCCTGGAACTGGAGTTACAAGCTGCTGTGAGCCACCTATATATGTACTGGTAATTAAAGCTGGGTCATCTGGAAAGCAGCATAGGATTAAAGACATTTGCCACTATGCTTGGCTGTTTTTTTGTTTGTTTGGTTTGGTTTTTCTTTATTTTTAGAAACATTTTATTTAAAGATTTAATTATTTTATGTATGTGAGTGTTTTGCCTACATGTACATAATTCTGCTATGTGTGGAGTTACAGATGGTTTTGGGTGATATGATGTGTGGACTCACAGATGGCTATGGGTGATGTGATGTGTGGGCTCACAGATGGTTATGGGTGATGTGATATGTGGACTCACAGATGGTTATGGGTGATATGATATGTGGACTCACAGATGGCTATGGGTGATGTGATGTATGGACTCACAGATGCTTATGGGTGATATGATGTGTGGACTCACAGATGGTTATGGGTGATGTGATGTATGGACTCACAGATGGTTATGGGTGGTGTGTTGTGTGGAGTCACAGATAGTTGTTGCCAGGAACTAAACTCAGGTCCTCTGCAAGAGCAACAAGTGCTATTAACCACTGAGCCATCCCTCCAGTCTCTCTTTATCTTTTTTTAAAGATTTATTTATTTATTATATGTAAGTACACTGTAGCTGTCTTCAGACACCCCAGAAGAGGGTGTCAGATCTCATTACAGATGGTTGTGAGCCACCATGTGGTTTCTGGGAATTGAACTCAGGACCTTCTGAAGTGCACTCAGTGCTCTTATCTGCTGAGCCATTTCTCCAGACCTGTTTCTTTCTTCTAAGACACAGGGTCTTAGACACTTAACACAGACTAGCCTTAGAGTTTCTGTCCTGTAAGCCTCAGCCTCCTCCCTGCTGGGTTATAGACAAGTGCTTGGGTTGCAATTTCTCCCTTTGTTGTTGTTGTCATTTCCAACAGGTTCTGTAAACAATTAAGTTTGTTCTTTGACATTTTCATACATGTATATAATACAGCTTGCCTGTTTTTGCCCTCGGTAATTTCAGATACTTGTCATCATACTGGTTTCAAAAGTACTAAATAGAGGCCAAGAGATGGCTCAGCAAGTGAAGTCACTTGTTGCCTGAAGTCCTGAGTTTTATCCCTGGAACCCACATAAAGTTGGAAGAAGGAGAACTCACTCCACAAAGTTGTCCTCTGGGCATTGTCCACATGTATACTGCACATGTGTCTGTGTAGTCGCAGCATAAACACACACTCAAAATCAAGTGGTGAACTTTGGGTTAGTGGGTGAATGCATGCTGAGTGTGCATGTGTGTGTGTGCATGTGTGCCTGTGCACCTCCCCTCCCCCTTTCTGCAGTGGTCCCTGACATATAAGTGGGCAGTGTAAATGTCTTATTTAGGTCCTAGCTCTCAGCAGCTCTTTTTTCTCAGCATCTTGTGCAGTCATGGATCTTTTCATTTACCTCTGACTGAAGGAAAAGGTTTCTTTGAGGCTGAGTGTAGCCTTTGTGTGTATAAACATAGATATTTAGGGGGTAGTTTGATGCTCTTGTCAGTTCAGCTGAGCAGCTATCCTATTAGATCTCTCCTGCTCCCAGTGTATATAGAGTCATGGTTACCACAGACTCACAGCTCTGTATAATGGTTCTTGGTCCACAGAAGTCAGTTAAGGAGGAAATGGGTTCATGGAGCCCTACCGTAGTAGGTACTACTGGTCCATTGACAGCAGCACATTCGGGAGAAGGTGAAACATACTCTACTCGCATGCCCACTGCTGAGCACACCAGGCTCTGATGATTAGTTTCAAACTTTCGACTCTAGTCACTAGACAAAACCAAAGTCTAGCAAATAAGGAGAACGTGATGGAGGGGAGGGGAGAGGGACTACAATATATGGTGTATATGTATGCAAGTGTAAAAGAACAAAATTTAGACTCCGCCATCTTTGCTCCAGTGGCTGGGAAGTTGGGACAGCCAGGTTCTGAGACAGACAGGCATAATATCGCTTGGGTCTCGGGCGGCTTGTGTGTATGCGGCTCCCAAGTGCTGGGCTGATCTGCAGTAACCAGCGTGCTAGCTCTGCTGTGGGACTTCTGCCTGGCAGAGGGACGCCCCCTCCCCCCCCCCAGGAGAGATCACACACCCCTGCACAGGGCAGGAGCCTACCAGCCTCCCTTTGGCGACCTCTGCTCCAGGAATCCACTAGGCTGAGCCTTTGGATGTGCAAGGACTCCCCAATATAAGATCACTTGGGGCAAGGCACATCAGGGCTCCAAAGTCACTCAGGAGCAGGCAGGCCCCAGAAATCGGTGCCAGGGGAATCCTGGTAATCCAGGGGGGGCAGAAATAGCTTTGCAGGCTCACAGGAGGTCCAACCAACAGCCAGTGGCAGCAGGACCAACTAACATCAGAGGTATCCAGATGGCAAAAGGCAAACGTAGGAATGTTACTAACAGAAATCAAAGTAATATGTGACCATCCGAACCCAACTCTCCAACAGCAGCAAGTCCTGGATACCCCACCACACCCGAAAGACAAGATCTGGATTTAAAATCACTTCTCATGATGCTATTAGAGGATCACAAGAAGGACACAAATAAATCTCATAAAGAATTACAGGAGACCATGAATCAACGGTTAGAAGCCCTTACAAAGGAAACACAAAAATCGCTTAGAGAAATGCGGGAGAACATGGATCAAAAGATGGAGGCGCACAAGGAGACAACACAAAAATCGCTTAACGAGATGAATCAACGGGTAGATGCACTCACAAAGGAATCACAAAAATTGCATAAAGAAATGCAGAAGAATATGGGTCAACAGACGAATGCCCATAAGGAGGCAACACAACAATTGCTTAAAGAAATGAATCAACGGTTAGATGCCCTTACAAAGGAAACACAAGAACTGCTTAAAGAAATGCAGGAGACGATGGATCAACAGATGGAATCCCATGAGGAGGAAACACAAAAATCGCTCAGAGAAATGCAGGAGAACGTGGGTCATCAGGAAGAAATCCTGAAAGAGGTAATGCAAAAATACCTTAAAGAAATACAGGAAAATACAAACAAACAAGTGAAGGATCTCAGCAAATCCATCCAGGAACTAAAAGAGGAAGTAGAAACAACTAAGAAATCACAAAGGGAGACAACTTTGGAGATAGAAAACCTTGGGAAGAAATCAGGAGTCATAGATGCAAACATCAACAATAGAATACAAGAGATGGAAGAAAGAATCTCAGGTGCTGAAGATTCCATAGAAAGCATCGACTCAACAGTCAAAGAAAATGCAAAATGCAAAAAACGTGTAACCCAAAACATCCAGGAAATCCAGGACACAATGAGAAGACCAAACCTAAGGATTATAGGTATAGATGAGAGTGAAGATTTGCAACTTAAAGGGCCAGTAAACATCTTCAACAAAATTATGGAGGAAAACTTCCCTAACCTAAAGAGAGAGATGCCGATGAACGTACAAGAAGCCTACAGAACTCCAAACAGACTGGACCAGAACAGAAATACCTCCCATCACATAATAATCAAAACACCGAATGTTCTAAACAAAGAAAGAATACTAAAAGCAGTAAGAGAAAAGGGCCAAGTAACATACAAAGGAAGACCTATCCGAATCACATCAGACTTCTCACCAGAGACTATGAAAGCCAGAAGATCCTGGGCAGATCTCATGCAGACATTAAGAGAGCACAAATGCCAGCCTAGACTACTATACCCAGCAAAACTCTCAATCACCATAGATGGAGAGACCAAGATATTCCATGATAAAACCAAATTTTCACAATATCTTTCCACAAATCCAGCCCTGCAACGGATAATAGGTGGAAACCTCCAATACAGGGCGAGAAACAACACCCTGGAAAAAATGAGATAATAACCTTCTTGAATCAAACCCAAAAGTAGATAACCACTCAAACATAAAGATAGCGTCAAGAATGGCAGATGGCAATAATCACTATGTCTTAATCTCTCTTAATATCAATGGTCTCAATTCCCCAATTAAAAGACATAGACTAGCAGACTGGATACGTAAACAGGACCCAGCATTTTGCTGCATGCAGGAAACGCACCTCAGTGTCAAAGACAAACACTACGTCAGAGTAAAAGGCTGGAAAACAATTTTACAAGCAAATGGCCCCAAGAAACGAGGTGGAGTAGCCATCCTAATATCAGATAAAATTGATTTTCAACCTAAAGTCATCAAAAAAGACACAGAAGGACACTACATACTGATCAAGGGAAAAATCCACCATCAAGAACTCTCAATTCTGAATATCTATGCTCCAAATGCAAGGGCACCCTCATTCGTAAAAGAAACTTTACTAAAACTCAAAGCACACATCGCACTGCACACAATAATAGTGGGTGACTTCAACAGCCCGCTCTCTGAAATGGATCGTTCAGGAAAGCAGAAACTAAACAGGGACACAGTGAATCTAATTGAAGCCTTGGACCAAATGGAACTAACAGATATATATAGAACATTTCATCCTAGAGCTAATGAATACACCTTCTTCTCAGCTCCTCATGGTACCTTCTCCAAAATTGACCATATAATTGGTCACAAATCAGACCTCAACAGATATAAGAAGATAGAACTAATCCCATGCCTCCTATCAGATCACTATGGAATAAGGGTGGTCTTCAATGGCAACAAAAACAAAAGAAAACCCACGTACACATGGAGGCTGAACGATGCTCTACTCAATGATAACTTGGTCAAGGTGGAAATAAAGAAAGAAATCAAAGACTTTTTGAAAGTTAATGAAAATGAAGGCACAACATACCCTAATTTATGGAACACAATGAAAGCAGTGCTAAGAGGAAAATTCATAGCCCTGAGTGCCGCCAAAAAGAAACGGGAGACAGCATACACTAACAGCTTAATGGCACACCTGAAAGCCCTGGAACAAAAAGAAGCAAATACACCAAAGAGGAGTAGAAGGCAGGAAATCATCAAACTCAGGGCTGAAATCAATCAAGTAGAAACAAATAAAACCATACAAAGAATCAACAAAACGAGGAGTTGGTTCTTTGAGAAAATCAACAAGATAGATAAGCCCTTAGCCAGACTAACCAGAGGGCACAGAGATAGTATCCAAATTAATAAAATCAGAAACAAAAAGGGAGAGATAACAACAGAAACTGAGGAAATTCAAAAAATCATCAGATCCTACTACAAAAACCTGTATTCAACACAACTAGAAAATCTTGAGGAAATGAACAATTTCCTTGACAGATACCAAGTACCAAAATTAAATCAGGATCAAATAGACCATCTAAACCGTCCTATAACCCCTGAAGAAATAGAAGTTGTCATTGGAAGTCTTCCAACCAAAAAAAGCACAGGTCCAGATGGTTTTAGTGCAGAATTCTATCAGACCTTCAAAGAAGACCTAACACCAATACTCTTCAAACTGTTCCACAAAATAGAAACAGAAGGAACACTACCCAACTCGTTCTATGAATCCACAATTACACTAATACCAAAAGCACACAAAGATCCGACAAAGAAAGAGAATCTCAGGCCAATCTCTCTTATGAATATCGATGCAAAAATACTCAATAAAATTCTTGCCAACCGAATCCAAGAGCACATCAAAACGATCATTCACCACGATCAACTAGGCTTCATCCCAGGGATGCAGGGATGGTTCAATATAAGGAAATCCATCAATGTAATCCACTACATAAACAATCTCAAAGAAAAAAACCACATGGTCATCTCATTAGATGCTGAGAAAGCATTTGACAAAATTCAGCATCCTTTCATGCTAAAGGTCTTGGAAAGATCAGGAATTCAAGGCCCATATCTAAACATAGTAAAAGCAATTTACAGCAAACCGGTAGCCAGCATCAATCTAAATGGAGAGAAACTTGAAGCAATCCCACTAAAATCAGGGACTAGACAAGGCTGCCCTCTCTCTCCATATCTTTTCAATATAGTACTTGAAGTTCTAGCTAGAGCAATTAGACAACAAAAAGAGGTCAAAGGGATACAAATTGGAAAGGAAGAAGTCAAACTATCACTATTTGCAGACGATATGATAGTATACTTAAGCGACCCAAAGAACTCCACCAGAGAACTCCTACAGCTGATAAACGACTTCAGCAAAGTGGCCGGATATAAAATCAACTCAAGCAAGTCAGAAGGCTTCCTATACTCAAAGGATAAGCAGGCTGAGAAAGAAGTAAGAGAAATGATACCCTTCACAATAGCCACAAACCATATTAAGTATCTTGGTGTGACTCTAACCAAACAAGTGAAAGATCTGTATGACAAGAACTTTAAGTCTCTGAAGAAAGAAATTGAAGAAGACCCCAGAAGATGGAAAAATCTGCCATGCTCATGGATTGGCAGGATTAATATAGTAAAAATGAGCATCTTACCAAAAGTAATACACAGATTCAATGCAATCCCCATCAAAATCCCAACTCAATTCTTCATAGAGTTAGAAAGAGCAATTCAAAAATTCATCTAGAATAACAGAAAACCCAGAATAGCTAAAACTATTCTCAAGAGTAAAAGAACCTCTGGGGGAATCAGTATCCCGGACCTCAAGCTGTACTACAGAGCAATAGTGTTAAAAACCGCATGGTATTGGTACAGTAACAGACATGTAGATCAATGGAACAGAATTGAAGACCCAGAAATGAATCCACACTCCTATGGTCACTTGATCTTTGACAAAGGAGCTAAAACCATCCAGTGGAAAAAAGATAGCCTTTTCAACAAATGGTGCTGGCTCAGCTGGAGGTCAACATGCAGAAGAATGCAAATTGACCCATTCTTATCTCCTTGCACTAAGCTCAATTCTAAGTGGATCAAAGATCTCCACATAAAACCAGACACACTGAAACTAATAGAAGGGAAACTAGGGAAGAACCTTGAACATATGGGCACAGGGGAGAATTTCCTGAACAGAACTCCAATAGCTTATGCTCTAAGATCAAGAATAGACAAATGGGACCTCATTAAATTACAAAGTTTTTGCAAGGCAAAAGACACTGTCAAAAAGACAAAGCGGCAACCAACTAACTGGGAAATGATCTTTACCAACCTTACATCCGACAGAGGGCTAATATCCAAGATAGACAAAGAACTCAAGAAGTTAAACTCCAGAGAGGCAAGTAACCCTATTAAAAAATGGGGTACAGAGCTAAACAAAGAGTTCTCACCTGAAGAATATCTAATGGCTGAGAAGCACCTTAAAGAGATGTTCATCATCCTTAGTCATTAAGGAAATGCAAATCAAAACAACCCTGAGATTCCATCTCACACCAGTCAGGATGGCTAAGATCAAAAACACAGGAGACAGCAGTTGTTGGCGAGGATGTGGAGAAAGAGGAACACTCCTCCACTGCTGGTGGAATTGCAAGCTGGTACAACCACTCTGGAAAGCAGTCTGGCGGTTCCTCAGAAAACTGGGCATGACACTCCCGGAGGATCCAGCTATACCACTCCTGGGCATATACCCAGAGACTTTACCTGCATGCAATAAGGATACATGCTCCACTATGTTCATAGCAGCCTTATTTATAATAGCCAGAAGCTGGAAAGAACCCAGATGTCCCTCAACGGAGGAATGGATTCAGAAGATGTGGTATATCTACACAATGGAATACTACTCTGCAATTAAAAACAATGAATTCACGAAATTCCTAGGCAAATGGTCAGATCTTGAAAATATCATCCTTAGTGAGGTAACCCAATCACAAAAGAACACACATGGTATGCAGTCACTGATAAGGGGATATTGACCCAGAATCTCGGAATACCCTAGACACAATCCGCATATCAATAGATTTCTAAGAAGATGGAAGGAGAGACTCCTGGTCCTGGAAAGACTGGATGTAGGGGAACGCCAGGACAGAGAAACGAGAGGGGGTTGAATGGAGAAAAGAGGTAGGGAAGGGGGCTTATGGGACTTTTGGGGAGGGAGGAAACGGGAAAGGGGAAATGATTTGGAATGTAAATTAAAAAAAATAAAATAAATAAAAAAAAGAACAAAATTTACTAGTAAAAAAAATTACTTTTTTTTTTTAAAGAGAAAAGCAAAGTCAGCCAGTGAGATGGTTCAGCAGGTAAAGGTGCTTGCATCACAATACTCATGACCTGAATTGGATTCTGACCATTGTCCTAGGGGGACACATGAAGTAATAGGAGAGAACTAACTCTTATGTGCTGTCCTCTGACTTTCACATATAAAACTTGACACAAGAGTACCTATATGCACACATACATACACACACTAAATATAATAAAAAAGTTTAGTGTATGGATGTCTTGCCTGTATGTATACAGGTGCACCACATACGTACTTGGTGCTCACAGAAGCCAGAAAAGGACCCCCTTGGAATAGAGTTGCAGAGAACTGTAAACTGCCACAGGCAGGCTGAGACTTGAACCCAGGTCTCCTTTAAGAACAGCAAGTGCTCTTCTGAGCCATCTCTTTAGCCCCACATGATTTTGGCTTTTTAAAGAGAGGGAATGGGTAAAAGAGAGGGAGAGAGTAGGTTACATGTGGGTTGTACTCAGTGATTTACAATTGCTGTGTAAGCACGAGGAACCCAAGTGAGTGCTTAGAACTCACATAAAGGTGGGCGTTTCTGTGATCCCAGTGCTTCTTGGGTCATATGGAAAGTGGGGACAAGTGTCAGGTTCGAATGCTTGCCTTTCAAGCACACTACTGAGTGAATTATCTCTCACCCCCCACCCCCCCAATTACAAGGTCTCACAGTGGCCTTTGCTTACCTTGAATTTAGAGGAGTCCTGTCTTGACCTTTTAGGTCAGGATCACAAGCATGAGCAACATGCCCAGATTTTTGTCAGTTTCATGTTACTTCCTTGTTTTTATATTATCTAGATTCTCTTTATTGAAATATTATATAGTATTTTCTGTTTTCTTAGCTTTCTCTACCTTTTTTAAAGAGCAGGTCCCTGGGACTGGAGACATGGCTCAGTGGTTAAGAGCACTGACTACTCTTCCGAAGGTCCTGAGTTCAAATCCCAGCAACCACATGGTGGCTCACAACCATCCGTAATGAGATCTGACGCCCTCTTCTGGTGTGTCTAAAGACTGCTACAGTGTACTCATATACAAGAAATAAATCTTAAAAAAAAAAAAAGAGCAGGTCCCATTCTGAATTTCAGTTTCCAGATGGAGGGTAACACCCAGGAAACAAAGGAACAAGCAAGCAAAATTCTTTTGAGGAGAAAAAGGGGAGAAAAATGTATTATCCTTGCTAGGAAGTATAGCCTTTTGAGTGTTTGTTCCATACTTTACAAGCAATTTCATGTGTTCTTGTTGTTCTAACAGTTTACCTTAATCCTGATGTGGAACAGTACTTATATTGTTTACAATCTTTTTTTTTAAAGATTTATTTATTTATTATATGTAAGTACACTGTAGCTGTCTTCAGACACACCAGAAGAGGGCATCAGATCTCATTACAGATGGTTGTGAGCCACCATGTGGTTGCTGGGATTTGAACTCAGAACATCGGGAAGAGAGCAGACAGTGCTCTTAACCGCTGAGCCATCTCCCCAGTCCCCCATTGTTTATAATCTTGTAGATTAGATACTCAACACAAGTCTCACTGGAGACAACAAAGGTGTGTACTTTTCTGGAGACTATAGGTAAGAACTCATAGGCCTTTATAGCTTCTGGAAGTGGCCATCTAAAACTTAATTCCTTGGTTCATCGTCCCTCCATCAGCAAAAGCAGCAATAGTGGGCAGGTTTTCACATCACAGGCCACTCTGACTTTTCTGCTTCTCCTTTCTACCATGGGTCTATTCACTGTAATCCAGAAGAATTCCTTCTCCATTTCAGTCTGCCGTTTCTCTTGTGCCATCTAAAGTGAACATTCACAGGTTCAGGGATTCTATATAGAATTCTATATAGAATCCCTGAGCTGTTTTTACAGATCTCCGAGTTGTTTATTTATTCCTTTTTTGTCTTCCCTTTACATTCTAAAATTGTAGGCCCAGCATCCGGTGCCATTTCTGAATACTCACACGTTTGAGGGGAAATATAATTAAAAATAGGGTCTTCCAAATTGAGAACACCTGTAAAGGTAGTGAAGACAGAAAATTCCCTTTCCCACTCATGATGAGGACTGAAGCTAAGACAATGCATGCTAGGCAGGTGCTCGGCCACTGAACCACAACCACAGCCCTTCCCTTTCTAATTGAATATGCTTTAAACTAGAGTGTGAGCTGTGTCACAGGAACAGTGCTAAGAGACTGCAAAGACAAAGAAATCTCACACTTGATGTGGTCATGTAGGTGTAATCTGTGGTATGTGTGTTCCTTAAGTAAGAGGACTTGTCTGGTAATGGGGGGGGGTGACTGTCTGTGTTACCTACTTGGCTTTGTTTGGAGCAATAAACAGAATACTCCTTCTTTATGATAGGAGGTTATTCTGCACTTTGGATGCTGTGGATGTTTCTTACTTTTACACTGAAACTGGAATGCTAAGAAATGGCTCCCTGAGAAAGACATTCCTAGATCAAAGACCTGTCCAGTCCTCCAAACATTTGTGTACATTTCAAAAAACAGATGAATTACATACAGCTGTAGATTTAACTCATTCATTAATTAATTTGGAGGCAGGGTCTCTCTGTAGCTCTGGCTGTCCTAGAGCTCACTTTGAGGACCAAGCTGACCTCCAACCTATAGAGTTCCTCCTGCCTCTGCCTCTGGAGTGCTGGGATTAAGGGTTGACTGCACACAGATGGAGAGAAGCACCTTTGCTTCGTTCTCTTCCTTCTCCCTCTCTCTTTCTTTCTCTCTCTTTCTTCTTCTAGTAGTCTCTTTTGTTGCCAGGCTGGCCTTATAAGTCCTGCCGTCACTTCCCATGTGCTGAAAGTACTGGTACTTGCTTATCAGTGCCCAGCTGCTCCCTTATTTTTAGCAGGAAGAATTAAATCTCTTCTATTTTGTACATTATTTAGCTGAGATCTCTGATAATGTCTCATTTCTCTAGGATGAGAGATAAGTCTCTTTAATTATGTGTATAGGTATGTGTACATGAATGCCAGAGCCCATACAGGCCAGAGGTAGAGTTGGAGCTGGAGTTACAGGCAGTTGTGGATCACCTAATATGGGTGCTAGGAAAAGAATGTAGGTCCTTGCCAGGCAGTGGTGGCGCACGCCTTTAATCCCAGCACTTGGGAGGCAGAGACAGGTGGATTTCTGAGTTCAAGACCAGCCTGGTCTACAGAGTGAGTTCCAGGACAGCCAGGGCTATACAGAGAAACCCTGTTTTGAAAAACCAAAAAAAAGAAAAAAGAAAAAAAAAAGAAAGGAAGAACAGAAGAGGCATCAAATCCACTGGAACTTCATGGAGTTACTGTTAGTTCTGAGCCACCGTCTGTGTTCTGGGAAACCTATCCCAGGTCCTCTGCAAGAGCAGTAAGTGCTCTTTACCATTGAGCTATTTCTCCAACATTTTGTTTTGTTAAATACTTATTTTTATTAATTTTAAGTGTCTTTATGTATGTGTATACATATGTGCAGGTGCCTGCAAAAGCCAAAGGAGTTGGATCCCCTGGTGCCAGAGTTACAGGCAACTCAGGTTCTCTTGAAGAGCAGTATGCGCTCTTAAGTGCTGATCCATATCTTCAGTCCCTTGTATTTGTCTTAAATCTTATTTTCTAGGTTCAAAAGCTGCTTTGCATGTGCCCAGTAGATTTCCATGGAATCTTTCAACTAGATGAGAGGCGGAGAGATGCAGTGATTGCTTTGGGCATTTTTCTCATTGAGTCTGATCTTCAGGTAAGCCTTTACTAAGTCTATGACTTCTAGAGTGTAAAAGGGGGAGTAATGAGATCCACATTTGTATTGCATATGTTTACCTAGTACTCACAGTACTAGAAGTGTGCGTCCCAACCTAACCAAAGTGCCAACAGATGTGCAAGATGGGGTAAGTGGAGCAGTGGCATTGATCTGAGGAAGCCAAATTGTTTAGAGGAAGGACCTCTGTAGTAGCCTGGTGCTATTAAATGTGTAGCCCATGCTGCCTTAAACTCACAGGGATCTGCCTGCCTCTGCCTTCTGGGAACTGAGGTTAAAGGCTCATGTCACCATGCCCAGCCAACTTATTGATTCTTTAAAATAAATAATAAAGTTTTTTAACTATCTTAAAATTTAGGGGTAAGATTAAAATTATTTTGAGACCTAATTGCATATTTTACAAAGTAGACTTGCTTTTTATAGCAAGTAAAATGTTCATTAGACATATAGTTCATCAGTCATGTAAGACCATCTTTACCAAAACTAAATAGAAATAAAAATTGAGTGCATATTAATGTATTTTGAGAGGGATTAAACACCAGCCTTGTTACTACAATGAAAAATGGCACACTGTTATTACTTCTTCTTTTTTTATAATTGTCAACACTAATTGAAGCAATTTTTTTTAATTTTTAAAAAATTATTTATTTATTTTATGTATATGAGCATACTGTATCTTCAGACATACCCAAGAGGGCATCAGATCTCATTACGGATGGTTGTGAGCCACCACATGGTTGCTGGGAATTGAACGCAGGACCTCTGGAAGAGTGCTCTTAGCCTCTGAGCCATCTCTTCAGCACCTTGAAGCAAATTTTTGATCATTGGATCAACTCTAATTCATTTATATGCTGTTTATCATTTGTAGATACTAATTTTGAATTCTAAGTTTAATTGTTCCGTTAGGAAAAGAATGTTATATATTTGAATATTCATCTAAAATCATGAGCCTGCACTTCCTAGAAATTATACTCCAATAAGCATTTTTATTATTTTGTTTTATGAAACAGTCTTATATATTCCTGGTTTAGTTTGTTAATAATGAACTAGCTGTGTAGACCAGGCTGAACATGGTAAGGTTCTCCTGCCATTGTTTCTCCACTGCTGAGATTTCAGGCATGTCCACACACCCTGTTTTATATTTTGACCAAATATGTGACTTTTTCCACAGCGTTTGTCCCTGCACTCTGGGCCTTGCACATGCCAGGCAGGCCTGTACTACTCAGTTGTACCCTCAGCCATTCTAGTTCTGATTTGCCCATAAATATCTTCGATATATGCAGTGCTTGACAGAGTAACTTGTAAATCCCAAACATGTACTTGACTTTTTTAAGATGGCAAGGAAGAAGAAAATGCAAACTATGTTTCTTACAATTTGGGTTCTACATAGGGAGTGGCCAGGGGTCTGGCACATGACAGTTTACCTGTACTGTCTGTTTCACTTTTGCACTCATGGATACAGATGGACCCCAGGATGCTATATTAGGCCCTGAGAAGGCAAAGGACTATGTCTCCTATCTTGGTTCACTCTAGTTTGTATTGCTTGACTCTGTCCAGGATGCACTGGCCACCTTCATACCTCTTCTGAGCTATCATAGCAACAGCTGTGCCCCAAGCAGTGGACATGGTTTACTCCCCGTGTACTACCAAAGCCACTGCATTATGTAGGGAAGAGCCGTGGTTCCTCTGCAGGAGCAGTGCAGTGCAGCCCTTTGGAGTTCTGTGCCTATGATCCTAGACAGATGTTCTAACCACTACCTTTTATCATTTTCAGATTTTTTTCTTTTTTGCTTATAAATCTGCATTTAGACCAAGTTTAGAATAATTGCTTTCTCTAGTTTACTGGGCATCAGATGGAGATGCTTGAAAGCTGCGTGCCAAGGGTGGTAGTTCATACCTATAGTCCTAGCACTTGGGAGACAGAGTAAATCTCATTCTCTTAGTTGAAGCTCAGCCTGGTCTATATATATATAGCATTCCTGGCTATCCAGGGCTACATAGTGACACCCTGTCTCAAGAAAGAAAGAAAGAAGAGAGAGAAAGAAAGAGAGAAAGACAGAAAGAAAGGAAGGAAGGAAGGAAGGAAGGATGGATGGATTGATTTAGGAGGAAAGCCGCTTCTTTCATTGGGTGCTATTAGCCATTAAAGTCTGATGCTCAGCTTTCAAGGACTGAGGGAACACAAAGCACACAACTTAACAGCACTAGAGGAAGAGGACACGGGGTGAGAAGAGAGGAAATGTCAAGTCCAGAAGCTCATGGCTGTGAGTGACCTTTTGGTCCCAAGAATCTTGTTTTAGGATCCACAGGTGTTTTTGGGAGATCTGGACCCCTGACATTGACAGCAGACTTAAGTATTTGCTTGCGAGTACCTTCTAGAGAGGCCCTCACTTGGACCTGTCCCTCAGAGAAGCCCACTAGGCTGCCCCTTTCTCCCCACAGGGCAGAGACTGTGATGCACGTGAATGACTGGTGCTTTACATTATTCTTGGAGAATCTGAGATTATTAGATATGGCTCATTTAATCTATGCGAAAAAACTGGCTAGTCACTTATTAAATATAATTTTTGTTTTCTTTGCTTTTTAGCACAAAGATTGTGTTGTTCCTTACCTTCTTCGGCTTCTCAGGGGTCTTCCAAAGGTGTACTGGGTAGAAGAAAGCACAGCTCGGAAAGGCAGAGGTAATTTTTTGTGATATTTATCTTGAATGAAAACTTTTTAAAAAAGAGAAAAAGAAGCAGACCAGCATGGAAATTCGACAGCTTTTGACTGGACTCAGAAGATGTGGAACAACTTAGTTGCCAATAGCAATGCAGCTGACCTTACCGCCATCTAAAACCATGGGTAAAGGGAGAGGGGCGCACAGCCAGCAGCTTTCCATTGGCTCTTCTGGGAATGAGAAAATTCTTTTCAGACCTTGAGAAACCTTCATTCTTATGTGTCACTGGCTACAGTTGGGCCATGTGCATCTCTATATCCCCAAACTAACCATTTTGCCCCAGAGCTAGTAGATTTACTTCTAGAGAAAGGTCAGTTCTCCATGTTACAATCTTGCTGTTCCAAAAGGGTGAGATGGACTTGGGGACACAACCATAACTGTTCACTATAAATAGTTTTATCATTTTTGTTGCTGTTATGCTTCAGCTAAACTCCTACTTTAAAAGATTATGCTAATAAAAAGAAAACTGAAAAAAAATAAAAATGATTATTCCTGGCATGGCTCACACCTTTAATCCCAGCACTTGGGAGGCACAGGCAAGTGAATCTTTGTAAGTTTGAGGTTAGCCTCATCTATAAAGCAAGTTCCAAGACAGCCAGGACTACACAAAGAAACCCTATCAACAAAAAACAAAAACAAAAACAAAAAAAAACCCATTATATTGATTGATATTGTGTGTCACAATGTGCATCTGGAGGTCAGAGGACTACTTTAAGGAATTGATTCTTTCCTTCTACCGTATAGGTGCCAGGGGTTAAACTCAGGTTGTTAAGTTTGCTGGGAAGTGCTTTACCTACTGAGCTATCTCCCTGACCTTCAGTTGAACTTTGGCACATTTTGAAATAGAATGAATTCAAGCTGGGTGTTATGGCACACACCTTTAATCCCAGCATTTGGGAGGCAAAAGCAGGTGGATCTCTGAGTTTGAGGCCAGTCTTGTCTATAGAGTGAGTGCCAGGACAGTCTGGGCTACACAGAAACTCTATAGTCTCAAAAGAAAAAACACAAACAAACAAACAAACAAACCAAAAAACAAAAACGAAAAAAGGAAAAGAAAAGAAATGGAATAAATTCATACGCATTTTAAAAAAATTTTTAATCATCTGTTTGTCTATGTCTGCCTGCCTGCCTGCCTGTCTGTGTTTTTTTGAAACAGTGTTTCTCTGTATAGTCCTGGCTGTCTTGGAACTCGCTCTGTAGACCAGGCTGGCCTCAAACTCAGAGATCCACCTGCCTCTGCCTCCCATGTACTGGAATTAAAGGCGTGTACCAACACAATACATACGCACATTTTTTTTAAACTGGTATTTTATTTTGGATTTTTTGGGCTAGAGGTGTCAAAGAGAAAGTCACTGCCTTGTTCCACATTCTGTCTGCTGCCCTCCTTCACATACTTTTCCTTCCTCCTTGTCCTCCCTCCCTCTCCCCTCTTCCTCCCTTCTTTTCTTCCTTCCTTTCTGTCTGTCTTTTAGCTTCAACTACAACACTGATGTTTGTGTCCTGATACCCTGAAGCTCCCAATCAGCTTGGAACACCTCTAGCATTTTAGGATTCCCATAAAACTGAAGTTTCTTTGGAATTTAGTTCTGTGGTGCTTTATATAAAACCTTTGGGTGTATCCTGACAGGTTGGTAATGACATTGGTTTTTTTTCCAAAAGTAGGGATGCTGCTCTAACTTGTTAAAGGACTCACTCTGCCAAAGACATTTTGCTGTTGTCATAAACATCCCTGATTGTGCCTGTGCACCTCTTGATCTGTAGATTTTTAGCCCTTTAAGTTACTCACCATGCCTAAAACTGAATCCTCAAAACATGAGTGTTTCCACAGTTCAAAGGACCATATTAAATAGAAGTTTGTATCTATAACTGTTACCTAGTTTGAGAAGTACAGTCTCAGAATCTATCAATATTCTTTTCCTTTTTCATTTTAATTCTTAATCATGTATGGTATAATTTGTCTGTGTGGTATGTTCATGAGAGTGCAGTGCCCTCAGAGTCACAAGAGCTCCTAGAGCTGGAAGTATGATGTTATGAGCTTGGTCATTTCTTGGACTCAAACTTGGGTCCTCTGCAAAAGCGGGATGCAGTCTTAATTGCTGAGTCATCTCTCTAGGACCAGTTTCTTTTGAGGCCTAACAACCATCATATACATGTAATTTAGGAATAATAAATAAAACTTTTAAAGATCACTTTTATATATACAGATTCAAGTTAGAATGAAAAATTTGATGTTTGAAATATTGTTAGAAATATATAACTTTATAGGATTTGTGTGTCAACTGAACCCAGAGCCTCATACATGCTAATTATATGCTTCACCATTGAGTGTGTGTGCATGGATGGGGGGTTGGGGGGCAATGTGGAGTGAGGAAGATATGGAGAGGGTATAGGGAGTGGGAGGGTATCTGTGTGTGCCCATGTGTGTCTGTGTGTCCATGTGTGTGTCTGTGTATTGATAAGATGACTCTAACCATCTTGAAACTCAATAAGAAGACTCGGCTAGCTGTTTGGCTAGCAAACCTCAGGGACCCTTCTGTTTGCTGTCTCTACCTCGATGGCACTGCAATCATGTGTGCTGCCATGCTGGCTTTTCATGTAGTTACTGGGGATCAAGCTCAGATCCCCTTGTTTGATAAAATCCTACCAACCTGTGTCCCAAGCTGCTGCCTTCCTCTTTTTTTCCCTCCTTCCTTCCTTTCTTTCTTTCTTTTTTTTTTTTTTGGTAGTATAACTCATGCTGCTAAAATCTATAGTAATGGTTCCCAAAGTGTGTAATCTAAATTGTAGTAAACCCTAAAATGATTCTGGTGTACACCAGTTTCATAGTGGCATTTTAAAATTGTAGTAGAATTCTAATAATCTTCCATATACTGTATACTACCATAATCTGAGAATATATCCATGAAAAAGTAGGTATTTATATGTCTTTGACTCATTTAAGACTGATCACATTATTCATGATAGCACATGATAAGCTTGATTGGGAGTTCTAACATTTGGAGGTATACCTGAGAGAAAGGCTGCATATGCATGGTGTTTGGTGTGCTAGCTAAGGTGTTCCTTCCAGCCTATTTGCTTCGAAGAATTCCTCTCCTGTTAGGTTTAGTTTGAGAAGGACTTAAAAAGTTTTATGGGCATGTTGAGGGTATATGGTTCCATAGTCAAGTGTGTAGTTCCAGCTCCGAGACTTTGGGTCAATCTCTAACACAGTATGAATGTGTGCTTGTGTGTGCTTTATTTTGCTAACGGTAATATGAGTATGTATTTGATGATTAACATTCATGTGCCATTGCAGATCAGCTCATTTGTTAGAATGCTTGCCTCCAGCATTCTTGAGGCCCTGGATTTTATCTCCAGCACCACATGAACTAGGCATCAAACTAATAACCCATTACTAAATAATATATTACCAATAATCCCATTATCAAATTTGTAATCCCAGCAGCACTTAGGAGGTAGAGGCAGGAAGATCACAAATTCAAGGTTGGGTCAGGGAGGTGGCCACACAAGCCTGATGCCCAGAGTTCAGACCATAGAACCAATGTAAAAGCTGGATTTGGTCAGTGAGGCCACAGAAATCTCAGCATTCCTACAGCAAGGTAGGAGGTGGGGACAGGAGAATCCTGTGGAAGCTTACAGCCCAGGTCAGCTGGGAAATGCAGCTCAACACAAAAGGAAAAG
Source organism: Tokudaia tokunoshimensis (assembly GCA_036184795.1). Taxonomy (NCBI): domain Eukaryota; kingdom Metazoa; phylum Chordata; class Mammalia; order Rodentia; family Muridae; genus Tokudaia; species Tokudaia tokunoshimensis. The sequence goes on along the minus strand of BTHU01000015.1, from coordinate 3,355,449 downwards.
ACTATAGGGTGGAAGGTAAAGAACCACACCTGAGAGTCACAGTCATATTCAATTGCTGTGAGTTCAGTCCCTGGGACTCACATGAAGGAAGGAAAGAGCAGAGTGTACTGATCGAAGAGAAGTTGTCCTCTGACTTCTACACACATGCCGTGTCACTTATTTATGTGTCATATGGTGTTTGCGCATACACACACACACACACACACACACACGAAGTACAATTTAAAAAAATGAAAATTAATACAAGAGTCTATGATAAATGGATAGAACTGAATCTCAGCAAACTAAGCCCTTGCTGCCTTTTAGCTATTTTTTTGCCATGTGTTCTTTTTTGGGGGGGGATTGGGGTCTAGCCAGCCCTCAAATTCCCTGTGTGGTGAGAATAACTCTGAACTTCTGATTTGCCTGTCTGTGCTGCCCAAGTGTTGGGATTACAAGCTGGAGCTACCACATGTGCTTTCTTAGCTGGTGTAAGCTGGTCCTTAGACAGGCCGTGTGAGAAAAGGAATATGCGGAATCAGGTGGCTGGTATGTGTCATCTCATCCGTCCCTCGTGTCTTCCAGGTAACCTCCCGGTTGCAGAGAGCTTCAGCTTCTGCCTGGTGACCTTGCTCTCTGATGTGGCTTGCAGGGACCCCTCACTTCGGGATGAGGTAAGCATCTGGTACTTGTGCATGAATGTTAATTGGAAGAGTCCCAGAGTGATGAAAAGGGCTATGAAGTATGATTGGATTGTGTTGGTTTTATATAGTATATGTGCATGTATATGTGTTGTTACACACACATGTATACACATGCAGAAGCCAGCAGAGGACGTTGGGTGTTTTTCTCTTGAGCTTTTCACTCTTGTGCATAAAAATCCCATATGTATGTAAGTATGTATGTATGTATATATGTATTTATGTATTCATGTATTTATTAATTCTGGGGACTTAACTCAAGGCCTGTACTTCTCAGCAAGCACTTTACCACTGAGCCAAATCTCATGCCTTTCCGCCTTTTTGAAGCAGGATCTCTCACGGAGCCTGAAGCTCACTATCCCCGAGCTAGTCTATCTAGTCATCAAGTGCCAGTGATTCACCTGTCTGCATACCCTAAAGCTGCTCTCACAGGCAGTGCACACAGTATCCCCAGCTCTTACATGGGTGCTGGCGATTTCAACTCCTTTCTTACTGCTTTCACAGAATGCACTTTTATCTACTCTACCATCTCCCCAACCCCTTTACTTGATGCTATTAATAGCAGTATTTTCAGCTGTGATACTTTTGGGTATTTTTCAGGATCTGAGAGTCTTACCTCATTCAGCATGCCATGTGTGAGACCAGCCTGGTCCACAGAGCTCATTCCAGGACAGCCAAGGCCACACAAAAAACACTATCTTAAAAAACAAAAAAGGGGTTAGGGAACATTGGAGGATGATTCCCAATGTTGACCTCAGGTCTCCACATGAAAGTGCATACACATGTGCTCGGGCACACAGAAAGGCCGAGGTGCTCCACTTTCCTCCTCTAGGTTCTTGATTGAAGCTGCTCATAGAAGATAATTTTTTTCATTTCTTCTTGTGTATGGGTATGATGTGCATTCATGTGTGGGCATTCTTGTCACTGAGGAGGCAGATATAGGAGACTCCCTGGAGATTACCTGCCAACTATCCTTGGTGAATTACTGAGTTCTAGGTTCAGTAAAAGACTGTTTCAAAAAATAAGGTGGAGAACAATAAAAGAAAATAGTTGACCAGGCCTTTACACACATACCATACATACTTGCACATAGACTAAAATGATTACATGCGTCCACACACTTCCCTGACTCAAAACAAAACAAAACTCAAAAGGGTTGGAGAAATGTCTGACTAGATCAAAGCATTTCCTTATAAGCCTGATGATCTGAGTTTGGTTACAGGGTCCATGAGAAAGAGAAAACCAACTCCCGAAAGCTGTGCGCTAACCTCTGCCTGTGTGCCTACACTCACACACCATCATGTGCACACATAAAAATACCTATGCACACACACACTAGTGAATAAAAAAAATAAATAAGGAGTAAAATGGCTTTAGAGACAGCTTAGTCAAGACATCAGCCTTGTCTAGTCAGTGAACACCAGATTCCAGGGGAAACTATCTTCAAAAAACAAAATGGGAGCAGGACAGTGGTGATCCACACCTTTAATCCCAGCACTTGGGAGGCAGAAGCAGGTGAATGTCAGAGTTTGAGGCCAGCCTGGTCTACAGGGTGAGTTCCAGACAGCCAGGGCTACACAAACCCTGCCTAAAAACAAAACAAACAAACAAGTACAGCAGGTTTTTTATCTATTTCTTCATAGAAACACCCAAAGGTCCTTAGGAGTCATGCCACTTTGCCTATGCTGACCATTCCAAGTTAGGCCTTACAGACATTGCTTTGTCTGTAGAGTCTGTGGTGATGTGAATTGGAATGATCCCATAGACTCATATTTGAATGCTTAGTCATCAAGAATTGCACTATTTAAGGATTAAGAAATGTGGCCTTGTTGGAAGATATGTGTCACTCGAAGTGGGATTTAAAGTTTCCAAAAGCCTGGCCTAGTTCTTTTCTCTCTCTCTCTCTCTCTCTCTCTCTCTCTCTCTCTCTCTCTCTGCCTGTGGATGTAGCTCTCAACTACTTCTCTAGGACCATGTCTGCCATGCCTGCTACCTTGATTTTAATGAACTAAGTCTCTGAAACTAAGTCAGCCCCAATTTAATGTTTTCTTTTATAAGAGTTGCCGTGGTCATGGTGTCTCTTCCCAGCAATAGTGAAGAGACATTACATACCTGTTATACTAAGTACGATCACCTTGTCTTTAGTAATTCAGTGCCCTCTCACCATTTTGCAACTTACAGGATGTAAGTGAAGGCATGTCTTCTGGGATTTTCCATTTGAAGGATTAGGATTTACACAGTGAACCTACTCTAGCATTGCAATTTCCCTGGGGCTTCAAGTCCCTTCATCAACACTAAACCAAGGCATATCAGGCATCTCCAACTCCTTTTCAGTAGGCCATCTTGACAAATGCTTCAAACAAACTTTTGACTATGTTTTTTTTTAAAGCTGTGAAACTTCCATATTAAACCTAGACTCTCGACTCAGAGAGCCCATATTAATAAACTCAGTTTGATCCAGTTTTATGTTCCTTCCTCCATTATCCCACACTCTGAAAATCCATTGTCATGCACATTCTTTATTAGAGAATGGAGAGATAGAGAATAGAGCATAGCAAGAGAGAGTTAGAAAGTGAGAGAGAGAATAGAGCATAGCAAGAGAGAGTTAGAAAGTGAGAGAGAGTAGTGTATTCATCCAGGACTGTCTGTGAGAGAATGGAGAAGGCATCATGAGAATAGCAGGTTCTCAGAGGATGAGTACCTGAGGTGGGTGGTGTGCTGTGTGGTGGGGGAGGGGGAGGGGCCCTTGAGCTGTAGGGAATTTAGGCTAGGAGGGGAGGTGAAAAGGATACTAGCATGGACTTTGGTTTTTTTGTTTTGTTTTGTTTTGTTTTGTTTTTTGAGACAGGGTTTCTCTGTGTAGCCCTGGCTGTCCTGGAACTCACTCTGTAAACCAGGCTGGCCTTGAACTCAGAAATCCACCTGCCTCTGCCTCCCAAGTGTTGGGATTAGAGGCGTGCGCCACCACTGCCCAGCTAGCATGGACTTTGAAATGAACAACAGGTACTTGTGATATTGAGGGAGCCTGGAGGCCAGTATGGGCTTTGATTTGCTGATAGGTACCACAGGTAACCATAAGACCCTCTGCCACAGTTAAAGGAAATGACTCCTTTTGGCAGACAGAAACCAGTTTCATAAGTTTCTATAGAATGCTGACTTTATATAACCTCCAGAAACCCTCCTATAGTTAAGTTATGCTCATTTCTGGATATTTGGACTGCCTGCTGGACTACCTGAAACTTAACATCTCCTAGACTTCTGCTTGAATGAATCAGCAAATGTATTGAGCTCTTTAGTAGTAGCCCATGCACCTTCTCATCAACTACACTTTCTCTCTCCCTTCTAGGAGCCTGTTAAGCTTTTAGTCTGGTTATAGATCTAGAGGTAGACCCTGAGGGACATCAGCATTGTCTTGTCTAGTATCTCCTTCACCACTGGTTTAGCAGATAATGAAGGATTAATTTCCTCATTAAATTCAGAAAAGGCAATAATTCAGGGGATGGGGTGGGAGAACATCTGCTGAGGGAGGAGAGACTACCTTCCGGGTGAGATAAACCCTTGAGAAGCTGAGGATTCAAAGTTCTCATCAAGAATCTGAAGTATTTATAAAAATAAATAATGGCTCATACAAAGAAGTTTAGACTCTGATGAATGTGGTGTTATTCTGCATGAGTTCCTGGAATATTCATATGTGTGTTCTGAGCCCCACATTTCCAAGTAAGATATAGAAAATTATCCTGTTGTACAGTGGTTAAGTAGACAGCATAGGCCGGGCGGCGGTGGCACACGCCTTTAATCCCAGCACTTGGGAGGCAGAGGCAGGAGGATTTCTGAGTTCAAGGCCAGCCTGGTCTACAAAGTGAGTTCCAGGACAGCCAGGGCTACACAGAGAAACCCTGTCTCGAAAAAACCAAAAAAAAAAATAAAAAAAAGTAGACAGCATAGTATCATGAAGATTATGATCCTATGAAGTAAAACTGAAAAGAACCAAGCCCTTTAGTCAGGATCTATCACTTGTCAGAGAAAATGAAAGAAAAATGGCCAAGCCAGCAGATACAAGCCCCAGGAAGGTAACATGGTCAGAATTAGGAGAAGTTTTTGTTCCTGATGTTAGCAATACAACAGCTATTGTGGGGGCATGAACAGGCTTAGTCAAGATAATGTCTTAAGATCCTTCAAATTTTGACTGAACTTTGTAGTACCCACTTTTGGTAACAGGTTTGTTTTGTGTCCTTGATTGTTACAGATTTTAGAGGCACTTTTGCAGGTTTTACATGTCCTTTTAGGAATGTGCCAGGCCTTGGAGATCCAAGAAAAAGGTATGATTATAAATCTTCAAGACTTATTTTATTTTTTAAAAATTTTGTTTTATTTATTATTATTTGTGTCTGTGTATACCTTGTGTGTGAGTGTGTGTGTGTGTGTGTGTATGTGTGTGTGTGTGTGTTGTGCGGACACACACACATAATGTTTGTGGGTGTAAGGATAGCTAACTTTCAAGAGTCAATTCTCTCCTTCTACCATGGGATCCAAGAATCCTACTCAGCTCATCGGATTGAGTCATCTGGTTGGTCTTCAAGGCTACTTTGTTTGTTAATTTGTTTATTTGTTTCTCCTTTTCCTTTTCTTTATCTATTGTTTTCTGTTTCTTTGTTTTGTTTTTTTCTACTTTCTGTATACCTGATGGGGAGATACTTTTCTGTTGGGTTATGTGCTGGTATACTGAGAAGCCACATAGGGTTATGAGCACAGTTCTGCTTACAAATGCCAGGTATCTTTGACCAGTGAACCTCAGTTTTGTCAGGTATAATATGAGGGTAGTTTGGCTGACTTTATAGGTCACTTTCTTCTAGTATAAACAGGGCAATGAATGTAATCTGTGGTGGTCACAGTATCTAAACAGAACCCAACTCTATACTGTTTGGGATGTTCCGTGAATAATCAAGACCTCTCAAGGAAAGCAAATGTGGTAGAGACACAATCTGACATTACTGGTTGTGGTGGTTTGAATATACTTGGCCTAAGGAGGGGCACTATTAGGAAGTGTGGCCTTGTTAGAGTAGCTGTGGTCTTGTTACAGTAGGTGTGTCACTGTGGGGGGTGGGCTTTAAGACCCTCATCCTAGCTTCCTGGAAGCCAGCCTTCTGTTTGTCTTTGGTACAAGATGTAGAACCCTTAACTCCTCCTACACTGTGCCTGCCTAGATGCTACCATGCTCCCTGCCTTGATGATAATGGACTGAACCTCTGAACCCGTAAGCCAGCCCCAATTAAATGTTCTTTATAAGAGTTGCCTTGGTCATGGTGTCTGCTCACAGCAGTAAAACCCTAAGATACTAGTAGTGCCGTATTATCAAGGGATAACTAATGACATTTTTAATATGGCATTACCAGTGTCTTAGGGTTTTACTGCTGTGAGAAGATACCAGTAATGCCATATTAAAAATTTCATTATTTATCCCTTGAGTTAACTCTATAACTGGGGCTTCTTCTCAGCCTTCACAGTCATCATAAATGGGTTGTACAATGTTAGCCAGTGGTACAAATTGGTACAGTGTAGCTGTCATCAGTAACTCCCACCTTATATCTCTTCTTGGTCTTCTAGAATATCTTTGCAAGTATGCAATCCCATGCCTGATAGGAATCTCAAGATCTTTTGGACGTTACAGCAATTCAGAAGAATCTCTCCTTTCAAAGCTTTTTCCCAAAGTCTCTCCTCATTCCCTGAGAATCCCAGAAGAACTAGAAGGTGTCCGAAGGCGTTCCTTTAATGACTTCCGATCCATCCTGCCCAGCAACCTGCTGACTGTCTGTCAGGAGGGTACACTAAAGAGGAAAACCAGCAGTGTGTCCAGCATCTCTCAGGTGAGGTGGATTCCCAGGGGTGGACTCAGAGAGGAGAACCTCAGTAAGCATCTTTGCAAAGAAAATAACAAGTGTTTATAGTTTGAGGTTCTCATTAGGATTTTCTTGTTATAATAAAAAGATTTGTCCCTTTTTTTTTTCTGTATTTGAGATAGGGTCTCACTCTGTAGCCCAGACTAGAACTCACTGTGACCTAGATGGCGAGCTTGTGGTCCCCTTTCCTCACCCTCTGAGTGCTAGGATTGCAGATGTGAGCCACCACACTTACTTAAGACCAACCCCATCTAAGCCTTTTTTGTTTATTTTTTAAATTGGGATAGAGGCTTACTCCACAGTCTAGGATGGCCTCAAGCTGGCTCAGATCCTCCTACCTCACCCTCCTGGTGCTTAGATTCCAAACATGCACCAGCATACCTGGTGAGATCAAGTCCCTAGAGCTGTGTGAAACACATGTATGAAACAAGTTGTTTTTTAGAAGATCTCGGTGCATACATGCTGGCCTCAGATGCACACTCTGCCTCCGCCTCTGCCTCCTGAGTTCTGAGAGCATGGGAGGACGCTGCCATGCCAGCCTTCTTTTTAAGATTGTTAATGATTTCGTAGTTGTAGAATGATTTGTTCCCAAACTTTGTTCCTGGTGGTTTGTTTTTAATTTCCTTTGGAGAAGGGAGGTGTGGGGTTTTTTGTTTGTTTGTTTGTTTGTTTTTGAGACATGTAGCCCAGGCTGGGCCTCAGAGTTGCTGTGACAATGAACTTGAACATGATCCTCCTGCTTCTGTCACTCTAGTGCTAGGATTATACATGTGCCACTTTATGTAGCACTAGGATATGTATCAGCCAGGGCTCATATCATATCTGTAGGGATATGCATGGATGGCCTTGCAGCAGATAATACCTGAGGTTGTCCTCTAACCTCCACATACACCATATGCACAAATGTTTCATACAAATGAAACATCCACATACATATATGCACATACATACCAGCAAAATATATAATCAGGGCTCGGAGGTTAAGTGTGTTTACATTTCTTGCGTATGACCTGGATTCAGTTGCTAGCACCTACTTCAGGTGACTCACTCCAATCCCAGGTAATCCAGTTGTCTCTTATGGCTTCCAAGACCTCCTCTCTATACATACTGCAACTAAACTCAGGCAGGTACACACCTACACATAGAAATAACGAGTAAATTATTTTAAAAATTGATTTTGTTTTGTTTTTTTTTTGGAAAATAAAGAAGTGTATAACTAAACTGGGCTTGGTAACATATGCCTGCATTCCCAATACTCATCAAGCCACAACAGGAGAACCAAGTTTGAGGCTAGATGGCAAGATGCTGTTTCATTTTTAAAGAAAGTATAAATCGGGGCTGGGCTGGAGAGATAGCTCAGCAGTGAAGAGCACTGGTCGCCCTTCCAGAGGACCTATGTTCAACTCGCAGCACCACATGGCAGCTCACAGCTGTCTATCACTCCAGTTTCAGGGGATTTGACACCCTCGCACAGGTATATGTTCCAACAAAACAATAACACACATGAAACATAAATAAAGTAAATAAAGAAAGAAAGTGATATATCACTTTGAGAAGTGAGGTGTAGCTTCATATGTATAAGACTCTGGGGTTCTGTAGCTAGGACCATTCTCCTCAAAAACCTTACATGCACACATGTGTGCATGTGTGTATGACTCATGGGAAGAGGATAATACAAAGCATTTAAAAAATCAGCAATTAAAAACAACGAATTCATGAACTTCTTAGGCAAATTGTCAGAACTGGAAAATATCATCCTTAGTGAGGTAACCTAATCACAAAAGATCACACATGGTATACAGTCACTGATAAGTGGATATTAGCCCATAAACTTGGAATACCCAAGACACAATTCACATATTGATTGATTCCCAAGAAGAAGGAAGGAAAGGTCCCTGGTCCTGGAAAGACTGGATGTAGCAGTGTAGGAGAATACCAGGACAGAGAAGCGGAAGGGGGTTGACTGGGGAACAGGGGGAGGGAAAAGGGCTTATGGGACTTTCGGGGAGGGGGGAACCGGCAAAAGGGAAATCATTTGGAATGTAAATAAAGAATATAGAAAAAAAATCAGCTGTAGCTGGGTGTGGGGCTACACACCTGTAATCCCAACACTCAGGAAACAGAGAATAATCTGGCTTGTATAGCAGATTCCAGTCTAGCCATTGCTAGGTAGTAAGTCTTTGTCCCTCCAAACAGGTGGGAGGAAGATTCAGCTTAGCAAACAAGTACAAAATATATAGTTAGACTGGTGATAGAATATATAGCAAAAAATGCTGTAACAGCAGTAGACTTCAGCGAGGGAACAAGGCTTGACACTGGCCTTCGAGTATGCAGAGAGACCTGTACTGGAGTGAGTGATTGGGTTCCCAGCAGTCTTTTTTGACCTGTACCTTGTGTTTTTTCAGGTCAGCCCAGAACGTGGCATACCCCCTCCCAGCTCCCCTGGAGGATCTGCTTTTCACTACTTTGAAGGTAGGTTTCATCTCCATATCAGTACTGATCTGTTATCAGATAACAGGTTCACAGTGATTTCTTATGATGGTAAGGATGCTGGGACTGACCCTCCGTAGAGTGGTGAGCTTTTCCTCCAGTTTCCATTTAATTTCAATCCAGTCACCCGTGTGTGTGTGTGTGTGTGTGTGTGTGTGTGTGTGTGTGTGTGTGTGTGTACACCATGGCACACATATGGAGAGGAAAGGTCAGATTTGGGGAGTTGGTTCTCTTTCTGGATCATGAAATCCAGGGATCACACTTCATTATCATTCATAGCCTTGGATCTTTACCCGCTAAGCCATCTTGCTAAAAGTGGTGTAAACTTAAAGAGCATACTTCAAGGTTATTCTAAGGGAAGGAAATTTTGAAAAGGAAGAGAGTAGTTATCTACTATTATAGATACTTTGTGTATAGTATCTCTTGGATGTAAGAATGTTATATATAAGTTTATGTGTGTTTAAGAACTAATGGCTAGCTGGGCGGTGGTGGTGCACGCCTTTAATCCTAGCACTTGGGTGGCAGAGGCAGGCGGATTTCTGAGTTCGAGGCCAGCCTGGTCTACAGAGCGGGTTCCAGGACAGCCAGGACTATGCAGAGAAACCCTGTCTCGGAAAAAAAAAAAAAAAGAACTAATGGCTAGATTCATCCAACTCAAAGTCTCACTTAACCCAAAAATCTATCTTCTAGACCCTAAGTCTGTTTCTATCTGTAAATATCCCTGATTTGGTAAGAGGAGCTCCTCTTGGTGACTGCTGTCCTTTAAACATATCTGTTAGGTGGTTGAATGGGAAGACACCCAAATAATATTATCTGTACAAGCCTGTGTTTCTCTCAGCAGATCTTCCACCTTCTCTGTGCTAACAAACTCAGGAGCAGAGGGTTGTGTACATAGTAACAGAAGCATACCTCCCTGTAAGGAATGCAGTAGCATACACTGCTTCCTGAATGTTTGCTTACATACCCCAATTTCACTTTGAAGTTTTGTAAAGTTCCTCCCATTTCTGGCATTCTTCCTACAGTACCAGATACATTTTTAATTTATTTTGTGGTACTGGGGTTGAGCCAGTGCCTGTGAGTGCTAAGCAAGTACTCTATCAATGAGCTATATCCCCACATTTTTTAAATAATTATTTTGCTTGGCATAGTGGCATGCATCTATAATGCCAGCCCTCGGGAAGCAGAGGCAGAAGACCTCTAATTCAAGTCTACCCTGCACTACAAAGTGTACCTTCTCTCAAAAAAAAAATCAACAGATAATTATTCTTTAAAAGCACAGTTTGCAGTGCTATCTTTCAATGTTAATTCCAATTATTTTTTAACCCAAGTCAGGATCTTGTTGGATAGAGCAGGGTGGCCTTGAACTTGTAGCTATATTCCTACTTTGACTTCCCAAGTTCTAGGATTACCAGCATGTGTCACCATACCCAGCTCTGTAAATTTATAAGTCCCAATTCTTAGGTTCCTGGCTCCCACTGTTCTGACTTTTGCCTCCACCTGTGACCATCATATACCAGCTCATTTATAGAGCTCTTTTCTTTGATGTTATGATGTCTGCCTGAAAAGTGTCTTTACCTTCTCTCTTCGCTCCTTTAAACCTCTGTTCTCCCCTTGTTTCCTCCTTTATCACAATACTCTTGTTAGCTCTCTAGCATCACAATTCCAGGTTCCACTTCAAACGCCCCCTTCTGTTGCTGGCTGACATACCTCAGAGCCACGGTGTGCTGCCAGTGTTGTAGCACTAGATTTTGTCTGAGCTGCACCCTGCTTCTGTGCTCTCCTACTGGAAAACAGGTTCCTAGGTTCTTGATAGACTGATACGGTCTGCCAGTATTTATTTTATTTACTTATTTTTGTGGTATGGGGATTGAACCCACGTGCTCTCTCACTGAGCTACTTTCCAGTAGCTTTGTTTATTATGAAATGTGGTCTTACAGTGTAGCCCATGCTGACTAGGAACTTGCAATCTTTCTGGCTAACCCTTCCAAATAGCTGAAATGATAGATATAAGTCACCACATTGGGCTGTCTGTCATTGTTTACTATGATAATATTAGACCTGCTTTTTTTCTAATCATACTTTTCAGATAAAATGTCTTAATAATAACTTTTTAGGAGCAGGAGCAATGGTTCCTAGTTAAGAGCACACACTGCTCCTCCCAAGGGCCTGAGTTTGGTTCCTAGCATGCACATTAGATTGTCAGAACTGCCTGTAACTCCAGCTCCAGTGGAATCTGACACCTGGGACCACTATGGGCACTTGCATTCATACACATAATTGAAATAATAAAAATTTTTAAAAATGGCTTTTTGATTCATCATTTGCTTTGGGGTCTTGTGTGAATTTTGCAGAGAGGTGTGAAGTTAATCTGCCTTAGTCGCTATTCTATTGCTGTGAAGAGATACTATGACCAGGCAACTTATAAAAGAAAGTGTTTAGGAGCTAGAGAGGGGGCTCAGTGATTAGATAGAGCACTTGTTGCTCTTGCAGAGGACCTGGGTTCAATTGCCAGAACCCACATTGTAGCTTACAGCCATTTGTAATCTCTGTTTCAGGGGATCCAGGAGGCACATGTGTGGTGCACATATGTACATGCTTGCAAAACATCTGTACACATGAAACAAACATCCATACACATAAAAAAATGGGAAGGAGGGGAGGGGAGGGGAAGGGAAGGAAGGAAGGAAAGAAGGAAGGGAGGAAGGAAGGAAAGAAGGAAGGAAGGAAGGAAGGAAGAGAAAGCCTTTAATTGAGCACTCGTGTACAGTTTCAGAGATTGAGTTCATGATTGTCAGGAATAGGCAGGCAGACATTATGATAGAACAGTAGCTGAAAACTTACATCCTGATCTGAAAAGGTAGAAGAAGGCAGAGAGATTTACAGAGAGAGACAGAGAGACTGGGCCTCGAGTGGCCTTTTGAAACCTCAAAACCCACCCACTGTGATGCATACTTCCTGATCATTCCCAAACAGTTCTACCAACTGGGAACCAAGCCCTCAAACCTGTGAGCCTATAGAGCCATTCTTGGTCAAGCCAGCGCAGGCCCAAGCTGGAGCAGAGCTGAAAGCCCAAAGAAGGACTTGTTCAGTGTTACCTTGATAAGTAAAGTAAGTTTGTTATAGGTTACTTCTGAACAGTGGCAATTAAAGATAGCTGCATTTTCCTGTCCCACTAAGTTCCTATCTTTAAATATCTGTAACTCCACAGCCAAACTGATGCAAGCCTGAGTTCAGAACACTACCTAGTGTTGAAATAATAGAGATGATTCAAAATAAGACATGAATTAGAGCCAGATCCAAGGAAAGTTATGTTTTTAGGTTACCCCATCCTTACCATATCAGTGACTCTGCTGGTCCTGGCAAATGGGAGGGATGCTCTGTTTTGCTATTGTCTGGCACATAGAACAACTAAATATTTCCTAAGGCTAGGATCTAGGGGATTAGTTCACTATGTTTATTAATGCTCACTTTATTTTGAAAATTTTTTCTCCTTTATTTTTCTTCGTTGACTTCTTTTTAAAATTTTTTTTTATTTAATTATTTTAGGGTTTCATTCTGTAACTCAGGATGGCATAGACAGGCTTCCCTCCTACCTCTGCCTTCCAAGTGTTGGGAATGTGCATACATACGTGTGTGTGTGTGTGTGTGTGTGTGTGTGTGTGTGTGTAATTTTATTTTATTTTTTTAGATAAGGTCTTGCTATGTTGCCCAGGCTGGCCTTGAGATTGCAGTGTGGTACAGGCAGACCTCAAACTCTGAATCCTTCTGCCTTAGCCTCCCCAGTTTTGGGATTTAAAGGTGTGTTCCACCACTCAACTTGTGACTTCCATCTTAAGCATTTTGTAAATGACAGTTGAGTGTTAAGTATGTTCTTAATACTGTGCACCTTCACCACCACCCACACCCAGGACTTTTATCTTATAAAACCGAAAGACTCCATTTCCTCCTACCTAGTTCTTGGCAACCCATTTTTCTGTCTTTGATATGAGCTCTCTAAGAGTTCTGTAGAAATGAGTTCATGCAGGACTTGCCTTTTTGTTCAATTATTCCAATTTTGCAACTTATAATTACATTTTTATTCTAATATTGGTAGCAAAACATCTTTGGGAACCCTGTGGACTTTAAACTTTCTTATCTCTTAGCTTTGAAAAGGTATAATTCTACCCTCTTTTATCCCATCCCAGATTAAGTTTTATTGTCTGGGTTAAAAAAAAAATAGTATCATATCTGAGCTTTTGATTTGAGGCACCTTGCCCCTCAAGGATTGGTGGTCTGGTCTTTATTTCTCAATTTCAGAACAGGGCAAGAAAATGGAAGAATGATTCAGTGGATAAGAGCACTTGCTGCTCTACAAGAGGACATGAATTCAGTTCTCATCATCTTACTGGTGACTTATAACTACCTCTAAGGGATCAGATGCTCTCTCCTGGCCTCCATAGGCACCTGTGCCCATGTGCAATACATGGAGACATTTACATGTAGATCTTTAAAAATATAAGTGCAAGCCGGGCGGTGGTGGCGCACGCCTTTAATCCCAGCGCTTGGGAGGCAGAGGCAGGCGGATTTCTGAGTTCGAGGCTAGCCTGGTCTACAGAGTGAGTTCCAGGATAGCCAGGAACTCAGAGAAACCCTGCCTCGAAAAACCAAAAAAAAAAAATATATATATATATATATAAGTGCAAAGAAAGCTCTTGACATCCTGATTCACCCTGATGTGACCAAGCAGCCTCCAGTGCCCTGCTTTCACCAATGTGAAGGACTATATCCTCAAAATAGGAGCCGTCCGCCATGAGCCCTTCCTCCCTCACAACCAAGGAATGCTGTGGAAGCTCTCCTGTAATCACACTCCTGTAATCTCCCAGTGCTTGACTGGCTGAAGCAAGAGAACTTCTGTGAATTCAGAGAATCTTGGGATAAAAAGGAATATTAGTGTCAACAAAGACAAAATATATACACCTGTGCTAGTTCTCAGGAATTACATGGGTCAGCCATGTCTTTCTATGTTTTATTTTGTTTTTCTCCTGACAGCGTCTTGCCTGCCTGATGGGACTGCCTTGGAGCCCGAATACTACTTCTCTACCATCAGCTCCAGTTTTTCTATCTCTCCCCTGTTCAATGGTATTACCTATAAGGAGTTCTATATTCCACTGGAAATGCTTCGGGAACTCTTAAACTTGGTGAGCAATCTTTGATGGGTAAATAGGTCAAAGTAAAACCAGTTGTTGCTTCTGTTGTTGCTTGTTTGTTTTTTGTGAGCTGTGTAGCCCTGGCTGGCCTTGAACTTATAATCCTCCTATGTATACCTCCCGAGGGCTAAGGTGGCTATGACTCACTATGCCTGGTTGACATTATTGCTTGGGGATTGAATCTAGGTCCTGTCTATCATTGAGCTATATTTTTAACCTTAGAAAAAGCCAAAAGACAAAAACTAGGCAGTCCATGGATGGGTGGCAGTGGCTTGCCCAGTCCTCCATGCAGATGTGGTCACTTGGCAGAGGTTGAATGAGGAGGAGTGAGGACCGCCCCTTTTTCTGGTCTCTTGATCCAGATCTGCACAGCCTCAGGACTGGTGCTCCATTAATTCTCTTTAAAAACACACAGGGCCTTAGAATGAGCAAAATGATGGTTCAAGTGAAGTCCTAGAATCAATCACAACTCTAAACTGGAATTTCACATTAGTTACCCCTTAACCTATTATTCAGTCTTTCTATCAGTCTTGTAAAATTTTAAGTTTAGTGTACAAAACACATTATTACATTAATAGACAACTTACAAACAGTATTATCCCTAGCACATACTTTCTGTATGAGGCTTTTGAAATAGCAAACAGTTTTGATGACAGATACAAGAAAAATATGTGTACTTTTCCAACAATCCCAAGTTTATAAATAAAGATCTGCTCACAACCTACTCATACCAATAATAAAAGAATTCTCATTTTTCATATCATTTTTATGCCTAGAAATATCAAAATTATGTATTACTATAACATAGAAAAATGATGTATTCATTTAACCTAAAAACAAAAACCAAACCAAACAAACAAAAACATACTTTTAATTTTGAAGCAGAGTCATAGCCATTTTACCCAGGCAGGCTTTTATCTTCAGATCTTTCTGTTTCAGCCTCCTAAGTAGCTAGGATTACAGATTTGAGGCCCCAGGTCCAGCAGAAGCCTCTAATTTCTTTTCTTTCCTTTTTTAACAAGAAAGGCTTGGAATATAAGTTGAATATCTCTTATCCAGAATGCTTGGTATGAGAAACATTTAGGATTTGGGGTCATTAGCAGATTTTTAAATTTTGCATACGCATGATCTTAGGATGAAACCTAAGTCTAAGCATGTAATTCTTTTGTTCTTCATATCCATGCCCCTTATACATATAAAAGGTTATTTTATAGTTTTCTTTTCTCTTCTTTTCTTTTCTTTTCTTTTCTTTTCTTTTCTTTTCTTTTCTTTTCTTTTCTTTTCTTTTCTATAGACTTGCTTTGTTGCCCAGGCCAAACTCAAACTTCTGAGCTATCCTTACATCATGGCTTTTGGAGTATTTGGGGTCACATGCCTGGCTTATGCAATGCCTTGAATAATCTTGTCAGATGTGGAATTTACCACTTGGAGCAACATATTGATATAAAAGTAGTTTAGATTTAGGAGTATTTGGGATTTCAGATTTTTGGCATGGGGTACTCAGTATGTACCATTATTTCCAGGTAAATAGATGTAATGAACTGGCAAACTACTGAAGGAAGGAGAGTAAAATTCCTTCCCTAAGGGAAATGTCAAGCAGTGTCTGCCCCTCCTCCCCAGGTCCCAAGGACACACTGAAGCAGAATTTTGACAAAGTCCACTCTAGGAACCAATGACTTTATTGGGTGTCACTACAGAGCCTAGGTGAGGGGTTGGGGGATACAAACAGGGCTGTGAACACTCCCTCCTCCCCAACCCACCACACCTGGAAAGCCTTAGCCAAGACCAGTGAGGGTTCCCTGCCCCCCAGGCTTTCCCAGTGTCTATATATATACTCTAGCCCTTTCCCTGGGCCATGTGCAGCATTGGCATGTGGGAGGAGCAGCAAGGACTCTAGAGAATCTGTGCTCTGCTCCAAGCTGTGGGAGTGTTTGGGAACCATTGGCAAGTCCATCTGGGATGGTCTTTTGTGGGGAGGGCACAGCTGTACTCCATTGAACATGATGACTTTGAAGTATTCACTTGCAGCACATTCTGTAGTGTTTTTCATTGAATCCTTACACTGAGTATATATGAGAAGTATCCTACCGTCCCATTGAGAAGAGACACGAGTTGAGACACTAGTTGAGCATGTCAAGAATAATTAGGTCCAGAGCAGGTCAGGCTCAGTCCAAGCACTTAGATGCCACTGAACAGTGCTTTTCCTTGCTGTATTAATATAAACCCCAAGCTTTACTAACTTGAGTTTCTTTCTTTCTTTTTTTTTTTTTCCGAGACAGGGTTTCTCTGCATAGTCCTGGCTGTCCTGGAACTCACTCTGTAGACCAGGCTGGCCTCGAACTCAGAAATCTGCCTGCCTCTGCCTCCCAAGTGCTGGGATTAAAGGCGTGCGCCACCACCGCCCGGCTTTGAGTTTCTTTAGGTAGCCTTTGAGATGACCTGCAGCCAGCTTCGGTGCCATTGTTTGCAGGGTCTTTAGCAGGAAGATTGCAGCGAGGTCGAGGCCAGCTGGGGATATAGAGTGAGACCCTGTCGCAAAAGCAAAAGTAAAATGAAGTTGGATATGATGATGCATACCTTTAATCCCAGCAGGTAGAGGCAGGAGAATTTCTGTAAGTTTGAGACCTGTCAAAGCTACACAGTAAGACCCTGTTTCAGAGAGAGAGACAGAGAGAGACAGAGACAGCCAAGGCTACACAAAGAAACCCTGCCTTCAAAAATCAAAAAAAAAAAAAAAAAGAATCTAACATTGGCAACTTTCAGGGAGTTGGTCAGTCCCTTCCTTTATTTTTATTGTCACTCCTTAAGAAAGTCCCAAATGAGCCGGGCGGTGGTGGCGCACGCCTTTAATCCCAGCACTTGGGAGGCAGAGGCAGGAGGATTTCTGAGTTCGAGGCCAGCCTGGTCTACAAAGTGAGTTCCAGGACAGCCAGGGCTACACAGAGAAACCCTGTCTCGAAAAACCAAAAAAAAAAAGGAATATTTCAAAGAAAGTCCCAAATGATACTAGAATAGTAAGGTATCTTGTGCATATGGCATGGCCATTGTTCAATTGATATGTTGTTGAGATGCTTTCCATCATATTTATCACTACACATTTATTGGATTCTTTCTTTTCATTTATGTTTTAAATTTGTTTTATATTTATTTATTTTGTGTGTGTGAGTGCTTTAGCTACATATATGTATGTGCCCCATGTGTGTGACTGGTACCCAGAGAAGTCAGAAGATGATATCAGATCCTTCTGAAACTTGAGTTATAGACAGTTGTGAGTCAGCAGTTGTGGTACTGTGAATAAAACCTGGATCATCCTCTGCAAGCAAGAGCTACAAATGCTCTGAACTGCTAACCCATCTTTTCAGCCCTTGGCTTTTTTCTTGGCACCCAGCGTCTTGGGCATGCCAAGCATGTTCCTTACCATTGAGCCCCACCTCAGCTTTATTATGGGTTTTTTTTTTTTTTTTGGTTTTTCGAGACAGGGTTTCTCTGTGTAGCCCTGGCTGTCCTGGAACTCACTCTGTAGACCAGGCTGGCCTCGAACTCAGAAATCCGCCTGCCTCTGCCTCCCAAGTGCTGGGATTAAAGGCGTGCACCACCACTGCCCGGCTTTATTATGGGTTTTATCTGTCAGCATCTTTGTCATTGGACAGAAGAAGCTAGCATTCCAGTCTTTGTGTAAGTTGCTTCATGTGGTTTTTGTTTCTCTAACAGGTGAAGAAGATCGTTGAGGAGCCTGTTCTCAAATCCTTAGATGCAATTGTAGCCAGCGTGATGGAGGTACATCCCTTCTAAGGACATTGCCCTGAAATTAGCCTGACTGACATCTGCAAAGAGAAAGCATGAATTGTTCAAATGAGGGTTAGAGTGAAGGATAGTTTGTAGTGAGTGCGTAGTTTATTTTAATCTTAGTTCCAACACACCCACCACTTGCCTACCTATGCCTGACTGTTAATTACACAGTGCCTCTGACTGATGGTCTATGTTTCCATTCCACAATTGAAAGGTTCATGAAGGTTAACTTAGGAAGCTTGGAGGCAGCCTGGGTCTGGATTTTGTCTTCCTTTCTCCTTTGGTGCTTCTTTAGGCCGCGGGTATACTTACAGGGACATGCAAGCCCTGACTTTTAAGTGGTACATATCTGAGGGACTTTGAAAAAATATTTTTGGAGCCAAGGCCTACAGATGTAATTATAAAACCATTACTTCTTGGTTCTGGGAAGTTTCAAAGTCTCAGTGGACATGAGTCAGAGTAGAATTACCATGCTGTCTCTGTGTGTGTGTGTGTGTGTGTGTATGTATGCGCGCATGCGTGTGAGTAGGTGGAGCTCGAGCATTTTTTCCTCTAGTCCCAGTTTCCTTATTTAAACTGGCATGTCTCTTCTCTTCTGTGTGACATAACAGACTGGGAAACCCTGCTGCTAAAGCATGAAGTAGAAGGAGAACTCCCACGATCTTCAGTAACTTTGAACTGTCCCTTCTGCTCTGCACTTGCCATCAGTAGACTTTGATGTTAGTGTTTGTGCTGTGTGTCCTAAGGGACACAGTTCCTGTAATTCCAAGTTACAGTCTGATGCTTTTCTACAGATCTTCAGACTTCAGTGTGAGCTGCCATGTGGATTCTGGGAGTTAAACCTGGTCCACTAGAATAGCAATCAGTACTAACCACTGAGTTCTTTCATCAGTAAATAGTCATACATGGCTGAGGGCATGCCAGGAAGCTGAGACTTGAAACTGGGCAGGCTAATGACTAGTACAGTAGTTCTCCACCTTCCTAATGCTGTGACCCTTTAAAACAGTTCCTCAGGTTGTGGTGACCCTCAAACATAAATTATTTTCATTGCTATATCATAACTGTAATTTTGCTACTGTTATGCAGGATATCTGATTTGTGACCTTGAAAGGGGTCATGACCCACAGATTGAGAACCACTAATCTAGAGACTTACTTGGTTTACATATGATCTGTAATGAAGTCATATGAATCCTAAAAAAGAATTGTGGCTTTCTGGAGATCCCCTTTAGGGCTTATCTTTTTTTCAGTGTGAATGTTTTAACTGCATGTATGTCCGTGTACTGAATTTCCTGGTGCCCATGGAAGCCAGGAGAAGGCACTGGATCCCCTGGTCAGTTGTGATTTGCCACGAAGGTGCTAGAAATTGATCCCAGATCTTCTAGAAAAGCAATAAGTACCCTTAACTATAGACCCATCTCTTTAGCCCAATAGGGCTTAACTTAATAGAGGAAAATTGGTACTATGGCATCCTATGACCCTTTTTTCCTGTGAGTGATCCAGGATGATTTTGGTAGGGTTTTTTTTGTTAACAATTTTTTTGTTTTGTTTTATTTTGTTTTTAGTCTTTCAAGACAGGGTTTCTTGGTATAGTACTGGCTGTCCTGCAACTCGCTCTATAGACCAGACTGGCCTTGAACTCAGAGATCCACCTGCCTCTGCTTCCAGAGTGCTGGGATTAAAGGCGTGTGCCACCACCACCACCACCACCACCCCCAGCCAACAATTTTGGATTATAGGATAAATATTCACTTGAAGAAATAGTTTTGTTCCAACAAACACAAGAAGTTTTCAATGGCTGGGTGGGTGAGGCAGAAGCAGTCAGATCTCTGTAAATTTGAGTCCAGTCTGGTCTAAGTAATTAGTTTCAGGACAGATAGAGCTACACAGTAAGACCCTGCTTCAAACACCCCCCTCAAAAAAAGGGAGTTTCAGATGTTGACCTTAAATATAAAACATAATATTCATTTGCAAATAGCAAAATGTAGCTTATAGGCCTAGGGAATGCTAGGTCCACAGCTAGCGAGTGCTGTAGCTGGACTTGGACGTGCAGCATGATGACTGCAGAACCCTCTGTATACCTTGTGCTACTCTCAAGTCTTCCCATCCTGTTTGTTCATCTGTGCCCTGCCAGGGTGCTGTAAGGACTGCCAAAAGGATGGCCAGGGTGCGGAGACTCTCCTGGCCCTTAGTCCACAGCTCCTGTCACACCTCCTGATATCATGCTGTGTGAGTTCACATCTTCCTCATCATTAGGAATCCTTCCTCCATAGGATTCTCCACTCCATGCCTCCTCCACCCCTTTCAGCTGATAATATCAGATGGTGCATGTTGGGGCTCAGGAATCACTCTACCAACACATGAGCACTGATCTCAGTTAAGCAAGAATAGTTATTAAATGTACACCCCAAGACTGATCAATCAGGATCACAAAAAGGACTCAGGAGCCTAAATGTGGAACCAGTCTGTTCTCAGGGAAGGCTTATAAAGAAAAGAAAAACACAACAAGCTCATATACAAGTGCAGGAAGTGTTGCCCAGTGGTCAACTCTAACTCAAGCCATTTTAGACATAACAGTTCATATTATTCTACATAAAGCTTTGTAGAATTATTTTTAAAGATTTATTTACTTATTTTATGTATTTGAGTACACTGTAGCTGTACATATGGTTGTGAACCATCATGTGCTTGCTGGGAATTGAACTCAGGACCTCTGCTTGCTCCGTCCCAAAGATTTATTTTTGTTATATGTAAGTACATTGTAGCTGTCTTCAGACACACCAGCAGAGGGTGTCAGATCTCATTATAGATGGTTGTGAGCCACTATGTGGTTGCTGGGATTTGAACTCAGGAACTTTGGAAGAGCATTCAGTGCTCTTAACTGCTGAGCCATCTCACCAGCCCTTAGAATTTCTCAATATTAACAAACTTAATACAGAGCATACAGGACATAACACAATATGTGATCAGTATGACAGTGCTCTGAGTCGAGTTATTTTTCTCTGTCAATGACTGGCAGGCATATTACAGCAACAATATGAAATAGCTGGCAGGCATGGAACAAAATGGCTCTAGTTATGCTGGGTTGGCAGGATGGGGCGTGGTAGGGGTTGGAGACAGAACTCAACTTTGAGGACTGCATCTTAATTCATTAGGCTTTGTCTTGAGGGTCTTTTTTACCAGTACTACAATTAGATTGGTAAAGAATGATTCAAAATTAATTTTAATTATAAAATGTAGGCTAAATCTGGAAGTACCCTGGCTATAGTATCTTTCTACATAGGTTGTGGGTAGTGTTAGGTTCCCCTGTGCTTGTTTCTCACTTCCTTCATTTCCCATGTCAGGCCAAAGACAGTGAATAGTTGATGGGTTTTTGTTGTTGTTTTTATGGTTCTGTGTAACTCCTGCCTGTAGACACCGGGGTAGTACATGAACCTGTATGTTTCTGCCTTTTACTGAAGAGGATGAAGAGAGTAATTAAAATGTATGTGTATGAGTCATAGTAAGTAGGTGCTCAATTCAGATCGCAAAGATTCAATACGGCTGCTGCTTGGCCTCTATATGCAGGATGAACTGCAGATCAAAGAATTTCTGGTGTGTGGCCATGTGCCTCTTTCCCCTGCAGGCCAATCCCAGTGCTGATCTGTACTATACAACCTTCAGCGATCCCCTCTACCTGACCATGTTCAAGATGCTTCGAGATACTCTGTACCACATGAGAGGTAAGGGTTGGTGACTATGGGTGTGAGCAGAGGATGGGCTCCCTGGCCATTCTTACAGTTTGGCACTTGATGTCTGTTGATGCCAATTTAAAAATCACGTGTGGAAGCCAGCTGTGGCTGATGTGGCTTATGAGTATAGACCTAGCTCCCTGGAATGATGGGCTGAGCCCAGGAGTTTGAGATCAGCCTGGGCTACATAGCAAGAGCCTTCTATCTCAAAAAATAAAAGACTGCATGTGAGCAACACAATCACATGATTGAATTTAGAAGGAAGAAGGAAATTTAAAAAAAAAAATCTGAAGAAGATGGAATGAGAGACCCCTGGTCCTGGAAAGACTGGATGTAGGGAACGCCAGGACAGAGAAGCGAGAGGGGGTTGAATGGGGAAAAGAGGGAGGGAAGGGGGCTTATGGGACTTTCGGGGAGGGAGGAAAAGGGAAAGGGGAAATGATTTTGAATGTAAATAAAAAAAAAAAACTTAGAAAATAAAAAAAAAGAAAAAAAATCTGTCCCTGATATTAATACTGCCAATGTTGGCTAAGAGTTGGGTTTATTTCCTAATATGTTTTACTACACACCTTGTATCATTGTCCTGTACATATAGCTTTATATCATTGAATTTAGATATTCTAGGAAAAAAAAAGGTATTTGCCTTGTGGCTTTAACTCAGAGTCAATATATTTTAATAATTTTTCATGTACTCTCAAAAATTATCATTTCCTTCCAATTTCTCATATGATTTCCCCATGCTGTTTTTTTGTAGAATTAAAATGTATCTCTTAAATATGTTTTGATGACTACATAGTATTCCAAGATATAGATACAATATAATTTAGTTAACTAGTTCTAATCTAAAGCAGTAAGAGAGCAACTGAGAAACAGTCTTCTTCGGACCCCAGCAGCAGAGTTTTGGGTTTACTGAGGAGTCACTCAGGGATGGCCAGCCCAGCTGATATCCTAGAGTCCTCAACCTTGGCTAGCTGTTAGTGGTCTGAGCGATGATTATCACTGGGGCTCTAAAGTGTTCAAGCCTAACAATGGGAATTTGGAAAGTCTCTAATCTTTGAATACTCCAAAGACTCATGGAATTAGCTTCTATTTGCAACCACCGACGGTTCTTCGGTTGTCACTATTAGGCAAATATATCATTAAGTATTTCCTGTTGTCAACTAAGTGATCCCATTTGATGATTCCTGCCCTTTCAAGTATTTCATGTGTTTGCAGTTCAGTTTTTGACTGCTTAAAAGACAGTGATGTAGGCTTAGAGTATAGCTCAGTGGTAGAGCACTGGCTATACGAGTGGGCACCTGGATTGATCTCCAGCACCACCAAAACCAGACCAAAACAACCCAAAAGCCTAGGTCTGACTTCCCAGGAGAATTCTTTTCCTCTGACCTATGAAGTGTTTGACTTTGGGGACTATAGCAGAGCCTGTTCATGCTTGACCCTCAGGCATTCTCAGACCCACAGTAGCCGGCTTCAGAGGTCACCTTTGTTTTTGTTGAGAGGGAAAATCCTTCGCCATTGGCACCTGCCGCCTGTGTTGTTGGACAGCTATTTCCATCTGTGACTGTCCCCCACCCCATCCCAAACTTTCTTTCCCACAGACCTGCCCACCTCCTTTGTGAAAGAGACCCATGACTTTGTGTTGGAGCAGTTCAATATGAGCCAGGGGGAGCTCCAAAGGATTCTGCATGACGCAGACAGGATCCACAGTGACATGAGCCCACTCAAACTGCGCTGCCAAGCAAATGCTGCCTGCGTGGACCTCATGGTGTGGGCTGTGAAGGATGAGCAGGGTGAGTCCCATGCTACCTCCCTGCATCCTGTGAGCTCTAGGCCTACCCAAGGATCTTTCTGTGTTTTCCCAGAGTAACTTCTAGAACTCTTGGCCCAGGCATTTGCTGTTCTGTCCTGCAGTGTGAGACAGTGGACCTGGGAGAAAGGGGAAGCCCAAGGCTGCTGAGCCTGTGCATTCCTTCTGCTGTCTTTTGATGGTGCTTTAGAATTTGCTCTGGAGAGATGGAAGTTTATAACTGTAGTGTGAGAGGCTGGTCCAGTGGGTGAGCGAGTCTGGGAAACATTTTTGCAGAGTACAACACTGAGACAAAAGGAGTCCCACCCAGCATAGAAAATACAGTAAGAACATATGTTTCCAAACCCCTGATGCTACCTGTCACTGTTGATACCTGCAACAGGCCTTTCTGTGGGACTTCACCAAGTCCTTTGATTAGTCAATAAGAGCATATTTTCTGAATGTTGGACTTTGGTGACCATTTGTATCTGCTTCTGATCTTAAATTAAGGTGCAGAAAACCTTTGCATCAAGCTGTCTGAAAAGCTGCAGTCCAAGACATCCAGCAAGGTCATCATTGCCCATTTGCCCTTGCTGATCTGCTGCCTACAGGTGAGTTTGGATGATGCTTGAGACTCTCACTTCTCATCCACAGGGTGCCCTTACCTGATTGTTTCTCAGGCTGTAATTGATTCTCCAGTATCAAACAAGAGACAAGTTCCCTTTAAAAAGTCTGACTAGAGCTTGCTGTGAACTAAGCATAAGCTGCTCCATATAGGGCAAGTGGTATCTAAGAGCCATGTGCCTTAAAGAGGGCCGGGAGTCCTCCTTGATAGGAGACAGCCTTGCATCTAATCAAGGCCAGCAGATGAGTCGTCGACACACACCACAGGGCCTCACAGAAAGATGCCCTTGTTATAGTGCTTAGTTCTGTGTGGCTAAGGCTCCCTCCCTGTTATAGATCCATTCATTCACACCTGCCATTGTATAACAGCCTACATTGTACCTTAATATGTTTGTGTGTGTGTGTTGCCTTGACTAGTGAAGAATCAGCACCATGATTGACTTGGTACTTTTTGGTGAGACTTGGACATCCGAAGGGTTAAGCATCCCAGGGCCTTGTAGGTGGCCCTTTCCAGACTGTATGATGACTTGATGTTGTGTTGCAGGGTCTGGGCCGCCTGTGTGAAAGGTTCCCGGTGGTGGTCCACTCAGTGATGCCATCTCTGAGAGACTTTCTGGTAATTCCATCCCCAGTGCTGGTGAAGCTCTATAAGTGCCACAGTCAGTACCACACAGGTAACAGCTCTCATCTTCCGGCATTCAGCGCTTTTGTGTTCTTGAGAATGGGTCGCTAACTATTTGAGTTCTATGCCTACACTGGTCTGCGCCCATTCCTCCTCCTCTACATCTTTCCTTCTGTCTTTCTCTACAGATCCCCCACTCCTGAGGTTTCAGGCCTTTCTCTGCCTCCCACTGAAGGCCCCTTGTAATCTTGTGTTTTGTTTTTGTTTTTGTTTGGTTGGTTGGGTTGTTGGTTTGGTTTGGTTCTGGAATTTTCTCTTGAGACAGTAACTGGAAGCTTACATGCCTCAGACTGGACTAGGAATTTCATATACACTACCACATAAGAGGACACAGGCTGACAGCAGGACTTCTCATATAATACTGATTAGTGTAGATTAAATAGCTTCCTGGGCATGAGGCACTAATGGAGTTAATGTTGTGCATAGTTCCATTGACATCTTTTCCCTTCAGATGAGGAAACCCAAACTCGGCCATCAGAAGACTTCCCCTGGTCCTTACAGTAAAGACACACAGACAGAAAAAACAAAACAGTCTTGATTTATAATTGTGATTTTTTTCTAACTTAGGTAACTATTTTTTGAATCAGTCATTATAACTTAGTTAATGACTAGTGTAGATATTTAAGGTTGGACTTCATATCTCCCAGGCTTCTGTCAAATGCACCACTACCCAAAACCACAAAGACTTTTGCCTGCTCTGTGCAGACTGTGTAGTGTACCTCCCAGGAAAGGGTTGGCCCTTGCTGAGCATCAGAACTGCATTCATGTGCACATTTGTCAGTTATTATTGTTGTAGTAGTTGTCATTTGATACAGGGTCTCTCTACATAACCCTGGTTGTCCTAGGACTTGGTATGTAGACCAGGCTGGGCTCAAATTTATAGAGATCTGCTTGCCTCTGCCTCTGGAGTCCTGGGATTAAAGAATAAAAAATGCACTGGATTTGTCATTTTTTAAAATGGTTCATTAAAAAATTGCTGAGTTACCAGTTAATACTTTATATCCCGCCTTTCCTTTTATTTAAACCCTTCCTGTTGGTCTCAGGCTCTTGATTCTAAAATGGTCAGTTAGCCAGGAATGGTGGTGCATGTCTTAAGGAGGCAAGCCTGGTCCTACATAGTAAGCTCCAAGCAGGCAAGGAACGAAGGAAGAAATGAAGGAAGGAAGGAGGAAGAGAAAAGAAAGTCTGTGGGTAACATAATGTGGTCAGATAGTTTTGAGTCCTTGCTTCTACAAGCTAAAGCTGGCTAGCTTGGTGTTGTAGTTGTACACAAAGAAGGCAAAGAAAGTGAATGCTGAATCAGACACAAGTTTGAACTTTTACTTTTAGTTGCTGGCAGTGATATAAAAATTAGTGTCACCAATGAGCATTCCGAGTCAACTCTGAATGTCTTGCCCGGCAAGAAGAACCAACCATCCATGTATGAGCAGCTCCGGGACATTGCCATTGACAACATCTGCAGGTGGGTCGAGCTGAAGAGCCTCGGGGAGGGGGGGGGGGGGGCTGGGGGCGGGGCTAGGCTTGACGTAAAAGGAGTGGATTTATCCTCTTTATTTAAAGCTTGTTTCTGTTTATTGTATATTTATAAAAGGAGGAGTTTTGTTTCTATTTTTTAAATAAAGCTGTCTTCCTTTTCTTGGTCAGAAAAAAAAATCAAAATGTTTATTCAAGAAATTAGTAATATATTAAAAAGGGTTGATCCATAACCCATCTTCCAAAGTAACATGTAATATATTTTTTCTGTATAATATATGATGTAAGTCAGAGGTTTTTGCTGTTGTTTTAAATAAGATTAAGTTTCCGTGCTCTGGAGATTTTTGCTTCATGCTCTTGTTTTGCCCATTTGAGAACCAAATGCTTTCTGATTTGTGTCAAATACTGGCTCCTCACTCTCAGAAAGCAAATTGAGATAATAGCTCAGTGCCTTAAGAGCCAAATAGATGTGGCATACAAGACACACCTGAGAAAGATTTTGTGTTTTTTAGGGGCTTTTAAACTTCCCCATTCTCAGTATAGCCCGGGCATTTCTCCTCAGTTCTTGGTCGGGGGTGAAGCTGAAAGGCAGAGCTTGTGCTTTGCATTTGTAAGGCCCTGGAGTTAAGGGGAAGACTGGATACATAATGTCCCTCAGCAGTCTGGGACTCAGCTGTCCTCTGAGTCAGTTGGTAAAGGAAGTGTGAAATTGGAACTAGCTAGGATAAATTATTCCGGAAGAATCTGTTCCTTCCAAACAGGCCAAGTGATTTAAGTTATGTTTCCAGAAGAAATATCAAGTGAGCAAATCTGCTGTAAATCTTCAAATTCATTCTTTGGAATGACTTTCATTCAGATCTGGAGTAGAAACTTGAGAGCTGCTGTTTAAAATGTTGTAGAGCTCAGCAAGGAACAAAGCAGGCAGAAGACAGAGCATGTCTTAACACTTTGTATCATGTGGGTTTTCTGCTGTACCAGGTGCCTGAAGGCCGGTCTCACCGTGGACCCTGTGATCGTGGAGGCCTTCCTGGCTAGCCTCTCCAACCGGCTCTATATCTCCCAGGAGAGCGACAAGTGGGTGTCTGTATTTAGGAAGTAGACTCTTGTGCATTGCTTGCCACCGTGTGTGTGTGTGTGTGTGTGTGTGTGTGTGTGTGTGTGTATACGCCTCTTCCCTGGTCACAGTGTAGCCATGCATTGGGTCTGCTGAGGGTTCAGGGTCAGTCTTGGATGACAGTGCTGGAGTTACAGTCTTGGTCTCTGTCTCTGAATGTGGTAGGAGACCACAGTGACTCCAGAGGAATGTTTCTTCCAGGTTGTGGGTAAATCCACTCTTTGGATTTTGTTAAACTACTGCCTGCCTCAGAGCTTCTTTTTTTACTTTTTGGGTGTTTTGGTTTTGTTTTGTTTATTGTTTATGATGAGACATGGTTCCTCTGAGAAGCCCAACCTGTCCTGGAACAAACTCTGTAGACCAGGCTGTCCTTGAACTCAGATCCACTTGCCTCTGCCTCTGCCTCTCTGCCTCCTGAGTGCTGGGACTCTCAGAGCTTTTCTTGTATTTTTCTTTCTTTTTTTTTTTTTTCTGGTTTTCTTGTATTTTTGGTTGTGAGCCTCGACTTTCACGACTGAGCCCCCTCTCCGGCCCTCAGAACTTCTCTTAAACACCTCTTTTCTTCCTCCTCTAGGGATGCTCACTTGATTCCTGACCATACCATCCGTGCCTTGGGACACATTGCAGTGGCTCTGAGGGACACCCCAAAGGTCATGGAGCCAATTCTGCAGATCCTGCAGCAGAAATTTTGCCAGCCCCCCTCCCCCCTTGATGTGCTCATCATCGACCAGCTGGGCTGCCTGGTTATCACTGGGAATGTAAGCAAGAGCCTGCAGTAAGGCCAGAGATGCAGACCTCTGAGTATAAAGACTATAAAATTGCACTCTTCACATACCTTGAAACTGACCTAAATTCTCACAATAATTTCAGCACTGTATGGTGAGAATAATGTAATCAGTGGTTCTATGGGCCTTAGGAAAAGAAATTTCAACTATTTCTTATCAGTGTAGCTAGCATGAAATGGGGTCTAAATAAGAACTACTTCTCTTTTACTTTTGATCTGGGGTTTTCTTAAAGCTCTAGAAATGGATCCTTAGCCAAACAGCTTGACACATGCCTATAGTCCCAGCATCTGAGACGTAGAGGCCAAAGGATTAGGAGTTCAAACCCATTCTTTGCTATATATAAAACTCTTTCTAAAAAAGAAAACCAGAGGGCTGAAAATGTTGCTCAGAGGTTAGAAGCACATACTGCCCTTGTGGAAGGCCCAAGTTCAGTTCTAAGCTCCCATATCAGGTGAACCAAGACTTCCTATGGCTTCAGCTCTAGGAGGTCTGATGCTGTCTTCTGGCCCTCTAAGGGAACCTGCACTCACATGTACATACTCCCATATAGTCACCCACATATCCACATAATTTAAAATAGAATCTTAAAGCCAGACTTGGTGATGCACACCTTTAATACCAGCACTTTGTAAGCAGAGACAGCAGATCTCTGTGAGTTCAAGGCCAGCCAGGGCTATACAGAGAAACTGTCTCAAAAAAAAAAATAGGTCTTAAAACAATAAAATAAATAGGCCAGGCATGATATGCACATCTTTAATCCAGCACTTGGGAGCCAGAAGCAGGAGAATCTCTGTGAGTTCAAAGGCAGCCTGCTCTATATGGTGAGTTCTAGGCCAGCTAGGGCTTCATCACAAGATGCTGTATATAAATCAATAAAGTAAACATGGCTGACAAAGATGGCTTAGTAGGTGAAAAGTCTTGCTGACAAGCCTGGTGACTTGAGTTTAGTCCCTGAACCTGAGTGATGGAAAGAGAAAAGCAGTAACAAGTGTTCCTCTGACTGCTAAACACACTTAAACACACACCTGCATGTGTGTCCTGCATGTGTGCCCTGCAGTCTCTTTGGTTATCAGATTCCAGAGCTTTCTCCCTGGATGATGACAAGAAGGGCCTTCTCTGTCTAGGAGTGGCCTCTTGGTGACAGTATCTCTTGCTCTCTTCCAGCAATACATTTATCAGGAAGTGTGGAATCTCTTCCAGCAAATCAGTGTGAAGGCCAGTTCAGTTGTATATTCGGCCACCAAAGACTATAAAGACCATGGCTACAGGTAACTCTTCTGTACCTCATTGCTTTAGATCTTGACAGCATTTAACTCTGAGGGAACTTTGAAAATTTGTCTGGATTTGTCTTCTTACAGAAGCACTGTATGCTATAAATCAATGTCCATATAAATCATGTCACATGTGTGAATGTGAAAATTCACACATGGCAGCAATTCATTGCTAAACTACACCTGTGACCCTCTGCTCTTCTCACTTCCATGCCATTCAAACCCATAATGCACATCTAGGTGACCTGCTTCTTATACTTAAGCAACATGCCAACTACACCTGAAATGTTGCCCTGTATGTTGTTTTAAACAGCTAAGCTATGTGGTACCACATTGTATAACTGTGTCAAGACTGTAGCCAATCGCCGGGTGGTGGTGGCGCACGCCTTTAGTCCCAGCACGTGGGAGGCAGAGGCAGGAGGATTTCTGAGTTCGAGGCCAGCCTGGTCTACACAGTGAGTTCCAGGACAGCCAGGGCTATACAGAGAAACCCTGTCTCAAAAAAAAAAAAAGACTGTAGCCAGTCCCTAATTTGGTTGTTAGGTAGTTGTCTAGTTTCCATACTAGATGGTGTAGCCTTGGATAACCAGTGTAATAGCTGTGTAAAAACGATGTGAGTCTGCTTTTCTTATGTTAGATTTTCAAAAGCAGGATTTGGTGGTTGGGGACTCAGTGCAAAGAATTGGTTAGCAAGTACAGGGCCCTAGGTTTGATTCTTAGTACTTAAAAAAAAAAAAGCGTGGACGTGGTTGGGGAGGGCCTGAGAGAATAGACATATTTTGAGTATTCTGTATTTATATAAAGCCTGACCAGTTGTCCTTGGCAGACTGAGAAATACATCCTGACTTTACCTGGAATGCCTTGAGGGAGAGCCATGTCTCTGTGTTTGAGGAATCTTACATGTTAAGTCAGCAGAAGGAGGAGAAAGAAGGAAGAAATGAGATTGGTAGAGAGAGAAAAGGCCCTTTATTGGCACTGCTGTTCTTGGTCACCAGACTCTGTTTTTGATTATTAAATACAAGTTTCCTCTAAGATCATCCCCATGTTAGTTCAGTGGGAAGCAGTGCAGCTGCCTGGCCTCAGTAAATGCCGAGCCTGTCTATGCCAAAGAGCACATCTGCAGTTGTATGAGTGAATAGAAAGGCACACATGGGTCTGTGACCTTGAACGTGCCTAACTCAGCTGGTCTCCATTAAGCTAAGCAGGCATGGGTCTGGTTACTGCTTTGGTAGGAGAATACATCTGTGAAATTTCTTGACCAGTATAAGCTCCTAGCATTGATGCACACACAGGTGCCTTTTAAATCTGAAGTTTCCACTTCTGTAAATTTAACCACTGATGGGTAGTAAATGCTAGAACAAAACCATGCATCTATAGTGTCCATGGACAGGCCTCCTCAACATTGTCAAAACAGCAAAATATTTTTCAAGGCTGGGAGAGGTGAATACATACTATGATATCAGCACTTAGGAAGTTGAGAATTGTGAGAGTTAGAGGCCAGCCTGAGCCCTATAGTAGGTTCCAAACTACCCTTTGCTACACAGTGAAAACCTACCTTTAAAAAACATACATACAAACAAAAAACAAACCAAGCACAAAACAAGCCAAGTGGTAATGGCAAAGGTGGACCTCTGAATTCCAGGACAGCCAGAGCTACCCAGAGAAACCTTGTCTTGAAGAGACATCAGTCCCAGGCAGGGTTGCAGGGAACACCGGGGAGAAGCTGACCACCAGGTAAGATAATGCTTGAGTTCCATGTGATTTGAGGGTGAAAAACAACTCAAGCAGAACATTCTAGAACCAAGTAATTCCACATTCAGGTATTCAGTAGCTTTTAGCATTCAGAGGACAGTCCTTAGTCAAGAGGCCACAGTCATTGATTGGCTGTCAGCATCTGTGGAAGTTCCTCGTGCGTGGTGAGGCAGGCCAATGTCCCTCCAGTTCATCCTCCAGCATCTGCCGAGGGTCTGGCAGGAAGTATGACTTTGTTTCTTCACTTTAGGCACTGCTCCCTAGCAGTGATCAATGCCCTGGCCAACATCGCAGCCAACATTCAGGAGGAGCATCTTGTGGACGAGCTGTTGATGAACCTGCTGGAACTGTTTGTGCAGCTGGGGCTGGAGGGGAAAAGAGCCAGTGAGAGGGCCAGTGAGAAGGGGCCTGCCCTGAAGGTAGGAAGGAAGGTGCATTTCGAGGAACTACCTTGGTTGAAATATGGTGCTTTCTTTGTTAAATTATTTAAGTTTTAAATGTATTCTGTTTTGGGTTCTTGAACTCAAACCAAGATTTCACATATGCTAATACCACCGACTCACAACCTCCACCTGTTAGATGGTGTAAGAAAAAGGGAAGGGGTTTCACCCAAGGATGCTGGTTAGGGAAGAAGATGGCTTCCTCACAACACTGAATCTGGCTTGTATCAGCCTGGATGACATCAAAACAGCAGCAGCAGGCATGGGTTTCTCCATGGACAGCTCCTACCTGGGCTGCTCATCAGGAAGAGGTGTGGATGATGTCCTCAGCCTGAGCCTATGCTGAGGAGGACCTTAGATGCTCGTCATTGGAACGTAAGGGATGCCAGCTTTTATCTGAAATCACACAGTCATAGAAAGGCAGATCCACAGGAACAGACAGAATGCTACCTTTTAAATGTTCAAGTTGGTTATTTGGGGGTATTTAATACAGGGGACACCCCTTACCACTTCATCTCCCCATTAACACTGAGCCCTCGGGCTGGAGAGATGGCTCAGCAGTTAAGAGCACTGACTGCTCTTCCAAAGGTCCTGAGTTCAATTCCCAGCAACCACATGGTGGCTCACGACCATCTGTAACGAGATCTGACGCCCTCTTCTGGTGTGTCTGAAGACAGCTACAGTGTATTTACATGTAACAATAAATAAATCTTTAAAAAAAAAAAAACACTGAGCCCTCTCCCACATTTCCAGTTTCGTGCTTACATTATTTTCCCTCTTCCCCCTTTCCCAGTTGCTCTCTACCACTGTGCTCAGTACCCTCACAAGTCAGACCCAGCCCATTTAGTATAAAGAACCAGGCTGTCAATATTGTAGACTTTGCAGGCTCAAGACAGCTTCTGTTACAACAACTCAGTTTCTGTAGTAAATGACAGCAGCTGTGGCCAGTGTGCAAGAGACAGGTGATGTTAGGACTTGGCCCATGGGCTTCAGTGTCCTGACTATCATTTCAGGTGAGGGATTGAGCAAATAAGAGAACATTCCTCTCCATGAGAGGCATTGTGGGAGTATAGAACAGGGCAGCTCATCAAGGAGCACTTTAAAACTAGGCTGGTCAGGAATGCCTTACAGAGGAATGTCTGAGTTGACATCTCTGTGGAATCCTTCCTGTAAAGGTCTTGAACAAGGAGTAGCTGATGTAAAAACCAAAAAAACAAAAAACCTACTCAAGACCTTGTCCATAATTTCTACTTGTTCTTCTGGACCCTACCAACGATTATCTGCTGATCAGATAACTTTCTCAGTTCTTAGAAGAGACTGTCCCCTACAGTCAGCAGAGGCTTAAGTGTCAGGGTGATGGGGGAAAAGTACTGCTGATGAAGGGAGGTACTAAACACCTGAGAAGGGTGTCAGCATGTCCGAACCTTCTCTCTCACAAGAGGTCGGCACTAGTGCCCAGTCGAGCTCCTGGGACCTGTGGCCACTCCTATCTGCTTCCTCTTGCCACACATTTTTTTTTTTTAAAGATTTATTTATTTGTTATATGGAAGTACACTGTAGCTGTCTTCAGACACTCCAGAAGAGGGCGTCAGATCGTGTTACAGATGGTTGTGAGCTACCATGTGGTGCTGGGATTTGAACTCAGAACCTTTGGAAGAGCAGTCAGTGCCCTTAACCGCTGAGCCATCTCTCCAGCCCCCTTGCCACACATATTTATAGGATTTCAAGACTCCTGGAATTTAATGCTTATTCAGAGGCAAGAAGAGCAATACCAGGATTCCCTTCTTTCTTAAATACAAAGGTGGGATCCTGTTCTTTGTAATTACTGTTAATCAGCCAAGTATTCACTGAAGGAGGAACTTCTGGAGTGAGGGTAGCCTGTAGAAGCATAGAGGAAGATGCTAACTCATAACCACTCGTTAGTGCCAGATGTGATGGCACGTTCCTTTAATCCTAGCTCTCAGGAGATAAAGTGGATTTCTATGAGTGCAAAGCTAACCTGCGCTACATAGCTAAGGCTAAACTAAGGTAGAGACAGGTTTCCTTGACATAGCTATGTCAGAGTCAACAGTATACATTCCCTCGGGGCTTCCTCCGCCCCCACAAGTGTTTGTTGAAATTTAGCTGCATTTGGGGGCCTAGCTAGAAAATATAGCAATTTAATTATTACAATTTTCAGGGTTTTCATGACTTATAGAAAATATACGGACATTGCCAGGTTTTCTCTGCATGTGTGTTACCTATGTATAACTGAATTAGGGGAGGCACTTAACTCTTGACTTGTTTTTATTGGTTTCTGTCAGCACTCTTCTAAGGCGACTACATTTTTCAGAAAGTTGCCTTCTTAATGACCCTGTCAAGATTATGTAGAATTTCCACAATCATGAGTTAGTGGTTTGTATTTGACATTTATGTTGTCTCTGCCCGCCCCCATTAAAGTTATTTTAGGGCTAAGGATGTAGCTCAGTGGTAGAGTAGGTGTAGCATATGCAAGGCTATAGGTACCACATGCACACAACTGAATTATGCTGCATGGGGACTAGGGCTTATAGTTTAAGTGCTTTTAGCTAGAGCCAAATAGTGTACCAGATGAGCATTGTTATACTTCTGTGCGTATGTCTCATTATTTTTCTGTATAATTCTGTTGAGGTTTTTATTTGTTAATAAGAGAAATGTTTTGCCAGTGATATATTTGGTTTTCCCCCAGGCCTCCAGCAGTGCAGGGAATTTGGGAGTGCTCATTCCTGTAATAGCTGTGGTGAGTATTTATCTGTCATAGAACTTAAGTCTCAGCTACTTATGTTTGCACAGAATCCTTATAAAAAATGCTTTTCTAAAATCCCAATAATTCAGCCAGCCAAAATGGTGTACGCCTTTAATCCAGCACTTGGGAGGCAGAGGTAGGTTGATCTGTGAGTTCTAGGCCAGCCTGGTCTACAGAGCAAGTTCCAGGACAGCCAGAGCTGTATAGTGAGAGATCCTGTCTCAAACAAACAAATAAACAACAAAAATAAATAAATAAGTGACTAGGATCCCAGGACTCTATAGATATAGTTGTTTCAGTTAGAATGATGTTCAGTGACAGCCAGAGTGATACTGTTTCTTCATGCCTTGCCTAGCCTTCCTCATTAGTTCTCAGCAACCTGCTTCAGTTCCCTTCTTGCATGGTGCTTGGGCCTGGGCCTGCTCTCATCCCCTGTTGTCATGCCCTGTATTAGTGTCTTTGCTTGGTACTTTGCCTAGCCTCCTTCGGTGGCTTTCTCCTGCAGACTGTGGGGCTGTGGGTACCGTGGATGCAAGGTCTGCTTCCTGATGCAGCACACTATGCTAGAGAGCCCATATTCGCCCTGTCCTGTTTTATGCTGTGTCTACTGCTCTGCAAAACATTTTTAAAAATAATAGACATAAGGTCTCACTGTATAGCTTTGGTCGCCCTAAACTCAATATATAGACCAGGCTGGCCTCTAACTCACAGAGATTCACCTGCTCATGTTTCTTGAATGCAGGGATTAAAGGTATGTGTCACTACACTTAGTTTTTGAAAATAACTTCTCTGAAGTTTTGCCCCCATTCTTAGTCATCCCCAGCTTCTGTCCTGAGGACCCGGTGTTCTCATATCTCTGTCCCTCTCTTGTTCTCCGCTTACCCCAGGCCTAGTAGCTCAGGCCTTGAAAGGTTGTTATCAGCAGAGTCCAACTGCCTGGGGGCTGGGCGTCATAAGGACCGAAGGTTAGACAGACTCGTGGAGGGGCATATATGTGTGTGTTTGTGTGTGTGTGTGTGTGTGTGTGTGTGTGTGTGTGAGAGAGAGAGAGAGAGAGAGAGAGAGAGAGAGAGAGAGAGAGAGGCGACAGAGATGACAGAGAGGAGCGGGGAAGGAGACTGACTGACCAGCTCAGTCTTGTTGTATAGCCTGGGTTAGCAGTCTAGAACAGTCAGTCAGTCAGTCAGTCTATCTGTCTGTCTGTCTGTCTGTCTGTCTGTCTGTCTGTCTCTCTCTCTCTCTCTCTGTGTGTGTGTGTGTGTGTGTGTGTGTCTTTCTTTCTCTCTGTCTCTGTCTTCTCTCTGTCTCTTTCTCTTTTAACTGCCAAGCTATCTCTTTGGTCCTCCATTCAGTTGTTTAAAATTAACTTTTTAGGGTATAGTAGTACACACCTTTAATCCCAGTACTTAGGAAGAAGAGACAGGCTGATTTCTGTGAGTTCAAAGCCAGTCTGGTTGACATAGAGAGTTTCAGGCCATCCAGAGCTACAGAGTGAGATTCTGTCTCAAAATATAAAATTACATTTTAAATAATTAATTAATTAATTTACATCCTGACCACAGTTTCCCCTCCCTTCCCTCCCAGTCCCTCCTCCACCGTCCACTCCTCCTCCCTTTCTCTTCAGAAAAAGGGGAGGCCTTCATTGGATTTCAGTCAGCGTTGGCATATTATGTTGCAGTAATTGAAGCTAGATGAGGCAGCCCAGTAGTGGGAAAGGTCCCAAAGGCAGGCAATAGAGTCAACCCTGCCCCCGCTGTTAGGAGTCTCACGTGAAAATCAAGCTACACAACTGTCATATATGTGCAGAGGGCCTAAGTCAGTCCCATGCATGCTCCCTGGTTGGCAGTTTAGTTTCTGGGAGTCCTATGGGCCCAGGTTAGTTGATTCTGTAGGTTTTCTTGTGGTGTCCTTTACCTCTCTAGTTCCTACAGCCCTTCTTCCCCACTCTTCCACAGGATTCCCTAAGTTCAGCCTAATGTTTGGCTGTGGGTTTCTGCATCAGTTTCTATCAGTTACTGGGTGAAGCCTCTCTAATGATTGTTATCCTAGGCTCCTGTCTGCAAGAATACCAGAATATCATTAATAGTCAGGGGGTGGGCTCCCTCTTGTTGTATGGTCTCAAGCTGGGCTGGTCATTAGTTGGCCACTTCCTCAAATTCTGTTCCATCTTTATCCCTACACATCTTGTAGGCAAGACAAATTGTAGGCCAAAGGTTTTGTGACTCGATTAGTATCCTAATCTCTCCATTGGAAGTTTTGCCTGGTACAGGATATGACTGGTTCAGGCTTCACATAAAATTAACTTTTTAGATTAGTATACAAAGTAATGATTTTGATGGTGGCACCTTCATACGTATGTGTCATACTCTGTTCTCATATGTCCCCTCCCTCAGTGGCCTCCCTGCCTGCAAACCTTCAGATGTGTCCATTAGTGCTCTCTTAGAGTGTTTAAATTCATTCAAGAACTATCCCAGAGATGTTTTGCTCTGTGAGAATGGCAGTGATAGTGAGGTTGCTCGGGAGCACCCAGGCTTTAGGGTGTAAAGGCCAAGGCTGAACTTGTAGCTGTTTGTCTCTGTACAGGACCAGTATAGGCAGTACTGTGATGAATGACACCTCCCCAAAATTGAAACTTTTGTTCTTTGTATGAATAGAATGAGTATTATTGGTAGTAGTTGGAGTTAAGAAAAAGATTTTAATGTAGACTTAAGCATAGTACTGAGAGAAGAGGGACATACAGACATAGCCAGGAAGCCAGGCACACACTTAATGGCAAAGGAACAGTTCTCCATACTCATAAGTGAGTGTGGGTATTCCAGGATTATTGTATTTTTAACAAAAGTTAATGATTATATTACGGGGGAGGAAACAAATATTTGATCTAATTGCTCAACAGAGAGCCAAAGGATCATGGACTTTTTAGTGACCTCTTGTACCTTCTGAGAAAGGTATGGGGGCGGGGGGTCGTTTTGGTTTGTTTTTAATATTTAGAGTTTTGTAATTTTTGTTGTTGTTTGTTCTGTTTCATTTTTCAAAGACAAAGATATACTCTGTTTTGAACTTTTAATGATTCTAAAGGGCGGGTAGATTTGGGGCAGAAAGCTTGGCTCGAGTTCTTAATGCATCTCAGTAACTGAAGCTAAAGTGAGCTGCTGTGAGGCTGGGTCATGTGGTCTGTGGGGCTCCTCCTGCTCAGATAGCTGAGCCTCATCTTCTAATTTTGTAGCTTATTTCTTCGTTGCTTTCGTTGCTAGACAGCCTATGCATATTGAAGGCATCTGAAACCTAGAGACCTTGTCCACTCATCCACAGCAGCTTATTGACATGGGCCACTGACCGGAAGTATTCTTATGTCCCACTGAGCACAAGTTCATCTCTGTCCCTGGTGGGTCTGTGGCCTTAGACAGGTTATAACCTTTTCTAGGTCATAGACACTTCTGTAAGCTTTAAACTTTTTTTCCATAGAAATACATCTGTGTTCACAATGTGTTCCATGAAAAAGCTATCCAGGACCTCTAAGTTAGGAACACTTTGGTAAGATATTTCTTAGATTAAAAATAAATACTTATCTATGTCTTGCTGAGCTGAGCCCCTGATCTAGAGCTTGTCCAGGCATTAAGTCATCACAGCAGCCCTGTAAGACCACTGCTGCTTTATCTCCATCATACAAATGAGGACAGCAAGAGAGCACCTACTCCATATGGCATGGCTACAAGGCATCAGGGTTGAGCCTAGGCAGTGGTGCTGTGAACTAATCCTCTACTGCTTTGAGAAATGGTAGGATAATATCTTTAAGAGGGTATCACAGGTATGCCAAGTAGATGTGAGTAAGTAGAAAGCATGAAGACCAGAGGGTGCTGCCCTGTGCAGGAGCCTGGAGAACCTAAGCTGACTGCAGCCGAGGCTGGCTGCAGATGAGGTAGGGATTAGAAAAAGGAAGGCACAGCAAAGGGCTAAAGATCTGGAGTGATTTCATCATATAGTTCAGGCTTAACCAATCCTCCTAACTTCAACCTCCGGAATAATTGAGATTACAGGGGTATAGCACATGTCCATACAGCTTTTTAGAGCACAATTTTGAGATAACTACATGTAGGAATATAAGAAGCAAGAGAAATCACCACCAGGCAGTGGTGGCGCACGCCTTAAATCCCAGCACTTGGGAGGCAGAGGCAGGCGGATTTCTGAGTTCGAGGCCAGCCTGGTCTATGGAGTGAGTTCCAGGACAGCCAGAGCTATACAGAGAAACCCTATCTTAAAAAAATAAAAATAAAAAAAAGAGAGAGAGAGAGAGAGAGAAAGAAATTACCAACACGATAAAATATATAGAGCGAACACCAGAAAAGAACACTGTTAAAACAAATTGGAGGGAGGAAAAAAATGGAGGAAAAGGTGATAGGTCATCATCAATGTCAGGCTTCACCAGGAAGCTGGAAAGATGTAGCAGGGAAGCCCTGCCTCAGTTCTGCACTGTCTTTTCCCGGCAGAGTGCTGGTACAGATGTAAGCCAAGTCAGCCAGGAGCACAGGCCCTGGAGCAGGACTGCCTGCCATTGGATCCAAGTCTTGCCCAATTACTGACCTTCTGTAAGTTGCCGTTGCTTCTTCAGCTGTCAAGAGGAGGTGACGATAGTGTGGATCTCCAAAGCCAGTGGCTGCACACATACAGTGCTGTCTGTATGTCTGCATTGCACTAGCAAGTAGCACACTCCTTTCAGCTGCTCCCATTACTAGTATTGCTTCATGTGATCAGAGTCCTCTGTAACTAAGACTCCCTACTAGACCCTCGAGTATGAGGGCCAGCCAGTCTACCAAGCTTGGTAGGTTCAAGGCCAGCTTGGTTTACCTAGCAACCTAGCAAGTTTCAAGGCTACATAGTGAAACCCTTTCTTTAAAAGTGGGGTGGGGCCGGGCGGTGGTGGCGCACGCCTTTAATCCCAGCACTTGGGAGGCAGAGGCAGGAGGATTTCTGAGTTCGAGGCCAGCCTGGTCTACAAAGTGAGTTCCAGGACAGCCAGGGCTACACAGAGAAACCCTGTCTCGAAAAACAAAAAAAAAAAAAAAAAAAAAAAAAAAAAAAAGTGGGGTGGGGCTGGGGATATGACTCAGTGATTAAGAACTCTTCCAGAGGACCAGAGTTCAATTCCCAGCACCCACATCAGCCAGCTTACAAGACCTGTAATTCAGTTCCAAGGGGATCTGACACTCTTGGCCTATAGAAGCACCTGTACACACATATACATAACTTAAAAAATAATAAAATATATATCTATAAAAAATTAAAAAGAATTATAACAGATACACGGTAAATATGGTTGGTTGTTTATTTATCTCTAGGATAGGCTATGTAATCCTATGTACACACAGCAGGAGATAATTTACATGAATTTAAAAGGTTAGGCCTTGAATTAAGTCCGAACATCTCAGACATGTTGAGATTACTTTTCCACTGGGCAGGAATGGTACTACTTGGACATCCTCCCTAGAAGGGGTGGAAGTTCCTCAGTACCATTCCTATGGAAGGGCCTGGCTGCGGAGAGGCTTTGACTAGTAAAGGCTGATGAGGCTACCTGAGGAGAAAGTATCAGCTCCACTCTGCTCATTCTCTTAGGGACAAAAGCATGGGGACCGAGGCAGTATGTGTGTCTAGGACCTCTAGGGAATAGCTGGTACAACCATTAGTTGCATTAACATCTGTGCATTAACATCAGTGTTTACTGTTCAGATTATTATCATAAACCACATAGATCATCAAATCAAAATAGCTCTGTCCTCTTTGTTAGAATGAAAACAGAGTTACGGAATGTCCCCCAAACTATACCAGGTGTCCCCCAAACTATACCAGGTGCCCAGGCCACTGCCATTAAGACTTGGCAGGGTTGACCACTTTTCCCATGAAGAGCAGGCAGCTGGTTCGGTGCTCGTACACTAGGAACAGGAAGGGACGGTCAACAGTGAATCGGACTTGAGTAGACAGCGGCATGAACCCCACCGTG
This sequence comes from Tokudaia tokunoshimensis, assembly GCA_036184795.1. Classification (NCBI taxonomy): domain Eukaryota; kingdom Metazoa; phylum Chordata; class Mammalia; order Rodentia; family Muridae; genus Tokudaia; species Tokudaia tokunoshimensis. Next base: position 3,314,991 of record BTHU01000015.1, on the reverse strand, counting down.
GTTACAGCTGCAGCTTGGGTGCCCTCTTCATTCACTGTGATGGTACTTTGGTGCTTGAACTGTTTAAAATTAGAAAGGAAAGGTGTCAGGTTGTATAGGTTGTCACAGAGAGGTGGGGGTGGAGTGAAATAGAGTATCTGATTAAGACTCATTATCAGAGAAAAGCTCCAGAGACCAGAGACCTTCCATAAGATAAATCATATCTAATCAAAATGACCCATAACTGATCTTTGAGGTTAGAGTGTCTGTTACACACACATTCTTACCTTTGCACATTAGAGCTACATTCACTTTTGGCTATGGCCATAGTCTGAGAGGCCATGGGAGCAAAAATAGACACCCAGCCCCCTGTATCCTTAAAGTCTGGATCGCAGACCCTGCAGGAGGTTGGGGAAGGAGGCAGCGCCAGTGCAGGGCAAAGTGTGGGGACTAGACTAGCGCAGGAGAGCCGTACCAGGTCAGCAGCGAGCCTCTGGTCGGAGATGCCTGACATGTTGCCATTCTTGTTGAAGAGCTTTGTGATTCCCATGGACTTAAGGACCTCCACCAGGTTGTAATTCTTCTCAAGCTTAAACTTTGGCAGAAGTACCTCTCGAGTTCTAGTTGGAGAAGAAGGGAGTCAATTTTATGGATACAAATGACAAAATAATTACAGTTTTCCTACTAACTTTGCATTTACTACAAAATTGACATGCATTTTTTATGTTTAAAATCCTGGTACTGTCCACTGAGGGTTTTATAAAGAAAACATCCATTGTGAATTCAGTTACAGTTAGCTCTTAGATCAGTGAGTTTCATCAGCCATGGGTTCTCAGTATCAGGGAAAACTGCATCTGACTGAACATGTGCAGAGTTCTCACTCTCCTTACTCTGTAAGCAGGAAATGGAACAACTGTTTATCAGGTCTTCATCTAGTATTATTATAAGAAATGAGGCAGAGATGACTTACAGTCTTTGGGGAAAATATGCTTTGATTATATGTAAATATTAGGCGATTTTATATGTAAGGAACATGAAGGCCATGGATCTGACTGGAGGGAAGGAAAGGGTCAAAGGAGAGAAAGAGGAAAGATGCTAGACAGAACTGACCAGAAAGGGTAAACTCTATGGACCTGCCTAGAAGCCGGTCAGGCTCCTATTGCTGGGAGTCCACAGAGATGACGAGGGTGAGGGATATGGAAATAATGTGTTGGACTAGGAATAGAAGTCAGAGTTGGCATGGCCTCATTGACTCCAGAGAAGATGTCACTGGTAAGGAGATAAGACCAGTTTATGAATTCAGAAGGGAGGGAAGGGCAGGAAGCTTTGGGTCATCTTAGGATCCTTCTGTTATACTATACTTTGTGGCTCTGAGCCCCAGTTCAGTCAACTCCAGGGTGAGATCAATCACATTACCTATCAGAACTCAGGCTGAGAAATAAACAGAGCAGGCGAGCGAGGAGACAGACAGTACAGCAGTACAGCAGGGGCGTTTTAGACAGGAATCGACAGGGTGGAATAGCATAATATTCAGGGAAATTCACCTTCCTCTAAGAGTTTGCTTTGAAGGTTTTATATGTTAGGGGGGTTATTTTTTTTTAATTTTTATTATCTGTGTATTTACATATTTTATGCGTGTATATTGCCCAAGGTATGTGGTATGTGCATAGAGGCTAGCTTTCAGGTCTTGGGGATTGAACTCAGGTACTCAGCTTGGCAGTAAGCACCTTTACCTGCTGATCCATCTTGTTGGCCTATGTTTTGTTTTTGTGAAACAGGGTCTCACTCTTCCTAGTCTGACCTTGCCCTGATGACCTCCCACCTCAGCTTCTCCAGCGCTGGGGTCATGGGTGTGTGCTGCATACCCAGCTGTATGCTCAGCTTCTCCAGCGCTGGGGTCATGGGTGTGTGCTGCATACCCCAGCCTTTTAGAAAGCAAAGGAACAGATAACCTGAAGTACCTGTTTGTCATGCTTTTTTGCCATCTCTCCACCACCTGGGGTGTAAGCTGTGCTTCAAGAGTCTTCATTCCAGACAGCTTCCGTGGAATTACAATTAGCATGCTGATGCCCCCTACGTACTCCAGCTGGAGAATGTCACAGTCTAGCTCCTGGTCATTTGCCGCAAGGAAATTCCCTTTAGTTTGCATCATGGAAACTTTGACTACTTCTCTCTCATTCAGCCGGAAGTTGTGGTTGTGCGTCATTTCTACTGGGAATTTATTCACCCAAGTTCCTGTAAAGTCAGAAGGAGCAGACAGGTGGAAGAATGTTCTTTTAGAATATAGTCTTAGCTCTCGAACATTTGCCCTAGAGGGCTTTCTAGGTCCAACCCCAAAATCTTAACAAGAGAAATTTAAAAGACTACAAGGTATTATGGATTAGAATCTGACACTATTTATTTGTCCCTGAGAGAGCTTGTCTGGGCCTCTAGTCTAGTTCTTTGTAAAGTGAGTAGCCCCTTAGGCCCTTACTCTGTGATTCTCTAGCATTTGGCAGGACACATATCTGACATAGTAGTATCCTCAGGATCTTCCATGCTGGCTGGCTATAGAGCTATTGTTTAGGAATTAATCTTAGCTCTAAGATACTCATCATTAATAAAGTTGGTAACTAGTTGCCAACAGGCCATGGGTCAGGCATAAGCACCTTTTTTGTATCATCTCATTTTTCAGCTCCTAGAAACTATATAAAATAGATAATTTTTATCCATAGGTGACAGAGACACAGTGAAGTTAAAGTTAACTTGTTCAAAATTTCATCTGGTATGCCGAACAGCTGAGATGAGAAAAATAGGGATCTTTGAAGGAAGTCAGACACCAGACAGCTCTTGCCTGCTTATTGCTATAGTATGAGGACTGCCTGTGCTTTTAGGGACTTTGGCAGCGTTCTTAGGCCCTCCCAGCTAGATGCCAGCTCAAGTTGCAATAGTCGCAAGTGCCAGCAGGCATCTACTTCAGACCCTTTGGAAATCACTGCTCTTCCAGCACCGATGTGAAGCTGCTCCAACAAAGCCATTATAACACAGGGTTAAATTAGGAACAGAGATTTGGGAATTAGAAACCAAAACTGTACTTACAGAATTTTTTAACTTTTAAGATGCATCCTTCTCAGCTAAGTTTGGTGGTGCACACTTTTAATCTCAGCACTCTCGGAGGTAGAGGCAAGCAGATCTCTGAGAGTTTGAGGCCAGTCTGGTCTACAGAGTAAGTTCTAGGACAGCCAGGGCTACATAGTAAGACCTTGCCACAAACAAAAAGATGCATCCTTCTGATTCCTAGCACTGAGTCAAGTGAGTTTTCCAACACAGTAAGGAAAGGTACTCTTATACCTCAGTGTATCGTGATCACTATATTCACAAGATGATATGATCAAGTCTCCTTTGTTCTATATTCCCACCTACTCCAGTGCTGACAGAAAGAGACTATCTGTTCAGAATTACAAGTATGACTAATTAATGTAAAGGTTGTGGCAATTAGCAAACTGTTAAGACTGAAGGCTTTGGTGGTGCCCCCATCAGCCTGTTCTGAAGCCATTCCCAAGCATAGACTAATTGCTTATGAAAGTAAATGCTATTAGCAATATCATACATACTTCTATCATATTACACTATATTATATTCACTCTGTCAGGGTCACTGTGCTCTTATTGCTTGTAACAATATGGACAAATGCTGATCACCACTGTCTCTCAGTTCTCTCTACACCCCATCAGAGTAGATCTTATGCTTTCTATAAGAGTTGTCAAATAAGTTTACCTACATCACACAAATGAGAAGAGGAAAGCCAGATCTTCAACTCTTGTTTGCTCTGTTCAAAAATTGATACTTAGAACCAGTAATTTTTTTTTGAGTCGGGGTTTCTCTGTTTAACTCTAGCTGTCCTAGAACTCAGTTTATAGACCAGGTTGGCCTCAAAGTCAGAAATCCACCTGCCTCTGCCTCCTGAGTGCTGCGATTAAAGCCATGTACCAGAAAATTATATTCTCATCATAAATATCAGCTATGTTTATCTATGGTCATAGGCTTGTAAGAGATTTAGCTGTTAGTCTCATTGAAACTTTAGTGCTATTCCCAGCTCTGGAAGGACGTCTGGGGGTCAAATCCCAGCACTCAAGCCCCATGAAGTCTTGGCCTCTCTAGTGCTACTTAGCAGCCCAGCCTGGCGGGACCCCAGTTTTGTAGAACTGGGAGTTATATATACTACATTGACAAATCAGGAGAGGCCCTAGCCTCCCCTCTACAAGCAGAAGCCGGGAGGAAGCCCTTGTCCTTCTCACCTCTGAGTAATACAACACTAGGGCAGACGACAGGATGTATTGGCTTCCCAGCAACCCTTCCCTGGCTGGTGTCCTGAACTCAGTGATGACAAATGTGCTGTGCAGTCTACTGTTAGCTCTGATACTGAGCCATCCCTGTGCTGCTCTATGGCTTAAATAAAATAGAAGTCTACTTTGATCAAATTCCAGTCAGAGGTCTAGATTTTGCCTAGATAGTCCCAGCATTCTAGGAGGCTATATCAGGAGCATCTTGAGTTGTGGGTCAGCCTGGGTTGTACAGCAAGACCTTTTTTAAAAAATAAGTTTTGAGGGTTGGAGAGATGGCTCAGTGGTTATGAGTACTGACTTCTCTTCCAAAGGTCCTGAGTTCAGTTCCCAGCAACCACATGGTGTGGATCACAGCCATCTGTAATGGGATCTAATGCCTTCTTCTGGTGTGTCTGAAGACAGCTACAGAATATGTGAAATAAATATTTAAAAAGAAAAAAATAAGTTTTGAATTGGGTCTTAGTGGACAGATAGGTACACACATACACATGCACATGCACACACCCATATATATATTGGGTGAGAGATAATACTTTCTTTAAAAGTGCTCTCATGCCTGGCCTGAAGAAATAATTATTTAGGACCAGAGAGATGGCTTAGCAGGTAAAGGTGCCTGCTGCCAATTCAACCAGCTTGGGTTCCATCACAGAGATCCATGTTATAGAAAGAGAACTAACTGACTATCTCAAAGGAAAAGTTAGTAGTAAAAGGAACAGAATTAACAGTGTGTTTCCCATCTACCCGTTAATTTGAAAGTACCCTGAGAAAACTGACTGTGGTGGCTAATGCCTTTCCTCCTAGCAGGCCAGCCTGGTCTACATAGCAGGCTTTAGACTAACTAAGGCTACGTAGGGAGACTCTGTTTCAAATAACAAAAAATACCCTAGGAAGAAGTTGTATTTCTAACACTGTCACTGAACAGTTCCAGACCTATTTCTTTAGCCTTTGGCCCATATTCTTACTCACCGATAATTGGGTAGGGAAATGAAGAAACCCTAACCCACACTGGCCAAATTCTAACAAGAGGGCTTGTATTAGCTCTTCTAATTATTAAATCACTAAGGATAGCTTAGTTCAGGCTGAGACCCAGCCTGAACATTACCCCTATATTCCTTACCCTTGGGGCATGTTACCTCTAAACTTTTGTGAATTTGTCTGTAAAACATGGATTCCGAGAACCCTAACACGATACCTACCGGATGGAAATTCAGGGAGTGTAAAATAATAATAGGGTTTAGTAGCTACCGCCTCATCATGGTTTTCCCTGTCCCTGAATCAACCTAGTGTCTTATTTTCCTCATAAACTACCACTTCAATACAGTTCTTAGAGTTGTCTTTTTGTATTGTGAGTTTCCTTTGAGAATCATAAAGCTGCTTCTTACCTTTGAAATAGATGCAGTTCAGAATCATCATCTGAGTAGCAGAATCTATATTCTCCAAGGCTTCTTTTATAAGGCCCTTGGTGAGCTTCAGAATGTGGTTGTTTGCCTTTGATATGAAGGCAGGATCTGAGAAGTCAGCCTCCTGGGCCTCAGCAAAGTAAAACTCCCTCATGGCAGCTTTGAAGTCCTCCCGTATGGGAAACTGCTTCTGAATATAAAGATCATTAACTGACTGAAGTGTGTACCCAAAATTCCTCCTGAATAGGCGATGGGTCAGCTTTCGAAAGAGATTGTGAATGGTGGTAACCTCGTACTTGCTGCTAGCATTGACAAAGTCTCTGAAGTGTAGAACTGAGTGTACTTCTTCATGGGTCTCTCCCCTCAAACCTAGGGAGATCATCCCCATGGCAGTAGAAATGCCAACGGGTGCTATGAAGAGGTTATCAGAAGTGGTAGCCTGGTCCTTCAGGACTCGGTAAAGGTTGAAGGCAAACTTTGCATTGAGGATATTAAGACGCTGGATCCGGCTCTTGCCTTGGAAAAGCTGCAGGATGTTGCCAGCACTTGATTCTGAGTCTGTCGGGGAAACTGCATCGATGATATAAATGTAGTCATCATCTTCACTGAACAGCTTCTCCAGGTCCAGGTAGTCCTCATCCTCCTCCCCCTCTAGAATCCAATCGTTGGTGACCGTGTTTTCTTTGTGGAAATGAGCAGGCTCGAAGGCCGTGGTCAGGTTTTCATTAGTTAGCTGCTCAGCAAGGCCTTTGCTCCCAATACACATGAGCATGATGAGAGGAAGAGGAGAAGTGTGCAATGGGTGTTTCATTTCTGCAGACCTGAAGCTGCTGTAGAAAACAGACAACACTGAGCGGCAGGCAGCCTGGCTGGTACCACCCTGCTTCAGCAGGATTCTCTGAGGTTTTAACACAGCAAGAAGCCTTCACAGTACCAATGCTCACACCAGCTATCTGATAAAAAAAAATAGACAACTAGTATTAGTGTTTGTAAGTTTCACACATCTCCTGGGATCTATGAGCCCCTGGAGCAGTGGTTCTCAGCCTTCCCAATGCTGCAACCCCTTAACACAGTTCCTCATGCTGTGGTGACTCAACCATAAGAATATTTCATTGCAGCTGGGCAGTGGTTGTACCCCTTTAATCCCAGCATTCAGGAGGCAGAAGCAGAGGCAGGCATGTGAGTTCAAAGCCAGCCTGGTCTACAAAACGAGTTCCAGGACAGCCAGGGCTCCACAAAGAAACGCTGGATGGGAGGGGGAAACAAGTCCAACACCCCCCCCCCACATATATATATTTTGTTGCTACCTTATAACTATAAATTTGCTACTGTTAAGAATCATAAATATCTGATTATCAGATTATCAGGGTGATCCATAGGTTAAGAACACTGCCCTAGATGAAAATTTATTCTTTTTTTTTTTTTTTTTTTTGGTTTTTCGAGACAGGGTTTCTCTGTGTAACCCTGGCTGTCCTGGAACTCACTTTGTAGACCAGGCTGGCCTCGAACTCAGAAATCCTCCTGCCTCTGCCTCCCAAGTGCTGGGATTAAAGGCGTGCGCCACCACCGCCCGGCTTGAAAATTTATTCTTTTAAAAAATTTTTTTAGATTTTTTGTACTTATTTATTTGTGGGGGTTGACAGGTGTGCCATGCTGTATGTGTAGAAGTCTTAAGACAACTGGTAGGACTCACTCTCCTACCATGTGAGTCTCAGGCACCTGTACCTGCTGAGCCATCTCAGCAGCCCAATTTTTTTATTATTTATTTGTGTGTGTGTGTGTGTCTGTGTATGTGTGTGTTATGCACACACATGTAAACACCCATGCCACAGTCAGATGGTTGGGCAGTGTTGGTTATTCCACCTTTATGTGAGTTGTGGAGATGATGAAACTCAGGTTTGCACAAGAAGCACCTTCACCTCCTGAGCTGGTTCACTGATCTGAGAATGCCTTCTTTAGTGGTGTAAAAGAGGGAACCTAGGAGATTCCTAGAGTCTCTTTGTCATTCATTCACCAATATCATCATTCTGTCTCCAGAAAACAGAAAACATGTATCATAGAGAACACCATCTCCTGCTGTGATCGCTCCAGATTCAGACAGAACAAGCAGGAAGGGAGGAACATGGAAATCTTTTTATGTTAAAATAACTTCAAACTTACAGAAGAATTGGAAGAATAGAGTAGCAGGGCAGCCGCTGTGTCCCCTTTACTGTCATGTGCGTGCATGGTGTGATGTGGTATGTGTGTGTTTGTGTGGGGGGTGTGTGTGTGTGCATGTGGGGGGGTACATGTATATATATTAACATACGTACATGTTTTCTGAGCCTTTTTAGGTTGGATCTCTTACATTCCTCTAACCTTTAATAGTAATGCTTAGGGGAACTTCCTAAGAGTGAGAATATTCTCATACTGAATCACTAGACAATTATCTCATTTGGAAAGAAAATGGTTTTGTGCTCTGGGGTGATAGATACCCAGGGGCTACAAGTGCTGGAATTTCAGCCTTGTACTGCCATGCCCAATTTCCAGTTTAAAGTATCAAAGGTATAATACTCTTGTCTCTTAAAATTCAAACTCCAGTTTTGTCAGTTGTGCCAATATTAAACTAAATATTAAACTAAATTTTAAAGACTATTAAATTTTAAAAATAATAATATATTCTTTTTCCCAATTTGTACTTCAATAAAGGAACTATTTGTTTAGCTCTAAACATTAAAAATTTATAATTGGCAAAAAATGTTAGAAACCAAACTTACCTCTGTGCCTCTGAGTCGTGGTGTGGCAGAGATGAAACCAGAGAGGGTCACCAGCAGGTTTCAATGTGAACTTTGGTGCTGGGCTCTTGTGTGTTTTCCAAAGCAAATATGCCCTAATTCAACACCACTCAAGTAGCTCTGTCAGCAGAACTCTTTCTACTCCTTTGTTCACTTCTTGGGGACAAACTACTTCCAAACTACAGTTCTTCAGTGTGGCTGAGGTTTCGAATGTTACTATCTGTATCAGCATGTCTGTACCGTCTTGTTAAGCATAGCTGAGGCACTGTTCAGTGTTCTGGGAGCCATGTCTTCCCCCTTGCTGGGTCTCCCTCTGTGAGAAGATGGCTGGAGTTACCTGAAACTCACGGAGAGCTTATTCCTCATTGAAAAGTGAAGGGGAAAGTTAAAGTTGGTGACTTAGGAAATGCATAAATTGGTATAGACCTTTTTTTGTTTTTGTTTTTTTGTTTTTTTGTTTTTGTTTGTTTTTTTTCAAGACAGGGTTTCTCTGTGTAGCCCTTGCTGTCCTGGAACTCACTCTGTAGACCAGGCTGGCCTCGAACTCAGAAATTCTCCTGCCTCTGCCTCCCAAGTGCTGGGATTAAAGGCGTGCGCCACCACCGCCTGGCTGGTATAGACCTTTTGAGTTGTTTGTTGTTTGTTTGTTTGTTTTCAAGACAGGTTTCTCTGCAACGCCATTCTGTTTATGCTGGAGTTAGGACATACATAACCCATTACCTCTAAGTGGGAAACATTTAAATGTCAAGGTGCAAGAAGTGTAGTTTGGAAGTAGTTTGTCTCGAACAAGGATTTAGGGAATTTGACTTCTCATTCCTGCACTCAAACTAGTTTGCTTTTACCACATGTTGAGATTCTGCCCAAGAAAAAAATTACTGGTTCTAAGTATCAATTTTTGAACAGAGCAAACAAGAGTTGAACTGGCTTTCCTCTTCTCATTTTTTTTAAAAAAATCATGTTTTGAAAAAGATTTGAGCCGGGCAGTGGTGGCACATGCCTTTAATCCCAGCACTTGGGAGGCAGAGGCAGGTGGATTTCTGAGTTCGAGGCCAACCTGGTCTACAGAGTGAGTTCCAGGACAGCCAGGGCTACACAGAGAAACCCTGTCTTGAAAAACCAAAAAAAAAAAAAAAGAAGAAGAAGAAAGAAAGAAAGAAAAAGAAAAAAGAAAAAGATTTGAAAGGTGCTTCTTCACTCTGTCCATAATATTGCTGTCTGCCAGGTGGTGGTGGTGGTGCACACCTTTAATCGCAGCACCCAGGAAGCAGACACAATCGGGTCTCTGTGAGTTTGAGGCCAGCCCAGTCTATGGTACCATCTCTGAAGGCCCTCCAAGGCCCAGCCTTGTGACTTGAGGTTTCTTATAGCAATTAGTGCTGCCCTCTGTTCTCTGCCTGGCTAAGCTTCATGTGGACACACAGCATTTCCAGGAACTCTGCCCTCATTGTAAGTGTTTTCCTCCCAGTTAGACAGAAGGCCCTCTGAGTGAACTCTAACCTCGGGGCCTGGTTCACGTTAAGCATTCCATATAGCCAGTGAGAGAATGAGGCTGATCATGGGCAGAATGGTTGAGAAGCGCCAGCCAATGCTGCTTGTGCATATTTGCATCCATTCTGACTGGCCTAGTCTGGGAGAATGTGTGCTTGAGTTACACTTAGTATAATGGAGTTTCACTAGCAAATAACCTTTCTCCCTTCCCACATCAGCTCACCCGACGGTTGCCACCCATCAAAGAAGCTAAACCTAGGCTACAAAAGCTCTTCCGGGATTTCTGGCTCTACTCTGTGCTGATGGGATTCGCTGTGGAAGGCTCAGGTAGGGAGTGGTGTCTCCGCAGGAAATGCCAAGTGTGCAAGAAACAGGTAAGGTCAGACTCAACAACGCCAGAGTCTGGGTGCATTTGTTCTGAGCCCAAATGTAGCTGCTTGCTCCTGCAGGTACTTAAAAACATTACACTTCTCGATGGAGATGCTACATCCTGTACAAAATTAGACAGCAGACTTGTTTCTGAGTCTCATTGTGGGGACAATTGTCTTAGGAGACCCAGGACTCTAGAAATTGCTAGTTAATACGTAAAACTTCTTGAATTGGGTACTCTATGTTCTCATGTATTCATTCTCTCTCTCTCTCTCTCTCTCTCTCTCTCTCTCTCTCTCTCTCTCTCTCTTTGTCTCTGTCTGTCTATCTCTCTCTCTCTCTCTGTCTCTCTCTCTCCCCTCCCTCTTTCCTCTCTCATCCCATCTACTCTGTGCTGGGAAAATGGCCTCACTCATATTGCTCAGGTGTCCTGCTGATCTGTACACCCAGCCCTTATCTCTCTTTCAGGACTCTGGCCGGAAGAATGGTATGAGGGAGTCTGTGAAATAGCTACCAAGTCACCTCTGCTTACCTTTCCCAGCAAAGAGCCTCTTCGATCAGTCCTCCAGTACAACTCAGCTATGAAAAATGATACGGTTACCCCTGTACGAGTTCTCTTCTCACTCTTGTTAATCTGTCCAGAAAAAAATTAGAATAAATCCTTTTCATGTCTTTATATGTTGCTAACCATTAGGCTTCCTTTCTTCTGGGAAGGCACCATCATGAACCTCTTGAGTGTTTCTTTCCCTCCAGGCTGAACTGAGTGAGCTCCGAAGTACCATCATCAACTTGCTAGATCCTCCTCCTGAGGTGTCTGCCCTCATCAACAAGCTGGACTTTGCCATGTCTACCTATCTCTTGTCTGTGTATCGGCTGGAATACATGAGGTACATGAGCCTTCCCACATTGAAACAAATTTTTAACTTTTGTGTCTTGATAGATGTAAGACTTTTTCAACTCCTTTCAAGACCTGTGAGCATTTAGAAAGCAGAGGCAGGTGGACAGCCAGAACTACATATCCATTTACAACACACACACACACACACACACACACACACACACAAATTTAAAAAAATTAAAATAGGATGGTTAAAGTAAAGAGAATGATCATCTCATTGCCATGTCCTATAGTATATTGATGTAGCTCCTACCTATTTTTTCCCCTCAAAGAAAAAGCAGCCAGAGAGCAGCTGGGCGGTGGTGGCGCATGCCTTTAATCCCAGCACTTGGGAGGCAGAGGCAGGTGGATTTCTGAGTTCGAGGCCAGCCTGGTCTACAGAGTGAGTTCCAGGACAGCCAGGGCTACACAGAGAAACCCTGTCTCAAAAAACCAAAAAAAAAAAGCAGCCAGAGAGCTAAGGGAGAGTGCCCAGCAGTAGAGTGCTTGTCTCACATGCAGGGTTCCATCCCAGACTGCATTTAAAAAAAGAAAGAAAGAAAGGAACTAAATGGCAAAGGAAGCATGACGGCCATGGTCAGCGCAGTGTGCCTGACTAGAAGAGCCGCCCTGTACCCCTCAAGTGTGGTTTTGGGTGTTTTATAGCCATGGGTTCCCTGCACATCCCCCAGGAGCCCTATGCCAGCATGGAACAACCCCGGAGGTCTGATTAAAGGATGAGACTTCGATTTCTGGTTCCTCGTTATTAGGAAAATTTTGAAATCATTGTATAAGAACTTAAAAGTATCCAAGCCTGTACAGATCTGTTTACTTTAAGACCCTGGCTTTGCTTTATAGAAACTACCTCCTGAAAGACTTGTGTGAGGGCCAATTAATCCATATTAAGCCCTGCTTTCTTAACTGCAGCTTCTAGAACCTGAACGGCTCTTCAGTATAGCTATGGTTCAAGCAGATTAGTTTATTTCCTTTTCTTTCCTTTCCCTAAAGGTTACAGGCATTTTGTTTTTGTCCTCTTACATTCTTTTTATCTTATACATGTATATGACTGTAGCACATGGATGCCAGCATGGAACAGGGGTTCTGAGGTCATCTGCAACATCAGTCCTCTCCTTCTACCATTGGGTCCTAGTCACCAAACCCAGGTTGTCAAGCAGGTACCTTTACCCTCTGAGCCATCTGGCTGGCCCAGATAGCTATTTATTATCATAAAGGTAAAAGTGAAGCCAATGTAGAAGGGTTGGTATGAGTTTGAAACCAGCCTGAGCTATGTGAGACCATGACTCACAAAACTGAAGGAGGAGCTGAGCACATGGCACAGTGATTCCAAGAACTTGCCACAGTTGCCAGCACCCGCATAAGGCAGTTTACAGTCCCCTCTAACTCCATCCTCGGCAGGCACCCACTCACACAGCATACAGACACACACATGCAAACGACACCCCAAGAATGGCACAGACTATGCCAAAGGTAAAGAAATCCTGAATGCAGGTCTCAGAGTAGGCATGGTAGCATATGACTTTAATCCCAGCACTCAGGAAGTAGAGGCAGGTGGATCTCTGTGAGTTGTAGACCTGCCTGGTCTACACAGTGAGTTCCAGGACAGCTAAGGCTACATAGAGAAACCCTGTCTCAGAAAAAAAAAAAAAGCCTTGGTTCATGTTACCACTATGGCACATAATTATACCTCTGTGTCACTAGTGGATTGAAGAAGATAGGACTGTGTTACTAAATAGTATACATCAGCCTGTATAAGGTCCAAATGAGTGTGTGCTCCTATAAACAGCAGAGATGCTGTCCTGTAAGCCAGACCAGTTCAGAACAGTGCCAGGTCTCTGATGGGGAAGGGAGGGTTATGTTTGCGAAATGTGTTCATTGCTGCTCTTTTTGTTAGGGTACTGCGTTCTACAGATCCAGATCGCTTCCAGGTAATGTTCTGCTACTTTGAGGATAAAGCTATTCAGAAAGACAAATCTGGTAAGCTCATTATTACAATACTTTCATGATAAATTGAGCTTAAGTAGGAAAAAAGAAAAGAAAATTTCTTATTTTATGTTCACATAGAGAAAATAGTTTTATGATGTTACATACTCCATTGGAAGTATCTTCATAAAATATATAACCTTAAAATAAGTCGAGGTAAGACCATTAAGATGGCTCAGCAGATAAAGGTACTTGTTTCTTTTTTTTTTTTTTTTTTTTTTTTTGGTTTTTCGAGACAGGGTTTCTCTGTGTAGCCCTGGCTGTCCTGGAACTCACTCTGTAGACCAGGCTGGCCTCAGACTCAGAAATCCACCTGCCTCTGCCTCCCAAGTGCTGGGATTAAAGGCGTGCGCCACCACTGCCCGGCAAGGTACTTGTTTCTGACAGCCTAAGTTTGATCCGTGGGACCTTTGTGGTGGAAGGAGAGAACTGACTCTATAAATTGTCTTCTGACACTTAAAATCCATGTGCACTGTGAAATATAAGTGCACATGTGTACACAGAATAAATAATAAATGTAAAATACTTTTTCCCTTTTTAAAAATGATTTATTTTTATTTTATAACCTATTTTGCCTGTATGTATGCCTGTGTGAGGATGTCGAATCCCCTGGAACTGAAGTTACAGACAGTTGTTAGAGGCCATGTGGATGCTGGGAATGGAACCTGGGTCCTCTAGAAGAGCAGGCAGTGCTGTTAACCACTGAGCCATCTCTCCAGCCTCCAAAGACCTTTCTTTTAAAAATAATCCAGGGTAGTCTGGGTTATAGTTGAGTGGGTAGAGTGCTTCCCTAGTGAGTCTAAAGCCCTGGGTTCAGTTCCTGGTGTACTAGTGTTCCCTGTTACCCAAGCACTTGGTTGTGGAGGCAGGAGGATCTGAAGTTCAGGGTTATCTCAGCTACATAAGGAGTTCAGGGGCAGAGCAGGATACTCGAGAAGCTGTTAAATGGCTGGGTAGGTATGCAGGTTCCTTGGGAGGCTAAAGCAGGATAATTGCAAATTCAGGGCAAACCTGGCTAACTTAGAGATTCAAAAAAAGCAAAAAGAGGGCTGGGAAGATTTCTCAGCAGGTAAGGGTGCTTGCTGTGAAGATCCAAGCTCAAGTCCCCAACACTCTTGTAAAAGCTGAAAATGACCGTGTGCCAGCTGGGTCCAAGAGCTCCCTGGCCAGCCATCCTAACCAAAACGGCAAGCTTCGGGTTTAGTGAGAGAACCTTCTGAAAACTTAGATAAATAGTGGTAGAAAAAAAATACTCAATGTCCTCTTCTGGTTTCTCGATGTGTACATTCAAAGTGTACCCCCACACAGGTATATAGACAAGCATACAAAACATATACACAAAGGGAGGTTATGGGGATGAAATTCAATGAGAGAGGGCATGGATTGGACCCTAGATTCAATTCCCAGAACCACAAAAAGAAATTTAATTTAATTTAAAAAACACATTCTTCTGATTTTGTCACTCTGCAAAAGCCCAAAACAGTTCACTCTCTGTGCGCAAGCAGGCCAGTATCCAGACACCAATCTCTAGCCCTGTCCTCTGCTAGAAAGAACAAAGGCTCCATAGACGGGCATTTATGGATCTGAAGCCAAGAGGATCAAAGAACCAACTAAACAGACTCTTAGTGAACAAGTTAGAATGAACACGTTAGAATAATTTGAATGTAAATAGTATTTTTTTGTAACTTTGCTTAATTGAAATGAGTTGGCATTATAAATGGTATGAATCATAATGATGTTCTAAAAAGAGTAAAGTTTAGTATAAAATGTAGAACAAAAATAGGGAGACTTCATTTGGATTTATCCCTTTTGTAAAATGGCATAGGGTTTGCATAGAAGCTACACACATCTGCAGGTATGTTGTATTTTGTATTTCTTAGAGTACCCAGTACAATATAAATATTATGTAAATAGCTCATATGATTTTTCAATTTATTTTTACTTTGTGAGTGTTGTATGTGTATGCATGTATATATGCACATTTATACACTTAATTAGTTTAGGTTTTCTTTTTTTTTCTTGCCTTCGGTTTTTCTTTTTTTTTTTTTTTTTAAGGATTTATTTATTGTATGTAAGTACACTGTAGCTGTCTTCAGACACACCAGAAGAGGGCATCGGATCTCATTACAGATGGTTGTGAGCCACCATGTGGTTGCTGGGAATTGAACTCAGGACCTCTAGAAGAGCATTCAGTGCTCTTAACCGCTGAGCCATCCCTCCAGTCACCACCAACCCCCCCCCCCTTTGGTTTTTCAATACAGGGTTTCTCTGTGTAGTCTTGGCTGTCCTGGAACTCACTCTGTAGATTAGTCTGGCCTTAAATTCAGAGACTCCCCTGACTCTGCCTCCCAAGTCCTGGGATTAAAGGCGTGCACCATGAGTCTGTGTAGGTTGGTTTTTCCTTTAAACAGGGTCATACAGCTCAGGTTAGACTTGAACTTGAGATCCTGCCTTCACCACCTGAGTACCAATATTACAGGTGGACTTTTGCCAGGACAGACTCTGATATCGGAAAGGTTTTGAAAGTCAAGTCAGCCCTTAAATGACTTTCAATTTGGGGACTAGAAAGATGGCTCAGCAATTAAGAGAACTGCTGGTATTCAGTCCCAGCACCCATATCATGCAAATCCCTGTAACACAGCTAGCTCCAAGGAGTCCATTGCCCCTTCTGGCCTTTATGACCACTAATACATACACATGCACATAAACCCACAGAGACATACTCACATAATTATTTTTACAAAATAACTTACTGTAGATGCCATAGCCCCTGATATGATGAGACAATAGAAACAGGTATGCTAGTGCACACCTCTCACTCCAGCACCCAGAAGTCTCAGGTCAGAGTATTGGCATGAGTTCAAGTCTAGCCTGGGCTACACATGAGAAGCAAACCAGTCAAACCATGTCTTAAGAAACCCAATGTTGGGGGGGGGAGATAAGAAACAGAGAGACGAGAGAGAGAGAGAGAGAGACAGACAGACAGACAGAGACAGACAGAAAGAGAGAGACAGAGAGAGAGAGAGAGAGAATGAATTGAATCCTACCCTAATGAACAGGTCTCAGATAGCTAAATTGAAAAACCTTCTATAAATTAACTGTGTCCTTAAAGTAGCAAGGTCATGAGGTCCAAGAACAGACTGAGGGATCAACGCAGTTATAAGGGACAAAGAGATGTGAGGAGATTCTGTGTGGTGTCCAGGATTCTCTTCAGGAACAGAAATGGGACATGAGTGGGAGAATCGGGTGATAGTATGGCACCAGGCTTCCTACTTCTGACAAATGCAGGCTGGTTATGGCAGATGTACTACTCTGCAGCTCTGTGCGTTTGAGATTGTTGACTTTTGTGACTGTGCCTGATTTCTGAAACTGCCCTCTCTGAATCTGAGATTGCTGGTAAATCTGACTATCCTAATCCATGGAACCTCCCTCTCATTGCAGGGATGATGCAGTGTGTCATTGCTGTTGCTGACAAAGTGTTTGATGCCTTCCTGAACATGATGGCAGAAAAAGTAAGCCTGCCTATGTGCCAGTGGGTGCCTACTGGAGACACACAGGAGAGCCCTATGGTACCTGTCTTCTCACTCTAGGCTAAGACCAAGGAGAATGAAGAGGAGCTGGAGCGGCATGCCCAGTTTTTGCTGGTGAACTTCAACCACATTCATAAGAGGATAAGGAGAGTGGCTGACAAATACCTGTCTGGTCTGGTGGATAAGTAAGTTTGATTTCTCTCTAATGCTTTGTATGCATATAAATGTTGATAGCTTGGAACACAGAAAATCCACTATTACATCATCATCCCAGAAAATAACAAAGTCAGAACAAAAATTCAGGGGTCGTGCAGCTCCCTGAAGAATGTCAATGAGTTTGTTACAGTCTACATTTTAACCTAGAAACACTCATTCTGAGTCATTGGTATTAACTAAAATAAGCTCACTATCTCCTAATCCCGAATTTAACTAGAAGTCCCCCAGGAGAATAAGGATCCTATGCGTTTCTCAGAATAAAAGCTTACACTTGTATTTTCCCGCTGCTCGTGCTAAAAGATACAGTAGGCTTAGACATGATACCTTTCAGAAGGTAAGCTGGGTAGCCTCTGACATATAAAGGCCAAATTAGCACACAGCCTGCCTTCAGCTTCCTGAGGCAGCTGCAGAATCTGAGGCTAGGTCAGGAGCCAGCTAGTATATTCACAAGGATCAAACCATGCACATGTGGCATACACCCAAGTCAGGCCACATATAAGCTGAATACTACACAAGGCAGTGTCCCTTCCAGTCCATGGGCTGTCAGCCCACGACCTGTTCCTTCATTCCACTGCTTTACTTCATTCCAATATTCTTGTTTTCTGTTGATGCCATAATGTGAGAAATACTGGGGAGCCTCCATAAAACACTAAAACTGCTTTGGAAAGGAGGGGGTGTGGCCTGTATTTTCCCTCAGAAGTAGGATGGGTTGGAACATTTCTGACCAGGCTACATACACCTCACTGTGGAGAGATAGGTGGTTAGGTGCTATGTCTCAGTGAGCTCATGCCTGTGCAGGGGAGGCCCCAGAGGTGGACAGTGTAGGCTCCTGGAAAGTTCATCTCCTCAGCCCTGAGAACCCTTTTTGCTGTAGGTTTCCACACTTACTCTGGAGCGGGACTGTGCTGAAGACCATGTTGGACATCCTGCAGACCCTGTCACTATCACTAAGTGCTGTGAGTGTTCCAGTGTGTAGGTGTACCTAACACATGAGCTTCCCTCTCTGTGTTGTACTGACTCCAATAATACCCCTGAGCCTCACTTATGTACATGTGGTAAATGGAGTGGGTACCCAAATTGTTTCCTGGTGTCTCTTGCTAGGCTGTGGCAAGTTTGAGAATCCATGTGGGGCATGTGACACTGTTGACTGTGTCACATGCTTGACAGAAGCAGCCTTGAGGGCTTAGGGGTCTGCTGTTGTTTCTAGGATATTCACAAGGACCAACCTTACTATGACATTCCTGATGCCCCCTATCGGATCACGGTTCCTGACACATATGAAGCCCGGGAGGTAAGTCCCACCTGGTCCCCTAGAATGAGGGCTTCCCTGGAGATGTCAAGAAAGGTATTCAACATACCTGAGTCCCCAGGTTCTTGGCACTCTCCTACTGCAGGGGGAGCTCCTGAATTCCTGAGCCTGTTTGTGTTCTAGGCCTATGACTTCCCACCCAGTGTCCCTGACTCTGCAACATTACTGCTTTAGCTGCCAAAGGCATTTCTAGCTATGACTCAGCTCTCAGCCCCTCAGACATGCATTGAACAAGCATGGTT
This sequence comes from Tokudaia tokunoshimensis, assembly GCA_036184795.1. NCBI lineage: Eukaryota > Metazoa > Chordata > Mammalia > Rodentia > Muridae > Tokudaia > Tokudaia tokunoshimensis. Next base: position 3,296,481 of record BTHU01000015.1, on the reverse strand, counting down.
TGTAGAGTTCAGTCCCTGAAGCATGCCAGCTTGTTCACTGTAGAACAGAATGATGGACTCTGGTTTCACCATATTCAAAAATGGTAACATAGCCCCAGATAAGGAAGATATCCTGATAGCTCCTCTCCCCACTGAGTCTGACATGGTGCCCCTGCTACAGAGTACTGAACTGACCCACCATTCTTCCAACCTGGGCAGGGCCCTGCCCTAACTCAGGCCTCCCCAGCTGGACATATTGATGTGACACCTGTGAGGACTTTTTTCCAGTCTAGAACATGCCTTTTCTTCTTTCTTTCTTTTTTTTTTAAAAAAAGATTTATTTATTTTATGTATGTGAGTACACTGTCCTGTCACTGTCTTCAGACACACCATAAGAGGGCATCCGATTCCATTACAGATGGTTGTGAGCCACCATGTGGTTGCTGGGATTTGAACTCAGGACCTTTGGAAGAACAGTCAGTGCTCTTAACCACTGAGCCATATCCCCAGCCCTAAAACATGTCTTTTCATTTAGTGACTGACTCAGGACATGTTGCACAGTAGCCTTAAGATGGACTGTTTATTGGGCTGGAGAGGTGGCTCAGACGTTAAGAGCACTGACTGTTCTTCCAAAGGTCCTGAGTTCAAATCCCAGCAACCACATGGTGGCTCACAACCATCCGTAATGAGACCTGATGCTCACTTCTGGGGTGTCTGAAGACAGCTACAGTGTACTTACATATAATAAATAAATACATCTTTTTTAAAAAAAGGATGGACTGTTTGTTATTGGAGCTGCCACACAGCCTTCTGCAAGAACCACAGACCGTAGTGTACTCAGAATCCCTGTGCCCTGAAGCTTTGGTGTTAGTACATGGTCACTGATAAAGCTTCCATATCCATTACTTTAGACTAGATGCCTTCAGGAAAGAAATTTTCTTACAATGATGGGGAGAAAACGTCCAATAACAAAGTCTTAGCAGGGAAGTCTTCTAAGATCACTCTCCTTGGAATGCAGGATCCTTCTCATTGTGTTCTCACGTGGTGTTCCCTCTGAGGGGTATACCTGATGTTTCCACCTTTCCTCCTCGCATAAGTATACCAGCTGCATTAGGCTAGGCTCTCCTGCAGTGGCCTTTAATTTAATCACCTCTTTCAAAGCCCTATCCAAGTACAGTCTCATTTGGAGTTTCTGAGGATAACATAAGACTTTGAAGAAGACACAGTTTAGTCTGTGACAGTCACTGCAACCTAGATAGGCTGACTTCAGGTTTTCCAACTTCCAGAGCATCGTGAAAGACTTTGCTGCACGCTGTGGAATGATCCTGCAGGAAGCTATGAAGTGGGCACCCACGGTCACTAAGTCCCACCTACAGGTACTTTCTGCAAATATCAAAAAGTAGTCATAATATAAACTCAGGGGTTATCTGTTGGACATACCTTTCGGGGTGAGTATGCTTGTCAGGTTAGTGGACTGGGCTCTAACCACTATAAGGTGTTATGACTGAGGAAGGATTGTGGCTGCTTGCAAGGTAAGTTGGGGCAATATGGGGGTCAGGGATAGTGTCACAGGCTACTCTGTGATAGGCTTGGTGCATTATGTTCACCTTAGTGCAGGCAGGGCCTTGATGAAGGCCAGTGGGCAGACAACCAAAGATTTGAGTCTCAGTGAAGTTCTGTTTAGGCTACATACAGACATATATCTGCATTCCTTCAGTCTAAAGTTCTGGCTTGCAAAGAAAACAAAAATGTCGCAGAATATAGATGGGAAAAGTTGTCTTAAGAGGAATCAAAGATTAAAAAAAAAAAGGTACCACTAGAAAGAACCTGAGCTAACAGGGAGCAGGCCTGCCGAGTGAAGCCTGCGTGACCTCAGAAGAACATTTAATGGAAAGCTAATTTTGTTCATTTATATTTGTTTTTCAAGACAGGGTTTCTCTATATACCCCTGGCTGTCCTGGAACTCACCATGTAGACCACCAGACTGGTCTTGAAGTCATAGAGATCCACCTGCCTCTGCCTCCTGGGTGCTGGGATTAAAGGCATGTGATACCGTACCTGGTTCAAGGGAGCGATATTTTAATAAAAAAGTATTCCTCTTGGCAAAGCCCTAGAAGGGCAAAGCACCTGGCTCTGAGAGACTTAGAGTCAGTTTGAAATGCACTGAGGAAGAATCCCTGGCTTGTGCCTAGGATTACCATCCGCAAAGGGGTTGATCAGCAAGGATTGAGTAATGCTGGAAGAGGGGTCACCTGGATCCAGATTCATACACAGAAGAGGACAAAGCCACACCTGGTTATAAAGGCCACACTTTGACACTGTAGTTTTAATATTTATCCACTGGAATTCTTCAGAATTTTTTTTTTGCCAAATCATTAATATTTGAGAAGTATCTGGTTTCATGTCATGTAGAAGAAAAGAGCCATAGCTACTAATGAGAACAGGAATCCTTCCATACCTAAGGGTTCAGGAACAACAAGGGATCAGTAGACAGAGGCCATCCACCCAACAGGGGATCAGTAGACAGAGGCCATCCACTCAACAGGGGATCAGTAGACAGAGGCCATCCACCCAACAGGGGATCAGTAGACAGAGGCCATCCACCCAACAGGGGATCAGTAGACAGAGGCCATCCACCCAACAGGGGATCAGTAGACAGAGGCCATCCACCCAACAGGGGATCAGTAGACAGAGGCCATCCACTCAACAGGGGATCAGTAGACAGAGGCCATCCACACAACAGGGGATCAGTAGACAGAGGCCATCCACACAACAGGGGATCAGTAAACAGAGGCCATCCACACAAGGGATTAGTAGACAGAGGCCATCCACCCCAGCAATTTTTTAGACAAACAGCCTTAAGAAGAAAATAGAGGCTAGTGGTGGTGGTGCAAGTCTTTGATCCCAGAATTCAGGAGGCAACAACAGGCTCTGTGAGTTCAAGGTCAGCCTGGTCTACAGAGCAAGTTCCAGTACAGCCAGGATCACGCAGAGAAGCCCTGTCTTGAGAAAACAAAAAAAGAAAACAGAATATAACAAGACTTGAAAGGGTCATAATATTTCTACCAAGCACACTGTACCTGGTTCCTTCTGCTTTCCCCAGCAATCATCCCTTTGGAGCCCCTGACTTCATGCAGCTCTCACTGACCAGCTTCACTGCCGACCCATCCTCCTGAGCCTCAGCCACCTGGAGTCTTCTTCTTCCCAGTGCCACCACAGTGGTCCAGTCTTAGTAGCAAATCTGATTTGATTTTTAAACTTAACCATTACTCAGTCCCTGTCACTGTAGAGTCTGGTCATAGATGGTTTCCCATCGATTGAAATTCCTAAAACAGTTGGCAATATTGTATGTGTTTGTGTGCTTTCTCCTGTTCTGCTCCTGTGGTGATGGGAAGAGGTAGTTCCAAGAGCAAAACCCTCTTTTTCCTCTTACTCTGCTCTGGTGTGTAAAAATAACTTTTATTTGCCTGACTTAAATGTCTCCGATGCTTACTGCCTCCGTCTGCTAACCTAGGCCTAGACTTGGAAGCTTCTAACCTCTGTACAATCTAATCTAGGCCTAGAATGTTTTCTGCCTCTGAGACTTGCTCCTGAATAAGCTCAAACCTTCCTAGTTCTTTCTGATCTCTGGCTGGCTGATTTAACTCAGTTGTTCTGACTCAAACTCCTCTCCAAGCTGACTGATTCAATCTGGCTTCTCTCGTTTTCTCCTGAATTGCTCTGCTTGGCCTCATACTAACTTTGGCAATATGTTCTAATCTGGCTCCTTCTGTCTTCACCTGTGTCTAGCTTGTTGTCTCTCTATAACTGTACTAATAAAATTCTCTCCCCTCTCTCTCTCTCTCTCTCTCTCTCTCTCTCTCTCTCTCTCTCTGCACTGCTCCCTTAAATTTTTAAATTGCGTCTCTTTTTTTTTTTCTCTTCTCTTGAGAGTTGGGAATATCTTATTCTGTCAAATCTTTCTCTGACTTGTTGCTTTGCCACTCGGGCATCACTTTTGAACATGGATGCTTCCTTCTAAAAACTAACTTTACTTTCATTATTTGGGATTAAAGGTATATACTAAGGGCATGTCCGTATTCCAGCCAGAGGGATTAAAGGTGTGTGCTAAGGACTGAGCCACACCACAACTAGAAACAGGCTTTTTTTAAGTTAATAACACAATCTTGGGGTTCAGAGTGTGATCAAATATCCTGCATCACTGGTGCCCCCCTGCTAGCCGACAGACATGCTCAGATACTTGTTGTGGGTTCCCAGTGTCCACTTCACCTGTCCCTCAATAGCAGAGAACTGCAACAGCAAAATGGAAACTGCATGTTCACAGCAGGCCTGCGGCTGTGCAGCTTGTTTTCCAGCAGCAGCAGAACACTTGCCCAATCCCATATTTCAGTCACGAGTGGTCCTCAAATAGACCATGACATAACCTGCCAACTGAGTGACCGCCACTCAGAGATCAGGGTCTCTTCCTCATTTATAAATGAAAAGGACTTGATTCCTTGATGGTCCCACAGTTGGCAAATTAGGGAAGATCCTGTGCTGAAGCCTGGTATCTGAGTTGCTACTCAATGCTTCTAGTGTTTTCCTTTATGTTAATGAAGTAGCTTGCTTTCTTTCATTTCAGGAATACCTGAACAAGCATCAGAACTGGGTGTCAGGATTGTCCCAGCACACAGGATTGGCCATGGCCACTGAGAGCGTCCTTCACTTTGCCGGCTACAACAAGCAGAACACAACTCTTGGGGTATGTGTAAATATCCTATGGAACAGTGAGCCCCTAATCTGTGATAGGGTGAAGGACTCCCCTATATGTAAATCTTCATGAAAGACCCCTCAGCTCCCACATCCCACACATTTGTGAGGTACATAGGGTTATCTGTTGACAGATGGGGATTGATGAGGCCGCAGGCCTGCTGTGAAGATGGAGTTTCCGTTTTGCTGTGGCAGTTCTTTGCTATTGAGGGCGGGTGAAGTGGACACTGGGAACCCACAAGTATCTGAGCATGTCTGCTGGCTAGCAGGGGGGCACCAGAAGTGCCCATCCAAATGGACTTTTCCCTATTGTGCTTAAGTTTTGAAATATGTAGATTTTTGAAGGTAAAATTTGATACATTGATGAAATGTAACTTTCTAGTATCTATAGAGAGGAAAGAAACTGGCTTCTCAGACATACACAGCATTATATCATAGTCAAATTTGTCTGGAATCTACCTTCCTAATGCTGGGACCCTTTAATGTAGTTCTAATGTTTTGGTGACCCCCAACCATAAAGTTATTTTGGTGCTACTTCATAACTGACTTTGCTACTGTTATGATTGTAATGTAAATATCTGGTATGCAGGATATCTGATATGCAGTTCCCCAAAGGGGTCACAACCTACAGATTGAGAACTGCTGGTCTGTAATACTCACTGGACTTCATGATTCTATTTCCTGCAGGTGCTCAAATATACACATGGGCCCCCCAGCTTTATCTGTTTTGTTTAAGATTAATTTAGGTTCAAAAGCAGTAGTTTCACAGATAAATTAGGCTGGAATTTAAGTCAGGATGGGACAGACAGTCACACCTGCTGATGAGGTGCTGGCCTCATTAGCTGCATAGGCTGGCCTTGCATCAAAGGCTGTTTCACTCTACCCACCCCCCCCACACACACACACACACACTTACTCAATGCAAACCCAGAATACTGCCAGATGTGTGTTGTGCTCTGCCCTCTGAGTGTACTGTAGGGGGGGCTATGGAATGTGCTATGTGGAGGCAGAGGTAAGGCACCAAGGAAGGGAAGAAGATCTTCATCACCCAGTGAAGAAAAAAACACCTGGTCAAGGGCCTGAACTATTCCCAGGGAAGGCCTGTGGCGCTGTCGACTTGGAACTTGTACCTTGGTGTTGTTAAACTTCCTCTGAAGACATTAGCCTTGGCAAATGTGGCCAATTGGACCACGCACAGCTAGTTGTCAGTAGCCTTTCTGCTCTTCGCAGTGCACAGTAGATTGTCAGCAGTTAGAGAACAGAGACACAGCTCTACACTGCCACCTTTCTCAAGCTGAAGAAGTTCCTAGAATTTTAGAGTCCTCAGCTCAGACCAAGCCAGGATTTGTAGCTTTGCTGCTGAAAGGGATTTCTGGATTAACAGTAGAATTGAAGCAGCTTTAGAAATTGTATCAAAGTTGGTTTGGTTTGGTTTGAGACAGTGCTTCACTCTGTGACCCTTGGGTATTAAAAGATGTGTTTAAGTACATGGGGTAAGAGAGGCTCTAAGAAGAAAGGAAGGCATATCCATGTGTAGGTACAGTTTGCACCAGGCATTATCACTCTGATGACTCTCACCTTACATCTCAGAGGATTGCTGAGAGGCTCTGACCCCATCTCTCACTGGATAAGGGAGGAGAATGAGCTGCAGGGACACCTTGAGCTTCCACTCGCCATATGATAATGCGCAATGGAAACTGCTTGGGCTGCTCGTCTCTGCTGAGAAGCCCAGAAAACTGCAGGTTCATGGCTAGGAAAGGAAAAGGGCCTCAAGCTGGTAGAACACTTGGTGCTGGAATCCTCCCTCCAGTGCTGGTAAATGCTTCAGCCACACCCCAGAGTGCAGGGCTTCTTTGTTTCCCTTCTCTTGTTTCCAAGATTTTCTCTATCTTAGTGTCCTGTTTCAGGATCAGATCCCCAGCCTTGAGCTCTCCATCACTTGGAGAACATTTGAGCAGAGGGCAGGACTTAGAGCCAAGTGCTCTTTTTAGATACTAGCCAGCTAGCTCGCAAGAGCCTGTTTTGTTTTAGAATATCCCATTATGAAACACTGGTTTGTCAGGCTGGCCTCAAACTCAAAGAGATGCATCTGTGTCTGGCTCCCAAGTGCTAGGATCAAAGATGTGGGCTACTGCGTCCAGCTGGGTAGATCCTTGATAAATAGGAAAGGGTGGTTTTTGTTCTGTTTGATTGTTGGTTGTGCTTGAGATCCTGACTAAGGTGCCTTTGTTCTATGGTCCCCAACTCCACATTCTTAAAAGAGATATCTCTCATACACATACGTGGAGACCAGAGTTATTTATGTGTGGTGGCACACACCTTTAATCCCAGCACTTGGAAGGCAGAAGCAGGCAGATCTCTAAGTTAGGCCAACCTGGTCTACAGAACAAGTTCCAGGACAGCCAAGGCTATATAGAGAAACCTCTCTCACGAAAAAAAATTAAATTTTCCATGAGGCATGCAAGTGTCTAGTGGTCATGCTAGCTTGGCACACTGAAGGTTGAAGAATGGTCTGTGTCAGAGCTTGATGCCTTACCAGGGCTTTGGTTAAACATGAGAAAAATATGTTTCAAGCATCTAAAACAGCTCTCTGTATATGTCTATAGGCAACTCAGCTAACTGAGCGCCCAGCCTGTGTGAAGAAAGACTACTCCAACTTCATGGCATCCTTGAATTTGCGCAACCGCTATGCCGGCGAGGTACTTCTCTTGCCCTATGCAGAGCTGTTCTGAGCATCTTGACTTCATGCTGTTTCATAGTAGAATGTGCAAGAGGGGTCTGCGTGATGAGGAATTTACTCATTTCAGTTGACTTGAGGAGCCTGGGTGCTAGCACTCAGTGTCACATTGCAGGGCGTTTATGGCAGCTACTTAGCACCTCTGCAAGAAAGTGATATCATTGGGCACACTCAGGCATGCCAGGGCATTTTGTTGTGTGGTAGCAAACATGTGGAATGTCGTGCATTCTCCTGGACACTTGCTAAGATATATGTGTCAATATTCTAGTCTTATAGGTAAAGAAGCACAGCTTCTTAACCTGAGGTTAAATAACTTGTCAGAAGTAGGCTCAAGAACCATGTTTGCTGGCTCCACACAGAGGGCTTCCACTCACAGAATTTATTCCAGGCTAACCAAATCACTCACCTGTCTGATTTCAGTTTTCTCTTCCACAAATTCAACTCTAGTTGACACTGAAGGTGGAGACTGAAATCTCATGAAATGTATCCGAGTAGTCTTCTGAGGGTAGGCTCACCTCCCCTGATCATTGCTTCTTGCTCAATCCAATGGCTGCTCTTCTGTGAGTCTTGTACTCAGCATGGGCTAACCTCATCCCGAGAACTGCAGAGAGAGCTTATTCTATGTCATTTTGAGTGATGCTGTGGAAGCAGAAAGCCTGCCTTTGGGCCTGGGTTTATTTTTTTGAAAGAGTCATGTCCACTGTATAGCCAAGTATATGAGTAAGAAAGTAACGCTTTCTGGAAAAAAAAATTTATATGAAAAGATAGTGAAGCCAGTTTTGTTGTTTGAGTCATTAGTTGACTCTGAAGGAAGTTTATTTATCTAGCTTATATTTGTAAACCTTGTCCTGGCTTAGCACTGTGTACACTGATGAGAGCCAGAGTTGGTGAGAGTGCCAGCATATATTTCCTGGAGAGATGCTCATGACAGCCCCACGAGGTGAGCTCTGGTCTAGCCAGTCCTGTTGTGAGCTGGGCGAGCTGGTAGCCAGGGTCTTGGTCATGTGCCAGACTCAGTGCACAGCTGCTAATAAGTGGACTTCTTCACAGGTACATGGAATGATTCGGTTCTCAGGTGCCACAGGCCAGATGTCTGACCTGAACAAAATGATGGTCCAGGACCTGATTACAGCTTTGGACCACAGTCATCCTCAGCACTACACACAAGCCATGTTCAAATTGACAGCAATGCTCATTAGCAGCAAAGGTAATACACACAAGGCCCATGGAATTCTGGGTTCATTTCTAAGTGGATATTTGCTTAGAAATCCTTAGATAACCTGGAATTCTGTCAAAGAAGGAACAGGCAGTCTGCTAGTAGAAATCTCTGATGGGATAGCTGTAAATAAAAGGCATTATTGGCCCTACATAGGGCTGGCTCTCATCGGGCCCAGCCAGTATCAGGAGCCTTCGACTGATTTGTATTTGGTTGCAGATTGTGACCCACAGCTCCTCCATCACCTGTGTTGGGGTCCTCTCCGAATGTTCAATGAGCATGGCATGGAGACTGCACTAGCCTGCTGGGAGTGGCTGCTGGCTGGCAAGAATGGCGTGGAAGTGCCGGTAGGACCCTGACCCAGCTTAGCTCTGTGGGTGGGTGGGACTGCACATTGGAGAGAAGCACTCTGGCCCTGCCACCAGTGAGTACTGTGACCCTGGACACTGTCACCCTGGTAGGCTCTGGTCTCCAGGAAGAACACTGCGTGTGGCGGAAGGTAACTGATGTTGGTGTAGTACATACAGACTATATATGGAAGGCCCGGGGTGGAGAGCAGTGTCTTGTGAGGCTGGAGGGCTGTCTGTTACAAACCTGCTGATGTCAGAGCTGACTGGGAGCAATTGCTTTCTAGATTTGCTAAATTTGGAGTCAGTCATTTTACCCTGGGTCTGTGTTTCTAGAAATACTTTTTCATGGAGCCTCCAGGCAAGATTATACTTGTTGGGTATCACTTATCTGACATGATTAGTACAGAAACTAATTCAGATTTTGGATTTTTTTCCTTCAGATTATGGAATATTTGCATGTAGGTAATAAAATATATTTTATGGGAAACAAGTCCCATATGTAAGACATATTCATGTATGTACATCTTATGTACCATAGTCTAAAGGAAATTTTTATGCAGTACTTTTTAAGTTTATTTTTGTTTTATTTATTTTGCCTACACATATGTCTGTGTACCTCATGTGTGTCTGGTATGTAAGGAGGTCAAAAGAGGGCATCAAATCCCTGGAATTGAAGTAAGAGATGGCTGGGAGCTAACATATGGGTATGTGGAACAGAACCCAGGACCCCTCGAATAGCAACCAGTAATATTAACCTGTGAACATCTATCTCTCCAGCCCCACCCCCATGCATTATTTGTAATGTCCCTACTTGGTTTTGAGGTAAGGTCTCTTCCCTGCTGTGTCAGGCTTGCCCTCCACACTGTTCTGTAGAGCCACAGCCCTCACACAGAGCCTAACCACAGAAAATTAGAACTGATTAACTTTACCGGGTAGAGCAGTGGTCATGACCACTGTTGTCAACCCTCATGTTGCATCTTGGATTCCTGGTACCCTTGCATATCTGAACTTACAGTCTGTCTTCAGGGTGGGTGGTTTGAAGCACTAAGGAGCCTTAGTGGCAAGGATGGTGGAGCTGCCCCAGGCCGTGGGTCCTAAAAGTACCTGTGGTGGGAATGTAACTGCTCTTCTTATGGACTCTCCTTTCCAGGGAAGCTTCGTGGCTGAGCTTAATCCCAGCACTGGGAGTTCCAGGCCAGCCAGAGTTACACAGTAAATCTTTGTCTTAAAAAAAAGCAGGTAGGGTGGACTCAGTCAGGACTTCTCAGCAGGTGTGCCCTAGCATTCCTTCTGCCTGCCAGGACAGCATCACCTACAGCATTGCCAGCACCTCCATTCCTGGCACTGCCAGTCCCCTGCCACAAGCACCATGTGCTTAGCTAACGAACATCCCACTGGTGGGGTCAAACTCAGCTTTGGAAGATCCAACATTCAATCCCACCTGAACAATTTACTGAGATGATCTCAAAAAGGTGGAAAGGGGTCTGGAAAGATGGCTTAGCAGTTAAGAGTATTTGCTGTTCTTACCTGGGTTTAGTTCACAGTACTAACATGCATATGATGCCCATACATACATATAGGCAAAGCCCTCATATACATAAAATATATTTTTTTAATTTGGTTGGAAAAAAAGCCAGTATCTAAGTATATATATATATAATCTCAGTGGAAGAATACCTGCATATGAGGTCCTGGGTTCAGTTCATGTCACCACAGAAAAGCCTGGGCTGTAGAGAGCCAGTTGCTTCCTATTTGGGACACCACTTATTGACAATGCTGTACCTGTCTTATCTTTGTGTAGACCAGGCTGCTACTGACATCTTACACTTCCTACAAATGGTTCAGAACATACCCTATTAGTTTTATCTTTTTATTTTTTAAGATTTATTTATTTTTACTTATATGAGCACACTGTAGCTTTCTTCAGACACACACCAGAAGAGGGCATCGGATCCCATAACAGATGGTTGTGAACCACCATGTGGTTGCTGGGAATTGAACTCAGGACTTCTGGAAGAACAGTCAGTGCTTCTAACCACTGAGCAATCTCTCCAGCCCTAGCTTTATCTTTTTACCTTTAAATAGACCCAAAATTTGGCCACATCCCATCATTCCAGCTACATTTGTGGCCCCAGCCTCCTTTGTCTCTCTCCTGACCTTAAGGCCACCCCAGTGTGTCATTTACTTTCTCCTGCTGCAATAAAACTTCATGGCTAAACTTGTACAACAAGTTTTTATTTTAGCTGGTGATTCCAGAGTCTGTAAGTGACAGAGGTGTGGCAGCAGGTGCCAGAGTGGGTGGCTGAGAACTAGAATGGAGCAACACACTGACTTATAACACCCATAGCAATGGCACCGACTGGAGACCTGTTCAAATACGAACCTAAAACTCCCCTCCCCTAGTGACACACCTCCTACTCCTTCCCAGACAGTCACTAACCTGGGACCAAGTATTCAAATGCCCAAGACTTACAGGAACATGTCATTCAAACTAGCACACTGAGCCTCCCTGCTTCTATACTGTCCTGTAGACATGCAATAGGAGTATGCAGTAAAAAATACACTGGATTGAATCTCTTGATTCCCAGGCCTCTTGGTGCTCTTCCCACCTCACTTAGACTGACAGGCTTATTCTGGACCTGAAGCTCACCTTTACTTACTTCTGTCCCTTCTACCTTCTTGCTTGCCCTGCTGTAGCTCTGCTAGATCCCGTTGCTCCTGCTCTCCCAGGCTGTTGCTGCCTAATTGCACCCATTTCCTTTCCTTAGATGAATGTCACTGTTGGCCATCTCCAGGACTTGTGTCCAATGTTCCTTTGCATCCCAACAGCATTTCCTGGTCACCCTGTCTAAAACACCTTCCCTCTGTACGCTATACTGCTGCTTTCTCAGGTTTAGTATGCTGCCTGTTGCATATGTCTTAGACCATCCACATTTGTTTGTTCCCAGAGTCTGGGAGACCCTATTATAGAAGTAGATCTTATACAAATGAGTGGAGGTATAGTCTCTGCTTGACCACTTTGTCCCATCAGTTCTGGGGTTTCCTATACTTCCAATTGATTTGGTACCCCAATTTCTACTATTAAAAATACATCTAACAGTAGCCAGAAGCCAGACTCCAGAAGCCACAGCCAGGGTATAGTTCCTTGGTATTCTTCAGTTCCACATAGAACAATGCTATCCTTAGCATGAATGGCCTTTGTCTTCACCCTCATGGCCTCCCAATGGCATCTGTGCCTTCAGGAATCAAGAGAAATAGCAGAAGACAGGTGTCACTTTATAAAGCATGCCCGGGCTTCTCCTGAGCCTTGCCTGGTTGGCTCCCATCTTGCTCTTTAGTGCTCACAATCCCCAGCCTCTTGAGCCACATCTTGCAAGAGGGTAGGTAATGGTGCTAGAAAGGGAACCACAGCCCACATAACTCATGCATTGCTGGTGCTTTTGTAGGGTAAAATAGTAACCATTTCTCTGTTTAGCCCCCACTTCTTCCAGAACACTACTCTGCTTTACCTGGGCAACTCTCCTAGCTCAAAGCAGAAAAGGCCCCGGATCAGTATGGCTAGGCCAAGGGAATGACTCAGATCTTGACACTTACAGCCTGCCGTCCCTTGGACTTCCTGGGCCACTCTCAAATCTGATATGCTAATGAAGGCCCACCTTTGTGGCTTGGAAATCCTGCATGTGGTACTTGCCCGCCTTAACACAGGTAGTTTTCAGAATTCTTTCCAAGCTTCACCAGGACAGAGCTGTGGAAGGCTGGCATTGCATTAGGTACATGACAGATATGCTGTACCTTGTTCCCCGCCTGCTGGGCTCATGAGTTGTGTTGACAGTCAGTCGGGGGAAAGTCTAAGGAAGCATACCGAAGACTTGAGTAGCCCCCTGAGACAGGGGTTCTGTGGTACTGTTCTTACTTTGTTGACCTTCTAATTTCATCCAGTACAGTTTTATTCTGTATGTAGCCCAGGCTGAACTTGAACTCATTACAATCCTCCTGCCTAAGCCTGCTGAGTATGGGAGTCACAGGCATGAGTTACATGTTGAGCTTTATTCAGGAATTCAAAACCAAAGCAGTCACCCACCCTCTACTCTCTGGAGGCACTGACCTTTCTTTCCAATTTGCAGTTTATGCGGGAGATGGCAGGAGCCTGGCACATGACAGTAGAGCAGAAGCTCGGCCTCTTTTCTGTGGAAACAAAGGAAGCAGATCCCCTGGCAGCATCAGAAGCAAGTCAGCCAAGACCTTGTCCCCCTGAAGTGACACCTCACTACATCTGGATCGATGTACGTGCCTACCCTCAAGCTCTGCTGTGCTTTGTAGGGACAGCCCTGGGGACCCGTGGGTCAGCTCAGCACACCAGCCAGTCTAGGGGCCCTGACCTGAGAGAATGGGTAACAACTTACCAAGCTTGTTTACCGTTTCCCCAGTTCCTTGTTCAGCGGTTTGAGATTGCCAAGTACTGTAGCTCTGACCAGGTGGAGATCTTCTCAAGCCTGCTGCAGCGCTCCATGTCCCTCAATATCGGTGGAGCCAGGGGGAGCATGAACAGGCATGTGGCAGCCATCGGACCACGTTTCAAGTGAGGGCTCTATTTCTCTGGGGTGTCTGGGTGTCCTATTACTGGCATGTGGGGTACATGTGTAATGTGTAAATCATGGTAGGGGTGGGTAGCAATGTCCTGTGATGCTGCTGTGCAGTGTAGAGTGAATCATACGGCACTGTCCTAGAACTATCAAGAAGAGCTTGTAGAGGACATGAGACCATGAGCCTCTGGCAATTAAGAGGCTCCCCAACCCCTGTCCCCTTGTATAGTTCTTCTGGCTAGAACATGGTCTCTGCTGTTGTCTGTGAGGGGCTAGCTAACACCAATGTGCTTATCTGCCCGAGCATGGTAGAGGCTCTTGCTTCTACCAGGGATTGTCTGTCTCTTCCCCGAACTCCAGACCATGGCCTCAGAGCCCATTAGAACTACACTTCTCCAACCACCTACAGAGAAGGGCCAGTCCTCTTGTTAATACCTAGTCTGTCACTGACTAATACTTTTCTAAAGGCAATGGGACCAAGTTATAGAAAATGATTCTTGTTGCTGCTTTCCAGTAGCATGTAGCCATCACAGAAATAAGCAGAATTTTCCTCTCTGCCTCTGCCTGCACCACCACAAAGGAGCAGCCCTCACTCCCAGGATTAGCTGGCCTCCCAAATGCACTCAGAGATGTCCGTTTGCCCTCCTCCTTTCTCTGCTGTCCTCTGTTCCCTTGCAATGGTGGGTCAGATCTCTTTTTTTCCCTTTCGTATCCAAAGCTCCCTCAAGTAGATAAAGCCCTGTTTGTGATCTGCTCCCCACCACAGGCCATCCCCTAGGACTCATTAGCAAAAGAAGCTAGCATCTACACTTCTGCTGGTAAGGTGGCCATGCTACGTCCTACTCACCTTGCACCATGCCTTAGGCCTAGCCTGCCTGTCCACAGTGCCCCTGCAGTACCACTCCTTGAGCCTCTAGAGCTACTTGCCGCAGAATCTGGGTCACCCTGTTTTTGCTACGTGTGAATATGCTTGTTCCACAGGGTTCATGTCACTGTCAGGCTGTACCTGGGATCTGTCTCTTGAGAAAAACCCCATTGCAACTGGATTGTGTGGGATATCTTAGCTTTTCCCTGTGCAGAGAACTGTGTCTTACCCACCAACTTGGTTCCTGACCTCCATCCTACCCCAGCATTGTAAGCCCCCTGTAGGCAGGAACAGAATAATACCTTCCTACCTATGCATTGTAGTACCCTGCTCAAGGCTTGGTTTAGCAGACACTAGGAAGATAACCCCCTCCACCACCCCTTTGGATTGAAATCATAGCATTGTCCCATGGGGACGAAACTGCAGATTGTTTGTGAGCCTAGGAGTCTTGGCCCAATCAGAACATCATAGAGTTCATTTGCTTTTCTGTCAACAAGAATGTTTTCTCATGCCCATTTTATGCAAGCATGCTAGGCAAGCCCTCTACAAAGCACCCCCCGCACTCATCCAGAGTGCTCTACCCAACATGTATCAGTCTGTGCATTGTATGGGGCCTCACTCTTCCACAGAAGAGCTAAGCTGCATCTTAGAACAGGAAAAGCTTTTAGTTATCTAATTTTTAACTTTAGAGCTTTCTTGTACAACACCTTTACCCATGCATAGATTTTTTTTTAAAACACACTATAATCTTGGCACCTAAAAGACATAGGCAAGGGGATAAGAAATTCAGGGTTACCCTAAAACTCCAAAAGGGATCTGAAGGCCATCTTGGAATACATGAGACTTTGTCTGAGAGAGGCAAGGCGGCAGGGAGAGAACAGCTGAGTGATGATATGCTAGGGTAATGTTTCTAGGGTCTGTATTCAGGGATTCTGGGGTTTGCTTAGGAAAACATTCCCCTTGAGGCTCAGCCCTTGCCCAGGGCTCCAACCTTGTGATCTCTCTCAGACTACTGACCTTGGGACTGTCCCTCCTGCATGCTGATGTGGTTCCAAATGCAACCATTCGAAACGTGCTTCGAGAGAAGATATACTCAACGGCCTTTGACTATTTCAGGTACTACCTCAAGCTGTGATGTTCACATGCCCAGAAACATCTACAACCCAGCTTACAGCACCCTGTTTCCAGGAAGTTACTTACATAAGGACATAGGTTACCTGGTTCTTGCTCACCAACCTCATTCATTAGTCCTTGTATGACTATATTGCAATATCCTTGGGCATGTACTCAGAGCCAGGAGCCAAATGGAATACATGCAGATTGTCCATTGAGCTGAATCAATTTAAGAGATTAGGGTCAGGGGCTCACAAAGCCCTGATTCTAAGACTCTTCAGGTAATTAATAGCTCCTGGAAGACACAGATATTTTCTTTAGTGGTTCTGTACCTAATTAATTGCCCATGTTGGTGTAATAACCCTTTACCCCTGCTTCTCTCAGCAACCATAACTAGTCTGTGTTAAACAAAAGTTGAAAGTAAGAGAGAAGGGCAGGGAGCAAGCCTGCAGAGATGGCTCAGCAGTTAAGAGCACCTGCTGCTCTCCCAGAGGTCTTGAGTTCAGTTCCCACCACCCATTTCAGGTGAACAACAATGTTTTCATAGAACAACCTCTAACTCTAGGTTCTAGTCTTTTTATTTGTCTAAATTAAGAGCAGACAGGCACAGTGGCATATACCTGCAGTCCCAGCTGTGTGTGAGGCTTTAATCCAAACACTAGGGAAGCAGAGGCAGGCAGACTTCTAAGTTCAAGGCCAGTCTGGTGTACAGAGTGAGTTCCAGGACAGCCAGGGCTACACAGAGAAACCCTGTCTCGGGGGGGTGGGGGGGAGCTTTAAAAATATTCCCAGCATGGTGGCGTATGCCTTTAATTCCAGCACTCAGGAGGCAGAGGCAGAGGCAGGCAGATCTCTAAGCTGGAGGTTGATAGAGCAAGTTCCAAGATAGCCAGGGCAGAGAAACCCTGTCTTAAGGAAAAATAGAGAGATTAATTTTATTATTAATTTTATTTTTCCTGGTCATATAAATGATTGCTGCAAAAAAAAAAAAGCAACAACAACCCTGCAAATAGCAGCTGCATGAGTCTTTGCAGATGTAAGGTGTATGGTTGTATGTAGACAGCTAAGTAGTCATCTGTCACAGCATACTAACTCAACAGAAGCTGTAAATGTCAGCCATCTATGGTGGCATGCCTACAGTGTGATCCATCACAAGGCTGTGTGGCAAGAGTGTCATGGTCAAGGCCACCCTGCAGTGTATAGGAATGTATACGGAGTTACAGGCAGTCTGCTCTGTGCAGAGAAAGCTAAGCAGAGAGCATAGGGTAGTGACAGGTGACAGGCCTGGGCTACTAGGATAGCCTCACTTCCCATGGGAGGTAGTGATGTCACCCTTGTTGTTGATGAGCTTCAGGCCAATCTCAAAAAAAAAAAAAATAGGTGAATTTTTATGTCAGCTCTCATTGCCTTGTGAATATTTTCTAGTCTCTGACTCCAAACACTCAACTCTTTCCGTTTTGTGATTATTTGTAGTTGTCCACCAAAGTTCCCTACTCAAGGAGAAAAGAGACTGCGTGAAGATATAAGCATCATGATTAAGTTTTGGACTGCAATGTTCTCAGATAAGAAGTACCTGACTGCCAGCCAGCTCGTTCCCCCAGGTAAGCATTGCCCTGAGCAGCACAGCAGCTTCTGGGTGTGGAGTGAAACCAGGTCCATAGAAGTGGAAGGGTTGCTTGTGGGTGGTTTTAGAAAAGCCAGACAAGCCGGGCGGTGGTGGCGCATGCCTTTAATCCCAGCACTTGGGAGTCAGAGGCAGGCAGATTTCTGAGTTTGAGGCCAGCCTGGTCTACAGAGTGAGTTCCAGGACAGTCAGGGCTACACAGAGAAACCCTGTCTCGAAAAAACCAAAAAAAAAAGAAAGAAAAACCAGACAAGAAAGCCTTTAAGGCCCAAGTGAGCCCTGATCTTGGCCATGTCTTGTGTTGTTGAAAACCCAGCACTTGCTTGCCTGTTTTCCTCCAGCCTACACGGATCCAGATAGCAAGTGCAGGACACTCTTATAAGTTTTCCCTGGATCAGCTCCACTTCCCAGGTGCCCACTGAGTACACCAGTATATATACCCAGATGAATTCAGCATAATCGATTGTCATCTGATAGGTGGAGTCAAATGAAGAGAACTTCAATAGAGGAGATTCAAGGACAGGCCTTGGCCCAACAGAGTGGACAGGGCATTGAAGACAGTTTAATGGGAACAGTGATTTCTGAGCTGAGTCCGAAAGGAAACTGTATGTCACACACACACACACATACACACACACACACACACACACACACACGTTCATGCAAGCATGCATACGTACATACATTCAGCTAGCTAGCCAAAGTAGACTAGAACAAATAGCTTTCCAGGGCAAAGAACAGAACACTCTGGAAGAAATACTGACATGTTCTGCAGCAGCAAACCAAAAAGAAGGCATCATCTCATTCCTCTGAACACAAAGCTGGTGACAAGCCACACTGAGGTGAGGGATGAGCTCCTCTAGGTAGATTCATGCTGTATCAGACAGTATGTAAGGTGTATGGTTGTATGTAGACAGCTAAGTGGATAAGACAGTGCCAGTGGATAAGAAACTGCTTATCAAAAACAAACAAGCCGGGCAGTGGTGGCCCACGCCTTTGATCCCAGCCCTTGGGAGGCAGAGGCAGGCAGATCTCTCTGGAGTTCGAGGCCAGCCTGGTCTACAGAGTGAGTTCCAGGACAGCCAGGGCTACACAGAGAAACCCTGTCTCAAAAAACCAAAAAAACCAAAACAAAACAAAAAAACCTGTGACAGGCTGGAGAGATGGCTCAGTGCCTAAGAGCATTGTTCTTCCAGGGGACCTGAGCTCAGTTCCTAGCTCACCACCATCTGTAAAGGAAATACAACGCTGTTTTCTGTACTCCATAAACACCTATATGTATATCCCTGCAAAATATTCATACACAGAAAAGTTTTTTGAAACTGATAGTATTTGTTTTATTCTCTTTTAAAGATCTAGGACTATGACAAATTTTAGGAAATTTTCCATATAGAATGGTTAGAATGAAAGAATTCATGGGTGTTTGGAAAATTCAATCTGAAAGGGCTTATCCACAGGGCTAGCCATCCACCCCAGTGCTGTGCAAAGACCTGGTCTGCACTAGTTGCCTTCTCATGGCTGAGAACTCATGTTTCTTTATGATGTCTTTTTGATGTTGTTTCCCTGTGTAGCTCAGGCTGTCTTAGAACTCACTCTGTAGACCGACCAGGCTGACCTTGAACCCAAAGATCTCCCTGCCTCTGCCTCCCGAGTGCTGGGATTAAAGGCATGTGCCCTACTCTATGAGGACTTCTCTTTTCTGAACAAGGTCCTTCACTGGCCTGGAACTTGACAAGTAGGCTGGATTAGCTGGCCAATGAGCCACCTCTGTCTCCATCTATCCAACATCAGGAGTACAAGGGTATGCCACCACACCCAAATTATTTAATGTAGGTTGTAGGGAAGTCAACCTTAGGTACCTGTGCTTACAAAGCAAGACTTGCCACGATCTTCCTTGCGATGCCATGTCTTGAGCTACCTCGTCCCAGAGCCTTCAATGTGTTTGTCCACAGATAACCAGGACACCCGAAGCAACTTGGATATAACCGTGGGCTCTCGACAACAGGCTACACAGGGCTGGATCAACACTTACCCCCTCTCCAGTGGCATGTCAACCATCTCCAAAAAGTCAGGTTGGTCAGGGTATGAGGTGGCTCCTACATCTTTAAGCCAGTCTTAAGTTCCCTTCCTGGTGGAGTGATGGACACTCACTCAGATGGCAGAACAGAACATTAAACATCAGCGTCTTCTAGATTCTAAAACACCAGAGACTGGGAACATGGCCAAGATTTTTGTTTCAGGTGCCAACACACCACCGAAAGAAAAGACAGAGCAGAGAAGTGGCCTCAAAAGACAATGACCATGTTTCATCTCTGCTTCCTAGGTATGTCTAAGAAAACCAACCGGGGTTCCCAGCTGCACAAGTACTACATGAAGCGCAGGACACTGCTGCTGTCACTGTTGGTAAGACCCAAGCCACACCAGTCCCGCTATGTGACAGCAGAACACCAGGGTGTGGGGAGGAGGGATGCAGCACATGACCCCTGCAGAGAGTACAGTGCACATTGTAACTGTTCCCCCAGGCCACTGAGATCGAGCGCCTCATCACCTGGTACAACCCACTGTCAGCCCCAGAGCTAGAACTGGACCAGGCAGGAGAGAACAGTGTTGCCAACTGGAGGTCCAAGTACATCAGCCTGAGTGAGAAGCAGTGGAAGGACAACGTGAACCTTGCCTGGAGTATCTCTCCATACCTTGCTGTGCAGCTGCCAGCCAGGTAGGCCGCTCAGTCACCCCAGTGTCACCACAAGTCCAGGGCAGGAACCTGCCAGCTGTATCTTGAGAGCAATGAAATATCACATGGCTTCTGTCAAGGACACTCAGCATACTCACATAGTCTGTGCAGAGGCTACACCGTGACCATTATGATCTTGTCAGCTCCTGCCTAGATGTCACAAGATCCAGAGCCCAAGAAGGGTTCAGAGCCACCATGGATGACTAGGGAATGTAGCTCTGTGGTAGAGCTCTTCCCTAGCATTCACAAGACCCCGTTCAATCCCTGGAACTATTTTTTAAAAAATGGCAGAGTCACAGTATACTTTGTAAAGGTTTCCCTCCTGGGAGGTAGTCCACAGAGACAATTTGGGAGAATTTAGGTTATATTTGAATAATGCCATCTTTCAGCTCAAACTAAGAGCAGACACTCGTGCTGTAGCTGTGACTAGCTGCCTAGTGTACCATAAGTTTGTTATACACACACACACACACACACACACTCAGCCAACCAAAGCAGACTGGAACAAATAGCCTTCCAGGGCAAAGAACAGAACACTCTGGAAGAAATACTGACATGTTCTGCAGCAGCAAACCAAAAGGAAGGCATCATCTCATTCCTCTGAACACAAAGCTGGTGACAAGCCGTAAGGTGATTCTTTCAGATAGAAATAAACCTTTAGCCTGGCAGTAGGTGAGATGGGCTGCAAAGGCCCCATGACATATCTCCACATGGTCCCTCAGCCTTCTTCCCTACCTCCAAAGATATAGGCACTTTAACTTTGAGCCAAGGTTTACCTTCAGGCCCAGAACAGCACACTGGTTCTTTTAAGTCCTTTCAAAGCAGAATGTTTATGGAGACTTTCCCTTGCATTAGCCTGAGTCAGTAACATGTACAGGCCTCCACCTGCCCTCTCACCACTAAGTAAGGAGCCGTGTGGATTTAGACTGAATAAGAAGCTGAGCCATAGATGGGCTGCTGCAGAGGGCCAGGGAGAAAGCTATGGTGGCTTTTGAAGAATAGTCTACCCTTTCCTTTTATTTGTTGGTTTGGCTGATTTTTTGCTTTGGAGAAGTTTGTGTGTGTGTCTGTGTGTGTGTGTGTGTGTGTGTGAGAGAGAGAGAGAGAGAGAGAGAGAGAGAAGGTTGGCAGCAAGGACATTTGTCCACTAAACCATCTTGAGATGAGGCTTCTATGTCCCTCAGAGTGGCCTTCAATTGTGGCATTCTCCTGTCACCTCCTTGTAAATGTTGTAATAACTTTTCAAATGTAATGTATTACTTGCCTACATTTAGATGTCTGTCATATGGTGTTGATCTAAATCCCTCCCCCTGAGTATTTCCCTCTGGCTCCTCTGTTGCAATGAAGGAATGTAGCTGCTAGTAAAGCTGCCCAACACCAACACTCTATGCACTGCAGGTTCAAGAATACAGAAGCCATTGGAAATGAAGTGACCCGTCTAGTTCGCTTGGACCCAGGAGCTGTTAGTGATGTCCCCGAAGCCATCAAGGTAGCACAACCCACATACACCAGCCCAAGTTCAAACTAGATCTAGAATGTTTTCTAGAGAGGCCTGGCTACTCCTCTTGACTACAACCAAATATCTGACACAGACAACCTGGGGAGGAAAGCTTTATTCTGACTCCATTTCAGAGGGCCCAGCCTCATATGACTGAGCAGAACATCATGGCCGCAGGACCATGTGCAGGAGGAGGCTGTTCACATCCTGCCAGATGAACAGAAGAGCAAGAGAAAAGGGATCCAGTCAAAGTACAGCCTCCAAGTATATACCCGCAGTGACCCACTTCCTCCACCAAGGCCCCAGATACTTTGCACTAGCTTAAAATAGCACCACCATATTATGAACCTCAAAAGGTTAACCTCTTCATCACGTCAGAGCCTTCAGGATCCAGACCTCTTTGGGCCCCCATGAACATGCTCAATTAAGTTGGTATTAATCATCATTGCTGAGCCTGGTCTACAATCCCAGCCACTTGGAGAATGATGCAGAAGGATCACAAGTTCAAGGCCTGCCTAAGTTAAAAGTGAATTTTGGACCAGTCTGGACAGCCTAGTGTGAGACCTTGTCTCATAAAGAGAACAGGGTACATGCCTTTAATCCCAGCAGTCATGAGGCAGAGGCAGGCAGACCTCTTGAGTTCAAGGACAGCTAGGACTACAGTGTAAGACCCTGTCTCTAAAACAAAATTATTATATGTACACACCAGAAAGACTGGGGTAATCTCAGTGGTAGGATTATTTTTAACTTCCTGCATTTTCTATTTCTAGTATGTAGTAATTATGTTTATGACAGGAAATCTTTAGTCTGCTTCAACTCTGTTTATAGATGGGGTTTCATATATATCAGGCTAACCTCAAATTCAGATTTGCTAAAGATGTCATTGAATTTCTGATTCTTCATTCTCCACCTGTCATGTGGTAATATGTATACAACCACAACTGGTTTTATGTAGTACTGGGGATCAGTGCTACTAGCCTGGAGCATACTACCTACTGAGCTACACTCCCAGCCCCTCTACTTGGATTTATTGCAATTATGCTACTTTGTATAACATGTTAGAAGCACTTTCCATTTTTATCATAAATGGCTTTTATTATCACATTTTCTTTTATTTTCTTTGCCTAGAGTTCACCTTGTAGACCAGGCTAGTCTCAGGTTCACAGAGATCTGCCTAACTCTGCCCACTGTGTGCTGTAATTTAAAGGCGTGCATAGCATGCCCAGTCTTTCTGGTGTGTACATATAATAATTTTGTTTTAGAGACAGGGTCTTACACTGTAGTCCTAGCTGTCCTTGAACTCAAGAGGTCTGCCTGCCTCTGCCTCTGCCTAATGACTGCTGGGATTAAAGGCATGTACCCTTTGCTGCTGCCATTCTTGAGCAGGCCATAGCTGAAAGGACTCCTGCAGCCCTGTCTCTTGACTTCCTCCCCAGTTCCTGGTCACCTGGCACACCATTGATGCCGACGCCCCAGAGCTCAGCCATGTTCTATGCTGGGCACCCACGGACCCACCCACAGGCCTCTCCTACTTCTCCAGTATGTACCCACCACACCCTCTCACTGCACAGTATGGGGTGAAAGTCCTGCGGTCCTTTCCTCCGGTGAGTCTAGAGCCCTGTTAAGCCAACCTAGGGTATAGCTGTCCCAGTGTGGTTAAGTGGATAGATATAACACAGCTTGGGGCTGGAGAGATGGCTCAGCGGTTAAGAGCACAGATTGCTCTTCCAGAGGTCCTGAGTTCAATTCCCAGCAACCACATGGTGGCTCACAACCATCTGAATGGGATCTGATGCCCTCTTATGGTGTGTCTGAAGACAGCAACAGGGTACTCACATTCATTAAATAAATAACTCTCTTTTTTAAAAAAAAAGACAACTCAACCAGGCATGCATCCAACTATGTAGGTTCATCTAGAACATGTCTTTATTCCTGACTTTAGTAGTTGAAGAGGATAAATTTGGGCTATGGTGGCACATGCCTTTAATACCAACACTAGGGAAGTGATGAATTTAGTTGTAATTCATGTGTTTTCTAGTTGTATGTGTTTATTGGTTTTAGGATTTTTTTAAACTTTAATTGGATCTTTTGGTTTTAAAAAAAGTTTTTGAGTTTAGTCCTTGCTCTTGAGAGGTGAGCAGTGTGCCCATGCCTCTTACTTCAACAGCAAACTTTTCAGGGATCCTGGAGATTTTATGTAGTAGCCATGGTGGAAGTTTATAGCAGGGAAGTTTCTGTAGAATGTTCTGGAGCCCTGATTGCTACAGTTTCAGCATCAGCAAGTCTGTAGTAACTTTTAGCCGCTTTACCTGGGGTAAGCTGCCCTCTTCTGCTTATTTGATTTCACCAGTGTATTTCAAGCCTTGGATACTGTTATCATCTGCACTTCCCCAGTTCTCCAGCAGGGGGCAGTGTCCCGTGGGCAGGTCCAGGGATCATTACTGTTGTAAGTGTTGTGACCTCTGAAATCAGTCTTCCTCCTCAACAGGATGCCATTCTGTTCTACATCCCCCAGATTGTCCAGGCCCTCAGATACGACAAGGTAAGTGTCCTTCAAAAGCCATACACACTTCTGCCTATGGGCTCTGCGTTCCCTCAGGAATAGGGCTGTCCAATCAGAACTGAGCCCTTTGCTCTCATTACCCCACCCCGAGGCCCAGCTCTTCAGAGTGAGTGGGCTCTGGTACACTGTTTAGCTGTTTCCTTCAGGTGGGCAGCTTGTTCTTCTAGGATCCCCTTTGTTGGGTCAGGTATCAACAAATGACATGACCTCCCTCAGACTGGCTGTTCTCATGGAGAATCTCATGAGGTTTAGGTGAGCTGAAAAAGGATGTGTTCCACTCAGGCTGCCTCAGATGTATATCCTGCTAAGGTTACAGAGACAAGCCACTCCACATGTCTCAGCTCACTGTTTTCAGGCCCTTCTGGAGTTCAGAGACCTTGGATTTTGTGGACCTGGAGTTGCAGGCAGTTCTGATCAGTATGCTGTGGTACTAGGAACTGAACTTCAGTCCTCTCCAGAGTGGTACATGTTCTTATCTGATGAGCCATCTCACCAGGCCTAACACATAGTCATTAAAACTCGGAGTTACTGGGAGTGTGAGATGGCTTAGTAAAATAGGAGCATGTGTGCGTAAGGACTTGAAGTCAGTCCCTGGCATCCACGTAAAAAGCCAGGCATTGCGTCACCTGTAAACCCAGACCTGGGGAGCCAGAAGTAAGGGGTTCCTTGGGACTATCCAGCCAGCCAGTTTAACCAAATCAGCAAGCTCCAGGTTTGGTGAGAGACTGAGGAAGACACCAGTGTCGACCTTTCGCATCTCCCACACAACCATGTACAAACACCATATGCATGTACATACCTGAGAGAGATATATACCAGAGAGAGAGAGAGAAAGAACAAGAGAAAGAAAAAAGCTGGAGCTACCAGATAATAGTAGGAAACAAATGAAATGGAAACGAGGTCTTTAAGAGGCAACTATCAGTGTGTGGGCGACATGCGACTCTGTGTACCCTCATAGAGCTTTCTGGACCCTGTCCCTCTGGATGGTACCCTGTACAACCTTATAAGTGAGTTTTGGGCACCTAGTCTACTTGTTTCTTGTATTTGGTGGTGTAGACTTTATGCCCTAAGCCCTAGCCCATGGTACCCAGCCCCTGGCTACTCACCTGGCCCCTGGCTACACTTAGCACTGACTCTAAATGGTACAACCACATAGAGGGAACCATACAGTCAAGCAGGGGGAGTTGCTTCTTACACTAGGTTAGGAGAGTTTCTTCCAGGAGTGAAGGCTGACTGTGGTCTTGACCTCCTGCAGATGGGCTATGTGCGTGAGTACATTCTCTGGGCTGCAGCCAAATCCCAGCTTCTGGCACACCAGTTTATTTGGAACATGAAAACTAACATCTATCTTGATGAAGAAGGGCACCAGAAAGACCGTGAGTATTTTGGCCTGTCAGGCCTCTCCCCATCACCATCACCCTTAGAGGCCACACAGGGCATCTGCTTTCCCAGAGGCCTCTGTGGTCTGTGCTACCCCAACCTAGAACATACATGGTGAAAGGAGAAAAGAGACTCCTGCAAGCTGTCCTCTGGCCTTAACAGGTGTGTCATAGTTTGTGTATGTACATACACACAAATAACTAAATAAAAAGTAAATTAAAGGGGCTGGAGAGATGGCTCAGTGGTTAAGAACACTGACTGCTCTTCCGAAGTCCTGAGTTCAAATCCCAGCAACCACATGGTGGCTCACAACCACCCATAATGAGATCTGACCCCCTCTTCTGGGGTGTCTGAAGACAGCTACACTGTACTTACATATAATAAATAAATAAATCTTTAAAAAAAAAAGAGCCGAGCATGGTGGCACGTGCCTTTAATCCCAGCACGTGGGAGGGAGGCAGGGGCAGATGAATCTCGGTGAGTGTGAGGCCAGCCTCATCTAAAAAGCAAATACAGGCCAGCTAAAGCTACACATTGTGACCTGGTCTCAACAAAACAAAACAAAACCTTCCATATCTACCAATTATACCACCAGATTCATAAGTACCACCTGACCATCATCAGCCAGCACTGCCCCTTTCATGGGACCATAATTTTTGTTGCTATGGTCCACTGTAATTGCCAAAATCATTATAGTTACTATCACGACCACAGATACCTCCACCTAAATGTCCTCCTTTATTGATTGTAACCATCAAAACCTCCTCATGTACCATTTGGTTTCTCTATTCTAGTCCACTACCGCCATAGCCTCCTCTGCTAATATATCCACCAGAGTTTCCACCACAACCAAAGTTCCTTCCGTGGCACATGGCCAGATCTACTCAACAACTCCTTTGTGATCCAGCAGGCTGCATCTCTTGTTTAAAAGGGGCCTTTCCTTTCCCGCTTCACAACTGTGGCCATTAATAGAATAGTATTTCTGAACACTTTTATCAACTGCATTGTGATCATCAAAAATTACAAAAGCAAATCCTCTTTTCCACTCTGCCTGCCTCTCGCCCCCTCCCAACCCCTACCCCATCCTTCTCTCTTTGGTTTTTGGTTTGTTTTCTGTTTTTGAGACAGGGTTTCTTAGTATATGCAGCCTTGGCTGTCCTGGAACTCACTCTATAGACCAAGTTAGCCTTGAACTCACAGTGATCCACCTGCCTCTGCCTCCAAGTGCTGAGATCAAAGGTTTGTACTACAATGACTGCCTTCAAGACCCTGTCTCAAAAAAAGAAAAGGAAGGAAAAAAGGAAGGAAGGCAGCTAACTAGCTAGCTAGCTGAGTATGGTGGTGCATGCCATTAATTCCCTCATTCAGAAGCCAGAGGCAAACTGATCCCAGTGAGTTCCAGGCCAGCTGGGACTATATAGGAAATCCCTGTCTCAGACCAACAGCAAACAACAAAGCCAGGGGTGGTGACATAATTCCAGGGTTTGGAAGGTAGAATCAGGAAGATCAGTAGTTCATGCCAGCCTCAACTACATGAAGCCCTATTTAAAAAAAAAAAAAGATTTAGTTATTATATGTAAATACATTGTAGCTGCCGTTAGACACACCAGAAGAGGGCATCAGATCTCATTACAGATGGTTGTGAGCCACCATGTGGTTACTGGGATTTGAACTCAGAACCTTCGGAAGGGCAGTCAGTGCTCTTAACCTCTGAGCCATCTCTCCAGCCCAATGCCCTATCTTTTAAAAGGGGCTTGTGTAGCTGAGGCTGTATCTCAGTTGTTAGGATGCTTGCCTAACATGTACAAAGCCTTAGACTTGTACTCAGCAGCACCTGAACCAGACATGGTGGTGCACATCTGTAGTCCTGGCACTTAGAAAGTAGAGACTGAAGGATCAGAGCTTCAAGGTCAGTGTGGGCTACCTGAGACCCGTTTCTAAAAAGCCAGGTGTGATGCAGCATTTGGAAATGGAGGAACAGAAGTTCTGAAGCTGACTGAAGCTCTGTAACATGCTGGGGGCTAGTCTCTAATCTGGGCTCCATGAAACCATAGTTGATTTTTTTCTAAAGGAAAAGGAAAGAAAAAAGTAAATTTGAAAAGTAATATAAAAAGTCATGAAGCCAGACATAGTGGCACATACATATAATCACAGCATTCTCAGTTGGGAGAAAGAAACTAGAAGATCAATGTCACCCTCAGTTTCAACCTGGGAGAATGAGACTCTGTCTCCTGCACATAAATAAATAATCAACCCATCAAGATAACTCACTGGATCAAAGCAGTAAACCTAACCTAAAGTTGACTCCCAGGTTCCCACAGGTTGAAGGAGAAAAGCAGCGCCTACAGACTGACCTCTGACCTCACAAATGCCATGCTCATGTGCACCTCCACATGGAAACAAACACAGGAGCAGCAGACACAGAGACTTGTACTCCCTGAGCTGGGAATGCTGAGATGCTCAGGTCCTCGGGGCTGGCTAGCCCACCAACCTAGATTCATCAAATCACGAGCCAGTGAGAGACTCAGAAAACAAGGACAGTGCCCGAAGAACAAGGCTAAAGTTGACCCCTGGCCTACCTGCACACATGCACACCACACATACAAAGGAAAATCACAGTGCTTCTCAGAACATTGGGGTCTTCGTATGGCAGTGGCCCTGCATGTACATTCTATTTGCTCACACACAGCAATACTGAAAAGGCATATTCTCAATGTAGAGATAAATATAATAAAACCAGTAACTGGAACCAGCTGTTGTACCTGTAATCCCAGCACCTAGATGCTAGGGCGGGAGGATTATCACTCACAGGCCAGCATGAGCATTGCAGCTAGACCCTGTCTGGAAACAAAACAGAGCAGAAACAAGTCCTATTTGGTGGAATGTTTGCCCAGTGTGCATAATGCTCAAGAGTTAAATCCCCAGCACCAGCATAACTAAACTGGGAGTAATGGCACACATCTATAAACATAGTACTTGAGAAGTGGAGGAAGGGGGGGGGGTCACAAGTTCAAGGCCAACCTGGGTCAACCCTTTCAAAACAAACCATTGGTGGTGTTTCACCTAGGATTCTGTCAGGTGACTGGTGCACACAGCCCCTGCCTTGAGCTTTGCTTCAGGGGCTAGCAGTTTTATCTAACAGCACAGCCAGTGTCTACAGCAGAGGGGGAAAATGACGGTATGTTAAGGCCTCTATCAGGTCTACAGAGTCTTTTCCACATGCAGACAGGCTGCTGGGAGATCACCCAGCATGGCTAACATCTTTAAGGGTCTCTGTTTCAACGATAAACTCATCATCTTTCTCTCCTCAGCTGACATTGGTGACCTTCTGGAGCAGTTAGTAGAAGAGATCACAGGGTCTCTATCAGGCCCAGCCAAAGATTTCTATCAACGGGAATTTGATTTCTTTAACAAGATCACTAACGTGTCAGCCATCATCAAGTAAGTGGCTACTCTTGAAAGACCGTCTTCTGAGATGTCTTGTTTTCATCCCAGCTACTCACTGGTGATATGAGCCTGGGCTCTCCACCCGTGTGGCTTTCAAGAGCACTGCCCATTTGCCTGGGACAAGGTAGAGCATCATTGACATTTGCCACTTGCCCAAGGAAACCTAGGGCACAGCTCTTCTCAGCCTCTTCCCTCAGTGTGTGTGTGCAGGCTGCTCCTGCTGCATTCATTGTGAGCCCTTACCATGTTGCAGGGTCTATGACCACAGACATAAAAAGGTTGGGAAGTATGTCACTACACCTGAGATAATCACCATAAGAGGAACAATGTAACTGGGCATATTGGCAAATGCACACCTTTAATCCCAGCACTTGGGAGGCAGAGGCAAGTGTTGCTTAGAGCCAGCTTGGCCTACATGGTGATTTCCCAGACAGTCAGAGCAACATAGACTATGTCTCAAAAAATAAAGCACACAGGGATCAAGGTGGCATGGGACAATATGAACGTCTTAGTATGTGCTTGGCATATGTAGACTATAGCAGAGAAAGAGAATAGTGTCCCATAACCCCCTGCAAGGCTATAGTCCCAGTGACCTAAAACTCCTATTGGAGAATTTTTTTTTTAAATGGGGAAGGGGGTTGAAACAGTATCTCTCTAAATAGTCCTGATAGTCCTGGAACTTGCCATGTAGATCAGGCTGGCCTTACAGAGATCTACCTGCCTCTGCCTTCTGGGTGTAGGACTAAAGGCTTACATGCTATGCCCAGCCTCACTGGAGAGTTAAAGGTGAGAACCTATCCTAAACATACTGGCCTTTGGGAAAAATCCCCAGATTCAAATCATAATAGATAGATACATTTCCAAGGCATCATGAAGTAATAACCAGAAAGTTCCAGTCACCCTCAGCCTCACCCTTAGCTAGTCTAGGTTTCAGGGGCTTACCAGTGAGGGTCATACAGTAAGTTATACAAACAGCATTTCAGCCTAGAACTGTATTGGGCCCCCACTCACCCAAGCACACATACCATAAAATGTGAGGAGAGAGATGTCAACAAACAGCTCCACTTCAGCCCCTGCCACCTTCTGGGCCATCTGGCTTCTCTGAGGAAGGCAGGGCGGACATTGCTATCAGTGGTTTCCTGACAACTTGAGCCTGGTAGAATCAGGTGTGGTTGGGTTATCAATGAAGAAGACAATGTCCTGAGCAAAAACTGGAAATCAGTTTCTGCAGGAGACAGGGTAGAATCTTTTGATGGTTTGTTTGTTTGTTTGTTTGGATGGATGGTTGATGTAACCCAAACTGGCCTCAAACTCACTATATAGCAGAAGATACCCTTAAATCAGGCCTCCAGATCTGAGTGTTGAGGTACGGTCACTACGTTCTGTCTTATTCCTCAGGCCCTACCCTAAAGGCGATGAAAGAAAGAAGGCTTGTCTGTCAGCTCTGTCTGAAGTGAAGGTACAGCCTGGTAAGCTGCCGTCTTTAGGCCAGTGAGGCAAGAGGGAGCTACTGTCTTCCATGGGGTGAGGCCCTTCAGCACACAATGCCAAGGGCGAACTTCCTATTGCTTGCTTACTGGAGATATTTACTAGAAACAAGAGGACCTGAATACACAGAACAGGAAGATGGAGGAGTGTTGATAGCATGCTAGGCCAGTGCAGCCAGGGTGGGAGTCTCCACAGAGAAGCACTATAACCTGATACTGACCCAGGGCAGAGCAGGTTGATCATAAAGCTAAGGTCCAGAGCACTCTGGAGAAGCATGTCCTGGAAGGCTAGGTTCCTTTGCTAGCTATCTGGAGGGTTTGTGAAGAGTCAGTCAGGAAGGACAGACTCACAATGATCATTAAATAAGCCAGGGCTGCTGCAAGGCAAGGGGAGGCATTCCCTGCAAGGTAGGGCTCCTCATAAGGCTGTTGTGCATGTGAAGCCTACGTTGAGAACTGGGTGTGTCTCCCCTGTGGTTACGTGCACCTGTACCTCTTCTGTGCCTCCCAGGCTGCTACCTGCCCAGCAACCCTGAAGCAATCGTGCTAGACATTGACTACAAGTCAGGGACCCCAATGCAAAGGTGAGTGTCTGCTCGCACATTCCTGCCTCACTCAGGAGTCTCTATGGGCTGTCTCATGTGCTGTGTTCTTTTTCTCAGTGCTGCAAAAGCGCCATATCTGGCCAAGTTTAAGGTGAAGCGATGTGGAGTGAGCGAACTTGAAAAAGAAGGTCAGTAAGGGACTTGAGGCAGCATGGGTGTCTCTCCTCAGCAGTGCAGGCCTGTTTTGAACATCCTAGACAAGGTGTCTGCAGTCACCTGCCTGCAGGCTCACCCTTCCTCCGAAAATGGCAGGGTGCAACACTTGCTTACCCTAGAATCTGTCACCCAAGTCACAGGAGCCTCAGAACCCCATCTCGAGTCCCAGTACTGAGCCTCTGTGGGGCACACGAGTTGCTGACACAGGGAGTGTGCGGCCTCTCAGATCTGAAGGCCAGCATCAGTGTGGAGGTGGGCGTGCTCAGCCAGTTCTGGGCTGGGTGCTCTCAGGCTCTCCACCCCTGTGGTTGTTTTGGGATCGCTGCTCAGTACCACACCCTCTCTGCCTGGCTCCCTGGCCTACAGACTCTTTAAAAGGACACTTTCAGACAGTTATCATCTTGTATGGTTTGGTTGGTTTTTTATTTGGTCTGGTTTGGTTTTTCAAGGCAGGGTTTCTCTCTATAGTGATGGCTGTACTGGAACTTGCTTTGTACACCAGGCTGGCCTCAAACTCAGAGATTTACCTGCCAATTTAAAGTATACGCCAGCACCATCCAGCTTAGTCTGACTTTTAAAAATGATTGCATTTTCAAATATCCTAATTCCAAATAAGATCACATTTGTGGTTTGGGGTGTGAACTCTGTGGGGACACAGGGCAGTGTGGAGAGGCGTCTTAAGTAGCCTGACTATGCTCTGCCCTGAGTCCTCGGCTTGAACTCTAGGGGATGTTTTCAGTTCCTTATAAACCTGTCTATTCTATGCTCTTGGGGGAGCTCCTGGCCCAGAGATCCCATGTGACCCGTTAGTGCTTTGCAGAACTCACTCTCAAGATCCCAGGTCTTTCCAGGCCCCTGGGAAACCACCTCATAGCAGTCAAGCTCACAAATGCAATCCTGCCCTACCTACAGGTCTGCAGTGCCGCTCAGATGCAGAGGATGAATGCTTTGGAAAAGAGGCTGATGGCAAGAAGATCTGCTGGCAAGCAGCCATCTTCAAAGTGGGGGATGACTGCCGACAGGTGACAGAGCTGGCCTTATTTATGCTGGCAGGGCCAGGCACCACCCCTAGTGACACCAAAGAACAGACCCTCATGTTGTAAAGCATGACCCTTTTCTTTATTTGATTCAAGTACTGTGAAGGCCTTAGAGGAGACCCCTTCTTCCTTCCAAGCCCCACCCTTCACCATTTTTGAAGGATATTCTCACTGGCAACCCCATGACAGCCCAGTCTGGCTGGGCAGTGAGGCCAGACCCCTAGATTCTTATTTGGCCACAGTCTGCCCCCTTCCCTTTCTGGCAACCTGTGTGAGCCCCCAGGGCCATTAGCTTCTATGTGGTCCAGTGGCTGAGGGGAAAACACTGACTGCATCCTGTGCCTTCTGCATCCCAGGACATGTTAGCCCTGCAGATCATCGACCTTTTCAAGAACATCTTCCAGCTGGTTGGCCTGGACCTCTTCGTTTTTCCCTATCGGGTAGTGGCCACTGCCCCTGGGGTGAGTTGCTGGAACATGATGGGTAGAGAGATCATCCCATCACTGCTCCCATCTAACTGTCCCTTCCCTGTCCTTTCCTAGTGTGGAGTGATTGAGTGCATCCCAGACTGTACCTCCCGGGACCAGCTGGGCCGCCAGACTGACTTCGGCATGTATGACTACTTTACACGCCAGTATGGGGATGAGTCTACCTTGGCCTTCCAGCAGGTAGCTGCTCCAGGGCCTCAATTCACCATTGTCTACCTTCGGTCTTCCTCCGTTAGGAGCTAAGTCCGTCACCCATAGCTTTCTCTCGGTGTTACAGAAGCCTAGAACCCCAGGGCACAGAAAGTGCTGCTGTCTCCACACT
Organism: Tokudaia tokunoshimensis; assembly: GCA_036184795.1. Classification (NCBI taxonomy): domain Eukaryota; kingdom Metazoa; phylum Chordata; class Mammalia; order Rodentia; family Muridae; genus Tokudaia; species Tokudaia tokunoshimensis. The sequence continues at coordinate 3,263,548 of BTHU01000015.1, read as the reverse complement.
CCGCACAGCTGCACTCAGGGACCTAGCTCTGCCTCTAATGTGGGGCACAGAGCCGGGGTGAGAGCACAGACCTCTCCACACAGGCACGTTACAACTTCATCCGAAGCATGGCCGCCTACAGCCTCCTGCTGTTCCTGCTGCAGGTCAAGGACAGGCACAACGGCAACATCATGCTGGACAAGAAGGGGCATATCATCCACATCGGTCAGCAGGCTGTGCCAGTGTCCCCGCCCTTTGCCTATTGCAGAGAACAGGCCTACCCAAAGCCACGATGTTATGCTACTGTAGAGGGAGCGGGGAACTAGAATGGCAGCCCACACTCGTGGTAGAAGTGAGAGCTAGTGAAATACCTCTGCTCTAACATGACACTCCCCTGCTTCCTCCCTGCCTACTCCCCTGCTTCTGTCCTGTGTGGCTGAATCCTTCTCCACCAGAAATAAACCACCCTGACCTAACCCTGCCCCAGTTCAGGCGGCTTTTTGGAATTTTGCAGACTTTGGCTTCATGTTTGAAAGCTCACCAGGTGGTAACCTTGGCTGGGAACCAGACATCAAGCTGACAGATGAGATGGTGATGATTATGGGGGGCAAGATGGAAGCCACACCCTTCAAATGGTTCATGGAGATGTGTGTCCGAGGTTACCTGGCCGTGCGGTGAGCCCCTGGGCAATGTGGAAGGGATATCAAGGTGGGAAAGAATACGCATACCCCTGGAGGGAATCAGGGCACTGAAAAGGAGTTCGGGGTTCACATGTTACTAACAAACCTGGAACTCCAGCTCTCCAAGCTCCCTTGCTCACTCTGGCCTCTTGAGGCACCTGCACATTTATAGGCACACAAACATGCACACACATGAAGATGATTTTGTTTCAAGACATGGTCTCACTGTATATAGCTCTGGCTGTCCTGGAACCACTATGTAGACCAGGCTATAGAGATAGATTGGCCATCAAAGGCTAGGCTCACAACCAAAGACAAAATAATTTTTTTTTAAGTGAAGGGCCTTGCACTCTGGTCACCTATCTCACCTGTGTGATCGACTTCTCACTCTGAACCTCCAGCCACATCCCGTAGCCTCGCGTAGCTGACCTGACCCCAGCACCCTTCTCTCCCTCTGGACTTCCTGGCTAGCCTTTCACCATAGCCCTGGCATCAACCAGATGTCACATGGAGTATCACTTTGACACATCCAAAATGCTCTTGTGGCTAACACCAAACAGAGCACATCTTTGAAACCGCTGCTAGAATCCTGGCATAGTGGGGAGGGCCACTCAGCCATACAGAGCTGTAGGTGGTCCTGCAAGCTAATTGTGTGGGGAAGTGGCAGCTGGACCACAGAACTGTGAGCAGGGCACCTCACAGTTTGCCCCACCCTCTGTCTCCACAGCCCCTATATGGATGCAGTCGTCTCCCTGGTTACACTCATGTTGGACACAGGCCTGCCCTGTTTCCGTGGCCAGACAATCAAACTTTTGAAGTAGGTACCATTTGGGAAAGAGTTATACATCTACTGGAGCTCTACCTAGAAACATTTTATGTATCCCTGGATCCCCAGAGCAGACAGGCTTTCTAGAATAGCCATATGGCCTAGTAGTTGTTGGTGAGGGTCAGGGAGCACACTAGAGCACAGCAGAATGTCCCTCAATGGGACCGATTCCCACAAATGCCTTCTTTCATCTCTGCCCAGACACAGGTTCAGCCCGAACATGACAGAGCGCGAGGCTGCAAATTTTATCATGAAGGTCATCCAGAACTGTTTCCTCAGCAACAGGCAAGTCACTCCCTGTCCCTGAGTCCTTGTTTCCCAAGCAGTTGGGGAGGGTTCCCAACGATGTCTTCACTTTCCTTGCTTGACCTTGCAGGAGCCGGACCTATGACATGATCCAGTACTACCAGAATGATATCCCCTACTAAGGAGCCTGGCACCTGAAGCCTTGAGTGTCACAGAGCAGCTTGTACTGCTGCCGTAGGCCTGGCTGTGGGGGCAGCAAGCACATGGAACGTTGATGCAGAGGTGTGAGTCTTTTTCACACTGGACACATTCCCTAGTTGTTCACCTGTCTTACTACATTGGTACATGAAGTATTTTCTTGTGTAAACATGAAAAATTGACATGAAAAAAATAAAAATCCCAAAATGTGCTGCTTTTGTTTTGTTAGGTATCCAAAAATTTGCTCTGTAGTTAAAGGTGCTCTTTGATCTTGATCCTTCTGAGTCACACCTAGCTTAGTCACACCTAGTTTTGGTTCTGGTACTGAGGATCAAACCCAGGACATACATGCTGGGCAGCCACCTCCAGCCTATGACTGTTGGGACTAATGCCTCATCCAAACAGGACTCCTCTCCAAAGGAGAGACTTTCCTAAGCCAATCTTTGCCTCCCTGTGTCTGAAGGCCCTATATAGACAGCTGTTTCTGTGGCAAGTCAAGTACCAAATAGGTGCCTACCAATGTGGTCTCAAAGAGTAAAGTTTTAAATTGGAGCAGAGTCTGCAGTTCAGTGGTTAAAGCACTTGCCTGATGTGCACAAGGCCCATCCCCAATAGCCCCCCAAATATTAGTCAGTAGACAGGACTGGAATCAGGGCGTGGGGTGGGTAAGACTGAGAAAGGGAGAGGCCAGAGCAGCCACACTGGGGCCCTAGCACCACTCAGCCTAGCTGTTTGCTTTTGCTTTTTCCGTTTTGGTTTTTCACGACAGGGTTTCTCTGTGTAACCCTGGCTGTCCTGAAACTCACTTTGTAGACCAGGCTGGCCTCGAACTCAGAAATCCGCCTGCCTCTGCCTCTGCCTGCTGAATCCTGGGATTACAGGTGCAAGCTACCACTGACCAGCCGGTTTTGGCTTTTGTAAGATTATGTGTACATGTAAGTGTCTGCATGTAGTTTGTGCACTGTGACTTTGGTGGTCTAGTGCCCATAGACACATTTGTTTGAATGCTTGGCCATAGGGAGTGACTCTATTAGGAGGTGTGGCCTTGTGGGAGTGGATGTGGCCTTGTCAGAGAAGTATGCCACTCTAGGGGCGGGCTCTGAGGTCTCAAATGCTCAACTTGCACACTGTGGCACACAGTCTCCTGCTGCCTGTAAATCAAGATGTAGGGCTCTCAGTTCCTTCTCCAGCACCATGTCTGTCTGGATACTGCCATGCCTCCCACCATGAAGATTATGGACTGAACCTCTGAAACTGTAAGCCAGCCCCAATCAAATGTTTTCCTCTATAAGTATTGCCATGGTCATGGTGTCTCTTCACAGCAATGAAACCCTAAGTAAGACATTGACCATACCTGGTGCTTGGTTAGGGAACAAGAGGGCATTTAGATTCCCTGGAACGGGAATTACAGGATGTTGTCAAACACCTTGTGTGAATACTGAAAACTGACCACCTAGTTTCCTGAAACAATCTCCCATTAGCTGGAGCTCACTAATTCCCACCTGTCTCTACCTCCCCATCAAGGGGTTACTAACATTACCACCACATCCGGTGGGCTCCTTTACATAGGCTCTTGGGATCAGACTCCGGTCCTTGTGCTTGCAAGGCAGTGAGAGACACCAATGCATACAACTGATAGGTCGCTGCATGCTACAGAACCTTAACCACATCAGGTGCTTTCTCCAAGTGTGACAGACCACTCCAAGGTACTTTACAGAGGGAGTCTCCAATGAACTTAACAGAAAAGCTGTAATTGTTTAGATGCTGTGGTTATAGCTTAGCATTCACAAATGCTGAGCTGAGTTCAATCCCCAGAACAGAGTAAACCATCCCTGGTGGCTCATGCCTGTAATCCACTCAGTCAGAAGCAGGAAAATATGTCAAGACCACTCAGCTACCTTGTGAGTTCAAAGCTGGGAACACACACACACACACACACACACACACACACACACACACACACACACACCTGTAAATAAGTAGTCTAGAGCTTATTTGTGCAGGATCAAAATTCAACCCAGATTCATCTCCACTCAGCAGGGTTCATACACCGCGTGTTCCCCACAAAGTCCACAATGGCAAGCACACAGTACCCGGTGTGTTCAGATGCTGTGAGGGAGGTATGGAGAACTCCAACCTGCCCAAGAGGGAACCCCAACGTTGAGGTAGATCTGGAGTAACTGTGCAACTTACATCCAGGGAAAATAATCCACCCGCTAGCACCCATCCTGCCCAAAGCTCAGATTCAATAGCAGACAGCCCCCTAGAGGCCTCAGGCTGACGCTCATTAGCCAGGGCTGCGAGAAAGGGCAGCCTGGGCACAAGCAGCCCCGCCGCTGACAGGCACCCCTGCGCTCAGGTGACAGAGGGCCACTGGACCTATCGGAACACATGAACTTCACCCCCGCCCTTTTCACACAAGCAGACACCCAGAAAACACAAAGGAGACAGAGGTGCAGGCGGCCGAGGCCGGCATGATGCGCTCTAGGCAGGCAGCAGTCCGCGGGGACGCAGCTCAAGCAAAGGCGACAGCGTGTAGCGCAGCCGGCGGAAGACCGCGTCGGAGCCGAGACTCTGGAGCCCCGACCCGATGGCGTCAGGCTTCGCCAGCACCACGTAGATCAGCGGCAGCACCAGGAAACCCAGCGGGAGCAGCAGCAGTGTCTGCAGTGCGCTCAGCGCCCACAGCCTGCAGAACCACCAACAGACAGGTGGGTGATAGCTCTGGGACCCCGAATCCGGACCGCCCGGCCCCCACTAGCCACTCACCTGAGGATCCCTGCGCCCGCGCCGCCAAACAGTCGCTTTTCCTGCAGAGAAAGGGCTGCATTTAGTTTTTCACCTGGGCAGCCACTAGGCTCTAGCCAAATCTATCGGCAGCTCCAGCCCGCGCTCACGCAGTCAGCCCTGGCCACCTCCTCCATGAGTGAGCCCGCGCAGTCCTGCACCCGACGAGGCTGTGAGTTCCACCTGCAGGACAGGCGCGGAGATGGGCCACCAGGCCGGGCCTAGCACCTTCCGACGCCCTCCAAGTCCCAGTGCTTACGGTTCTGAGCCACCGCGCATAGCCTCCAGCGCAGCTGCTGCCTCCATCACTTTCCCCTGCAGCTCCTGAGGATGGCAACAGGGATTCAGGGCAGAGGATGAGCTCTGTCGCGAGTGGGGGAGTAAGGAGGAAAGGGTTGAGGCCGCAGGACATTTGGTAGAGAACGGCTGTCAGAACCAAGGGATCGCACCTGCAGGACCCCACTCTGCTCCTGGAAGCTGGCCCAGGCCTCTTCCGTCCGTTGCGCAGCCTAGAAGCCAGGGGCTTGGTGTGAGCACCGCGAGGACAGGCCCTCTCCACATGCCCTCCCCCGAGAGTCCAGCGCCATATGCACCTGCCGCAGGTCCTCTGCCTGCATGCTGAATTTGGCCTCCGCCAGCTCCAGATGTTTCTTCGGGAGGATTCAAATGATGTCAAAAATCTGAAGACCTCGCACACCGCTGGGCCTCGAGACTCGGGGCCTGCCCACGGATGCCCACAGCCCCGCCCTGGTCGCACCCAAGTACCTGCAGCGCCACAAGCTGAGTCTCGAGTTGCTCCTCCGCTCGCTGTTGACTCAGCTGTTCCCCTCCATAGTAGAAGAGCTGAGGACCGAACTCGTGAGTGCCTGGCTCAAGGGTCTTGGGGGTGAGGGCATGACCTGAGACACTCTGCACGTACCTGGCTGGACAGTTCCTCCCACTGTTCCTGCAGCTTCCGATTGTGTTGCTCCTGCGAACAGGGTCCAGGCTGTCTAGTCCTCTCCTCCAGCCTAGCCACCCCAGGCGCCCCCTGTTGCTCTTGCCCGCACCAGGTCCTGCCGGTGCTGCTCCGCAGCCTCCAGCAGCCCACGAGCCCGCTCCGCACGCTCCCGCGCCTCCTCGCGCGCCTCCCCTCGAATAGCTCGTGACGCTTGACTTCGTCTCCGCTGCAGACTACACGGTGGGGGGGGGGGGCGGAATTGGTTTGGGGTGAAACCAGGGCGCAGGATCTTTTGGGAAGGAGCCGCTGCCAGCCTGGGAGTTCCAGACTGAGGTTCCACTGCCTGGAGCGAGGCTGCCAACAAGCCTGCCCCGGGGCCCTCGGCCCTCGCACCTGCGCTCGCGCTCCCGCAGCTCGTCCAGACGCCCGGTGAGGCTCTCGCCCTCGGCTTCCAGCCCACGCACCAGTTCCACCAGCTCCTGCTTCCGCAGGCGGCCATCTCGGTTGTCCTTCTGCAGCTGCAGCAGCTGCTCCTGCAGCTCAGCCATGGCTCCAGAACTCCACCGGGACCTCCGCCGCCTGGGCAACCTGGTAGCCCCGCGTCACAATAGGCAGAAGGGGGCGCTGGAGTCCGACTGACCGAGACGGGTCACGCCCGACCAATTCAGGTATACAAAGCCAAGCTTGGTTGCCTACATCAGTAATTCTATCTCTTGGGGTGTGAAGGACACGAAGATCAGGAGTTCAAGGTCATCCTTTGCTACATACGGAGTTTGAAGCTAGCCAAGGCTACATGCGAACCTGTCTCAAACACACACACACACACACACACAAATATCACAGTCCAGATCTGATTGGTAAAAAGTTACTAAAGTTCTAAGGAAGGGCCAGACTTGATGGTCCATGCCTTGTAATCCCAGAATTCTATAGAGGCTGAAGCAAGAAGATCAACTAGAGTTCAAGGTCAGCCTAGTTGTATAACAAGAAGACCCTGACTCAGAAGGAAATGAAAGGGCTGGAGAGGTGGCTCAGCGGTTAAGAGCACTGACTGCTCTTCCAGAGGTCCTGAATTCAATTCCCAGCAACCACATGGTGGCTCACAACCATCTGTAATGGGGATTTGATGCCCTCTTCTGGTGTGTCTGAAGACAGCTACAGTGTACTCACATACATAAAATAGATAAATCTTTTTAAATAAAGAAAATGAAAAAGTTGAACTACCACAGTAACTAATTATGGGCTAAATCAGGCGTGCCTCACCTTAGATTCGGAGTGACCAAGCAGGGAGTGCTAAAATTTTGAGAAAAACGTTTAAAATTAAAATTTTTAATTTTTTCCTCCCCCATGTGTTGCAATAATGCTAACGTTGGCGTGGTCTCAGGAGCTGGACCTTCCCTAGCACAGTGCCCTGCTGAGCAACACTGACACGCCTGGGAGGCCTGGGGGCTTGGGTGGATGGCTTGAGGGTCTCTCTTCCCCGTGTTTTCAGCTCTAGAAAACCTTTGATTGGGTTTGTGTAGTATGAGTAGGAAAGGGAGTGATGTAGTTTTGTGATCTGGGAGCTCTGTTGGTGTGGGGTCTAACCCTGCAGCCATCCGGTCCGGACTCAAGCTTCACCTCGCCAGAGACTCCTCACTCCGCTTACTCGCTTCCTTCTACAATGTCTCTCCCTCTCCCTCTCTCTCCCTCTCCCTCTCCCTCCCTTTCCCTCTCCCCCTCCCCCTCTCCCGCCCTCTCCCCCTCCCCCTCCCTCTCTCTCTCTCTCTCTCTCTCTCTCTCTCTCTCTCTCTGTGTATACCACATGCGTGCAAATGCCTCAGGAGGACATCAGATCCCTGAAGCTGGAATTCCTGCAGCTGTGAACCACCCATGTGGGTGACGGGAAAAGGCCGCCCTCTGCTCTTAACTGCAGCTGGGCCTCTTCACATTCGGTGGTGATATAATCTCTCTAAAGATTTTAAGAAGCTAATTTATTTCATAATTTGGAGGATATACTTTCTGGATGCTGTAATAAACCATCACAGCTTCATTAGAGAGGCTGAGGCAGGAATCCTGCTGCAAATTCAAAGCCAGCCTGTGCTGTATAGTGAGGCTAAGTCTCAAACAATAATCCACCCCTCAAAAAAACAAAAACAAAAACCAGTGAGTGCTTCTGTTACAAGCGGGCTGGGATATTGATCAGTAGAATCCCTGTAGACACAAGGTTCTATTCCCAATGTCACACACAAAGACATCAATTATTTATTTCCAGGAAGGACTGTGGGGTTTGATAGCTCTGGCTAAACTGGGGCTCTCCATTGTGGTCAGCACAACTCAGATTCCCAGACTCCGGTGATGCCTCATCTCGTCTACACAAAGGGTTCAAAGCTCCAGGTCTCTGAAACTGGGTATTCTGGCCCCAGTAATTTGGGAAAAGGTGTGGAACACTTGATTTTTGGATTTGCTGTGCTTGGGAATGAGGGCAAGCCTCCCAGACAAGTCTTCTCCCTCTGAGACCTGTACCCCTGGGCTTCCCTCTCTGCTTTTTCTGTTCACAGGCCGTTCCTGTGAGACTCTCCCTCAGCCACCGCCTGCTCTGCAGGCCTTCCCTTCCTCCCTGTTGGCCTTTGATGGCTCCCTTCATAACCCACCCAGCACACCTGCAGCTTGCTTACTGAATTTTGCTAATCTAAGGTTCTTTTTTCTTTGACATTGTTTTCTGTTTTCTTTTATTGCCTGGGAGACCGGGGGTGGGGTGGGTGTCTCATGTTGCTTATACTGTCCCTCAACCAAGAAGTCAAGGATGACTTGGAATTCCTTACCCCCACCTCCACTGCCCAGTGCTGACATCACCACTGCACCTCTGGGGCTGGCCTTTTTCTTATGGTCAGATGTGTTGCTTTTAAAATAAAACAAAAGCCGGGCAGTGGTGGCGCACGCCTTTAATCCCAGCACTTGGGAGGCAGAGGCAGGAGGATTTCTGAGTTCGAGGCCAGCCTGGTCTACAGAGTGAGTTCCAGAACAGCCAGGGCTACACAGAGAAACCCTGTCTTGAAAAACCAAATAAATAAATAAATAAATAAAATAAAACAAAAATAAGGTTCTTGCTAAGTAACCTTGGCTAGCCTGTAAACCAGGTTGGCCTCCAAATTGTGGCAATCTTGTCTTTGTGTCCAAAGGTTTTCGGAAGAAGAAAACACTGTATTACATAAAAAGGTAGTCATTGGGGCAAGACAGAGAAACAAACTTAGGATATGGGAAAGGAAAGGAACTCTCCCCATCCTGAAATCTCTCACCTGTTGTCAACATTTGCTATAGAGGCTCTAGACACACAAATATATATCTTCATTTATAGATACTGATTGCTAACATATCAGTGAACTAGACTTATATGTGATATGTGTGACCTTGGGTGGACATACACACACTCGAAAATGTGTACACATGTAAGAACACACACACACACACACACACACACGAACATTCCCATTGACTTTGCTTCCTGTTTCATCAGCAATAGCCTTTTCAGGTGCCCCCTGAAAACACCCTGTGATCTAAGATCTCAGGCTCCTTGGGCAAGCCTTTGAAGATAATAGCTCCAATCCTACCTGGGACCATTGTAAAGAATGACATTTGACTCTACCTTAAAAGCCATTGTGAGCCAGGTGGTGGTGGTGCACACCTTTAATCCCAGCACTTGGGAGGCAGAGGCAGGTGGATTTCTGAGTTCAAGGCCAGCCTGGTCTACACAGTGAGTTCCAGGACAGCCAGGGCTACACAGAGAAACCCTGTCTCGAAAACAAACAAACAAAACAAAACAAAAGCCATTGTGTAACAGTTTCCTCAGAGAAGTTCCTCAAGACTCAAAGTTCTAAAGCTAAGCTGTTAAGAATCAGGAAGTCAAGGATGTGGGGAGGTGGTGGCACACGCCCTTTATTCCAGAGCTTGGGGGACAGAGGTAGGGGTGGATCTCTGAATAAGTTCTACAGAGTAAGTTCCAGAATAGCCAGGGCTACCCAGAAAAAACCAAACCAAACAATCAAGAGACTCAGGAAGTGCCTGAAGCTGATCAGATTCCTTCCTCCACGTTACATGGGTAGTAAATCCTGCTGAGACAGAGACCAGCCAAGCTACCTGGAAGAGGTTCAGACTAACGTGATTTTCTAGAAGAGACTCTTACAACTGTTGAGCTGCCTGCAGGCTGTGAGGTGCACTCCAGATTCCAGCTTTCACAAGCTGTCACCTATGCCAGGGTGGGCTTTCTGAGGTGCAGCTATCTGTGAGTCATTTCTGTTCCTTTTAGGAGACCCAAATAAACTCTTTGGTTCACTACTTGCTTCAACACATTGGGCTTTGATAGCGTCCACACTTTGGTTTAACATCATCAGTTCCCTGAGATCAGAAGACATTTGCTCATCATACTCACACACAGCTCTGTCTTTTTCTTTGAGGAGTCCACACCTATGCTCTGGACTAAGTTATTCCTTCTGAGCACATTGACTTTATTTTCCCCTCATGTTTAAAGTCTCTATTTATTGCTGTAATTAGGCCAGTGCTGTGCTCAGGACCACCAGCCCTCACTGTATAATCTACAGACCCACAGTGAAGGGAGAACTCTCAAGAGTTGTCCTCCGGCATCTACACATGGAGGCCTGTGGTCACGTGTGTACCGCCCCCCAACATCAAAGACACACAAAAACAGTAAGTTTAATTTGATTTAGTTTGTATGTGTATGCGTGTTTTATCAGCATGTTCATGTACCACATACATGCAGTGCCCATGAGGGCCAGAAGAGGGCATCAGATCCCCTAAAATGAATTACAGATGGCTTTGAGCTGTGGGTGCTGGGAATCCAACCAAATCCTCTAGGAAGGCGCCCTTAACTGCTGAACCATCGCTCCAGCCCCTAGATGTTTAGTAAGACTTCAGTTCTCCTTCACGTTGACCAGTGCTCTTCTGTGTCAAAGCCTCAAGCGTATGGCCTGAGCTGAGGTCCCTAAAAGATGAATGGAACCTCCTCTGCAGGCTGCCGCATGTGACAGCAACGAGCCGTGGCCCAACCCCTGATGACAGCAGCTCAGGACTTGGGCGGCTTGCCCTGCACACAACGTAAGCAGGCAGGCCTTGTCTCAGCCTTGTCCTGGCTGCAAACCCAAGCCACAAACACCTTATACACAGTCACACAGACAGGTTGTGAAACACTGCACATTGCCGGCCAGATCTGGACCCAGGCTCACTTGGGAAGGATGGCCCTGGTCTGACGTTTTCTCCCTGATACATAGGGACCATCTCCTGCCTTGGAAGGAATCAGTGCTCCAATCGGTACTATGAGGCTTACTTGCCAGGGAAACAGTCAAAGTTCTCCCTCCTAACGTTACACCTTCTCTGCTCTCTGGACATGCATCTCCTTAGAGTTCACTCATGCCTTCTCCATCTCTCACCCAAGGTCCTAAATTCTCCAAGACAAACATCCCAACCTGTCCACCTTGATGTTTAACTCCATTAGGATGCCCCTGAGGCAGCTTCTGTAGCTCCTGCCCAGCCCCCAGGCCTCCCTTTGCTGGACCTGTTCTGATTCCTCCCGCCTTGTACACAGCCTTTATCCCTAGCCTGTGCCCAGCTCCTACTACAAACCACAGACCTCTCTCTCTCCCACAGACTTCTCACAAGTAGAAAGCCCCCTGCCTCTGCCTACTGTGACTTGATTACTGTTTGCCCGGCACTGAGAGCTCCCCATAAATGAGGTTTGAGGAGGCTGCCCTGTGCTACCTGCTTCTTTTACCATCATCAACACAGTTTCAGACTGGATGATCCAACTCCCCAAGGTCTGCTGGCCTCACGTCCCTACTAAACCTTCCTAAACCCTTCCTTGAATGACTTCACAAAACACAAGGTCAAGCCAGTCCTCACTGGGGCCCGAGGCACAAAGGCCGGCCACCTGTTGCTCTTCAGATGTGTACCTGCCAGAGGGAGCCCCTGTTCCTCCCTCTTTCCAGCACCCCACCACCTCGAATATAATCCATCTTTCCCAATGCTGTCACTTTGTCCTTGGTACTCAACCCTGGGCAGCCACAGAAACCCAGCTCGGATGGTGCCCAAAACTTAAGGTAATACATGTACAGATAGCCTGCTTCTGCTACAGAAACCTGGCAAGCTCACCGAGGACACGGGCTCTTGTTGAGAGAAGCTAGTATTCAAAAGCTAGGTAGATGTGGCCTCAGGCTCCTCGTATCCTCTCTGGACTCCTTTGACCTGTTTCATCAACACCCACACCACACTGAAGAACCCCCACTGTCTGCCACGTGCCCAGACGCATTACTCAATGTTCCTGTGCACGGGGTCCTGGGCTCCATCTGTCCACACTGAATCCCAGACCTGCCCTACAGTGACCACTTCATCAAAATGAGTGTTGTCTGTGGGCAGGGTCTTTAAGGACACTATAATGGCAAGAAAGGTACACTTGAAACTTCATTACCAAAGTCAAGCTGGGTTGAGACTTGGCTTGTACACTGTTTATGTGAGTGAGTGCAGATGTGCATACTAACTGCACTGCACAAGTGGCAGGTAGAGAGCACCTTGCTGCTACCTGTTCTCTCCTTCCATTACGTGAGGCCCAAGGAGCACACTCAGCTTGTAGCGAGCCCCACATCCACTGAGCTATTCTGCTTGCCCGTGATTTGGACTTAAGGCCCCTCATGAGTCAACTCATGAGGCCTCGAACTCAGAAATCTGCCTGCCTCTGCCTCCCAAGTGCTGGGATTAAAGGCGTGCGCCACCACTGCCCGGCAACTACCCCCATTCTTATATACAATGTTCTTTCTCCAGGACACCAACCCAACTCTTCATCTAAGAAGCAACTTTGAGTACTTTTCCAATACTAAAGTGGCACTAGAGACTCCACTGTGTTACAGGCCTTCAGGGTTAGGGCTGGGTGTCTTCAGGTCCTCAGCATCTTACTCAGAACTTAAGGAAAACTACACAGACACCATCACAGCAAAGCTCCCAAAGTGGTGGGAGTGAGGTTCACAACCAGCTAGATGCGGGAAGAAACACAAAGTAACCTGGAGGCCGGGCGGTGGTGGCGCACGCCTTTAATCCCAGCACTTGGGAGGCAGAGGCAGGTGGATTTCTGAGTTCGAGGCCAGCCTGGTCTACAGAGTGAGTTCCAGGACAGCCAAGGTTACACAGAGAAACCCTGTCTCGAAAAACCAAAAAAAAAAAACAAAACAAAACAAAACAAAACAAAACAAAACAAAGTAACCTGGGATGTGTAGTATGGGGTCTATATAGAAGGACTAGTTGCTAAGGGGCACAGTGGTACTCTATTTTGATTGACAAGCTAAATTACATATCTCTGTTGCACATGTACCGTCCCATAATGCATCTGATTTTAATTATATCCATACACCTATACGTAGGTCTAAGATGGTAAATAGGAAACTCTCCTCTAAACTTTAAGGACACTATTGCCTTACTGCACATGAACTCAAAACTAGCTCAGACAAATTGACCTTCCTGTTCTCATGCCTGGACATAACTAGAGTACAGGCCAGGAGTGACTTTAATCCCAACAGGCAGGCAGGACTACACAGTGAGTTCAAGGACAGTCTTTTTCAACAATAAAACACCTTGAATCACTGCATAGAATCTGTTTGATGATCATATAAGGAGAAACCCCATTTTTGGAAGGTCCTTGGTTGCTGACAAGTTGACAGATGTGTGTGCACTATACATGCAGGGAAATCTGCCAACCACGTTATTAGAAGAGGAGTGTGAACATGTGGAGCCCTGGCCTGCTTGCTGACTCACTAGCCATGGCTAAGGCTGGGAAGACTGCATGAGAACCTGGTACAGGAGGCTGGGGGCAGTTGCCCTTGCAGAGACAGAGTGCATGCGGGGTTTCTGAGATAGCTTGCATACGCCACATTCTGACAGAAGCCAGCAATGATGGCTCTTTAGTGCTGGCCTTAATGCTATACCAGGGATACCCTGGGGTGATCAGTATTGTTACCTGTGATCAGAAAGAACACTGAAATTAATAGGTTGACCTCAAAATTATATGAGGCTGACATTCTTATAAATTTACTGGCCAGCAGCTGTATCAAGGCATGTATGAGCTTTGGCCAGGGGATTACTGCCCCAGACCATGCTCATTCCTCCGTGTGTGTGTGTGTGTGTGTGTGTGTGTGTGTGTGTGTGTGTGTGTGTGAGTGTGTGTGTGTTAGATGTTGTGGTGTAGAAGCTGCAAGTCGGTATCAGATGTCTTCCTCTGACACACTCACACAGCAGAGCCTTCTGGAGTGTTCAGAAAAACCAGGCTTTACTACTCTGCAGGCCAACATTCATCTGGTGCCCTTGAGAGCATGAAAGTATGTGCTTGATGCACCTGCCCTCCCTCAGCCCGACCATACTCCCAAACTCCATCCTCCCTCAGTGACTTTGGTGAGCTTCCTGGTCTAGGGGACCATCTTACTGACCCCCAGCTGGCTACAGCTGAAAACAGGCTGGCCTGAGGGAGGCAGGAAGACAGCATGGATCATGGGCACAGCTACAGGCTCACAAACCCACAGCAGCCCAGGCTAGGTGGTCGCACATGTGTCCAAATGTTCCTACTCAATTCTGGGGACTGAGACAGACCACCACACCCAATCTCACAGCCTGTGCAGAAGGCAGCACACCACTGCTGACAACGGTAATAGTCTGCAGATGGTGCCACCGCCACCACCACCACCGCAGCCGCCGCCGCCGCCGCCACCACCACCACCACCACCACCACCGGGTTTACACTTGATACTGGGAATGTAACTGACATTCAAAAGTTCCCTTGGGCTGGAGAGATGGCTCAGAGGTTAAGAGCACTGACTGCTCTTCCAAAGGTCCTGAGTTCAATTCCCAGCAACCATATGGTGGCTCACAACCATCTGTAAGGGAACCCAATGCCCTCTTCTGGTGTGTATGAAGCTAAGTGTATACATATACATAAAATAAATAGATAATTCTTTAAGAAAAAAAAAGGTTCCCTTTATGGGTTAGGGAAATAGGAAGTGAAGTTGTAAGGACTTAGAACCCAGAACCCAAATAAAGCCAGATGCTGTAGTATTTGTCTGAAGTTCCAGGACATCTGTGGGAAATTGGGAAGAATCCCTAGAAGCCAGTCTGGATGTTTTTTTTTCTAAAAAAAAAAAGTCTCAGACTAGAAGAGATGGCCCAGTGGTTAAGAGCCCTGACTGCTCTTCCAGAGGTCCTGAGTTCAAATCCCAGCAACCACACGGTGGCTCACAACCATCTGTAATGGGATCTGATGCCCTCTTCTGGTGTGTCTGAAGACAGCTACAGTGTACTCACATACATAAAAATAAATAAATCTTTAAAAGAAAGTCTCCAGTGGAAGGTGAGGACTAACACCCAAGGTTGTCCCTGACTTCCATGCACACACTAACCCACAGTCATTCACACCCAGGGGAGCACATGCATGCACCTTGGCACACTATTTCCCACAGATTGAAAAGCTGGTGTAAGGGACTGCAGAGATGGCTCAGTGGTTCTGAACACTTGCTGCTCCTGCTGAGGACCCAGACTTTTGTTATTTCACCCCCCCCCACACACACACACTCCTCCTTTTCTGTGGGTAGAGCCAAGTTCCAGGGTGGGAGGATCTGTGCTGCTCTACGCCAGCTGGGGTCCTCAAAGCTATGATCCCACATGTTCCAGCATTTGGGAGGTGGTGATCGGAGGGTCAGAATCATGCTGTCCTCAACTATGAAGTTGAAGACTAGCCTGGATGACTCGGGATTCTAAGAGTGACTTGCCAAGCATGATGGCACAAACCTTTTTTTAAAAAAAAAACAAAAAAAGATTTATTTATTATATCTAAGTACACTGTAGCTGTCTTCAGATGCACCAGAAGAGGGTGTCAGATCTCTTTATGGGTGGTTGTGAGCCACCATGTGGTTGCTGGCATTTGAACTCAGGACCTTCAGAAGAGCAGTCAATGCTCTTAACCGCTGAGCCATCTCTCCAGTCCCCATCCATGGGAATTTCAAATAAGCAGCCAGGTATCTGAGGACCAATCACACACATGGCACACCAACACACACGTAGAGATAAACCTACCTGGCTGTGGGGGTGACATGCCCGAAATCTGTTTTCAGAGTTGGGCTTTTTATAGCCTTGTCTGTCCTGGAACTTTGTTCACCAGACTAAACTTCAGAGATCTACCTGACTTGGCCAAGATTAAAGGCATACCCCACCATTGCCAGGCTGAGTCAGCTTCTGATGTCCACAAATCTATCTCATGTCATCCCACCTTGCAAGCACACACCTGGAAGATTGAACCTAGTGTCCTGGTACATGCTAGGAAAACTACTCTTGTCACAAGTCAAGCCCTTTAGAATCACTTTGATAAAATCAAGCTTACTAAAAATTAGGGCCACAAAACCCTGTCTCGAAAAACCAAAAAAAAAAAAAAAAAATTAGGGCCACAACACAAGTTCTGGAGATTAGGCCCACTAAGATAGCTCCCACCAGTTGGGGGGTGGCGGCACATGCCTTAAGCCCATCCAGGGCAGAGGATCTTCTTTCTGGTCTACAGAACAAATTCTAGGATAGCTAGGACTACGGGGTGGGGTGGGGGATGCTTGTCGCAGACCTTTTTTTGGTTTCAACTGTGGTCCTGGGTACTAGCCACACACAACCCATCCCACACACCCTAACTGTCCCTGTGTCTGCTTTCTGGAAAAGTCTTAACTTAAGCCAGTGTTGCTATGACCACACCCACATCTAAAGGCGAGTCTCGCAGCCATGAGTTTGTCCCAAGTCCTACTCTCCTACTCTAAGACTTGGAGGCACTTTGTCAATCTGTCAGAGGGTATAGTCACAGACAGACTCCACACCAGTTTTCAATCAAGCTTTTAATGAAAAGATCATAAAATAACAGTTTCTCATCACTGTACATTAAGACTGCACGCTTTTGAATGGAGAGATTAGTCATGGATAAATCACTCTAACATTGGAGGGCTGCAGAGCTGCAGCTCTGACCTGAATGCATCCATCCAAACTCTTGAGGGAAGTAAACTCAAATCAATGTGATGAGTGGCAATAGGTGTGACCAGTACAGGAGTGCGATCCCAGCATCCCTCCCCTGCTCGGGGAAGGGCATAAAGGATATCGTGATCCCTCTTCCAGTTCCAATTAAATGAAACAGATATACCCCATCCCTCCTGAGGTATTTGCAAATGGGATGGATAGAGCCCAACCTGGGGCTCCTAAAGGAAACAAGTGATGGGTGGGTTCAAGGGGTTCCTCTCAGCACCTGGCCCCATGGGGCCCCACCAAGTGGAGGGGAGGACCTGGGAACTCTCCCTGACCCAAGTGAGGTCTGTTATGCAGCATTTTTGAGGTCAATAAATTACAGCAATAAATAGCAAGGTGAGGTAGGGGGAGGGGTCCCTGGTAGAAAGTTAAAGTAAGGTGACTGAAGCTGCAGGCAACCTAGGAAGGGGTCCTGGGCAGCACGGTTCTACAGCTCCCACCCTTTCCTGGGTTGGAATGTCAGACTGAGGTCGGGTCCCTCTCTATCCCTCATTCCTGGCATCCATTTCATAGGTTCAATAACATTGGCCCCATCGTGGCTGGGGAAAGGAAGACCTTGGTCCCTTTAATAGAGCACAGCAGGGCTTTGAAGCCTGTCCATTCTTTACAGGCCTTACCCTTGGCTTCTGCCTTCCTTCATAGACTTGTTCCCTGAGCCCCACCCTCCCGGCTGCCCAGGGTCTCCCCTACTCAGGAAGGCAGCAGTCTGCCTGCTGACAGATAGCCCGGCAGATCGCACTCCTGCACAAGGACCTGAGGTCCAGTGAATACTGATAGTGTGGGCAGCAGGTGGGGACCTGCCTCCCCTCAGTGTTGATGGACGGAAAACACACTTCCTGGGCCACATGAGGTCAGGAGTCACAGCTGAGGTGTATGGCTATGTTGCAAGTCTGAGTTTCTTACATGTTCACAAGTTCATCTTTTCCTTTTTGCAACCTTGGATGAGCCCTTGCAGTAGCTCGGTCCGGTGGGAATGGGCACTGGCAGAGCCGGGCCTGCTCCACCAGCTTGCCCTAAGTCTGAAATAAATACATTCATCACTGCACAAGCATTGATACAAAAAAAAAAAACAAAACAAAACAAAAAAAAAACTAAAACAAAAAAACACTGTTGAGAGTGTTTGCACCGTCTGTTAACACGGACCAGACACGCCAGAGCCTTTTGCTGCCCAGGGTAGGGTACTCGAATGAGCACACTGAGCTTCATAAAGCTACCTGCTTTTTGGCTTGAGTGACTCTCGCAGTGACACAAGGCTCATGGGCAGGGCCAACATCTACCCCTTGGGTTCAGCTAGGAAGCCTGGGGCTGGTCAGCTTGGTGCATGCTCTTTGGTGGCAGCTGAGCTTTGAAAAGGCCCCAAAAAATGGGGATGAGGGCTCAGGTGAAGCTAGGGGGGACTTCTAGTCCTTACCCAGCACCCAGGGCTGCCTCTGCCCTCGAGCTGCTCGAGGGTCAACTCAGAAGGACCCAGGTGGGAGGGGAGAGTTTCCCTGGGACTGGTGTTATAGCTGCTGAAGTCTGAAACTGTATACGTTTATGTAAACAATGAGATAAATATATTAGTTTTTTTTTTTCTGAGCCCACTGAGGTTCCACACTCATTCAAAATGTGCTTTGGTTTAAAAAATAGGTTTTGTGAATTTGGGTATGAGCTTTTTTTTTCTTTTGATTTTTTTAAACATTTTTTTCTACATGACATCTGCTATTTTCTGTTTCCTGTTTCTCCAAAACATTCAGGAATTAAATGACTAAAACAGAGAACTGTACGCCGCCTTAGCCTCCTATGGCCTGATTTCCATGAGGCTCTTAAATGTCCACACACACAGACACACACACAGAGACACACTCATAAGCATGCACCAGTGGAAACAAAAGAAAGAGAATCCAAGTGTGGACCCTACCCATCCCAACAACCCTTAAATCTGAAATAGGAAACTAAAATACAGAAAAGGTACAACACTAAGGTGGGCGTGATACTCTGTCACACAGACATGCTGAGTGAGGGGCACTGCTCCCAGTCCCTGAATTTCTGCAGATGAGGGTGCCCACAGCCTGGGAGGCCACACAGGGTTCCCATGCCATACAGACCTAGTGTCCTAGGACTTAAGTGCTGGTGGGTGGGTGGGTAGGCGGGTGGGGAGAGGGGCGAGCATGCCCTGCCACTTACTTCCCCGGGTAGAATGGTGCCCTGATCTGCATCCGGGTGCTCAGTCAGAGAACTAAGACTCCAGGTGAGGGCTGGTGGGGAGCTGGCTCAGTCCAGGGCACCATGTGGAGGCCTGGGCAGGTGCCCTCACTCCCACACCCAACACTCGCTGGGTACTGAACTGAGGCTCCAGGGTCTCTGAGGGGTGGAGGCAAGCAGGGGATGACTCTGGAATTTTTTGGTCTGAAGTAAAAATCAAAAGGAAAATGAAAAGCCATGAAGCAACATGATGATAAGGCCTACAGGATCAGAGTACAGACAATCTTGGTCTTGCCTTGCCCCTTGCAGGAGCCCATGCAAACATCTGAGGCTTGCTGATACAGCCATGTAAGAGTTAGCTCGACCCTGTACTGAGTCAGTATAGGTAGGGGTCAACCAGTGCCTCTGGCTCTGCAGTAGGTTACCAGACATACCTGAGCTCTGGAGGGGACAGCATGGGGTAGGCTCACTTCCACCTGACCTGGCTCATAGAAAGGAGCTGTCCCCTCCTCATGGCTTCTGTTACTCAGGTGCCCAGCACCTGCCCCACACACAGCATCCCCTGAGCAGCATCCTTTCAGAGAACACTGGGTCACACAAGGGGCTCAGGCCAGCCCAAGCCCAGGTTACTCCCACTACAGAAAAACAAAAGCAAGTGGCTCAGCCTCAACTGTACTGGGTACTGAGTTCAAGAGGTAGCAAAGGTCAGAAGGCTCCCCGCCATGTTCAGTGAGCAAGGAAGTGAAGCGGCTGTGCATAAACAGCACGCGCGCACGCACACACACGCTCACGCGCACGCACACACAGAGGGCTCACCGCCATGTTCAGTGAGCAAGGAAGTGAAGCGTCTGTGCATAAACAGCACGCGCGCGCGCGCACACACACACACACACACGCACACACACACATCAGAGGGCTCCCCGCCATGTTCAGTGAGCAAGGAAGTGAAGCGTCTGTGCATAAACAGCACGCGCGCGCACACACACACATCAGAGGGCTCCCCGCCATGTTCAGTGAGCAAGGAAGTGAAGCGTCTGTGCATAAACAGCACGCGCGCGCACACACACACATCAGAGGGCTCCCCGCCATGTTCAGTGAGCAAGGAAGTGAAGCGTCTGTGCATAAACAGCACGTGCGCACGCACACACGCACACACACACACACTGGCACCGAGTCTAGCCTCCCCTCTACCCTCTGAAACTTCAGACCTTCAAGTTCTAACATGTCAAAAAGGTATATGGGGGAAGGGTGTGGTTCTCAATAAAAATAAGTACCTCTAACAAGGGACATTCCTTGGAAATTATGGAAAAGCATATTCTCCTGAGGAAGCCCAGGGAGGCAGGGCTCAGGATCAGGAAAGCCTTTGGGCAAGAAGGGCTTCTGGGACCTTGAAGAGGCAGGTTCAACCATGCCCAAGCACCTGGACTAGGGAAAATGACAGAGAGGGGCAGCTGCCCCAGTTACATTCAGTCTGCAGACCCAGGCTCATCCCCAAAGAGGCAGGAGGAAAATATTGTTCATTTTGGTTTTACAAAAGAATTTTTAAAAACTGTAAAAAAGAAATAGGAACAGCTCAGTAGGAATAACAGCAATACAGGCCCAGAGGGCTCTTTAGTCGCAGAGAGGTAGGCAGTGGGTCACCCTGACTGTTCCAGTGCCAGCTAGCAGTTGTCACCCCAGCTCAGAGAGAAAGGAACATCCCAACACCAGAGTCACACTGCACCGCAAAGACAAGCACACATGCACACACACAGTCGAGGTCCCTGCCAGCTAGGCCCTGCTCCAGGCACCACTTATGGCCACGGGAAGCCCTGTGGCCCAGCCCAACCTGCAGGAAAGGGACCAAGCAGGTCCCACCGGCTCTTCAGCAGCTGCTTCAGGGAGCTGGGACGCCAAGTAGGACCGGGGAGGTAGAATAGTCACCAGCACCACATGCATAGGGCGAGACTGGTCAGCTTCTCTCCTCTTGGCTTCCCTTGGTATACTGTTGATTAAAGCTCTGGGCGTGAGGAGGCTGGGCCAGAGGGGCTGCCAGGAGCCTCATGTCAGACTTTAGGGCTCAACCCTCCCACCATGCTTCCGTGGGTTCCCAAGTGGCAAGTCTGTAGAGGGCTCCCGCGGGTCTTTGGCTTCTAGGAAGGGGATGTGTGCATGCGCAGGTGGCTGATGAGGTTGCGCTGTTGGGTGAACTTGCCCCCACAGAGCTGGCACTCATAGGGCTTCTCACCTGAGTGCACACGCATGTGCTCTGTGAGGCGGTACTGGCGAGTGAAACGCATGCCACACTCATCACAGGCAAAGGGCTTCAGACCCAGATGGCTCCGCATGTGGCGTGTCATAGTGCCTCGTTGTGTGAACATCTTTCCACAAATGTTGCAGGGGAACGGACGGGTCAACCAGTGTGTCTTCTCATGTTGCCGCAGTGTGGCTGGGTCCTTGTAGGACTTCTCACAAACTGAGCACTTGAAAGGCCGAGGCTCAGCTGCATGGGCTGCACTGGGTGTTGACAGGTCCTCAGCCTCCTCCTCCGCACCTCCACTGCCCGTCTCATGCGCCCCTTCTTCCTTGATGAATAGCTCCTCCTCTGTGTGTGTCTCCACGTGAGCATTGAGTTGCTCGGAGCTGGGGAAGCCCTTGGCACAGGGGATGCACACATAGAGGTTGTCTCCGTATGACACTGTCTCATAGCCTTCCTGCCGGTATACATAGTGGGCGCCAGTGTGGCCACTGCCCCCCTCGCTCCCACTCTGCCCACTGTCCTCACTTCCATCTTTGCCGTTCTCCTCCTCCTCCTTGCAGGGGAATGATGGCTCCCCGTACGATGCACTGGGGCAACCTCCACCAGCACTGCTAGCCCGAACGCCATTGGGAACCCTGTCCCCAGGCCCCTCACCTTCTTCTCCTGGGCAGGAACCCTTAGACCCCGTTTCTCTCCGATCAAAGGGGGACCCAGCCACAAGCTCCTTTTTGTTCCATTCTTTTTTGCGGGCCGAATGCCGGAGGCTCTTGCGAGGCTGCCCACCCTGTCCTTCCAGCAGACTCAGGTGGTTTTCCTCAGCCCCTTCCACATCCATGGGCTCATCAGGAGTGGCCCCCAGCTCCACAAATGAGGCACTATTGCTGACAGGCAGGGCAGAGGTCAAAGTGGGTGCAGGTGACTCTCGCTGGCTATCATTCAGCTGGGCTGGGTCCTCAGGAGTGAGGTGGGGGACGGGGGTTGTCGGAGGTAAGGGTGGGCTCTTCTTGGACAGGTCCAAGCCCAGCTCCTGCTCACAGCCCCCACTGCTCCCGTTGGTGCTGGTGCTGCAGCCCCCCAAGCCTGCCTCCCCACCAGCTGGGCCCCCCAAACCCAGGCTATGTGTGCTCTCCTGGGTAGAGCTGCCCAGAAAAAGCTCATCATCTGAGCCTTTGGCCTGAGGGAGCTCCTGGGGAGCAGGGTGTCCTTTACGCACATCTACAAGCCCTGGATACTGAGCCTGGACGACGGAGGCTGTGGAGAGCCGCTGACTGCGGGTTGGTCGCCCTATGCCAGCAGTACCCACTCGTCCAGGGCCAAAGGGCTTGCCAGCTCGCTTCAGTTTGCGGCGACAGAGGGCAGCCAACTCAGGCAGCTGGAGGTAGCTGGCAGCAGTGAGGAGAGTGCTGAAGTTTGGCTCAGATGGCTGGTCACTGGGCAGCAACTTGCCGGTGTAGATGAAGTCCAGGATCTGCTGGAACACAGTGGAGCTGACCATGTCTGTGTCTAAGTTGATGAGGTTATCATGTAGGACCAGGGACTTGAAGTAGATGCTGCTAGCAGCCAGGACATTCTTGTGGGCCCGGAAGATAGAGTTCTCAACCATGATGATGACGTCACACAGGAAGCCCTTGGCCCTCTGCTGGTTCAGCTGCAGCAGGAGCTGTTTCGAATGGCTGGGAAGCTCCATGTCCGGCCCCATGTCCCTGTGCCCTGCCCACGGGCACCACCTGTGGGCAAGAAAAGGCAGGATAGTTAACCTGCAACCTGCATGAAAGCCTGGCATAGGGTATGCAGTGAACCTACCGGATTCCACCCTCCTCAGGCACAGTGTACAAGACAGATTTCACTACTTATGAGAGTGTATCCTCTCATTCCCTGCCACCCACTCACACGGAAAAACAGGTCACGACAAATACAGGTGCCAAGCAAAACACGATGTTTATAGGCAGAGGGCTTATTGGCTAAGAGCACATGTTGTTCTTCAAAACTATCTGTAATTCCGATTCCCAGGGATCGGATGCCCTCTTACTACCTCCGCAGGCAACAGGCACTCAAGCTGTTATTATATACATGCAGGCAAAACACTCATATACATAAAAATAAATCTAGAAATGTTAATGGGGTTTGAATTTTCCTTTGTTACTCTTTCAGTTATGAAAGAGGTCATTCACAGGTCAGAGGTCACAAAGAGAACCTACAAAAAGGACTGGCAGGTGGCTACGGATGTCAGAGAGGAAATGCCCCTCTAACACAGTAGGGCCACAGTATAAGCTGGCCAGTCCTGCCTAGGCTTGCAAACCCACAGGACTGGTCTTCCCACATTTCCAGATTATTTATTTATTTATTTATTTATTTATTTATTTATTTATTTATTATAATTTCCTTAAACTAAAAGGTTAAAATTTAAAAGATAAAAAGGCCAAAAAAAACCCAAAAACCAAAAAACAACAACAAAAAACCCCCAGCCAAACAAACAAATAAACAAAACAAAAAAACAACCAAAACCCAAACAAATGATGAAGCAAACCAAATCCCTTTGCTAGCCTCTGACCCACAACCTTTGTTCTACCCTGGGACGCCTTTCAAACATCTCTCCAGGCAGCCAAGGCGTCCTCATTTACTAACTCCTCCTAGTCCTGAACCAAATACTGACCCTCTCTCCCATAACTGTTGTGTCCTTCCAAGCTCACCACTATCCAGGAGTATAGGGCACTGTTCAAACCTGTGAACCTCATGAGCCCTATGCCCTTCCTACGAAGCAGTGTTCGCCATTCAGAGCCTGGAAAAGGCAGCAAGCTGGTCCTTCCAGACAGGCTACATAGACTCCAGTTGCAGTGACTAAGTAATAAACAAACAGATGCCTCTGGTCTTCAAAGGAATCTATCAGCAGAGCAACGGTGTGTCCAGGTGGGATCCTGCCTGTGCAGAGAAGCGAGACACTCCCAAGAGGAGAACAAGGGTGGCAAAGTGTACCAAAGGCACCAGGAGGTCAGAAGTAGACCTCAGCAGCACTCCTGACTGACTCCACATTACCAGCCTTAACTTCCATCCAACAGCATGGGCCACACTAGTTCCCAAAGAGACCCAACGTTTCCTGAGGTCATAAGCCATGGAGACACAGCTGCCAGCCCTGCAGCATCAGGGCCCACAGCAAAAGTCTTACACAGAGAGCTATGAGCCTCCAACTCAGGGTTCAAGACAGGATCTCCCTTTGGAGCCCTACCTGGTCTGGAATTTGACATGTAGACCAAGCTGTCCTCGATTCACAAGAAATCATCCTTCCTCTGCCTCCCAAGCACCAGTATTAAAGGAACGTGCTGTGCATACCATGCCTGGCTTCCATGTAGCTGAACTGGTGTGAAGCTCACTACCACCCCCAATGTCCTGCCCTTTCCTCAAAATGCTCCCAGTCCTGTCTTCCTCTAGGGTGGGCCTGCTATGGCCTCTCTCTTCCCTCCCTTGAAAAAAAGTTCTCTTCAGCCCAACACCTGCCCTATTCAGAGAAGGGTGAGTCAACAAAAGTGTTACGGGAATGCTACCTAACACTCAGCCCTAGCAGCACCTGCCAGAGGGTTCTGCCTGCCCCCTGCCCACAACAGCTGAAGCACATCGGTGGGATACTGGAAATGATGAAAACCAAGGCTTCTCTACGTGCTAGATAGAAATGAAGAGCCTAAGGTATAATTTCCACACCAGGCCCTGTAGATCAGCCCCAAGGCAATGGTAGTCCCAGCTCTGCTAGCAATAATACTTGGTACCTCAGGCCTAGCGAGAGAAATAATAGAAAAGCTGTATGTGCCCAAGGCCTGGGCCACAAGTCCTAGACACCCCACGTGCTGCCTGCCTGCACTGTGCACATATAGCAACCTGAATTCTGAGGGCCAGGACAGAATATATACTGCAAAGCTGTATGAGAGACCCAGAAAGCCCCAAAGACTGGAAACCAGTGGTGATTCTTCCTCGCCCAGGCCTACCGGAGTGCCAGGGGCCCAGAAACCATGTGAGCAGCAGCCGGCGGGGGTGGCCTCCTTGAGCACACAGACTTCCTGGGGGTGCATCAAAGCCTGGTTACCTAGAGAAAAGAAGGCAAGGCATCAGTGAGGGATGGAGAAGAGGAGCAAGGAAGGGTCTCTACTCCAAGAGGGCCACGAACACCTGAGGTAACAAAGCAAGAGGAAAAAATGACACCCCTGCCAGCCCCCCCAAAAAAGAGAGACCTTGTATTAGGTATGAACAGCCATGTGGCATTATGTAGCCCTTAAACCACACTGTACATGTCCCTTGCCTTTAATCCCAGCACTCCCATAGGCAGGGGGGTATCTGTAAATTCTAGGCCAGCCTGTCGAAAGAAAGAAAGAAAGAAAGAAAGAAAGAAAGAAAGAAAGAAAGAAAGAAAGAAAAAATAATACAGGGAGGGGGCATCTTGGGAGGCTAAAGGCAAGACAAGGCTGTCAGGAAGCTAGGGCAAGGGCTGGCCATATTTACATAACAAAAGGTCAAACCCCCAAGCCACTTGTGGAAGGGCTATTTATAAGAGCCAATCTGACTCCACTGCCTCCTTCCCCTTCTTTCCTTGGTAACAGGGCTCTTCTGTCTACAGGCTCAACCCAGCACAACAGCCAACAGCAGCCCCAGGTGAGGGGCACTCCCAACCAGCAGCACTCTGGATTCTACAGGAGGAAGAATCTTGAGGTTCTAGATCCTTGTACTCCATAAAGAACAGCAGCCTGGTCTCCCCTGGAACAAGCAGGAGTAGGAGGAGTCAGCAGCTGCCAGGCACCATCTCTGACAGCCCTTCCCCCACATCATCCCTAGGGCCAGAGGGCAGGTCCTTCAGGAATGTGAACAGACCTGGGGTATAGGCCGTAGACTGAAAGGTCTCAGTCCTTGGCTTCAGGCTCAGCTGTCTCTCCAGTCCTAGAAGCAGCTCCCATTTCAGAGTGGGCTCATCATCCCAGAGGTCACGGAATAAAGAACCAGCTCTGGAGCTCAAGGTTTCATTAGCTGGTCACCCAAGAGGGCAATGGACAGAAGAAAAGCCAACAAAATTGGCAAGATGAATCAGACAACCATGAAACCCATTTTAGACAGCCATTCACCTCAACCTAAACCAGCCTTCAGCCACAGCACTTGCCAAATCCTGATTTCTGTGAGTTCAAGGCGGAATTAGTCATTTACATCAAGTTCTACAAAAGGCAAACCGACACAAATCAGTGCAGGCTTGCATAGGCAGAACTGCCACACAGCAACACAGACTCTTGTTGCTCCCGGCTTCTCTCTGACTGGGGCACCACTATTGTGTTTTTCCAGGGTCGGTCAAAGCCCCAACCCAGCATAGTTCTTCAGGGCCTCCCTCCCTTCCCCCATGCACCCACAATCTCAATATTTACTCGCCCCACTTCCCTGCCTAAATACACAGCATTCAAGTGGCTAATGAAAATGACAGATGACAGTCTGGGCTTCCCACTATCTCTGTGCTGCCTCCTGACCCTCAAAATGGAGCTTCTTTGAGGAAATGACCCGCCCATCATCCTGCTGAGAAGGCTAGTGTCCAGGAAGCCTCAAGGACTAGTGAAGAAGGCTTCTCTTCTCTGTTCCCTACAATGGGACAGGACAGTATTATTATGGCCCAGCCTTAAGAACTGAGAAAGGTTTTAAGATAAAAGTGATTCTTGCTTAAGTAGGAAACAAGAGCCGGGCAGTGGTGGCGAACGCCTTTAATCCCAGCACTTGGGAGGCAGAGGCAGGCGGATTTCTGAGTTCGAGGCCAGCTTGGTTTTACAAAGAGAAACCCTGTCTCGGAAAAAAAAAAGGAAACTGAGAAAGTCCCCACTCTACCCCTTCCAAAAAGTACTGCCCCCGAATACCCTAGACACAATCAGCATATCAATAGATTTCTAAAAAGATGGAAGGAGAGACCCCTGGTCCTGGAAAGACTGGATGTAGGGGAACGCCAGGACAGAGTAATGAGAGGGGGTTGAACGGAGAAAAGAGGGAGGGAAGGGGGCTTATGGGACTTTCGGGGAGGGAGGAAACGGGAAAGAGGAAGTGATTTGGAATGTAAATTAAAAAAATTAAATTAAATTAAATTAAAAAAAAAAAAAGTACTGCCCCCAAATCAGCCTGGATACCCACCTTTCCTAATGCTGCGAGGTCTCCAGAGGCTCACACTCAGTACTAGTCTGGCTTTGGAGCGTCCTGGGACTCCCTCTGTACACAAGACTGCTAGCCCAGCTTCTAGGACAAGAGGACTCTAGGCCCACACAGTGAAGCCCAGACTCAGGGTGTGGTTTCAAGCCACATGATACTCCTCACCCTTCTACTCAATGCCTGATCACCTCAGGCAGGAATGAACCCTCCTGGAGGCATCCTTGGGCACCTGGACTGGAATTCCTCTGCTTCACACCCAGCCAGGAGGCCTGGTGAAAAAAAGGGAAAGGCCAGGAAAGGGGGCCATCCCACTCAGGCCTCCTGAGAACCCTCTCATCCTGTCTTTCCCCTGGAAACCACCACTCCGCCAGAGTGTGCATCTGTAGGTCTGACGGACTGAGAAAGCTCCTGCCTGGCTCACCCCAAGGAATTTCTTCTACCACAGCCATCATTCTGAGTGCCACTACCAGGTGAGAGGGCTTGCTGATACAGGAACAATGATGAATAAGTCATAACCGCTAGGCACCTTCCATACCCCAGAGATTTAAGCACATCTGACTAATGTCAGAGAGGACCCCAAACACTTTCCTACTGTCCATAGACCTTAATGTGAGGACAGTTGGTTCACTTCCCACATAGTAATCTCATATTCCATGTGGCTCACCCCAAGACTGTACTGTCTGAAAGAGACTAAACAACTGAGGATCTAGAAGATTCCAATGCCCAGGCCAGGGCCTAACTATGGGCAGACACAGTCACAAAGTTAAGATTCCATTTAACCCTGTCCCTGTCCTGGACTCCTCCATGAAACCCTATCCATCCTGGCCTTCCACCATAGTCCATACAAGTCTCATCTGCCCAAGTAAGATAGGTCTTCTAGTGGTGGGGGCCTGTGCAGTGACTGAACAGGTCTGAGCAGGCCTGGTCTCACTGAAGCCTGCCACAGGCTTATGAGGACCATTATCTCTACCTCCAGCTGCAGATAAGGTTCTTGGGGGGTAAGCAACTTGCCCAGAGAAAAAAAGAGTACACAGGTAACAGAGTGAGGAGCTAAGATCTGACTTGGGAGGGTGCTGTAGTTAACTCTCCTCTCCCAATAAAGGTCCTCTAATTAGAGCTGCTTGGGAGAGTTCAGACTCCTTCCCCTTTCACCCCTGAAGGCCTCGGAGCCTAGCCCACAGGTAGGGTGTTTGCCTGGCTTGTGTAAGGCCCTGGGTTCAAATCCAGCATCACACTTTCCCACTACCTGCCTGCTCTAATGCTCTAACCTACTCACTGTGAGGGCGCAGGTCTATCAGCTCCAGCAGGAGGAAAAGGTGAGCTGCCATCTAGCCAGCACTAGGGCCTAGGCAGGGCTTGCTGCTTCTCCAAGAATATCCCTAGCCAGGTGGTGACCCCCTGCCCTTTAGGTCTGGGCTCAGTAGCGGGTGGGGCTCACTGCTCTGGGCAAGCCCAGCCAAATTATTTAGCCCAGACCTGGATGCTAGCCAGCCACTCCTGGCTCTCTCCCAACATCATCCTGGAAAGCAATAGGCACTTCAAATGCCAAGAGCCAAGCCCTCCTCTAGCCAAAGTTTCTATGAAATGCAATTCTCAGGTTCTACTACGAACATAGGTGATGTGATTGGAGACCAGGAATGGCTGCCTAGTCTTTCCTGAAAAGTCTGAGGGCCCTATTAGAGACTTCTTGCTGCGTCCCCGAAGCTAAGACCTGCCTACATCCAGATCACAAGCATGCTACTCCCTAGGCAAGTAACCATCACTATAAGTAACCATTACTATAAGAAAGCACAGAGCAGGGCTGGAGAGATGGCTTAGCGGTTAAGAACACTGACTGCTCTGCCAGAGGTCCTGAGTTCAATACCCAGCAACCACATGGTGGCTCACAACCATCTGTAATGGGATCTGATGCCCTCTTCTGGTGTGTCAATGACAGTGACAATGTACTCATGTAAATGAAATAAATCTTTAAAAAAAAAAAAGAAAGAAAAAGAAAGCACAGAGGGGGTGGATGCCACAAGGAAGGTCTGGAGAGATGCGCTGTACAGCACCCTCAAAGCAGGCTCTGTGCCCTCAAAGGCACAGCCTCATCTGTTCATCCCCTCTCACTTTAGAGTCAACAAGAGCTAGAACAAGGATATTCCCTACTACATCTGCCTTGGTGAACCCCAACTCTAGGCCACTCTAGTTGAGGACAGCAGATAAGTCCCCTTGACAATGAAATAATAATTTGTGATTATGATGAGTTATTATTTAAAAAAAACAGATTACCTACAACACAACAGGAGTTAACAAACAAAGCAAAAATCAACGGGGGGGGGGGGTTGATCCCCTCTAGGCAATGTAAAAGTGGGAATTCAGGAGGCCAGGTGTGGAGGTGCATGCCCTTAATCTCAGCACAAGGGAAAGCAAAGGCAGGAAGATGCCTTGTGAGGTCCAGCCAGGACAAGCAGAGATACACAGTGAGACCTTGTCTCCAAAAAAAAAAGGAACTGTGTTTGAGTGAGAACTTAGGAGGCAAGACAGGACAAGTTGAGCACCACCCACGCCATGCCTCGCCCTTCTCTTCCAGCTAGTGATACGGTGAAGAGCAGCAGGGCTGTGAGTCCTTAGAATGCAGGTACTTAGGCCCCCGCCCCACTATAGAAATGCCACTAAGAATCTACATCATTTTTCTTAGATTGATTGATTGATTGGTTGATTCATTCATTCATTCATTCATTCATTCATTCACTCATTTCATAGGGAGGGAGGCACAAGGGCAAGCCACAGCATATATATGGATGTAAAATGACAACTTGTGGAAGCTGGTTCTCTCCTTCAAACATTTGGTTCCCTGGGATCAAATTCAAGACCTTTATCTACCCACCCAAGAGCCTGCATCTTAGTCCCTGGAGATGCAACATGCTTAGGTATGAGATGTACTGTTTGGCGCAGAGCTTCCCACTTCGTAGAAAGCCCAGGGATCTGCACTCATATTAAGTACTCAACAATAATGTCAGCAGAAAGACAAAGCCTCCAAGGGAAGACACATTTCCCAAGTCAACAAGTCCAACAGCTGGTGACTACAAATAGTATACCTACAACAATAGATAGTTGAGGCCCAGCACTGAGACCATGGGCACCCTCAACTATGACTGCAACTAAAGATATGGGGTGCTCCTGGGCAATGTACACAGGTTAGAGAAAAGGCATGAGTGACTGGAAGAGAAAAAGCTAGGGCTGGGGAGATGGTTCAGCACATGTGGTCATGTTTGACCAATTGAGTTTTATAGGTGGGACCCACATGGCAGTACAACAATGACTGCTACAGAAACTGTCCTCTCATTTACAAAGGCACTGTGTGCACTTCTGCACAGGCTCCGGACACACACACACACACACACACACACACACACACACACACACACACACCATGTAGACCTGGCTGTCCTAGAACCATGTTAACCACTTAACCAAGTTGGCCTCAAACTCCGAAATCCATTCGCCTGCTTCTGATTCTCAAGCGCTGGGATTAAAGTTGGATTAAAGTCACTACCACTACTATTGGTTAAACACATATTTTTAAAGGGAGAAAGAGAAGAGGCTCTGTAGGCTAGGGAGTGCGGTTCACTGGTTATGCCTAGCATGAAAGAAGCTGTGGGTTCCATCTCCAACACTAAAACAAAAGTAAAGTAAGTGTGCAAGGGAAAACAAGCAGAGACAGCACGGTGCAAGTAGGTAGAAATTCCACAGGCAAGGAGTTGAAAGGGCACCAGGAAGCCTGGGCCACCCAGCTGGACGGACTATCACAACCATCTCGCCTGCCTGAGGACATCCTTCAACTGAGATAACTGAACCCCAGAGGGAGGTGTATGTCACAGCTGAGTCACTAGGCGGCCATGTAGCCCAAGGCTCTGGGAGACAAGACTCCAACTTCCCTAAAACCAACCCTAGTAGCCAGCAAAGTATTAAATCAAATAAGAGTTCAAGACGTAAAATAAAATGCCTGACATCTTCCACTTTATAAAACACACCTTTTTATGTAGGTGTCTTCCCAACACAGAGCTACTTCATTCACCAGGCATGGCAGCACATGCCTACAGATCTAGCACTGAGTCTGAAGCGTCAGCACAAATCTGAGGGAAGCCTGTACTACAACAGGGCAAAGCAAGCAGGCACTCCTACACTGCCCACCACTGTGATCTAATGACTAGGACAAACTTCAAATGCTACTACATGAGAATCAGCAAGACTGGAGTCTGGAAAATTCCATCAGAAAGGAATGGTGCTTTTTTTTTTTGAAACCTGGGAGTGGTGACACATGCATCTTTAATCCCAACAGAGCGGAAGTGGATCTCTATGGCTTCAAGGCCAGTCTGGTCAGGATAGTGAGTTCCAGGACAGCCAGGGCTACATAAGAGAACTTGTCTCGGATGGATGGATGGATGGATGGATGGATGGATGGATGGATGGATGGACACAAATTTTTTTGTTTTGGTTTGGTGTTGTCTTTTTTTTTACCCCCCAGAGGCAATGTTTCTTTTCAGTGTAGCCCTGGCTGTACTGGAATTCATTTTGTAGACTAGACTGGCCTTGAACTCAAGATATTTGCCTGCCTCTACCTCTGGAATGCTGGAATGAAAGACATATACCACCAAAGGCAAACATTACCTTACATGAATAGAAATATTGCTGCACGTCTGAATTATGCAGTACAAGAATGCCTGATGCCTACAGAGGCCAGACGAGAATATGAGCTTTCCTGGAGCTATAGTTACAAATAGGAGCTGACACATGGGTCCTGGGAAGCAAACCCAAATTCTCTGGAAAAGCAACCAGTGCTCTTAACTTCTGACCCACAATGATGGAATTTAATTAATCCAACAAGGACTGAGGACTATTTCCCAGGATCAAAAGAAAATGGTGGTTTTAAATGTGCTTGTGTCATATGTGTGCATGAATGCATGTGTGTGTGTTTAATATGGTCTGCATGTGTCTAATATGTGCATGTATGCACACACCTTTACTCACTGAGCCATCTAGCTCCGTTAAAGAGGATACTTTAAAATAGGAGCAGGACTAATCCCAGAAATCCAGTATTAGTAGAGAGGTAAGAATACAGCTTAGTTAGAAAAGTTGTCTAATATGTACAAAGCTCTGGGTTTGAGTGCCAGCAATCCACCTGGCACAATACCAAATGCCTATAATCCCAGCACTCAGAGGCTAAAGAGGGAGGAGGATCTGGAGTTCCAGGCCAACCCCTGTGGCATGGTAGTTCAAGGCCAAACTGCACTACATGAAATAATGCCTCAAAAATGGAAAGAACCCAAAAACTGTCCCAGCACTCAGGAGGGTACAGTCAGGCTGAGACTGAGTTTGAGACTAGCTACACAAACAAGATCATGTCTCAAAATTAACTTTACAAGAGGGAGTCTGGTGCACAGGCCTGTGACCGCAGATACTCAGGAAACTGAGGCAAGAGGATCACAAGTTTAAGGCCTGCCTAGGAACTCAGTGAAAGACTTTGTCTCAAAGCACAAAATAAGAGCTGGAAAGACACCTCAGCAGTAAGTGACTGCTGCTTCCAGAAGACCTCCAGGTTCTATTCCTAGCACCCACTTCAGACAGCTCACAAACACCTGTGACTCCAACTCCAGGATGATCCAACACCTCTGTTCTCTGAAGGTACCTGTGCTCGTGTGGGCACACCCATACACAAACACTAATAAAAAGCAAAATAAATAAATCTAGGGACTGGAGAGATGGCTCAGGGCTTAAGAGCACTTGTTCTTAGAGAGGATCTAGTTTCAGCTCCCAGAACCCCTGTCATGACTTATGACCATTTCCATCCAGTTCCAGGCAATTTAATGCTCCCTTTCTGACCTAAGTAGGCACCTAGTACAAAATGGTGCACACACATACTTGAAAGCAAAACACCCATTAAAAATAAAATAAGCTAGGCAGTAGTGGCGCACGGCTTTAATCTTAGCACTTGGAAGGCAGAGGCAGGCAGATTTCTGAGTTTGAGGCCAGCCTGGTCTACAGAGTGAGTTCCAGGACAGCCAGGGCTACATAGAGAAACCATCTTGAAAAACCAAATAAATAAATAAATAAATAAATCTTAAAAAAAAAAAAAAAAAAAGCTGGGGCCTGGAGAGATGAGAGATGGCTCAGTGGTTAAGAGCACTGACTGCTCTCCCAGAGGTCCTGAGTTCAATTCCCAGCAACCACATGGTGACTCACAACCATCTGTAATGGGATCTGATGCCCTCTTCTGGTGTGTCTGAAGACAACAACAGGGCAGTGTACTCACATACATAAAATAAATAAATCTTTAAAAAAAAACACACACACACACACCAAAAGCTGGTTTTGGTGATACCAGCCTTAGAAGTAAACGAAGAGCTAGAAATTGCCACATTCCTTAAAGTCCAGCTCAGCCGAGACTCAGCTCTTCCCTGAGGGGTGTGGAGCCCACCTCATCCTTCTAAAATGTCATGAGAAGCCCACAGGCCAAGCCCTCCAATTGAAGACCCTTTCCCCTTGGTCCCTGCATCTTCCTTCCGATCCTCACTTAATGCCAGCATTGGCTGAGGCACTTCTGTCTGTGCACCTGCCCTCCTGTCCTTAGTCCCACTGATCAGCATTAAGAATGTCAGAATATTCTTTGGGATGCTTTTGCTTTTTGTTTTGTCTTTTGAGACATGGTCTCATATAGCTCAGGCTGGCAGCAAATTCTTGATTCTCCTGCCTCCTCCTCCTTCTTGGTACTGGGATTACAGAAATGTACACACCTAGATCTTGCCTGGTTTTTTTATTGTTGTTGTTTGTTTTTTGGTTTTTCGAGACAGGGTTTCTCTGTGTAGCCCTGGCTGTCCTGGAACTCACTCCGTAGACCAGGCTGGCCTCGAACTCCAGAGAGATCTGCCTGCCTCTGCCTCCCAAGTGCTAGGATTAAAGGCGTGCGCCACCACTGCCCGGCTGTTTGTTTGTTTTTAAAATGCAAGATCACTACTACATAGCTCAGGTTGGACCTGAACTGAAGATCCTACTTTAGCATCCCAATCCCAAATACAGATGTACACCACAGGGTTTGCTGAAGCCAGTTAATTCCTCCAGACATTACACCAGCAAGAAATCCCATGAATTAATAATGCTGCTTATTTTATCCTCTGTGTGTATGTGTGTGTGTGTGTGTGTGTGTGTGTGTGTGTGTGTGTACATGGACCTCTGAGGTATTCTCTCCATAGCTGTCCACATTATTTGAGACCAGATCTCTCACTGAGATCTAGAGCTTAGTGTTAGATATCCAGTCCTGTCTCCCCAGAACTAGGATTACAAGCACATGCCACTATGTTCAGCTTCTTATATGTATGCTAAAAATCTAACTCAGATCCTTACAATTGCACGTCTAGCACTTTGCCAACTGAGTGATCTTCTTAGCAAGTGCCTAGTCCACAGTCATGGATACAAGTTTTCCAAAATTATAATATTCACTTGAATGCTCAAATGTACCATAGGCAACCAGTATTTTCTTTAGGAAAGACTCACTTAGTTCATAAATAAATGTCAGTCTCCCTAAGTTTGCAAGTTTGTCTCCACATACACAGGGCTGTCCTGGGCTCATTCTTGTACTCAAGTCTTCTACAGAAGAGCTTCATGTGTTCTTCCCACTGACAACTCTGAATATTCAAAGATGTGCATCTGGAAATGGAGGTTTACACTCAGTCTTGGGACTGTCTCCCTGGGCATGAGAGAGACTGAACCTGTTCTGGTTAACTACAGAGCACTAAGGACGTGCGCAACAGACAACTTTAGAAAGTGGCTGGGACCAGGTGCAGTGATACACATATTTAAGCCCATTGCTCTGGAGGAAGAAGGAAGAGGCAGGTTGATCTCTGTGTTCTAGGCCAGTCCGGTCTACAGAGTGAGTTCCAGTACAACCAGGACTACAGACTACATAGTAAGATTCTGTCTCAAAAAACAAAAAACCAATAACAAAAGGGGTTCTATTGGTAAAGTACTTGTTTAGCATGCAGGAAGCCCTGGGTTAAATCCCCAGTACCAAATAAACCAGGCATGATAGTACATGCCTGTAATCTTTGCACTTGGAAGACACAGGAGGCTCAAAAAGTTGAAGGACCTATACTAAATTCTAAATTAGTCTGAGTTACTTGAGTCCCTGCTCCATTCTATCCCAAAACCCCTAAGGCAAAAATCAGTAATGTGTAAGTATGATAAAAGGGCCAAAATCTACAAACAATCCTATGAGAATGGAGACATACAGTCTTGAGTGAGTATTTTTTCTTGCCTTTTGTTTGTTTGGTTTGGTTTTCAGAGACAGTTCTCTGGGTGGCCCTGCCTGTCCTATGTCCTGGAACTCACTCCGTAGACTAGGATGGCCTCGAACTCAGACATTAACCTGCCTCTGCTTCCCAAGTGCTGGATTAAAGATATACCCCACTATGCCTGGCTCAATATTTCTAACAACACATTTCATAGGCAAGGAGAATGAAACTTTGTCAAAGAGGTTAAGAAATATCAGAGTTTGACTTGATGTACAAAAATGCCAAAATCCTGGGCAAAGGGGCTTCCCTAGGGAACTTTAGAGTGTAACAAATTGTTTTTTAAACTTTGAGATAGGGTTTCACTATATAACCCTGAATAGCCTAGAACTCAGAGCCTCATCTGTCAGTCTCTCAAGTGCTAGACCAAGGTTAGAACAATGATTCTCAACTCCTTTGAGGGTTCCATATGAGATATCCTACATATTAGATATTTACATTATGATTCATTATAGTAGCAAAATTACTGTTATGCAGTAGCAACAAAATAATTTTATGGTTGACATCACTACAACACAATGAATTATATTATAAAGTCACAGCATTAACAAGGTTCTCTACTGAACTAGAGTAACAATTTTTGGTTTTTTGAGACAGGGTTTCTCTATGTAGTCCTGGCTGTCCTGGAACTCACTCTGTAGACCAGGCTGGCCTCAAACTCAGAGATCCACCTGCCTCTGTCTCCCAAGTGCTGGGATTAGAGGTGTGTGCCACCACAGCCCAGCTTAGAGTAGCAATTTTTAAATAAATGAATGAAAGAATTGTTTGAAATGGCATCCATGAATCTCAGGTCTGGGGCTGTGGATACAAGGAAGAGACCGTGGGGGAAGGGTGCTACCAGGAAGCAGGACGTGGATGAGCAGGCTGCCTGCTGGGGGCATGAAGTCAAAGTCCCCTTCTACCCAAAGCAAGCTAAGCAAGCACTGCTGCTCTTATCAGCGTCCACACATGCATGGAATGTGGGACTTTGGAAACAATCTCTCCTTCAGCCAGGATGGGGGCTGCCTCAGGCTCACACCTGGCCTGCCTTCTGGAGTTTAGGTTGACTTATCACAGCCAAAGAGCAACCCAAGCCCAGTGCCTGATTACCTGGAGGCTCTGTTTCTCCCATCCTTGCTCCAACCCCTGTACTCATTCTACTGAAAGGCCCACCCTGGTCCTAGCACCTCTCATTGCCCAGACTGAAAAATTTCTAGAAGGGAAGGCTGTAAGCTCTAAAGTGCAGTATCGGCTGCCCCTTAAAGCCTTCTCCTGGCTTTTCTGAGTTAGCTGTTCAGCAAAGGCACCATGAAACAGAGACCAGAAATCCCAGAAGGGGCTATTATTAAAGGGAATGGTCCAGGCAGCCCTTCAGCTTTGAGCATCATCCCCAATTACACTTGAACTGAAACCCTCAGCCACGGCCACGCTTGTAAAAGTGTTTGCTGCAAGCCTACATACCTGCTGAGTTAGATCCTGAAACCCAGAGTGAAGAGAACCAACTTCCTCAAGTTGTTCTCTGATCTCCACATGTGCGGCACCCTTCCCCCTAAAAAATCAAATGAAATTTTAAAAAGAAAACCTCATCTGTGGGTCAACAAGATGATTTATCAGGTAAAGGAGTATGCTGTCAAACCCAAGTTTGATTCCCAAAACCATAAGGTAGAAGGAGAAAGCCAACTCCCACAAATGTTCCTGACCCACACACTTGTTATAACATTAACACACATAAAGTAATTTAAGAGGAAAAAATAGGCAGGAGAACTCAGCTTAACAACCTGAGTCCAATCCTGGGGACCCACACAGACTTGGCTCCTGTAAGTTCCCTTCTGAGTCCCACTTGCATGCTATAGAAATAAACCCACATGCCCATGTTCCCCCACTTGCTCCCCTAAAACACACAAAATTTAATAAAACAAAACGAAAATGTCAAAGAAAACCTCATGGGGTGGGGCTGGAGAAATGGCTCAGCAGTTAAGAACACTGCTTATCCAGAGGTCCTGAATTCAATTCCCAGCAACCACATGGTGGCTCACAACCATCTGTAATGCAATCTGATGCCCTCTTTCTGGTGTGTCTGAGGACTGCAATGGTGTACTCATATACATAAATAAAATCTTTTAAAAAAACTTCAGGGCCATGTGTGATAGCTCAGCACTACAGGAGGCAGGAGCCAGTGGATGGATGTCTGTGAGTTCTAGGTCAGGAAAGACTATATATTGAGACCCTGTCTCAATAACAGGGCAAGTGCAAGTGCTGGTGGTGGCGCACGCCTTTAATCACAGCACTAGAGAGGCAGAGGCAGGCAGATCCCTAGATTCGAGGCCAGCCTGATCTACTGAATGAGTTCCAGGATAGCCTGGGCTACACAGAGAAGCCCTGTCTTGGAAAAAAAAAGGGGGTGGGGAGGCATAGAAGGGGTATCCACAACTGGTCAAAATGCAGAGATATCCAGTCCCAATGAATACATTAATCTATAACAAACTTCTGCTCAGGGAAAACTGTGCAGAACTGTAGGAGTCAGAGGACCAGGAATTCTGCAATTGAAAGATATTTTCTCCTAGATGCCTCAAAAATATGGCTGCCTAAATAGGACCCGAATAACACCAACAGATATACTATTGTGGAAGGGAAAAATCTCAGGATCCACTGGTAGACAAAGAACTATGGGTAACCCAGGACTGGGGAAAAGGGAAAATTTGTCCCCAGGGATAAGTCACTCACCCCAATTGATTATCTAATTCCAAGTGGTGAGCCCTGAAATCATATACATAAGAGCACGTATATTTACTCACATTATATATGCAACAAACAGATCATGAATTTAGAAGGGAAAGGGGGGATGCATAGAAGGTATTAGAGGGAAGAAGGGGGGAAATTCTGTAATATTTTAATTTTAAAAATTAAAGAAAAAAAAACGAGTCAAGGGAGGCCTGAGCTACACGGTAAAGTGGTCAGCCTGGGCTACACGGTAAAGTGGTCAGCCTGAGCTACACGGTAAAGTGGTCAGCCTGGGCTACACGGTAAAGTGGTCAGCCTGAGCTACACGGTAAAGCGGTCAGCCTGGGCTACACGGTAAAGTGGTCAGCCTGAGCTACACGGTAAAGTGGTCAGACTGAGCTACACGGTAAAGTGGTCAGCCTGAGCTACATAGGGAGAGTCTGTCTCCAACGCAAACAACTAAACAAAGAACACCTCAATATCTACAAAGAAAGTGCTGTGCCTGGCATGGTGGTGAACACCTTTGATCCCAGCTCTGCAGCTCTTGGGAGGCAGAGGCAGGACAAGCTCTGTGAGTTCAAGGCCAGCCTGGTCTACATAAGAAGTTCCAGCCAAAGGCAACATAGTGAGTTCCTATCTTGAAAAAGAGGTATTCCAGTCCCAGTGCCGCTCAGAATAAAATGCCCTGAGACTGCATGCAGAGCTCCCACACATGGCTCACTGCCAGATTCCCTGAGCACTTTCTATCTGTGTGACAGTACCATCTCTGAATCATGTGTACAACAGGGGTTGATGAAATGATTAGGACTGCACAGCACATTCTGAGCATGAAATGCAGGCCTGCCTAATATGCTACCACAAGGCTGAGCAAGGGTAAGGGCTCAAATGAACTGGCCATCCCTCTTCCACCAGCACCTTCCTAGCATTCTGCCAAGAACTCTGAAAAGCTCCCAGAACACCCGACACCACATTACTACTAAAGGAAAAGGTAGGATTGGGCTGTAGCTCAGTTAGTAGAGTATCTAGCAAGCATGGAAGTTCTGATTCCTAGCCCAGAAAAAAATCAGGCATGGTGTTACACACATGTACAGGCAAGGGATATGTGTGCCTTGGGTGTGAAAGCCCCCCAACAACACACACACACACACAAACTAGAAGGTTACACTCATAAACAGTTTGTTCAGGCCTGTCTACCAATATGCACACTATGGAAAAGTCCTCTACCTGTGTCCCTAGCATCCCGTCACTGCCTGTACCTAGGCTCTCCCTCCTCTGGAGAACCACACTTCCTACCCAGGACACCAAGATGACAGTACACCAAGGGGTCTTAACACTCCTGTCACACAATCATAGCCCTAACCCCAACAGACACAAAATGAACACAGGATGTCCCACTGTGCTGTTCCTGCAGAGGCAGTCAACCCGAAGCTCTACCTCTCACACCCTGCAGAGCACCCACACCTTCCCAACCCCTTACTAGTAGCTTCACACACCTTGCCTAAACAATGCAGCCCAAAAATAATCTCCAGGACCAGTGTCTCTCCCAGGGACACTAGGCAAAGAGACTAAAGAAGAGGCAGCTATCCCAATGATGCCTGTGTCACATCTCAGGGGAGCCAAAGTAGACTGGTAAGAGAGCCATTACAAACAAAGAAGGTTTGCTAGGCTACAAAGAAGGCCAATGGGAAACAAAGGAAGCAACCAAGCCAAGGCCAGACAACTATGGAAGCACAGGCTACAGGGTGGGTGAGACTGAGTCTTAGAGTATAGGGAAGGAAGTAGCTCCACAGAGAACATTCTACTAGAGACCCCTCAGTGCACACTCAGGCCCTGCTGTTTACCCTTGTTCAGTGTCTCTCTGCTGCCTGAGGATCTGCTAAGTCCATTCATCCAGTGTGCTACTGCTAACCTAAATCAGCTAACAGCATACCCTACTCAACCTTACTGCTCAATCCTTTGCTTGACTCTGTTATAAACAAAGATATGCCACTTGCTGGGCAGTGGTTCTTAAACTTTGCCACATACCAGCTTCACTGCAGGAAACACAGGACCTACCTATGGATAAACCAAGCTCCCCAGAGGCCTGATGTAAAGTCCAAGGTTTAAGTCAAGTACAA
The DNA here is from genome assembly GCA_036184795.1 of Tokudaia tokunoshimensis. NCBI lineage: Eukaryota > Metazoa > Chordata > Mammalia > Rodentia > Muridae > Tokudaia > Tokudaia tokunoshimensis. Next base: position 3,223,105 of record BTHU01000015.1, on the reverse strand, counting down.
CACAAGAAACAGTGCTAGGCTCATAGGCAGCCCAAGTTCATCATCTCACACAGTATAGACACTGTGTCCATATAAGGAAAAGTCCCTGAGGTCCCATCGTCCTTTTCATTTACTCTATGTAGCTTCCAAGGAGGGTGAGGGAGCTGCATAGACCAGCAGCAGTCATGAGGTCCTTCACATGGAAGAGTCCTCAGCTGGACTGATGAAAACACCAATAGGGCTCAAACCCATGCTACTATGAGAATGGGAATGGTTCCACCCATCAGCCAAAGCATCTGTCCACCCACAGGTGTTGGCCAGTAATAAATAAGGCCTGCTGCCCCACAGTCTCACAGAACTGCCTAGCAGCTGTACCCATGCAGAGCAAACAGCCCTCCCATCCTGACCTGGACCCTTCATCCTTGCCACCCCGAGAATTCCCACAGAACAGACAGCCTAGGAAACAGCCCCTTTCCATGTCCCATACCTACTACCACCCACAAGAAGGTTATGGTGAGGTAGCTCACTCTCAGTCAGGAAACAAGGACCTACACCTATCTCCATCTCACAAGACACAGGAGGGACTTTTGGCCCAGACGCAAGTGGCTGGCTCAGACCTTCTCACCTTGGAGGGTGTGAGATCCTCAGTTCTCCGACTTCAAGCCCCAAACCTGCTTCTTTCCCCTCTACAAGAACCCTTTCATCAGTTACGGCAGCCTTTCTGAAGGTCCTAGGAGTGTCGTGGGGTCACTCTCCCCACTCACTCCGGCACGCCCTTCTCAGTCCTGCTTTTCCTCGCCCTCCTAGACTGTAGTAGGTCTGGTCTTCAGCGGACCAAGCTTACTTGGGCTCCCCACCCCCATCTCCCAATCGACTCAAGAGAGCAGTTATTCCTTAGGGACCTTTCTCAGTTCAGCTCTCTAACCCTTAGGAAACTTACTCCTTCTCCCGGTCCTCTCCCAGGCACATGTGCGTGCACTCGCACACACACCCATGCTTGTTTCATAGCTTCCAACAGAAATCCAGTGTGTCTTGGAGAAAAGGCTCTCTCCCTGGTCTGAGCTCAAGTATCTACAGACATCATGTAATAAAGGCTCTCATAGCCGGGCGGTGGTGGCGCACGCCTTTAATCCCAGCACTTGGGAGGCAGAGGCAGGAGGATTTCTGAGTTTGAGGCCAGCCTGGTCTACAAAGTGAGTTCCAGGACAGCCAGGGCTACACAGAGAAACCCTGTCTCGAAAAACAAAAAAAAAAAAAAAAAAAGGCTCTCATAGGCTCTCAAGTCAAAAGCATTTTATCCTCCAATCCCAGCAAGGTATGAACCTCAGTTTCAAGAGACTCCTGCTGACCTAGAATGATACGCCTATCATTCTGCCTTAAAAGCAGAGCAGTGGTACACAAGTTTGTGAGTACCAGAGCCAGCACAATTTAGACATGCTATAAGGGCTAAGGGTTAAGTTATATTTAGAAAATGTGGCTGAGTAAAACACAAAGTTTGCAAGAGTCTCACATCTGGGGGGCACACACTTCCCAAACTTCACACACCTGCAAGATAATGTTTTCTATGGTTTCCTAGTCCTTCCTCATGGCCTTTAGAGGGAGAAGAAAAAAAAATATCCTCACCAGGTGGTGGTGGTGCACACCTTTAATGCCAGAGTTTGAGACCAGCATGGTCTACAGAGTAAGTTCCAGGACAGCCAGGGATACATAAAGAAACCTTGGGGTGGCCTTGGGGGTGGGGGAATAAGACAAGAGATGAGACATTAGTCTTCTCAGCTGCCCAAGAAGATACACACTATCCCAACAGTCTGGGGGCTGAGGTGCACAAGCCTGAGGCCAGTCTGGGTACACAGTAAGACCTTATCTCAAAGAACAAAAACAGGGCTGGCAAGATAGCTCAGTGAGTAAAGCTGTTTGTTGCCAAGCCTGACAATATAAATACAAGTTCAGTCTCTGGAACCCATATGGTAGAAGGAGAGCATCAAAAGCTCCCTTAATCGGCAAACACACACATACCAAATAAGTAAGTATAATAAATACAACTATCGCTCAGCTCTGCCAACATGAACCTAGCATGGTGTCCAGAGCACTCCTCCAACCAACACGGCCCCTCCCACCGTGCCTGCCACACCACACTGCCTGTGCCAACCCTCTTCTAATAATTTGCTGTCTTCTCTAGACTGAAGGGTGGAAGACAACACAGGTGTACACTCAAGCTGTCTCTATCTTAGACATGGGTGGTAAGGTGGGCATCATCGCTGCCCATGGTTGCATGCAGAGTCAACCATAGAACTAGGCACACTGTAGGCTTCCAACCAAGTTCACTCACCCTGCCCCAAAGTGACTTGCAGGGAACTCTGTTTAGCCAGGTTCCACGGAACTGATTACTTCCAAGAAGGACCACTTCCTATAAGTCCAGGCCCTGCTAAAGATCAGGTTCAGGAGGCAGAGGCAGAGGAAAGCCTATGAACAGAGATGGGGAGAAACTGACCCCTCAGGTCAATAGATCAACCAAAAGAGCAAAGACAGGCGTTCCCTAAGTAAACTGAACTTTATTCCTTCTTGCACCTCTCCATCTTCCTTTGCAGGACCTCTGATGAGAAGGTATAAGGTATCTTTTCAGCTCTCCTGTGAGGGTCACACTCACAAGCATCTTATTTTATTTCTGAACGCCTTTCTCTTAATTCCAGAGCTCAAAATCTAAATTAAAATATCTCAGGAGCCTGGTACAGTGTGGCACCCCTTTAATCCTATCACTCAACACAGAGGCAGGTAGGTCTCCGAGTTCCTTGTCTATCTAGTGAGTTCCAAGACAGCCAGGGCTAGAAAGACCCTGTCTCAAAAACAAAACAGCAAAGGATTTATGGGAGGGAGGTGGATGTCTGTGCCTTCTGGGCCAGTCAAAGCTATAAGAGGCCTTGTTTCTTTGTTTTTGTTGTTGTTTTAACTTTACACACACAGACCCCCAGGGGTGCCTAGTGCCTTGGGAAGGGAGAAGGCACCAGGTTCCCTGAAACTGGGTTTACAGATGGTCGTGAGCCACCTGGGTCCTCTGGGCCATCTCTCCAACCCTTTGTTTCTTATTTAAAAATAAAACCCCAAACTCTGGTAGCACACACCTTTAAAGTCAGCACTTGCTAGGTAAAGGCAGGCCATTCTCTGAGTTCCAAGACAGTCAGAGCTACACAGTGAGGCCCTGTCTCGAAAGACAAACAAAAAAAGCTGGTCATAGTGGCACCTATCATTAATCCCAGCACTCTGGAAGCAGAGATAGGTGACTCTCTGGGTTCTAGGTAAAGCTACTCTATAAAGTGAGGTCTAAGCCAACCAAGGATACATAGTGAAACCCTCTTTCTTGGGCCAGAGAAATGGCTCAGTGGGCAAAAGTGCTTGCTAACTAGCCTTATGACAACTTTGATTCCCAGGATCCACATGGTAGAAGGAGAGATCCAACTCCTACAAGCTGTCTCTCAACTCTAGCAGAGTGCCTTCCCATCCACATACATACATACATACAAATAAAGAAATGTAGTACCCTCTCTTAACAAAGTCCAGCTCAGCTTAAAAGGGAGAAGGGTAGTTGAAGCCCCTAACCTTACCCCTTCACATCTGGCCTTGACATGCAGTAAGAACTCGTAGGAAGACTGCACAGCTCCCTACAGCTCAATAACACAAACCCTGGTGCTCTCAGTCCACCACAGCTGACTCCAAGAGGATCAGAGACTATGCTCATTAACAAAATGAGAAATCTGATCTGTGGAAAGAAAACACTATGTGAGGATTAATCTAGAATTGCAGCTTGTGGAGAAGGCTAGGCTGCTGGCCAAGACCAGGAAGTGAGGAAGGAATACTGCCTACCTGTCCTCAGAGCAGGTACTATGTAGCAGAACAGGACGAATTACCCCTGCCCTGTCGGCACCTCTTCTCCTTCTAGCAATTACAGCAAATCATTTTGGTTCTGCTTTAAAGACAGGGCTCCCTCGAGCTGCTTCTTCCTACATGCAAAGCCAGCAGTTCGAGGAAGATACTTTCTTTTCAGGAATTGCTCATAAAAGCTCAGTGACTAATGGACATGTCCCAACAACTGGCAGGAACACACTGAAGGGGGAAATTCTGGGCACAAAGCCGAACTCACACAGCCAGACAAGCTGGTCAACAAGCCTCTCAGCACCTCACAGTTAACCTGCAGAGAGCAGGAGCCACGTAGAAAGCTGGACAGATAGCAATGCTCCCTCACAGCATGTAGGGAGGCAATGCAAAGACTGGACGGCTCTTCCCAAGTCTACCCTGTAGGTCTCAGAGGTTTTCATTAAAAAACTCTAACTGCACAGGACAGAAAGATCACCTGCAGGCACATGACTTCTTGCAAAAACCTTCGTCTGAAGCCTTGGCCACACATTTGTCTCTAGAGGCCAGCCTGAGGCTGGACCATCTGCTTTATTTCAGACTACTCCAAAAGATCTGCTCCACCCAGCATACTTTTTCTTGAGACAGAGCTACAGAGTGGTCACACGGACTAAGATCCTAAAAATGTCTGTTTGAAAGCCAAGGATTCCAGATACAGGCAGATAACAGAAGAGGGGCAAGGCCAGGAGGAATCATAAGCAAGCAATAGTAAGTGTGGCATCCCTCTAGGGTTTGCCTCCTTCCCTCCAACCTCTGTCCTAGATTGGAAATCCCAAGTTCAGCCGAGAAGATGAACCCCTCCACTCCCTGCCCGATTTCCTGGTCCTAGGAGTAAAAGACACAGCTAGCAAACCCCAGAAACAGTCCAGTCACAGAATTCCTATAGGCAAGGATCCGCCCCTCCCCCACCACCACATATGTCAGTGGGGGTGGCCTCTCAGTGTTACACCCCTCCTGCTGTTTGGAAGTGAGGGACCTGGAACACAGCTTTCCAAATGCGCCTGACAATTATAACTAGAAAAGATACTGTGAAGAAGGGACTAGAACACATAAGTAAATAACTTCTAAATCTCTCCGGCCGGCCAAGATCAGCACTGGACTCTCTTCTCAAGGTAGTCCAAAACTGTTCTGGGTGCGGCTGCTGAGAGTATTATCTGGCCTCAATCACTCCAAGTACCTTAAGTCACTGCTCCTCACGGAGAAGTATTTTCCCCAGCACTCACACCCAGGCCTGTGTGCATATGAACCATTTTGGAAGATAAACAGAGAATGACAAGCTAGGGCCCCTCAGCTCACTCCCTGAGCCAGCCAGTCCCTTCCTCTTGCCACCCGACCCCCTCCCCCCAAGCCCATCTCTCTTCCTGCCAGGCGGCTGCCTACAGCAAAGGTCTGGGGGCAGGGCAGAAAGCCCACCCAGCCACGGAGCCCGGCCCTCTAAGCCCTACCCTGTCCCTGGCACGGCCAGTCTACCAGCCAGGAAGGGTACTGGAGGAAAAGGACTGCAGACCATACACAAGCGCAGTTCTGGAAACCGTAAAGCGTTCCAGTGAGGGGCAGCCGCAGGCGTACAGCCGTTTGCATAATGGGAGAACGCCCGCCTGTCAGGCAGCATAGCTCGCCCGACGCCGTTCGGATTAGATTGCTAATGAAAAGGCACAAAGAGCCGGCGCCCGCTACCCGGTCGACCCCCGATCCACAGACTCGCGCCCCAGGACTGGCGCGGCCCTGGGGGTTTTGTGCCCGGAGTCCCTTGCCGGCCGCAGCCTGCCGGGCACCTGAACCACAAAGCCCCTGCCCGTCCAGGGTCCCGCGTGCGCCTCGGTTCAGGACTAGGGGCCGTGCGCGCGCTCAGTTCCACGCGCGCCCACGCCCCCCTCTCCGGGGGCGCGCCCGGCCCGCGTCTCCCTCACTCGAGGACACCGCTTACCTCTTGTGCCTGCCAGCGGCCCCTTGTCTTGGGCGCCCGACCTGCGCTGCACGCGCCCGCCCTGTCCGCCCTCCGCCGGCCCCGCTCGGCTCCCCGCCCAGCGCGCCCAGAGCGCCGCTCACAGCCGCCCGCTCCGCGCCATCTTGGAAGCTTGTGACGTCAGCTCCACCCGCTCACCCCTGACCCACATCTGAATGGGCGAGCGACGGGGCGGACCTGGAGGCGGACCCTCGTGGGGGCGGAACCCTGAGGCTGGGCGGGGCCGACGAGGGGTCTGAGTCCATGGATGGGCCAGTGGCTGCTGGATAGTGTAATGGGGGAGGGGCGCACGGCAGGTCACCGGAGCCCTTCCTGGGACGCCTACAGGATCCCGATCCCGACGCCAGAACGAGATGGCAACCTCCTCTCAAAATCCTTGATGGACAACACTCAGCGGAACAAGATCCAGCCCTCAAACCGAAGACTGACCCGTTTTGAGCTCGGACCCTTCAGAATCCCCAACACCATCACCACTAACCCGGTTCAGGTGGCCTGCACCTCTCCTCTTCTGCCTGTTTGGGCCCCTTGATCTTCAACCACGCAGAGTATCTCAGTCTATAAAGTTTAGCCCCCAAAGGCTGCTTGCTCCACTGTCTGGGCTGCAGGAAGGCCTGCGTGATTCTGATTTTAAAGGAGAAAAGAGCCCTGGGAATCTTAACCCTAAACTACTCCTAGGATCCTTACTCTCGCGAAGGTCGACATGGATTGTGCAGAGGGCTGAGAGGTCCCCTTTGCTTATGCAGAGTCTTCCGGTGACCGCAGCAGGTCACCGGAGTTTAGGCAGCCCAGTAAGACCCAAAGCTTGTGGCCATCCAACTGTATTAGAATTCACACGGAGTTATTCTCTGGAGAGTTATTAAATGGCCTCTCTACTTTGAACACTAAACACTAAAGCCCTCCACTTTAAGGTCAGAAAAGTCCTAGCCCTTGCCTACAACTGTTCTATAGGGAGATTGTGACCTAGAGTCACAGACCCTTCATAGACAAGCATGCTTTCCAAACATACAAGCTTAAAGTAACAGATAAAAATGTAAAATTCTTAGTTTACCCAAATACATAAGCTAATACATAGTTGTTTTTACACCTATCATCTTTGAAACACCAGACAACAGAAATAAGAGTACATCTGTCCTAACAGATATTAAAGCAAATTATAAAGCTACTGCTGTCAGTTATACTAATCAAGAAATAGAATACAATGCCGAAACATCCTAGAAACGATGAAAACACAATAGATTTAAAATGGGTGGTGTGGGGCAGGTCTTTAGTCCCAGAACTCTGAAGGCTGAAAGAGGCAGATCTCTGAATTAGAACCAGTCTGATCTATATAGTGACTTCCAGTTGAGCCAGGGCTACACAGTGAGTCTGCCTCAGGAAGGAAAAATAGAAAAGAACTATCAAGCATGTGTTAAAGGAAATGTCAATCATGAAGAATAGCTTAGAAATGGGCAATTTTGAAGACTTACCGAGCCAAGTGTGGTGGTCCTGCCACTCCCTAGGTGATGGTTACAGGAAGGAACATTGTTTTCAGAGGTTATAGTCACTGGTAAATTGCCCTGACTCCTATAAATAATCATCCACTTATTCCCCTGTAAGCGGCTCTAATTAAATTCACTAAATCACGTAAAAAATAAAAAGTAGAACTGAGACAAGCTGGGAAAAAGAATGGGGTCAGAGGCAGTAGGAAAGAAACAAAAGAGGGTAATGGGCTGATTGTAGTCCAAATAGTCTATGTTCTTATGTGACTATGTCACGAGATCCATTATTACATGTAATTAATATATGCTAGTAAAAAAATACAGAGTGAAAGGTAGAACTACTACTGTATGATACAGCTGTACCACTCCTGGGGTAGTTAGGTTAGCTGGCTACCTGAGGTACCAATAAGTTTATCAGTAAGTATGTTTATCTTATACTTTTTTACCTTTTTATAACTTTTCATACAATATATTATCATGCTTTCCCTTTCCCCCAGCTCTTACCTACCCAAGTCTACACCGTCCCTCCTCTTGTTTGTTCGTTTGTTTGTTTGTTTTAAGACAAAAGTCTCACACTGTAGCTTTGACTGTCTGGAAACTCTCTATATAGACCAAGCTGGCTTCATGCCTCTTCACACTTCTGCCTCCTGAGTGCTGGGAATGAAGGTGTGCACCAACAACCTCTCCTGGGCCCTCTTCTCGCTCTTTAAAAAAATAAACAAAACCAAGAACCTGACACACCACATCTACACAAAGACTTCACAAAATCAGAAACCAAAATATACAAGCAAAAGATTAAGCCCAGCTCTTGGAAAGCAGAGGCATACATAATGAGTTCCAGGATAGCCAGAGCTATATAGTGAGACACTGTCTCAAAAAAAAAAAAAATGCTTAGACAAAGCAATCTGAAGAGAAAACATCTGCAAAAACACTATTCAGTTCATTTGTGTTGGTCATCTACTCTTGTTCATGGGGACTACCCTAAAGTGTGATTTATATACCCAGTGAGACTCCATTAGAGAAGACTGATTTTCCCTTTGGCAAGCAAATGCCAATTGCAGATAGCATCTTGGTTAGGGGTGCAAGTTTTTGTGTCTGCATCCCCCTCTCTGCAGTGGGACCCCATCTGGCTTAATCCTGCATAGGCCCTGTGCATGCTGCCACAGTCCGTGGATTCCTGTGCTGTTGTGTCTGGAGGACACTGATTCCTGGGAATCAACTATCACCTCTGGAACTCTCAGTCTTCCAGTCTTCCAGAGTCCTGAGAGGAGGGTTAGATGAAGACATGCTATTTAGGACTATGTGCTCCAAAATTTCTCACTCTCTGTACATTTTCCAGTTGTGGGTCTCTGCGTTAGTTCCCAAGAAGCTTCTCTGATGATGGCTTCACTGATCTATTGGTATAATGGACTCAACCTGTGGCATGGGTTTCATCTCATGACGTGAACCCTAAGACCAGGCAGAGAGTGGTTGATTACTCCCACATCTATGCCACTATCGCACCAGCAAATCTCTCGGGTGGATCATTATTGTAAGTTGTACAGCTTGTAGCTGGCTCAGTGTTCTCCTTTTCTCCTCCTAGTACCACAAACACCTGTCAGGAGAATGAAACTGTGAGGTAGGCAGCAGCGTGACTTCCCCGTGTTTAGTGACATATGTAAGCATCATACTCAGCAACAGAGCTTGACCATCACTTTGTGGGGACAGCCTTGGCAGTAGCCTGAGATGTTTGGGGGTGTCCATGGGAAAACCTTTGGCCAATGACTCAACTAGATGTAACCCACTTCTGACACTGGATGCTTCACTTGGTGATGAAAGATGTTTAGTTGGGGCCCTGTCTCCCCCATTATTTGAGGACTCCATTTGGATTCCTTTCATATTCGTAGCATATATTTTAGAAAGCTTCTACAGTAATAGGTTTCCATATGACCCTTCAAAGGGTTGTCTGGCAGTATCCCAGCGGTGTCTGGATACAGAGGAGACTGGAAACCACAACCATCCCAGACCCCTGATGAAAACATGGACTGTGTTCTGCCTCCCCTGAGTGGCATGCCTGGTGTGAGGCAGACTCACAGCCAGACAGTTGTCGTTTCATGTATCTCCTCCCTTATCCTCTCTCTTCTTCACCCCCTTACTCCTTTCACTCTCCATTTTTGTCTCTCCTCTACCATAACAACATATTTTATCTCTCCCACCTTGAGAGACCTTCTCCCCACCCAACTCTCCATGTCCCTCACTAGGTACCTACCTCTGTGGTTATATGGATTGTAGCAGATATATCAAAGACTTAAAAGCTAACATCCAAGCCAGGTAGTGTGGCACATGTCTTTAATTCCAGCACTCAGGGAGCAGAGGAAGGTGGATTTCTGTGAATTTAAGGCCAGCCTGGTCTACACTGATAGTTCCAGGACAGCCAAGCCAAGGCTACACAAAGAAACTCTATTTGGGAGGACAAAAAAGCCAATAGCTACATATAAAAGAAAGCATACCATATTCGTCTTTTGGGGTCTGGGTTGCCTCACTTGGAATATTTCTTCTAGTTCCATCTATTTACTTATGAATTTAAAAAAAAATTCCACTGTGTAATTGTACCATGGGTTCATTATCCATTTTTCAGTTGGTGAACATCCAGACTGTTCAGTTTTTGGTACTGTGAATAGAGCAGCAGTGAACATTAAATAGGATGATATGCCCTTTGGGTAGGCGCCCAAAAGTGGCTGGCTAGATCTGTTTGTGTGTTTGCTTGCTTGTTTTTGTTTTTCTGAGATAGGTGTCCTCTGTGTAGCCTTGGCTGTCCTGGAACTCATTCTGTAGAATATATGATATATGATATATGACATATGATATATGATATATAATTAATGTATAACATGCTACATAACATATAGTATATAATATATGATATATATATAATATGTGGTATATAAAATATAGTATATAATATATGGACTATAATATATAATTAATATATAATGTATAATTAATATATAACATAATAGTTTACCTAGACCTTAACAGCTCTATTTGTTGAAAATGCTATAATTTCTCCAGTGTGCATTTTTAGCTTCTTTGTCCAAAATCGGGTGTCCATAGATGTCTGGGCTTTTGTCTGGGTCTTAGATTTGATTCCATTGATCAATATGTCTGTTTTTATGCCAATTCCATGCTGTTTTTATTACTATAACTCTGCAGTACAATTTGAAAACTGAAATGCTGATACCTTCAGAAGTTCTCTTATTATTCAGGATTGTTTTAACTATACTGAGGTTTTGGTGTTTCCATATGAAACTGAACGGTTTTTGTTCAATTTTCATGAAAAATTGTGTTGGAATTTAGAGGGGATTGAGTTAAATCTGAAGATTGTTTCCCATAGGATGGCCATTTTCACAATATTAATCTCTCTGATCCATGAGCATGGGAGATCCTTCCAATTCCTGGTGTGTTCTTCAATTTCTTTATTCAATGTCTTAAAGTTTTTATTATACAAAATTTTCATTTGCTTCATTAGAGTTATCCTCAGAATTTTTTTAAGGCTATTGTGAAAGGTGCTGATTCTCTAATTCCTTTCCCCATCTGTTTGTTGTTTCTACATTGGAAGGCTTCTGACTGCTGTTTTAATTTTGTATCCTGCCATTTTGCTGAAAGTATTTATCAGTTTTGGATATTTCCAGGTGAAGTCTTAGAGCCTTTCCTCTTTAAAATCCTATCATCTGCAAATGAAGATGTTCATACTTCTTTCTTCCCACCCATGTCCCCTTGCCGCCCTTCTGCTTTCTCACTGCTCTGGCCAAGACATCAAATGCTGCATGAAATCGGGATGAAGAGCAGGGACAGCCTTGCCTTGCTCTTGATTTTAATGGAAATCCTTTTGAGTTTCTCTCCATTTAGATTACTGGTGTTGGCTATGGGCTTGTTATAAATTGCCTTTCTTTTCTTTTCCTTTTTTGCAGTATGTCCCTTTTTTTTTTTTTTTTTTTTTTTTTTTTGGTTTTTCGAGACAGGGTTTCTCTGTGTAGCCCTGGCTGTCCTGGAACTCGTTCTGTAGACCAGGCTGGCCTCGAACTCAGAAATCCTTCTGCCTCTGCCTCCCAAGTTCTGGGATTAAAGGCGTGCGCCACCACTGCCCAGCTGCATGTCCCTTATATCCATATTCTTTCCAAGACTTTTATCATGAAGTGGGCTGAGATTTTACCAAAGGCCACTTCTATTTCTGAGAAATATTTCATGTATTTTTTTTTTCTTTCAGTCTGTTTATGTGGTGGAGTACTTTTATTGATTTACATATGTCTAACCGCCTTGTGTCTCTAGAAGGAAGTCATCTGGATCAAAGTTAATTATCTTTTGGATGTGTTCTTAGATTCAGTTTTCAAGTATTTATTGAGAATTTTTGCATCTATGCTCATAAAGAAAATTGGTCTGTAATTTTCTTTCTTTGTATGGTTTATGTAACAGGGTAATAGTGCTTTTGTAAAAAGATTTAGGAAATATCCCTCTTTTCAGTTTCTATTTTACAGAATTATCTGAAGACTATTCATATCCATTCTTCTTTGAGGGTCTGGAGAATTCTGCATTGAATCCTTATGGCCCTGGACATTTTTGGTTGGAAGATTTTTGATTACTGCTTGGTTTTTGTTTGTTTGTTTGTTTTGTGCCAATAATTACAATATCCAAGAATCAAGGTGTTTATCAACCGCTAAATAAATAAAGAAAATGTGGTGGTGTCGAAGAGATGGCTCAGTTAGTAAAAGGCCTGCTCTAGTAAGCTTGTAGACCTGTGTTTGAATCCCCAGCACCCAAGTACCAAGGTGGACAGAGTAGTACACACCAGAACTCCAGTACCTGGGAACAAACAGGTAGGTTCCCCTTGAAGCACAGTGGCCAGCCACTCTAGCTGAATCCATGAGCTCCAAGTTCAGTGACAGACCCTATCTTAAAGAAAAATAAATAAAGTAGAGAGCAATAAAGGCAGACACTTCTGGCCTCCTGCACCCCACCCATGTGTACATATAAACACACCCACCCAAATACATACACACACTAAAGAATATGTGGTAACACAGAGAGATGGAGAAAAAGGAAAGAAATGGGTACAAACACACATTAGATTATTTAATCATAAAGAAAAGTGAGTCATAATTTGAGTAGGGTATGCTGGCATAGACCTTAATTCCAGCACTCAGGAAACAGACACACAGAGCTCTGAGTTCAAGACCAGTCTTCTCTACAGACCGAGTTCCGAGACAGCCAGGGCTTCACAGAGAAACCCTGTCTTGAAAAACCAACCCCCTACCCCCCCCCAAAAAAGAGTCATTACTTATTTGTTTGTTTTGGAATTCCCTATGTATCCGAAGATGATTTTAAGTTTGTTTTTTTTTTGTTTTGTTTTGTTTTGTTTTGTTTTTTTGGTTTTTCGAGACAGGGTTTCTCTGTGTAGCCCTGGCTGGCCTGGAACTCACTCTGTAGACCAGGCTGGCCTCGAACTCAGAAATCCTCCTGCCTCTGCCTCCCAAGTGCTGGGATTAAAGGCATGCGCCACCATCGCCCGGCGATTTTAAGTTTTTACATCTCCTGTCTCCGCTCCCCAAACACTAGGGTTATAGACATGAGTTGCCATGCCAAGTTTTTATGTTGGGATTGAACCCAAGGCTTTATGTATGCTAGGCAAGCACTTTAAGAATTAAGCTTCATTTCCAGCTCGTGTGTGTGTGTGTGTGTGTGTGTGTGTGTGTGTGTGTGTGTGTGTGTTCATATGGAGGTCAGAAGACAACACCTGGGATTTGGTTCTCTCCTTCCACCCTATAGATTCCAAGGATCTCACCCTGATTATCCACACGAGCACCACTGTGGCTAGTATCATTTCTTACCTAGTAAGGCTTTTGTCAAGTTTTGTAGGGTAGGCAGGGGGGTAAGCAGGGGAGAGCTGGGAGACAGATATTTGATAGGAACTGAGGAAGTGCCACACTGAAGGAATACAGGCTCCCAGAAGATGCTTGCCAGAGGTGGGAACATGGGCTACCGCGGTGGGGAGCCCTCACTAGTATCTGAAGTTCTAATCCCAGGGGCTATTGAAAGTCACTGAAAGGTTTAAAGCAGGTAAGGTATGAGGAAATTTCTCAGTGTCTGTTTGTACGCTGTGAAGGGGGCGGGGGTGGGTGGGTAGAAGAATGCATGTGTAGACTGGCAATTGCAGGCCAGAGGACAATTTCAAGGCCATCCCAGGAATACTGTTCACCTACTTTGACACAAGGTCTCTCACTGACCTAGAGCTCACCGATTAAGTGAGTCAGAATAACCAGTAAATTCCTGTCCCCCAGTGCTGGGGTTAGAAACACAAGACACAATACCCAACATTTTACATGGGTTCTGGGGAATGAACTCATCCTCTCAGGAGGAAATGCCGTTAGAGATATGGAGAGCAACATTTACCAGTAAGCAAGGCTTCAAGGAAAGTAGCCCAGCAGCCTAGGTTAAAGGCAGTGCCATCACCAGACAGGTAGGCCAAAAGGGTGAGTTCTTCATATTAACATAAGAGAGTAAGGTGTAACCTCCTGTAGTCGTCCTAACTACTGAAGGCTCAAGTGGGAAGATCAGCTGTACTTGAAGATTTGAAGCTAGCTTCTTTTTTTTTTTTTTCGAGACAGGGTTTCTCTGTGTAGCCCTGGCTGTCCTGGAACTCACTCTGTAGACCAGGCTGGCCTCGAACTCGGAAATCCTCCTGCTTCTGCCTCCCAAGTGCTGGGATTAAAGGCGTGCGCCACCACCGCCTGGCTGAAGCTAGCTTCTTAAAAGAATTTTAAGAAAGAAAATCAAGCTGGGTATGGTGGAACATGATTTTAATCCCAGCACTCAGCAGGCAAGGAGGGCAGATCTCTAGAGGTTGGAAGTCAGCCTGGTCTATATAGAGAGTTCCAGACCAGCCAAGGGTGAATAGTGAGACCTGTCTTAAAAAAACAAACAAGCCGGGCGGTGGTGGCCCACACCTTTAATCCCAGCTCTTGGGAGGCAGAGGCAGGCAGATTTCTGAGTTCAAGGTCAGCCTGGTCTACAGAGTGAGTTCCAGGACAGCCTGGGCTATACAGAGAAACCCTGTCTCGAAAAACCAAAAAAAAAACCCAAAAAACAGAGAGAGAGAGACAGACAGACAGACAGAGACTGAGATTATAAGATTATACAGGTGTTTCCCTTTGTAAGTATACTTATAGTTTCCTAACAAGCTGGGCAGAAGTGGCACTCAACAGGGGAGGTAGAGGCAGCGGCAGGCAGATCTCTGAGTTATGAGTTCCAGGCTAGCCTGGTCTACCAAGCAAGTTCCAGGACAGCCAGGGCTACAGAGAGAAACAAAATAAACAAAAGCAAAAAGTCTGCGAGAGCAAGTGCCCTGTGGAAAGAAAAGACAAAGGTTAGCGTGGGAGAGAGGAGTGGAGTTCACGGTGAACTGGCAATGCACACTGAACTCTCTGCACTTTATTTTATTTGGATTTTCGAGACAGGGTTTCTCTGTGTAGCCCTGGCTGTCCTGGAACTCACTTTGTAGACCAGGCTGGCCTCGAACTCAGAAATCCTCCTGCCTCTGCCTCCCAAGTGCTGGGATTAAAGGCGTGCGCCACCACCGCCCGGCTTATTTGGATTTTCTAACTAAATAAATAACCTAACCCTAACCTAAACAGACAGGGTTTCTCTGTGTAGCCCTGGCTGGTTGTCCTGGAACTTTGTAGACCAGGAACTCACAGAGTCCTCCTGCCTCTGTCTCCTGAGTGCTGGGATTAAAGGCATGGACCACCACCACCACCACATCACCCCTTTCTTTTTGTTTTTCTGTGACAGGGTTTCTCTGTGTGGTCCTGGTGCCACCATACCGAACGGTCTCTCAGTGTTGGGGAGTCACCTGGCTGGCTAGCAAGCCCCAGACGGCCACCCTCTTCCTCCTCTCCAGTGATGATGCACCACAGTGCCTGGCTTTTGTTATTTTAACTTACAAAGTTAAATTAGCATACACAGCATTATATTTCATAACGGCATTTTTTAAACATCTTTTTTATTCCTGTTCCCCTTTTTCTCCCCATTTCTCTGACTCTCTCATGGCTCCAGCGTCCTTTCATCTTTCAGGTCACTCAGGCCGTATCGGCCCCCCACCCCCTCTGTCTTAATACTTCTGTCGTCTTGATGTTTTTCATGCATGTGTGTCTGTGTGAAGGTGTCTGAACAAGATGAAAAGTTCATCTACAGAACTTTTCTAGTTCTGCAGAGGTCACAGGTAGTTTTATTTGTTTTTTGAGACACAGTCTCTTTATGTAGTCCTGGCTATAGTGGAAGTTGCCATATAGAGCAGGCTAGTCTTGAACTCATAGAGATACTCCTGCATCGGTTTCATCAGTGCTGGGATTAAAGGAGAGTGCCACATGGCAGTTATAGTCCCAGTTTTCTGTATTTTTAATCCTTCATGCTCATTTCCATAATGGTAGTGGTAGTTCATCTTTCATTAGTAATGGATAAGAGTTTCTCTTTCCTCTTACCCTACCCAGCATTCTTTTACTTATTGATTTATTTGTATATGGGTGTTTTGCCTGTATGTACATGTCTGTGCATGGTTGTGAAGTGTCCGGGAAGGCCAGAAGAGAGTGAGCTCCAACCTTGAGCTGAATCAGAGGGTTGTGACACACCATGTGTGTGCTGGGAATAGAACTCTGGTCCTCCCCTAGAACAGGCAGTGCTGTTAGCTACTGAGCCATCTCCCCAGGGCCCCCAGCCTTATTCACCTGATCCTTTAACATTTATAGGTGGCGCACTACTTTAATATTCCAGCAGTAAGGACGCAGAGGCCAGGAGATCTCTGGGAGTTCATACCCAGCCTGGAGAACACAGTGAGTTCCAGGCCAGTCAGAGCTACCCAATGAGACCCTGTTTCTAAATAAAAAATTTTAAAAATGATTTTTAAAGCATTTTAGCTGGGCAGTGGTGGCGCACGCCTTTAATCCTAGCACTTGGGAGGCAGAGGCAGGCGGATTTCTTAGTTCGAGGCCAGCCTGGTCTACAGAGTGAGTTCCAGGACAGCCAGGGCTATACAGAGAAACCCTGTCTCGAAAAACCAAAAATAAAATAAAATAAAGTATTTTAGTTTTCTATTTATTGAGTGGATGCCTGTGTGCCACTGCATATGTGTGGGGGTCAGGGCACCTGTGGGAGTTGGTTCTTTCCTTCACTGTGCAGATCCTGGGAATAAGCTTAGGTTGTCAGGCTGGGGTAGTAAGAGTATTTGCCTACAACCACCTTACTGTTCTGAAGACCAGTGCAGTTTTATTTTATTTTATTTTCCACTGTATTTTCATTTTTTTCTTAAATAGACATTATTATTTAAAAAAACCTGGGGCTGAAAAAATGTCCCAGTGGTTAAGAGCACTGGCTGCTCTTCCAGAGGACCCAGGTTCAGTTTCCAACACCCACATGGCAGCTCACCACTGTTTGTAACTCTAACTCCAAGAATTCAGACACCTTCACACAGAGACACATACAGGCAAAATACCAATGAACATAAAATAAAATTTAATAATAATAATAATAAATATTAAATCCTTAGCTGGGCAGTGGTGGCACTTGCCTTAGATTCTAGCACTTGGGAGGCAGAGGCAGGCAGATCTCTGTATTTCAGTCTAACCTGGTCTACAGAGCTAGTCCTAGGACAGCCAGGGATACACAGAAAAACTCTGTCTGGAAGAGAGAGAGGGAAAAAAAAGCAATCAAACCCCCCAAAACAAAACAACCCAAGAAACAAAAACAAGAACAATAAAACCTTTCTTTAGTGACGGAATCTCCCTATGGGTCTCAGTGTCCTAGGATGTGGATGAAGACAAGCGTGCAGACTCTCTTGGAGCCCTGGTCATCCTGGAACTCACTTTTCAGATAAGGCTGGTTCTGCCAGCCTCTGCTCTCACCCACAGATCTACCTCCCCAGACCATTTTGGAAACTACAGGTGTCTGTCACCACACGGGCTTGCTTTTAGAAAAACCATTGCACTGAGGCAGGAGGCATAATTCACTTGGTCAAGTGCTTGCCTAACATGAGAAAAGCACTAGTTTTGGTCCTCAGTATGGAATAGGTAGGTGGCTTGTGGTGTTACAAACCTGCACCCTAGTCGAGCACTCAGGAGGTAAAGGCAGGGGTATGAGAACTTGAAGGTCATCTTCTGCCACATAAATTTTAGTCTGGATTATAGAAGACCCTTCATAAAAAGAAAAAAAGAAAAACAGCCAGGAAGTAGTGGCACATATCTTTAAATCCAGTGTTAGGAAGACAGAAGCAGAGGCAGGGGGATCTCTGTGAGTTTGAGGCCAGCATAGTCTACAAACTAAAGTGAGTTCCAGGACAGACAAAACTATCACATAGAAAAACCCTGTCTTTAAAAACCAACACCCCCCCCCAAAAAAAAGGGAAGAAGGAAGGAAGCAAAGAAAGAAAAAGAGTAAACGAAACAAAAGAAAAACTGGGGAAGAGGCGTTCTCTCTGCTTCCTGAATACATACATGATGTAAGCAGCTGCCTCACAACTCCACCCCTGCCTCTTCCTCTTCCCATATGACCTATAGCCTCAAACTCTAAGTCAAAATGAACCCTTCCTTCCTTGAAAAAAAAAAAAAGGCAGCGAGCCTCCCCTACCCTTTACCTGCTTGGCCTTAAACAACCTCATCCATCTCTCAGCTGACCCTGGATTTCCCGAATCCATCTGTGGACAGGAAGGGTTTTCCTTAGGATCTATCTGCACGATGTTATGATCCAGGGGCAGGGATGAGCAATGCAGAGGGCATTTCTACCAGAGGTAAGAATGAGGGCCAGAAGTGTTTGTTTCTGTGGGCACCCCAGGGGTTCAAATTCTAGCCATTTTGTTGACCAGCCAGCTGCCTCAGAACTGACCTCTGTGGTTTTCCCACCTCTAAGACAGGAATAAATAGCTGCGTTTACTTCTTAGGCTAGGGTGAATGCGAGGAAATCAGACAGGCAGGCAGGCAGGCAGGCATACACTTGGCAGTCTCCACACAGAGCTGTGTAGAGAAGTGGACATAGAGGGTATTCCAGGATAAAGAGGGTACAAGGTTAGGCCATGAGCCAGTTCCCTACCAGAGGCTCCTTCTCAGCAGCTGAGAGGACAGAAATAGTAACAACAGCTTTCAGTATGCACTGGATGGAGGGTCCTAGGTACCAAGAATCTCACAGGGCTGGGAATTGAGCAAGAGCAGGTGGGAGAAAGCATGAAATGTCCACATTGCAATCTTCCCCCCATCACCAGGGTCTGATGGGTCTCATGTGGCAGTGGGGGAAGGGGCTATCTCCTTGCCTGGCCAGGATACCAGGAAGCTCCAGGGGCTGGGACTGAAGCCTTGGTCATAATCACAAGAGAGGCTGGGCCTATTGCAGCTCTTATCTGGCCTGACCTTGTGGAGACTGACCACTCCCAGCTTCTGGAAAATGTGGCCCTCTGCCCTCTCTGAGGCCTCTTTCTCCTGGTGTGGGCCCTTAGCACCTAGTTCTACCCCTTGGCCCACCATCTTGGAGTGCTTTTTCCAGCCAGCCAGCCCTCAGCCCCACTCCCACCCCCATCTATCTCTCAGAAATCTGTCTCCACCTGGAGTCCCTTAGGCACCTCTGACTCAGCAGGCAAGATTTGCTCTAGGTCCCCTCCTAGGCCTGTTGCTAAGTCCAGGACCCTGTTGCCCAAGTCCTAGCAGCCGCCACTCCCTGTCCCCTCCCCCCACCAGCCCTACCAATTTGAATTCCTCAACCTCCTCCCTCGCCCCTGTTTTTCCCCCAGGGTGGGGAGAAGGAATCTTCCAGATAACAGGAGGGCAAAGGGACACACCTGGTTTCAGACTCAGGCCCTACCACCAACTTGCTGAACGACCTTGGCAGGTGACCTTTGTTCTCTGAACCTGAGAGTTTTTCAAATCTGTAAAAGTTGAGCTGTACAGAACTCTAAATAAGGCTGTTCAGAGCAGGAAAATGTGAGCGAAGGCACAAGGTTAGGGCTTAGGGCAAGGCAGTCCCAACGGGCACCGAGAAGCCAGTGCTTTCTTTCGGTTGTCTCAGTCACAAGTAGGTCGATCCTTTCCTAAGGTACCTATTCTGTACTACAGCCAGCTGTGTATGTTGACAGTAAGGGTCGAGGCAGTTGGTTGGGGGAGATACTGAAGTAAATAAGTATTCCAGTGGCTGAGTTTTATACCTGGGGCTGTTCTAGCCTGTAGGAAGAAAGTTAAATGCAGGGAGGACTGAGAGAGTTTCTCAAAGAGAACGCAAAGAACAAGGTTTTGTTTCTTTTTCTCTTTCTTCCTTCTCCTCCTCCTCCTCCTCTTTTTTTTTTTTTATTTTGAGACAGGGTTCGCTGTATAGCCTTGTCTATCCTAGAACTCACTAGGTAGACCAAGCTGGTCTTGAACTCATAAGAGATCTGCCTGTCTCTACCTTCAGAGTGCTAGGATCAAAGGTATGTGCCGCTATGCCAGGCCTTAGGACAAAGTTTTTTGAGACATGGTCTTACATAGACCAGGCTATCTTCAAACCAGATCTGTAGCTTCGGCTACCCATCAACTCTTGATCCTTGCACTTCTCAAGTGTTGGCATTATAAGGAAACTTTTGAAGAAGTTGAAGTGATGCAGCTGAGGCCTCCTGGCACACGGAAGACCATGTTTTAAAGCATTACATTTATGTGTGTACACACACGCACACACATTCGACAATTTGCATGTGAACAAATGAGCAGGAGTCAGCTATCTCTTTCCTCAAGGCCTGGAGATTTAACTCATCAGCCTTGGTGGCAATCACTTTCATCCCTGGGCCATATCATTAGTCCTCTCAGAAGGCCATATTAGAGCTGAGAGTCAAACAAGAAACTACTGGGCTGGGTGAGAAACTCAGCAGTCAAGAGAGAGGACATTTCTTTCAGAGGACCTGAGTTTGGTTCTTCAAAACCTCCTGGAACTCCAGCTCCAGGGGCTCTGATGCCTTTTGCATCTGTAGGCTCCTCTGCTCACTCTCACATAGAATTAAAAAAAAAATTCTGTGTATGGGTGTTTGTTTGTTCTACATGTATGTATGCACCACATTTGTGCCTGGTAGGTCAGAAAAGGTTACTATTGGACCCTTGGAGCTGGAGTTATAGATGGTTTTAATCTCCCAAGTGGGTACTGGGAGTTGAACCCTGGTCATCTGGAAGAGCAGCCAGTGCTATTAACTATTCTCTAGCCTCCACAATGGATTTTACTTATTGTATTTATTTAGTGATTTTTACTTTTTTGTTTGTTTGTTTGTTTTGAGATAGGGTTTCTCTGTGTAGCCCTGGCTGTCCTGGAACTTACTCTGTAGACCAGGCTGTAGACCTTGAACTCAGAAATCTGCCTGCCTCTGCCTCCCAAGTGCTGGGATTAAAGGCGTGTGCCACCACTGCCCAGCGGGATTTTTTTTTTAAATAGAATCTAATTTAAACAAGGTTGACATCACACTCTATGATGACCTACTGAAGAGGGTGATCTTACCCTTTTATTTCTTCTGCCTTTACCTCCTGAATACTGGGGTTGCTCGGTTGAGCCCCAAACAACGTCTCCCTATCCCGGCATCCCACCAGTGCCTTCCTCAGCTTTCTCTGTTCTGGCATCCCACCCATGTGTTCATCAGCTTTCTCCGTCTTTCCATTGCCCTGCTTCTTCCAGTTTATTTTTAAAAATTACTCACTAAAATTTCCTATGAGCCCTGGGATTTAAGATTTCTGGACGTGAGAAGAGTCTAGCTTCCAGTCCTTTGAGAAAATGACTGCTTGCGTTTGTGAGGGACATTCTAGGTTCCTCCAATTGGGGGGGGGGATGGGGAGGGTGCTGGCTTAGTAGGTGTAGGTGTTGTCAAACCTCATGACCTAAGTCACATGAAAAGACCTAAGACCTAAGACCTAAGACCCACATGAAAGGATCATCCGCTCCACAGATTGTCCTCTGACATTTACATGCATTTGCCCTTCTCCAGTAAATAAATGTTTTGGGGACGGGACAAAGCCTTTAATCTTTTTTATTTTTTTTTTGGTTTTTCGAGACAGGGTTTCTCTGTGTAGCCCTGGCTGTCCTGGAACTCACTTTGTAGACCAGGCTGGCCTCGAACTCAGAAATCCTCCTGCCTCTGCCTCCCAAGTGCTGGGATTAAAGGCGTGCGCCACCACCGCCCGGCGGGACAAAGCCTTTAGAGTTAAAAATAAAATGCTGTTTTCCTGGCAATGAGGTCTTACAAGGCAAACGTGACCCCAAAAGGTCTGCCCAGATGACATGTTGAGAAAGAGGCAAGAAAAATTCCAGGCCAGTGAGGGTGAGAGCCGCAGGAGACTTGTGCCAGTTGGGGTGGGAGAGGGGCAAGCTTAGGAAGCGCCCTGGGGCAGTGCTTTAGAGGAAGTTGGGAAGAGTGGGTGATGGCCTTTTTAGTTGGGTAGATTTAGTTGCAGCTTATAAAATGAAAAATGGGAGGTGGCAAGATTCCAGAGATCTGTTGAAACTGTATAGTTAAAAGTGTTTAAAAGCCGGGTGGTGGTGGCGCACGTCTTTAATCCCAGCACTTGGGAGGCAGAGGCAGGAGGATTTCTGAGTTTGAGGCCACCCTGGTCTACAGAGTGAGTTCCAGGACAGCCAGGGCTACACAGAGAAACCCTGTCTCGAAAAACCAAAAAAAAAAAAAGTGTTTAAAAATGGCCCGGTGGTGGTGGTGCATCCCTTTAATCCCGGCACATGGGAGGCAGCGGCAGGCAGATCTCTGTGAGTTTGAGGTTAGCCTGGTATATAGAGTGAGTTCTAGGACAGTCAGGCTACCCAGAGAATCCTTGTCTCTGCGTTTTTGTTTTTTTTTTGGGGGGGGTGGGGTTTAGGTTTTTCGAGACAGGGTTTCTCTGTGTAGCTCTGGCTGTCCTGGAACTCACTTTGTAGACCAGGCTGGCCTCGAATTCAGAGATCCTCCTGCCTCTGCCTCCCAAGTGCTGGGATCAAAGGCGTGCGCCACCACTGCCTTAAGGTGGATTTTTTTTTTATTTTATGTAAGGCCACTATAACTGTCCTCAGACACACCAGAAGAGGGTGTCAGATCACTTTACAGATGGTTGTGAGCCACCATGTGGGTGCTGGGATTTGAACTCAGGACCTCTGGAAGAGCTGTCAGGTGCTCTAACCCACTGAGCTATCTCTCCAGCCCCAGAATCCTTGTCTCGAAAAGAGAGAGAGAGAGAGAGAGAGAGAGAGAGAGAGAGAGAGAGAGAGAGAGGGGGGGGGGAGAGGGAGAGGGGGGAGGGAGGGAGGGAGGGAGAGGGAGGGAGGAAGGGGGAGAGAGAGAGAGAGAGAAAGAGAGAGAAACTACAACAATATCCAAGGTGGTTAAGATGGTGGCTATTAGAGGAAGGGGGCAGGGCAGAGTTAGTCTTCAGCATGACAAGTCATAAGCTGGGTGTTCTGTGCACATTTCTAACCCCAGGGCTGAGGACCAGAAGTTCAAGGCCAGCTTCTGCCTCACAGAGTTTGAGTTTAACCTGATATACATTAATAAAAAATTTAAGTTAGCCACAGAGGTGGTGGTACACACCTTCAATTCCAGTATTCGGGAGGCAGATATAGGTAGATCTCTGAGTTTGAGGACAGCCTGGTCTATAGAGTTCCAGGGCAACTAGAGTTACACAGAGAAACCCTGTCTCCAAAAACAAACAAAATAACAAAACAAAATTAAGGTACTTTTTAATGTGCTAGGTATCAAACACAGGTCTTGAACATTCTAGGCAAATGGTTCACCTCTAATATATATTCCTAATTCCTGAGATAGTGAATTTTATACTTTGGTTGGTTTCTACATTTTAATTTTATTTTTTTAGGATTTATGTGTATATGAGTGTTTTACTTACATGTATGTATTAGCACCATGTGTGCCAGGTGCCACAGAGGGCAGAAGAAAGCATCCGATGCCCTGGATCTGGGGTTCTAGGCATCTGTGAGCATCTATGCAGGATTGAAACTTGGGTCTTCTAGAAGAGCAGCCAGTGCTTCCAGCCAATGGGTTATCTCTCTAGCCCCTTTGAATTGGGGCATGAGGGAGTGTGGCAGGGCGTGCTCTCTCTCTTTCTCTCTCTGGCTCTGGCTGTCCTTTAACCTTTAAACCAGGGGACCTCAAACTGAGATCCACCTGCTCCCTGTCTCCTGAGAACTCAGATTAAAGGTGTTTCCACTATGCCCAGTGTTTTGATTTTATTTTATTTTTTTGTGGGTTTTTTTTTTTTTTTTGGTTTTTTTTTCGAGACAGGGTTTCTCTGTGTAGCCCTGGCTGTCCTGGAACTCACTCTGTAGACCAGGCTGGCCTCGAACTCAGAAATCCTCCTGCCTCTGCCTCCCAAGTGCTGGGATTAAAGGTGTGCGCCACCACCGCCCAGCCGGGTTTTTTTTTTTTTTGAAAATTTACTTATTATTATATGTAAGTACACTGTAGCTGTCTTCAGACACACCAGAAGAGGGCGTCAGATCTCATTACGGATGGTTGTGAGCCACCATGTGGTTGCTGGGATTTGAACTCAGGACCTTTGGAAGAGCAGCCAGTGCTCTTAACCACTGAGCCATCTCTCCAGCTCTTTGGTTTTATTTTTTTAACCCTTATTTTGTGTATGTTTGTATGGTGACCTATTAGTCCCATGGTACCTGTGTGGAGGTCAAAGGACAATTTGAATTAGTCCTCTCCATCAACAATGTGGGTTTTGGAGATTAAACTCAAATCTTCAGGGTTGGCTACAAGCACCATTACATACTGAACTATCTTATTAGCCCCAGTTTACACAGTAAAACAAAACCATTTGTAGGGCCTGTAAGATGGCTTATTAGGTTAAAGGCACTTGCCAACAAGCCTGAAGTCCTGAGTTTGATCTTTGGGATCCACATAGTGGAAGGAGAAAACTGACTTCCATAAATTGTCCTCTGACCTCCATACATATACTATGGTATGTGTGCAGGAACACGCATAAAAATACAAATACCCCAAGAAGTAAAAACAATTGTGAAAGGTGTTGTTCTCAACTGCTATGGATTAAGAGAAAAGGCTCTACCTGCCCTTCGGAGTTGGACATGAAGTTCAGCCAGGTGAGCTGGTCTCTGTGACCTCCTCTGATTAGCTGCAGAGCCAGTCTGAGCTCGTTCCTCACGAGTCATGGAGACTGAGAGAAGAGGATAATGGCCCTCAGTTTCTGGAGAATTGGGTGGATTTCCTCTCCACTCTACAACCTCAGCTCTCCAGTGCTGAATGAGTGGAGTTTCAGGTGGCTCCACACTCTGGCTTTCCATGGAGCTTGTAAACCCTTTGAGGGGCTCCCCACTGTTCCTTTCTCCTTCCCACTTTCAGATAGTAGCCTTCAAGTTAACTTCCCTGCTGGAATAGCTGGTGGACAGCTCAATATTTTGGCCCCAGGGGGCTTCCAGTCATCTCTGGCTACATTATAGAAGGCAGAGTTCTTTCTCTGACAACACTGTTGGATCTGAGGGGAGAAAAGTGAAGCCCCACCCTTCCTGTTCACCAGCCTGGAGAGTCCTGGAAGACCAGGGGAGGAAGTAGGTGACTCTTGGTTGTGTGTCACACAACCCTGGACTTTACCAGTCTCCTTCAAATTGCCATAGGCTCTTCTTTTTTTTTTTTTTTTTTTTTTTTGGTTTTTCGAGACAGGGTTTCTCTGTGTAGCCCTGGCTGTCCTGGAACTCACTTTGTAGACCAGGCTGGCCTCGAACTCAGAAATCCTCCTGCCTCTGCCTCCCAAGTGCTGGGATTAAAGGCGTGTGCCACCACCGCCCAGCCCAGCGTTGCCATAGGCTCTTCTATAAAGCATACATGAAATACTTTCCCAAGAGGATCCCTTACAAAGCATCATGGGAACACCAGCAGTTCCTGGAGTAGGCCCCCTAGCCTAGGGGCACAGTACAGAGCTCCAGCCCAGGTACTTCTCACCTCTGCCTCTTTGGTTCTTCTATCTCATTCTCCTTAGCTGGATCAGCCTGCCCTGAGCAAGGCTCACCCTACAGTGAGAATATACCTCCTGTTCTTTCAGGAAAATGCTTCTGCCACCATTCCACATCCACTGGACAAAAGGGAGCAGAGAGGAGGTAAGCTCCTATTTCCCCTGGCCATGCTTTAACTTCCGAAGTATTCTTTTTCTATGAACATTTTAATGAGGATTGAACATAAAATAGAAAAATAGCATTCTGATTGCTTTTTCTTTTTAAATTTTCTTTAGACTGTCACACAAGGCAATGGATGGATAATGTTAACCTGCTAAAGAAAACATACTGACCACAGAAAAAGGCATCTCTAATATCCACCATGGTTATTAATGTCTTTGAACTAGCCTATCAAACTCTCAGTGGTTGGCTGGTTTTCTTTTGGAAACAACTCAGATTTAAGTCCTGCTGCTGTTGGATACTAGGAAAATATCTGAGGACTGTTGCCAATTTCAGGTGATGTTGCCTGGAGCCAGTGTTGTTTTTAAGGTGGCTAGTGAGGAAGGATATTGTGTGAAGATACATGTGCTTGCTTCTGTTTCCAAGGGTTGTGGGCCACCAGAGGCTACTACCCTACAAGGGATTCGTGCTTACTCTCCATGGACAGGCAAGTCATCCAGCAGATGGGCTGGGACCAGGCCCCTGTGTCCACCATACTCACCATAGTAGAATCCCTTATCATCCACAGGCCCATAAACTGTGACTACATCTCCAGCTCTCAATACCAGCTTGCCCTTTGCCCGGACCCCTGCTCTCCCATCCCTAGGGTCGTAGTCCAGAGCTGCCACCATTGTCTTTGGGGTCCACAGTGTGGGTGTTCTGAAGTTCCCTTGAGGCATGTAAGATCCCTGGAAATTGGTTAGACCCTCCAAGTCTTCACGTTGAGCCTCAGAATGCAGATGCCCCTGTGCTGGCAAATGCCACCTCCCATCAGTCTGTTGTGTGCCCACCTCTACCTCAACTACCAGGTGCCCAGGAATTTTGCCCACTTGTCCATTGCACTCTCCATGGTAGAAGCCATGGAGATCCCGTGAGCCCCACACTCTCAGCAGCTGCCCTTTCTGGAAGGACAGCTCTTCTTCTGCAGCCTCTGAGTTGACAGATATTACCAGGGGACTGTGGTCAAAGAGGGCCAGGAAGACCCTGACTGGACTGTTCGCTTCAGTCTCCAGCTGATCTGGGGCCCCACTTGCCATCTTAATGACTTTGCTGGTTGGTGCTGAGCATAGCACTGAGGTAGGCTCATGAAACTGGCACTCTCTCTTGCTTCCCGGAGTTCCTTGTCTCTGTCCATTTTGGGACTTGTTCTTTCTTTGCTCTGGCTTTTCTGTGCACCGAGAATCCAAACACAGGGCCTCCTCCTCAAAAACGTGATGGAAGTCAGCTGTTTGGCACTGGCTGGAGCCTTGCTGGAGATGGGGGACCATCTGGGCATATTGATTGTGAAGAAGGACTTTCTCAAGGCCAGGCTTCTCCCAACAAAGAATTTTTCCAGGTCCAATCTCTGAGGAGAGATGGACGAATCCTGGAGTAGGACCCCCACTGATGCATATGTGTGGGGCATGTCCTTCCTCTACCCCAGAATGACTGAAGAGTAGAGGTGGCTTGTGGTTCTGGGGACTCTTCTGAAAGGACAGGCCCTTCTCATAGTCTTTCCAGGCCTCTGTGGGCCCCTGGACTTGGTTGTTTGTCCCATCTGAGCTCAGGCTGGATGGTGGCAAATGCTTCCTTGGATGTTCTTCAGAGAATGCTTCTAAACACTTAGCCTGGGCCTCCCCACAGCTTCCAGGGGCACAAGAACTGGACTTGGCACCCAGAGAAGCTTGTACCAGCTTCTGGTGACAAACAGGGAAACGGTCACCATCTGTGTAGTTAAAGGGAGGAACCTCTGGGAATGGGCAACAAGAGAAGCAGTCCTCGGGGATCTGAGCTGGCACTGAATCCAGAGACTCGCCATACAGTGACATAGTTCTCACTGAAACCTTCTGGCATGATAGGGGAACCTGAAGCTGAGAAAATTCCAGCAGGGTGCTTCCAGCAGTGGCGTCGGCAACTTCTGTCACCTTGAAGCCATCCACATACACAGCATATCCAGTGACCTGCACTCCATTGGAGGACCCAGCTGAGTCTATGGTCACAGGGAGCCAACTGACCACTAGGACACCAGGAGAGGCGTGGTGCTCCACCAGCACATCCAGAGGGGGATCAGGAGGACCTGCTAAAGGTGTATCAAAAGTTACAGTAGAGGACATTGTTTCCCAGAGCACCTGTAGCAGGTCCCTAGGTAGCTGTACCCCCACCCTCACCCGGTAACGCGTGCCAGGATGTAGGCCTTGAAAGGTGTAGTGGTTCACACCTGAGGGAGTTAGGATATGCTCTTCATCATCAAGGTACACCACATGGGGGTATCTATTGTTGCCAGAGGCCCAGGTAATAGTGGCGGATGTAGCGGTGACATTCTGCAGCTGCAGTTCCATGGGGGCCATACAGAATGCACCTTTGGCCTCCAGGTGGGGTCTAGAGAAGCTCTGCTCCTCCATGTTTGATTTCAAGCCCAGCCAGCAGGCTTCTGTCTTGGATTTCAGACTCCCTGCTGCCATATCTGTCTTAGAGTCTACCCTTCCTACCTGACATAGACCTCTCTCCTGTACTTCCCCAAGCAATAAACTGCCTTTCTTCAAGGCTTTGCTGTGCTCGGCTGGTAGTGCAGTGGGACCAGTGTCAGGGGACTTGAGGAATAGGTGGCTCAGGATAGGGCATCCTGAAATCGGTTCCACTAAGTTGGAGGGGACTAGCCCTCGCTGCCCATTCACAAGCTCCCCTTCATAGAAGCCATCCTCATCCACGTCCCCAAAGACATGGACATAATCCCCAGCTGTGAGGGGCAGCTTGCCTTGAGTATGTTCACTAGGCCCTTCAAACGGATTGTAGCTATATCTAGCCAAGAAGATCTTGAGCTTAGGAATGATGGGAGCCTCGAGGCTTCTCATTTCCAGGGAAGTAGACATACTGTCTGGTTCTAAATCATCCACTTCACTTGCTGTGTCCATGTCCAGTGAAAGGCAAGAAGGCACTGTAGCCCACATGGACTCTACCTCTGAGGAGGAATTTGACTGTGAACTGGTTTTCTTGGCTTGGGGCTTGGAGTCCAGAGGCTGACTGATGGGATTTCTGTCTGACACTTGGGGGGTGGCAGCTGGTTCCCCAAGGGTAACTGGGTTCTCTTGCTGGGAGAGACAAGCAGGAGGTTGAATGTCCCTGGTCGGCAATGGCAATACATGTTCTTCAGATTTTGTCTTGAACTTGGGTCTCCTACTATCTCTGGCTTGGGACTCAGAAGCTTGGGTGGTCTCTGATATCTCTGAGGGGTGGCCAGGCTGAAATTGCAACCCCTGCATTTCTTTCCCGGAAGTCCTAAGGTCACTCAGGGCTTTATTCTTGTAGTGCTGCAGCTGCCGCCGCCTGTCTTGCGCATCTCTCTCTTGTTGCAGCAGCTGCTCAGCCAGCAGGCTAGTGGCTTCAAGTTCCTGCCTCTGCCTCGCGTGACTTTGCTGCCGGGAAACAGTGCTGTTCTCATCTGCCATCTTCTTCATCCAGTTGACCAGGGCCTGCAGCCGTGCGTTCTCCTCTGACAGCTTGGCCCCCTTGTGCAGCGCGGCCTGCAATTGTGCCTCTGTCTCCTCGTATCGCAGCTCAGCAGCGGCTGCCTGAACGCTCAGTTCCTCGCATTCTCGCCGCTGTAAACCCAGCTCGCGTTCCAGCGCCTGCACCTGGTGCCGAGCTATCTCCGAGGGTGTGCTGGGGCTGCCCGCGTCCGCCCAGGCGCCAGCTTTACTCTGATGTAGAGTCAACTGTCTTTGCAGGCGCAGCACTTCCCGCTGAGACTCACGCTGCAGCCGGTCCAAGTCACTGATGTTGCACCATTGCGCGCACGTGGCGCCCTCTTCAGGATGCGAGGAGCTGCCAAGGTCCGCGGCGATGCGCGCCTGCAGCAGGTGGCACTCCCGCCTCAAAGCTTCAATCTGTAGGTCCTTGGCTTGCAGCGCGCCAGCCTGTTCTGACAGGTCCTGAGTACGCTGGCAGGTAAACACTTGGCCCAGGTCCAGACCTTCGAAGCTCTCACCTGGCACTGGAGCACTCATGGCCCGCAGATTGGTCTCCTGCAGCTTGCGGGCCCTGTCTTCAAGGCGCTGAGCGAGATCTGTAAGCTCTGCGTGCTTCACCTTGAGCCATTTCACTTTCTCTCCGGCCTCCTCGGAGAAGCCTGTGCGTCGCAGATGCAAGTTTTCTTCGCGCAGGTCACAGCAGCGGCGAACCAGCACCTGCAATGCCTCAGCCAGCTCCGAGTTTTGCCTCACCAGTTCGTGGTAGTCCAGACCCGGAGGTGAGGAGGTCGAGGCTTCGCAGGGCTTATTCTCGAAACTTTCTTTCTGCAGGTCATTAGATTTCCTATGTACTGATGGTAGCTGAGGCGGCGGCTGGGGACTGGAGGTGTCTGGAATGGAGGCACTGGTCGAAGAAGCCCTTACCTCGGATTCAGAAGCCTGGGGGCAATTCAGTGTGTTGTCCAGTGAGCAGGAATGTGCTGTTGCCAAGGATCCGAGGGAGCTGGCGCGCGTGGGCAGCAGGTCGTTTGGAGAATGAACCCGGACGCCAGTGTTCAGGCTTTCCAGGGATCCAAGTCGACGAGCAGGCTTTGGGGTGCCACCAGTGTTGCTCTGGGCTTCTAGGGGCGGCTCTTCCAAGGAATGCGTGGCTTGGGGGTCCGCGGGTCCTGGTAAAGCCGGCTGCCAACGGAAGTGCTCTAGGATGTATTTAAGGAACAGCTGGCGCTCCACGTCTAGCGCCGCTTGCAGATGGCGGATGCGCGCGGCTTGTTCGCCGTCGGTCTCCCAGCGCAGGAGCGCCAGGACTTCCTGCAGGCGACAGCGGCATTGTGCCGGGGAGGCTTCAGATGCCCCCGAGCGGCTGCAGTAACCGCGGTTCACCAGCTCCTGGGCCAGCTGGCGCTGAAGCTCCCGAGCCTGGCGCAACACAACATCCCGTTCCTGGTGTAGCAACTGCTGCAGCTGCCGCAACTCTGCCTCCTTCCAGCGCAGCAGCTGCCGGATCTCTGCCTCACGCTCGCGCTGCACCTCCTCCTGCAGCTGCCGCAGTTCCCGGAGGCGTCGTGCCTCCCACTTGGAGCGCAGATGGTTAGCCAGCTGCTGCCGCTCCTGCTCGGCCGACTCCCGCAGCTGGCGCGTCTGGGTAGCGAAACGCCTCCGTTCCGATCGGCCGCGCGCGCGCTCGCCTTCTAGCTCTGCCCGCAGTTTTTCTAGCTCTCGTCTCTGCTCCTCCAGCCCTGCGGCCGCTGGGCCGGGGCTGCCTGGCTTCTTGGGCGACGCGCGGCCACCACCCAAGGGGGTGGGTGAATCTTTTGTCATTGTGGCCGCAGCCCGGCAAGAAGCCAGAAAGATAGCTTGGTATTGGTAGGCCAGTTAGCCAACGGCCTCCGCCCCCGGCCGCTGCCAACCGCCCCGCGCGCCCCTTCCGGCGCCCCTAGGTGTCGTCCGCGCGCCTCTTCCGCCTTGGGGGTGATCTCCCTTATAACCTGCCGCCTTTCCACAGACTGAGCTCCTTTCGCCTTTGCGTAAACTCCTGAGACACCTTTCAAACTAGCCTCTGAACTTCCCCGGATAACTAGGGCATATTTATTTCTGAGACCACACATACCTGCTTTAGGGCTTTTGTGACCCATCCCACTCCCTCCCTGACAGTGTGCAATCCTTTCCAGAATTAGATCCCTAGTAGGATTCCTAGATGATTCTGGTCAGATTCTCACCTGGCCCTCCTAGGGTTTCTGGTCGAATTTTTAAATTAAAAAACTTAAAACTAACTGAAAACTTATTACAAGATCTGCTTAAATTTGTGGTTGAACTCTGAACCCCCAAGTGGAGTTACCCAGTATGGCTATAACTCCTCTGTGCCTACTCATCCAAGGACTCCAACATGCTAAACCTTTTCCTATATCAACTGAAACTTGTTTGTTTGCTTGTTTGAGACAGGTTGTGTGTGTGTGTGTGTGTGTGTGTGTGTGTGTGTGTGTGTGTGTGTGTGTAGCTCTGTCTGTTCTGGAATTCACTCTGTAGACCAGGCTGGCATCAAAGTCAGGGATCTGCCCATTGCTTCCCCAGTACTTGGACTCAGGAGTTGACCAACATGTCTTGTGCCTGAGCCTTTTTTAATCAGCAAGGTAGCAATGACTGAGGATTGATTGCACCCACCTCAAATATGTAAGGCAAATTTTATACCACTGAGATTCATATTCTTTTTTTTGTTGTTTGTTTTTTGTTTTTTTCGAGACAGGGTTTCTCTGTGTAGTCCTGGCTGTCCTGGAACTCACTCTGTAGACCAGGCTGGCCTTGAACTCAGAAATCCTCCTGCCTCTGCCTCCCAAGTGCTGGGATTAAAGGCATGCACCACCACCGCCCGGCTGAGATTCATATTCTGTTTCTCTGTTTCTGACTGTCTGTCTGTCTGTCTGTCTGTCTTTCTGTCTGCCTGTCTCTATGTGAGAAGTAGTACTAGTGCAGTAGTCGTCGTCGTAGGGACTGAGCCCAGGCTCTCATGTAGTAAGTGATAGGCAAGCACTTTACTATTCACTGTATCTTCAGTCTTCAGCCCTTTAAAAAATGTAAGATGTTAAGCTGGGCAGTGGCGGTATATCCTTTTAATCCCACCATTCAGGAGGCAGAGGTAGGCAGAACTCTGTGAGTTCTAGGCCAGCCTGGTCTACCGAGTAAAGGACAGCCAAGACTACACAGAAAAACTCTTGTCTCGAAAAGCAACAACAACAAAAACAAAACAAAAAACAACAAAAATTAAGATGTTTTGTTATGTTGTTCATTTATGTGTATGTACCTACCTGAGATTATTGCATCACATGTATGTCTGGTGCTATTTGAGTCAGATGAGAGCATCAGATGCCCTGGAATTGGAGCCACAGGTGGTTTTAAGTCACCATGTGGGTGCTAGGGAATCAAACCCATGTGTTCTGCAGGATCAGTAATCACCCATAACCCATGAGCCATCTCTCCAGCTCCCCCAAAACTTTTTTTTTTTTGGGAAATATGGTCTCACTCTGTAGCTATGGGTGGCCTAGAACTTATGTCTACAAGGCTATCCTAGAACTCACAGAGACCTTGCTTGGAATAAAGATGTGCAGCACCATGCTTGAATGTCTGTTTTAAGTTTTTGGCGGGGAGGGGGATTTTTTGTTTTGGAGACAGAGTCTTTCTATGTCCTGGCTGACCTGGAAGTTGTTATATAGACCAGGCTGGGCTCAAACTCTCAGAGATCAACTTGCCTCTGTCTCCTAAGTGGGATTAGAGGTATGTGCATGCCACTATACCCAGCTCCTTTTTAAGTTCGTATTTGAGTTAGGATCTTTCTAAATTGCCCAGGCTGGCCTTGCACTGGTGGTCTTCCCGCCTCGGGCTGCCAGGCAGCAGAGATCACAGGTGTGCACCCCACACCTGGCTCAAGCCTGCTCTTCTTCTCTCACCTGCTGCTCACTTTTCCTGTCCTTTGGTATTAATTTGGTAGTTTCCTACTCCAAGGAGCCTTTCTGGACTCTCCAGGCTGGGCTTAGAGTTTCCAAGACACTCTAGTCCATGAGATTGCCTTGATCACTACATACAGCTGCTTCACCTTTAAGGAATGGGTATGGCTAATAAACCTTTGTGTCTCTGCCCAGAGCAGATTCAGAGGAGGTAAAAATGCAATGTCTTTCCCATGCAAGTTGGGATAAAGACCTAGGCCCAGGCAGATAGAAAGAACATAGAGGGTACTGTACTTGGTCTCCTGGCCTGCCTAGTTCCAACACTCAGGAACCACCTGTCAGCAAGGCCTGGAGCTTTAGGTGTGCACTGGGCATGGAGGTGTTGGGAAGAGGCCTGAAGGCGGACAAGGAATGAAGGTCAGTCTTCAGCCAGCTTGTGGGTAAGCTCCAGACCTCAAATGAGAGGCAGAAGACTCTCCTTCCCTCAAGGGAAAACAAGACCAACAATAATAATAATGCCAGGTGGTGATTGCACATTCCTTTAATCGTAGTACTTGGGAGGCAGAGGCAGATGGATTTCTATGATTTTTGAGGCCAGCCTGGAGTTCCAGCACAGCTAGGGTTACACAGAGAAAGTCTATCTCTGAAAAAAATCACATGCACAGCTATTGTCTAGCTACTTTAGAAGCTCAGGAACTTTCCTCCTATCTGGTTCCTCCCTGTTCTTCCAGGCTCTGGTATTAACTGGCTTACAAAAAACCATAGTGATAACTAACCTTCTGTATTCATACATTCTATCAGAAAGATCCTTTGTGGTGCCTTCTAAGGCTAGGAAGCTCCTAGGATGAGTTCTTCCTCTTCTTCTGTTTGTTTGTTTGGGTTTTTTTTTAAGATTTATTTATTTATATCTAAGTACACTGTAGCTGTCTTCAGACACACCAGAAGAGGGTGTCAGATTTCCTTACAGATGGTTGTCAGCCACCATGTGGGTGCTGGGATTTGAACTCAGGACCTTCAGAAGAGCAGTCGGTGCTCTTACCCGCTGAGCTATATCTCCAGCCTTTGTTTTTTGTTTTTTTTTCCCCAAGACATTTCTCTGTGTAGCCCTGGCTGACTTCAAACTCACAGAGATCTGCCTGCCTCTGCCTCTCGAATGGTGGAACTAAAGATGTGCATCACAATGCCTGGCTACACCTGGGACTTCTAACCACTGTGTGCACTCAGCACCTGGCAAATTACTGCTATAGTTATTTTTCAAACAGGATTCCCCTGACCCTATAGAAAATATCTTTGAGGGCTGGAGAGACTGCTCAGTGGTTATGAGCACTGGCTGCTCTTCTAGAGGTCCTGATTTCAATTCCTAACAACCACATGGTGGTTCACAACCATCTACAAGGGGATCTGATGCCCTCTTCTGACCTGAGGATGTATATGCAGCAGAGCACTCATATTAAATAAATAAAAATTAAAAAAAAAAGAAAAGAAAATACCTTTTGGAACAAGAACATGAGAATTATGGTTCACAATTCATTTTCTTTCTTTTTTTAAAATTTTTTTATTATTCGATATTTGCTTTACTTACATTTCAAATGTTATCCCCTTTCCTTGTTACCCCTCTGAAAACCCCTTATCCCATCCCCCCTCCCACTGCTTACCAATCCCCCACACACACTTTTCTGACCTGGCATACTCCTATACTGGGGCATCTAGTCTTCATAGGACCAATGGCCTTTCCTCTCATTGATGTCTGACAAGGCCATCCTCTGCTACATATGTAGCTGGAGCCATGGGTCCCTCCATGTGTACTCTTTGGTTGGTTGTTAAGTCCCTGGGAGCTCTGGGGGTACTGGTTGGTACATATTATTATTATTCCTCCTATGGGGCTGCAAGCCTTTTCAGCTCCTTGGGTCCTCTCTCTAGCTGCTCCATTGGGGATCTTATGCTCAGTCCATTGGTTGGCTGTGAGCCATGGGTATTTTGATCCCCCTTCTAGGAAGGACCAAAGTATCCACACTTGGTTCTTCCTTCTTCTTGAGGTTCATGTGGTCTGTGAATTGTATCTTGGGTATTCTGAGCTTTTGGGCTAATGGATATTAGCGACACAATTCATTTTCAGAACTGAAGCAGATGAGGTTAGCAAGTGAGAAGCCAATCAGCCTTAGCCTTGAATTTGTCCTGCTTTACAAGAAGGCTGTCTTTATGGGGCTCTTACAAGGTGCTGCTTTACAGAGAAGATCCATGGGTGTTGGTGGCTTTCCAGGGCACCTGGCAATGGAGGCTGAGTATTTAGGTTGTTATTTCATGGTGATATGGGTAGTTTCACAGCTCATATGACTTACTTGACTGGGGTTCAAGCTATGAGGTCTTGAGATCAGCTTGTCACCAGGGGGAGGGTTTGGAGTAGATCTCTAAAGTCACCTCACACACCAGCTGGTAATGTTAGTCATGCCAGAGCCTCCTGTGGCATGTCAGATGTGTTTCAGAAAAGTGTCTGTTCCTTCATGTGACCCAGGACACTACTGTGCTTGAGATATATGAGAACGAGTTACAAGTTTGGAGGCAGATTAATCCATGTTACTGTTTTTTCTGAGTCTCACTTCCCCACTTACAAAATGAAAGACTACATGGGCTGTTTTCAAACTGGATTCTGTAGGGCTTCAGAGTTCTCTGGAGATAGTACAGGACTGCAGGAGTGATCCAAGGAAGCGAAGGAAAGAGAATTCCTACCTGCCCAGGTGTACAGGGTGTACAGATCTCCTCATAAATGTCATGTATTACATTCTAGGAAAGGAACTGGTTTAACAAAGAGGTATTAGGCCTGGAGATTGCTCTGTGCTCTCCCAGTAGGATGGCTCACAACTGTCTGTCAGTATAGTCCCAGGGATCCAATGTCCTCTTCTGGCTTCAACAGGCACCAGACATACAAATGGATCTCAAGCAGGCAAAACACACACACACACACACACACACACACACACACCATTTAAAAAAAAGCCAGGTGTAGTGTAGCACACCTTTAATCCCAGCACTTGAGAGCAAGAAACAGATATGTTTGTATGAGTTCGAGGGTAGTCTGGTACAAATAGTGAGTTCTAGGATAGCCAGGGATATATATAGAAACCCTGTCTCAAAACAAAACAGAATTGAAATTTTGATTATTCTTGCCTCTGCCCTCCCTTGTCTCCCTTTCACATCAAGACTTTCTCCTCTCTTTAATTTTTTAAGTGTATTTTTATGTGTATTGGTATTTTATATGCATGCATGTCTGAGCAACTCCAGTTCTATACTGCCCTCAGAGGCCAGAAGAGGGTACCAGATCCTCTGAGACTGGAGCTATAGGTGCTGTGAGCTACCATATGGATGCTAAAAATCAAATTTGGTGCAGGGGGTGGTGATAGATACCTTTAATCCCAGCACTTGGGAGGCAGAGACAGACAGATCTCTGAGTTCGAGGCCAGCCTTGTCTACAGAGACAGCCAGGACTACAGGGAGAGATCCTGTCTAGGAAAGCAAAACAAAAAAAGAAATCAATCTTGGGTCTTCAGACGGGCATCCGTGTGTGTGTGTGTGTGTGTGTGTGTGTGTGTGTGTGTATGGTCATGCATTATCATGGTGTGCTTGTAGAAAATCAGAAGATATGACTCTACCACCAGGCTCATATTATATGATTTTATTTATTTATTTATTTATTTATTTATTTATTTATTTTATATGAGTACACCATTGCTCTCTTCAGACACACCAGAAGAGGGCATCAGATCCCATTACAGAAGATTGTGAGCTCAGGACCTCTGGAAGAGCTGTCAGTGCTCTTAATCGCTGAGCCGTCTCTCCAGCCCTCAGATTATACGATTTTAAGATGGGTATTTTAACCCTTTAACCCTAGCAATTGGGAAGCAGAGGTTAGTGAATTTCTATGAGTTCAAGGCCAGTGAAGGCTAAGAGTGAAGGGCTAGCAAGCCCCTGTCTCAGAATAAGAACAACAACAACAAGACAAACAAAAAAGAGTTATATTGTTTGAACCAAAATTGAAGCTCTCTGAGTTAAGTGTCCTAAAGATTCTGCTGAGTGAAAGCAGTGTATTCTCTTCACTTTCAGTTGGCCTCATGTCGCCAGCTCTGTACTCTGCTAGTTTCTCCTTAGAGCCTCAGTCCTCTTGAGACATGGAGTCTGGGGTCTTGGTGGCCTAGTCCACATTGCCCCACTGGTGTCACGTGACTTCCCCCTAGGGAGTCTATTCACTTAGAAAGGGCATCAAAAGACAAAGAAAAAAAAAAGATTCCTTCTAATGGGCACATAACGTTACTCAAGGAGTACAGATACTTCCAGCACTTGAGGGTGGAAGCAGGAGGATCAGGAGTTTAAGGTCATCTTTAGTTATATAGTGAATTTTGAGGCCACTTTAGGCTACATGACACCTTATCTACCCTATCTCATCCCCCAACCTCCAGCACCTTTTCACCGGTAAAAGCACTGAGTGAGTGTAGGGGCTGCCTTCTGGCAGTTTCTTTCTTTCTCTCTGGATCTTTCAGCAATTACTAGGATCATACTGAGTAGTCTAGGCTGGCTAGAATTTATAGTCCTGCCTCCCTCTGCAGGAATAAAAGGCACAATCCACTTATCTTCGGTTGCTCTGCTCCCTTTTATTCATAATATTTTTTCATAAGACTTCCTGAAAAGTAGATCCTTATAGTTCTTGTGTGTAGGAGGCTGTATGTCAATGTTAGTGTGGGCATACACACACATGCATGTGGAGACCTGAGGTCCACAGAATTTTGTCCTCGTTTGCACTTTACAGGTTTGAATCTGAGGCTCACCAATTCAGTTAGGTAGATTAGACAAAGAACTTCAGAGATCTAACTGTAACTTCCCTCCTCTAGTGCTGGTGACCATGCTTGCTTGTATGTGGGTTCTTGGGAATCCAAACCCAAGCACTTCTTGATCAGGCAGGCACTTTACCGACTGTATCACGAATTCAGTAACAGAATAACTTTCTCATCTCCCAGTTTCGATTTCTTCACAATGTTTAGCAGTGCCTGAAATATTTTTTTTTTTTTGGTTTTTCGAGACAGGGTTTCTCTGTGTAACCCTGGCTGTCCTGGAACTCACTCTGTAGACCAGGCTGGCCTCGAACTCAGAAATCTGCCTGCCTCTGCCTGCCTCTGCCTCCCAAGTGCTGGGATTAAAGGCATGCGCCACCACTGGCCGGCCTGAAATAATCTTGATTATTCAATTATTTTGTGCACATACTATTTATAGTGCACCTATTATGTACCAGGCATTGTAAGTATTTGCCGTCAAGTAAGGATCTTTAACTGTCCTGGTCACCCGTGTCTACACAGGATTCTATAGCACTGGGACCCGCACACAGTAGGCACACTTCTCTATTCCGCGCTCTTCCCGGTTAGCCCCTCCCCCGCTCCAGGAAGTGAGGGGGTTCTAGCCGCCTGGCATAGCGCGATGCATTTTGGGAAAGCAGCAGCACCAGATCCAAGATGGCGGCCAGCAGGAGGCTGATGAAGGTAAAAGCCATTCTCTGGCGCTGGCCAGGCGGGGGGCGGCGTCCCCGGGCCGGGACCCCTACGGCGGGCCGCGGTTCCTTGGGGCGACGCCGTTCTCCATCCCTCATTGCGTGGCTCCGCTGTGCCACGTGCGGAGAGATCTAACGGGGCCGCCTAGGCCGCAGCCTGGGCGGGAGCGCAAGGCCGCGCTGGGAGCCGCCGCTGCCGCCCTTCGGATCAGCTTGGGCAGTTTTCGTGTCCCCTCCTCCCGGAGCGAAGCCGGGCCCTCCGTCGCAGCGGCCGCGGTCCGGGTCGAGGACGCCGTTGATGTGTGGGCCGGGCCTGGGGGCCCCAAGCTGGTCGCCCTCGGGGAAGAAAGCCGGAGCCCCGGCTGGGAGTCCGCGCCGCGGAGCCGCCCGGTCCTGGGCCGCGGTCGCCGTTCTCTGAGCCCCATTCCGCCAGCCCACAGCTCCGGGACCGGGAGGCTGCGAGGCCCGAGACGGGAAAGGAAGGAGGAGGGCAGGCGGCCA
This sequence comes from Tokudaia tokunoshimensis, assembly GCA_036184795.1. NCBI lineage: Eukaryota > Metazoa > Chordata > Mammalia > Rodentia > Muridae > Tokudaia > Tokudaia tokunoshimensis. The sequence continues at coordinate 3,184,175 of BTHU01000015.1, read as the reverse complement.
AAGTTAGGTCAGTTAGTTGGTGGTCTTTTGAAATTGTGTTGAGTCCTCGCAAACTGTCGCCTTGTGACTGCAGAGTCACACAGCAGACAAGTTTCAACTCTAGGAAGGCTTGGGGTCGCCCCCCCTGTGTAGCTAGGTTCTCGTTTCTGTCCACCTCTTAGTCATCTTCATCTCCTTTCCCTGATGAAGGGTGGGGGTTGGCTTCTGTCGTTGGAATCAAAACCTGCCAAAATTTACGAAAATAGCTTGGTATACGCACTTTGTATCTTGAATGTATCGGAGTGTCACCTATTTGATTCCTTTGGTGAGGCATACCATACAGGTGCTCAGTTGAGTTTTTCACTAGTAGATAATGCCGACATCCTCTAAAGATAACCCGCCAGTGTTTGAGTGCTACCTGGTAAGTGCGGCGGAGCTCTCGCTGGACCGGAAATATAAAAGACCAGAGGAGCTGACTCTTGAGAACAGATTTGTACTGGGGTGTACTTGGTTGATAGAGTAACTGGAAACAAAAGAAAGCTCACAGAAACCTGAAGAGAACATTTGATAAAACTAGAGTGGAAGTGGGCACAAAACACTAGTGGTTTGATTGTGATCAAACTATCTGTTCTGCCAGTGACAGTCATTAACCTACAGGAAAGGAATGCTAATCACTTCCGTGTTCAAACCTCTAAAATTGTCATCCCTCCAGCCTTGTGGGTTTCAGTTTAGGAAGACTCGGGAATGCATGCTGTTTCTTGTAATTTTGATAACATGAATTCATCCTCACTCTCTCAGGTCCCTTTCTATATACTTTTCCCTGACTACCTTTATTGGACTCCAGAGTTCTTTTCTCTAAAGCAGGTATTTAGTCCTTTCCGCCTGGCTAAGATCCTCTCTGGTTTTGTCCTTAGCAATTCTAACTTTAAAAATATTTAAGTACATTTCTCTCTGACTTTGTCTGTCTCTGTCTCTCTCTCTGTGTGTGTGTGTATATATATATATATGTGTGTGTGCGCGTGCGCATTGTATCACAGCCTTCATGTGGAGGTCAGAGGATAACTTGTCTGTTCTCTTTTTCCACTATGGGTCCAGTGTGGCTCAAACTCTGGTGGGCAAGCTTACCTGTGAGCTGTCTCACAGCCCAATCCTAACTTCTTACTTGGCATGAAAGACCTTTCTTGGAAAGCAGTCTCCCAGTCTCACCTACAGCTTAGGAGTTTCTGGATGCTCTTGCACCATATTATTGCACCAGCTATCATTTTCCCAGTTTTTATTGTGTGCTTCATATTCATGACCATGATCAATCTTATCTTTTAGTTAGATGCTACTATTTCCCATTCTGTAGAAGAGAATAGAAAACTCAGAGAGTCTTTGGCTTGCCTCTGACTATCCCACAAAGGAGAAAATAATATATGATTTAACCATGTGAGTCTAAAACAAAGCTTCATAATGGTACTCACTCTGCAGTCTCCCTTTGCATGGTCTGTTTGCTCAGCCTGAGAAAGGTTATCTTCTCTTCTAGAGGATTCCCTTCCCTTCCCCGGAGTCCTTGGGGTCAACAGCTCTGCCTTCACTGTGAGCACTTCTCTACTCCTAACACAGCTCTTTACATTTCTCTCTGTAACAGTCAGATTTCTGTCCCATGCTGGGCTTTGTATTTCTGAAGGGCAGGGGTCCGCCCTTGTTTTGCTTTGTTTTGTTTTGTTTTGAGACCGGGTTTCTCTGCGTAGCCTTTGGTGTTCTGGAACTCTGTAGACCAGGCTGGCCTTGAACTCAAGTCATCTTCCTGCTTCAGATTCACTTCAGAAGCATGTGCCACCACCAACCTACGTTGCCCCTTCTTGGTTTTTTTTTTTGAGACATGGCCTTACTCTGTATCCCAGGCTGACTTCAAATTCAAAATGATTCTCCTGTCTCAGTCTTCTGACTGCTAGAATTACAGGAACGACTCACCAGGACCAGCTGACATAATTCCATCTTGGTCTCCCCTGGTCTAGCCCCAGGTGTGCTCAGGAAAAAGTTTGAGTGTTTTACTTAAGTTCTTTTTCGTTTTCAAAACTCAAAATTAGTCTATTGTCATCTTAAGTTTTGCATATGTGGCAGTTTGAGTTTAGATAGATTGGAAGAGTTTTAATTTTAAATGACTTTTTTTTTTGGTTTTTCAAGACAGGGTTTCTTTGTGTAGCCCTGGCTGTCCTGGAACTCACTGTGTAGTCCAGGCTGGCCTCGAACTCAGAAATCCTCCTGCCTCTGCCTCCCAAGTGCTGGGATTAAAGGCGTGCGCCACCACCGCCCGGCTTAAATGACTTATTTTTTATTGTATGTAGTTTGGTGCGTCTGTATGAGGGTGTCAGATCCCCTGGAACTGGAGTTATAAAACAATTGTGAGTCACCATATGGTTGCTGGAAATTGAACCCGGGTCCTCTGGAAGAAGAGTTCCCAGTGCTCTTAACCACTGAGCCATCTGTCTATCCTAGATTGGCAGAGTTCTAACTAAGGAGTAGTAGGGCACGGTGAGGTGAGATGATGCACTGAGGCCCCCTGACTCCATTCTTTGTCAGATTGTCTTCATAGAAGAGTAGATGCATTTTTAAAGTTGTGGATCTAGATTCTTTCAGTTCAGGTAGGAAATTCTGTTTATGTATTGATGATCATTGACTTTGAGAGTTTAAATTTGGTTAGATAACTGCAGAGCAAAAATTAAAAATCAAGTTGGGCATGGTAGTACTACACCTGTTATCCCAGCTAGAGACAAAGATCAGGAAATCAAGGCTCTGTAGTGAATTTGAGGCCAGCCTGGGCTCCATGAGATCTTGTAACAAACAAACAAATGAAAGTTACTGGTTGATCAACAGTGTCCCAGTATTTTTTTGTTGTTGTTGTTTTTGAGACAGGGTTTCTCTGTGTAGCCCTGGCTGTCCTGGAACTCACTCTGTAGACCAGGCTGGCCTTGAACTCAAGAAATCCGCCTGCCTCTGCCTCCCAAGTGCTGGGATCAAAGGCGTGTGCACCACTGCCCAGCTAGTGTCCCAATACTTTATAAAGGAGTTTCCTGTGGTGAAAAATTGTGTTTGTTGTTTATTAATTGTTGTTGTTGTTATCAAGTAATTTTTGGCTTTTTTTAAGATTTATTTTATGTATGTGCGTACACCATTACTGTCCTCAGACACACCAGAAGAAGGTATTAGATCCTATTACAGATGGTTGTGAGCCACCATGTGGTTGCTGGGATTTGAACTCAGGACCTCTGGAAGAGCAGTGAGTGCTCTTAACCACTGAGCCATCTCTCCAGCCCTTTTTTTTTTTTTGGCTTTTCTGAAACAGGGTCTTACTATATAGTTCTGACTGTCCTGGAACTCACTCTATAGACCAGGTTATCAAATTCACAGACATCTATCTATCTGCCTGCCTCTGCCTCCCAAGTGCTGGGAACAAAGATGTGCACCTGGCTTGTGTTATTAGTGTTTTACCCGGGTGATTGTCTCTTTATCAAGTACTTCCCTGTTGCCAGTGGGAGCCAAAAGAGGGTGGATCCTGGGGACTGGAGTTGCAGACAGTTGTTGTTGAGCCACCATGTGGATACAGGGAATTGAACCCAGTATTTGTACCCTCAGATGTCAGAAGAGGGTGTTGCTGGGTATGATGGCACTTGTCTTTCATCCCCACACTTTGGAGGCAGAGGCAGGTAGATCTCTGTTGTTCAAAGCCAGCCTGGTCTACAAAGCAAGTTCCAGTTCATCCAGGACTGTATAGAGACACTGCCTTGTTTTAAAAAAGAAAGAAAGAAAGAAAGTAGAAAGAAAAGAAAGATAGAAAGCTCCTGGAACTGGAATTACTGTGAACAGTCTGTGAGTGCTGGAAATTGAATTTACTTGGGTCTTCTACAAGAACAAGTGTTAGTTTTTTTTTTTGTTTTTTTTTTGGTTTTTCAAGACAGGGTTTCTCTGTATAGCCCTGGCTGTCTTGGATTTCACTCTGTAGACCAGGCTGGCCTCGAACTCAGAAATCAACCTGCCTCTTCCTCCCAAGTACTGGGATTAAAGGCGTGCGCCACTACTGCCTGGCACAAGTGTTAATTCTTGAGCCTTCTCTCCAGAGGGGAGTTTTGAGAAAGTTTTAAATTTAAAAAACATTGGCAAAAAAGATTACAATGTTAGCAAAGCATTAAGTACATTTTAATTTGCAAAGCAGCTAATTCAGCATTGAAGGCAACACCTAGATTGTAACCATCGCTTCAGTCAAGAATAGGGAAATAGCTACAAAGCCCAAAACTCTAGAAATTGATTGGGCTAATCATTTGTTTGCAGCCTCCCACATCTCCCCTAGGGTCCTCCCATTGAGTAGCTTCCCTCCCACAGGGGCTTTTCTCATGAAATTTTGTGGACTTACAGGCAGGAAAGGTAACATTTTGTTAGTTTTTATGGTATAATAGTGGAGTCAAGGAACTGAGATTTGTAGCATTTTTAGAGTGTTTTGAAGTTGTGTTCACTCCAAACTCCACATTGGTGTACTTTCTCAGTCTGTAAGCATGTACCAGGACACAGGAATTATTCAATAACAGCTCATTCCTTGGAATTTATTGTACTAAGCTGTAAACTATTTTGCTCTTGAATACAGGATTATATCCTTCCTAGCTTGGTAATTAACTATAGAGCAATGACAGGTCTGGTAATTGTCTTAAGGGGTGAGGGGAGAACTAGGTGTGGATGGTGTTTTTATGTAGCTATTAAAGAGTTTGAGGCAGGAAGATCACTGGGACCTGGGAGTTCCAGGCTAACTTCCAACTTAGTGTGTGTGAGACTTCAGTTCAAAAAAAAGAAAAGAAGTGAGTGAGGGAAGGGCAGGCTGACTGACTAGCTAGCTAGCTTGCTTCTTTTCTTCCTTCTCTCCTTCCTTCTCTCCTCTCTTCTTTTTTCTTCCTTCCCCAAGACTGGAGTATTCTATGTATCCCTGGCTGTCCTGGAACTCACTTTGTAGACCAGGCTGGTCTCGAACTCAGTGACACCAGGCCAAAGCAGTTCCACATGTAAGAGACAAAGATGGGGGGTGGGGTGGGGGGGACGACAAAGGGGAAAAGAAAAGAAGGGCCAAAATGGGGAAAGGCCTGTCTTTTTATATAGGCTGTGATGGTTAATCTGTTCGCAAGTGAGTGTGGGAAGTGGGCTCTGGGAAGGTATGTGGTAACCATAGAAACAGGTAACACTTAGGTATGACATCCTGAGTTTGGAGCCTATCTGCAAAACTGATCCTTTGATGCCAACATCCACCACTGCCCAACCTGTAGGAAAATTTTTACAAGTTTTTATCATGTTATGCATGATAAGCAATCATAAATGGCTTGGATCCATTTTGGGAATGGATTTTGGGATTTTTAAATTGAGAAAAGTGTTTTTTATTCGTGGTGTGTGATGCATGGCATGTTTGAATAAGTGGTACACACGTAGAATTCAGAGAACAAGTTTTGGGAGTTGGTTCTCCCATTTTGGGTTTGGGGATCAAACTTGGGTCAGGCTTAATGGTAAACAGGTGTCCTGTTGAGCCATCTTGTCAGGTACCTTTTTGGTTCTGGGGATTGAATATGAATGCTTATGAAACATGTTACATTGAGTTATAACCCTTCCTATCTTACCGCATTTGCATTTAAAAAATAATTTGTTACTTTTTATTTTGTGTGCATTAATGTTTTGCTTGCATGTATGTCTGTATGAGGATGTTACACGTAGTCGTGAGTTGCCATGTGGGTCCTGAGAATTGAATCCAGATACTCTGGAAGAATAGTCAGTGCTCTTAACTGATACTGATGTGTGTGTGTGTGTGTGTGTGTGTGCGTGCGCGCTGTCTAGCTGTTTGAATACCCAGGGTGCATGGTAGGTAAGTATTCTACCACTAAACTATATGTCCACTCCCACCCTCCCTTTTGGTTATTTAATTTATTAAAAGTTTTGGGACAAGGTTTCTCTCTGTAGCTCTGGCTGTTCTGGAACTCATTCTGTAGACCAGACCGACCTTGAATTTATCAATCCACTTGCTGCTTCCTCCTGAGTGCTGGAATTAAAGCCATGTACCACCATACTGGGCATGTTTTTCAACTGAAGTCTGTGGAAGTTGATTGTTTCTCTGTTCACCAAGGATTCCGGTTAGGCTTGAGCAGCATGCCCTTTTATCCATTGAGTCATCTTTCCCTGGCACTCTGGATTTTTTTTTCAAGATTTACCTATTTCATCATGTACACGAGTGTTTCAAAACCTGAATCTGTGTCTGTGCACCATCTGTGTAGTCCCCACAGAAGCCAGAAGAAAGTGTCTGATCCCCAAGAACTGGACTCACAGGCAACTGTTAAGCCACCACGTGTTCTAAAAATCAAACTCTGGTCCCCGGGAAGATCAGCCAGTACTGGTGTTGTTGTTTTTAAGATTTATTTATTTATTATTTGTAAGTACACTGTACCTGCCTTCAGACACACCAGAAGAGGGAATCAGATCCTATTACAGATGGTTGTGAGCCACCATGTGGTTGCTGGGATTTGAACTCAGGACCTTCGGAAGAGCAGCCAGTGCTCTTACCCGCTGAGCCACCTCTCCAGCCTCCAAGTACTGGTGGTGTTGACCACTGAGCATTCACCTCTTTAGCTCCAACTCTGGATTTTTGATTGGTGTCCCCACACCTATTATTTACTCCCACCCCTGCAGCGTCAGGGGTCCGTCTACCTAGGGCCTTGTACTGCTATCACTGCGCTGCATCACTGACCTCTAATGTCCCTTGTTTGATGTACAACCCAGGGCATTCAGCATGCTAGGCAGGCACTTTCCCAGTGAGTCGTACACTTCAATATGGTGTGTTTTTATCTTTTCTATATCAGAGTGACTTCTTGTTTCTTGAGAATCTGCTTAAGGGATACCTAATTTGGACCCTGACGAATGAGTTATGACAATGGTATACATCTAGCTCTCAGAAATTCCATCTTGGGTACCATTGGGTACCCAATTTCTTGCCAACTCAATTGTAGCATGCCCAGCAGGGAAAGACACCCCAGCCCCCAACACTGAGGAGTAGGTGGCTTATGGCCAAGTCCTTTAATAATTGAATAAAATTTCAATAGTTGAGGAGAAATCCTTGTGGGACTGCATATTTTTCTTCTAGCTAGCATTGGCCTGTTTAGAATATAAACCAGTGAAGCTGAACCCTTCTCCCAGAGTGGTTATGGGCAGTAGTTCTGAGAACTGCCCAAAGGAGCTCCAGAAACTTTTATCAGCTTCCTAAGCAGACCGACCACTTCTGATATTGTATTGTCCCTTCCTTAGATTTTAGTTAGGCCAGCCCAGTAAGGCCTTCCAGCAGCACTGACGAACTGGCCAGTTTTTACCCTTGGGTTGGCTGGATAGCATGGTGGACACTCCATTCTTGTGGGGAGAGTCTTGGCCAAATTTTCCAGCTAGCCTCTGGAAGAGATGTCACAGGTGATGCAGATAGACTTAATGACAGGTAGCAGAGCCACCTCATAGCCTTTAGGTTTCAGTTGCAACCCTAGAAGTACTGGGAGGGGGTGGGTGGGTGGGGGGAGACAGAAACAGACTCTGTTTTATCATACGGGTGAGGGCTAGACTAAACCGCTTGGTGATTGAGAGCTTAAGTTCTTGATTTGGAGTCTTGTGCTTGCCGCATTTTAGCCAAGTGGTCCTGAGTAAAGTAGCTTCTGCCTTAAGGTACTCCATCTGTGTATAGGCTCAGTGGGTTAAGATAACGCAAGTGTCAGCAGAGTATCTGTCATACACTAAGATATCACAGTAAAAGTGGAACTACACTGGGCATCGCGGTGCTGTATGGTCTCACTGTGGAGACCAGGTTGGGTTCAAATGACAGAAATGCCTGCCTCTGCCTAAGTGCTGGGAAAATACAATGTGCACCACCACACCCAGCTGTTTGTTTCTCAGAACTGAAAGAGATCTCTGAACTAAAGTGTGTCTCAGTTTCTCTCTTAACCTGTGTATGAGTGTGCCTTTTTTTCCCTTTTGTGTATGTTTGCAGTGAATTCGTGTGTGTTGGTAGTACACACTTAGGTGTGTGTGTGTAGAGGAGAGAGCGAGAAGGGGTGGGGAGAGTGAAGGGGTGGGGAGGGAGAGAGAGAGAGAGAGACAGACAGAGACACCACCAGTGTGTTGCTTTGTCACTCCACTCTTTCCCCTTGAGACAAGGTGTCCCACTGAACCTGAACCTGAAGCTTGCTGTTTGGAGAGTTCCAGGCTAGCCCAAACTACACAGCGGGACCCTGCCCCTCCCTCCAAAGATTCTCTCCCAAACAGTCTGTTTTTGAAAAAAACAAAAAGGGACTGGAGAATTGGCTCAGTGGTTAAGAGCACTTGTTGCTCTTGCAGTGGAACCAGCACCTACAAGCACCCACATTGATTGGTTTACAATCATCAGTCATTCCAATCCTAGTGAATCTGAGATGTGCACAGAGGTACATTCAACCAAACATAAAATTATATCATATAGCACATAAAATGTCCTAACACAAAGTATTTGTATTTTTATTTTTTTTAAGATTTATTTATTATTATATGTAAGTACTCTGTATCTTCAGACACACCAGAAGAGGGCATCAGCTCTCATTACAGATGGTTGTGAGCTACCATGTGGTTGCTGGGATTTGAACACAGGACCTTCTATAGAGCAGTCAGTGCTCTTAACCACTCGCTGAGTCATCTCTCCAACCCCAAGTCTTTTTATTTTAACTTATTTTTCAAATTTGTATGTTCAAATATTTTGCCTGCATGTACATATGTGCACCATATGCGTGTCTGGTACCGGAGGAGGTCAGAAGAGGGTGTCAAATCTCCTTGAGGTGGAATTTCTGATAGTTTTGAGCTGCCATGTGTGTGCTGAAAACTGCACCCTAGTCCTCTGCAAAAGCATCACGTTCTCTTAACCATTAAGGCAACTGTCTTCCTCCCCAAGTCTCTTGTAAGATTCTAGTACCCTGAGGGGCTTTGGAGAGCGAATGCTGACGGCCTTAATTCAAAGATGGATCTGAAATGAGTTTCAGAGCCACATTCACTGCCTAGCTTAGACTCTTCTCCTGCTGTTTGGATGGCTATGTTTGAGCTTTAGGGGCCGGTAGTAGTTTGGATTCATTTAAAAAAAAAACAGTTTTGGGGGTAACCCCACATGTGCCAGACAAGAATCTGAGCTACCCCCTAGTTCTCATGGAGATTTTGGCAGTTTTCAGTCTGTGTTGTTGTTGTCCTTCATTATTTTACCAGAGTTCAAATCTACCTTATGGTAGTTGAGCAGTAGTTTTGATAGCTGCTTACCCAGCAAGCGTCCATTTAACAAAAGCAGACACTATTGTCAAAGCCAGCACTTATTGGTAGGATCTGTTTATTTCTGCACAGGAACACTGCCTGACTCTTGTCACTAGTGGGGGAAGATAGTGTAACTCAGAAGGCTAATAGCCTCTGAGCACTTTGTAAGTGGTAACTTCATGACAGTAGTTCTTATGAACCTGCCCTCCCCCTCCAGGATTCCACTACAGACCTACTCTTCCAGCTCTTAGGCAGTTCCTGGTTTCCTGTTCATTGTCTTAGGTCTGTGTGGGCACAGTTGAGATGGTGTCTTCGTCCTTGAGCTCCGTTTAGTTGGGTTGCTGGACTCTGGAGTCTGTACTGTAATGTAGGTCAACAATGTCAGGCACACCCTTGTTCAGATAAAGACAAACACATTCCAGGAGCTAGGCCTATGAGAAGCTGCCTGCCTGTAGATCTAGGGCCCCTGACTGGGCCCAGGGTATGTTTAGGTAGCATTTTCCTTTAAGCATATGCTGTAGCTGTCTTCAGTTATATTCTCTTAGATTGATCTGAGGCGGAGCAGTATGCTGTGATGGAGAAGCAGGGATCTAAATTATATGTTGATTTGTGCTTTAACCCATTTGTTTTGTTTCTTTGAGACCTTGTGGGTATCCTCATACTTACAAGGAAGATAATGAAATGGCCTCATAGAATTGTGATAATAGTTGTCTTATGTTAGTTGTAATAATAATTATGTGTAAGCATACAGCTTAATCCATGGAAGATGTCATGTGGGCATGAGTCATTCTTTCCCATTTGTTGAGAATTAATTGAAATGAGATTTACATTAAAGCATTCTGAAGGATTATATTTAAATTTACAGTATCTATAATCACATTAAAATTGTAATTTCATTGTCAAAGCAGTTTCATTGTACAAGGTTGGAAAGTTCTCTAATAGTAAAATTAGACATTCATTTTATTTTATTAGTATTTATTTATTAACTTATCCTGTCTGTCCTGGAAGTCACTGTTTGTACAGAGTAGCCTTAAACCCTGCTGCCCACCCACCTCTAATCAAAGGCATGTACCACTATCCCTCATTTTTTTGCTTTATTTTTAAAAGCATTTTATTTTTATTTTAAATTGTATGTTTATGTGTTGGTATGTGCGTGTGAATACAGTGCCCTCTGAGGTCAGAAAAGGGTAACGGAATCTCCGGCACTGGAGATTCAGGGAGTGTAGCTGCTCACCCATAGGTGCTGGGAATAGGAACGTGGGTCCTGTTGAGCTGTATGTGCTTTTAACTGTGGAACCATCTTTCCTCACCACTTTTGTTTTATTTTTTGAGAAAAACTGTCAACATGTACTTGGCCTGGACCTCACAGAGACTTGTCAGGCATGTAACACCACTCCTGGCAAATCACTCATTTTGATAGCCACGTAAAATCAGGGAGGGGCTTTTTTATTCTGTTAATGTCCTACCAGTTGTGTATGTGGTGTGTGAACTTTTCTTACATATCCAATTCCATCTGATAGGTTTTGTTTTAGCCAGATTAGAGGAGCTTAAAACAAAACACTGACTAGCAGTGGAAGGCTAGAGGCATTACCATCCTTTTTTGTTTTTGTTTTTGTGTCTTGAGTCAGGATTCCTCTTTGTAGCCCTGGCTGACCTGGAACTCACTCTGTAGACCAGGCTGACCCCCAACTAATTGAGATTCACCTATCTCTGCCTCCCCAGTTTTGGGATTAAAGTCACACAGTCACCACTGCCTGGTGCCATCACATAAATTTTTTTTTTTTTTTTGAGACAGGGTTTGTCTGTGTAGCCCTGACTGTCCTGGAACTCACTCTGTAGACCAGGCTGGCCTCGAACTCAGAAATCCGCCTGCCTCTGCCTCCCAAGTGCTGAGATTAAAGGCGTGTGCCATCACTGCCCGGCCATACACACTTTTTAAAAAGACATTTACATTTATTTATTTGCTATTAGGGGAGGGAGGAGACACATGTCTCTGCCAGAGTGCGTGGAAGTCAGGTCACATCTTGTAAGAGTTGGTTTTCTCCTTTCATCATGAAGGTCCTGGAGATTGAACTCAGTTTGTCAGGTTTAAATTGTCAGGTTTGACAGCAAGCTCCTTTATCTATTGAGCCATCTTACCAACCTTCTATTTGTTGTTTATCTACCTAGTTATTTATTTAGCCTTAAAAATATACAGATGAGTGCAGGTGCTTGTGGAATTTAGAAAAGGCTGTGATGTCCTCCGGAGCTGGAGTTACATGCAGTTGTGAGCTGTTGAAAATGCTTGCTGGGAACTGAACTCAGGTCCTGTGCAAGAGCAGTATTTGCTTTTAACCACTAGCCCATCTCTCCAGCCCAGTTTTTTTGAGATAGAGTGTCACTGTGTTACCAGGTTGGCCTTGAACTCACTCTTGCCTCTGTTTCCCTAGTAATGACAAGCTAGTAAGCCTTCTAGAATATTGTACAAGAAATAGAAGCACCTACTTGTCCCACCTATTTAGTTTTCTTTTTTATTTCTTGAGTTCTTTTCTTTGAGACAGACAACCCTGGCTGTCCTGGAACTCACTGTGTAGATAGGTTGGGATTAAAAGTGTGCACCATTATGCCCAACTTCTTTTTTCTAATTATTGTGTGTATACATGTACACTATGTGTGACTGTGTGTGTGTGTGTGTGTGTGTGTGTGTGTGTGTGTGAGAGAGAGAGAGAGAGAGAGAGAGAGAGAGAGAGAGAGAGACACAACCAGACAACTTTGAGAAGTTGATTCTTCCTTCTGTCTTTATGTGGGTTCCTGGTATTGAACTCAGGTCATCAGACTTGGGTGGCAAGTGCCTTTACCTGCTGAGCCATCTTGCTAGCTCATATTCTACCCATTTCTAATGAAAGTGTTAGTCAGTGTAGCCCACTGCTTTATGTAGCTGTGCTAACTGTAGGAGGGCTATCCTGACCTAGCCTTGTTCCAGCTCAGGACCTGCTTTGTGAGAATTCTGTGATTTGGGCTTCTCCGAGATTTTGCTTTCTCTCTCTGGAATGGCACATTTGTGCCTGCCTTGCTCCCACTCTGTTCACATCTTAGGTGCTGCACACTGTCAACAGTGAGGAGCCATCATGGCTTTGATAGAGCCATCATGACACTCTCTCTCTCTCTCTCTCTCTCTCTCTCTCTCTCTCTCTCTCTCTCTCTCTCTCTCTCTCCTTTCTGAGACAGGGTTTTTCTTTGTGGCCCTGGCTATCCTGGACGTCTCATGTAAACCAATCTGGTCTCAAACTCAGAGATCCACCTGCCTCTGCCTTCCCGAATGCTGGAATTAAAGGCATTTGCTATCACTCCTACCCCCATCTCTGGCTGAAATCTTTAAAAATTAGTATTGGGCTGGAGAGATGCCCAGTGGTCCTATTTCAGAGGACCTGACTCGCCGTCTCTGCCCACCTGCCTGTTCCTTGGCGTGGGTTTCTGATTGTTGTTGGAATCTCAGATGATCTTCTAAACTGATGCCTTTGATAGATAAATGTGGTTTTAATAGGAACCATGCCTTATGTTTCAGTTAATTTCAGAAAGCTTTGTGTTAATAACTATAAACACCCTCAATTTCCTTGTGTTACATTATAGACAGTAAAAAAAATCTACATTGTTGTGTTTTAGATTTTAAGAAACAGGATACAATTAAGGTAAAGGATGAAATTAACACAAGTAGATAAAAGCTTCCTGTAAATAATAAAGCCCTAAGAAATGGCTTTCATTCCATTTTTTTTTTTTTTAGGTAAGGCTGAATCTTCAGGTGAAGGGTAAGACCTGTGGGTGGGGTGTGTTTATTAAGCCTAGGCCCATCTGACTGTAGTCATTGCTTCTTCCGGTGACAGTTTAGCAGCCAAATGAAAACATCTCTTGTAAGTATGATATGTAAAATTGATCCTGGAGCAGGTAAGAGTGCTTCCTACCCTTGCAGAGATCCTGGGTTCGAGGCTGGAGAGATGGCTCAGCAGTTAAGAGCACTGGCTGCTCTTCCAGAGCACTCACACCTGATTCCCAGCACCACACGGTGCTCACGTAAAACAGTAAAGGGGCATGTGGGAGGGTTTGGAGGGAGGAAAGGAAAGGGAAGAGGAAAATGTGATTAGATTATCATCTCAAAAATAAAAACAATTTAAGGAAATCTTAATATATATATGTTTCTCTCTCTCTCTCTCTCTCTCTCTCTCTCTCTCTCTCTCTCTCTCTCTCTCCTTTCTGAGACAGGGTTTTTCTTTGTGGCCCTGGCTATCCTGGACGTCTCATGTAAACCAATCTGGTCTCAAACTCAGAGATCCACCTGCCTCTGCCTTCCCGAATGCTGGAATTAAAGGCATTTGCTATCACTCCTACCCCCATCTCTGGCTGAAATCTTTAAAAATTAGTATTGGGCTGGAGAGATGCCCAGTGGTCCTATTTCAGAGGACCTGACTTTGATCTCCAGCGACTGCATAAGGTGGCTTATTACAACTGCTTGTGTGAGTTCTAGCTCCTGGGGAGCACAGTGCCTCTGGTTTTCACAGCCACTGTGCTCACCTGCACCTGCACACCCATTGAAAAATTAAGACTTGCTTTGCATTGGTGTCACACAGTTTTAATTCCAGCGCCTGGGGGGCAAAGGCAAGCAAATATCTGTGAGTTCAAGGTCAGCCTGAGCCAAGGCTACACAGAAAAACCCTGTCTCAAAAAACCAGCCCTTGGAGAGATGGTTAAGAGCACTGACTGTTCTTCCGAAAGTCCTGAGTTCAAATACCAGCAACAACATGGTGGCTCATATCCATCCGTAATGAGATCTGATGCCCTCTTCTGGTGTGTCTGAAGACAGCTACAGCGTATTACATATAATAATAAATGTTTGGGCTGGATTGAGCAGGGTGGAGTGAGCAGAGGTCCTGAGCTCAATTCCCAGCAACCACATGATGGCTCACAACCATCTGTATAGCTACAGTGTACTCATATACATAAAATAAATAAATAAATCTTTTAAAAAAAACCAATCTTAATACTAAAGAACATAGGTGGGGATTGAATATTCTCATTTTGTTGCCCATGACAATCTTCAGAGTACGGGAACTTGCTGCTGCCATAGAATGAACTGTTGCTGAAAATGTGTGTGCAGAGCTTGGGGAGACGGAAGAGCACTGACTGCTCTTGTAGGTACCTGAGTTAAATTTCCAAGCACACCTGGTGCTCACACTTGTCTGTTAGCTTCAGACTGTCCCAGGGACTCGGTGTCCTTTCCTGGCCTTTTTGGCATTAAGCATCAACATGGCATTCAAATGTAGATGCACGCAGAACACATGTAGAGTAAGGAAGTCTTTTCAGCGTTCAGGCCAGTGTGGTGGTGCAGTCAGTAAGAGTATGCTTAGTGGTGAGAGAGAATCAACTCCCTGAGGCCATCTGGTCTTTAGATATATGCACGCACAGTAAGTGAATAAATGTGATTGTGCCACTATATTTAAAAATTTTCAATGTAGGGCTGGGCCTGGTTGGTAGAGTTCTTTTCTAACATGCACATAACACTTCGTTTGATCCCTAGTGCCACATAAAACTGGGTGTGTGGTAAACATCTATCATAGGTCAGGAGGCAGGAAGATCAGAAGTTCAAGGTCATCTTCAGCCATAGGTCAGCCTCTGCTACGTAAGATTCCCCCCACACACATGACATTCAGAATAAATAGCAGTGAAAAAAGAAATGGAAGCCATACTGTCCCCCTTCAACCTCCGCCCTCCAGGGTTTCTCTGTATCTCTGGCTGCCCTGGAATTCATTTTCAAGGCTGGCCTTGAACTCACAGATCTGCTCTCCTCTGTTCCCCAAGTGCTGGGACTAAATAAAGGCGATCAACACCATGCATGGCACAGTACCATAATACTAAGTGACTAAGTGTGGTTTTTTTTTTTTTTTTTTGGTTTTTCGAGACAGGGTTTCTCTGTGTAGCCCTGGCTGTCCTGGAACTCACTTTGTAGACCAGGCTGGCCTCGAACTCAGAAATCCTCCTGCCTCTGCCTCCCAAGTGCTGGGATTAAAGGCGTGCACCACCACCGCCCAGCTAAGTGTGGTTTTTTTAATTTTTACATTTTTATTGCATATGTGCATGATGTATATGTTTGGATGTGTGTGTCATTTGTCATGTTATGGAGGTCAGAGGACAACTATGTAGAGTCACTTCTTTCCTTTCCTCTTTTCTTGGGTTCCAGAATTCGAACACAAAGTGCTAGAAGCTTGTGAAGTAGATGTCTTTGCTTGCTGAACTATCTTGCAGGCCTGGCATTTTGGTTTTCTGAGGCAGGGTTTGTAGTCCCAGCTGCACTGGAATTCCCCATGTAGACCTTTGCTTCTTGAGTCCTAGTAGTTTTTCCTAACATGTATTTATTTAGTGTGTGGTTTTTTGTTTTTTGTTTTTTTTTTTTTGGTTTTTTTGAGACAGGGTTTCTCTGTAGCTCTGGCTGTCCTGGAACTCACTCTGTAGACCAAGCTGGCCTCGAACTCAGAAATCCTCCTGCCTCTGCCTCCCAAGTGCTGGGATTAAAGGTGTGCGCCACCACCGCCCGACCTTTAGTGTGTGTTTATGCACCTGTGTTATGCACTTATGTGGCAGTCAGAGAACTTTCAGGAGTTGTTTCTCTCTTTCCATTGTTTACTTCCTAAAGATTGAGCTTATGTTGTCAGGCTTGTAAAGAAAGTGCCTAGTTTCATCATTTAAAATATTTATTATTTCTGTGTATATGCCTGTCTGAGCTTGTGTGTACTGCATATATGAGGGAATTTGAGGAGGCCAATAAGGGTGTCAGGTCTCCTGGAACTGGAGTTTATATAGGTGATCATGAACTGCCTGATGAACTAGGAACCAAACCCAGTTCCTCTGGAGCAGCAAATGTTTTTGTTTTTGTTTTCTTATTAAGTTATTAAGTCAGGGTTTCTCTGTGTAGCCCTGACTGTCCTGGAACTTGCTTTGTAAGATCAGGCTGGCCTCAAACTCAGAGATCTGCCTGCTTCTGCCTCCAAGTGCTGGGATGAAAGGCCTGCTCTGCCATGTCTGATGGGGCAAATGTTCTTAACTACTAAATCATCTTTCCAACCCATCTTTTTAAAAAAATACCATATTTATTACTATTTTGTGTGTGAAACAGGGAGAGTGGGCAGGGCGCAGTGGCCCCAGAGAGAAGAAAGTGTAGGTGTGGTGCTCTAGAGCCCCGGCATGTGTGTGGAGGCTAGTGGACACCTTTCAGTGGTTGTCTTTGTCCTTTGATCATGTGGGTTCCAGGGATTGGACTCGGGTCGTCAGGTCTGTGCAGCAAGTGATCTCATCTGTTGTGTCGTCCTGCTGGCCCCATGGTTCTTTTTTCTTTCTCCTTTCTTCCTTTTTTTTTTAAAAGATTTATTTATTTATTATATGTAAGTACACTGTAGCTGTCTTCAGACACAACAGAAGAGGGCATCAAATCTCGTTACAGATGGTTTTGAGCCACCATGTGGGTGCTGGGATTTGAACTCAGGACCTTTGGAAGAGCAATCGGTGCTCTTACCCGCTGAGCCATCTCTCCAGCCCCTCCTTTCTTCCTTTAAAAAAAAAAAAATCAGGCTAGATGTGTTGTCAAATGCCTTTAACCCCAGGCAGGGGCAGGTGACTCTCTCTGTGTTCCAGGCCAGCCAGGGCTATACAGAGAATCTCCGTCTTCAAACACACACACACACACACACACACACACACACACACACACACACACACACCCCTCTTTTTTTTTTTTTTTTTTGAGACAGGGTTTCTTTATGTAGCTTTAACTGTCCTGGAACTCACTCTGTAGACCAGACTAGTCTTGAACTCACAGAGATCCACTTGCCTCTGCCTCCTGAGCACTGGGACTAAAGGTGTGTGCCACCACTGTTCTCCCCCCCGCCCCCCTTTCAGAAAAATTTCTGAGTTTCTCTGATCTCAGACTTGCAGTAGAAATGACTTTCTGGTTGCTTTCGTGTGCCAAGCTCAGTAGGAATACATGTGTTATTCACAGTTCTCTAAGGAACAGGACTGATAGAATGAACTAATATATAATCTATATATTAGTAAAGGATTTATTAGAGTGGCTTACAGGCTGTGGTCAGTGTAGTCCAATAATGACTGTCTCCTGAGGGAAAGGCCAAGATCCCTTAGTTGTTCAGTCCAATAGACTGAATGTCTCAGCAGTTCTAGTCTGGTGCTGATGTTTCAGGGAGGCCTAGAGAGCTGCCAGCTGGCAATCTATGTTGGAATCTCAAAGAAGTAGGTTCAAACAACAGCCAAGGACTGGGTCAGGACAGATGAACTTGCCAGTGAGAGGGAGAGCAAGTAGACAGAATGCAAAAGCTCCCTTCCATATCCTTTTGTGTGGGCTTCTACCAGAAGATGTGGCCCAGAGTTAGAGTGGGTTTTCTGACCGTGACCTGGTTTTAAGGTAGGTCTTCCATCTCAAATGATACAACCAAGAAAAACCTCTCACAGGTGTGCCAGGCTATTTGGGAGTTTAGTAAGTTACACATAGTCAAATTGACAACCAAGACTAGCCATTGCAGAAGATTTTGCCTTTTTAAAGAGTATGCTTCTAGCCAGGCTTGGTGAAGTACGCCTTTACACCTTTAACCCCAGCATTGGGGAGGTAGAGGTAGGTGATCTCTGAGTTTGAGGCTAACCTGGTCTACAGAGAGTGTTCCAGGACAGCCAGGGCCACTCAGAAAACTGTCTGGAAAAACCTAAAGAGCCTGTTTCTAGTAGTTGGAATGGCAAACAGAGCCTGAAGTACTTCCTTGATTGAAGACTTGGGTGGTGTGAGCACAGTGTTTGTAAACAGGAGTGCACATCAAAGTTGAGAGCTGTTCTCAGACATGGCCTCACCCTGGATACCAGCTTATCGGTGCCCTTCTCTCTCCCTTTACCCTGTCTCTCTGCATGTAGACCAATTCAGATGTAGATCAGATTCAGAGAGATAATGTCTGTGTCTGCTACTCTGTCGCTAGAATAAGGCACGTACTACCCATGCCTAACTTAATTTTGGATGATTTAAAGAGGCTCTTGGTTACAAATTACTTAAAAATCTCAGGTTCTTGGAACTATTCTTGCATGTGGATAAATACTGGGGAGATTTTGAAGTGTGTCTGTTTGCTTTTTTCTGTCTCTGTGTCTCTGTCTCTGTCTTTCTCTCCTGTATGGTCCAGGCATGATCCTCCTGCTTCTACCACCTGAGTGCTAGTATTGTAGATTTGTGCTACTTGGTAGCTCAACAGTCAAGTCTCCATGAGAGATAGGACACAATTTTCCTACTCCCACTAAACAAGAACAGCAACAACAAAACTGGGGGGGGGGCACTGTGCCAAAATACAGATGTGTGTGTGTGTGTGTGTGTGTACACATACATACATATATATATTGTGAGATGGTTCTGTCTGAAAACAAAATACATCATGGCTGGCCACACAAGGTAGTCTCCTATTTTCCCTAATCCTCTAACTTGGGGAGATTGGTTCCTGTGAGGACCCAGATCCAGCTGTCTGATTCTGCCACACTCTGTACTTAGCCTTCCTTTTGACCTGTGCTTATGAATTTTCTTTTACAGGAGAGAGAGGCTGAAATTAAGAAATGGATATTTCCCCTTAGGAAGTAGAATGAAGGGTATATGTCTTAGTCAGTGTTCTATGTGGTAAAACACATGACCAAGGCAACTTGGAAGCAAGGTCTAGTCTATTATCATGGTGGGGAGTTTGGCAGGCAGACAGGCAGGTGGGCATGGTGCTGGAGAAGTAGCTCAGAGCTCACATCTGATCCAGAAGTTGCAAGCAGAGAGAGAGAGAGACAGAGACAGAGACACTGGTGTGGGCTTTTGACCCCAGGGACACCTCCAACAAGAGCACACCTCCAAGAAGACCACACATCCTCCAAGGAGACCATACCTCCTAATCTTTCCCAAACGGAACCACCAAAAGAGACTAAGCATTCAAACACATGAGCCTATGGGGTCCATTCTCATTCAAATCATCACAGGCAATACTTTAGTGGTAGAGTGCCCATCTGAGGTCCTGGGGTGTGTGTGTGTGTGTGTGTGTGTGTGTGTAACTTGTTATGGCGTCCTAGACTTGCTTCAAATTTACAATGATCCTCTTGCCTTTTGCTAGGAATACAGTGTACACCAATACACCTGATAAGGCCCTGGGTTTATCTTTAGCACTAACCCAAAACAAAGTAAAACAAAAACCCCAGAGAAACTAAAAAAAAAAAAAAAAAAAAAAAGATGTGTTTTTTAGCTTTCTTCCAAAGCTTTGAGCAGCTGGTATCAAGGAGGGACCTCATCTGCTTTTTCCCCAGTGTACTTCTTGCCTTCCAGCAGAAGGGATGAAGGGGTTGGCTGGTTCTGCTTTCTCTTGGCTCATCTCTTAGTTGTCAGCATTGCACCATCAGCTTTAAGCAGCTGACCCCAGGTTGCTTTTGGCATTGAGCAGAACTGAAATAAACCTTTTGGAGGAAGTATGTTTTGTAAGTTCATGTCATTCTTGGTTAGGTCTTTCAGACTTTATTCTCAAAGAGCTGGGCTACTGCTCTGTGTTTTCTTTTGTATTTAAATTACACTTGCTATAATTTGTAAGTGCCTGTGTATGCATTTGTTTTTTTTTTTAAGATTTATTCATTTATTTTATTTTATTGTAGCTGTCTTCAGACACACCAGAAGAAGGCTTCAGATCTATTACAGATGGTTGTGAGCCATAATGTGGCTGCTGGGAATTGAACTCAGGACCTCTGGAAGAGCAGTCAGTGCTCTTACCCGCTAAGCCATCTCTCCAGCCCCTGTGTGTGCATTTGTATGTGCTCATGCTACAGTGTGGAAGTGGAGGTTAGAGGACAGCTAGCAGGAGACTCTTTTCTCTTTCCACCCTGTGTATGATGGGGAGTGAATCCAGGCTGCTTAATTTCAATGGCAAGCACCTTTAGCCTCTGAACTGTCTCACCAGCTTTTTTAAGTTCACTCCTTTCCTTTATTATTAGTAATAAAGCCTTTGGACTTTACCCTCTGCATTTACTTGGATTTCTTGAAATTCTTTCCCAGTTCAGTATTATCAGGACCAGTCTTAGTCTTAGGGGCACTGCCATTTCTCAGATCTTTAGACAGAACCTCCGAATGAGCACTGTGGGTCTTCAGTTTTCCTTAGTGAAGGTGGAAGCAGCTCTTGCCCTCAGAGCCATCTTGGGCAATGCAGGAATTTTAGCATCCTGGTCATTCTAGTGCCAGTGGTTCCCAGCTAGGTCTGCAGAGGCTATTAATTTCAGTAGGGTGTAGCCATGATGGCTGGCATCTATTTTCTGTGAGGACTCAATACTGAGATGCGTGATCCTGTTCTGGTTTGTTGTTTTTTTTTTTTTTGGTTTTTCGAGACAGGGTTTCTCTGTGTAGCCCTGGCTGTCCTGGAACTCACTTTGTAGACCAGGCTGGCCTCGAACTCAGAAATCCTCCTGCCTCTGCCTCCCAAGTGCTGGGATTAAAGGCGTTCGCCACCACTGCCCGGCTCGTGATCCTGTTCTGGATCCTGGTGATGCCCTATTAAGAATTGCTCTTCTATTAGGGTACCCAGTCTTTCCTGAAGGTGACGTTCTTTCACTTTGTCTGTTTTGTTTTTGTTCGAGACAGGGTTTCCCTGTGTAGCCCTGGCTGTCCTGGAGCTCACTCTGTAGATCAGGCTGGCCTTCAGCTCACAGAGACCTGCCTTCACTTCTTTTTATAATCAGTTCTTTGTTGGTTAAAATTGTGCAAAAAGCAGTTGCTTTTCCTTCTTGGGAAAAACCTGACAGTGAAAAGAATTTGTCTGGTCACTCTACGGACTTCTTGAGCCATCAGCTCAGCACTCACTGGGTGATGCCCTTCCTTCTGTGGTCAGAAGGCTTGGGGCTTTTATCTTTGTTCAGGTATCTACTTGATATCTTGGCACCAAGAAATACCCTCCCAGCACCTAGGCATTAGTTTCAGAGGTTTTACTTTTCCCAAGACAGAGTATCATATACTCCATGCTAGCCTGTGTATCCTAGGATGACTTTGAACTTACTTAAAATTAATTGTATGTGTATGTGTTTGATTTACCTAGAGGTCCAGGAGGTGTTAGTTGACCTGGGGTTGTAGTTAGAGGTGGTTGTGATTTACCCTGTTGGGGCAGGAATTGAACTCAGGGCTTTGTAGATGCTAGGCAAGCATTCTGTGAACGAAGAAGCTAGTCTCAGAAAACACTAGATGCCTTTTTTTTTTTTACTTACTAGTTTTGTAGTGCTGGAATTGAATGCTGTAAGGTTTTGTGTGGTCAGCCAGCCACTTGCCATACTGCTAAGCTTCTACAACCCAGCCTAAAGTCCTTAAACAAAGTTGGGGTTTTTTTGCCCTGTTAAAACTAAGTCCAGCTTTCCCCATCTTTGTAATTCTCATGAAATTTGTCTTATATTTATATTACTCACATTGTTAATATAGAACTCTGAAGCTACAAAGTGTGATTTTGCACAGGCTATTTTAAATTTTTTTTCTTTTATAAACATTCAGTATTTGTTGTTTCTTAGTTTTGCGGTTGTTGTTGTTGCTGCTGCTGTTGTTGTTGTTGTTGAGATGGGGTTTCTCTCTGTGTAGCCCTGGCTGTCCTGGAACTCACTCTATACAGCAGGCTGTCTTTAAACTCAGAGAGCCGCCTACTTCTGCCTCCCCAGTGCTGGGACTAAAGGCATTCACTATCCCTCCTGACTGTCTTTTTTGGTTGTCTTGATTTCAAATTTCTTTTTGGAGTATTTTCTTTGAAGAATAGTGGTTAATGGAGTGTGGAACCTCTCCCTTCTTCAGTGTGTCCATATTTCATAGTGCCCAGACAATTGATGAGTTCTAAGTGTCAGCTGGAAGACCAAGATGGCAGCTGGCAGGTTATTCACTCAGCTTTCTTTATGCTTTCTTTGTAGAGCAGTCAAGCAGTCACCTTCTTGTCCCCTGGTGTAGACAGGGGCCTGCAGGATTGCTAGGCCTTTCTTAGAAGTGGACTGGTTAAGCATGGCAATACCCTTTCTCTTCTTGTGTCACTTACTGAATTACCATATTAAAGTTCCCCAGGTGGTGGTGTCCACACCTTTAATCCCAGCACAGATGTAGAGACTGGCACATCTCTGAGTTTGAGGCCAGCCTGCTCTACAGAAAAAGTCCCAGCACAGTTAAGGCTACATAGTGAGACCCTGCCTCTAAAAACAAACAAAAATACAACAACAAAAAGCTCTATCCACACTTGCTGGACTAGAATTTCTAGAGCTGGTCCAGGTTGCTTATGGTAGGCACCTGAGATTGATAAACAGCTGCACTCCGTGAGACACCCATTACATACATTCCTTCAATGTATTCTCCTCCTCCTCAGTCCATGCTGAGTTAGACCTCAGGAAAACTACCCCTCCATGCTTTCCTAGCCCTATTGTGCCTTACAAACTGTTGTGCCATTGTGGAATGTGTGGTGCAAAGAATCTTTTGGTTTTGGTGACATAGAAGCCAATAGGGTGGCCTTTGCCATCATGAACCATGACTGCATAAGGAGAAGACTTTCCTGAATTAGAGGTCGTGTGAGCTGGGACAGAGAAGATGTAGCCTGGTAGATGAGACAGGACTGGCTAATGTTTATGTTGTAGGTAAGAAGGTATCTTGGGTGTGTGGGAGGCCATCATCTGATTGGTTGTGAGGCCTGAGGGTTGTGGTGGGGAATGGCAGTTCAGGAACTTGGAGGATGAGACCATGTATGTGTGGGAATGAGTCCTGGTACATTCTGGGTGGGCTTGGGCTAAGATGCCTTCTGTATGTTCATTGGTGTTAGGGAAGTGGTGGTAAACATGGGGCTGATACACAGTAGAAAACCAAGTGATAGACACTGGATTCTGAAACAACAGTCCTAGTCATGGTGGTCATTGTTCCTCAGAGAAGGGACATTTGCTATGTTGTTTATGAGAACCCTCTTGGTGTCAGATCTTGTTATGATGTAGTTTCCAGCTTTTTGACTTACCATGCTGTTGATAAACTGAAGAAACTGAGGCTCAGTACTGCTTTCTTGTTTCCATCCTCATCCCAGACTGGCTGGTTGTGCTCTTTGCCTGTGCCCATCCTGGGGTGGAGTCCTGAAATTTCAACTTAAAGTGTTAGGTAGGAAAGGTTTGTGGGTATCCATTTGCCTTTCTTTGCCTTCTAGACCCAGGCCCATTCATTTTTATCTCAACTTCCTTTACATAGCTAGTGTTGGAAGTAGTTAGCGCTGTAGGTCTCTGTTGCACGTTTACCCCTGTGCTACTTTTGTTTATTTTCAATTATTCCCCCCCCCATAAAAGTCTCACCCTGAAGCCCTAACTGGTTTGAACCCATAGCAGTCCGTCTGTGTTATTCTCCCAAGTATTGGGATTACAAGTGTGAGCTACCATACCTGGCTCTGCTGAGGGTATTTAAACAGGCAGTATGAGCAGCCCAAAGAGGAGGTGTTATATCTGTAGAGGTGTGGTTCCCCTCATTGTGTTAGGTGGGTCGCTTGAGATTGGGCTGGTCTGGGGCAAGGGTCTTAGAGGCAATGACACCGCAGGTGGGACGACCCTAGCTCCATGCTTCCCTACCTGATGTAGTGTATTCTGGTCCTCGTGCAAATCACTGGTGATGCTGTTACCTGGTTTAATTTGAGGGAGTCAGGAGGGATCTGACTATGTGGTACTTTCCCTGATTTGACACCCCTTTATGCTTTGTTAATCAACAGGAGCTTGAAGAGATCCGCAAATGTGGAATGAAAAACTTCCGTAACATCCAGGTTGATGAAGCTAATTTATTGACTTGGCAAGGGCTTATTGTTCCTGTGAGTATTGAACACTTCCACTTCTTACTAGATTATTCTTTCAGGTGGTGTGCTGCTACTGCTGGCCGTATCTCTGTGTTCCTCAGTAAGTTCATAGTCTGGGCAGACCATAGATGGGCAGAAGTGGGCAGTGGCTACAGGGTAACAAGCAGAGTAGAGTATGGCCTTGTGCTCTTCAGTAAAATCCTGGCTTTACATTGGGGTTTTAAAATTGTAGATCTGTAGTTATTTACAAAGGAGAAGGGTATGCATCTGCTCCCCTGGTTGCCCATTCCCCTGGCTTTTGAATGACTTGCCCTGTTTATAAGGTCGAGGCTCCTGTCTGTCTGCTTTGGTAGAGAACTGGCTTCCCATATAGACCTTGGTTGGCTTTCTCCGTGGAGTTTCATCAGTGACTAACCTTTCGGACACCGACGCTTTATTCACGCCACACTCTAGTATGTGCCGTGGCTTGTCTTCAGTCACTAGTCCTAATTGCCGCTTGTGTCCTTCCCTCCACTGGGCTTTCCAGAAGGTTTACTCCAGTGTCTGCCCCCAGTAGCCCTACATCCTTCAAGGACACCTTCCAACAGGCTCGGCTTCCTCCTAAGAAGACTGCTTAGTTCTGTCACTCTCTTGATTTTTGTGTATCTCCCTCTATCTTCTATGATCCCCTTCTCCTTCTGGAGACTTGAGCTGTCCTTGACTTCAGCATGCACTTCCTGTTTCTCCCACTCCAAACACACGGTCCCTTGCAGGGACACTTGCTTGCCTCCTAAAACTTTGACCCTTTGCCAGGGTCCCAGTCCTTAAGCCTGTAATCAGTTCCAATACTTGCTGGTGTGCTGCTAATTTCTCCTCACTCATTTTCTCCTGTTTTATCTCTGGGGACCCTTCTAACACTATATGTGAAAGATTTCTACCTATCTCCCTCCTCCTGCCTTCTCACTAGAGGTAGACTATTTATCCAATGTACAGCCTCACTTGGACATTGGAGACTTGCAGACAGCTTAGCCTACAACGTTGACTTACATCGATAAGCTCTCCTCCATTCTTTCTTCCATATTCACTATCTTTCTTTTCTCTTTTGCCCATCTGGGCCTCAGGTTCTTTCCCTGTATCTGACTCACCTTTCATTGGTACTTATAATTGTACCAATGAGAGACTACACTCTTTATGAAGGAAAAATGCAGAGTATCCTTATTGCAGATGCTTTATTCTTGATTCTGGTTATAACATTGAACAGCAAACACTGGTTTAGATTGTTTTAAATCTGGTGCTTCTAGTCTAGATGTAGAAATAAATCCTTTGAGGTGTTTTTTTTTTTTTGGTGGTTTTTTGTTTGTTTGTTTTGTTTTTTGTTTGTTTTTTTCACTTAGAGTGAAAGTAGACTTAGCCGATAAAATCATGGCATGTCAATCTGTGTTCTATCCTACCCTTCTGTTTTATAGGAAGATACTGACCCTTAGTCCTTAAGCCTGGCTGAAGCACTCCAGGAGTGAGGTGGCCGAGTGACACAACACTCCAAACAGATGGAGCACCAGTGCCAAGCAGCTCAGGCTCACTTATGTCTGTGTTGCACTGGGGACCTAACCTAGAGCCTTGTGGGTGTAATGTTCTATCACTAGGTGCATTGCCCCATCTATCCCTTTAATATGTTTATTGTGTATGAGTGTTTGCCTATATGCATGTCTGTACACAATGTTCATGCCTACTGTCCTCAGAGGCCAGAAGAGGGCATCGGATTCCCTCAGAACTTAGTTTCCCCATGGGTGCAAAGAACCAAACCTAGATCTTCTGTAAGAATAATAAGTGCTCTTAACTTTTGAGCCATCTCTCCAGCCCACCATTAAATTAGTTTTAATTAATTAATTAATTTTAAGACAGAGTCTACATAGTCCTGGCTGCCCTAGAATTATATAGACCAAGCTGACCTCAAGCTTACATAGATCCAGGTGCTTCTGCCTCCCCAGTGCTGGGATTAAAAGCATGTATCATCATGCCCAGCTCTACCATTTTATATACATACATACATACATGCATGCATGCATACATACATACATACATACATACATGGTGTCTCTCATGTAGCCCAACCTAGCTGAAGATGATCTTAAACTCCTGATTGGATCTTTCACATGCTGGCTGTGCAGGTGTAGGTTCCACTTTTGGTTCCCTTTTGACTTTTGTGGCAGGGTTTCACTTTGTAGCTAAGACTGGCTTTGAATTCAAAGCAATTCTCCAACTTCAGCCTCTTAGTGTTAGAATGACAGATAAAAGGCACCATTCAAGTTTATTAAAATACTTAAATTTATTTATTTATTTACTTATTGGCTTTTCTGAATAGGGTTTCTCTGTATAGTCCTGGCTTTCCTGGGAACTCGCTGTGTAGACCAGACTGGCCTCAAACTCACAGAGAGCCACCTGCCTCTGAGTTCTGGGATTAAAGGTGTGCATTGGTCACTGCCTTTTAAGAAGAGGGAGATTGTGGTGGTGGGGAATTCATGGTGGCATATGCCTTAATCTCAGTATTTAAGAGGCAGAGACAGGCCATCCTAGGATAACCACTTGTCTCAAACAAACAATCCAAAAACAGCAAAAATTAAAATAAAACAAAAAAAAATCAGTTGAATGTATGTGAGTGAACTCACTAGCCTGCCTCCCTCCCTCCCTTCCCTCTTTCCTTACTCCAGTGGGGTCTTACGTATTCCAGGCTGGCCTTGAACTTGCTATATAAGCGAGTGTGGCCTTGAATTCCTGTCTGTTTTCTGCCTTCACCTCTTGAGTGCAGGCTTACGTGAAGACCGAGCGCAGCGCATCAAGCATGCTAGGCAGACCAAGCCTTCTGCCAGTGAGTTACATCTCTTAACTCCCATGACGGTTTGTGTCTGGGCTTTCCATTGTTTGAAAAAGTTGTTTTATGGGTGTGCTCAGTTGTGAGTGGTGTTCAGAGGACAGCTTTCCAATGTCTGTCCTTACCTTCTACCTTGTTTCATAAAGGGTCTTTTTGTTCTGTTTTCTCTTTTGGGCTAAATATAGTAGAGCGTAGGAAGGCTAGCATTACAGACCCCATTGTATAGCATCTGACTTCCTTATGGGTTCTGGAGATTTGAACTCAGGTCTTCACACAGTTAGCACTTTTACCTATCTAGCACTGTCTCCTTTGCCTAGGGTTCTTAACTGTATTCTGTGAATAGATTGGTCACTTTATACTAGTGCTACATTGTTTTGATTATTGTCACTTACGAGAAACATTTGTTTCATTTCATTTTTGTTCTCTTTTCTTTCTTTTTTGACACAGGGTCTTCTGGGCACCCCAGACTGGCCTAGAATATACCATGTGTAGCCCAGACTGGCCTCTTTTCTCAGCCTTCCAAATGCCAAGATTTCAGGTGTGAGCCACCCCAGTCAGTTTATAGTGAGTTTTGAGATGATAAAATGGTACTCTTCCAACTGTAGTCTTTTATAGTTAGAATTATTTACCTCTTGATTTCGGTGAAGGTCCCTGGGGATTCCCTGTGGGAATGCTTTTGACTTTGCTAAACAAAGCATTGTTGAGATTTTGATGTAGATTATAATCAATTTTGGAAGTATTCTCATCTTATAGTAGTATTGTTGTCTTATTTTTGTTTGTTTGTTTGTTTTCAAGACAGGGTTTTTCTCTGTGTAGCCTTAGCTGTCCTGGAACTCACTCTGAGGACTAAACTGGCCTCAAACTCAGAAATCCACTTGTTTCTGCCTCCTGAGGCTAAAGGTGTGTGCCATCATTACCTGGGCGTTTTGTTTTGTTTTCCGACTGGGTTTCCATGTGGTCCTACCTGTCCTGGAGCTTGATGTGTAAACTCCTTGCTCACAACTTCTCAAAGTGTTCCTTCTTGATCATTTTGCTACTAGTTTTATTCTTATTTTGCTTTGCCTTTTTTCCTAACAGGCTATCAGGTTTGTTAAAGTGGCTGTAGTTGTGTTGTGTGGTATTTACATTTGTAGCATCACTCTTTTTTTTTTTTTTTTTTTGGTTTTTCGAGACAGGGTTTCTCTGTGTAGCCCTGGCTATCCTGGAACTCACTCTGTAGACCAGGCTGGCCTCGAACTCAGAAATCCTCCTGCCTCTGCTTCCCAAGTGCTGGGATTAAAGGCGTGAGCCACCACTGCCTGGCTTTAATGTTGCCAACTTTTATTGACAAATTTGTGTTTGGGGCTCCATTGTTTTTTTATTGTCTTCTCTTTATGTGTTTGTATCTGTAGGTTTATGTATGTGTATCTGTGAGGTAGGTTTATGTATGTATATCTGTAGGTAGGTTTATGTATGTATATCTGTAGGTAGGTTTATGTATGTATATCTGTAGGTAGGTTTATGTATGTATATCTGTAGGTAGGTTTATGTATGTATATCTGTAGGTAGGTTTATGTATATATATCTGTAAGGTAGGTTTATGTATGTGTATCTGTGAGGTAGGTTTATGTATGCCTATTTGTAAGGTGTGTTTATTGCATCTTATTTACTCTATGCTTCATATGTACATGTCATTTTGTACTTACGGGGGTTAGGGGAGTTGTATCTCTCCTATTGTGTTTTCTTCTCTATGTCTATATCTCATACCTTAAATAAGAATATAGGCTTTTCTGGTAGTAAAGAGTGTTATTTGATAACTATGGAGGTTGAATCTTGGACAATAGAAGGAGTGTGTGCCCTTTCAACTTGTCTGGGCATTGTCTGTCATGCCCTGTGTGTCTTGGGAGGAGTACTACCCCAGGCCAAATGCCCTAGGCTTAACATTTAATTTAATTAGAAACACTATATGGTCTCAATTTGCCCTTTGTACTTTTGTGAGATCATAGAGAAAGTCTTCAGACTAAGAAAGTAATGTTCTGTTATGAACATACTGAAGGCCAATGTTTCATATGAGCATTGTCCCATTTAAAAACTTTTTTCCATTTGTAATATAAAAACTTGCTGATATTATTAGGACATTTGGATATCCAGGACAGATGCTACTTTTGTTTATGACGGAGTCTTACCTTTACTTAGTTGAGATACACAGTGTTAGAGCATTCTATGTCAGCGAGCTAGAGATTTGTCCTGACTTCATTTCTAGGATCAGTGATAGATTCAGAGAAGGAAAGACCAGAGGTAGAATGCAGTCTGGGGATTCTTGAAGGGGTGCCGTGTAGAAAGACTAGGAGCTCGGTATGGTGGTGCATGATTTCAACCTCAGCCAGAATGGAGACAGCTCTGAGTTAGAAGTCAGCTGGTTATATCGAGACCCACCACCACACCCCAAGGGGTAAGAAGGCCATAGATAACTTGATGCTGGATGATGAAAAGCTTCCTCTTGGATTTAACTGCAATAAAATGGTTTTGTGGCTTGGAGATTGGTGCCAAGAAATGAAGAATCTGAGATGTTTTACCCTTTTCCAAACTTACAGTACCCTGTACATTTTATTTGGACGCTCATCCCACTTGAGACCTCAGACGAATACAGGTTATAGCAGGCTATACACTGGTGCATTTGCTTGATTGCCTTAATTCACGTTCCACAGAAGACACAAACCTGGATACTTGCAAGTACTAGAGGTTACACTACAGGAGAAACAATCTGAAGTAGTTTAGGGATTTTAGGCTGCTCATTCAGCTATGTCTTGCTTGTCAGACTTGCAGATGGGGATAATGACAGCATTTGCCTGTGAGACTTGTTCTAGAACAGATTTATTGAGATAGGACAGAAAATCATCAGAATTTTAGGGAAGTTATATAGAAATGTTGTTGGTTTCGTTTTTGGGGGTTTTTTTTGGCGGGGGGGGGATGTTGGTGTTTTGGCTGCCTTGATGTCTGTATAAGGGTATTGGATTCCCTAGAACTGGAGCTACAAATAGTTGTGAGCTGTCATGTGGGTACTGGGAATCTAACCTAGGTCTTCTGGATTCGTTTACAGTTTCAGAGGTTTAGTCCATTGTGGTCATGGCAGGAAGCATGGCAGCATGCAGGCAGATATTTTGGTGCTAAAGAAATAGAGAGTTTGACATATGGATCTAGATCCACAGGGAGCAAAAAGAGAGCTAGACACTAGACTGGGCCTGACTTGGAGATGTCACAACCACCTGTACTGAGCTCCAGGGAGTCTGACACCTCCTTCTAGCCTCAGTGGGTACTTATACACATCTGTTATAGTACAGACACATACACTTACAGTTGAAAAAAGTTAACAAATGTGTGTGCGTGTGCATGTGAAATATCCAAGGAGTAAATTCCTAAAAATTGTCTAAAAGACTGTTTTTTTCCTTGGTATCCGTTTTTCTGCTGCTTTCTCACAGGACAAATTTAGCTCTAGAATGTCAAGTTTTTACTTTTGGCTCTTTAAGCCTGTGGTAGTTAGTTAATCTTCATTGTGAACTTGACTGGATTTCTAATCACCTGAGGTGCACATTTCCAGTGAGGGCTAAGCTGGATGACCAAGGCTGAATTGGATAATGGCATCACGAGCTGGATGGATTGAGACAAAGCTGAGGGCAACTGGGCGGTGGTGGCACACGCCTTTAGTCCCAGCACTTGAGAGGCAGAGGCAGGGAGATTTCTGAGTTCGAGGCCAGCCTGGTCTACAGAGTGAGTTCTAGGACAGTCAGGGCTACACAGAGAAACCCTGTCTTAAAAAAATAAAAATAAAGAGAGAGAGAGGGAGGGAGGGAGAAAGAAAGAAATTACCAACACGATAAATAAGCAAGCAAGCCGAGGGCAGTATTTTCCCCACACCTGCCTCCTCTCTGCTGTCATGTGAGTTGTTGTGCTGTTTCTGTCCTATGATAGACTGAGAGCCAAAGGAAATCATCCCCTAAGTTGTGTCTCATTTTGTTGTAGGGATGAGAATTGTAACTATTCCAGCGACTTTACCCAGCAGACAGTTTTAATTTTATGTACTTTCACAAAAAAATAACTTGTTCCAGCTGTATTTGGTTGCATCTTCTTTGATCTCAATACTAAGCAGTGTAGGCCGCCCTCATTGGTGATTTGTACATACCACAGCCATTTCTTTGCTGTCTTAGTTAGAATTTTATTACTGTGAAGGGACACCGTGACCACAGCAACTGGGCTGGACTTACAGTTTTAGAGGTTCAGTCCATTATCATCATGGTGGCAAACATGCCAGCACACAGGCAGATGTGGTGCTAGAGAAGGAGTTCAGAGTTCTACATCTGGATCAGCAGGTAGCAGGAAGAGTGGGGGAGGGGAAAGAGAAGAGAGAGGGAGGGAAACTGGGCCTGGCTGAGTCTTTGAAATCCCTCTCCCTCCCGCTCATGCCCTTCCTCCACATAGGCCATGTGTACTCCATATGACTGCCCCTCCTAATAGTGCCACTCCCCAAGCATTCAAATCTATGAGCTTAAGGGGCCATTTCTATTCAAACCACCACAACAAGGAAAGAAGTTCATAGTTAAGTGAGCTTGTCTATGAAGCACTCAGTAAGGGTAACCTTTACTCTTGTAGCAAGAGTCTCTTTCCTTGTGTCTGGCACAGTGAACTTTACAAATCTAATTTCTCATTGTCGTGACCTTCGCTAACAGGAACATGCAGCTCTCTCAACTTTGCAGCTTCTTGCACAGAGCGTAAGCAGCATGAGACAGAAGGTAGGCCTAGATGCCGAGTGGAGACATGCGGCTGCTCTCACAGCTGCAGTCAGCTGCATCCTTACTTCATCTCTACCTTAGCACTAAAAACCAAAAGCAGTGGAGCGAAGAGTTAGCTGCCCTGAGTGGAGCAGCTCAGAGGACAGATAGGACAAGCTTTTTAATTAGTCTAGAAAGGTAAAGGTAAAGGTCCCTGGAACCAAGCTTACATCGTGATGGAAGAATGGAAGGAGAAAACACATTCCTGACCTCCATGTGCACAGACACGGCAGATGATAAACAGGCAAACAAGCAGAATTTATAATTATTTTTAAAGGTGGACTTGAGAAGGTTTGCTGGGATGAATTTTGAATGAATGAGAGAGGAAGGGAGGGAGGGAGGGAGAGAGAGAGCCTTTAATCCTAGAGTTTGAGGCAAGCATGGTCTTCAGAGTGACTTCCAGGATAGCCACATATCTAGCCATAGCATAATAAAAAGTACATTTTGTCCGACTTCCAAAGTCCCCATAGTCTATAGCAGTCTCAAGAATCTTAAAAGTCCAAAGTCTTTTCTGATATCCATCCAATCACTTAACTGTAATCCTTAAAACAAGACAGGAAACCAGCTGGGCAAATTCCAAACTCTGCACCTCCATGTCTGATGCCAAAGCAGTCTTCAGGTCTCCAATTCCTTTTTCATCTATGTTAACTGCAACAAACTTCTTTTCCTGGGCTGGTTCCACTCCCTGTTAGCAGTATTCCACAGCAGATACCCCACAGCTCTGGCATCTTGAACATCTTGGGGGTTCCAAGGCAACTTCAATGTTATAGCTTCTTGTTTCAATGTCTGGGATCCACACGTGACCTTCTGGGCTCCTCCAAAGTCACTTCTACAGCTCTGCCTTCTGTAGCACTCTAAGCTTAGGTTGATCAATTCCACTGCCCAGAAACCTACCCAGAGATATCTATAGCAGGGTTATTTGTGGTTACCAAGATGTCCAGACAAATATCACTTAGCACTAAATATATAAGCTAATTGCATATTATGGAAGAAGGCACTCAGAAACCTACTATCTATATTCATTCAGACTATTAAAAAAAATGCTGTCAAAGGTGTAACATCTAAGGAACAGAAACATTTCTCCTAGTACCAGAAAGAAGCTGAGAAATATTAGTTTAAGTCATTGACAGATACAGTGTTTGATGGTTCTCAGTTATTCGGTTAGTGAAAAGGATATTTCAGCCCTCTAGGTATCTCTTTCACAAGGGATCCACATCCTGACGTGGCATTGATGAGTAGGTGTATATATGCTAGTGTGGGGTGGTGCTGATGCTAGGGACTGAACCTGCCTTCTTGGATATGTTCTGTCACTGAGCTACACTTTTAGTCCTGACGACTTAGTTTTGTTGTTTTAAATTTTTATTTATTATTAGTGTGTGTGAGAGAGAGGGAGAAAATAGGGAGCATATTTACTACAGCACACAGAACTCTGTTGAGTCTGTTTTCTCTTTCTGCCATATGGTTCTGAGGCTCTAACTCAGGTTTTCAGATTTGTGTTGCATGTACTATTACCCACTGAGCCAATGCTGATGCTTTTAATGGGTGAATTTGGGGAGGACATACACATTTAGATCATAGCAGCTCTATAATATATGATTCAAGTTCTAAGGCATATCTATGCAAAACCTTCCAGTGATAAACCTACTGTGAACTATGGCCTCCGAGTGATAGAGAAGTACAGTATAGGTCATGGATGGTGACATTTCATCTTGTTAACGAAGACTGTTGATAGTGAGGGGACATTGGGCCTCTGGATTTTTTTTTTTTTCAGTACTTTCAGTTTGACTAAAATCTACTCTAAAAAGATAAAAAAGTAGTCTACCTGTCTCATTTACACTTCTGCTGCCATGAAGAGAACCTGTGAGCAAGGCAGTTTATACAGAAGAAAACATTTATTGGGGTTTGTAGTTCTAGAGGGTAAGTCTGGCGGCAGGCAGGCAGGCAGGCAGCAAGGGCGCTGGAGCAGCCGCTGAGAGCTTACATCTGATCCACAAGCACAAGGCAGAGAGTGAGAGAGGAACTAGGAATGGCATGGACTTCTTCCTCAGTTTTACAGCTTCTCCAACAAGGCCACACTTCCTAATCCTTCCTCAGCAGTTCTACCAACTTTATACCAATCATTCAAACATGAGCTATTAGGGGCCATTGTCATTCAAACTATCATACTACTAAAAAACACTCAGGCTATAATAATGTAATTATGACATTGGTTTCAGACCTTCCCAGTTACTGAGCATCTTACTAGAAACCCTGGTTGGTTGGTGGATTACCTTTTTGGTGGAGGACTTTAGTTGATGTATCATTGGTAATAATTAATGAACAATTAAAGCAGCCCTGGCTTAGCCATAGTTATGTAAATTATGGTATGTTCATTTTTCTCCCTCCTTTTCTTTTAGGACAACCCTCCATATGATAAGGGAGCCTTCAGAATTGAAATCAACTTTCCTGCAGAGTATCCATTCAAACCACCCAAGATCACATTTAAAACAAAGATCTACCACCCTAACATCGATGAGAAGGGGCAAGTCTGTCTGCCAGTAATTAGTGCTGAAAACTGGAAACCAGCCACCAAGACTGACCAAGGTGAGACATGTA
The DNA here is from genome assembly GCA_036184795.1 of Tokudaia tokunoshimensis. NCBI lineage: Eukaryota > Metazoa > Chordata > Mammalia > Rodentia > Muridae > Tokudaia > Tokudaia tokunoshimensis. Next base: position 3,149,799 of record BTHU01000015.1, on the reverse strand, counting down.
CCTTTTTTCTCCCTGCCTTAGATAGAGCTCTCTTCTGGAAATACTGCTTTGAGATGGGAGCTTGAAGGTTCTCTTTAATGTCCTATCAGACAGAGTTGAGAAGACTACTACTGTAGCAACTCTAGTGTATGTAGAAGTGCTGCTGAGGGGCTGGAGAGATGGCTCAGAGGTTAAGAGCACTGACTGCTCTTCCAGAGGTCCTGAGTTCAATTCCCAGCAACCACATGGTGGCTCACAACCATCTGTAATGGGACCAGATGCTCTTCTGGTGTGTCTGAAGACAGCTGCAGCGTACTCATATAAAATAAATCTCTAGCCGGGCGGTGGTGGCGCACGCCTTTAATCCCGGCACTTGGGAGGCAGAGGCAGGCGGATTTCTGAGTTCGAGGGCAGCCTGGTCTACAAAGTGAGTTCCCGGACAGCCAAGGCTACACAGAGAAACCCTGTCTCGAAAAACCAAAAAAAAAAATCTCTAAAAAGAAAAAACAAAGAAGTGTTGCTGAGACCTCACAGTCTTGTGAGCTGCCTCATCTCAGTTGTCGTGTTGAGTGTGCAGAGGCCCAGGCCCTGAAGGTGCAAAAAGATGTGATAGGGCCTGATAGGGAGAGTGAAGGTGGTGCTGGGTAAGTATAGTGGTCAACGCCTGGAGTCAGCCTAACAGAAGGGTAGAGGCCAAGGACTGTAGCTCCATTAGCAGGTTTGGGTTCAAGACAAGATACAATCAGATTTGGGTAAGTGTTTCTGTGAAAGCTAGCTATGATGTCTGTAACTTGGTAAAAGTAGGTGTGGTATGGCTGTGTGTGTCTGTACTCACTCTCTTAGAAAAGGATTTGCTTCTGGGTTGTCATTGTTCCCTCACAATCAGAGGCCTTGCCAAGTTGAGTTACTATTGCCTGGGGAGAAGTGCTTCTGCAGCAGACCCTCTGGCACTGGCCACGGTCGAGTCTCCTGAGAACCGATGACATGGAGGCTCACAGGACTGGGGTGCACATACTTCACCACATCTTAATCCTCCTTTATCTTCACGTCTATGTATATAGCCCAGCACTGCTGTTTCAGGTTGGGGGTGCTCCCCTCCCTCCAAAGAGCCAGATAGGTTAGGGCAGTTTTCTGTTCTTTTGAAAAATATACTTAGTTGGCTGCAAGAGTTTCATGCAGTGTGGTGATGGCACACACCTTTAATCCTAGCACTATGGAGGCAGGTCTCTGGGTTCCAGGACAGCCTGGTCTACAGAGTGAGTTCCAGGAATCCAGGACTACACAGAGAAACCCTGTCTTTAAAAGTTTGGGGTTTTTTGTTTGTTTGTTTTCAGATATAGTGTTAAGAACCTAGACAGTAGAGTTTTGTGACTCTAGTTCCAGGAGATCTAATGTCCTCTTCTCGCCTCCAAGGGTACCAACCAGGCTTGCACAGACATACATGCAGGTACAATCCTAATACATTTAAAAGTTAGTTAGTTCACTAATTAATTAATTAATTAATTAAAGATAAAATGAAACTGGCTTAAAGTAGCAGTTCTTTCTGTAGATTGGCTGTCTCAAACAGGGCTGGTCATTCTTGGGGCTATTCAGGTTCTGTTATTGTGGGGTAAATTTGCCATCATTCACATGTGTGGCAGTTGGTGCTTGGCTCTCTTTGTGCTGCTTATTCTCCATGAAGAGGACTGGACTTCATAGCAATGGAGGGCCTCTAGGATGAAAGCAGAAGCAACTGTTACCTACTATTCAGTGTAGTGCTAATACTGTTATCATGTCCTTTCTGGATCCTATTGGTCAAACAAGTTCATCCTTGGTAGGGTATTCAGGTTGGCAGAGATGGGTGCATAGGCAGAGGAGAGGCCACTGGCACCAAGTTCCCTTACTATTTCTACGTGTTTGTCTGAATGTATATTTATGCACCATGTACATGCAATGCTGAGCTCAGATGGCATCAAGTCTCCTGACTGGAGTTACAAATGTTTGTGAGATGCCACATGAGTGCTAAGGAACTCAGGGCCTCTGGAGAGCCATCTCTCCAGCCCATCTCTGTACATACTTAGTGTGGGTTCTGTGGCACTCTTGCGGCCGTATGGTAGGTGCTTTTGTGTTCACCGCTGGTGTTTGTCTGGTCTTGTTTCTTGACTGCTGTGCAGCAGTCATCATCCTGTATCACCTTCCCTTTTAATGTCTTTGCTAAAGCTGTGAACTGATCATGACACTTGCTCTTCATAGCATCTGCTTGTGGGTTTCTTCTGCCCGTGTCCTTAGGAACATTTCCATTGATGACTCCTTTCAGATAATGTCATGGTGCTTGTGGTGTGTGTGCATGTTTTGCCTTCATGTATTATGTGCACCTTGTGCATGCCCAGTGTTCTAGGGAGCCCAGAAGAGGATGTTAAATTCCCTGAACCTGAGCTACTCACAGTTGTAAGCTGTGTGAGCAGCCAGTGTTCTTAACCACTGAGCCATCATCTCTGCTGTGCCACAAAGTCATATTTTATTAGACAGGTATAGAAAATGAAAATGATGAGATGAGCGGCTGATGAGATGGCTCAACAGTAAAGAGGACTTGCTCACACATGGTGGGCAGACACTAACCATCTTTAACTACAGTTGCAGATGATTCAGTGACCCCTGTAGCATCCATGAACACTGTATACACCCAGGGCTCAGATAAAACACCCACGCAGGTTAAATAAAAATAGATAAATCTTAAAGAAAAGATTGTTGACAGTAAAGTTAAAATGTTCTTAGGATAGGAGCTGGAGAGATGGCTCAGCAGTTTGGTTCCCAGGATCTACATTGAATGGGCTAATAGCCACGTGTGATTCCAGCTCCAGGAGATTTGATACCTTTTTCTGGCCTCTGTGTGCATTCTAACATGAAGACACACATACCCCCACATACATACAGTAAATAACCTAGGCATAATGGAATAAGCAACATGAAAAAATGTTCCTGTGTTCCAGCAGGTCAACTTTTAGTTGAATGTGCTCCCCCAAAATGAAAGCATGGATTCACACAAACATTTTTAAAATGACATGTGTGTGTGAGAGAGAGTGCATTGAAGGGCAGAAGACAGTTTGAGGGACTCAGTTCTTTCTTCCCCCACGTGAATGCCGGGGTCAGGCTTAGCTTGTGAAGCTTGGAGGCAAAGCCTTTTCTTGCCCAGGGCTCCGTGCTGAACACCTGCACTAATGTTCACTGCAGTTCTACCCATACGAGGCACGAGGGAGAAGCAACTCAAGTTAATGGATATACAGAATGTGGTACCTAGTCTCCTTTCTGTTTTTATGACAGAGCCACTATGACCAAAAGCAGTGTGCAGAGGAAAGAGTTTATTTCAGTTTACAGCTTATCATGAAGGGCAAGTCAGGCGTGGTGGCACACACCTTTAATCCCAGCACCCTAGAGGCAGAAGCAGGTGGATCTCTGATAACAGCCAGGACGACACAAAGAAACAATCTCAAAAAATAAAAAGAACGGAATGATGGTGTTTACTGGCTTGCTCCTTGTGGCTTGCTCAGTTTGCTGTCTTTGTTATACACACCAGCAGCACCATCTAGCTGGGCCCTCCCACATCAGCTATTAGTCAAGGGAATGCTCTATAGACTTGCCTACAGGCCAGTCTAGTAGAGGCATTTTCTCAGCAGAAGGTCCCTCTTCCCAGACGACCCTGGCCTATATTAGTGTGACCAAAGACAACAATGGTATTTCCATACAGTGACATACTGTTAAGCCATAAAAACATAATGAAGTATGTATTTATGGTAGAAGATATAAACACTTGAAAAATAGGATGCTATATGAAACAAGAGTAATTATTATAAAACAATATATATAAAAACATGATAATATGATTCTATATACAGCTCATGGATTGTGGATATGTAGCCCAAGTTGATCTTGAACTATGGACCCTTGTCTTCTGTTTTTAAGTGATGTCATTTCAGCGGTGATGCCAGCACATCTACTTACAGCTAATGAATTTGGGAATTTGTATACTGTGTAACTTCTGAGTCAGTACAGCACTTTCTGTGATAAGACCTGTTCCTATAGTTCCTCTGAGCTGGCTCATTGCTAACAGAGAGGTACAACTTCATAATATATATTCCCCCCGCCCCATGATTAGAAGTACCCTGAGAGCCGGGCGGTGGTGGCGCACGCCTTTAATCCCAGCACTTGGGAGGCAGAGGCAGGCAGATTTCTGAGTTCGAGGCCAGCCTGGTCTACAGAGCGAATTCCAGGACAGCCAGGGCTATACAGAGAAACCCTGTCTCAAAAAACAAACAAACAAACAAACAAACAAAAAAAAAAGAATAGAAGTACCCTGAGTAAACTGCCTCACACAAGAGTAGGAACCTACCACCACTAACTGCCTGGAGAGGTGGCCTATGTATAGTCAAGTATAAACGTGAATAGGCCTACTCTCTGCAGAGCACAGAAAAATGGGACTGACTGGAGCCAGGAGGTCCAGATGTTCTGTACTGTCTAGAAGATGATCTGTGCTAGCCTTATTTTTAGTTTTGAATGAGTGAATTTATATAACAAGCCAAAGTAAAAGAATAAGTAGTGTTGTATGTGGTGGCACACACCTTTAGTCCCAGAACTTGGGGGCAGAGGCAGGAGGATCTTTGTAATTCCAGGCTTACTTAGTAAGTTCTAGGCCAGCCATGCTACATAGTGGGACATTGTCAGAAAAATCAAGGATGAGGGGTCTAGGTAGTGTGGCAAGTACATGGGGGTGAGGGGTAGGGCTTCTTTAAAGGTGGCCAATTGGAGTCTCCTGAGAGAAGCCCAGGCAGAACAGAGCCTCTTCAGGTGAGACTTCCATATAAAAACAAATTGCACATAGAAAGAACTTCAGCACAACAGAAACTGACAGGAAGTTGACGTATTAGCTGCAGTTCCTAGTTAGGCTTTCTCTCCATGACTGATCTTCCACCTTCCCACCTCTTTCCTTCAATGTTGGGAATGATTCTCCCCTAGCTGTCTTCAAGGCACCACTGTGTGGCACCACTATGTTTTCTCTTAGGCTTTTTTGTTGTTCTCTACTTGCTGTCACTGAGTTGGGGATATAGCATACATCCTCAGATAAGTGACCTTGGAGGATACCTGCTGTAGTGACACCAGGTTCTGAATTTGAAGGGACAGGCAACCCCTCTTCCAGAGCCAGCTTCTCAGTGAGTCAAAGCAGCATATGACAGTTTACCAATAGAAGGTACATCCCACCATGTTCAGGCCCAGAAGACTTTTCTAAGGCTGGGGATCAGTCAGCCACTGTTTGTTAGCTGTAATCTGTCTCTCCTGATTACAGAAGAGATGGGTTGAGTTCTGGTGGTCAGAATTTTGAATAAACAGAAGACCACTTTGTCTTTAAAGCACATTTGTGGGCATGAGACATAGCTCACTTGGTACGGAGCCAGCCTTGCAAGCATGAAGCCCTGACTCCACAAAAACAGATATAGTGGCACTGGACTGTGACTCCAAAACTCAGGAGGGTCAGGAATTCAAGAAATTGTAATTTCTAACTACAAATCGGAAAAAGGGAGCAAGCTGGGTTTGAGTCAGTGTAGTGAGAGGTTGCAGTTTCTCTCTTGAGATTAGTAGCATCTTGCCTGTGCTATCTGAGTCCATTTTAACCCCAACGCCTTATCTTTCTCTTTGCAGTAATCCAGTCCCTCATAGCACTGGTGAATGACCCCCAGCCTGAGCACCCACTCCGGGCTGACCTAGCTGAAGAATACTCTAAGGACCGTAAAAAATTCTGTAAGAATGCTGAAGAGTTTACAAAGAAATATGGGGAAAAGCGACCTGTGGACTAAAACCTGCCATGAGTGACCCCAGCAAGTTTGAGCAGAGACCCCGAGCAGTGCATTCAGACACCCCGCAAAGCAGGACTCTGTGGAGATTGACACGTGCCACCAACTGGCGTCCGCTTGTGGCGGTTACTAACTTTCTACAGTTTTCTTAATCAAAAGTGGTCTAGGTAACCTGTAAAGAAGGATTAAAAAATTCAGATGTTCTAGTTATGCTTGCTTCGTTTTAAAAATCACTGCTTTAGTCTACTTCAAAAGAATGGCGTTTCTTTTCTTGCCCAAATTGACTCAAAGTTGCAGTTAGCCCAGAAGAAAAAGAAAAAGAAAAAGGTTGTGGTTTCCTCCCCTTTCCCCTTTCTTTCTTTTTTTTTTTTTTTTTTGTTTGTTTGGTTTTTTTTTTTTCGAGACAGGGTTTCTCTGTGTAGCCCTGGCTGTCCTGGAACTCACTTTGTAGACCAGGCTGGCCTCGAACTCAGAAATCCTCCTGCCTCTGCCTCCCAAGTGCTGGGATTAAAGGCGTGCGCCACCACCGCCCGGCTCCTCTCCCCCCTTTCAATTCCCACTTCCATAGACCCAGGCCCCAGCTCCCCACAGCACTGGCAACTCTCCTGTGCCAGCGTTGTTTGTGGGTAAGGAATAGCTCAAGGTCCCCACACCAGCTTATTGATGTCTTTAAAAAATTATAAAACAGTATCAGTACCCTGCCCCAGCGGAACATCCATGCAAAGGGAAAGCCGTCTTTACCTAAAATCTTAGCAAAGGGTTTCCACAGTAAGAAGACTCCCATGGTCCACATCTGTCAGACTGTGCTGGGTCTTTGTAGGGAACCCTGTTATACCAGGTTGGTGGGGACCTTGGAGAGGGAGGGTCTGCCAGTAGAGAATGCAGTGCACTTGTGTGATAAATTTCTCTCCAGAAAGGCTGACAGTCAGCAGTCCTTCCAGCAGCTGTGGTAGAAGACCTGGTCATCACAGACAAAACAAAAAAGCCAGAAAATTCTTTTGAAATTTCAAGCTTCTCTACCACCAAGCTCTGATAGGCTGTGCCGAGGAGCTCCCTCCTCATGGCTGACCCTGCCGACGGTCAGCCGTGGTGGTCTCCGCCTCTTTCTCAGAGCAGCTGCTGGGGCAGCCCAGGAACAGGATGGCTTTCCCTCTCTCTGGACTCCAATCCTTTGCAGTCAAGCTCCACTTGAAGCCCACTCACTCAATGATATCCTTTCAATGTGTTTTGTATTGTTTTGATTTTTTTTTTTGTAGAAATAAAATTTGAGCTTAGAATTTATCACCAAATGAACTGTCAAGATTTGAATGTTAATGTCTTTTCAAGGGAAGTGGGACTGTCCTTGACGCAGTAGTGACACCCTGAGGAAGCTGATGGCCTGACTGCCTATGTTCACCAACTCACTTCTGCTATTAGGGGTCTAATCCTGTGGAGAAGATTGCCTCAAGAAACCTTGCTTTCTGCTTTAACCTTAGTTCTATAACTTCAGGGCTACCTAGGCTCACAGACTTGGAAGACAGCTCTGGGTTTTGCCTATAAAGAAGTGAAGACATGTCCTCTCAGGCAGTATAACACTAGTTTTCCAAGTGTTTGGCTCCTGTAGTGCATACATGAACTATGATTTAGTTCTAGGTATGCATGGGGCAGGTTTCTGGAGACTTCCATATGCCCAGGATGGTCAGAGCCCTGGGCCTGTGTGTCTACGTCTGTCTCTTCATTGGCAGAAAAGTGACAGTGGATTTTATTTCACTCACATTCAGATTTGTAATAAAATGCCAAACTCCGTCAGAATTGTCCAAACAAACCACCATTTTGTTCATGTTGCTTTTCTGAATCTAGAGATAGTCCAGCTGTCTCATTGCTTAGCTCTACCTGCCTGTTACCCCCTACCGCTCTCTGCTCACTATGGGAGGGTACTCTTATGCCAGCAGCCCCTCTCAGGGACTCTCAGCCCCATTATTGACAACCATGGCCTGCCCTGGAAGCAGAGGCCTGGCTTGGAATCAGTGGTGTCCCTCTGGGCTTGCATGCCTTGTCCTTTCCAGCCCTGCCCTGAGCAGACTTTGAGCAAGTTGGCAGGGAGACCTGTGGAGCAGCCAGCCACCCACCCCTGACCCAAGTTGGCTCAGGAATTCATATCCCCCTGGTTCCTTGAAGTGCCCGGGTCTCATCCTGCTCTTTCCACAATGGCAGAGAATAGGCTTTCTAAGATGCTGTGACCCCATTCTGTCGTTAATAAAAATGTTCTCAGACACTAGATTGGGTGTATGGGTTTCTTTGGGGATGGGCATTGCTGGGGGCCGATTTGGAGACTAGAGAGTAGTGGCTGGGCCACTGATCTTTCCTCTACTTCTCAGCCTCTGAAAGAAGCATGCAGGTGGTTCTGTCTGCCATGTAGAAGTAGATGGGGAGTCAACACTGGGAAAATCTCAGAGACCCCATGGCTATCAAGGAGACTGGCACACGTCTCTTCCATCCTTGTAACCCCAAGAAAGTATGAACTTCATTTAGCAGGGTTCCCAGATAGCTACTGCTAAGGTGCTACAGCAGTAACCTCAGATGGGCACAGCACTAACCAGGCCTGTGACATGTGGGTACCAGATGGAATCAGGTGTGCCTTCTAAGTTGTGTCTACAGATCTTGTAGGAATACTTCCTGGCACATCATTTTACCTTTGCTTTCAGACATTCCTGGGGCACTGCTGGCTTTGAACTCCCAATCATACTCCTTCCTTAGCCCACTTTACTATCCCTCTCCATCCTGTTTCCCTTCAAGTGATTACGTAGTTTGTAAGTCCCATATCCCCTGTATCCTTACCTTTTACTCCCAAGGCTCCTGTAGCCAAAGGCCCATGGTTTCCTCACTGCTAAGCAGCTTGTAAGGCACTCAATTTTATTTGGTATGCCATTTTCTCTAGCCCTGCTAGATGTATTCCCACACATGCCATACAGTCTAGTCAAGGGAGAAGTCAGTTTGGCTTTTCCTGCCCTGCTCATGTCCAGTGTGAGCAAACAGAACTACCCCCAAATAGTAAAGCCGAGGAAGAGACTGACTGTGCAACATGGCTATGCTGGGTAAATGGCATTTCCTGGATGACTATACAGTTCAGTTCTTAAGACAGCAATCCTGGAAAACAGACAGTACATGCCACATACCCAGTGCTATGCCCAAGGTCCAGGGAAGGAAGCTACCAGAGGACCTTCCTTTTCCTACAGTGTGGCCAATTCACACTGATTTTCGTTTGTAAGCTGGGCAGTATCCCAGCAGAGCAGAACTCAGCAAAGCCTTCTGAGCACTCCACTGCGGAGTCACACTCCGAGGGCTGTCTCTAGAAACAGATGAGGAAGTGAATAGAAAACTTGGTCACAGACATTGCAGTGTTGAGCCTTCCCAAGCCAAGGCAGGAAGGTTACAATAGACTGAAGCCTGTCAAGGGAATGAAGGCAAGAGGGAGGAGCAGTCCTTTCAGAAAGCCACAAAGTCATATCAGGCCAAATGAGAACTTTTCCTTCCAGCCCAACTGCAGGATGGATGTAGGTCATGTAAAATCCAAAGTCCCGCTCCTACAACTCCCACTTCTAAGTCTGTAGTGGGGGCCTGGGACGTGTAAGGGCTGGAGGTACAGCTTAGTTGATAGGAAGCCTTGGGCTTAATCCTAAAACCATGTTACCTGGGAGTGATGGTGCACACCTGCAATCCCAGCATTCGAGAAGTGGAGGCAGGAAACCATAATGAGTATCTAAGACAGCCCAGCTGTCTTGCCTAGCATGCACGTGTGAAAACTATAGGCTCAGCCTTTTCATCCTTGGAAATGGTGTGAGGCTGTGTCCTTCCCTACTGCCCACAGAGCATCCGTACATCATCAGACATAGCTAGAATCCTAGTTTCTCATTTCAACAGAAGACTACTTTCCATCTGTCCCCTGAAATGGCTTACATATAACAGATTGCCATTTTTTCCCCAAAAAAGACAACTAAAACTACTTCTATAATATATGTATGTTTGTGTGGGTTTGTGGCAGCCAGAGTGAAGACAACTTTTAGAAGTTAGTTCTTACCTTCCACCAGAATCCCAGGGATCAAACTCAAGTATTTTTACCAACCAAGCCCATCCTGCTGCCCCTCCCCCGGATAGCCTCTTTTTAAATCAAAATTATGGTTATCATATGCCTTCCCAGAACACCCTAATGAATCTTCTGTCCCCCTCCTTTAAGAAAGAAAAGAATGGGGCTGGAGAGATGGCTCAGTGGTTAAGAGCACTGACTGCTCCTCCAGAGGTCTTGAGTTCAAATTCCAGCAACCACATGGTGGCTCCCAACCATCTGTAATGGGATCTGATGCCCTCTTCTGGTGTGTCTGAAGACAGTGACAGTGTATTCATCATATAAATAAGGAAATACAATAAATAAATAGGGCTGGAGAGATGACTCAGTGGTTAAAAGCACTGACTGCTCTTCCAGAGGTCTTGAGTTCAAATCCCAGCAACGACATGGTGGCTCATAACCATCTGTAAGGTGATCGGATGCCCTCTTCTGGTGTGTCTGAAGACAGCTACAGTGTACTTACATATAATAAATAAGTCTTTAAAAAAAACATTTAAAAATTAAAAAAAAAATGTAGGCACAGCTAGGGCACAGTGGTGTGTGCTTGCAGTCTCAACTAGTCGGTGGTGGTAGAGAATCCCTTGAGCCTAGGACTCACAGGCCAGTCTGAGCAATGTGTTAAGACACCATCTCAAAAGCAAAACACATGTACCATGGCATGTATATTACTCCCCCAACACAAACAAGTGCATGTAATCTTTTTTAACTAAAGGATTTAAAACATGTAAGCATGTGCAGAGTTGGGATGTGAAAATGTTTTTGTATATCTTGATCTGAGCCTCTAAGGAATTCTCTGTGCCCACTCTTATTTCTCTGAAGGATACCTGGATGGTCACGTTTGTTTTTTTTTTTGGGGGGGGGGAGGGGGAGATTTCGAGACAGGGTTTCTCTGTGTAGCCCTGGCTGTCCTGGAACTGACTCTGTAGACCAGGCTGGCCTCGAACTCAGAAATCCACCTGCCTCTGTCTCTCAAGTGCTGGGATTAAAGGCATGCACCACCACTGTCCGGTACCTGGACACTTTATAAACCAGCCAAATCTGAAAGGCATTATTTTATTAACACACCAGCCTCTTCCACTGCTCTTAAACAAGTGGTTATAACTGCAACATGAACTGGCACCAAATAAACGCTCAGCTGGCCTTATGTCTGGATATCACAGACTGGGCCTGCCTGCAGCCAGGCAAGGCTGCCCAAGGTCGGCCTTCTACTCAGCCTAGAGGACCTGGGAACAGGATTAGTGGCTTTTCACTCTAGGAAGTCAGACCCTGCTCCAAGGCCTGGCTGAAGTGGAGCTTTAGTCCTGGCCTTCCTCCATAGTGATAGGCAGTTTATAGCTGGCCTTCGGTGTCAGAGTGGGGAAGGCTCCAGAATTGCCTCACAAGGGAACCCCTTCCCCAGGCCTTTTGGAATCCAGGTCATCTATGGCGCAGAGCTGCACACCATTTTGGGCTAGCCAAGCCCGCAAAGTGGGTGCTGTGAGGACGTGCAGCTCATGCAGCCTCTCCCAAGAACAAGAGAATGCATCTGGGCCCTCACCGCAGCCCCCTGCTGGAGGCACACTGGGGTATCCGGGATGTGCCATCAGCTCAGCAGTCAGGGCGTGTCCAGCAGGGATATCTTCCAGGGCCCGCGCCAGTGACCCCAAGACTCGGTGAGCAGACATATGCCGGCCACAAGTGCTCAGGCCCACAAAGGCATCGGTCCACCTGTGAATGCCAGGATATCAGAGGTGTTGCCTGAAGGACCCGTCGGGATAGGCAGAGGGTGGAGGACAGCAGGTCAACTCCTAACTTTTTTTTTTTGGTTGAGAAAAACCAACTAGAACTGGGACCTATGGGGACGGGGCAGGGCTGGATGTAGTTAGGGAGACTGATGCTCACCGCAGGCCATGGCGAGAGAAGGGGCCAATGGCGGCCCGGGCATCGCGCTCCACCGTGCAGGCGAAGGCGCGCGCTGGCGCTTCGAGCCACGCGCAGCTGCCCACGCCACGTTCTGCCGGCAGCCGTGTGAAGCGGACCCCGTATGCCTGCAGCGCCTCGGCGAACACCTGACACACGCCTGCTCGGAGGGGTGGGCACAGAGGGGTCTCCATCGACCTCCCACCAACCATGGAAAGAAGCCCCCCGCACCCCGACCTGGGCACATCAAGCCGCGTACCTGGGAGCACATGCACATGCTGGTGACCGTCCACGTGCGTGGGGGACCTGCCCAACAACTCCCGGAAGCGGCTGAGTTGAGCTTCTAGTTCCTCCCGCACCTGAAGGGAGAAGCACAGATACCTTGAGCTTCGGGAAGCAGCCACAAAACTAGGAGCTCCGTCTGGTGCCTGATGCGACTGCTCCAGCCTTTGAACCAGAGAATATACCCAGCGTCCTCTTTTGACCCAACGATTTCCATGATACCCTCTGATCTCAATTTGAAGATCAAGATGAGTATCCCCCTGCAGCCACGCCTCCGCACCTGGGGCAAAACAACGTCTCCAGTCGCTAAGGCCTCCCGGAATCCCATCTTGCCGAGAAAGAAGCCTTCCGGGCTGAGGAGCGACGAGGCGTTGTGGCGGGCCGGGCCCACCGGACGGCCCTCAGACAGGTTGGCGTGTAGACCCGTGGGAATGCTGTGCCTACGGGCAGAGCGCGAGAGCGAGCACCGGCTGCCACCGAGCGGGAGCCCCTAAACCCGCCGGGTCCTGTAGGGGACCGCCCTCACCTGCGGGCCAGCTCGGCTGCGCTCTCTGCGGCTGTGCCATTGACCAGCAGTGACACGCTGGTCACAGTTCCTGCCAGGAAGGCCTCCACGATGCCCTCATCGCGCCGCGGGCAATAACCAAAGTCATCAGCGGTGACAACCAGCCGCACGCGGGGAAAAGCCATGGCAGCCAAATCCTGGCTGGAGAGCCGAGGGAATGGGTTGGGGCATCCAGACCCCGCCCTCGAACGCTTCGAGGCCCCACCCCCACGCACACGCCTAAATGCGGCTGCACGCCGCCATTGTTCTCGCCACCTAGAGGTCTCTGAGTGTCCTGCAAACGCTCTGCAAATTTTATTTTTTGCTCGTGTGTGTGTGTGTGTGTGTGTGTGTGTGTGTGTGTGTGTGTGTGTGTGTGTGTGTGTGTAGTGTGTGTGTGTATGTGTTGTGTGCGTGTGTGCATGCGCGCGCCTGCCAGCGGAGTCCAGAAAAGGGCACAGGATGGTTGTGATCCACAATGTGAACACATACTGGTAACTGAACTTAAGTCCTTTGCAAGAACAGTAAGCTTTCTTAACCACTGAGCTATCTCTCTAGCTCAAATTTTTTTTTTTGAAATGTAATTTTTTTTAATAGCGAAAAGGAGAGATATATTCAAGAAAAATTCCCCTTGCTCTTCCCAATGTTTACCATTGCTAAAGTTTCTGGGCAGTATATTGTCCTTTTTTTTTTTTTTGGTTTTTCGAGACAGGGTTTCTCTGTGTAGCCCTGGCTGTCCTGGAACTCGCTCTGTAGACCAGGCTGGCCTCGAACTAAGAGATCCTCCTGCCTCTGCCTCCCAAGTGCTGGGATTAAAGGCGTGCGCCATCACCTCCCGGCTCCATTATTTTCTCTAAGAAAAAACCAGCTACCTACCTTCTCCATCACTCAAAGATGATGCCAAGTTATTTCATTCTTGAAATGTTGATCTTCTTGTTTTAAACAGTCTGTTCCTCACTGATTCTCCTAAGGGGAAGCTTTTTCATAGCAAAAGCTCTAAACAACAAGAAAACCAGCAGATTTACTCAAGAAAGCACTAGTTCATTTTCACCTTGAGCTTAAGGCAGCTTACATCCATCACCTCACTTTTAGACTTTGTCCAGTAAGTTTTCTAATCCATGATTTACCATAATCACCATGGTGACAGTCAGAGTTTGCATGGTAATATGGCTGTCTTGATACTGTTTTGAAACAGTCTTATGTATACCAGGCTGACCTCACTATTCATTCAGCTGAGGCTAGCCTTGAACTTCTTATCCTAGAGCTTCCACCTGTCGAGTGCTGAAACTACAGGTATGTGCTACCACTCCTGGTTTTTGTGGCACAGGGACTTAAACCAAAAACTTCATGAATGTTAGGCAAGCATTCTGCCAGCTGAGAAGCATCCACAGTTGCAAACAAAAGGCTTTCATTACAGGATGTCTGTTTCTTGGTTCAAGCCCATGATATTGATAATTTTACTACCGTTTTACAGTCAAGAAACCTGAAGGTTCATGAGAGAGATGGAGCGGGAACTCTCCTCTACAGGTTGGAGTTCATTTTCACCTTGACCTGTTTCATTTGACCTGTTCTGGTTTCATCAATCCTATCTGATTTCTGCATGATGGACAGAAGGGAGAGAGTTTGATTGTAACAGTACCTGATGATGCTTTGTAAGGGTTGGAGGCCTCGGAGAACCCTTCAGCCAAATTCTTGGCATAAACACTGTTGTGTCTGATCATAGTGATTGTTGCACCATCGGGTGTCATTCAGCCACTGGGCCCCTCTGAGAAACTGCTCTTGGAAAGGCTAGAGGCCTTGAGGCCATGGGGCCTTGAGAACTACAGATTGGGAAGAGAAAATTATTAAGCACCTACTGTATCAGGAATGGCGTTCTTAGGGATTAGAGCTCACTGCTTTGATTCCTGCCCTAAAGAAGTGCAGCTGTTAGAAAAGAAAGAAACAATGTGGCAGTGGAGGATGGACTTGCTGTGGATATGTTGCAATGACAGGCTTTCTAGGATGAAGGGGTAAGGAATACGGTAGAGGTGAATTTCTATGAAGTTTCCATAAGGTGCAAAGTGTGTTGTAATACTCACTTGAGGAAGGGTGCTCAGCTCCATTATGAGGAGCTGGTGTTGAGGGGCTAAGTCATACCAGCAAGAAAAAGCAGGGATAGAATCTAGGCTGTGCAAAAAAACAGGACTCTTCACTTGAAAAGGAAGATGCCGGTTAGTCCATACTGCATCGATGAGGGAAAATGGTCCTAAGAAGAAGCCAACGGAGTAGGAGGTCCCGAAATGGCCTGAGAAAGGTGTTTGAATCACACATTGAGGCTATCGCTTTCGGCCTGAGGACTAGAGAAACAAGGCCAAGATTCAGACGTCTCGGCTGAATAAAGTCATATCTAAAACCATCCCCAAGCACTATTTACTTAGCTGGTTTGAAAGGAAAAAAAAAAAAAAAAAATCCAGCAGGTGGGGGAGGAGCCAATCTGGGCCCCTCCCCCAACCATTGTGTCGGGGAGGCTAGTGAATGAAAGGCCAGATTCTGGCCAATCAGGATGAGGTATGTAAATGAGCATCCTGGGACGCTGCGGGGGTTAGGATTCCAGTGTACTGTGCGGTAGAGCTTTAAAGGGGGTTGAATAAGTGAACCCCTAGAAGCACAGCAGAGACTCTGGTAAGCAGTTGCGGGCTCCAGGGTGCCTATGGTCTGAAAGAAGTAAGTCTGGACACACACTTCGACCCAGACACAGTTGCAAACAAAAGGCAACGACTTGGGAATGTCCACAGATGAGTGACAGGTTCAAGTAGGGAAAGTTGGGATGTCTGAAAGACACAAGTACAGGGAATGAGGGGCCCATGGAGGCCTGGCCCTACCTTTACTTCCTCTCCCCACCCCATACAGAGGAGTCTGCATCTGTGCTGTGGAACCTGAAAAAGGAAGCAGAAAACAGATTTAATTATCCACATCATGGCAAGGTGCTGCCACCATTCAGGCTATCTGGCTGATGATGAGGCTGCTCACAGCACCTATGTGGCTCGGGTAAGTATATCCAGCTAACCCATACTTTGCAGAGAAGCCCTCAAGAAGGGCTGTTGTGAGCATAGTCACACATCCCAAAGGTAGCAGAGCTGGGTGGGATTCAAACCCAGGATTACCTGATTCTGAAATGTAATTCAGGGTTGGTGAAATAGCTTAGTGGTTGAAGGCATTTTGAGTCAAGACTGATGATCTGACTTGGGGATCCCCATAATAAAAGGAGAGAACTAGTTACACCAAGTTGTCTTCTGACTGCAACACTTGCACTGAAGCACACAAACATACACATGTACCCACAAATAATTGTTAAAAATGTTTTTAAATGGAGCTAGAGAAAGGACCCAAGGAGCTGAAGGGGTTTGCAGTCCCATAGGAGGAACAATAATATGAACCAACCAGACTCCCCAGAGCTCCCAGGGACTTAACCACCAACCAAAGAGTACACATGGAGGGACCCATGGCTACAGCCACATGGGTAGCAGAGGATGGCCTGACCAGACATCAGTGAGAAGGGAGGCCCTTGGACTCATTTAAGGCTCACTGCCCCAGGGTAGGGGAATGCCAGGTCAGGGAAGCAGGAGTGGGTAGGTTAGTGAGCAGGGGGAGGGGGAATGGGATAGGGGGTTTGCAGAGGGGGAATTTGGAAAGGGGATAACATTTGAAATGTAAATAAAGAAAATATCCAACAAAAAATGTTTTTTGTTTTTTTCGTTTTTTTTTTTTTTTTTTTGGTTTTTCAAGACAGGGTTTCTCTGCGTAGCCCTGGCTATCCTGGAACTCACTTTGTAGACCAGGCTGGCCTCGAACTCAGAAATCCACCTGCCTCTGCCTCCCAAGTGCTGGGATTAAAGGCGTGCGCCACCACCGCCCGGCTTCTAAAGAATGTTTTTTAAATGCAATTCATATTTGAACATTTGCATATCATGTTCGAGATCCTGGGTTTAACCGTCAGCATTTTTTTTTAAAGATTTATTTATTTATTATATGTAAGTACACTGTAGCTGTCTTCAGACACCAGAAGAGGGCATCAGATCTCATTACGGATGGTTGTGAACCACCATGTGGGTGCTGGGATTTGAACTCAGGACCTAGGGAAGAGCAGTCAGTGCTCTTAACTGCTGAGCCATCTCTCCAGTCCCGAACCGTCAGCATTAACAAGCCTAAAAAATTTTTTTCCATTGTTCAATACCAACCAACTTCCAGTGGCACCCTGGGAGGACTGTAGAGGTAGCTTCTCACTTGTTGCAGGGCATCCTGCCTGTTATGACAAGCTTCTCTGTTCAAATGCAGCTGCCCAAGAAGCATCTGTTGCCAGAAATGAAGCCAACCTGCAAGCTTGGGCGTGTACCACACCTACCATCAATGAATCGACACTCAGAGTGCCAGGGCCACCAGCAAAGCCTTAGGCGCCCTCAGGCATTTGGTGGCTTCCTGGATTTCCTCACAGAGGGTCAGGTACTGGACAGCTTGCAGACGGTTGTAGAGCAGGCAACAGAACGCGTGGCTGCCATGAAGACAGAGGCTGGAGTGCCGCTGGTGGATATACAAGACCCAGTGCAGGTGCCAAGTAGTAGGCATCGATCTCGAGCTAGACCCAGCATCAGCACTGTACACCGGCACCGTGCTCGGCCCACCCTGTGTGCTGGACGCCCAAACAATTACCCATCTTGCTCTAGCTCTATGTCTGACTCCCATAGCAGCATCACAGCTGGATGGCTGGGGTCTCACAGTCAAGACAGTGACCTGGGTGCCAGAGGCATAGGCTCACTGCCACCTATGAGAAACAAACTCTTGCTTGAGAAAAACCTCAAGAGGCTGCTACGACTGGAAAACAAAGGGGTGAGATCTGGTGCCATGGCTAAGGCTAGCAGAGGGTGGGCCTGAGTGTAGGTGCTAGGTCTAGGCCTGGTTGGACATCTCTCAGCTTTTCCTTCTCATTGCAGAAAGTCCTGAATCAACCCTGCTTCCAGAGGGACTCCCTGCTGTGGGACTCACTGGGCAGCCACAGCAGCAGTCAGTGGACCCGGGAGCAGCCTCTGTCTTGGTTCTCTGGACTATTGGGCTCCAGTTCAGTTACCCATGAAACTTCAGAGTTGGGACTTGGAGAACAGGAGATGATTTTCCTCAAACAAGAGTTAAACAAGGAGATGAAGTTACTGCTGAACCAACCAACATCTTTCAACCTGCCTACCTATTGTCCACTCAGGGAACCCCATCGTACCCTGGACTTCCTGGCTGAGCATCACCTCTTTCCTGCCCTGCAGCGTGTGGTCAGCCAGGCTGTAGACAAGCTCAGCCATGCCTGCCGCTACAATGGCTTCCCCCTCTTCCCTGTTACCTCAGAGACTACTCCAGTGCTGCCTGGGAACTCTGATCTTCCACAGCCCAGCTCTAAGGCTTCCATACCCACTGACAAGGAGGCTAGGGGAGAGCCTTGTGATTCTCCCACTCCAGCCTCCAGCCCTAAGACATCTCGAAGAAAAAGCAAGGGCAGAAGGGACTCCCCATCTAATGCAGTCCAGATGGCTACCAGATTCAGGCTCAAGGTGACACCTACAGAAGTCTCTAATGTCCCTATTCCTTCATTCCACTCCATGCAGGAGTCCCCTAACTCTGACCTCAAATTGCAGAAACAAACTATGGCCTCAAACTACAACCATATATCTCAGCCCTGTCATTGCCTGCACCTCACCCTGCCTGCCCCTGGGATCAGACTGGAGGTGGCCTCCTGTCAGGGACGTCTCAGGGGCCCGGTCCAGCGTCGTCTTGCCGCCCCTTGCCATCTTCATTCGCATTTCCCTTTCCCTATGTTCCCCCCATTCCTTTCTTTGGGAAAAAGCTTTTCCACTTCCCCTCCTATGCTGTGTCCAGAGGTGACCTCAAGAGCAGGGCTGGAGGTCTTAGAGGAGCATTTGAAGGGAAGGGGCTCCTTTACCCATCATTTCTAGTAGCCACTGTTACAGGCAGGTGCCCAAGGACAAGCTCTCTTGTCCTGCATTGCAGAACTCTTCTGAGGTAGATATAAGATGCTTGGGGATCAGGTATCCTAGTCCATCTATTTCCAGTTTCCAGATGTTGTCAAAGATTAATAAAGGCTATTTTTTACCTTGCTTTTTTTCTTTTTCTTTTTTCTGAGACAGGGTGTCACAAAGTTCAGACTGGTGTCAAATTCATTATATAGTAGAGGAAGACCTTGGACTCATGACTCTCTTACCTCTAGCTCCCAACCTCCCAAATACTGGGATTACAGGCATGCATCACCATGCCTGCAGTTCAGGGTGTTTGTTGGTGGTGGTGTTTTGTCTTGTTTTTTTTGTGAACCTCAGAGTCCGTCCCACATTTCTTTTATGAATATGAGCTTTTTAATGGTTTGGCTTTTTTGTTTGTTTGCTTGCTTTTTAGGACAGGGTTTCTCTGTGTAGCCCAAGATATCCTGGAACTCACTCTGTAGGATAGACTGGCTTGGAACTCAGAGATCTGCCTGCCTCTGCCTTCCAAGTGCTGGGATTAAAGGTGTGCGCCACCCCCACTGCAGCTGGATCGGAGTTTTTGCCAAGAGGGCAACTCTGTATTGTAAGGTCAAGCGTCCTCTAGTCTGGCTTCAGGGCCCTCTAGTCTTTCTGCTCCATAAAGGGGACATTGGTCAGGAAGTGCATATGAGGACATAGATGGCCTGACATTGAAGGTCTCTGGACATCTGAACCCACCATCATCAGGCTCAGACGTAATACCTTCTGAATGCAAGCCACTGTACAAGCTTGCACAAGCACGTGACAGGTGAGGTATATGGAGTGGATGTTACGGCAGGGCAGATGTGGCAGGTCTGTATCCTGGTGTGATGAGTGTGACTTCCCTGACTGTAACGGGGGAGGATTGGCACAACGGCCAAGGAGGGTGTAGCAATATTATGTCACAGGGCAGCAGGGAGATGCCAAGGGTTAAACGTCTACTTTTCTCTCCTTGGCTGTTGCACAGAGCCCCAGCACCAAGTTTTCGAAGAAGAAGCCTCTGCCCTCAATTTCATCTGTGTCCAGCTTGTCCTACATCTCTAACCCCTGGTTTGAGGAACTCACTAACTTCTTGGTTGAGCAGGCAGTCTCCTTGCTTATCTGCAAATACAAGTTTGAGGAAAGCCTCAATAAGCAGCTTGGCTTCATCTCCTTTCCTATCACTGAGGTTCTCATGGACATCTTTCTGGGCTTCAAGAAGATAAAGGGCACTCACATCCGCCTATCCTCGGACATCAACTGGACCTGTCTTCTGCGTAAGTTGGAAGAAGCTGAGTTGGCACAGCAGGCCCTAAGACATGCCTCCAGATCTGGGACCTCTCCACATAGTGCCTCCCGTATTGGCACCTCCCAGCATAGCACAGAACCCTCCTCCATGCAACCAGAGCTTACTGGTGACACAGATCAGGACCGGTCTCCAGAGTCTCACCTCTCCCTCCGCCCTGAGTTGCCAATCCGCCAGCTGCTCAGCCCTCGGGATCCTGGAACAGGCCAGGAACAGACACCTAACATGAACCTGTCAGAGGCCAGGCCTCTGATCTCCAGTGCTAGTATGGGCTCTAGATCCTCCAAATCCAAGGAAGTGGTGAACACGGAAGAGGGTGAGGACAGTGAAGAGGAGGAAGAAGAGGAGGAGGAAGAGGACGAAGAGGAGAACGAAGAGGAGGATGAAGAGGACGAAGAGGAGGACGAAGAGGAGGACGACAGAGGAAGTGAGGAGGATGAAACCAATGATTTTACTGAGGGTGAGCATACACCTCCTAGCCCGCTGTTGCATGACTTGGAGGACTTTATGAATACAGTCACTGTAACAAGCCCCACTGACTCCCCATGAGACCTCTGTAAGCCACACAGTGTACTCCAGTCCTTGTCTCCTCCTGTCCTATCCAAGTAGCTGTCCACCCAGCCAGCCCCTGTCCTGAGTTGGGGGGGGGGCAGGATGACTGGGTGCTCAGGAGGAGTTCTGCTAATGTTATCAGGGGAGCCAAAGAGACAAATGGAAATAAATTACATGTTGGTGGACACAGCTGTCTGGTCCTGGTATGTTACCTCCTTTCCTTGCTCCTGGATACCTGCCCCTAAATAGCAGCTTCAAGGTGAGCCAGCCCTGATGTTACACAAACTTTTCTTTAGGATATAAGAGAGGACACTGATGATATATAATAATGATTTTAATTGTTCAATTTGGTGAATTAATGATTTTATTGTGTTTACAGGAGAATGGATGAATGATTACAGAAGTTTGAGTGACCCCCCCAAACACCTCCATCACCAAAGTCTCCATAGCTACATAGATAGACCCCAACCCAGACTCCAGTTCTTCTATCCTGTATAGACTCTACTACAGTGATTCTCAGTCTTCCTGATGCTGATACCCCTTAATACAGTTTCTCATGAGGTGACCCCAACCATGAAATTATTTTCCTTGTTACTCCATAACTGTAATTTTGCTACTGTTATGAATCATAATGTAAATATCTGATATTCAGATGGTCTTAGGTGACCCCTGTGAAGGATTATTTGACCACAAAGGGACACAGCCCACAGATTGAGAACCACTTTTCTAGTATCTTCAGAGACCACATGCACCTTGGTCACCCTGGGAAGGAATGGGCTCGATCTTGAGGGGCCTTGTAAATAGTCACAGCTGCTCAGATGAAGACTGGGGGCTGCTATGTTTAGAGGACAGGTGTTCTCTGGTGACAGTTGGGCTTCATGACAACTGGACCCTGCTTTGCTGCCACTCTTCTATACCCTACTCTGCAACTTTAGAGCTCTTCAAGCCCTTCAGGACTCCTAAGTGTCCCCATGCAACATAGTAGGGAGCCGAGGAAGCCCTGAGTGAGGGGAGTTCTGAGTGGATGTGTATTTTGACATGAGCACAGCCTGTCTAGAACTCAAAGACCAACTGGCCAACGGGAAGCTGGCAAAACCATTACACACAGATATAGGTTGGTCTTGAGAGGGATAGCAAACCATTCCCTATAAGTCAGATTTTGAGTGTTTATGAATGATTGATCATTGTGTGAAAAGACTAGCAACTGCAGCTTCCTTCCAGATGTTTACTGTGGGAAACCCTGCTAATTAAGGTCAAAGTCTACCATTGGCTGGAGAGCCTTCCTGAGCTTGGTGCATAGTGGAGGGCTGTAGCAGATTTTCCCCTAATTAGCTGATTGGATAATAAAGATGACAAGAAGCCAATCTCTGGGCGAAAAGGAGGAGGCAAGTCTTCCAGGCCCAAGAGAGGAAGAGGGATGCAGGAAGGAACAGTCTTTTTGTAAGGCGAGGAGGGAGCTACAGGAAGCAAGATGTAAACAGAACTGTCAGACCTGGAGGATTTCCGCCACTGGAAGATTTCCAATATAGAAAAGTTGATGAGTTTAGAACCATAGTTTCCGAGCCCAGCAGTTGTGTTATTTGTTGATTCTGAACTAAGATTGCCTGGTGTTTTCCATTCGTGGCGACTCAGGTGGGACAGAGGGAAAGAATTTAGGCAGGGCAGAATTCGGCCAGGCTTTGGAATCGGGAGGATTGGGTAAGAACTGAGCTCCAGGGAAGAGATAACTGCAGTGAACGCATGCTAGTGAGCGCGAGCGGGCGGGCACCCACAGCCAGCTGTGCAGAGCGGTTCTCGGGACCAAGAGAGCGATCTCGGAGCTCTGGAGAGGCGGAGCCAGCGTTTGTGGGAAAGGTGTTGGCTAGGAGAAAAACAGGGTCTCAGTCTCTCGCTACGTACCGGGATTGGAACAGATGGAGACCGCCAGTGCCAGCGATTAGCGTGGACTGTTTTTTTTTTTTATAATTACACGCAACAGAGGACTCCCTTCATTGGCAGGGAGTCCCTTCTCCCTTCTCTGACCTTGTCTGGGGCATTTACACCCGGCTCCTCAACACCTCTATATGTATAATGTCATGTAGCCTTAGACAGATTACAGGATCTACTTCCTTTTTCCTTTATTCTCTTGCTACCCCTAGTCAGGGTTTTGGGACTCAAGCCTTTCAGGTAGTAGCAATGTCTGCTTTGGTGTATTAGTGTTCTCTAGAGAAACAGAACTTATAAAATGAATCAATCTCTCTCTCCATACACACACACACACACACACACACATTTTATATATATATATATATAAAATATATATAATATATATATATTTATAATATATATTATAATATATATAAAATGTGTGTGTGTGTGTGTGTGTTAGAATGGTTAACAGCCTACAATCCATCTAATCTAACAACGGCTGACTGTGAATGGAAAGTCCAAGAATTCAGTAATTGCTCAGTCCACAAGGTTGAATGTCTCAGCTGGTCTTCAATATACAGTGGAACCCTGAAGAAGTAGGCTCTAGTGCCAGTGCAGGAATGGACTTGCTAGAAAGGAGAGAGCAAGCAGGCAATGAGCAAAAGCTTCCGTCTACCTTTTATATGGACTTCCAGCAGAAGGTCTGGCCCAGAATAGATCTGGATTTAAGATGTGTCTTCCCTCTCAAAGATCCATATTAGAAGTAGATCTCTCCACTTCAATCTAAGCAAAAATACCTCATAGGGGTGCTCTCTATTTGAGGGTATTAGTTTAATTCCAGACATAGTCAAGTCGACAACTATGAATTGCCAAAAACCGAAAGTCTTCCTCAAAGGGTCCGTAGGTTCCCTCTACAAAGCTTGGGGATATGGGAAGACATGACAAATGCAGTGCTCACTCTGGCTACTCCCACACTCTGAGATTCAAGGAAAGCTTGGTTATGTCATTCTGAAGGACTCAGGTCCTAAGGTAGGAGGATCAGTGATCCATTTGTAGTGGAGGCCATATCCTTCCAATGGGCCAATCCCATGGTTGCTATGTCCCATTGGACTGACCCTATTCCAAGGAAGGAATAGGACAAACCAAGGGATTCTGGATATTTTCATTGATTACTGAAAACATATGTAGACTGTAGAGACTGGCCTTTAACCTCTGTTCCAGAGACAAGAAATTCCTGTGAGAAGAAGAATGCTAACAGGGGGACCCTTGATTTCCAAAGACAATGGCTGCTAATTACCACCGCTAACAGTTCCCACTGCCAAGTCCAAAAAGAGCATAACTCTACCACAGCTTCAGAGATCTACATATCTGGGAGACTGGGAGAAGTCCCCTTTGGAAATCACTAATACCTTATGCTAGAAACATGCATCTTTAGCCCATGATCCAATGATCTCTTGGCAGACCATTGAGGATGACAGTCTGAAATTCATGTCCCCGTTTTTAGCTGTTCATGTCTGAAGTTGGAACATTTTAAATGAGCATTCTTCTTACATTGTCTGTCCTGCATGTGACCTTCCACATGCAGGCTGCATTCAGTCATCTAGCCTGAAGCTTACCCCTCACTCTGTCTGTCTTTCTCTTTTATGTATATGGAATTGTTTATCTGCATGCATGTCTGCACACTAGAAGAGAGCAATGATCTCATGAGGCTACCATTATAGACAGGAGTGAACTACCATGTGGCTGCTGGGAATTGAATACAGGACCTCTGGAAGAGCAGCCAGTGCTCTAATCCATGGTGCCATTTCTCCAGCCCTGAATTTCACTTTTCTTAAACCTCAGAGGCCATCTCTTTCTAGAAGGGGGAGTGAGAACTGCTGGCGTTTTTGAGGCTATAGCTGAGAAACCTCCAAATGCCTCAGTTCTCTGTTGTTCTGCTGATATAGTGTCACAGTGCCTGCACAGGTGTACTGGCTGGTTTTGTGCATCAACTTGACACAAACTGGAGTTATCACAGAGAAAGGAGCCTTCCTTAAGGAAATGTCTTCATGAGATCCAGCTGTGGGGCATTTTCTCAATTAGTGATCAAGTGGGGAGGGCCAATTGTGGATGGTGCCATCCCTGGGCTGGTAGTCCTGGGTTCTATAAGAAAGCAAGCTGAGCAAGCCAGGGAAAGCAAGCCAGTAAGGAACATCTCTCCATGGCCTCTGCATCAGCTCCTGCTTCCTGACCTGCTTGAGTTCCAGTCCTTACTTCCTTTGGCAATGAATAGCAGTGTGGAAGTGAAAGCTCAATAAACCTTTTCCTCCCCAACTTGCTTCTTGGTCATGATGTTTTGTGCAGGAATAGAAGCCCTGACTAAGACAACAGGTTCAAGTGGAGAGAAAATGGACACAGTGACCTTTGCTAACAGGGTGAGAGGAACACATACCTTTACCCATGCTAACAAGCTCAACGTGAGAGATGCTGTTCACGACTGCATTTGCAGACCAGCTGCGAATTCTTCAATACTTGGTTGGACCTCCATGAGTCTGCTGACTCAAACTGAACTGCTCAAACTGTCTTGAGAATCTGAACCAAGAGACAAACTATGATTG
This sequence comes from Tokudaia tokunoshimensis, assembly GCA_036184795.1. Taxonomy (NCBI): domain Eukaryota; kingdom Metazoa; phylum Chordata; class Mammalia; order Rodentia; family Muridae; genus Tokudaia; species Tokudaia tokunoshimensis. Next base: position 3,124,797 of record BTHU01000015.1, on the reverse strand, counting down.
GAAGGTAGAGGGCACTGAAGACACCATGATCACACCTGTACAACTCTTCACAGGATAAGCTGGGGACTGTGGTCTGCAGGGGAGGCACAAAGAGGAAACAATTCTTGCTCTGTGTCGTGGAGATCCTACAACTTTGGATCAGCAGGACTGGCCCTTTCACGAATCCAACTGTTTGCAAATGATACAGATTTTGGGGTGGGCCAACTCAGAGCCCTGGATCTGGGCCTAGATGGTAGCTGAGGTGGTCAGCAAGCACACCGCCTCTCCCTTGTCTGCACCACCAGGATTAACTCTCCAGCACTGCTCCAGCTAGACTACCAAATTCGCTCATGGTCAGCTCTCCTGCTTTCACATCCACAGGGTTGGCTCATCTGCACCCACACCTCCAGAGCCAGCTCCACTGTGATGCTCAGCCAATGGCCCACTCTCTCAAGAGCTGCAGTCTGAGAGGCATTGGCACCTGTCCCACTCCTTGGCACAGCCTTGGGGCTGGCTCAATGCCTCCTTGGCCAGGGCCAACACTACTGTGTTGCCCAGGCAAGGTGCAGGCCCCACTGTCCCGAGCACCGCAGCCTGTGAGGGACAGGGACAGCTCTCCTGCTCTCCTGCTTTACAACACAGGGTAGCAACAGGATAACCAAGAGGAAGCCTGGTGAGGGTGAGGATCCAATACTTATGACGTCTCAGAAGCCAGAGATCTCAAACCAGACCAATGACTCACTGCAATGAACATTTGCAAGTGAAGATATGTGGACAGATGGGTATACTATGGGACAGACTGTGACAGACTACGGCTTCCATGATAGATATTTTCTATGGTGTGTGTGTGTGTGTGTGTGTGTGTGTGTGGTTTTTATTTTGTGGAGAGGTTGCAGGAGCAAAGTTTGGATATGAGGGGACAGGGAGATGAGCAGGACTACGGTGAAACTCACAAAGAAGCAATAAAAAGTGTAATTTTGCCGGGCGGTGGTGGCGCACGCCTTTAATCCCAGCACTTGGGAGGCAGAGGCAGGAGGATTTCTGAGTTCGAGGCCAGCCTGGTCTACAAAGTGAGTTCCAGGACAGCCAGGGCTACACAGAGAAACCCTGTCTCAAAAAAAAAAAAAAACAAAAAAACAAAAAAAAGTGTAATTTTAATTTTTTCTCTTTCTACTTTTAGTGATGTTCTTAAATGCTTTAACCTCCCTTCTAGCCTACCACCCACCAGAAGTGGAAAAGAAAGGATATGGGGAAAATAGACCTGTTTAGAAATTGTTCTTTTTTTTCTTTTTCCTTAAAGATTTATTATTATATCTAAGTACACTGTAGCTGTCTTCAGACACACCAGAAGAGGGCATCAGATCTCATTACAGATGGTTGTGAGCCACCATGTGGTTGCTGGGACTTGAACTCAGGACCTATGGAAGAACAGTCAGTGCTCTTAACCGCTGAGCCATCTTTCCAGCCCTAGAAACTGTTCTTTAGAGCAACTCTCATCTGTGTTGCCAGGAAATTAGCAGTTTAGTTCACAGGTCAGTAGTGGCAGCTGGATCTGTTCAAAAACAGGAATATACCAGCACTCCAATTCAGTGGTATGCAATGACACAACCTAGGAGGAACAGCCAGACCTCAGCCCAACCCGAATGAGTCAGAAGGAGGGACCAGGACCAACAGGAATGCCAGGAAAAGGTCCTGGCTGTGCCTCTTTTGGCAAGGGAAGATCTGCTAGGAGGCAAGACCAACAAGCATTAGCTATGCGAGCAAGCCAAGTTCCTATCACTGCCCTTTGAGTCCTTCTTATACTCTCTCTAAACATCACATGTCCTCCATGGGTCTTGCCTCAGCACATGAGTCTGTCTCAGGTGACAGCACTCTGTCAGTTGGCTGAGTCTGTGGAAGTGGCAAGACGCTGAGATATACCACCACCACAAGTGTTTTGGTGTGCTTTTTTCTTTTCTTTTTTTTTTTTTTTTTTGGTTTTTCGAGACAGGGTTTCTCTGTGTAGCCCTGGCTGTCCTGGAACTCACTCTGTAGACCAGGCTGGCCTCGAACTCAGAAATCCGCCTGCCTCTGCCTCCCAAGTGCTAGGATTAAAGGCGTGCACCACCACCGCCCGGCGGTGTGCTTTTTTCTATGGAGTCCTGACAAATGGAGTAAGATGGACCAATATATGTGTGTCATTAGCAGAGAATCCATTATCATATGTCCTTTCACGTGTTTTAGGAAAACATCCTTTCATCTGAATGTTCCATCATGAGTCTGACTTAGCTTTTCACCTGTGTCCACTTCAGCAAAATGTTCCTTCACATGTCTGCCCCCCTCCAAAAAATCATCCAACGCAACTGATTTTCCATAGAACCCTTAAGTTTCCGCTTCAAAAAGTAAGAGAGAGAGAGAGAGAGAGAGAGAGAGAGAGAGAGAGAGAAGAAAACAAATATAAAATGTCATGAGGTGAGGCCCCATAAGAGTTCAAAAAAATTTGGTTCCCCTATTTAAGCTCTGGAGTGTAAGCAGTCTACCTAAAAGAAAATGTAAGAGAGTCCCAAAAAATAAACTTTTGGGGATACAGAGCATTTGCAATGGATACAAGCTATGAACACATTGCAGGAAGTTGAAACAAAGGAAGTTTTAAAAGGAGAAATGGAAATTACAAAATGATTTTATAATAATTATTGGCTCCAAAGATTAGAAGTAAGCATGGCACCAGTCTGGCATTAAACAGGGAGTATAACACTCTTGATTATCAACAACCTGAAAAGAGAGAGAAAGAGCCTCAGCTGCGGGGAAGCCTGCAGGGATTTTCTTGATTCCTAATTGATGTAGGAGGAACCAGCCCAACATGGGCAGTACCATCCCTGGGCAGGCAGTCTCTGGGCTGTATATGAAAGATAACTGACTGGGTATACAGTGCTGAATGGGGAATGCTTTTAGTTCTAGTACTTGGGAGGCAGAGGCAGGCAGATTTTTGTGAGTTCAAGGCCAGCCCTGTCTACAGAGTGAGTTCCAGAGCATCCAGAGCCACATAGTGTATCCTTGTTTCAAAGACAAACAAACAAACAAAATCAAAAACCCAACAAAACAACAGTAAACTAAGAAAGCAAACTGAAACCAGACTCGAACTCAGGAGACAGAGACAAAGGCCAGCCTAGTGTACAAGTTCCAGGACAACCAGACCTGAGACCCTGCGAGAAAACAGAGAGAAACCCTGTCTTGAAAAGTAAGTACAGGGGCTGGAGTGATGGCTCAGCCGGTAAGAACACTGACTGTTCTTCTGAAGGTCATAAGTTCAAATCCCAGCACCCACATGGTGGCTCACAAACCATTTGTAAAGAGATCTGACTGCCTCTTCTGGTGTCTGAAGACAGCTAGAGTGTACTTACATATAATAAATAAATAAATCTTAAAAAATAAGTACATAAATAAATAAACAGAAAGCTGAGCAGAAGCAAGCAGGCTGTAAGCAGCCTTTCCTCACAGTCTCTGCCTGAGCAACAGAAAGCAGATAGCTTCTAGGCAGGCGTCCTTGCTGGACATTTCATGTGAGACTGGTGGTCTTTGTGAAAGCCTGTTCTGCTGAGCCTTTTGTAAATTATTCTTGTTAGACATACATGCGCGAGATCTGCTCCTTCTTAGCCTCATATTTACTTCTTAGTTTGGGTTAAAGGATTGACAAGTGACTTTATTTTGATTCTAACTATTCTGACACAGCTTACTTAGAAACCTGTTGTCTGCCTGTCATCCTCTCTAGGAGGATGACCTCAGATTTCCTCTTAAACGTCCTGCCTCCACTACCCTAGGGTTGATTTGCTAAGGATCAAAGCCAGGGATTTGCGCTTGCTGGAGAAGCATTCACTCAACTGAGCTACATCTGCAGCCTGAAACATAAACTTTACCGAGAATCTAGCTAGTAGCTTAAGTACATACTTCATCAACTTCTTAGTAATGTAGCCTGGAGGGGCAGTTCCTTTGTGAATACCCAACAGGTGGATGGATGGATAGATAAAAAATAAGAGCAAATGTGTGTATGTACGTGTGTGTGTGTGTGTGTGTGTGTGTGAGGGCTCACAGCTATGTCATCCAGCAACCTTAGGATTCTGCCACCAAATGACTCAAGTAGCTGCATTGCTAAGAGAATTCAGAAATCATGGGGTCCAGGAACTGATGTGATTCAGTGCCAGTTTGATTAACAACTGAGGCCAGAAGATTTCAATAACTTGAAACAGATAACTTTCAAAATCTGTCCACTTTGAGACCACAAAATCTCGTGATTCACATAAGAGTCTGTAGCTTTACCCCGGGGTCTGAGTAGAGGGACACGAGACTAAAGTTTAGGGGTCCAGGGTCAAACGGGTTTCTCACCCGAGGATCTCTAACGGGAAGCCAAGTAACTAGAGGCAACCAACCTTGGCGTGCACCACTGTGTGGCTCTGGGGACGGTCGCCGCCGCCACTGCTTTATTGGCGGGTCCTCGGAAGCGTGGACCAGTTAAAATCCTCCTGGTGTCTCCAGCCCCCTCCCAGCTACCTCCTTGGAAGCTGGGGGTGGGGCCGCTGCACACGATCCAATAGTAGTGCAGGAGGAACGCGCGCGCGAAGACGATTGGCTGCCGTGGGAGGGCGCTGTCAGAGCTGGATTGGCCGCTGTTGAGGAAGGAAGCGCAGAGGTCCGGAGCAGCTGGAATCCGGCGGGCTAGCGCAATGTGGGGCGCGAGCCGCGGCGGGGTAGTGGGGCTGGCGCTGCTGGTGCTGCTGTTGCTGGCGCTCTCAGTGCGGAGTGGTGGCGCGTCCAAGGCCAGCGCCGGGCTAGTGACCTGCGGGTCAGTGCTGAAGCTGCTCAACACCCACCACAGAGTGCGGCTGCACTCACACGACATCAAATACGGATCCGGTGCGCAGGGGTGTGACTGGGACCGCCAGGGGGCGGAGGTTTAGAGACTAGGTGGTCCTAGCGGGGTCTGTGGGTTGTCAGGGAGCCAGGTGGTTGCGAATCTAGACTCGCTTGTGGGGCGAGACAGACAAGCCGGAGGGAGTGAGGATGCGCGGGGCGGGGGAGGAGGGTGTCCACCGGTACTTGAGGTCGGCCTGGGCTGGAGTGGTAGGGTCTGTGGGGGAAACTTTAGTGTTCAAGACGAGGGTCCGGAGGTGTGTGATTAACAAGAGCCCACGGGTGGGGTGGGCTGTCCCTCTTCAGGCAGCGGCCAACAGTCGGTAACCGGCGTGGAGGCGTCCGACGATGCCAATAGTTACTGGCGCATTCGCGGCGGCTCCGAAGTTGGGTGCCCGCGCGGGCTACCAGTGCGCTGTGGGCAGGCAGTGCGGCTCACGCACGTGCTCACCGGCAAGAACCTGCACACGCACCACTTCCCGTCGCCGCTATCCAACAACCAGGCAAGCCCCGTTCCGAACCCAGCCGAGGCTGAGCGGGGGCAGGGATCCAAAAGACAGCCGGAGGGATGTAGGGGAGGGGCCCCCTGAGAGGGCACTCTGTCTCAGCTACTGTGAATTGGGAGTTTCTATTCTGAAATTTATGGAGCTCCGGCTCTGGGTCCTGCCCCCAGGAACTTTCTCCACCGAGTTAGGAGAAGTACTGAGAGAAGTCAGTGTGATTAGTTCCTGTTTGGATACAGAGATGGACCCACACAGCAGATAATAGGAAACTGCAGGAAGGAGAAACTCAGGCTGGGTCTGAAAGAGAAATGGGCCTTCTCCCTACGCCTTCCCCTCTGGAAGAGTTTCTACTAAAATACAGGGCTCATTGAAGCTGGTCTGGGAGGGACATGGGGAGAATCTGACAGTGCTTTGGGGAGTTTTCAGGGGGAAAATGTTGGAGGGGAACTTGGGGGTAAGGCCAGTGGGCACTACACAGACTGATAAAAGAGGCTCTATGCACCTGAAGAATGGGGTGGGAATCTTTTTTGAGACCACATTTCTCTATGTAGCCCTGACTGTCCTAGAACACACGCTGTATTCCAGGCTGGCCTTAAACATCCAGACATCTGCCTGCCTCTACCTTCTGAGTGCTGCGCTTAAAGGGGCACCTGGCTAGGGCAGGACCCTTGGCTTCCATTTTCACAGCTGTGAATGCTGAATGTCAGGGAAAGGACTAGAGGCCCAGGATACTAGGTGCAAATATTACGGCTAGACATGCAGCACTGGGGAGTGTGTGCCCTGTGTGTGACTGTTTCTATACCTTACACTCTCAGGAGGTGAGTGCTTTTGGGGAAGACGGTGAGGGTGATGACCTGGACCTGTGGACAGTACGATGTTCTGGGCAGCACTGGGAGCGAGAGGCCAGTGTCCGCTTCCAGCATGTGGGCACCTCTGTGTTCCTGTCGGTCACTGGTGAACAGTATGGTAACCCCATCCGTGGGCAGCATGAGGTGCATGGCATGCCTAGTGCCAATGCTCACAACACGTGGAAGGCCATGGAAGGAATCTTCATCAAGCCTGGAGCAGATCCCTCCACAGGTCATGATGAACTCTGAGAGCAGGGTGGGTGATGGGAGGGAGGGTGGCTGAATGGAGATCTCAGGGCCACTCTTGTATAAGACTTTGTTTGTAGGGGCCCTCAAGTGCCTTTATGATTAAAGAATGTTGGTTTGGGATTATTTTTGCTGTAACCCTGTGGAAGACCTGAAGGTGCCAGCAGTATCTGTCCAAGTTACCATCTCACCTGTCTGTTCAATTTTTTTTTTTTTTTTGAGACTGTCTCACTATGTTTCCTTGGCTAGCCTGGAACTCACAGAGATCCACTTGCCTCTGCATCCTGAATGCTGGTATTAAAGGTGTACATGACCATAGTTGGTCCCAATATGATCAATAAATGAATTTTTACTACTAGTGTGAATGCATGAGATGTGTTTGTTACCACGTGTGCCTCAGTGCATGCATGGAGGTCAGAAAGCAGCTCTGTTGAGTAGCTTCTCCCACCTTTATGTCGGTTCCAGAGGTTACACTCAGCTTGCTAACATCCCACAGCACACACAGCCACCTCACTGGTCCCCAGCCTTTTCTGGATGCCTGTCCATGCATTTTAACACTGCCTTGAACTGTGGTCTAACCCGTCTACCCTACAGTGTCCTCAGAGCAACTCATCTCATCTCCCAGGTCTTGATCTTAGGAAACTTTTCTATTGAATGGCCTTGGCTGCAGAACCCCTGCTAACTGGGATGGGTTCAAGCTCTTTTTTTTTTTTTTTTTTTTTTTTTTGGTTTTTCGAGACAGGGTTTCTCTGTATAGCCCTGGCTGTCCTGGAACTCGCTCTGTAGACCAGGCTGGCCTCGAACTCAGAAATCCGCCTGCCTCTGCCTCCCAAGTGCTAGGATTAAAGGCGTGCGCCACCACCGCCTGGCTTTTTTTTGGTTTTTTGAGACAGGGTTTCTCTGTGTAGCCCTGGCTGGCCTGGAACTCACTCTGTAGACCAGGCTGGCCTCGAACTCAGAAATCCTCCTGCCTCTGCCTCCCAAGTGCTGGGATTAAAGGCGTGCAAGCTCTTAAGTTCCCTCATCTCTCTCTCAGGACCCCATTCTTTTGGTGGTTGTGGCAGTTTTGAAACTTATCTTTGACTAAAGGCCAGTTGAAGATTCTGCTATCTACTGGAAATTAATAAATACCTCAGACTCCCAGACTTTTGATGTAAATGCACTCTCCCTTACTCTGGCCTGCCCTGCAAAGTATATCATCAGGCCCCCACTGGGACCTCCCAAGGCCCTAAAGAAAGAGGAGAACTAGGAGAGATGACTTGGTAGTTGGGTGCACAGCCTGAACTTTCCGAGGCCTAGCAACTATGTCATGTCACGTGGTTCACAACCCGTGACTCCAGTTCCACAAGGGATCTCTCAGACCTCTTATTCCTGCATACATGTGCACAAACCTACAGGGACATGTGGAATTTTAAAAGAGTGAGAAGGGACATCTTGAGGGAAGGCAGCCTCCTCCATCCCTCCCCCCCTCCAAACAACAACAAAAAAACCCCCATCCAGTCTGAACGGATAGGGTTGTATAATTTAAAGGCAAGACTAGAGGGCTGGGGGATTAACTGAGTTGTGAAACAGTTGGTGCTTGTTATGTTTGAGGCTATAGGTAGAGCATTTTCTAGCATGTACAAGGCATAGGGCCCATTTACAACACTAAAATTAGATAATATAATGGACATAATAGGGTGTATAGTTTAAATAAGAAAACACACACACTAGCAGAAGGTCCCATATCAAGCAAGCTGGCAGCTCTCTGGTGGTGTGTGTGTGGCCTCTAGAGGTGGTGGAAGAAATGACAGAGTTCCTGGGCTTGGCTGAGTAGGTCATAAGGACTTCAGGGGAACTAGTAGGATAATTCTAGTAGTAGTTGATTTCCTGAGGGCCAGGAAAAGTCCTAAGAGACTGAGATGACAGTTGGCTAGGAGGGACTTGGGATAGTGTGGGAAGAACAGATCACATGGATTTGAGAAATCAGTTGTGTAGGTGAGAGAAATCTGTAGTCAATTTGAATCCTGAGGGGAGGGAGTTATGCCTAAGAGACTTGATCTTTCCACTGACAAACTTTTATTTTGAGACAGGTCTTACCATGTGACTCTGGCTGGCCTGAAACTCACTCTGTAGACCAGGCTACATAGTGAACTCATAGAGATCTACCTGACTCTGCCTCCCAGGTACTAGGATTAAAGATGTGCACCACTGTGCCTGGATCTATTGCCAAACTTTTAAATGTCTTTTTAAATTTTGTGTGGTGTGAATGTGCACACGAGTGTGGTGTCCTCAGAGGTCAGAAGAGGGTATTGGATCTGCTGAAGCTGGGACTGCGTCTAGTATGCAGCAGGTGGCTATGAGCCATCTTGTGTGGCTAGGGAATCATTTAAGTCCAATTTCACAGCTCTGCAGGAGTGGTACTCGATGTTGGCAGCCCTGCCATCTGTCTCTCCAGCTCCCAAACTCTTGGAGCAGAAAAGTTGCTTCCACGCAGCATGCAAAACATTACAAACCAAAAGCATAGGAGCAGCAGCAAAACATTTTAATTTTACATTTGAATTTTGTTTTTATGTGTATGGGTGTTTTGCCTGCCCATATGTCTGCATGCGGTGACTTTAGAGACCAGAAGAGGATGTCAGAACTCCTGGAACTGGAGTTACAGATGCTTGTGAGACAACTTGTGGGTGCTGGGCATAGAGCCCGAGTCCTCTGGAAGAGCAGCCAGCCCTCTTAACCACTGAGTCTTCTTTCCTCTGAGCCCCCTCTCCTTAATGACAGTATTTCATGTAGCTCAGGCTGGTCTTGAACTTGTGGTTCTTTTCTCCACTTCCCAAATGCTGGAATTTCTGGATGTTTTATTTTGTATCTGTGTGGAGAGGTACAGTGTGGTGGCTGTATCTCCAGCACTACAAAGACCCAGAAGGATTACCATAAATACAAGGCTAGCTTGGTCTACTCAGTGAGTTCTCAGCTAGCCAGTGGTATATGATGTCTCAAAAACCAGCATTTTTTTTCCCAAAGAAGCTAAAACAATATAAGGACTGAGAGGTTACCAGTCGGTGTTAAGAGCATTGGTTACTCTATCAGAGCACATGGGTTTCATTTCCAGCATGCATGTGCTTGCTTATAATCCTCTATAGTTCCAGTGGCAGAGGATAGAAAGCCTTTTGACCTCCCTGAATACTAGGCATGTACATGGTGGTACAGACAGGCAATCAAAGCACCCATATACAACAAGTTAAATTTAAATAAAGTGGACAAAATGAGTTCCTGAAGATTGAAAACCAGCACTATCTGCTTTAAAAATATTTTCTCTCAGCCTTTGAACTGGGGGGGGGGGGGGTAAAGATTCCTGTTTCATATGGATATAACTGGGGTAAAACACAGATGCCGGCTGTAAAACTATATTTTTCCCTTCACTGACATAGACCTGAGTAGAGCTCCTCAGTTTCTGGGTGCTAGGTGCTGTGTATCTTTGGACTTATCAGCTCAGAAAGGTCACTTAATGAACTCTTACCCACAAAGTAGTTCACATTCTCAACAAATTCAGAGCATTTTCTTCCCATACAAGAAAGTACCAGGGCCTCCCCAGTCCAGCTAGAGGTTTCCTAATGACGACAACCTGAAGTTGGACAGAAAGAGGGAAGGCCAAGGTCTTTGAGTGAATGTCCCATCCCTGATGTGCAATAAGCAAATTTCAAGCGCAATACGAAGCACCCCCTAGGGGTTCATTCAACAGCTGTCTTGGCCAAAGGCTGGGACACTTTCCTGGGATTTCAGTGCCCTCGCTAATTTGGTGAGCTGTGTGGTAAGCATGGACGCGCCCTCAGGAGTATTACTACAATAACTGCAGAGAAATGAGCTGGGAAAAGACGGACAGAACTCCTTTTCAAGAGTTAGGAATGAGGAGACAAGTGTTTGTAGAACTCCCCCTTTTTTTTTCTTTCTTTCTTTCTTTTTTTTTTTTTTTGTTAAAACAGTGGAGCCAAAAGTCGGGCGCCTGGCCAATCGGAGCCTGGAGGCTATTTTGAAATCTTTCCAGCAGCAGCCAATAGGTACGCAGGAGGCAAAGCTTGGTGTAGGCGCAAGCCAATGAGGCTGGCGCTGTGCCTTGAGGCCTAGGGCTCGGCCCTTGGGACTGTCAGAGGGTTAAAGATGGAGCCGAGTGAGAGAGGGCGCCACGAGGTTCGAGGTGCCGGGTTGTCCGGATAGGATGGGGCCGCTGCCTACTAGGATCTTCCACTAAACTTCACCTTATCCACGCGGTGAGAACAAGAGTTATCTGTCCACGTGAGTAGCTGGTTTGGGATAGGGTGTGCGGTGAGGCCAGGGAAATTCCAGATGCCTGGAAGCCCTCGTTCTGCTCTTCCCAGGCAGGAGAATCTGTTAGGACAGAGTGCAGAACTCATACTGGGGGAACGGACTCCAAGAGCCTCACCTGCTAGGAGTGAACCCTCTTATTCTAGGAGTTCTAGGCTGAAACAGGGTGCAAGTGGTCCCACTGTACTCCCTGCAGCTGAGCACAGGCCCCTCTCCTTTGTGTTTGAGCCCCCTCGGGTGCTCGCCCTTTAGCTCCCTCCTGGGAGTGCCTCACCCAAATCAGAATTATATTGGAGAAAGTTTGAGTACCCTGAAGTTCATAAGACCAGAGGACTGCATCCCAGCTGGAATCCCGTCTGTTCTCGAGGCTTGGATAGAGGTCCTACCCACCCATGGTGGTTGAACTTCCAGCCCTGCATGCAGTGAGGGCGATGGATTTCCTGCTGGCTGCGGGTGCTCTGACTAGGTTGCACTACTGTGCTGTGAGAAGCAGTGCAATGGTATTGTCAAAGCATCTGGGACCAGCTTTATAGACCATCCCACCTACAGTTCCTTCTTTCTTCCCTTTCCAGGCCTGGCCCCTCAGGCCTGCAGCCCACTCCCTCCCCCTGCTCATTTTACTCTCTTCTCCATGGAAACTTGATATTGTAGCCAGGCCTGTGTCTCTGGGGTCAGAGGCCATCCTTTGCTCAGGGAGAGGCTCCGCCCAGGTGGGCAAGCATTCTAGGTCTAAGATCCCACCCCAGCCACCCCCACTCCCCATTCCCCGCCCTGCTCCCTTGAGACTGACAGGCTTGCTGGACACTCTTTCCCTGTTGCACTACTGTGGGCCTCTGGGAAGCAGTGCAATGATGAAAGGGCATCTATCAGGCCAGCTAAGGAGCCTGAGGTACAAAAGGGTCAGAGCTTAGACCCTAGTCATGAATGCAGAGACAGATAAATCTATCTGAGAGGATAAGGTGGATGCTGGGAGCCATATTCCAAGGCTGGAACCAGTACAAAGGGGAGACTCCAGATTTGGAAAGGCTCCAGTTTCAAGCTCTTAGCCCCTACTCCCAGGTTAAAATAAGGGAGTCTGCTGGGGGTGGGGTGGGGGCCTGAGTGGTAGCTCATGCCTTAAATCCCAGCACGTGAGAGGCAGGTGAATCACCGGGTTCCAGGGGAGCCTGGTGAGTTTCAGGACAGCCAGGGATACACAGAGAAACCGTGTCTTGAAAAAACAAATTAACTAATTGATTAATTAAAAAAGAAAGAAAGAAAGAAAGAAATATTGGAGAGTCCGTGCCTGGAGGCTGATGCAGAAAGATTGCCTCAGATTTGAAGCTGTCTGAAGAATCATAACAAAACAAAAGTAGGAACTCCAGGACCTTGTGGAGAGAAACACATGTTCACCTCTTTGAATGGAAAATGTTTGTGTACCTTGCTTAGCCTTGACTGCATTGGGAAGAACAGGACTCAGCCTTCCCTGAGATACCTAAGGTGAAGAGAGAACGCCCTCACACCTTGGTGCTCAGCAATAGGGTCCTGCCTGGGATGGATGGATGGACTTGGAACAAGGAGTCTGCAGAGGAGGCCTGCTAGCCATGTCTGCTTGCTCTTTTTACAAAGAGGGCATATCCTGAGTTGGAGAGGCATGGAGATGTCTGGCATGTCTGTTTTCTAGACAGGGCTGGAGCTGAGTTTGTAAGGATGCCTGACCCTGAGTGTGCTTTCAGAGTTACCTTTACCAGCAAGACCCAGTGGCCATGCCTTTGAATGCAGCATTGGGAAAGCATGGGTAGGTGGATCTCTGTGAGTTCAAGGACAACCTGGTCTACACAGCAAGTTCCAGGACAGCTATATTTACATGGTAAAATCCTGTTTCAATGTACCCACCCCCCTTTAAAAACAAACAACCTAGTGGGAGGTGATTAGGTCTGTCTCCTTGACAGGAGGCCCAGGCTTCCAGATTTCACTTTTGGGAGTAGCCTTCACTCCCAGGTTGAGAAAATCAGCCTTAACAGTACTCTAGCTCTACAAGTCCTGGCACCCATAGGGGACTGCTCTGATACATAGAGTCTCAGGCCTGATGGAGGGAGGCCTTTGGTGGGGAAGAAGCAACCTTCTCCTTTGTGGCTAGGGTAGGTGTGGGTCAGCAGCTGTTGCCACAGCAGCTCCATCCTGAGACGCCTAGGAATCCTTACTTGTACATATCTTGGATGTGGGCCTGGAGGTCAGAGGAGGTCTGGACCGCAAAGGATTTAGGTTGGCTAAGTCACTTCTGTGAGTTTGAATCAGGAGGATTGTTCAAGAGGTGGAGACAACCTTCAGAAATGCAGCAGAGGGACAAGAGAGAATGTGTAAAGGGATTGGCTCAGGGGTAGAACACTTGCCTATTCCTGAGTTCAATCCCTAGCACTACAGAGGGGAGGGAAGAGGGAGGAATGGAGGGGAGATAGGCAGAAGGAGGGGCACAGGAGGACAGAGCAAAGAAGTGATCATGGGTGCAGGCATGCAGTCTGTAATCCCATCATTTGGGAAGCAGAGTTCTAGACCAGCCTGGTCTACAGTGGTTTCCAGTATAGCTAGAACTACATAGCAAGACCTTGTCTCAAAAAAACAAACAACAAACAAAAAAAGAAGTCATGAAGGGGAGGTCAGGACATGATCTGGAAAGGGATGTGTGTAATGCTGCAGAGTAGGTCGGAAACTCAGAGGGTGCAAAAGCCAGAATTAAAACAGAAGGACGTCCTGTTGGATATTATCTTAGTGAACTGGAAGGTAGATTCAATTACCAGAGCAGACTGGTAAGGCAGAGTAGGGAGGGAACTGCAAACTGGGAGAGGGCTTTGCTTTGAAACGGAAAGGACCATGGCTTAGAAAGAAGAAGATCAAAATCCTGAAGGTGCTCAATATCCAGAACGTAGCCGGCTGCTTTTAGAGGTCACAGTAGGGGTGGAGCAGCGTGGGGGTGGGGCACGCCAGTGCGCATGCCTGGAAAAGTGAGCATTGTTACGTGAGCTGGTGCTGGCCCGGCCCCCTGACTCTGTGGGCATTCCCTGGGGTAGACTGGGAGGGGGGCGGATAGTCTGGGGATCTGGAGTCTGTACTGCTGTAGGGAGAGAGTGGGTACGTCCTGCAGTCCCCATCCCAATGGTTTCCCATCACCTTTCTCAGTCCTAGCCCTCGGGAGGGTCTCCCTGCCCCAGGAGCCCTCCCGGCCGTTGCTCTACCCACAGGCAGCATTGGCCCACCACCAGCAGTCCATTTCCAATGGAAGTCCTGGACGAGTTCGACACCGAATTCCCCCTGAGTGTGACCTTCTGCCAGCTCATTTCCGAGGATGACTTCGAGAGGCAAGCAGCAACCTACACAGAGCGTGCGCTGCGACGCCTCTTCCGCGCCTTGGATCGCAACCCAACGCTGGCGGAGAGGGTCGTGCGGAAGGGCAAGCAGACTGAGATCGAGCAGCGCGGGCCCCTCTCCAGCCTCTGGGTGCGGGCTCCGGGTTAGGGGCAGCGGGCGGTAGGAGGCCACCAACTCCCCCAGCTGTTTTTTAGGGCGGAGCTTTGAGGGTGGGATTTTGGCTGAGGAATGAATGGGAAGGTTACCTATTGGCTGGGGCAGCCAAAGGGGTCTTTCCGAAACCAAGAATGCCAAGCCTGAAGAAGGAGCAGGCAAGCGACTCTCTTCTGGCTTCCCGCCTTTCCTCCTCGGTATTGCAGGCGAAGTTTGTCTGCACTGTCCAGGGGTATCTAAACCAGTGCAACAGCGTGGGTGCTCTGGAGATGCATCAGCGCCTAGAGAAGCTGAAGAGGCGCATCCACCGCGTGCATCTGTATTCCCAGGGTGAGGTTCAATTTCTGACGGTGGAAACCCTTGGGACTCTTAACCCAGCGCATCTGCTCCCCCTCTGCCTATCATCACATTACAGTATTTGTCAAGCGTAGGTTGGTAAAATCTTAGGAGCACTCTTTAAGCTGGATTTGCCTCTTGGATCAGATTTAATGAAGAGCAGTAATGAGGCCTGGGGCAGAAAGGGAGAAAGGAAGGAACACCTCCTAGCAAGATTAGCTAATTTAGAGGCTAACAACTGAGGGTGGAGGAGGGGGGTCATAGACACATTTAATCTCAGCCTTAGAATATTTGTCTTAATTAAAACAATTTATCTACTTATATATTTGAGACAGGGTCTCATTCTGAAGTCTGACTGGCCCAAAAAATCTGCCTGTCTCTCTGCCTTCAAAGAGTGCTGGGATTAAAGGCATGGACCACCATACCTGGGTCTAAAACAAAACAATATTATTATGGTGTGTGTCTGTGTGTGTGTGTGTGTGTACACGTGTGTATGTGTGTATAAATGAGCACGTATGTAAGGCACACGTGAAGATTAGAGAATGACTTTCGAGGAGTCAGTTTTTCTACTGTAGGATCTGGAGATCCAACTCAGCTTGTCAGCCTTACATGGCAAGTGCTTCTACCCAGAGCCATCTTTCCAGCCTCTTAATCTTTTTATCTTTTCTTCTCTATCTCTCTTTCTTCTACTTTTCTTAGACAGAGTCTCACTATGTAACTGTGGCCAGCCTGGATCTAAGTCACTGTGTAGTTCAAACTGCTTGTCAGCCACCAGGTCTGGGTGCTGACATCTGAACCCAGGTCATCTTTAAGAATAATAAGTGCTTGAAATGACTGATAAGTGCTATCTCTCTAGCTCTTCTGTTACATCGACTTTGTGTGTGTGTACATGCATAAGCACACTCAAACACTTTGTATTCTGCATATGTGGATGGCTGAGGATGGCTTACAAAAGATTCAACTCTACCACAACTCGGGTTATCAGGCTGGGTGGCAAGTTCCTTTACTTGCTGAGCCATCTAGTCAGCACTTATTGTTTGATAAGGCCTCATATATCCCAGGCTGACCTTAAACTTGTAGCTGAGATTAGCTTTGAACCCCTGATCCTCCTGCCTCTATCTCCTGAGTTTTGGGATTACAGGCATGCAGCACCACGTCCAGTGAATGAACTCTTCTGATGGGCTGGTGAGGTGTGCTTTAATATCCTCTGTACTCTGCAGACACAGAGCTGTCCATAGGACCTAAAAGTGCAGTAGGCCCTGGCTCAGGGTCTAACTAGACGTTTGGCTACTTTGTGGGTTCCCTTTCCTTCCATCCTTCAGCCCTTTTCCACCCTTTAACTAGATAAGAGAGAGTGAAAGGATAGAGGGAAGTAGTTGTCAAATTACTTACTGCTGATTAGGGGTATTGAGTTCCTTGAGGTAAGTTTGATCTTCACTGTCAGGATATCCAATTTCTTGTTTCTTCTTTGTGTATGACTACTTAAACCACGACCAATAGCAACCAACCAGCAACCCACCAACAGTCCATCCCACCTCCTGGGGCCAGGATTTGTAAACCCTCTGTAGAGTCCTCAAAATTCCAAACTTCACACAATGGCAAAAACCATCTGCAGCTGGAAAAATCATACTAGAGCACGAGGCACACCCTAGTCAGCTGCTGTGGACATCCCACACTCGGACTAAAATGAAAGCACATTCCTATTTCCATGTTTTTTAAAGAAACCAAAGTGCCCAGGCATCACTTTTTTTTGAACCCAGCTCTGCAAGACCTCCCTGTGGGTTTTCTTATAGAAACAGTATCATTTTCCACCATGCCCTTATGCCTCTGGGGTTGGGTGTGGGCTGAGGGTTCACTGTCTGGTGCCTGAATCCTCTTGCTGGTGTTGGCCAACTCAGTCTCCACAGTCCTTGACTGGGAGGCCACAGGTTATCTTACGGGCCCGGTTTACTCACCACTGCCTTCAAAATTCTATCCTTAAAGTTAAGACATTTCAGCATGGATTTTGCCTGCTTTTATGCAGATGAGATCTGGCTCTGCCTGTAAAAGACAAAAGGGGGGCTGATAGAAGGCTCCGATGGTAGAATTCTTCCCTAGCCCACATGAAGTCCTGAGTTTGAGCCTAAGCACCACATAAACTGTTTGTGTACATATAATCCCAGCAACCTGGAGGCTGGAGACAGAAAGGTTACAGATTAAGGTGCTCCTCAGATGCAGTTAAAGGCAGACTAGGATATATAAGATCTATGGAAGGGAAGGTGGATACAGAGAATGATGGAGACAGAGAAAGAGAGATTAATTCTTTTGTTGTTCTTTTTTCGAGACAGGGTTTCTCTGTATAGCCCTGGATGTCCTGGAACTCACTATATAGACCAGGCTGGCCTTGAACTCAGAAATCTGCCTACCTCTGCCTCCTAAGTGCTGGGATTAAAGGCGTGCACCACCACTGCCTGGCTCAGAGATTAATATTTGAATCCTTTCTCCAACATACTGGGTGACTACTGAGATAATGCCTGCTGGTACTTGTCATTGGTGGCCCTGGGTATTGTCCCAGAATTCTTGAAAAAGCCCGAAAAGGATTTTCTTTTATCTGGAAGGGTATTATGGAACCCTTATGTTGCTCCATTTGGACCCTACTGCCCGAGGTGTCAGTACTCACCAAAGTATTTGATGCAGATGCCAAGAAGAGGAGGAGGAGGCTGAAACCAAAGAAGCCAGACCCCATCTTTCGAGACCGGTCAACTTCCCCATGCCTGTCACCAGCTCTGTTACCATCACCGCTGCCGCAGCCACCACCACCACAACCTGTCACCACTGTGGCCTCTGTAGTGGCTGCATCACCCTCTGTCTACACTATGCCCCGGGTCTTTGGCCCCTTCCCTTCACTATCTGGGAAGCCGGTCAGTGGGAACGTGCTCTACGAGAGGCAGTCCTGGGAAGGGAGGGCAGCTTCTTTTTACCTGTCCTGTGTACAGCACTGGTTCTCTGCAGAAGGGCTCCTCTCAGACAGGCTTTGGGTATGGGCTAGCAGTAGGTCAGACAGATAAGAGGGGGCTTGCCCTGGCCAAGGGCCACATTGGAGGTGGAAAGTACAAAGCTCCTGTTCTCTGAGCCAGCAATCCAGGTAGACTTGGGATGTCCCTAAGAATAGAGAAAACCATAGACTTCCTTCACATCTTTATCCCCATTCCTGCCTCTCAGGGTGCCATCCCTGCCTTTGTCTGCACCTTTGGGCTCCCCCTCTCCAGAAGCTCTTCCCTTTCCTGTATCCTTGCCTCAGAGTTAGGACTTCTTCGGTTCCTAGCCACCATCTCCTCTCTATCCCTGAAATTAACTTATGCTTCCTGTGTAAGGACTGCTTTCCTCATGGAACAGTTTTCACTCTGTTTCCTTTGTTTCTTGTAGATGGAGAAACTGGATATTTCAAGGTCTGAAGTGAAATTAAACTGGAATGGTCTTTCCTCAACATCAAAGAGGTAGAAGGGATTTACTCAGCTTGAAGGAAACGAAAACCATTTGGGGGCCATCTTGAAGACCAGACTTGATGTTTAGTCCCAACCCTTAATTCTCACAGTTTTGGGTGGTGATTATGTTCTATTCAGAGGGAGAGTCTTGACTCTAGGGCCAGACTCTTCAAGCATGTTGAAGCTGTGGATAAGTCCAAAGCCAACATCCTGTTTCTTCCCTATCTTACAGCCACATGGTTGATCTGACCCCCTTGGTTCTCAACCCCGGAGGCTTCCATTTCTCATATTTGGCAGGAAACAGTGCACACAAGCTCCATTGTCCTGGCTTTCCCTGGTGAGTATCTACACCTTTCTGACACTGATCCCATGGGCTCTCTTCTAGTTCCACAGCCCCTGCCTCTGGAAGGCACTGTAATAGTATGCTCAAGGACAAAAGAGAACTTTGGTCATATTTCTTTCATGCCCAGAACCTCACATATAATCAGTGCTTGCAGTGGTAGAAGACATCAGTGATTGACCAACCCAGCCCAACAGAAGGGAGATAGTTAAGGGGTAGCCTTGGAATCGTCATATTGCAAAGCAGGGTTTACCAAATGTGGATTCTTAAAACTCACTTGCAGAGATAGAGATATAGCTTGTGATCATAGCACTTGGGAGGTGGAGATGAAGTGCACAAAGAGAGTGACAGTGTACTCATATACATAAAATAAATAAATAAATAAATCTTAAAAAAAAAAGTGTCCAAACCAGTACACGAGAAGGGCTGACGTCCGTCCCTTCTGTACATGTGTGTCTGTGGTAGCATTAAGCATGCTCTCCTTATTGAGGGACAGAAAATCATTGTGAATGTTGAAGGCACAAGCACAGAGTCAGAAAACAGAAGAAATATGAAGCTATTAAAAGTAATTATAAGATAAAAATTAAGGCTTGTTCTGTGGGCAGAAAACCTAATTCTATAAATGTTTTTGTTCATTTTTTGGGCCAGGGTCTTCACTGGGTAGTCCTGGCTGGCCTGAAATTTTTAATGTAGACCAGGCTAGTCTTGAACTCACAGAGATCTGCCTGCCTGTCTTCTCTAAGTTGTTGGGATTAAAGGTGTGTGCCATTATGCTTGGCATTCTGTGGGTTTTTATATATTCATAATTGCACAACCATCAGCCACTGATTTTAGAAGATTTTTATCATTTCAGAAGATATGAGGATGATGGTGACATCTGTTACCAGTCCAAAGAAGGTGAAGCAAGAAAGAAAGAAGGTGAAGAGAGAGAAAGGAGGAGAGAGAGGGAGAGGAAAAGGGATCAGGGAGAGGCAGAGAGGCAGGTATGGCTGGCTATTTTATAGACCATTTCTTCACAAAGGGAGAAAATAGTTACAGATCATTAGTAACTGGAAAAAAGTTGCTCATCGCTCTCTGTTGTTCAGAAAATACATATCAAAGCTACAGCAAGGTTACACAGTCCATCAATGCATGAGCTACAGTGATGCGAGAATATGTTTAGGGTCTGGAGTCTTCAGAGTTCATTGTGGTAACTGATCACAGCTTACATGTGCCTGCTGGTCTTGCAGGTTGGTCTTACTTCAATTTACTATCCTCCTGCTTCAACCTCCTTAATAATGGACCTACAGGTGTAGTCCTGGCTGTCATGGGCCTTGCTCCAAGGTGAATAAACAAAATATGTATTCATTCTGTAGACTATTATTAACCATACTACAATGCATGGACAAATTATAAAAGTACAGGAAATGGAATGTCCACGACACAAGAAAAAATACTAAGCAGTGGTGGCATATGCCTTTAATCCCAGCACTTGGAACTCTGAGAGTTCAAGGCCAGCCTGGTCTATAGAGCGAGTCCAGGACAGTCAGAAACCCTGTCTGAGAGAGGGTGAGGGGAGAAAGAAAAAAGAAAAATACCATACAGGCATATAGAGTAGGTTAATTCAGAGTGATGGGACTTATTATTTATGGCTGCAGAGTTTCTGTACTGAGTGATATTCTTAAGAATCCCAGTGTTTTGTATGTAATGCCATACAATTGTATGCTGAAAATGGTTCAAAGGGCTCTGGTGTGGACTTAGCGGTAGAGCGAATGCTTGGCATGCATGGATCCCAGCATTCTAAGAGAGATGGTTAAAAATTTGAGGACTTAGAATATAGTTCTGTACTTAGTACTCATAAAAGCTAGTGTCTTAGGGTTTTACTGCTGTGAACAGACACCATGACCAAGGCAACTCTTATAAGAACAACATTTAATTGGGGCTGGCTTACAGATTCGGAAGTTCAGTCCATTATTATCAAGGCAAGAGCATGGCAGCTTCTAGGCAGGCATGGTGCCCTGAGGAGGAGCTGAGAGTTCTGCATCTTCATCTGAAGACTGCTAGCAGAATACTCATTTCCAGGCAGCAAGGGTGAGGGTTATTTATTTATTTATTTATTTTATTTATATGAGTACACTGTAGCTATATTCAGACACACCAGAAGAGGGCATCAGATCTCAGTACAGATGGTTGTGAACCACCATGTGGTTGCTGGGAATTGAACTCAGGTCCTTTGGAAGAAGAGTCAGTGCTCTTAACCACTAGAGCCATCTCTCCAACCCCCAAGGGTGAGGGTCTTAAAGCCCACACCTACAATGACACACTCCATCAGGCCACACCTCCCAATAGTGCCACTTCCTGGGCGGAGCATATACAAACCATCACAGCTGGCATAATGGCACAAATTTGTAATCCTCAGATACAAATGTTAGAATCTGAGCCCAGAGGCTGTCTGGTCATGGTGGACTTCAACCTTAATTAGCAGTTTTCCCGCAGGGTTCTTGGTGTTTTGTCATTTTTCTCTCTTGATTAAAAAAGATTTACTTTTATTATTTTTAATTATGTGTATCAGCATGTGAGTACAAGTCTCTCTGTTGGCCAGAGGCATTGGATCTCCTGGATCTGGAGTTGCAGATGGTTGTGAGCTGCCTGATGCAGGTGCTGGGAATTGAACTGGAGTCTTCTGGAAGAACATCATGTGTTCTTAACTAAGTCATCTATCTGATCTCCTTTTTCTAGATTAAAAAAAAATGTTATTTTTTGTTATTGGTTTTTGAAACAGGGTCTCATTGTATAGTCCTGGCTATCCTGGAACTCAGTATGTAGACCAGCCTGGCCACAGACTCTCAGAGATCTTCCTGCCTCTGTCTCAGGAGTGCTGGGGTTAAAAGCATGTGCCTCCACCAAGCATGCTAGAATTTTAAATTGAGTATGTGTGTCTCTGTGAGGTATGTGGCTGTGAGTGCAGTTTCCTGCAAAGGCCAGAAGAGGGCACCAGATGCCCTGAGTCACAAGGAACCGAAGTCCGGTCCACTGCAAGAGCAGTCAGTCAGTACCTGCTCTTAACTGCTGAGTCATCTCTCCAGCCCTGCTTCTTGAATTGTATAACATCCTTTTTATATTATGGAGACATCAAATGCAATTTGCAAATATCTTCTCCCATCCTTTTTCTTTAAAATGCAAAGTTCTCGGCTTTGGGTTCCTTTGTGGTTATTCTGAGGCAGAGTTTCACTATGTAGTCAGTCCATTTGGTTTTTTCTTTCTTTTTTTTTTTTTTAAAGATTTATTATTATAAACAAGTACATTTTAGCTGTCTTCGGACATACCAGAAAAGGGTGTCAGATCTCATTAAGGATGGTTATGAGCCACCATATGATTGCTGGGATTTGAACTCAGGACCTTTGGAAGAACAGTCAGTGCTCTTAAACTGCTGAGCCTTCATCTCTCCAGCCCCTAGTCAGTCCATTTGGCCTCAAACAATCCTTCAGCCTCAGCCTTCCTTCCTGACTGCTGGAGACTAGGTTTGTACAGGTATAACTAATTTCAGGTAACCTGGCTGACCACCAGCTCAGCTGCATAGCTGAAGCTTGCTGAACCTTTAACTCCTGATTCTCCTGCCTCCATTTCTCATGTCCTGGTATAGGAAAGATGTGCCCAGCTTGGTCTCTTTGAGAGACTGACTTTTCAATATAGGCCATGTACTATAAGTATTCTCAAATTCAATGAATTGCTTTGAGATTGATTGACATCTTGAAACTACCTCCAAAGCAAAGCTCCTTTCGAATGCGGAGCTTGTAGATGCTCTATAAGAGACCTACTGCAGATGTGCATCATCTGCCCTCTCTGCTTTCTGAGTCAGGATCCCATGACATTGATCAACCTGACCCTGAACTTGTGATCTTCTTGTCCCCGCCTTCCTAGAAGGGGGATTAGCAGAGAGGGGGACTTAGGCATCTTAAAACTTTTTCTTAGGCTCATGGAGAAAAGATATTTCTATAAAGCTTTATGGTAGTATCAGTTAAAAAGAGGAAAGAAATATAGCTGAAATAGTGGCATACACCTTTAATTCTAGCTCTGGGTGGCAGTGGCAGACAGATCTCTATAAGTGTGAAGCCAGCCCAGTCTACATAGTGAGTCCAAGCCAGCCAGAGCACATAGTGAGACCCTGTCTTAAAGTCAAACTCAAACAAAAGCACACCACTACTACCAACAATGAAGAATCCACAAGGGGGAAACGTGAGTCCAGGCATGGTACTTGCTTTCAATTCCAGAGCTCATGGCTAAGGCAATATTGCTACAAGTTTGTGGTCAGCCTGCTTAAGAAAGTTCTAGAAATCTAGGCCAACCAAAGTTATGAGGGCTATTATAGTGAGGTCTTATCTCAAACAAACAAGCAAAATTTAGAAAGAAAAATATGCATTCATGTCTTTATGTGATATTCAAATTATGTATAAATTGTTATATGGCTTTTCTGGGGAGATTTGAGCAAATATTTATTCCTCTTAGATAATGTGCTGATGATGGATCAAAGGAATGATTCCATTCACATTTAGCTTAGTGAACTAGTGTGTTTATTGTGGTTTGTTGTAGAAGTTATTTAATCCTGACCCGGGATTTCTACCCTGCCTTTGATCATTTAGTTCCTGGGTAAAAGACCTACACTCAACTTTTATATCTACGATAAATCTTAACAGCACAAGAGCTAGGCAGATAACTACCTTTTAAGTTAGTAGAATCTACTTTCCTATTGATAACCCAGAATTATTACTTGCTATATTTTATCTGGGCTGCTCTTAACTCTGTTTGGCCAGCCTGAAGGCGCACATTCTCATGGCTCATCTAACCCACAGTAGCTTCTCCTTCTGCCTCCTGTACCTTCTTTTTCCTAATAATTTCTACAACAGTGGCTACTTACAGGAATAGGCAAATCAGTCATTTGCATCACTAGAAAGCTTAGGCTGGTGTGGTGAAGACCCACAAACATGACTCTGGAGTTCCTCACACAACCCTGAGAGTTTTCCCCTTAGCAGTTTTTAACTGCATATATACTCCAGTGAGGGATTTAGGAACCTTACAACTTTTTGTTACTTTTTGGAGTTTTCTTGAGTTTTATGAACTTCTCTTCAGGAGGAAATGTTTCAATCTAGAGGAAATTTCTACAAACATGTAGGTACAAAATGATACCCAAAATGGAAGTGTCAGGCAGCTATAGATCATAAGAAGCTATGAGTATATGCTACAAACATGTATTCACAAGATGATACCCAACTTGAAGTTTTAGGAAGCTATGGGTCTGAGCCGGGTGGTGGTGGCGCACGCCTTTAATCCCAGCTCTTGGGAGGCAGAGGCAGGGGGATTTCTGAGTTCGAGGCCAGCCTGGTCTACAAAGTGAGTTCCAGAACAGCCAGGGCTACACAGAGAAACCCTGACTCGAAAAACCAAAAAAAAAAAGGAAGCTATGGGTCTGATCAAAGGGGCTTGAAAGAATGGGCAGGCAGGTGGCTGATTATAGGCACATTCCTCTAACCCTAACATCTGGGAGGCTGAGTCAGGAAGATTGCTGCAAATTCAAAGATAGTTTGGACTACACAGTTTTAGGCCACCTAGCCCCCCCCCCAAAAAAAAAGCAAAAAACCCTAACCTACCAACCAAATACTAAATAAATATGTAAAGCAAACAAACAAAACCACCAAACAACCCAAAGCATCAAGACATTGTCACTCTTAACAGACCTCAGGACAAGCCTCTGGTTTGCACTGTGTCCCTCTGTCACTCACAGACATTTAGATCTGGTTCAGGCTTTCTACAATCATAAGCTGTGCTATAGTGTATAACCCTGAACAGATTCCATGGGAGAGGTTTCTAGAAGTAATGTCTTGGGAGACAGCCTGAAGCCTATGACTTTATTACATGTGTGTCTGACAGCCCTGTGAGCAAGTATTCTACATCATGAGCATGTGTTGGCCACCTCTTTCAGGACACCAGCCTATAGTGGACCCAACACTGACAAGATGCCATCTCCTGTTGTGAAAGCCTCCATCTTCACTCCACCTGTTCTGCTCAAGTTCCAGCCCGTGCCCAGACCCGATGATGATTCAGAGAATGACCCTGGCAATGCAGAGTCCACTCCTGCCAAGGAGAGCCAATAATCTCTTCCCAACAGAGCGTGCCCCAGGACTGAGTAAAGTCCATCCTGGTGTCGAGCTTCCACTTGTCATGCGTCCTCTCTGTTTTCGCCTGAACTTTGGAGAGAGTTCAAGGATAGCCTGAACTCTATAGAAAAACCCTATTTCAAACCTCACCCCCTCAAATATGGGCAGTGCGTATTTAGATCAGTACCTTGCCATGGCCCCTCACTTGCACTGTAACAAGCAATTCTGCTGTGCTTGAGAGAACGGGATGGGAAATTTAGTTCTTCCCTTTAGTGGTTCGGACCCCTTGGGCTTCACTTTCCCTGAGTTGCAAGTGGACTGTATTTCCACATGTGATCTCCAAACACAAGTCTAGTTTAGTGGGTGTTTTTACCTGGAGGAAAAATGAGTGGGTTGGTCACTTTAAAGCTTGGTACTTGCCTGAGTTTCAAATATGTGATTCTCATTGTTATCTCATATGCTGGCCTTAGAACCTTTCTCCATATAAGATGTCAATCATTACTGGACATTAGTGGATATACATATTGAATCATGGTTGACCATACCTCGCTTGGGACTGTAGATAATAAAAATAAGAACATAAGCAAAATTACTATATAATTATAAAATGGGTGAGTGGGGTGACCAAGAAAGTTTTTTCTTTTTTTGTTTTTTGGTTTTTCGTTTTGGTCTCACTGTATATTCTTGGTTGACCTGTAACTTGCTATGTAGTCCAGGCAGAACTTGAATGAACAGATCAACCAGCCTCTGCCTCCCAAGTGCTGGTAGTTTTGTTTATTTTTGTTTTGTTTTGTTTTTGAGACGTGGTGGTTTCTCTATTCACCATAGACCAGGCTGGCTTCAAACCCATAGAGATCTGCTTCTGCCTCCCAAATGTTGTGATTAGAGGTGAACACCACCATACTGTGCTAAAAGATCTTTTGGAAGGCAGAAGCCATGAAGTAAGAAGATGCAAAGATGACTGCCTTTGGCTAACTGGGTGGATGGTGGTCCTTGTTAATCCCGCCAAATGAGAATAAGAACATTGACCCAGATTTTTTGGTTAAATTAAGTAAGCTTTATTTCCAGTTAGGGTTATCTCCCTACAGTAGGATTTGAGAGAATAGTCTCTATTACAGGAGAATTATCTTCAATATACCCAAAATTGCAAGGCTGGGGGTTTCTAATATTTTATGGTTAGGTAGGGATTTGAACTCAAAATTATTTGGTTGAACATCTTATCAGGAGGTCAAGGTTAGGGTGTGAAACATGTCATTTAGCATCAAAGAGAAGACTTGGAACAGATGACAGATTAAGAATTTTTTGATCAGACATGTAGAACTTGACATGTAAGTTACTCAACTGCCAGTGACTTGGCTTTGGGAGAATGTGTTGTTTAATACCACAAGCCTACTGGCCTGGAAAGATGACTCTGTGACTGATCTTCCAAAGGATCTGGGTTCAATTCCTGGCACCCACATGGCTGCTCATAACCATCTGTAATTCCAGTTGTACGGGCATCTAACACCCTCACACAGACATACATCAGGCAAAATGCCAATGACATTAAAAAACAAAAACAAAAAACAAAACAGCTTAGGGTGGAGAGACTTAGCAAATAAAAGCTGCTCGAGTCTGGTAAGGAGAACCAACTCCTTACTTGTCCTCTGAGCTCCATGCTTGTGGCACAGCAGCTACTTGACCACACACACAATTTAAAAAGGAAACTTGGGACACACTTCCCGGACAAGAGAACCAGACCAAGGATATGGCCATAGAAGGAGCAGAGAAGGCTTGGTCATCTGCCGGCTGATGGGCCTGAAGGGCGTAGGGTCCGAATGAGAAAAGAGTTGAGAATACAGATGGACATGGCTTTGGAGAAGGTGAAAAGGTTGAAGGCCTTTAGATACAAAGGAGGCCAGGTCTGAGTGAGTCTACCTAGCATAGCATGGACTGAACAAGTAGCCAGACAGTGCATAGATAAGTTTTTGAGGGCTTGGGGGAAGCAACGCAGTATGGAGAGTGACAGGCAAAGTGGATTCTTCCCAAAGCCAGCAAGCCTCAGCCTAGCACGGTGCCTGCATCCAGCACCTAGGCACCCGGAAACCACAATTCCCAGAATGCTTACTTTCAACTTCCGGGACCCGGTGAGTCAAGCTCCGGAAGTAGTTGAGAAAGCGGAGGCGCCGGAGTCCGGGGAGGCTGAGTTTCTTCGGTTCGTCGCCACCATGGGGAAGCGACAACACCAGAAGGACAAGATGTAAGTTGGGCCGCGTCTCTCGCTTCAGTTCGTCGCCATGCTGAAGGTCATCATCTCTTGAAAGCCTCAGCTCTCACAGGCGCGGTATCGCCTCTCAGCGCAGCCTACGCGGGCCAGAGCATTCTGCGGCCGGACTAATTTAGTTCTGGGGTTTTCCCTACCGCCCTCCTTTCTGCAAGCGAGCTTTGCTCCTGGAGTTGGTTGTCGGCCTTGCACAGCCAGGTCAGCTTCGTCCTGGCTCTAGCCTGCCAGCCTACACACAGGCGACAGCCTTCTAGTGGAAGATTAGCGGGCCGTGCTCCATGTTCCCCTCCCATTTGCTGCTGTACTTTCTGTTTTGTGTTTCTTTAAACTAGTATAGTCAGGTGCTCCCCGCCCCCAACTGCTTGTAAGGATACCTTTGCCAGAGCTAGTATCCAGCTTTTCAGTCTATGGGCTTCTTCCCTTTCCAAAGTTAGCCCTTAGTGGGATGTGCTTTGTATTTTTATCTGCGTATGATCTATATTTCATTCCTATTTGCTGGGCTTCCCCGCCCCCTGTCTCAGACCTCGTGGGTGTCTCCTTCATCCCTGTGGTGGATGTGTTCTAAGAGTCTCTCTTGCACTAAGTCAGCAGCTTTTACTCAGTTCTCCACTTGTAAAACTTACAGCTTTCTCAAAACTAGTATGCTAAAAGGGGACTTGATAATTTTCACACCTAAGCCTGCTGTTTCCTATCCTAGCCTAGCGGTTACGTAGTGGGTGCCTGATTTACTATATATAGACTGAAGACAATTCTCATCCTAACACAGTAGAACAGCTGCACAGAGAAGCTGGAGCTATGTTAGATCAAGTCTGGGTTCTGCTCAAAACTACCCACTGGCTTCCCATCGCACTTAGGCTAATACAGAGCCCCTGCCTTGATCTTCGACTCATTTGTGACTTGGCTGCTGCCCTTCTTTCTGTGTCTTTCTGCTGCTACGTACCTTATCACACTCTCCTTTTTTGGAACAGATTCAGCTTGTCCTATTCCAGCCTCAGTGTTATTCCTGTAAAGGGCTTCCCCAGAGCTTTGTATGCCTAGCTCTTTCTTCCTGTCAGTCTATAAATCCAGCTCATTTCCTTCTGGACAAAGCACTGTTTATCTTTATCTTTCAATCTTTTGTGCTTCTTATGTGCCAGGAGGCACTGCAGATGTTTAATGTGTCTTTGCCAAGTAAGTGGGAGTTCTGTCATAATTTACTTCTACAGCTTCTGTCCTGTCCATTATGGGACCCAGTAACATATACTCTTATCTTCCTCAGGTACATCACTTGTGCTGAGTACACTCATTTCTATGGTGGCAGGAAGCCAGGTAAGGGAATGCTGGTGGTCCTAAAAAATGTCCTCTTCTGTGATTCAGAACACTGACATTACAGTAAATAACTAGACTGAGTTCATAGTTGATAAAAGAGGACATATACTCAACATAGTAGAGTATACTTACATCTTAGAGGAGAGTTTCTAAAAATATAACTTGAAATGACCTTTTTTTTTTTTTAGGAAGTGCTATAACCTTATTCTTTATAGGCGGAAAAAAGGAAGATTAATACCCAAAGTTGCCAAGGCTGTAGAAAAAGGATTTGTTTTATGGTGTTTTGCCTACATGTATGTTTGTGTAAAGGTGCTAGAGCCCCTGGAGCTGGAGTTATAGGTGGCTGTGAGCTGCCATGTAGGTGCTGGGAACCTGGGTCCTCTGGAAGAGCAGCCAGTGCTCTTAATTGCTAAGATATCTCTCCAGCCCCATAATATATATTTTTTTCTCTTTTAAAGATAGTCTTTTATGTAGCTCAGGCTGGTCTTGAACTCAAGATCCTCTGTCTCTGCCTCACTAGTGCCGGAATCACAGGCATGTGTGCCAATCATAGTCACAGTTGTAATAATTAGTAAAGAATACATGCTTTAAAAAAGTTTTTCTATGTGCTTGCTGAGTGGTTGTGGTGCACGCCTTTGATCCCAGCACTCGGGAGGCAAAGGCAAGTGGATCTCTGAGTTCAAGGCCAGCCTGGTCTACAGAGTGAGTTCCAGGACAGCCAGGGCTACACAGAGAAACTCTGCTTTGAAAAAACAAACGACGCTGGGTGGTGGTGGCGCACGCCTTTAATCCCAGCACTTGGGAGGCAGAGGCAGGAGGATTTCTGAGTTCGAGGCCAGCCTGGTCTACAAAGTGAGTTCCAGGACAGCCAGGGCTACACAGAGAAACCCTGTCTCGAAAAACAAACAAACAAAAAAAAAAAAAGAAAGAAAAAACAAACGAAAATATTGTATACATTCCTTAGCCCATCTGTTTTTGAACTTACGACTTTGTGTCTGCATGCTAGGTAAATGCTTCACTATTAAGATACTTCTCCAGCTCAAGAATATGTGCAGGTTTTTTTTTTTTGGTTGTTTGTTTGTTTGTTTGTTTTGGTATCTTTATATTTTCAAAATGTTGGAGATCAAATCCAGGCCCTTTCATATGCTAAGCAAATGTTCTACCACTGAGCTACACTTACAGTCAGTCTTTAGTATTTTTTTTTTTGAAGCCAGAGGCCAACTTTGTGGACTTGGCTCTCTCTTACCTTTTTGTGGGTTCCAGAAATTGAACTCAGGTGGTCAAGTTTACATGGCAAGAGCCTTTATCCATTGAGCCAAGTTGCTGGCCTTCTGAGATTTATTTTGTTTGTTTTACTTGTAGTTCAGGCTAGCCTATACTATGTAGCCCAGGCAAACCGTGAACTTGAAATTCTTTTATGTCAACTTCTTGAGAACTGGAATGACATGTATGGACTTCCACTCTTCTTGGTTCAGTTTTTCTTTTTAAAGATTCACTTATTTGATGTGTATGAGTATTATGTCTGCCTATGTCTGGCCTAGGAGGCCAGAAGAGGCATTGTATCCCTTGGAACTGGAGTGATGGACTGTTGTGAGCCACCATGGGGGTCCTGGGATCTGAACGTAGATTCTCTGGAGGAGCTTTTAAGCACTGAGCCCTTTCTAGCTTGCTTACGCACGTGCTCTCTCTCTCACTGTGTTTGTGTGTTTTGAAGACGGGATTTTTCTGTGTAGCCTGTCTGTCCTGCAGTTCATTCTGTAGACCAGGCTAGTTTTGAACTTAGAGATTTGCCTGCCTCTGCCTCCCAAGTGCTGGGATTAAAAGCATGAGCTACTACCATGCATGGCCTTGATTTGTGATTTGATAATATCAAAAGATGCTATGTGAATCCAGGTATAGTGGTGCATGCTTTTAATCCCAGGACATCTAGAGCTATACAGAGAAATCCCATCTCAAAAAAGCAAATAACAACAAAAAGGCTCTGCATGTGTTTGTATGTGCAGGTAGGTGTGCATGTGTTTGTATGTGCAGGTAGGTGTGCATGTGTTTGTATGTGCAGGTAGGTGTGCATGTGTTTGGAAGCTAGAGGTCAGCATTGCACGTCGTCCTCAGTTGATAATCCATCTTAAAAAAAATCCGTGTTTTCATACTTTGCATCATTTTTTATTTAAGACTTGTATGTATGTATGTATGTATGTATGCATGTATGTGTATTTGTCTACATGAGTACATGCCACATGTATGTGGGTAACCTGGAGCCCAGAGGAGAGTGGGTGCTGGCTCTGGACTTCTGCACTAGCATCAAGTGCTCTTAACCTCTGAGCTATTTCTCCAGCCCCTGGTTTGTTTTTGAAACAGGATCTCCATGTGGCCTTGGCTGCCCTGGAACTCACTATGTAGATCAAGCTGGTCTTGAACTCAGAAATTCTCCTGCCTCTGCCTCCAACTGCTAGGATTAAAAGTATGCTTCACTGCTCAGCTCATCTTGTGATGAGACAGTCTGTCGCTCACCGATGAGCTAGACTGGCTGGTCAGTGAGTTCCTTCTGTTTCTGCCTCCAGTGGAGGGCACAGAGCCACTGAGCCATTTCTCTAGCACCTACTTTTTTAGGTGTGTGTGTGTGTGTGTGTGTGTGTACGCGACTGCCTGAGCACGCAAGTGTAGATATCTGCCCTTAGAGACACCTGCTCTTAGAGGCTAGAGGTGTTAGGTTCCCTGGTGAGTTACAGGCAGTTGTGAGCCACTACATGTGAGTGTTTAGAACTGAGCTCAGTTCTGACCATTTGCCTAAGAATTTCCTGAATTCATTGTTTTTAATTGCAGAGTAGTAAAATATCATCCTTAGTGAGGTAAATCACAAAAGAACACACATGGTATGCAGTCACTGATAAGTTGATATTAACCCAGAAACTTGGAATACCCAAGACACAATTCACATATCAATAGATTTCCAAGAAGATGGAAGGAGAGACCCCTGGTCCTGGAAAGACTGGATGTAGGGGAATACCAGGACAGAGAAGCGAGAGGGGGTTAAATGGGGAACAGGGGGAGGGAAGAGGGCTTATGGGACTTTCGGGGAGGGAGGAACCGGGAAAGGAGAAATCATTCGGAATGTAAATAAAAAAAATATAGAAAAAAAAACTGAGCTCAGGTCTTGTATAAGAGCAGAGTGTGTTAACTGCCCAGCCATCTTTCTAGGCCCCACCAGAAGATTTTTTTTTTTTCTGAGATAGGGTTTCTCTGTGTAGCCCTGGCTGTCCTAGAACTTGCATTGTATAACAATCTGCCTGCCTCTGCTTCCCACATGCTGGGATTAAAGGTGTTGGCACCACTGCCCAGCAACTACGAAAAGATTCTTAATATAAGGCCTGGAGGTATACTTCAGTGATGCACCTTATATATGCATATAGCATATATAAGGCCCTGGGTTTGATCTCTAGCAACATATAACATACTCTTCTCTCTCAAAACAACAGCATAGTAATGTAGTTTTTTTTGTTTGTTTGTTTTGACTTTTGTTTTTTGAGACAGGGTTTCTTGGTGTACAGTCTTGGCTATCCTGGAACTCCCTTTGTAGACCAGGCTGACCTCGAACTCATGGAGATCCACCTGTCTCTATTTCCTTCTTAAGTACTGGGATTAAAGGAGTACATCACCATGCCTGCCACAGTAATGTAGTTTTAATGGTAGGTATACATAGATGAAATATTTTCCAAACAGTTACCTGTTTTTTATTTCATCTTAAACAGATATCACACAGACAAGTTTTCGCCGCTTACCTTTTGACCACTGCAGGTGAGAGCTTTAAATCCTTCTATTTTCCCTTGACTTTGGTTGAGTATCATTTCTCACAAAATATATGTGTGTGTTTGTTTTAAGGTAGGGTATTTTAACTGTAGCTTGGGCTGACCTTGAACTCCTGAATTTCCTGCTGCTACCTCCCAAGTATTAGGATTATAGACTACCACCCTTGCATATTTGCATAGACTTTTGCATAGACAGTTGATTATCCTTGAACTGAAAAATTCAAATTTTGAAATATCCTCAAACTCAAAACTTTTTGAAGCCTGATGTGATACTAAGAAAGTTAGAATTTGGAGCATTTTGAATTTTAAGTTTAGGATGCTCAACATGTACCATTTGTGTGAACTTGACCCTTTGAGATACATGCATGGTTTTTTTTGTGCCTTTCAAGACATGAGCTGGGAGAAAGTGGACCCAGCCGTGAGGACAGTGCATGGGTAGCTCCTGTTTACTGTGTCTGTATTTACCAGCTTTGTGTTTAAGCTTCATTCCTACCTTCTGAGGTTGGCTCAACCCTCTTGTCAAGTGCTTAGAAGGGTGGCATATGCCCTGGTGCTACCTCTGGAAAGTAGCACTGCTGAAATGTGATGCCTGTGATTAGGTCGCAGCAGCAGCAATGAACTATCATTGTTCTGGTAGGCCCTCCTTTCCTTCCTTGGGATGCAGATATTAGTGGGAAGGGGAGGGAAGCTCTGATGTCAAGCTCTCAAACTGTTGCTTTGGGGCATATTGGTCTCGGGGTGGAGGGACTGCTGTGAAAGTTTGTCTTGGGCCCAGCGATCACCACACACTGCTCCTCCCAAGGGAAGGTGGGAGGAGGGAGGGAGGGAGGGGTACCACACTGTAGGGAGGTCTAGTGTGGTTGCCAGTCCCTTCCCTCCCAGGTTCTAATCTGAATGTCAGATGACTCACTTGAGTCCTGCCAGCCAGATGCCACAGTGCCCCAAGAAAGGGAGAAAGGCTGCAGCACAGGGCACAAAGGGAGCAGACCACAGTGCAAGGCCTAGACATGGTTTGAATGTAGGAACTGGGCCTCACTCTGTCTGGACCCCAGGAAGCCTGTCTGTGGTCATGGAAGGTGGCTCCTGTCGTCAGCTTTGTTGGACTTCGGATTTTCTATTTAGATTGGTCTTTGAGAGAGCACTGCTTCTACTCTTGGTTCTCGTGCGTCCGGAGGCCGCTGACACATTGGTCCCTTTGGTCTGTTGTGGCTTATGAATGGAGGATTTAGCCCTTCCGGATGTCTGGGAACACCATAATCTGGAACTGACCTGCTGCTTCGCTACAGCCACCTACTGGCTAGTTATAGTCAAAGGTTTTTGTTTTGGTTTTTTTTTTGTTGGTTTTTGTTTTTTCGAGACAGGGTTTCTCTCTGTAGCCCTGGCTGTCCAGGAACTCGCTGTATAGTGTAGACCAGGCTGGTCTCAAACTCAGAGATCCACCTGCTTTTGCCTCCTGAGTGCTGGGAATAAAGGTATGCGCCACTCCACCCTGCCAAAGATGTTTTTTTTTTCTTTTTTAAAGATTGATTTATGAATATGAGTACAGAAGAGGGCATTAGGTCCCATTAGGGCCACAGATGGTTGTGAGCTATCATGTAGTTGCTGGGATTTGAACTCAGGACTTCTGGAAGAGCAGTCAGTGCTCTTAACCACTGAGCCATCTCTCCAGTCCTTATTTTGTTTTTTTAAGATAGGGTCTGTTTGGGCTGGAGAGATGGCTCAGTGGTTAAGAGCACTGACTGCTCTTCTGAAAAGTCCTGAGTTCAAATCCCAGCAAGCACATGGTGGCTCACAACCATCTGTAATGAGATCTAACACCCTCTTCTGGTGTGTCTGAAGACAGCTACAGTGTACTTGCATATAATAAATAAATAAGTACTGGGCAGTGGTGGCGCACGCCTTTAATCCCAGCACTTGGGAGGCAGAGGCAGGTGGATCTCTGAGTTCGAGGCCAGCCTGGTCTACAGCGTGAGTTCCAGGACAGCCAGAACTACACAGAGAAACCCTGTCTTGAAAAACCAAAAAATCAAAAAAGTAAAAAAACAAAAACAAAAACAAAACCAAACCCAATAAATGAATACATAAATCTTTAAAAAAAAAAAGCCGGGCGGTGGTGGCGCACGCCTTTAATCCCAGCACTTGGGAGGCAGAGGCAGGCGGATTTCTGAGTTCGAGGCCAGCCTGGTCTACAGAGCGAGTTCCAGGACAACCAGGGCTACACAGAGAAACCCTGTCTCGAAAAACCAAAAAAAAAAAAAAAGATAGTGTCTGTTTGCTGCTGTGGCTTTTGGCCAAACTGGAACTCGTTAAACTCAAGAAGATTGACTTGCCTCTGCCTCCAGAGTACTAGAATTAAAGGTTTGAGACCAAGAGAGGAAGATGAGTAGTGGCACAGGCAGCTCAGCAGCTGCAGACACATGTGAAGAATAGCTGTGGTAGCTGAGGCTGCTGTAGACTCCACCCCAGTCCGTGTTCCCAGCAGACATCAGGGTGGTGTACAGGCACAGTACACCACAGGGACTTCATTAAACCCTGCAGTGGGGGAGGATGGTGGTGAGGTAAAGCTTAGTCTGACTGCTATGTAAGGATCTGGAGAGGGGTCTCAGTCTTGCTTCCTCAAGGCCACCATGAGGAAGCTCTCTCTTACATGACATGAAGTGGTCCCCTTCTGCCCCAAGTGCTGAGGCACCTCCTGGGACACTGGCTTATCCTTCGTGCTGTGGTGTCAGGGACAGAGGTACTCGGAACTGTGGGGAAGGTTGTGGGAACCAGAGCATGCTCAGTGTGCCTAGAAGCTGATGAGGGGTCTCTGTTCTTTTCAGTCTCTCTCTCCAGCCTTTTGTCTACCCAGTCTGCACCCCAGAAGGTGTCGTTTTTGACTTGCTGTGAGTTTACTCTTGAATTTTTAAATTTCTTCGTTTTATTTGTGTGTGTGTGTCGGCCCACCCACCCGAGTGCATGGTGTTTGTGTATGTGCAGTTGTGTTCAGGTTCATGTATATGTGGAGGCCAGAGGTTGACCTCACAGGGCTTTCTCTGTTGCTCTCCACCTTATTATTTTGAGACAAGACTTTGTCAGTGAACTTGGCATTGTCAGCTAAACTGACTGACCAGCAGGCTCCCAGTACCACCTGTCTCAATGCCTCCAGTGCCCACTTAAGTGACAGGTGGGTGCGGGTGCTGTCTTCAGCTGGCTTTCTTTTCTTTCTTTTTTTTAAGGATTTATTTATTTATTT
Source organism: Tokudaia tokunoshimensis (assembly GCA_036184795.1). Classification (NCBI taxonomy): domain Eukaryota; kingdom Metazoa; phylum Chordata; class Mammalia; order Rodentia; family Muridae; genus Tokudaia; species Tokudaia tokunoshimensis. The sequence goes on along the minus strand of BTHU01000015.1, from coordinate 3,089,654 downwards.
ATTTATTACTTATGTGAGTACACTATAGTTGTACTCACCATCAGATCCCATTACAGATGGTTGTGAGCCACCATGTGGTTGCTGCGAATTGAACTCAGGTCCTCTGGAACTTAATCATTGAGCCATCTCTCCAGACTCATTGTGTCTGACTTTAACATGGGTTCTTGGAATAAAAATTTCAGGTTTTTGTGCTTGCGTAGAAGATGCTTTACCCACTAAGTTGTCTCCCTAGTACTCTATATTTAATTTTGAGTTACTAAATACGACAGGATTCTTGATACCAATCAGAGAAAGCAATGTAGAGTTTGTGGCTCTAAGCAGGGTCAAGGTTATTAAAATCTTGTCCCTAGGAATCTCATGATGTCTAGGTGAGCCTGTTTGGTGACTGGGAGGGACAGCCAGGCCTTCAGGGACATGGCAGAAGTGACTTGTAAGCAGGCAGTACTAGCTGGCAAATGCTGTTGCCATGGAGTGGAGATGAGTCCTTCTTCTCCATGTCTTAGAGGACAGCTGTTGATGGATGTGGAATAGAGATGTGCTAGATGTTCTCTGCTTGGTGAAAGCAGAGCTATAGCAAGAGGTGCACGGTCCCCTGCATTATATTCGGAAGCACTGCACCCTGTTTTATGTTCTGGCTAAGCTTGTTTCATAGTCTACATTTTTTTCTAAAATTTGTAAAAAAAAAAAAAAAAAAGAAAATACTTCAATAGAACAATTTACCACAACAATCTTACTATCCAGGGTCATCAGTGAACGTGTATGCCCCCTTGACCCTGTACACAGATTTCTTTGGTGGGTGCAGGGGGAGGGGAAATCTCACTGTATTGCCCTGGCTGGTGTTGAATACCTGGGTTCGAGTGACTTGCCCCTTCCATAAATCTCACAAATAGCTACTAAGCTCACACCATGCGTGGCTTACAGCTGTGTGTGGCCTCAGTATAATTTTTGATGCTGACCAGTATTTTGTTATATAGATATACTCACATTTGTTTGCCCTTTTGCCCAGTTAAAATTCTTGTTTATGTGTAACTGCAGTAAAATTTATGCAAATGCCAAGTGTAGCTCAGTGGAAAAGCACAATCTTAGTGCGCACAAGCCGCCATCTGTTCAGTCTCCAGCACCAGAAAGCTCCAGTCACTGATAGATTTGAGAACACATGAATCTGCAAGTGTACCCCTTCTTTAAGGTACTCTTCCCACCTGCAGGGCGCTCTACGCTCACGGGACGCAGCTCTAAGGCCTTGGGTTGCCACTGAGGTTGAGCACTATGTGCTCTGCTGATCTTTTTTTTTTTCTCTTCCTTTTTGTAAGATTTGTTTTTATCTTATGTGTGTGGATGTTTTACCTGGTGCCTGTGTGCAGCACGCTTGGGGCAGGGCCTACGGGAGCTGAGAGAGGACATGGATTCTCTGGGACTGGGATTACAGACGGTTGTTACTGCCATGTTGTGTAGGGGCTGGGAGCTTGGGCCTGTGCAAGAGCACCAAGTGCTCTTCGCTCTTGAGCTATCTCTCCAGCCCCTGGTGACACTTTTTTTGTTTTCTCTTCCCATCAGGAACATTGTTCCGTGGCTTAAGAAGTATGGGACCAATCCCAGCAATGGGGAGGTAAGTGCTCATTCCATGTGACCGGGTGGTGAGAGCTCAGTTCCCGCTCCTGTCTTTGCTTTGTCTGTGCAGTTCTCATGTTCTCAACGTGGAGAACTACTCACAGAACCTGGGAATGACAGTCCTGTGCTTTCCGGAAATGTCTCTGTGTGCACACATATGAGTATGTACAGTTGTCACTCTGTACTTGCAGATTCTATGTTCTTGGATTCAGTCAACTATGCTCATAAAGAAGTATTTGTGGAAGATTGTATGTGAGCTTATCTACATGCTTTTTCTTGTCATTGTTTCCTAAGCAATATCAGAAAATAATTACGTGTTTAGCATTTAGATTGTGGTAGGTAGCAGGCAATCAGGAAGTGGCTTAATTTTGATGGGAGGATACATGTAGGTTCTGGTCAAATGCTACAGCATTTTATGGGACTGGAATGTTTATGGATTTCGGTATCCTGTGCAGTCTTGGTATTAATCTCCCAGGAATGTTCACCATTGGCTATGTCTTTCTTTACTTGAGCCAGGGTCTTAACCTGCAGCCCAGGCTGTCTTCTCTCACACAGGCCTCCCTTAGCCTCCGTGTCAGGCTGCATGTTTTTTTCTTGAGTTGGATCATAGTGGTAACTCACCTGTATCTTGCTCTGTGTGCTCTGCAAGATGCTGGGGAGTCTCAAGGGTGTTAGTACAGAAAACACAGCCTTTTCTCTGAGACTGTTGGTAAAAAAGTATGGTTTTTACATTTATTTGCTTAATTTTGAGCATGTGTGTGTAAGCTTGTATGTACATCTGTGTGTGTGCATTTGCCATGGCACGGGGTTAGAGGACAACTTGTGGGATTCAGTTCTCTCCTCCTACCTGTGGGTTTTAGGGACCTAACTCAGGTTGGCAGGATTGGTGGCAAGTGGCTTTATACACCATGCCATCTTTGGTCTAGTGTCTGTCTGTAGCTGGGCTGTACTGAACTTCTGTCATTTCCCTCATTTCTGTCTCAGCAGAAGTACAGAGAATGGCCCCGTGCACATTTCTTGCGCACATAAGAGTCTTCTAAGCTGGGCAGTGTTGGCACACACCTTTAATCTTAGCACTTGGGAGGCAGAGGCAGGCAGATTTCTAAGTTTGAGGCCAGCCTGGTCTACAGAGTGAGTTCCAGGACATCCAGGGCTATACAGAGAAACCCTGTCTCGAAAAACCAAAAAAAAAAAAAAACCAGAGTATTTGTTATTTCATGAATGTGAGTACACCGTAGCCATCTTCAGACACACCAGAAGAGGGCATCTGATCCCATTACAGATGGTTGTGAGCCACCATGTAGTTGCTGGGATTTGAACTCAGGACCTCTGGAAGAGCAGTCAGTGCTCTTAACCACTGAGCCATCTCTCCAGCCCTCAGCTGTACCTGTTAAGACACCAACTTGGTATGTGCTGGGTCTGTCAGGTCAGGTGTGTCACTGCAGTGACACAGGGATGGAGAGGAGAGGAGACAATGGGCTGAGGTGTCTTTTCAGAGCTGCTGTTATGGTTAGTCCTAAGGACAAGAGAGATGATTGCATTTAGAGGCCATATTAGGGAACCTTCATGGCCCCAGACTTAAGTCTGGGTGGGTTGGAAGCCTAGGCAGGGTCATTCATTACCTGACCTGTATTGAGGGCTCTGGATTTGTCAGGAAGGTTCTCTGATGAGCCTAGTGGCCTCAGGGAGATCAGTCAGGGATCATACGAATGTCTGGGTGAGAGGTAGAGAGAAAGGAAAGAACTGTGGAGACTGACCCAGCACATTGTCCTTAGGGCGGTGGGGATCTCAGCAGTCACCTAGTACAGTTCAGCAAGAGCTTCCTGAGTAGTTGTCACTGTCCTGATCAGCTGTAAGGGCTGGCAGAACCTGGTTCAGGGTCTGAGGCCAGGCCTGTTGCACTGTTGGTGCCAGTGTGACCAATCTTAACATGATTACCTCCTTCAAGAGCCACTTTTGAAGTAAGGTCCCATCCACAGGTTTCTGGGGGTTGTAAACTTTGGAGGAACTTTTCCACCTAGATCTAGGGAGCTCTTACTGTGTTTAGTATGGTGACCCTGCCTTTCTGTTAGAGCAGATCAAAGGAGGAGTCCACTTCTCAGCCTGCGTTTGGCATTCTCTTGGCAAGAACCCTTGGGTTGGGAATATAGCTCAGTAGTAGTAGCCTTGCTTACTTGTTTGCAGAAGGCTTTGGTTTACATTTTCTGGCACCCTGCCAACCCCCGCCTCCCTCCCCCCCCAAATCCCAAACAAAAAGTGTTTAAGACTCTAACCTACTGGGTGGTGTTTGGGCTGTTTTCTACAACTTCCAAACTACACATAGCTTTTACTTTGGTCACAACTAGAAGCTAGGGCCATTTCCGTAGGTCGGGCTCAGTGATAAACACCTTCACCAGCAGAGTTAGACACACTCAGTCTGTTTTTATTTTACTTAGTCCCTTTATTAATTATTATTATAATATTATGATGTGGGCGTTTGAATGCCATGGTGCAAATGTGGGCAGAGGACACTTTTCAGGAGTGGTTCTCCTTCTACTGTGGGTTCCAGGAACTGGCTTGTGTGAAGTAGAAGGCCATCTCAATCAATGTCCTATATGAATTTTGAATTTCAGAAGTCAGGTGTTCAGACAAGGGCTGGCTATGAGCTCAGTGGTAGAGCACACACTTAATAAGGCCCTGCGTTTGGTAGCTGGCACCACCAAGAAAGTTCAGACATTGTAGAAATACACACCAGTCTTCATTCCACACCCTCCTTATTCAGCCCATAGTGGTGTTTGTGTGTTTATAAAACTTGGGATCTGCTCATACAGATATACCAGTGCAACCACTGAACCATTCTACAGACTCAGGAGTTCTGGCTGTGTCTTGGAGACTTCCCAGAGAGATTTCTATTTCTGTGTAAGCTGCAGAGGGTCAGTTGTGTGGAGAGCTTTCTGTTCTGTCCCTGTGTTCCTGTCTTGGTAGCCTCTGTATTACTTCACCATTTATTTATTTATTTATTTATTTATTTATTTATGGTTTTTTGAGACAGGGTTTCTCTGTGCAGCCCTAGCTGACCTGGAACTCACTCTGTAGACCAGGCTGCCCTCGAACTCAGAAATCTGCCTGTCTTTGCCTCCCAAGTGCTGGGATTAAAGGCATGTGCCACCACTGCCTAGCATTCACCCCTTATTTATTATTGTTAATTAAATGTATTCCAGAAACTTGATGGGAAGTCTCTGATCAAGCTGAACTTTGCGAAGAACAGTGAAGGTGAGGATCCCTTTTATACTCAGCTCCAGGCCTGGCCCACAGAGACCCCAAGCTCCTCCTCTCGGCAACTTTGTGTCTAAAAGCAGGCATTTCTTTCTTTTCTCTTGTGGTTGGAGGTTGAACATGGGGCCACACACATGCTAACCCAGTGTTGTACCTCAGAGGCTCATTTCCATCCTTTCGTTCCTTTCTGACACTTGCCTTTGCTTTTCCAGATGTCACATGACTTCCCAAAGGTCCAGGTGGTCTGTGTAAGGATAGGTGAATCCTATAAAGGCAATTAGGCTGTTGAGCTGCTAGTGCTATAGTTGTGCCCCGTACGTGAGCCATGACTGGCTGAGGCTGTAGGCTGTTCATGACTGTAGGTGGAAGTTGCTCAAAGCAAGGCCCAGGATGGCTAGCCCCACTGGTTGTGGGTGTTTGGGAGGCATTTCCTACTCAAGATCAGACTGGCATCACCTCAGCCCCACTTGGAGCCTCCTACTCTGAGTCCCTTTGTGGACTCCTGTTGCCTATCCGGATAATGCAGCCACAGCTACAGCTGCTGTGCTTCCATCTTGGGGTCTGACCCTTTGTGGTCTGGGCTAAGGGGTCTCCTTTTTACTCAGGTACAAGCAACATGGGTGAGTTTGCTATCTGTGCTCACCGGGTGTTTTCCAGTGAAATGTTGAGAGTATAGGGAAGGGCAGGCATTTTTCTTCATTGCCTGATATACAGCAACCTTGGGTTCATAGGTCATGTGTCTCATATTGAGCAGATCTTCCTGTACTATCTTCCTGGAGATGTGCAGGTGGGGGTGAGGTGCATGTACATGCATGTGTGGCAGTGCGTGCATGCATGCAGCCCTGAATGAGAAGAGCTTTCATTGGGGGCGGAATCTAGGCAAAGGATGACTAGAGCATCAGATGTCCCCTCTGTTTTAGACAGAAGTAAAGGAAGGAAGGGCACCAGCAGGACACCCACTGAAGGCAGCAGACAGGCCTGAGAGGAGACTTGGTAAGGGGAGCTGTATGCAGATGTGGGAAGAACATTCCAGGCAGAGGTGTGCTCGAGTGTGTCCATGCATGGCAGAAGTCTAACACTGTGGAAACCATCTTAGCTGGGAGTAGAGGCTGGGCACTCGGGAGGCAGAGGCAGGTGGATTTCTTTGTTTTCAAGGCCAGCTGGTCTGTAGAGCTAGTTCCAAGACAGTCAGCGCTACACAGAGGAACCCTGGCATGAAACAAAACAATAACAAAAATGTAATGACTTATGTCTTAATAATAGCATGTGACACTTTAAAAATAAATGAACAAGAATTCCCTGGTCACATCAAATATATACCCAGTGGTTACGTGGTTAAATTTCCTTTTGTGTGTGTGTGTGCATGCGTGCGTGCTGAGTGAGCTCATGTGGGTGATTTTTTTTTTAAACTAAGATTTTTAGAAGTCTATCTAGATGCATGTGGGTAACATGACTGTTTACTCTCCCACCCCACTGTCTGTTGGGACTCACTAGATAAGCCTGCTGGATGGGGGATCATATGTTGGGGCAGGCGAGCTGGGTAGGGAGCTAGGTGAGGAAGGCCAGGAGATAAAGACAAGGACATGTGGAAAATGGTGGAGACAGGATCTCTGGAAAGATAAACCTTGTCCTGTCTGGCATGGGTTTAAGAGGAGAAAGTGGTCACCTGAGCCAGTCCAGAGGCTACCAGACTGTCTGAGTAAGGCGGCAAGAATGTGGTCTTGTGAAATGAATAGGAGTTTGTTAATGTGTAGGAATGGAGCTTGGATGGCTGCCATCCCTAGCGTTCCCAGGTCTTGGCAGCTGGCCTAAGGTTTTGCCTTCTTCCTTTTCTGACCGCTACTGGTTCCTCCGTCTCTCTCTTTCCTCCTCTGTCCTGTCCTTGCTGTCTCCCTCTAGCCTTCCTTCTTCCCTCTCTCCTCTCCTTTTGGTACTTGTTGGATATAGAACTTGGCACATGCTAGGCACATGCACTGCGGCTGCTCCTTTTCAGAATTTCGCTCTGAGACAGTGCCGTGGTAGATTGTCCCGCTGGCCTTGTACTCTGTTCTTCTGCCGGTTTCCTGGGTAGCTACAGTTAAAATATCATGATTGTTTAGTCAAAGCCCTTGAGGGCCACTAGCCCTGTGTGTGCTTTCTCTCTAGGGCAGTACCACTGTCCAGTGCTGTACTCCGTGTTCACCGACAACACCCATATTGTGGCCATCAGGACAACTGGCAATGTCTACACCTATGAGGTAGACCCCCATTGCAGTGAGTGGGACTATCTAATGTTGGGCCTGGCCTGCACGTATGCCTGGCTTAGTGTTGAGGGTGAACCAGGAACAATGAGCAGCCTGTCCTATGGCTTCCATAGCCTCCAGCACAAGATGTCATCTCTAAAATAAAGGTCAGGTAACTCTGGTGGCCTTTGGCTCTCAAACCCAGGCAGGCAGTTTGGGCTGCCTAAGCAAGGGTTTCTTTTATCCCGGAAAGTATTGCCTCGTCTTCAGCATGGACCAGACTCTGGAATGAACATGGGAATAAAAGGAGATAAAAGGAGGCCAGGCTCTTAGGAAGGAGAAAGTGCCAGGTTGGCAGGAGGGACAGGAGCTGTCCTCCATTCCTGGTTCAGTCTAGGATGAGGACAGGGCATGATACAGGAGAGCCCATGTTGGAACTCTTGCCCGAAGCAGCCAGATTGGTTTGGCTAGTATCTGCCAGACAGATGAGAGCACTTGAAACTGTACCCCAGAGTGGCTCTGTGCGCTTGTTTACCTCATACCTCTGTGCCAGGGCTCAGAAGGAACTGTGTTTTCTCGGTCCTGCTATAGGCAGTGGAGCAGCTAAATATCAAGGCCAAGAACTTGAGGGACCTGTTAACCGATGAGCCCTTTTCCAGGCAAGACATCATCACCCTGCAGGTAAGTACCATTACAGGAAGTGCCTCCCCTTGACCTCAGCTCTACCCTCGGCCTCCCAGCTTTCTTCACCAGGCTTGGTGGTCTTCTGTACCATAACATCCCTGCTGCTGCCCCCCAACTATTGTTAAGTGCCATTTAGTGCCCTTCCTGCCTCTGGCTCTCATGGTTCCTGTGTGAGGGCTACACCTGCCCCACAACTGTCTTAGATATCAGGGCACTTAGGCTGCTTTTCAGGTCCTACCCCTGCTCTCAGAGCAGCAGCTCCACAGTTGTCCCCATGGTGGTGTGTGGATGATCTCGAGGGAGCATAGGCTAGGATAGGGTTAAATGACTCTGTGGCTAGTTCCTTTCTGATGGAAGCTTGGTCCAGTGGCTTCCCAGTCCACATCCTGTGCTACCTGGCAGCAAGGGTCATTCCTTACTTTTGAGGCCTAGAGGCAGGGCACACGGCTTGATGAACAGGTGGGCAGTCTGTGCTCTGGACTTGCCTATCACCAGGTCAGGGCCTGGCCTCGCCCCGGCCTCCTTCCCTGCTTCATGCCCTGGTCCTTACACAGCTCAGCTGTAGCCTCGTCCCCAACGGCCCCGTCCAGCCTTCAACATCCGGCACAGGTGCTTGACGCAGTCCATTCGTACTTCTGAGTGTTCTCTTCTTCTCACAGGACCCCACCAATTTGGACAAATTCAATGTTAGCAACTTCTTCCATGTGAAGAATAACATGAGAATAATAGATCCAGGTATGGACTCCGAGAAGCTGCTGTGAGTAGAGTGCAGGTTCTTGGGCAAGCCCTTCCTTCTGGGGACCCAGACACCATGGCTCCAGAGTAGCTTTTGACTAACTAGCTTTCAAATTTTGGGAAGCATATGGTGGAATTTGCTGTATAGCTGAGGCTGTCCTTAAATGTGTAGTCTTCCTCCTGCGTTTGCCTTCTGAGTACCGGCTTTACAAGCACACACTACCATGTCTATCAGACGATTAGAGAAGCGGCCGACTGTCCTCTTGGAAACACCAAGATACCTACCTTTCCCTAGCTCTAGTGGGACTGTGCTTTCTAGATTGCTGTTGGCCACTGTTCTTTCCAGGGCACAGTGACAGAGGGCTGCAGGCAAGACTGGGTGACATGAGACTTTTCTAGGGTACAGACTGGGCCCTTGATCCTCCTTCTTCCTGTGCTTGGTCCATGCCATTGAGCACACTGTAACATACTATGGAGTGGCTCAAGTTTCTTTTTTTTTTTTTTGTTTTTTTGTTTTTTCGAGACAGGGTTTCTCTGTGTAGCCCTGGCTGTCCTGGAACTCACTTTGTAGACCAGGCTGGCCTTGAACTCAGAAATCCTCCTGCCTCTGCCTCCCAAGTGCTGGGATTAAAGGCGTGCGCCACCACCGCCCGGTGGCTCAAGTTCCTAAGCTCACTTGTACCATACCAAGGAGCCAGCTACACACAACTCAGGGATAACTGAGCTCAGGAGACCCAAAGGCCAGGCCTTGGGAGGCACACTGCCCAGTAAGTTACAGCCTTTGGCCTAGCAGGCAACATGTGGCCTTCCTTCCCTTGAAATAAACACTTTTAAATTCACAAAAGCAAAAACATTGTGAAAAGCTTGCAGTATAGGTAATAGAGAGAAGAGGGCAACTCCCACTGACTGTATGAGGGACATCCCTTCAGGCCTGGGGCCATGCACTGTGACAACGTCTTCTGTGTGCTCCCCCCACCCCCTTGCTGCACCAGCTAGAGATGCTGCCCGACTATCAGAGGCAGTAAGTTACGGCTGTGCTAAGTCCAGAGAACCTGCCCTAATCAACTCTCCTGTGGCTTCTTCTCATGTGGCCCTCTCCATCTCCATTCCTGTTAGCTCATCTTGAGACTCTCTGGGGCCTTGGCTGCTCAGTTCTAATATACTGTTTTGTAGATGAGGAAAAGGCCAGACAAGACCCATCTTACTATTTGAAAAATACAAATGCGGAGACGCGAGAGACGCTACAGGAGCTCTACAAAGAGTTCAAAGGAGATGAGATTTTAGCAGCTACCATGAAGCCGCCTGAGAAGAAGAAGGTGGACCAACTGAATGCCGTGAGTGAGTGGGGCACACTGGCTCTGCCTCTGAGCCATGGGAAGACCTGGGGAAGGTGCTGACGGCCTGGATGCATTTGGTGGCACGGTGGCTGGGACCCTCTCAGTACTGTTGGTCCCTCCAGGGCTGCTGGGATGACTGGGCCCCACACAGATGAGAAGGGAGTAGCATACTCTTGGGGTGGAGGAATGGTTGACAAGCTGGGGTCCCATGGCAACAGTGGCACAGCAGAAATAGGACTGCCTTGTGCTATGGGCCCTGACACAGGCTTCAGTGACCAAGCTACCTGCTGTCTTTGGCATTCCAAAGGCAGCTTTTATATTTCAGGACAGAGATAGGAGGGCTGGGGTTGCTATAGCTACCAAGGTCTTAGACCTTGCCTGGGCCTTACTGGGGATGAGCATGCTTGTCTGCCCTATGCCCTATCTACAGCTGTGGTGCTGGAATTTCTCCGGCACATTTAGCCGATAGGTACTGTTTTCCATTTAAGGCTGAGTCTGGAGAGCCTGCCTCTTTGCCTCCCAAGTGCTGGGATTAAAGGCGTGCGCCACCACTGCCCAGCTAGAAATAAACTTCCCAAGTGCCTTTGCAGTTGTATTCTGGGAGAAGGCAAAGTGAGTGTGGCGGACAGGTCTTCCTGTCCTGACTCACTGTTGTTATAACCTGCAGAGTAGGCCTCACTTCCTCACCGAGGCCTTTGTTCCTCTGGGTTCCAGTAATCTGGTCCTCTGGTCTTTACTGGCTCTCCCTGTGTCTACGGGTGGTGGTCAGGGAGGCTGCACTTGAGAGAGGGGTGGCAGGGTGTAAGCACATGGTTTTCTTGCAGGCCCATTACTCCACCGGGAAGGTCAGTGCGTCCTTCACCTCTACTGCCATGGTACCTGAGACCACACATGAAGCAGGTACTGCCTGCCTCTACCTCTCGTTCACTGGGACAGAATTCACATTGGTAGCATTGGGCTTCTTGCTTATTTGCCTCTGCATCCGCATTGGCTCCCGCATTCTTCTCAGAGCTGGGGTGCCCCTGATGGGTCTTGTGTGGCATGCCATGGGGCCTGAATGGAGGAGGTATCTCGGGTGCAGGGCAAGTGCAGAGCTCAGGACTTGTTTGCAGCTGTCATTGATGAAGATGTACTGCGCTACCAGTTTGTGAAGAAGAAGGGCTATGTGAGGCTTCATACCAACAAGGGTGACCTTAACCTAGAGCTGCATTGTGACCTGGTGAGTGTGATGGCTGTCCCCAGGTGGTTCCTGGGGCCACATGGTAGCCCTGCCTTAAATGGGGAGCTATGGTTGGTTTGCTTATAAGAAGTCTTGCCTGACTCCACCTGAGAACCAAAAGGGCCCTGACTTCCTTCCCTGGAGTCCCTTTAGCAACACACCTCCTTGGCTGCTTGGTAAGTGTATGTGCAGATCCTAGGATAGGGCCCTGACTCTCTCTCTCTCTCTGTTGCCCCATGTGTCAAATGGCTATAGGACTCTGTGGATTAGCTTTTAGAGGCCAGACTGAACCAAAGCCTACAGATAGGTAGCTTTCTGCTGTGATAAAGTTCTGCATGCCTTATGCTTCTGCTATTAACTACTGTGCCTCATAGTGCTGGTATATTTTGTAGACACCAAAAACCTGTGAAAACTTCATCAAGCTCTGCAAGAAACAGTATTACGATGGCACCATTTTCCACAGGTCCATCAGGAACTTTGTGGTGAGTGGTAGAGGTTGTTGTAGGCAGGGTGTGCGGGGTGACAGGCATCATCAGCCAGTGACCTCACTGGGCTTTGTTTTTGCAGATCCAGGGTGGTGACCCCACAGGTACAGGCACAGGTAAGTGCTGGTGACAGCCCTGTTCTGTTGGAATAATAAATGTGGCTGTTCTATGGGGCCTGGCAGGGAGCTGGGTTTTAAGTTCTGGGTGTGTAATCTTTCAGACTTGGGGGGTGGCTGGCCTTCTGACCTACTTTGGGCATGCCCCTTTTCCCACAGTTCCTCTTTCCTAAGCCCCAAGGTCCTACCATAACAAGACAGGGAGGTGAGGGTCTCAGAACCCACCTGCTCACTCTTAGGAGGTCTGGCCATGCTTTCCTCTCATGCAAGAAGGTGCCCCCATTGCTCCTACAGGCATAACAATCTTCCCCCAAGCCTCCAGCTCCATGGGCCAAGTATGTATGCCTTGGACCCATGGGTTGGAATGATGCCTTGTAGCTTTAAGCCTTCAGCCCCTGGCCCACAGGTGAGATAGCAGTGTCAGCTTGTATTGAAGGCGCTGGCATCTAGGAGTCCTCAGGGAGGCTGCCTCAAGGCCAAGGCTGTGTCTGACCACTAACTGTGCTTCTCTCTGTTCTAGGTGGAGAGTCATACTGGGGCAAGCCTTTCAAAGATGAGTTCCGTCCCAACCTTTCACACACAGGCCGTGGGGTACTCAGCATGGCCAATTCGGGCCCCAACACCAACAAGTCTCAGTTGTGAGTCCATGTCCAGCTATTTTTACTCAGCTGCCAGGGGTGGTGTTCAAAGGATCTAAGAGTTCTCCCTAAAAACTGTGCTGGGTCTAAGTCAATTCCAATGAAAGTACTACACACCTAGACTAAGTCTAGGCCTGTTCAAAAAGGAGCCCAAGTCAGCCAGTTGAATAGCATTCCGAGCTGCAGGTAGTACTTAAAGGTAGGTACCAAAGGCCTCTTTGGGTCGGTCAGGCAGAAATAGGAGTATGTGGCACACACCTGTGAGGTGCAGGCATTCAATCAGCTCAGTCAGCCTTGGTTCCATAGTGAGGCCAAGACAAGCAGAGTCAAATGAGTCCTTGTTTGAACAGCAGGAACAAAAATTATGAGACTACGTGTCTATAGTGTGGGCTTGATGTCTTTGGGACTTGCTTGGTGGCCTCAGAAATGCCTCTGCTTGCTGGGTGAGGCATGCTCATTGCAGCTTATAGACTCAGCCTTCTGAGCCTCACTAGAAGGTGTGGCTGTCAGGGGGAGGCTGTTGTCCTCTTGCCACTCTCGGTAGGGAAACCTCATACTTCCTGCTTTCCATTTGATTTATTCGGAGAAGGTCTTGTAGCTCAGGCTAGGCTGTGCTCAGCCTCCTGCTAGGATTGCAGGTGCTCTCCCCTTTGTCTCATGTTGTCCAGCCTTTTGCTGTCACCTGTTTACAGTCTATAGTCTAGAGCTTGATCCAGACAGCATACATCTGAACTGTTTGTACTTCACCCTGGAAGCCAGACTCAGTCCTCTGCCCCTGGTAAAGCTCATGATGGGGTTGAGTCACTCAACCCATTTCCTTCCTCCAAATAGTCTAATGACTCCGCTCAAGCCACCTGCCTCTCCTGCTTGTCTTCCATGGGAGGTTGGCAACCAAACTCTGGCTTTCTCCAGAGAACCAGAGGTCTGGATTTACCGGTGTGGTCTTAGCAGAGACAGGCAATGGGCAGCAGTACACAGGTCCAAGGAAGCTCCAAGCTGGGAAAGGACTTCTCTTGAGGAGCAGTCACTACTAGCCTAGAGCACACTGGTGGGCCAGCCTGCTGCTTCCTGACCTCCCTGTACTTTCCCCAGCTTCATCACGTTCCGATCCTGCGCTTACCTGGATAAGAAGCACACCATCTTTGGACGGTAAGAGCAGATGCTCTATTTGGATTGCAGTCTGGACCTTCACTGCCTTTCCCCAGACCTGGCTATTATCCCTCCTGTTACCACTGAGGACTGTGGGTATTTCTATAGGGGAAGGTTGGCTCTCCTGGCCTGTGGTGCCAAGAAGACCATACTTGCTCTCAGGGCACCGCTTTGGAAGTCAGAACCACATTGCTCTTTCTCCTTATCCACTAGTCTAGGGTCAGCACATTTTCCCAGAAAGACCCAGGTGGTATTTTTGCATTCCATGCTGACAATTCAGTTATAGTGGGGGAAGAGCTTGGTACAGTGGTATTCTCAGCACTTGAGAGTTGGAAGCCTAAGGATTATTAGTTCTTGGCCTGTTTCAGTTAGTGAGTTCAAAGCCAACCTGACTTCTATAAGACCCTGCTTCAGCAAACCGACGGAAAGGAAGTGTGGAAACAGAGACTGGCTCGTCACCAAACTGGCTAGGTGTGGTGTGCTGCTCATGTCTCTGCTGTGGCACATCCTGTCCTGCCTGGTGACGGTCTGCCAGTCCTCTTCATGGTGGGCACGCCTCAGCTCTGCCATGGTGCCACTCTGCTCAGGGTCCTCGGAGACCCAACCAGCTCTGTCCCTCTGTTGCAGGGTTGTTGGGGGATTTGACACGCTGACAGCTATGGAGAATGTGGAGAGTGACCCCAAAACTGACCGTCCTAAGGTATGTGCCTAGGGAGGACAAAGCACCACTGCCTACTGGGTGCCGTTTGGGGAAGTCTGCCTGCTCATGGAGCCTTTCTGCCACCAGGAGGAAGTGTGTATATGTACAACCACAGTGTTTGTGGACCCCTACGAGGAGGCCGATGCCCAGGTGAGGCAGGTGCAAGGTTGGCCCTGAGGAGGGTGCTAAGCAAGTCATGTCATGGCCTTGTTGGTTAGGAACTGGAGGGCACACCCAGAGGCTGTGGGTCAACCTCTGCCCTCTCTCCTAGCTGGGGGGTGAAGAGCCCACCCTAGGGTTTTGTCAGACAGTTTTGCTACCTCCCAGATTGCCCAGGAACGGAAGAAGACACAGCATCAAGTGGATCCAGAGGCCAAGGTCAAGATGAACCAGCCCCAGCCTGGAACCCAGGGCCCCCAGACATACCGCCAGGGGGTGGGCAAGTACATCAACCCTGCGGCCACGTGAGTGTGATTGACCGGCAACATCTCCCATAAATCCTCTAGAAGCTGGGACCTTTCTTCATAGTGCTTCATGGCGACCAGGTCATGGCAAGAGCAGCACAGGCCAGACTAAAGACTAAGGCTAAGAGGCCTGCCTCATGAGGAGCTAGATAAGGTCCTGTGCAGGCCACGGGTGCCTTACTGGCTGGGCTGTGTGGGAGCAGCACTGTGGAGATGGTGCTTTTGAAGGGAAGGCTATCTGTGTGTAGTTTCTCAAGGGACTCATAAGCATAGGCTCCTGGCTCTTTTGTGGCAACTGGAGTTAATTTTTCTTCATGTCTCAGGAAACGAGCAGCAGAGGAAGAACCATCGACCAGCACAGCCGCCATCCCCATGGCCAAGAAAAGGCCCAGTCGGGGCTTTGGGGACTTCAGCTCCTGGTAGCAGCAGGCTGGCCTCAGGGATTCTGGTAGGGATGCAGGGCTGTCCTTGAGCTTTCTGCCCTTCCCATCAGTTTGAGCTGTGAGCCAATAAACCTATTGCCTACCACCTGGGTCCAGTTTGGGCCCCTGGCACGCCTGGCATCCCCATCCTCATCCGGTGCCATGGTGCCTCAGGATGGCTGTGTGCGCTCAGCACATTCCTGGGCCAGTGCTACCACCTTTGTGTCCTGTTAAAAGTGGAGATTTTCAAGGGGCCTCCTATAGTCCTAGTATTTAGAATACCAAGGCACAAGGGGGTGAGTGTTCAAGGTCAACCCTGGCTATATAGGGAGACTGTCCTGAGAAATTTAGATAAGGAGATTGAGAATGGTCCTCAGACCCTACCTAGTCTGGATCCTGAGGCAGGAGCTTTTGCTCCCAAGCTGTTGTGACAGGTCTTATGGTCCTCCTTCCCTTGATACCACTTTCACAAAGCTCTTGTCTTCCCCTTGCTTGGGACGGGCATGCTTGTTCTGTCTACTCAGTTGCCTACCTTTCCGCATCAACCATGATGATGACCTGCTGAGCCCAGTTAGTATATGCTCTTATGAGAGCCAAAGGTCCTTACAGAGAGGCGGCTCCCTTCTGACTTTTCTTCTGACCAGTCACCTACTCCTTTTATGTTTTCGAGACATTCTGACTATACCCTTGGCTGTCCTAGAAGTCACAATGTAAGACAAAGTTGGCCTTGAACTCAGAGATTCACCTGCCTTTACCTCCCCAAGTAGGATTAAAGGCATGCCTGGCTTACCAACTTTTGATTCTAGGATAGTTGTCAGTGTTTATGGTGAAAAGGACCCATCGGGCCCATGTGTCCAAATCACTCACAGCGCTTCGCTCCCCCTGAACCTTTCCACAGCTATGTTTTAAGTACGGGCAGTGCTTCTCTCTGGAGGCAGTGTCATGTCACTGTGTTCTCTGTTACTAAGCACTGTTTTTTACCCCAAACCTTGAATCCACAAAATCTCCAAAGTTCTTGGTTCTGAGATGTAGCTGGTACTTATCTGCATTTCTGATGTTAAAACCGCAGGCCTTTTGTAGTTCTGGGAGTCTGCCTTGCCTTATTGTCCTGCCTTTCCCCTCTCTACTTCCAGTTGCTGTTGCACGATCTTAGAGTATGACTGCTGCTCACCCCCGGCTGGCCTTGACATTTCTCCAGCCCAACACACCATATAGCCTGCTCACATCCCAGACTGCATTACCCTTCTACCCTGCCTTCCTATGCCCCTCTGTCGATTCCTCTGACTATAGACAAGTGGATACCTCACAGTTATGGTCACAATGTGGGGCCAGATACAGTGGAAGCAGGAGGATTGTCAAGGCTGCACAGCAAGATCCTGTCCTCCATAAAACAAGAAACAAAAGAGGCAGGTTGTGAGACCTTGTCTGGAAAAAAGGAAAAGGAAAACAGGGCGGAGCAGCAACAGGGAGGTCTGCATGGTCAGAGGCTTCTGTGCCCAGCTGTGCTCGCACACACTTCTCAGGCCACACTTACAAGCTCTCTACAAGGTGGGGTCAGAAGCATCAGGGTCCTCAGTGAGCCGGCTCTGAAGCCGACACATCCTTTGCTCCTAGTGGATGCTGCAGGAACGTGGTTCGTCGCCCACAGCTTTGCCTCCAAGATGGCGAGCCACTACGGAAACCTTGCTGTTTGACAACGAAAGCTTTATTTTTATCCCTCACACAGGCATGCCACCAAGGGCTGACAGCTTTGGCTGGGAGGCAAGGAGGCCAAGGGCATTCTGTGTGCTCGAGCTTGCCGGTCCTGCTGCTCATGGTGAACTCCCAGTTGCTTCCATGTCACCAGTCAGTCTTGCTCAGCAGCGACACCTGTTTCCAGGGCAGCTACGTCCTCCTCTCCTGTCCTCCAGCACAGAGGACAGGCCACCAGGGCTTGCATTTCCATGGGCCGGTTGTCTGCAGCTTAAATGTAGTGTCTTAGACGGTAAAGACACTTGGATTTTGAAAACTGCCTGATGATGTCATCAGAAAATAAAAGACTTTTTTGAGGAAAAAAAGATATCTCATTTCTGATCTTTTCAAATACCTGACAGATGCCATCAAGAATAAGTATTAAGGTATAAAAATACTATGTATATACTAACAAGACAGCCACAAAATAAACCACATTCCTAAAGCAAAGTGACGTTTATGACCTGGTATCACCTCCCATTGTTCTGAAGAAAACATTTCTAAAATTGTCACAGAATGTTCAGAAATGGAAAGAGGCGAGACGTCTACCAGCACACCTGGTGCGGTCTTGCATCACTTACCCTGAAGCCAGCTCATGGTCAGTTCTTTTGGCTTATATTTCACAGAAGGCCAATGCAAAATCCAAAAAAAAACCCTTGATAAACGTTTGTTTATATCCATCACACCCCAATACAGATAAGTCATAGAGTACTAGCAAAAACGTTTCAGTCCGTGCTCTCACAAAAGACAATACAAAGTGCTAAGTTGAAGGGCAGGTAGCATGCCCAGAACATAAACTCTGTAAATATAATCTTAGTATATACAAAAACTAGTCAGAAGTTCTAATTCTCAAAAGACTCTTCACCTTAAGTGAAGCGTATATAGGGATATGCTCTGGTTCCCCTTGCCTTTCTTCCCACTGGTGACATCCAGTCTCCCATGACTCAGCCACCAAGTTCTCACTCTCAAACGTCTCACAAACTAGCCAGGCTGGCATGTCCAGTGAAGCTGACAGTTGACTAGTGTCCATCCCTAGATAAGGATGGCACTGAGCCCTGCCAGGTCACACCACTGCCTGTGCTGAGTTTCAGCACTTACCATGCTGGGTGGAATAACTGCTTTGGGCCAGCCTTAGTCTGGAGGGGAACAGGAAGTAACTGAGAAAGCAGCTTGGGCTAGGACCAGGCACAGAGGTCCACAGACCAAGCAAACATGTCATCCAGTTGCCCAGGCATTTCTTGTATTACCAGGCTTCCAATCTTGGGCAAAGAAATGGCACCAAAATGTAGGCTTTGAAGTGAACTGGAGTAGCCAGTCCCTGTGCTGGCCGGAGGATCTGAGATTAGGAAGTTTGGGGCTGGGACCCAAAGGACTTTGACTCCCACCCCAGGCAGCTCCTGTCATGCTGCCTTTGCAGCTCAAGGGCTCTGGTTTTCACAGGCCTACTGCCCCTACTTCTGCCCTGGGTAGGGTACAAAATGTTGAAACTTATCTGGGACCAGCTCTGGCTTCCACCTTCTGCAAATTGGCCACTCCTTATAGATGCATGGGGGTGAGGAATGAAGGGTTGTGTCTTAAAATCTGAGAGCCCGGGCTTGGGGGATGGCCCAGATCCCTCCCTGTCAGGTCATGAGGTGATTCCAGGCAGGAAAGGTAGCTCCCATACTAAGCTAACGCTTCCTTTATCATGGAAAACTCTCAAGTTTTATAGTTCTCCCTGCGGACTCTGGCCTCTGTATGCATAACTATTTCAAGTACTTCCAGGGTATAAAGTGAAACCCAGCCTGTTGCTCCGTGGCAGGGACCAGCCCTACATTCTGAGCCGCTGTGCTGCCGCAGCACCAAGGGAGTTGGCTCGGTGGCAGCTTCGGTAGGCCTGGGACAGTGTTCAGCCACTAGTTAAGTCACCTGCCTTCTACATCGGGATACTCCTTATTTGCTTAAGATGCACACTGAATGCACACTCCCTTGGCTTCTCTACCATTTTACTAATGGGCTGGTTTCAGTTTCTGGAGAGACATGCTTTGCATATAAATCTGCTGACTACTTCTGGTTACTATGCCTTTGCTTGTGAGAGACACTCTGCTTCTTTGCTTTTCGGGACTTGGGTTTGGTGAAAACACAGCCAGGCGATATTGCAGGTGTAGGGTAAAAGAAAGTATTCACTAGACAGGTGAGTCACCAGCTGGTCAATTCTTTCTCTAGAACTTAAGACGTTAGAAAAAGAATGCGGACGTCCAGAAACACATTGCACATGAAGGGGGTTCAGATGGGGCACCTTACCAAGTGGATAGCCTAGAGACACCTTCAAGTGTTGAAACTGGGCTGGGCTGAGAGGTTAAGTTCAAGAAGTATTGTCACCAAGAAGCTAGGTCTTCATTACACTCAGCTTTCATAAAATAGTATTCAAACAGGAGTGGACCGCTTCACTTTACCAGCCGTTGTCTTTGATCATGTGGGCAAGTTCAATAATAAATTTTCCTTCCTTGTATTTCTGACTGCTCTCAAAGGCATGTTCCTTGAGGGGAAAAGTAGAGAGGTTTCAGGACACGTTTACTTCCCTCCTTTACCTTTTCCTTTTTCCTTCTCTTGGTAACAGCAACATTATCTCTACCCACTATCTCTGAGCTGCAGTGGCCCAGGAGGACCCAGGGGCAGTGCAGGGTGATTTTGAGTGGTCATTACACTTATGAGCAATGTTAACTCAATTCTGTTTCAGGGGCTGGGGATGTAGCTCCGTGTATGCTGTTTGGTATGCCTGTGGCTCTGGGATCCTTCCTCAGCACCACAAACACTGTTCACTAGGTGATGTTTCAAGGTAATAGGGATGGTGGCATACAGGTAAAGCTGTGTTGTGTGAGTTGTGTGAGTGCATGCGTGTGTGTGCAGGCCAGAGTTTGAGGTGGGTGTTTTGACAGCCCTACACTTTTAATGCTTTATTAATTGTTATTATGGAGGGCTCAGATGTGTGGGTCTGCAGATGGGATGCAGATCATCACACATCTGCAGCAAGTGCTTCCACCTACTAAGCCATCCTGCTGGCTATTTTATTTCATTTTAAATTTATTTTTATATGTATGGGTGTATCATTGTATGTTTCTTTTGCATATGTCTGTGCACCATGCATGTACAGTTCTAATGGAGGCCAGAAGACACTGGAACTGTGTGAGCTGCCTACCTAATGTGGGTATTGGGAATTGAACCTGGGATCGCTGGAAGAGTAGCTAGTATTCTTAACTGCTCAGCCATCTCTCCAGTCCCCTTTTCACTTTATTTTGAGACACCAATTTTCACTGAACCTAGAGTTTGCTGACTCAGCTAGACTTACTCTGACCCAGTGACCTATTTCTGCCTCCTCACCACTGGAGTCATGAACATGCGCTGCCATGCTTTGTTCTTTTCATGTCTGACAGTGGCATGGACTCAACCTCACGCTTGCATAGCAAGCACTTCAGAGTCATCGTCCCAGCCCACAGCAGGCCATTTATGGGAGTATGACCATGGAGGCTCCCTTAGCATGCTATAGCAAGAGGCCTGTGGAGATGTATGCCAGACACACTTGTCAGGGATGAGGCCTGGCTCCTAGTCACAGGTGAGTCCCCGCAGGGACGGCAATGGTGACCAGTATGCTGCTGTGACTACAGGGAGGACACAAGAGGGACAACAGGGACAACCAGGTGAAGGGCTGGGTCCCCCACAGCTTTGTGGGGTTGTCTGGTCCTTTGCAGTTCATGAAGAGTTTGGAAGACCAGATGGTCAGGAATTTAGGGGAAGAAGAACAGGCTACCCTGACCCACGAGAATCCAGAGCTCAAAGGAAGGCTGGGGATATGGCCCAGGAGGTAAAGTGTTGTCCACATAAGCACAAAGACGAGAGTTTGGTTTCCTAAAACCCATGTAAGAACAGGTCAGATGCCACGGCTGCCTGGAATCAGAGTATGGGAAGCAGACAGGAGATCCCTGAATCAAGATGGCTAACTTAAAAACTACCAGAATCAGTGAGCCCTGGATTTGGGAGGAGACTACCTTAGCAAATTAAGCAGATATTGAGGAAACACCTGCCACCATCCAGCTTCCAGGTGTGCATATCACAAACATATGCAAAAAGAAAAATAAAAAGGCATAAAACAGGCCTCTGGGTGTCAGGGTGTACTATCACTGGGAGCCAGATGGCCTCCATTAGGAGGTAAGCTGAGGCAGAGGTAGGAGAACTTCCGAAAACACATGTCCTCAGAACCACAGCAGGCTGGAGGGGTTCTCAGGAGACAAAGGTGGGCGGCACACTGTCTAGTCTTTGCAGTAGAGGGGTCCTCAAACTCTGGGACTGGAAGTAAGGCAAAGCCAAGAATGGCAAACTTATCTTTGAGATGTCAATCGATCTATGTATGGAGAGAAGCTGGAGACAGGCAGGTCGAGGTCTGAGAACAGAGCTTTGGGAGAACCTGGGGCTACCCTGACTCTTGTGCCTGAAGACTGTTTCTGGTGGATGAGGCGCACTCCGTCCTGCCCTGTTCCAAGGAAACCAGAGGAACTCGCAGTCTTTGTTCTGAGACAGGATCTAGTACCCCAGAAACTTCTGATCCTTATTGCTCCACTGTTTTTAAATTGTGTGTTTACACATTTGTGTTCTGTGGTGCTTTCAATGGAAAACTGGCAAGAACTGGTTCTCTCTTCCTACCATGTGGATCCAGGGATCAGGCTTGGTGGCAGGTGCTCTTACCCACTGAACTTGTGCCTTGCTTCATGACCAGTTTTATGCAGTTCTGGGGACAGAACTCAGGGCTTTATGTGTTCTAGAAAACTTCCCCCTCTGAGCTATGTCCCCTGAGATCCCGCAGTATGTGAAAGACAGCATCCTTTCCAGGTACTCACGTATTTCCACCCGAGTGTGGTCTTGCAGTTCTCACAGTAGATGTCAGCCACTGCATGCAGCCCAGTTAGAAGGACTCTCTCTTCAGCGGGTCCGCAGCCCACATTCACCCTGTCAAGACACAGAGTGGCTGTGCTGGAGGTCTCCCTGCCCAGTGCCCTTCCCCTCCCTCACATCATTACACCAGAACAGACTTGTTCAGATCATCACAGGCTTTTTGGCTCTCCCACCCCCACTCTAGCAAGAAAGAAATAGGTTTTTCTTTATGGTGCTCAGAATCAAACCTAGGGCCTCAACATGCTGAGTAAGCACTCTACTACAGAGCCAGCCACCAAGGGAATCCTAAAGGGTCAGGCTTGGCGGCTAAACCCTCAGACACACCAACTGCATCAGAACACGGACACAGGATGCTAGGCTCTTCCCAGCTGATCATGGTGCTGACTGGTATGGCTCAGATACACATTTCAGCCCTTAATAACTGAGCAGGCAGAGGGACAGAGCCAGACACAGTAGTGACAGCACGTACTCACACAGAGTTGAAGAGGTAGGCTCGCCCCTGGCTTCCCTGAAAGGACTGCAAATAAAGGGAGGAGAAAGTGTTAACAGGGGCTCAGGCAAGACACTGGCAGCTCAGCTTTCTGGGATACTGGAGGAGCAGGCGCAGCCACTTTGCTCGGGCCACCCATCACCCCCACGGTGCAATGCTGATGCGTGTGGATTGTGCATCCGCTGGGGCGGGTTATAAAAGCACAGCTCCAAGTGACGATTCTGCATCTAGACTTCATCATTGCCACTGTGCAATAGTGTATACCATAAGTTCACAGCAACCAGAGCTGGCCCAGGGCACACCTTCAGCCCCAGTTGGTCAAAGAGATTGAAGTAGGAAAAATGCTTGATCTTGAACAGTTAAAAGAGAAAACCCTGGTGAATCAGCTTTAAAGAGTAGGTTCAGTAGGCTTACATGACTCCTCAGACTTCTCATCTTTCAGAACAGGGTATTGGATCCCATGGAACTGGAGCTAAAGGAAGGCGTGAACCATGAGTTGATGCTGGAACCCAGCTCAGGTCTCTGCAGAGCAGTGAGCACTTGGAACGGCCAAGCGAGCTCTGGCCCCTTCTGACACCTTCTAACCTCATTCTGATGGCTCGCTAGCTTCAAGAATTAGACAAGGTGAAATTTCTTTACTTTTTTAAAATAAGTATTTATGCATGTGAGTATACTGTTGCTCTCTGTAGACACATCCGAAGAGGGTTTCGGATGGTTATGAACCACCCTGTGTGATTGCTGGGTATTGAACTCAGGACCATCTTGAAAAGCAGTCAGTGCTCTTAATTGTTGAACCATCTTTCCAGCCCGTTTCTCCACTTTTTTTTTACTGACATTAAAAACGAAAATCCTAGCCTGAGCTGAACATACACATATACAGTTCCAGTACCAGGAGGTCCGGGGGGATGGCCACCTAAGTTCAAGGCCAGGCTGGCCCATGTTATGAGTCCAGGCAAGGAAGGGTTACATAGCTAGTCCCTGTCTCAGAAAAATTGAAAAGCACAACCTGTGCCTGGTGGTGGCTGCTCGGGAGGCTGAGCCTGGGAACACTGAGGTCAGCACAGAGCAAATCCTCCACAAGTGGGGGAGGCGCTGGAGCAACGGCTCAGCCGTCATGAGCACTTGTTGCTCTTACAGAGAACAACCTGGGTTGGGGTTCCCAGGACCCACTTTGGGCTGCTCACAGCCTGTAACTCTAGCTCCGTGGATCCAACCTCTGGCCTCTCAGGGCCCCTATACCCAGGTGCACAATATTCCCACACAAACACATTCTTAAAATCTTGGAAGATGTTAAAAGCCAGGCTTAGCCGGGCGGTGGTGGCGCACGCCTTTAATCCCAGCACTTGGGAGGCAGAGGCAGGAGGATTTCTGAGTTCGAGGCCAGCCTGGTCTACAAAGTGAGTTCCAGGACAGCCAGGGCTACACAGAGAAACCCTGTCTCGAAAAACCAAAAAAAAAAAAAAAAAAAGCCAGGCATAGGGCCAGAGACATGGCTCGACAGTGAAGAGGACTGGTTGCTCCCATAGAGGACCCGTGTTCATTTCCTAGCACCTACTTGGTGGCTCACAACTGTGCGTTCATGGGCACTAGCTATGCACAGACATACATGTAGACAGAACATGCAAAACAAATCTTAAAACTTTAAAAAGGGCCAGACACGGTGGTGCATGCCTTTAATCCCAGTCCTTAGCCATCAGAGGCACTTGGATCTCTGTAAGTTTCAGGTCATCTAGGGCTACAAAGTATGACCCTATCTAAAAAACGTTTAAAAGCTGGGTCTGGGGGCTGGAGAGTTAGTTCAGCAGTTCAGAGGACTGGCTGTTGTTGTGGAGAGCCTGATTTCCAGTTCCCGCATGGCTCACTACCATCTGTAACTTCAGTCCTACAGGGACTCAACACCCTTTTCTGACCTCAGCTGGCACCAGGCAAAACACTCATCAAATAACCTTTAAAAGTAAAAGCTAGTCATGGTTGCATGCACTGTAACCCCAGAGCTGGGGAGGTGGGGACAGTGGGTGCCTGGGGTTTGTTCAGTCCAGCTGGTTCTCAGAGCTCCAGGCTCAGGAAGAGGCCTCATCTCAGGAAATGATGCTGGGCACTCCACAAGTGCTCTACCACTTTAAAATGAAGTTTTCATTTTAAAGTTTAATTTTCAGCTGGATAGAGAGATGAATGTCTTTAATCCCATTCAGGAGGCAGAGGCAGAGAGAGGCAGGTGGATCCTTGAATTTGAATTTGAATTTGAGGCCAGCCTGGTCTACAGAGAGTGTTCAGGATGAGAGCAGAGAAACACTGTCCAAACAAACAAACAAGCAAACAAACACGGTTTCAGCTTTAAAAGGAATATCCCCTAAAGTGATTTTGTAGGATATTATGCTCAGTTTTTTTCTTAAATGTGTATTGGTGTTCTACCTCTGTGTATAACTCTGTGAGGGTGTCAGATCCTCTGGAATTGCAGTTACAGTTGTGAGCTCCCATGTGGGTGCTGGGAATTGAACCCAGGTCCTATGGAAGAGCAGTTAGTCAGCTGAGCCATCTCTCCAGCCCCTTTATGTTCAGTTTTTGGTTTTCCTGACTTTCATGTCTAGACTATGTGCACTTGTCAGCACTGAATTCTTTCTTTGCTTATACATTGTACAAGCTCTTAGATTTGCCACAGGGGCAGCTGGGAAGAGCTGACTCAGGAGGCCTAGTTACTCTGTTGTAGCATGAGTCATCTGAGGTGACAAGAAGTGTAAGCATCCCTGTGAGTTAACATCACAGATGTGTGAGACATACTGGTGCATGCCTTTAATCCCAGGACTTGAGACAGAGGCAGGTGATCTCTGAGTTCAAGGACACAATGGCTGCATATTGAGACCATGTTTTTTTTAAAGGGAAGGGCTTCCTCAGACCAGAGCACTCTTTGTTAAGTGACAAATATGGACCAGAGACAGGTGAGCTCTCATGGAGCTGGAATCTACTTTTAAGGTATGTGCACCCCAGGCTCCTGTGTCCTAAGCAGGAAGACCACTCAGCAGAGGAGAGTTGTCATGGCTTGTTGCTGTTTGGATCCTGAATGTTCTCCAGAGGCCCACATGCTGAAGGCTGGGTCCCAGTAGTGTCGTTACTGGGAACTGAGGGAACCTTAGGAGACAGAGACCAGTGGAAGGAAATTAGGTCACTAAGCAAACCTCCAAGGCTACTGGGACTCTGGTCTCTTCCTTTTTGCTTTCTGCTCTCTGCCATACTTTCCTACCACTGGGGAGGGAGGCCTGGCACTCATGGAAATCTCTGAATCCGTAAGACAGGATGTTTCTTTAGTGAGCTCCCTGTGCCTTGTTACAGGAACAGAAAGCTGAAAGCTGCCCCCATCACCCCAGCTCAGGAGAAGGTTTGATGCCTCTTGGCAGTCTATGTATTTTTAAGAATTATTTGTGGCATCTTCCATCTTGTCATGGCTTGCACTCATTTTCACTCATTTTCTAGCACACATCTGTTCTTCATGCAATTTTTAAAAGAGCTGACATAAAAACCTTTTCTCAAATTTCTTGAGTGCCCATGATGCAGGATGCACTTGGCATGCTTCAAAATAAAATGGCTGTCCGTGGTGCCTGACCCTGACTACTGGATGAGGTGACAGATCTTACCAAACAGCAGTTGTCACTAAGCTGACAAAACCCTGTAGCTCTCAACCAGCGCTGCTGGCCATTACCTTACAACTTTTTTTTTTTTTTGGACGCAGGGTATGTATCACTAGATACATCACTAGCCTAGAATTCAGAGATCCTCTTGTCTCTGCCTCCTATCTGGTGGGACTAAAGGCGTATGCAAGCCTTCTTTTTATCGGTTTTAAATCCAGATCACTTGCCTTGGAGATGAGCTCCTCGTGGTTGGCCAGATGCGCTCTGCAGTGGATACAGCTGTAAGTTCGGTGACAGTGTGGCAGATAAGCTTGGAAAGTTTTGGACTTGGTCATTTTCACCATGTTTGCTGTGTGCTCCTCACTCGGTTCTAGGCCAACTGGGGAGGAGCTAGGGCTCTGTCGGACTCTCTGACCAAAACACTGGAAAGCCCACGCAAGGGCTGCTGCTGGTCTGGAGGGCGTGTGGTGCTGTCCACACACTGGGACAAGAGAAAGCCAGTGCAACCTGCAAGCAAATCAGACAGGCCTGCTTTACATAGCGTATCAGGCACTCGAGATCTGCCTAGGGTGCAGATATTTTGAAAAGGAGCAGGCCTAAAAGTTAAAGATCTAATAGATCTAATCTTTTCATTTTGTTTTTCAGGGCCTTGTACATAGGAAGCAGGCAGGAGCTGGTCACAGAGGCTGTTTTTTTGGTTTTTTCCCCCAGACAGGGTCTCACTGTTGGCCAGGCTGGCCTTAATCCTCCTGCTTCAGTCTTCTCTGAGATCTAAGTCTCAAAGGAAAGATCAAAGATCTCTAAGTACATCAAAAGAATACTAGCATTGTAATGGTTTGTATGTGCTTGGCCCAGGGAGTGGCACTATTTGGAGGTGTGACCCTATTGGAGTAGGTGTGTCACTGTGGGCGTGAGCCTTAAGACCCTCAACCCAAGCTCCCTAGAAGCCATTATTCTGCCTGTCTGGATGCTGCATGTTCTTGCCTTGATGATAATGGACTAAACCTCTGAACCCGTAAACCAACGTCCTTTATAAGAGTTGCCTTGGTCATGGTGTCTGTTCACAGCAGTAAAACCCTAAGACAAGCATCTAATGTTATACTATTTCAGAAACAAAGGCTAGGACCTGTCTGTAACTCCAGCTTCAGGGGAACCAACTCCTCTAGCCTCTGTAGGCACTGGTCAATTGTGCGCGTGTGCACGCGCGCACACACACACACACACACACACACACACACACACACACACACACGACAGTTTGTATATGCTCCGCCCAGGAAGTGGCACTATTAGAAGGTGTGGTCCTGTTCTAGTAGTTGTGACCTTTTTTGGAGTAGGTGTGGCACTGTAAGTGAGAGCTTTAAGACCCTCATCCTAGCTGCCTGTAAGTCAGTCTTCTCCTAGCAGCCTTCAGATGAAGATATAGAACTCTTAGCTCCTCCTGCACCATGCCTGCCTGGATGCTGCCTTAATAATGGACTGAACCTCTGAACCTGTAAGCCAGCCCCAGCTAAA
This sequence comes from Tokudaia tokunoshimensis, assembly GCA_036184795.1. Lineage (NCBI taxonomy): Eukaryota > Metazoa > Chordata > Mammalia > Rodentia > Muridae > Tokudaia > Tokudaia tokunoshimensis. Next base: position 3,062,335 of record BTHU01000015.1, on the reverse strand, counting down.
TGTTGTCCTTTTAAGAGCTGCCTTGGTTATGGTGTCTATTCACAGCAGTAAAACTCTAAGACAGACAGACAGACAGACAGACACACACTTAAAAAGATAATCCTTGGTTATGGTGTCTATTCACAGCAGTAAAACTCTAACACACACACACACACACACACACACACAGAGAGAGAGAGAGAGAGAGAGAGAGAGAGAGAGAGAGAGAGAGAGAGAGAATTCTTTTTTTAAAAGACCAAAGTAAATGGGGTGGAGAAATGACTCATTAGTTAGTTCTTCCAGAGGTCCTGAGTTCAATTCCCAGCAACCATCTATAATGGAATCCAGTGCCCTCTTCTGGCATGCAGATGTACATGCAGACAGAGTACTTACATTAAAAAAAAGTAAATGAAAAAGAGATAGTTTAATATATTGAAAGTCAACTTCCAACTTAAAACTATGATATATCACATCTTTGGACCAACTCTCCAGTGGAGAAGTTCTAAAAAAGATAACCAAATAAAGTATTTAAATGTGTGTATGTATGTTGTTGAGTCTAAATTTTAATTAAGCTGAGCTCATTTTTTTTTCTTTAAATAAGAGACACCAGTCTTGCTGTTTAGTTGGCTTTCAGAACACTGTCCTTTCTCTTGTCTCAGCCATCCAAGTGTCTGGGACTTCTAGGGTTCAGGAAGGACTCTCACCCATATAGACACAAGGTGTTCTTGGCTGACTGATTAGCTCGGGTCCAGGTTATGAATGAAATATTTCAAGCAGAGGGCTGGAGAGACAGTACAGCAACTAAGAAGACTTGCTGCTCTTGAAAAGGGTCAGGGTTTAGTTTCCAGGACACATCACACTGGGCATAACTCCAGTTCCAGGAGATCTGATGCCCTCTTCTGGACTCTGTGGGTACTGTGCACAAATGGTGCTCATAAAGACACACACACACACACACACACACACCAAGAGCTTTGCCTGCGCAGTCTCGACTGCACCTTATTCAGAGACTATGATAGTAGGATTTCATTGTCAGCTTGCTTTAAATTAAGACATCTGGAATTCTCACTTCTGTTGTCCAGATCAGACATGACCATGTCTGTGAGAAACTGTCTTGACTGTGAAGTGGAAGGGCCCAGCCCACTGTGGGCAGCACTGTCCCTGGCAGGTAGGTTTGAAGTGTGTATGAGAGCTAGTTGAGAACTGGAGAGATACCTCAGTGGTTAAGGTCACTTGGCTGTCAGAGGACTGGGTTTCAGTTCCCAACACCCATATGGCAGCTCACAACTATCTTTAACTTTCAGTTCCAGGAGATCTGATGCCCTCTTCTGGCCTCCATAGGCACTACATATGTGTGCTGGCAAAACACCCATACACAGAAATAAAAGGTAGCTGAGCATAAGCCAGAAAGTGAGAAAGCCAGTAAGCAACCTTCTTCAGTAGTTTCTGCCTCCAGGTTCGTACCTCAACTTCCCTCAATGATGGAGTATGACCTGGAAGTGTAAGATGAAATACACCCATTTCTCCCCAAGTTGGTTTTCGTTATAGTGTTTATTTATCACAGCAATAGAAAGCAAATTACAACAGAGACCTTCACAATGTGGTCCTGCCCTCAAGGCATCCTCACCTGAGGGGGCTGTGAAGGGTTAATGACCCAAAATTCTAGACAGGAAAGCCAACTTGACAGATGAGACCTGTGGAAGTCTCCAAGCAGGAGACCCCACACTGCACCCACTGGACTCACCTGCAGATGGACTCTCCCATCCCCAAGGCTTCCTCTCACCTATAACTCCAAGCATCCCCACGCCACACACGCAGGGCACAGAGACTGCAAACCTGCAGCTGTTCAGAGGAAACCAGCAAGTCTGCTTCTGGAGATGCCTGTCTGCTTCTCTTTAATGATCATGTTGTCTCCATCAATCCTGGCCTATGTGTCTGCCTGGGTCACAGTCCCCAGAGCAGCTCCTACTACTGGGCTGCTCTCTGGATCCCTTTTATCCCTGCCAGGGCAGCACCTCATGCAGACTCCAGGTCGTCTCACGGTCTCACTTCTGTGAGTCAGCTGACGTGGGCTTTCCACTAGAAGCCATGCAATTGGAAAACAATTGCAAAGTCTAAGAAGCAATTAGGAACCACTGTGAAGTCTCAGGGAAGCAAGCGCTAGTCAGATGAATCACACCTACAGGAAGGACACCGGAGTCCTTTGAGTGTGGAGGGTCTCCACCTACACAGCAGACAGATACTGGTGTTTGGTTTTTTCCTTCTCCTTAGCAAACCAATATATTGTGTTCCACAATTATTTTAGGAGTCTGTGGCCAGGTGTATGTCCATATGGTGCGATTATCACACTGGACAATGAGACACTGAGGAACAAAATGAAGCCGAGGGGCTCGAGGCCAGATGGTATGGAGTATGGTGCCACTGTACCCCTCCAGCCAGTCACACACCTCCCTTCCTCTGTTAGGGGCTCACTATGAAACTGTGCCTGGCCTGGAACTTCCTATGTAAACAGGGCTCTGCTTGCTCTGCCCCCCAATTCCCGGGACTGATATCACCTGCTCCATGCCCCTTGCAGCACCAGCGTTCTCCACAGACAGCTTTAACTGACTCTAATACGGCCACTAACAAGCAGGTGAGCTTGGGCCACTCTGTAGTTTTATTTGCTACTTGGAACACTGATGAGCCCAAGAATTTGAAGCCAATGCATAACATAGTGAAGTCTCTTGCAGGTTAGGAAAGTTTCATCTGGAACATTCCTGGCTATATGTCGCTGCACTGGAGTTTACATTTGCAAAACAATTGGATGAAAGCAGTCACAATATTCCCTTATAATAACAAAAAATTAGAGGGGCTGGAGAGAGGGCTCAGTGGTTAAGAGCACTGACTGCTCTTCCAGAGGTCCTGAGTTCAATTCCCAGCAACCACATGGTGGCTCACAACCATCTGTAATGGGATCCGATGCCCTCTTCTGGCACATACAGAGCACTCATACACATAAACAAATCTTTAAAAGAATTAGAAAACATTTCAAGTTTGAGAGTCTGCAAATGCCCTCATATATCAGAGATGCTGCTGAGACGGGCACTTAATGCTGCAAGGAGGAAAGGCGGCCCCTTCTCCAGGCCTGATTTCCCTGGGTCTTTCCACTGTGTGGGACCCAGGGATCAAGCTCAGGTGACTAAGGCTGGCCACAGGTCTTCTCACTGCTCAGTCACCCTCCTGGCCCTGCACCTTTACCTTTTGATTCCAAGCATGCAGATTGACTATTCAGATGCACCGCACCTATGCTCACAAGCATGGAAAGATCTGGAAGGATTCAAACAGCCACAGTGTAGCCATAGCTGGCTTCTGGTGACACTTCCTTCTTTCCTCATATTTATTATTCCCTACTTGAATCATGAGATGAGATGCTTTCTCCCACACTTAAGGCACAGTAACCTGGACAGTGATCTCAAGATGAAGTGCCCTGTGCCTGCTGTGGATACCCACCTCCTACTCTCCCAGGACTCTCAGGGGATCTGGCACCTCCACACTCAATGTTCTAGACACTTCCTCCCTCAATCCTTCATCTCCCATCACATTCTACCATGCTCAAGCACATCAAAGACCACTGATGATGTGTATGCAACCAGAGATGCTGCAGTGTGTTCTTTCAGGCTTCTGCCACCAATAGCAATGTTCTACACAGCTTTGGCCCTGGGACCACACCAGCAGAAAGCTGCCTGGTTTCCTTGAATAGCGCACTGGCTGTGAAGACAGCTGAAGAAGAGAAAACACAGCTGGCAATTTTAAAGTTTTTATTTGAATTATGTGCACATGTGCGCTCATACTCAGGAGTTGCAAGTCAGGGGTGTCAGATCCCCTAGAACTGGAGTTACAGACGGCTGTGAGCCACCTCATGCGGGTGCTAGGAATCAAACTTGGGTCCTCTACAAGAGCAGTATGTACTCTTAATCACTAAGCCATTTCTTCAGACCTCTGTTTTGCTGTTTTTAGACAGGGTCTCTCTCATGTGGCCTAAAACTCCATATATAGCCAAGGATGATCTTCAATCCCATCCTCCTGACACCATGTCTGGCTAAGTGAGTTTTGTTGTTGTTGTTTTTATTTTGCTTTGTTTTAAAGATAGACTATCAATATATAGCTGTGACTGACCAGGAGCTCACTATGTAGACCTGGCCTAGAACTCACAGAGGTCCCTGCCGCTCCCTAGTGCTGGGGTCGCTAGAGGTCGCTCCCTAGTGCTGGGATGAAAGGTGTGTGCCATCATCCTTGGCCTGGCTAAACAGCTTTATTTACTCACATGCTGAATAACTGTAATCCAACATTCAAGTATTTCCACTCCATGTGTACCTATTAATTTGTATAACTCAACTGAGTTATAAGGAGGGTCTCTCCTGGGAACAGAACTGATGTCATTCACGATTCCATATCACACTGGCATCCCCACAATCCTCAGCTTCCTACCTACTCAGGACTCTTATCCTTAGCTAAGGATTCCATCCCACGGACCTAGCATGGACAACAGTAGGCTTCACATACTTCAAACGAGCTGCTTCTTTATACTTTAAACTTCTGGTGTATTCATCAGCCCTCTGTCAAGAAAGATGCATTAAGACTATCCATCCCTACCTCTTCCATCCCTGCCTGTGCTTGTGGGACTGAAGATAGATATCAGAGCATCTGCTGCAGACACAGAATGCCAAAGTAACAACTTTGGTTCCTTAGAATGCAAAGACAAGCTGGGATTTAAGACAAGATCCTCCCGAGTTACTCAGTTTGACCACGTGTAGCACAGCAGCGGAGGGTGGCCTGAACTGGCTCTGCCAGAGCTGAGTTGGGAACTTCTGATGTGTGTGGAGCAGGGGCGGGGCCAAGGGCCTCACACGTGCTGAGCACATGTTCCACCACCCAGCCACACCCCAGCTCTTCAGCGACATTATGTCAATCTAAAGTTATTCTAAAATTAAGTTTATTTAGACAATTGGAGCTGCCTAAAATGCATGAGTCCCTGAGCCAAAAAAAAATATAGACTACTATTCAGATAGGTTACTGACATGATTCAGTTGTATGTATGCATGCATGTATGTATGTATTTTTAGTGTTTTATATGGGCCAGCCCCTGGGCTGCTATATATCTGTGCTAAGGCAAGAATTTGCTCTAATTTCTAAGAAGACATGCTAGCCACATAGTGCCTTGGCTAGGAACACAAAAGGCCTGGAGATCCTGGTAGCAACAATCTTCAAATATGCCACCCCCGTCTTTTTAAGAGCTGGAGAGATTGCTGATAACTATGGCTGCAGAGATGGATGCTATTTGAGAGCACTTGCTGCTCTTGTGGATTCCCAGCATCCACATGGTGGCTCACAACCATCCATAACCTTAACTCTAGGGGATCTGATACCTCTTCTGGCTTCAGTAGGTACCAGGTACACACACAGTGAGTATACATGCATACATGCAGGCAAAACATTCATACATATACATCTGTATATGTGTGTATGTTTATTTATTTGTATCCCACTATATACATGTCCACTGGCACCCACTGGACCAGTTCCCAGGGGAGAGAGAGGCAGGTACTCAGCAAGCATTCAGTAACATGTCTACTAGAATACAGCAGAGGTAAAGGGCCATGGGTGATTGGCGAGGGTGGTTGACTCAGACGAGCCTGGAAAAGTTTCTCAGAGGAGGTAAGCCTGGCCTTGCAACTTTAGCAGAGCAAGGAGGCAGTATGTTTACTTCTTTGCCAAGACACATTAGTTAAGGTGAACACATTTTGGATAGTTATAAGGCAACTGAATTTCACCTTGGGATGAAAAATGGTATTTTCAATGTCTATTATCTATCCAAAACAGAATTCTGCCAGTTTTCTATCCTGGAGCTCAGGACACTATCTGGACGTCGAAGATGACCATTCATGCAGTTATTGAGTAGAGAATATCTTACTTAGTTGCTACTGTTAGCAATTTGCATTGATAAAGCCTAGAGCCATAAGTGGTAAACAATGAGGACAATTCCCTTCAGTTATTATGGTACAGGCAACTTGAAAATGCCACCCCTTAATATTTTTTTATTGGAGGTATCTTCTGTATTTATTTCTTTTCTCATTTTTAAGGTAGGGAAAAAACCATAGGGAGGAGAAGGAGGGTGTTTAAAAAAACAGAGAGAGAGAGAGAGAGAGAGAGAGAGAGAGAGAGAGAGAGAGAGAGAGAGAGAGAGAGAGAGAGAGAAAGAGACAAACAGATCGACCGGGACTTTGCGTTGTCTTCCAATGAACCAAATAGTAGCAGTTCGGAAAATCAGGACAAAAAGTCAATGCGTCCTCCGCACCCCTGCCCCGCCCCGCTCCGCCCTGCCCGCCCGCGCCCAACAGGTGCTGCCCAGCCTCCCGGAGCCGCAGACCCTCAGGTCTCAGCAGAGCACCCCTGAGGCCCGCTCGTACTCACGGCCGCTCGGTGGTCCGCGGCAGGATTCGCTGCGCCCATCCGGCCCAGGCTCGGTCGGCGCGGGCTTGGTTTTCAGGCGGTCCCGGTGTGACCCGGGACGCGCTCCGGCCGTTGGCGCCCTGTCCAGGCGCGAGGCATCCTCCTGCCGCCGCCTCGCGGGCCGCCAGCCCTTTGTTTTGGACCGGTGGCCAGGCCCAGCCGCCATAAACGGCCTCGGAACGCTGCGCTGGCCAATCAGTGTCGGCGCCCCGCCCTCGCATTCCCACCGCTCCACCCTTCCCGCCCCTCGCCCTGCCCCATGCGTCCACCCGCCCCCTGCTGCGCTCCCGGGACTAAGCTGGAGCTTGTTCTGGTGGAGCTCACCGGAGGCCCGAAGGGCAGGACCTGACGGGGAACCCAGGAGACCCGGCAGGTGGCTGGGCCGTTGGGGAGGTCCTGGGAAGGCCAAAGGGTCGAGGTTTGCGCCTCAGGCTGCAAACAGGAGGATCTCTACAGCTGCTTCCCTACAGCTCAAGTTTCTTCGCTCTCTCCGTACCGACCACCCTTTCACAACTCTCCAAGTCACCACTTAAAGAGCTTCCAGGTCTGTGTGGACTTGAATTATAGAAGCCCAGATCAGATTTCCTGCCCACAAGACACAGGCAATGTTACCCAGTCTCCATGTCCACATTTGTGCCTCTTCTGTTATTTTCTTCTTGGTCTCTTTAGACCGATTTTTAAGTAAAAGCACGCTGCTGAGGGTGGGTGTACACATTTCAGTTCTTATTTACGCCCTCTAGAGTGTTTGTTAGGATTTATTGTATTGAGAGATTAGACTGTGGACCCATTGAGTTGCCATTTACTTAGTGACTCTGCTAAGAGATTACTCTCTCTGCTTCTGTATTCGTTCTAGCAACCACATGGTGGCTCACCACCATCTGTAATGGGATCTGACTCCCTCTTCTGGTGTGTCTGAAGACAGCTACAGTGCACTCACATACATTAAATAAATAAATCTTAAAAAAAGAAAAGATATGATCTCTCTAATTCAAGCCAGCCTCTACTAGCTCATTTTAAGGTTATTGTGTGAATCAGCACCCGCTTGTGCACTTGCTGCATGCTATGGAAGCCAGAGGTTAGCTCTGGTTCTCACCTACCATATGGATCCTGGATTTGAACTCAGGTCATCAGGCTTGATAGCGGGCACTCTTACTGAACCAGCAGGCTGGCCCTTCTATTTAATTGTAGTACTTGGAGGTGGGGGACAGAGGCAGGTTGGTCTCTGTGAGTTCTAGGCCAGCCTGGTCTACATATCAAGTTTCAGGCCATCAAGAGCTAGGAGACCCTGCTTTAGGAAAAAAAAAATTGCCATCCTTTTAGAGCTCATGAAAATCTCTGTATCCCTTCAATTTCAATACATATGTGGCTGACGGTAGCATATATAACCTTGAGATTCCAGCTCTGCAGCCTGCTGGGATTACAAACTATGCTAGACTAGACACATGGAGCCCAGCCCCAGTGAACTCGTGGGTGCTCTGACTATTCAGAGACTTTAGCACGTCTTTATTCACTACTCCAGACTTCAACTTTTTTTTTCATGAGTTCCATTTTCCTTATGAATTTTCATAACATTATTTCTTTAAAAAAAGAAAAAACAAACCCCTAATTTTGACAAGATTCATTCAGACATAAACTAAAACTCTGACTTAGTTACACAATAAGCTCCCAGCCCCTGGCAATCATCTATGTTGTGCATGAATCATGCAACTTTAGGAGTCTCCAATGGGATCACAGTGTCTGTCCTTTTGTGACTTATTTCACTTCATCCAAGCATGGGTTAGAATTTGTCTCTTCTTGAGGAAGGTATGATATTCTGTTGCCAACAGATCCACTTAACGGTCTGTTTCTGAGGGTGCATTTCCCTGTCTGACTGCTGTGAACGATGTGGTACACGAGTGTACAGATATCTCCTCTATACCTTGCTATTTTTGTTTGTTTGGTTTTTGAGACAAGGTTTCTCTGTGTAGCCCTGGCTGTCCTGGATATAGTTCTGTAGACTATGCTGGCCTGGAACTCAAAGAGATCCACCAGCCTCTGTCTCCTGAGTGTTGGGATTAAATGCCTGTGCCACCACTACTGATTTAGAACTTGCTTTTTAAAACAAACAAAAAAAAGGATACAATGTACTTAAATCATACCGCCCTCTAACCCAGGCTGGACTTCCTCAAACACCCTTCTCTTCTTACAACTTCCCTCAATTTAGTTCGTAAAGCTCGTATGGCCTGGATTAGGCACCTGGTCCACCTACCAAGGACCACACTGCTGAAAGTGACTCCCTTTCCTCTGTGGCCCTAAACTCCATGGTTACAAGCAGCCTCTTAAGCTTCTCTGCAATCCACGCTGGAATGTTTGGTTTTGAGTAGGAGCCACAGCTGCTGTCAGTTCACGTCCCTGCCATGGACAGAAGGCACTGTCTTGCAGAAGTGGTTCTAGAGCAACAGACGTATAAGGGTGAATTTTTTTTTAAAGTATCTGGAATAGGCTTTCCAACTTGCCAACACCTAGAGTTACTGAAGCCTCTCCTAGACACTCAGAGAGTACGGAAAGTCAATGGTGTGAATTATGTTACAAAGTGAAGAAGACAAATTCATCTCATTATCCTGATTCACCAATTATGAGAGCCAATGAACTTGGTGACTTTGTATATAAAACTTTTGACAGTTTGTGGAAAAATAAGGAGAATGATGATGCTGGTTGGTTGCTCCTAGCATCTCTGGATAAACTGGCAAAGGGAAAGAAGGAGAACCTGATAAAATTACGTAACCAACTTGTAGCATCTCAGAATACAGTGAAGGACAACAATATACTCAGTGATAAAACTGACCACCTCCAGATGTGCATAAACAGGCTAAGGGTTCCTGAGTGTGTCCTGGAAGAGGATCTTCTCTCCAGCAGCCACAGAGCTCAAGGTGCAGAAAGTCAAACCAAAGCCGCCATTATGAGACTGGCATAATTACAACTAAATTAAAGCTCCCGCCTGGAAGATTAAAGTAAGGGCATTGGTAATTGGTAAAGCATGGGATGCTGTGACTTAGGGGTGGGATGTGTGGGCAACCCTACTGAAGCTGAGAACTTTGAACCCTCAGATTCTCAAGGATTTATCTCACCTGAGGAGGTATTCTCTCCTCCCTCAGCAGATGTTCTCCCACCCCATCCCCTGAACTATTACCTTTTCTGACTTTAATGAGGAAATTAGTCCTTCATTATCTGCTAAATCAGTGGTGAAGGAGATACAAGACCATGATGATGTTCCTCAGGGCCCACCAATAGTTGCTTCTACATCTGTAACCAGACATAAAGCTAAAAAAGCTCCGAGGGGGAAGAGAGAAGGTGTAGTGCACAAGGAGGTGCCCTACTCTTAAAGAGCTTAATGAGTTTGATAATTCATTCAAACAAGTCTGCAGAATATGTATGAGAATGGACTTTAGGTATGGGATAGTGGTGAAAAGAAAAAAATGGGTCAGGATGAGTCTATTGATATGGGCCCACTGGGTAAAGAGACTTGGTTTAATCTGGAAGCTTTCACAGTTAAAAAAGGGACAAAAATTTTGTTTGATTGGTTGCCTGAAGCATTTGTCAAAAGTGGGCATACTGAAAAGGAGTTGGAGATGCCTAATATCCTTTGGTTTAGTATTGGTGAAGGAATTTTAAGGCTCAGGGAAACTTGATATTAGAATAGGTACACTGTGTAAAACCTAACCCTCCACAAAGAAAAGATCCAGAAGTGGGGTTGGAGTAATCGCTCACTGCACTAGCTGCTCTTCCAGAGAACCCCGGTTCAATTCATAAATGACAGCTCCCGACTGTCTGTAACTCTAGTTGTACATGATCTGACACCCTCATACAGAGAAACCCGAATGCATGTTGTTAAGCTTTACTACTGTGAACAGACACCATGACCAAGGAAACTCCTTTATGACAACATTTAATTGGGTCTGGCCTACGGGTTCAGAGGGTCAGTCCAGTGTCATCAAGGTGTGAACATGGCAGCATCCAGGCAGGCATGGTGCAGGAGGGCTGAGAGTTCTCCATCTATATCAGAAGGCTGCTAGGAGAAGACTGGGTCCCATGTGGTTAGGAGGAGGGTCTCACAGTCCACTCCTACAGTGACACACTTCCTCCAACAAGGCCACACCCCTTCCAACAGGGCTACACCCCCTAATAGTGCCACTCCCTGGGCCAAGCATATTCAAACCACCACACATGTGAAATATGAATAAATAAATGAATGCTGTGAGTTTAATGGGGCCTTAAGTAGTAGGGGCCAGGTGGAGGCACTGAATCACTAAAGGGAAGGTGATCACAGTCATTGTAATGGCCAGCATAGGCTAAGTGATTTTATGGTCGTGTGGTGGTTTGATTAAGAATGGTTCCTGTATGTTCATGTATGTGAAGGATTAGTCATCAGGGAGTGGCAGCAATTGTGAAGAATTAGAAAATTAGGAGGTTGTGGCCTTATTGTAGTAGGTGTGGCCTTGTAGGAGAAAGTATGTATGTCATGGGGATGGGCTTTAAGGTTCCTCTTCCTCCTCCTTCTCTCCCAAACAGGGTTTCTCTGTGTAGCTCTAACTGTCCTGGAACTCACTTGGTAGACCAGGCTGCCCCAGCCTCCTAAGTGCTGGGATTAAAGGCATATGCCACCACAGCCCTGCGGTTTTAGTGTTTCAAAAGCCCGGGTCAATTAATCTCTCTCTCTCACTTTCTGAATATTTATTTATGCATATGAGTACACTGTAGCCATCTTCAGACACACCAGAAGGGGGTGTTGATCCCATTACAGATGGTTGTGAGCCACCATGTGGTTGCTGAGAATTGAACTCAGGACCTCTGGAAGAGCAGTCAGTGCTCTTAACCACTGAGCTGTCTCTCCCCCAGCGCCCCCGTGGATCAGTCTGTAAACTGTCAGTTACTGCTCCAGTGCTATCATGCTGCCATGCTCCCTGACATAATGAAAATGGATCAACCCTCTGAAAGTGTAAGCAATGAAGTGCTTACCTTTCTAAGAGTTGCTACTGTCATGGTGTCCCTTCACAACAACATTATAGTGACTAAGGCAGGTGGCATGGCTCATATGGACCTCTAGTACTGGCTAAATCAGTCATGATGTTTCTAAGTATGAAACATAAGCCCTATTGCACATTTGTATAAAGTATCTTGTGTACTGTATGGAAGCACCACCTGTAACTTTAGTTTTTTCAAAACCTATTTTTTTAAAAAAGACTTACTTTTATGTATACGAGTACACCATTGCTTTCTTCAGACACACCAGAAGAGGGCAACAGATCCCATTACGGATGGTTGTGAGCCACCATGTCGTTGCTGGGAATTGAACTCAGGACCAGAAAAGGGTGGTATCATGTTCCCAGAACTGGAGTTACTGGAATTGAACTCTAGGCCTCTGCAAGGGCAGTCAGTGCTGTTAACTGCCGAGTCATCTCTTCAGCCCCATGTTTTTCCCCCTTAATATCAGGTCTTGCTGGTTTAGTATCAGCCAGTTTAGGCTGGCTTCAAACCTTCAATCTTCTGCCTTTGCCTACCAAGTAAATGGGATGACAGGCACAAACAAATTGTGCTCAATTTGCTGAAACTTAAAAATATTGCCCTCACCCTGATGAAGTCATTTAGTGGGCCTCAGACATTCTGGTCAGATACCTACCAGATGTAGGAAAACCCACTGTGGTTTTGACCTTTGACATCAACCCACAGTACTGTGAGGATTCATTATCTAAGCCACCAGTGCAAAGTGCTGTCATGGTAGCCCTGGCAGACAAATGTCTTGGGAAAGAAAGATATCTAAAGCTATCCCCTTAAAGCATCTGCCAGCCTGGTGCCACTGCTAAGTTCTGCTCCAAATCCTTGCACCAGCCAGGAGGAAGCCGTCCATTTTGGTCTATCTTCCATGAAGACTGAATAGATTGCTGTACAAGATAGGGGTCTTCACTTGCCTGGGGGGTGCTAGTGGTCTCCTCAGTCACATCAGAGGGATGAAAGCTCCACAGAGCCCCCTCATTTCTAAACTTAGCTAATCCTCTAATAGTTTTCTGCATGCTCTTTCAAGCCCATTAAGAAGTGTGCAGGTGCCACCGCCATAGCAACCACACATCGTCTTATGTTCTTTCCACAGCCATAGCAACCACACATCGTCTTATGTTCTTTCCACAGCCATAGCAACCACACATTGTCTTATGTTCTTTCCAAATTAAAACATTTCCAGCTTTAGGGCTGAGGAGAGAAAAACCGAAGAGCAGAGAAGAAATTAAGTTATTGATGGAAGCAGTTGCCATGGTACCAAGCTGTCCTTGGAGCTTCCACTTGATCTCCCAATTTTTCCTGCAGATGAATCAGTGCATGGAGCTAAGGACCTGCCTCCCACTGTGAGGGAGAAAGTAAAACCATGCATTTTAATTAGAAAGTTAACCAATGATTCGAACTTATGCATTTAGAGTGACTATGCAACCAAGGTACAGGACTTCTCTCTCAATTAAACTATCACATAATTTTGTTAAAAATGTAGACATGATGGGCTGGAGAGATGGCTCAGTGGTTACGAGCACTGGCTCTCCTTTCAGAGGCTCTGAGGTCAATTCCCAGCAACCACATGGTGGCTCATAACCATCTATATGTAATGGAATCTTCTGTCATGCAGACAGAGCACTCATAACACATAAAATACACAATAAATAAATAGACACTAAACTGCTAAGGCTAGGGCCTAAGATTCCGCATTATTTTTAACTGTAAAATACTGGGGTGGGGTGGTGGTGTTGGTAAGATGGCTCAGCTAAGCAGTTAAGAGCAATGGTTACCCTTCTGGAGGACTAGAGTTCAAATCCCAGCACTCACATAGCAACTCACAACCATTTGTAACTCTAGTCCCAGAGAACACCACCTGGCCTCAGTGCACCCTGCATAAATGTGGTAGACATATATGTAGACAAAACATATATACAAAAATAACTAATAAATTTAAAAAGAATCTTTAATTGTAAAACATAATCAACACAAAATTTACCACTTTAGCCCTTTTTTCCTCATCTATCCCTCGAACGTGGTGTACAGCCAATGATGACCTTGAACTCTCGATCCTCCTGCCTCTACCTCCCCAGGGCTTCATTTCACCTACTGAGGTGCATCTTCAGCTTCACCACAAACAACCACTCTTGTTTTAGAGACAGGGTCTGTTATGTAGTCTAGGTGCCACGACCCATTTCTAAGAGCAGAGGAGGGTTGAGTATTTTACAAAAATAAACCTTTTCAGCTTTTCAGTACTGGAAATGTATGTGCTAGGCAAGTACCACTGCTGAGCTGTGTCCTAGCTCAGCTAAAATATTACCTTAAGACTGGAACTCCATTCCCACTAAGTAACACCTGTCTTCCCACAGCCTGCGCTGGTGATCGGGTGTGGTGAGGTGTGCTCTGTAGGCCCAATATTTGAAAGCTAGGTTCTTTATTTAGAGCTGTTTTGGTACCAGGGAGTAGCAGTATTGTGACAAGCACACACCACAATGTTTTGGGCATTTCTTGGCCAGTGGTACGAGAAGAGGCAATGTGATTTGGAGTAGACAGCAAGCCTACTTACCTCAAGAGGGCAGCTAGGGTCTGTCCAGTACAGGAGACACAGCTACCAAAGCTTGATCTGGTTTGGAGATGGTCCAGGTACCCTGCAGACCTTCACATGCTGAGTCAATTCCTATTATGAGGCAGCAGTGCTAGTTCAGTACTTAGGGGTGGGGTCTGTGGGCCTCTGGGAGGTGACTAGGATTTAATAAAGCCAACAGAGTGGAGCCTCAGCCTCAGGAAACACTATGCCACTCTGAGATCGCCGCAGAGGTCCTCACCACTGCCTCACTGACGTGCTCAGTGGGTCATCAGGTGGGCAGCCTAATGGGAAGATGATATGACTTACCTTCTTGCCAATCTTTTCTTTCTTTTTAAAGGTTTATGTATATGAGAACACTGTAGCTATCATTAGACACATCAGAAGAGGGCGTCGGCTCCCATTACAGATGGTTGTGAGCCACCACGTGGTTGCTGGGAATTGAACTCAGGACCTCTGGAAGAGCAGTCAGTGCTCTTAACCGCTGAGCCATCTCTCCAAGCCCCCTTCTTGCCGATATTATATCAGCAGTATTAACATCTTTATACATGCTACTTCTTTCTTTCTCATTATTATCAAGGGATACCCTAGCAATGAATCACTGACTTGAGTTAAAACTCCGTTCTCACTGGGCCCAAACACAGCAGCCAGCCAGATACACTGCATTTACTTGTCAAGGCACATACCACTGTTACTATGCTTTTGGTTTTCCAAGTCAAGGCTTCTCTTATATTGATGGTTGTGAGCCCAGCCTTTAATGTCTGAGCCATCTCTCTACCCCAAGGTTTTTCAACGTAGCCCTGGCTGCCCTAGATCTCACTCTGTAGACCAGGATGCCCTCAAACTAACAAGGGACCTGTCTGCCTCTGCCTCCTGAGTGCTGGAATTAAAGGTATGCACCACCACTGCCTGGGCACAAAGCTACTTTACAACTGTGCATTTGTTTTTTTTTTTTTTTTACCATTCCAATTACTAAAAGCAAAACTAAGGACAAAACAGGATTATTCACTGAAAGTGATCTCATCTTCTCAGTTGTTATTTCCCTGACAGGTGACAGGCAGGCTTTGCTCACTTAAGTGCACAGTAATCTTCTTTGGCTGTTAAGCTGGAAATGAGACGTGTATTTGTTTGAATTTTAACTCTTAGTCTCCAGCTCCAAGAGATCAATTAGCACTGTTGTTGTCTGTGGTGGTTTGTATGAAATCAGAAAATAAAATAAATCGCCCTAGACAAGATCAGGCCAGCAAAGATGGCTCAGTGGTTGGAAACCTGATGATCTAGTTTTCTTCTCAGATCCCATGGTCAAGGGACAAACGTAGAGGTCAGAGGACAACCTGAAGGAGTTGGTTCTCGTTCCACCATCTGGGTTCCAGGGACTGAATTCACTCAGGTCATTTCTTGGTGGCAAGTGCCTTTACTCACTGAGTCATCTAATGAGTCCAACCATCCATACACAGGCCTTTCCTATCCTTGCACTCACAGAAATCTGCCTACCTCTACTTCCCAGTGTTAGAAATAAAGGCATGTGCAACACTGCCCATGTTAACCTAGCTTTGTTGGACACGCTTTAAATGCTTTGCTCCAGTCCGTTTCCTAGTGTTAATCCTTATCCTGTATTAACTTTTCCTTGAGGTGGGATGACCAACAGCACAGCTTCCTTGATTTAAATGCTTTAGTATTGTCTTTCATTCCCAACTGTAACAAGTCCTGATGCAGTACCCACATGTAGGCATTTAAAAGGTTAAAAACAATCACTTCATGTGTCCAAGTGCGAATAGATCCCAAGGATCAAACTTCGGGCTGGTGACAAATGCCTTTATCCCTGGAGCTGCCTGGATGGTCCAGTGGCTAGTGAATTGTGGGAGCAAGAGCAGGGTGCTGTTCATTCTTGCAGGCTATGGCACTGATTAAATACCACAAGGAACCACGGCTTCTCTGCTGGACTAACTAGGAGGACTGTTTGTCTTTGGTCCCTATTCATATGACTTCTCCAAAGTGGTGTGGCCTCATCTTTCAAGGCTGGAGGATGGGACAGGCTCTTAACTAGGTGTTCGACCGGACACTGTGACATGTTGGTATCTACAAAGTTGACACTTAGGGACTACACAATAGTTACAAATTTGTGGCTTGGCTAAGTTTATGATTTTGTACTGGGCCTCATCCACAGCTATTTCAGTACCTGGGACTCTGCTACCAGCTTGCCCATCTCTGTCCATAGAAAACAGCTGCCCGTGGTTTGTTTCCTTGGTTACTTCTGTGATATTTGCTCTTCTATGATTTGTCTTCAAAAAATTAGGGAGTGGGTGGTAGACAGTTACGGATGATTCCATTTCATGAAAGGGTACGGGTGAAAACGGCACCCCAAAAGTTGGAAACACAGTACTGTGTACCTTGTATGCAGTAATCTTCAAAATCAGAATACCCCGGGGTACTGGGTCAAGTGCTGTATAGCAGGAAGCTACAGCTCCAGGTCCCAGTCACCCTAAAAACACTGGTAATGTTTCTACTTATCCACCATGGGTTTTTTTTTTGCTTTGGTCTTGTCTCTGCGACCCCTCTGCACATTTTTGTAGTCCTAAGAAAATCTACTTTCTGGTCTAGAAAGCCTTGCAGTGAACCCACACTCATGGCTAGGAGCACTTAGAAGTGTTGGCCAGCCTGTAGCAGTCAGTGCTCAGGGTCTTGTCCTGTGATCAACAAGTTCTGTCCTTATCCTAGCATCCCTGGACTGCACAAATCAGCTTCTTGCTTCTTTACATGCCTACATTCTGTTACTAGATTTGTCTTCTCTGGCTCTAGAAGACAGCTTCCATTCACCATCCAGTCTAACTAGCACTCACTGACACCTTCTGGTCTTAAAAAAAAAAAAGCTAGCTCTTCTGCTCTTGACCTGGCTTATAATGTTTTTATAGACATAGTCTTGTTAGGTAGCCCAGGCTGGCCTTGAATTCCAACCACTTCTTTCTAACCCTCTGTCTCTAGGATATCAATGAGCCAAAATCCTGGGCATCCTTCCTGTTTATGGCCTGGCCCAAGGCAGCACCACAGGCTACAGTACCAAATAATGGATATGTCACAAGTCCCATTAGTTGAGGGGAAAATCATCTCCATGCTCCTGTGTGGATGGCAAGAAATCACTGAACTGGACTGAAGGCATGCTTAGTAATGGAGTCCTTGCTTCCTTTCATGCTGGAGGCTCTGGAGTTCGTCTCTATGACTGTAAACATGAACTCAAAATTAAGTCCCTCCTCTCCACTCTCCCATAAACTCTCAACCTTGTGAAGAGGAAATAGAAAACGAAGGGGAAGAAGGAAATATAAGACCTCCCCTAGGTACTAGTACACTTCAAAGACCCCCACCTACGTGCTCCTTCTTCCTTTTGGGCCTGCAGTACCATGATGCCCCAGCCACAACAAAGGGAGACAAGCACACCCAGTGGGCCCTGCTCATGTTCTTGAAATGCAAGAAAGCTGTTTTAGCAGTGACCACTTTTCAAATCCCTGCTTTTGAGAGTATGCTTCATGAATCCTCACAGAGGAATACTAGCAAATCCAGTATAGGCACGCTCAGTTAAATGTTCTTTTTTGTAGACAGGTCTTGTTTTTCACATGGTCAAATGTTCTCTCCCTTCTCTGGAGACACAACTCTGGTGACTTCCTGAAGACACAGATAGTCCTGTTGCTGGCTTTGCAGGTCTTCAGAAGGAATTCAGTGTTTGTCTAATTCATTTGAGATTAGTAATTCATGATAAGACACATAGCCAAGTTTCTTTCACTGGGTGCTTTTTGGTTTGTTTTTCTGAGACAAGGTCTCCCTATATAGCCTCAGCTAGCCTGAAGCTCCCTCTATAAAGACCAGACTGGTCTTAATCTCACAAAGAGACCAGGCTCTGCCTCCAGAGTACAAGAATTAAAGGTGTTTGTTACCATGCCTAGTCTTTATTGGATGACTTGTAAATGAAAATAGACAGTTTCTTTATTTCCTCCTTTCTAGCTACTTATTAATATCATTGTAAGGGAAATACATTTGAAGCAATGGTCTCCAGACTCTTCAAATGCCTCTACTGACTTTTCTGTCCCCACAGACCTAGTAAAGACTCCTGTGGAGAGGTCCCCTATATTTAAAAATCCATAGACACAAGGGGACTGTGGCTCCTGTTGCAGCCTCTCTGCAGTGAGTGTTCACCGCCCACAGTCTTCATGTGTACTGTGGCCCTTTGGCCCTGGCCGTCTGGTTGGTGTTCACTAAGTCACAGCTCCACTTTGCTCTTCATGCCCTGCTTTGCACAGCCCAATGAATGGCATCAAAGATCCAATTTCTACTTCTCAGAGAATCTTCCTCAGCATTAGCAGTGACCTGTACTTCCCCAGAAAAGATATCTTACATGAGGCACGCCCTTCACACCTGAGGTATTATCAAGGAGGATGTCTACATTTGCTTCCAGCTGCTGTCACCTCCCTTCCCTCTCAGCCCAGAGACATTTGGTTCTGACTGTGTTGAGGGATGGAGTCCATCACTGTTAAGCGAAGACAATTTTAACTACCAGGCTTGAGCAATGAAACGAGGAAGAGAATCATTTCCGCGCCTTCCCCAAGAGCAGATGAATGTGACATGCTGAGTGAACTCCCATTTCCTGAGGAATTTTCAAAGTGGGTTCTCCTCTCAGATGGGCAGAAGCAGGGTCTTTAGTTAACAGGGATTTGCTGACATCTTGCAACATGTAATCACATAAAAAACTTTTAGGAAGACTTGATTGATATTCACTTGGTACTTGCTGTGTGGTATGATAATTACTTGAAATATATTTTTTATATCTTCTGCATGCATGGCAAATGATATTGACTCCCTTTCACAGCGGACAGTCTGCTGTAGAGTCTGAGCAGAGAGAGCCAGCTGCAGCTGAGAGCAGAGGGGAAGGTAGTTGGCTTTAGTGACCTAAAGCCTGTCTCTTCCATATCAAAACATTTTGCATTATCTCTGACGTGTAAGTAATCACTGCACTGCCTCCAATATTGACAAGAAACACATGTTTAAGCCTTTGTTAACACACATGAGTTCTTGCTGGGAAGAAGGCTGCATCTGACATCTGCCCTAGCACAGAGCTACTGAAGGCTAGTGCTGGGGAGGGGTGTGAGGCCGCCTTCCCTTCCCCGTAACCAGTTCTGAAGAATCACCTGGAAGACCTGATGGAGACTCCAGTCACCCAGAGCATCAGTTTGTGATCCTACTATTAGCAGCTATGAGTAAAGTTAGAGTCAGAAGGCATGCTATATGGAATGACTACACTGTACTGAACAGCACTGTTACCCTGGCAACACAGTGAGACAATGTAATAATTCTAAGGATTTTTTTTTTATAATTCTTTTTACAAGTCAGTTGCAATAAACATTCAAATAATGAATTGAAAAGCACGTTTACAACATCAAAAGAATTAAGATGAAATATAAACCTTACAATTTTTATACTTATTAACCAAATCACATAAGCCACAGATAAATGTTCAAGTTTAACAATATCAATGAAAAAACATTTAAATTCTTAATAAAATCTTCCTTCAACATTCATTTTTTGAACTTACCATTATCCTAAATAATCTATACAGTTTGGGATACAATACCAAAACGGCTTCCATAGTACAAAGCAGATACAAAGTTGTGTGGACTTTCTGGAGTGCTCTGAAGGGAGCTGGCACATAGAGGCAGCAAGCTTCAGGTAAGCTGGTATAACCCCAGGGACTCTTGAGTCCCACTGCTGACCCAGCATGCCAAGCTGGGCATAGCGTGACAAGTGACAGCGCTTACTCCATTCGTATGATTCTTATCTGGGTTATAGGGACCATATTCCAAACACTAGCACAATTTTAAAGCACAAATGCTCTAAAAAATCTTGTAAGCAAAAGAATTGCTCAGATTTTCAAAACCATTTACAAAAATATTTCCCTTAAACTTGGAATTGCTCCAAAACACTGATTTACAAATATAAAAGTAGTATGAAGGACCCAAAGCATATGCATATATGAATGTGTTACCATATTATAGAAGTCACCAAAAGTTCAAACGTAATTATTAATATTGATGTAAGTATTATACCAAGCAGATGGAAGTCTCCTCTAAGTGGTCTGAATACTATGTGGCATGCAGTGTAGGTGTCTACCTTTGTGATTCCTCAGAGATAGCTGTTGTTAATTCACAGCTTCCCAAAACTGTCACACCCAGCCCCAGCGTTGCCTGTACTGAAATGAAAGGGATGAGGGTGGGGCAGTATAAATGTACCACACAGTAGGTCAGTGTCAGCTCTGAATGCCAGTATTATCAAGTGCTCTGGGATTGTTGGACAGGTATCTTCTTCATGCTAAATGTTTTCATGTTTTTGGGGGTTTTTTTTTGCTCACATTTTAAGACTTGGACAAAAAGCCCGCCCACCAGACATGTCTATGAATATGAATAGTATGTATATGAAGAGCAGAGGTACTCAATGACACTGGTATGGATATGACCTTATCCAAACATTTTTAGAAATGTAAGAACCAGAGTGTTCCTATACCTGACAGCTATCAGCTGTCACACAGTGGCTAGATGAAAGCCACACAACTCGTGGTGTAGTGATTAGGGTGCAGAGTGGGGTCTCACACCAACCCCTCTCCACACTGCCAGGAAGAGCAGAAAGCTCAGTCCTTCCTTATTCAGAAGACTGCAAATTAATCTCATGGGATTAAAAATATGAAAAAGAAACAAGTAGGAGAACTGCTTTAAAAAAAAAGACAAACGAAAAAGGAAAACTGACTACTACTCTATCACTGAAAGCTGAACCTCTATTCCTTCAATGCCAGGTGGGCTTCACGTGTGGAAGTGAAAAGCAGGGATTTAGGTCAAGAACTGACTTCTGGTTTCTGGGATGAGTCAGCCATCCTTTAGCCAGGCGAGGTGTTTGTTACCCTGAACCTGGTAGCAGGTACCATGGGATGTTAAACAGTCCTTCCCACAGCTCTAGGACACAGAGGCAAGAAGACCCTTTTCAGAGGGAACCAGACTCCAACTTGGTATGTTTGGGTGTCATCATCAACATCTGACTGTTTGAGACCTGTTTTTAAGAGAGGATCATGTCAGATTCATTTACTGTTCAGAGGACTTTTCTTTTTGTTTTTTTGAGACAGGGCCTATAGAGTCCTAACTGACTTCGACCTCCGTATGCAAACCAGGCTTGCTTCCAAATCAGAGATCCACCTGCCTCTGACTTCTGAATGCTGGGATTAAAGGTGTATGCCACCATATGCAGCTGAAAAGGACCTTTCTAAGCCATATTATGTAAAATGATGTGTAGGGCAGTGCATGGGGGGTAGGGTGGGGCGGGGGAGAAGTAGAGTCAGGCCCATGAACATTTTTGTCTGAAGCACAAGCCATAAATTGATTATGACTGTCTACTTAGGGCACACCGATGCAGAGGAAATCAACACTGAATCTTATCATCGGTGTAAAGATAAAGATGTACATTTATTTCCATGAGTTACAAGTGCATTGCTGTTCATACTAGCAGGCAGTCTTTATAGAACCCATTTTCCATTGCTGTCAAAAAAGATTAAAAAATAAAAACCAAGAAAACAAAAGGACAGCTGAGAAATGAAAAGTAAACAATAGAATTATCTTTTCTACTTTATCTTCTGGGTAGCATTCTCTTCATGGAATACAACTCAGAGGTCACAACAGATTCCGCTCAAAGGATGTGACACTTGGACATTGGCCTCTGCACAGAGACCTTAACAGTCATGCAAGAGCACAGTAAGTATTGAACAAGGCATATTTCTCATCAGAGAGCAGTGAGGGGGGTCAGGAGGCACCGCACTGGGATAACACCATCAACTCCAAAGCATACAGTGCAGGAACAAAATGTAGGAGAGAAGGGAATAAAAGAGAGCTTGAACAGTTACTGCTAGCCTTGTATGACATTGACTCAGCAGTACAGAAACATCTCTAACTTGGCAACAGAACAGAGCCGCATGAGAAAGCTCATGAGGCTTTATTACACACAAGTCATTGCACTGCTGAAAAGTGAGCGAGATGCTGACATGCTGCAGGAGAAGAACTGTACACTTTCTCATTTAAAGATGCAGTGTTCCTTTTAGCTAAATCCCAAGGCAGTGAATGTGGTTATGAAAACTGCCTTCTGTGTGGAACAGTTCAAGGCTATATGGAGCTCCACCCTGAACATCTAGGTCAGCTTGTTCTCTACTGTTCTGGAAACTTCCACAGCTTAGTGCATGTCCATCTTGCAGCAAATGACAAACACAGCTGTTTTCTTTCAATCTCTGGCTAAGGAAAGCAGGTAACATTTTGGCAAGAGTTACACCTCCATTACAATACGAGTAACCATATAAAACCTGCAGAATAACATTGTTGCTGCAATGCTTTCTTTCTATTTCATTTAAACAATGATCAAATTTTTAAAAGCTGGGCAAATAGTACATACCTTAAGTTTGGGACTAACATGATACACAGAAAAATGCCCCCAAAGGACTCCTGCAACAGAAGCACCTGCCCCTGCAGCCTGTAATACCATCAAGGGACACCCACAAGCTCCTATTCTGTCCAGGTAGACAGTTACTAGCCAACAGATGAAGTGCACGGTGCCTTCTGTCAAGTGAGGTGCCCGTAACTGGACCAAGTCTGGAAAGACTCACTCTGATGGGGCTGATAGTTCAGCAGACGACTGGTAGAAAGGATTCAGGACAGGGAGGAACCACTGCATCTTTCAAACCAGAAAGCAGTTAGTGACTAAACAACAGTAGGCAGTTAAGTGCACTGAAAGTACACACTGCTGCAGGGCCTGGTGCCAGAAGAACTCTCTGGACTGAAGAAATTCCGTGAAAGTATAAAAGCCACTACTACCAGAAACCGCCCTTCTGAACGGCTCAAAGGAGTCAAGAGTAGGTAAGCTGAGACGGGCTGGAGACAGGACCAGGGTCAAGAACTGGGGGGACACCGACATCTGAACTCGTCCAGTCCTCTGAGCCCTTGTCCTGTAAAACAAAGATAAACTCAGGAGTAAGGATTGAGCCATGTCAGAACAATAAAGGCAACAACAGCACAAAATAGCAAAGTAAAAAAAACGTAATGGGAATAAAAAGATTGTCAAAAGGTCACTGTATTCTCACACACACACGACACATGTAATGTGCAGGTCCTGAAGGCTGGGGCTCTGCCCTTATTCCACAGCCATCTTTTTCAGACAGTTCTTAAGAGCTGAGTTGGTACTGTGTGGTGGTCTGAATGAAAATGGTCCCTACACTTACAGGGACAGGCACAATTGTGAGGTATGAAGTTTTCCGAGTAGGTGTGGCCTTGTTGGAGGAAGTGTGTCACTGGGGGTGGGCTTTGAGGTTTCAGAAGCAGAAGCCAGGCCCAGAGGCTGTCTCTTTGTGCTGCCTGCCAATCTGAATATAGAACTCTCAGCTACCTCTCCAGAACCATGTCTGCCTGTGTGCCACCATGCTTCCCTCCATGATAATGGACTGAGCCTCTGGACTATAAGCTGTGGCACCAATTACATGTTTTCCTTTATAGGTCTCTCTGTGCTTATGGTGTCTCTTCACAGCGATACAACTCCTAACTAAGACATATGGTGACTAAGGGAAGACACATGGACATATTTACTGACACCCATAGCCTTATTGGCTTCCCAAGATACCCACCACTCCCACAGTCAAAAAGCCAGAATTTACAAAGTCTTTTCAAAGTACTGCATCTTCTTTCTACTCTTAGGAAGATTCCCTTTCTCAGGATGACTGGGCAGGACAGTCACCTGTGCTCACAATGGGATGTTTTCTCTTGTTGAGAACAAACTAAACCCTGGTAGGCAGTGAAGATAGTAGACTGGGATTCTGAAAGGTGAGAGCCTGCAGCTGGTTCCCAGTGGTGGATGATGGGAATGGACTACCCAGGTCAAGGGACCTCATCTATTCTCTAGTCAGCTGCCATTTGTGTTCAGCAAAACAGCCACCTGCCTTACCTCCAGTCAACTGCAGTATCACCATAGGAAAGTACAAGTCACATCTCTCCTCAATCTTATGAGAGCTGTTTTTACTTGGGAGAGACTTTACTCCAAACCAAATTTACTCTCAGCATATTCAGGCTGACACAAAGTGCTCACTGCACAATAACAGGTGAACTTCATGAGAATTTATGCATTCTGTACTATCTTTGAGAAATGGAAGCATTGCTACATAAATCCTGCTGTGACCTGTGGTTTTGATAAGGAAATCTAGTCGAGTTGGTTGTACTGGCCGGTTCTGTGTGTCAACTTGACACAGGCTGGAGTTACACAGAGAAAGGAGCTTCAGTTGAGGAAATGCCTCCATGAGATCTAGCTGTAAGGCACTTGCTCAATTAGTGATCAAAGGGGGAGGGTCCATTGTGGGTGGTACCATCCATGGACTGGTAGTCCTGGGTTCTATAAGAAAGCAAGCTGAGCAAGCCAGGGGAACATCCCTCCATGGCCTCTGCATCAGCTCCTGCTTCCTGACCTGCTTGAGTTCCAGCCCTGACTTCCTTTGGTGATCAACAGCAACGTGGAAGTGTAAGCTGAATAAACCCTTTCCTCCCCAACTTGATTTTTGGCCATGACATTTGTGCAGGAATAGAAACCCTGACTAAGACATTGGTACAGTGACCAAGTGCTTCAAATGCCAAGAAGATCTCTCTAGAAACTTTATTGATTTGATATGCTGTTCACACAAAGATCTAGTGCTGTTGCACTGATAGGAAACGAAACACTTTCAGGAATATGGCTTTTACCTACCACTCAAGAGTCAAGACTGGAGGCTGGGTGTTTGGTGGCCCATGCCTTTAATATCAGCACTCAGGAGGCAGAGGCAGGTTGATCTCTTTAGTTTAAGGCCAGCCTGCTACAGAGCAAATCCCAGGACAATCGAACTACATAGAGAAACACTGTCTTGATAAACCAAGAACCAATCAAACAAGCCAAAGTCAAGGTAGGAAAGATAAGTGCCATATGTCCACTATGTACAGGAAACCAAAGGGAGCTGAGGCTAAATTCTTACCAATTCACCTGCTCGACAAAACTCATAAATAGGAAGAAAGACCTATTTCTATATTCACAGTGGAGCACTCCGGAGATGGGTCCGGATGAAGATGAGGTACTAACCACATAATACCCTTTACATTATCATTGGAAAATTCCATAAGCAAAGTAGAATGAAGCACCCTGATCTCTTATGACTGCTCACTCAGGCTGCCATACTGATAGCTAGCCCTAGCCAGCAGTGTTCTTGGAGGGTGTAACTTCCCAGTTGAAGTTCCCCTCCTTCTAATGTCCCAGCGTCTCTTAGCAGTCCCTATCCTAGGCTTGGAGCTTGTCTGAGCTCCAAAGGCTAAGCTCAGTTACAATATTCCTTGAAGTTGTGGACACGTTTCTAGTCTATGGCAAAGATGAGACAATATGAGCACATGATATCCTAGATCTAAATCCAGAAGCTGTCAGTCACTTTGGGCAAGAAGTACAATTCTAAGCAAAACTTTAGATTCTTCAGTCTTGGGCTGTGTAAGCGACAAGTGCATGTGCTCTACTTAGAGGGCCTGTTATTAACAGCAAAATGAACCCCAACAAGACCTGTTAGTAAATGCTTCAGTGACACCCTCCTCTGGATTAATTTATGTAAAATATAAAAACAACATTTATTTTATGTACATGGGTGTTCTGTACCGTGTGTGTGCAGTAACTATCGAGTCTGGAAGTGCGGGGGGTGGGGTGGGGGGTGGGGGTGTGTGCACTCCTGGAACTGGAGTTACAGGTGGGTGTGAGCCACCATGTGGTTGCTGAGAATCAAACTCCCCTAGAAGGGATGCTGAGCAATGCCTCCAGCCCTGCATTTTTATTTTAAACGAGTGAATATAAGCCAGTGTAGATGAAAATGTGCCCTTAAAGTGTATGAAATAAATGAAATGTGTCAATAGGTCCACGGAGGAAAAGATGGGCTGACAGGGGAAAATGAGTGCAAACAAATGTTAGGGGTATCTAGTGGTGGGATGACAATCTACTTTAAAATTCTTTCAGTTCTTCAGAATAGTTGATGATTATCATTAAAAGAACACTGGAGAAAAAGTTAAGCTTTATGCAGGTGTGGAATAACTGGGTCTCTATCAATAAACTGCTGTAATCAGATTCCTGGCTTTCTGTCAGCACAACCTTAGGGCCACCTTGGCTGTCTGGCTCCAGCGTCCACAGACGCGCCTGTTCCTCTCCTACGCTCATGAGGCTCAGCCACGTACATATAAATCCTGAGGGTCAGTGTAGGCTCCACGTCCTTGACAAAACTTTTCTCAGCTTCTCTTGCCCACAGTCCATGTGTGAACCAAGAACTGAAGCTTCTGATACAGTGAGAGTTGTGGAATAAGGTCAGTCAAGAGATCTCCAGGACAAGCACTTGTACTATTTCATAAGGTGACACATATGAAGGACTCTAATACTGTGGATTACTTAATCTAATCTGTGGTTGTGCTTTATTCAAGAGTAGGTCAGAGGTGCTGATGAATCTACCCAAGAATCGTTTGTAAAGAAAGGACAGGAACTGCAGGATGAACAAAGCTGCCAATAAATCCCATTAATCTTCAGGAGGGCTGTGTAGCTCCTACTAAAGAGGGTCTGGTCTGGTGGTGGGAGTGATGGAGTGGGTAGGAAGGAACACAATTCCTGAAAGAGTAAGTAACCTTTCCAAAATTGTTAGTTTTAATTTAGATGATTATGGAACACAGTGCAGAAGAGGTACAAGGCGTTAGAGACTAGACAGCCACTCAACACACAGCTGTTCAACAGGCAGCTCCTCCTCTCCTTAGAATGCAGTGGAACCCAGCACCTAATGCTTTCAACAAGCACAAGAGTTCTTAGGACTGCACCCCACTCCACTCCCAACTGAATCTCTTAAATCCTTTTGTTTGTTTGTTTTTTCGAGACAGGCCAACTGAATCTTTTGAAGATGAAGCCATACCTTGAAGATCTAGTCCTTTTGGTACTGTTTTGAACTCTTTTCTCTCTCTCTTCCCATGCTGTGCCTCCTCTCTCTCCTTTCCTGGCTGTCTTCTGCACAGTTTCCATGATTTCCCCTTTTGTACTCCCTGTCTTATTAGGATACCCTAGGCTTACTTCTCCTATCAGTGTTTGTCCTGAATGGCTTCTATATCTGTGCCTCAGTCACACTGTTTAGTGAATAAAATTCTATCCTTTCAAATCTTTATTTTTAAATGTTTTTATTAATATATATTAATTATACATAATAATTGGTTTCACTGACATTTTCATACATGTAAAATGTATTTTGAGCATATTCATCCGTTATCTTCTTATTCGCTTTCCTTTCTTCCATTAATTCCCTCTTCTCAAATCTTAGGAGTGTAACTCAGTGGTACAACACTTGCTTAGCATGCAAGAGGCCTTGGATTCAATCCCCAATACCACAACCAACCAAAAAACCAACCACATAGTCCCAAGGCCACAAAAGTTACACAACAGAATTTTTCAATATTTAAAATGTCATATGAAGTAAAATAAAGTTTTTGGGAATAAATGCCTCAAAGCTGTTCCTTCGCATGAGTTATTTTCTTACATAAAAACCCCACTCCCATAATACACACAAATGTCATGGTGTCTAAGTGCTGCCACTTTATCTCATGTCCTCATAACCTGTAGAAAATGAAGTCTAATGTCCTCATTTCACATAATGAAGCAATCAGAATGAATGTTCTGTGAATTGAAGGGGATAAACTGAATTCTTTTTTCCTCCTAGAGATGTTTTAATGTACACCATCTTTCCCTTGCTAAGGAGTTAACTGTAAAGTTAAAGTTCTAAATACCTGACCAATTTAAGATCTGTATCCTGGCTGGAATCTAGCAGTCTCTTCAAAAATGAGTTCTTTGAGTTTCTCCTTAGGTAAGTCGTCCAACTCCATGTCAAACTTGAATGGTGCTTCAGCAATGGGCTTTAAGACAAAATGAGCATTTATCAGTCACAAGTTGTCATGGTCAAGGGAGTGATATTATTGATTTCACAACTCTGGCTTATAGTCTGAAATTCATACAAGAAGACCAATGTTTTACAAACCCTGAAGGCCCCAGGGCTTGGGACACAGATTATTGGTGATATATGTGCTCTATACAAGGGCTCTGGGCACTATCCCAAGTACAACACAGAAACAAAAACCAAGTGCACATGATTAACTATAGTATTCCACTGAAATTATCAAATACCCCAGAATAATTTTCAAATGTTTTAAAGGTACCAAATATCTCAATAACAGAAGTAGGAAGCATTTGTATGTTTATAAAATCAAAACTCAAAGCTAGCCAGGCCTGGTGGCTACTTATAATCCCCCACTACTAAGAAGGCTGAGGCCAGAGGACCGTTAAATGTGATGTCAGTCTGGGTAACTTAGTGAGACAGTGTTGTACCGTAAAAGCTGGAAACGTAAACTCAGTGTAGAACACTTGGTTGGCATATCTGAGACCTGGATTCAATGCCTACTACCAGAAGACAAAAAAAACCCATTAAACTAACATAAGTATATTTGACCGGGCAGTGGTGGCACATGCCTTTAATCCCAGCACTTGGGAGGCAGAGGCAGGTGGATTTCTCAGTTTGAGGCCAGCCTGGTCTACAGAGTGAGTTCCAGGACAGCCAGGGCTACACAGAGAGAAATTCTGTCTCAAAACAAACAAACAAACAAAAAAAGGCAAGTACATTTGAATTATATACATTAACAGTATGAAGAAATACTATGTTGACACTGTTATCCGAGGAAATGTTATAAAGCTATTAAAAATGAAGCTGCAGGGCTGGAGAGATTGCTCAGTGGTTAAGAGCAATGACTATTCTTCTGAAGGTCCTGAGTTCAAATCCCAGCAACCACATGGTGGCTCACAACCACCTGTAATGAGATCGGGTGTCTGAAGACAGCTATAGTGTACTTATAATAAATCAATCAATCAATCAATCAATCTTAAAAAAGAGATGTTTAAAAAAAATGAAGCTGCAAGGAATAATATATATTTAGAAAAATATAAAACTTGGAAGTAGTTTTGACATAGTTTTATTTTGTATATAGCCCAGTTTGGTTTTGACATTTCCAATTCTTCTGCTTCAGCCTGATTACTTTGACTATAGGTGCTGTCTGAGTCAGAGACTCATGTATCCCACCTCCAAGTATCTTTGCAGCTCCAGAGCACTAGGATTACAGCATATATGATCACCATGCTGCCTTATGCTTTCTAGGGACTGAGAGCACAACTGCATGCACGACAGCCAAGCACAAGACTGACTGAACCATACCCTAGCACCATTATTTTGACTTCTTAAAAAACATGTTTTACAACTAATACTTCTGTGTATATGTATGTGGGAACATGTAGCCAAAGTACAAAAGCAGGGAGGACAGAGGGCAACTGCAGAAGTCATCCTCTCATTCTACCATACGGGTCTCAGGAAATGAACAAGCTGTCAGGCTTCACAAGTGCATTTACCTACTGAACCATCTTGCTGGCCCCATATTTTGTTTTTTAAATTCCTACAACTAAAATGTTGGCCTAAGGTGGACAACCAGCTGTCAATCAGTATATGCCTAGACCCTCCAGATCTCACGCAGTACTTAATCATCATACATAGACTCAAACACTGCACTATATTTGGTCATGTGAAAAGAATTCCTATCTGCAAGAGAACAATTGTCTTTCAAGAACACTGAGTATACAGGACTATAAGGTACCCTACGCATACCATATACCGCCTCAGTTTGCTGAGCATAACAGCAGAACCTTAAGAAATAAATACCCAGTGCAAGAGGCTGAGAAGAGCCTGAAATCTTTTGAGTTCCGACCAATTTCTATGTCATCAACTACATCTTAAGTATTTTGCAAGCTCTCTTAAGTTCTTGAGGGGTAGTCTTGGATATGGAAGGAATACCAGTTTAAAAACAACAACAAAAAACCCATCTTGATTTCTACATTCTTCCATTTTATCAGCTTTTAGCTTTTGTATCTAAATTTGAATACACTCTACTTGCTTCTTCCTACTTTAAGAACAGGCTTCATTTTCTACTCACAGAAGTTCCCAACTAGAGAAATCCAACATTTTAATTCACTTTGCATTTTCCTTCGTTACCCTTGATAGAATAAAGCTTAATATGGAGCCTGCAGAGGACCCAGAGCTGCACGGGGCTTACTCTGGAGAAAACATGGTGAGAGGCATGTGCAAACCTGTCTGAGGCGCTATCACACTGACTTCTGGTGTAATACCTACCTCAATTCTTACCACAAGCTCTTACATCCTGTCTCCAGGGAATGGCACACTTGTTAAAAGCCATGAAGTCACAATATGAGCCACTGGCTGCCTAACTCCTCACTCTCACTTACTCAGGGCCAGTACACAGTTCATGTGGCTTTTTCTGCCATGGATCACTGCAATTTCTAGCTGTGGTAGTACACAAAAAGTTGGGTTCTACTGGCTCATACTTTAATACTTGTTTCCCAGTTGGTGAACTGTTTGGGAAAGATTAGAAAGTGTGGCCTTGGGCTGGAGAGATGGCTCAGAGGTTAAGAGCACCAACTGCTCTTCCAGAGGTCCTGAGTTCAAATCCCAGCAACCACATGGTGGCTCACAACCATCTGTAATGGGATCTGATGCCCTCTTCCGGTGTGTCTGAAGACAGCTACAGTGTACTCATATACATAAAATAAATTATTAAAAAAAAAAAGTGTGGCCTTGTTGGACGAAGTGTGGCACAGAGAGGCTGTTGAGGCCGCAGGAAACTTATGTCACTGTGAGCTCTCAGCTACTGTTTTAGTGCCATGCTCTGTCTATCTGTTTCCATGCCCCCACCATGAGCTCATGGACTCCAATCCTCTGAAATTAAACACTTTTGTTTTTAAGTTGCCCTAGTCATAGTATTTTAAGGCCCTGGGTCCCCATTTCTATGACTCACAGTGGTGCAGTTATCTTCCCTTGTATATGCACTGCTCTACCTGCTGCAGCTAACCTGGAGGAACTCTTCTGAGGCAAACACCAAGGGCTTATAGTAGGAACTCCAAGCTGAGTTTGACAGTGCTCATCCTCAATCAAAGGAGGAGGAGGAAGAGGGCATGCTATAATGTTCCTTAGAAAAATCTTGACAAGGACACGGCTAGGGTTTCTATTGACTACCGAACATTCCTGACACTACAGCCAGGAACATAAGCTCTTACCTCATCACTTGGGTCATAATACTGCTCCAGGTATGGGTGGGCCAGAGCCTGTTCAACTTCAATCCTCTTGTGAGGGTTAAATGTCAACATTTTATCCAGTAAATCCAAAGCTACAAAGAGAAAGGATTTTGCAGTGGTGAGAAGCAGGATTTGTTAGCAAATGCTTTCCATTTTCTATTGAGCTGAACTTCAAGACAGCAGGGCACCACTATATGTCTCTCTTTAAAAACTATATATTGATGAGGCTGGAGAGATGGTTCAGTGGATAATAGAACTGATTGCTCATCTAGAGGACCCAGGTTCAATTCCCAGCACTCACACAGATATACAAGCAGGCAAGACACCAATGCACATAAAAATCAATCTTAAAACACCAAACCAAGGCCAGCTTGGTCTATAGAGCGAGTTCCAGGACAGTCAGGGCTATACAGAGAGTTCCAGGACAGCCAGGGCTATACAGAGAAAGCCTGTCTCGAAAAACCAACCAACCAACCAACCAACAACAAAAAAACACCAAACCAAACCACGCGCGCGCGTATGTGTTGGCTGCATATTGTGCACTATGTGAGTAGTGTCTACAGAGGCCAGAAGTTGGATCCTCTGGGACTGGAAATACAGATGGGTGTGAGCTGCCATGTGGATGCAGAAAGTTGAGCCTTGGTCCTGGAAGAACAACCAATGTTCTTAACAATATAGGCAACTTCTCAACCTTACCTATAAATCTTTTGGAACTGTGGGAACATAAGCACCGACAACATAGCAATCACAGATGCCAATGCTCAGAAAAGGGGAATGGACAGCCAAGAAAACGTGAAGACTAGGGCCCAAACCCAGCTTAACCTACTAAACTTTGACATTTTCTATATTACTCAGCTTTGTAGGTATCAAAAATATAGAGCTGGGGGTATGGATCAGTAAAATGCTTGCTGTATACATCCTAGACCCTGAGTTTGCATCTCCATTATCTACATAAAAACCCAGGCTCAACAGTGGGATTACCAGTTCAAGGAGGCAGAGACAAAGACAACCCAGAGACTGGCTTGTCACTCATTATAGCTGTATCGGTGAGCTGCAGGTCCAGGGAGACAGAAAGTGATTCAGAAGATAACCAACATAGATCTTTGGTCTGCAGAAGCATATAAATAAATGAGGGCACGCACATAGCCATGTACACACATATTTATATACCATACCTACATATCCAAAGAAAGTAGAAAAGAAGCAACTGAAGACATCTGATGACAACTTCTATACAGATGTGCATGCATTTGCCTGCACATGCACGCACACCCTTAGAACAGAGTGTTTCTCTTAGGTTCACTCCAAAGTCATTTTGTATTCTCAAAAGTATATTTTGACCAATCTACAGTTCATTCTCCCCCAAACTCCTCTTTTCTCCTCTAATTAAAAAAGAACTACTAAATTTGTTTATTGACATGCATGTGAGTGTGAGCTATCCACTGTAGCATGACCAACTTAACCAGGGACTGTATCCCTGAAGAAAACTGGCTCTCTCTCGGCAGCTGACAACTGCCTACAAATGTAGCTTTTCACCTAGGAGCCTTGAGATCCCTGAATTATCCATTCTGGAATACTGACGAACTGTCACTGGAGGCAGGCTTTTGAATGCTTAAAGACTTCCACCATGTCAAGTTCACTCTCTCTGTTTCCTGCTTATAGTCTGAGATGTGAGTCTTCATTTTCCTGTTTCTGAGGTACTGCCTACTGATAAAATTCCCTGCTACGATGGACTCTTTATCTCTCTGGAGTGATAATTCAAATAAACTCTTTTTTGTGTTAGTTGCCGTGGACATGGAGTTTTATCACAGCAAGAGAAACATCTAGGAAACAATTTTTATATGTCTTTTCATTTATCCATGTTCTCTCTCCCCACTTCTGTTTTATCCACCCCACTTACCTCTTTACCATCCGTTATTCCTTTTCCCTTTCAGTCCCCCCTTTTTAAGTAGGACCAAGTGTGTGTGTGTGTGTGTGTATGAATGTATGAGAAGTGGCTTGAGAAGGAAGAAAAGAGACGTGGGGACTTACCAATCAAGCCTGAGAAAAAAAGAAAATCACCATTTTAAATGACCATTTTGGCTACACACACACACACACAGACACACAGACACACACACACACACACACACACACACACACACACACACACACACGCGCGCGCCAGCTTTTATATTCATAGAAAATTTAGATCCTGGCTGATCTAGGTTCTGCTTTTGGACATGGTATATTACAATAACATAAAACCAACCAATACAAGATCTTTTCTTCAAATTAAATCCTAACAGAAGCATCAAGGTATGGAACAGACAAGACACCCTGTCTCACTTTCAGAATCTCAAGCAGTACTGAAAAATCCGAGGCTTAAGTCTAAAAACGTATCCTAAGTCTGGAAAAGAACTGATAACCAGTAAAGAACGCAGCTTTTTTAGAAAGTATGACACTAAAACAAGGCCAAACTCCAAACATGGGCAATCTATCTAATAAAGAGCCTCTTCATACAGTAATTCTTAGTTACTTGCAGGTAGCGACATCAACGTCACCCATCTACAAATTGGTACATGCCCCACAGGATAGTATTCATGGTCAAGAATCTAGGCATCCTGGATCAAAGCTAGTTACACTGAAAACTTACTACACTGAGATATGATGGGCAGTGGTGGCACATGCCTTTGATTCCAAGTACTTTGGAGGCAGACTCAAACAGATCTCTGTGAGAGCAAATTCCAGGACATAAAGGAGCCCCATCTTGAAAAACCAAAAACCAACCAAAAAAGAGCTGATTCTGTTGTCTGTAGTGGGGTAAGACCTACCTTACTTCTGGCTCCTCACCTCTAAGTGCCCTACAATTCTTTCCTAAGGATTTCCTTGAGAAATCTTTAATTAAAGTCATTTGGGTTGGATGTGATGGCACCTGGCTACAAACCCAGCATTTGGAGGTTGAGGCAGGAAAGAGTATTGTGAGTTTGAACTGGTCTGGTCTATATAGACAAGCTTTCTCAAAGACATTAACAAGAGCATAATAAAAGCAAGTCATCTGCCCAGTTATAACACATCAATTGTGCAGCAAAAATGTCTGGGAAACTATAACCCAATTCTTCTAACAGCATTAACTGTAAGCCTGTGGGATCCTTCTAGTCAGTTCAAATTTGCTGGCTTTCAGAAAGGCTCTTCAAGACAGACAATTTGCGGCTAAAGCAATTCTAAGATACATCTATTTGTTTCTTCCAGTTAAAGTCTAGTAGGTCCTTACACAATCAAATGAAAATTTCAAAATATAATACCTTCCCTACTTTAAAAATACCTAAATCTCATGTCCCTTTACCATACATACTGTCTCTCCATTATTCACAGCTACGAATCAGCTGGCAAGTGCTGATACCACAGGCATAAAGCCCAACTCCCCACACCAAAGATCTTCGGCTACTGATCAGCTGCATTGTGGCGATCTGTGTGTATGCTTTTTCCCAGATTATTTCCCATAAAAGACTGGATATCCCAAGGAAGTCAAGATTATATCTGTCTAGATTGCAGATACCTTTTCAGAATCCCACATCTTCCAGTACTTTAAAGGGTTATACATACATAGCCAATTCCCAGTCTTTTGCCCTACCTACCCTTGCCCAGCAGATCCTGAGCACACCTACTGGCTGCCATAGGTCTTCAGGTCCATCTTACCTGTTCAGTTAAGTTCTCACCTGAGATCAATGCTGCAGATTCACATTGAGTTTATGGACAGGGCCAAAAAAACCAAATCTAATTCTACAAACTGCGACAGTAATAGTACTCTTCAAACTTTCAGATCTCAGAACCCCTTCAATAACCTTTAAAATTTACTGAAGACAGGCTGCTTGGAAAGCTGATACAGAAGAATCAAGTTCAAGGACAACAAGATTGCCTCAAATCCACCACCAAGGATCTATTTTAAAAGTCATCTAATTCAGATCACAGCTCCAGTAAATGCCTAAGTACTTTTCCTCAAGAACACTTTAGATGTCTCAGTTTGTCACACAGAAAGTCAGACTTGTACCAAGTTTGGGATAACTCTTACTATTTTGTCAAAAGTACCCTTCCCTACTCCTGGCAACATTTCCAAGTGTGAAGTTATGTTAGTGGAAGGAGCCCTAGGGTTGGTGCTGGTGCCACACAAACTTGCCTGTTTTTTTTTTTTCTTAAATGACTGAAATTCTCTGCATAGCCCTGGCTATCCTCAAAATCATAAAGATCCACCTGCTTCTACCTCACCAACCAGTCAGACTGTCGTCTTAGTGATGGCAGTCATAATCACCAGTGTCAGCACCATGAAAGTTGTGCTTCGACTTCTGCCTCCACTTTCCATGTCAAACCTTTCCCTCCCACTTGCTGTTTCAATCGCATCCCTCCAGTATGGTGTGAGTATGGGTGTATACATCTGTGTACTACAGTTGACACCAGCACTGGTGTACAACCTTAGGTGTCAGACCTCTCTCTTAGACCTGTTTAAAAAACAGGGACTTCTGTTCATTTCTATATACATCAGGCTAGCTGACCAACCAATTTCTGGGGAATATTCCTGTCTCCACCTCCAAAGTTCAATCACAGAAAAGCAGCAACTATAGCTTTCCTGTGCTGTGACTGGTTTTACATGGTTGTAGAAACTGGAATTGAGGTCCTTTACTTTAACCAAGTACTTTACTGAGAGATCACACCAGATCTCAATTATTTTTTAAAGGAAAAAAATTAATTTTAATATATGTGTGTTTGTGTCCATTTATGTTTGTGTACCAAGGGTGGGCTTCGTACTTGTTGAGGTCACAGGAGACACCACAAGGACTGAACCCGGGGCTCTTATAGAGTGCTAAGTGTTTTTGTGCACTGAGCCATCTCTCTAGCCCTTCAATTATTCTTATATAGTCATCAACACTCCCCTAATTGGAAAACCAACCCGTACTTTTCATTCTACATCTTTCTAGGCACTTTTCTGTTGCATATATAGACCAGTCTCCATATGTTTTTCTTTGTTAAATAATTAACTACTTTATTGAAGAAATATTTGTAGCTTACATCATGAACTTTGTAAAAAAAAATTTTATGTATATGAGTGTACACCTGGCATGCCAGAAAAGGAGATCGTACTATAGATGGTTGTGAGCCACAATGTGGTTTCTGGGAACTGAACTCAGGACCTCTGAAGGAGGAAGAAGTACTTTAGACTGCAGAATCATCTCTCTAGCCTAACAGTAAGTACCATTAAAAAATGTATTTGATCACTGTTTCTTTTGGAATTCATTTTCATGCATGAGGAATAATTTACACTAAAGTTTATTCCAAATAAATATTCAACTACCATCTGCTGCAACCATCTCTCCTTCCCCTCCACTGAAGTCATCTTGGAGAGAATTCTAAGCTAAGACTGCTTTGGGAAAAAAAGAAAAAAACAAAAAACAAAAAATAACTGCCGGTATTACTGGCTAAAGATTTCAGCATTAAAAAACTTAGAACAAATATGCAAACAATACTAAATTTAACCCCCTTTATCCCCAGATAGGATTTCTTTGTGTAGCCTGGCTGTAAACCAGGCTAACCTCAAACTCAGAAAGCCACCTGCCTCTGATTTCTGAGTGCTGGGATCAATGGTATTTGCTACCATGACAAGCTCAATTACATTCCTTTTTTTTTTAGTTTTTCGACAGGGTTTCTCTGTATAGCCCTGGCTGTCCTTGAACTCAGAAATTTGCCTGCCTCTGCCTCCCAAGTGCTGGGATTAAAGGCGTGCGCCACCACTGCCCAGCTCAATTACATTCTTAATTAAAGCTAAACAAATTAAATACTATACCCAGTCTCAATGTTGGCAGACTCAAAAGTAAGAACCTAGAATTGCTGGAACAAAAGATCCAAGACAAAACCATCCAACTTTCCTCCAAAGACACTTAACCCATGTATGTTATGGTCTGTTTCCCACAGCTTTAACCAAACAACAGGTTAAAGTTTTTTTTTTTTTTTTTGATTTTTCGAGACAGGGTTTCTCTGTATAGCCCTGGCTTTCCTGGAACTCACTTTGTAGACCAGGCTGGCCTCGAACTCAGAACAGGTTAAAGTTTTGATGCCTGCTATTTTAATAAAGTGGGTTTCTTTAAAAAGAGGAAGAGGTGGGGAAGGGGGAGTAATTATAGACTGTTTGGGATTTATTATCTTGTAAAGATGAGTACCTTTTCTTATATTTAATAGTTCTTTTATCTGTAATTATCATTATTCATACTTAAAATCTCCACTATTTCAGCTAGAAAATTGAAATCTCGAGTTCCCTGATGCTGTCCACTTAGTTTAGGTCATTTTCATACAAATCAGGGCTATTAGCTTCCTGCAAGCAAGTTTTTATTGTTGATTATGTCCAGGGTTGTAGCAGCCAGGATGGTACAGAACAAACGCTCAGGTCTTTTTGTTAAATAAACAAACAACTTCTCTGAGATTAAATATACCACAAATTTTTGCAGTTGTTCCTATTAATGAGAAGATTGTATTTCTGTTTCTTGCATCAGCTGACAAAATACTTTAACCCACTGAGTGTGACAGATTGTGGTTGGACCTAGTCTCTAACAAGATCTTGCAGCTTCTGACGCCTTCTTCTGCAGTGTTCCTGCCACCAGAAGCCTAGTCTAGTCTATCATAGAGAGGAGAAAGAAGTGTAAGAAAGAGTACCAACAGTGAGCATGATGAGGCTACCTTTGACCACTCACTCTACTGGAGGGGAGCCAGAAACCTCCCTGCCTAGCAGAACCAGCCAAATAGACTTATGAACAAATACTTGGTTGTTATTCCAAGTCCTAAGTTTTGAAGTGGCTTGTTTAGCAGTTAAAAACAGTAAATACAACTCCTATGTGCTTTCCTGTCCATTATGAGGCTAGATAAGGATGCTTATAAATAATCCCCATAAAAGAACACTAGGTACATTCTTTAATAGCTTCTAATATGGAAAGAACTTCAAAATATATGAGAGTTTCAGTCATGGGATCTTAAAATCTTGACTGTTTTATAAATGAGAGAATTGAGGCCTAGAGATGTTAGTTAGTGTCCCAGCTATAGACTAAATGAGCCCATGAAACCTGGCTGCAGAAGCACACCGGCTCTACTGAACACTCTTCTACCTTTCCCAGCGCTGCCACCTCCCTGGCTTTTTGCTGCTTGTTATTAGTTTCCCCAGACTGTCCTCACACTTTTCACACAACTCAAACTGGTTTTAAATTTGATCTTCCTACTTCAGCCTTCCAAGTTCTGGTATTATAGCCATGTATTTCATATCACTTTTGGTTTATTTTCCATTCATTTATTGTTTTTTTTTTTTTTTGAGATGGGGTTTCTGTGTAGCCCTGGCTGTTCTGGAACTCATTCTGTAGAGCAGGCTGGTTTCAAACTCACAGACATCTGCCTGTCTCTGCCTTCTGAGTGCTGCCTGGCTAATTTCCTGGGTTTTAATGACATTGATTCTTATATGATTTTAAGGAAAATAAGCAGAAAGACTCAAGTAATTGGATACAAATGAAAAGTACTCAGGAGAAGGGTGAGGGTCTGGGAATAGGTTGGCTAACCCCTCTAAGAGAGCAACATTTATCTGAAAAACAGATAAAATGCTCAGTACATGGAATACACAAGCCAATCTAAATGTAATGTGTTGTAGCCAGCAAGAAGGCTTAGCAAGTAATGGCCCATCTGGCCAAGCCTGACTACCTAAGTTTGGTTCTGATCTCATGTGGTGGAAGGAGAGAACCAATTCTTGCATGCTCTCTGACTTCCACATATAAACAATAATAAATAAAAAAAGTTTTTTTTAAAAAAGGTAATGAATCATGTGGGTCAAGTTCTAATTTTTAAAGCTGAACAATTAAATAACCATGATTCTACATATCTAACTTTGTTATAGTCACAAGATGCTAAAAGCTATTTTGGAAAACTGGACCTGGCAGTTTAGGAATGTGATCCCAGAAACTGGGAGCTGAGGGAAGAGGATCACTTTGAGTCCAAGGTCAACCTGGGCTATATAGTAAGATTGTTATAAACAATCCCCAGCCTCAATTTTGAGATTCTTGTAATTAGGAATATTTCTTTTATACTTCTAAACATTATCTGTGATAACATATTGTACTATATCAGAGATAAAAGGAGTTTCTGAATCTAACATTTCTGGGCTGGGACAATAGTACAGTAGGTAGAGTGTTTGCCTGGACATATTTGAGGACCTGATTTCAATCCTCAGAACGCACTAAAAATCAGGAGGATAAGCAGAAGCCTGGGGTTTGCTGGCCTGGTAGAGACACTGTCCAAAAAAAAAAAAAAAGTAGATGGTGCCCGGGAAATGACACCTGAGGGTTTTCTCTCGTCTTATAAGATTAGTAGAGTGCAAACTCTCTCTCTTTCTCAACTGGACATTGATGTTTAAAAGATATAAAGAGGAGGGAGAGAATGAGAACAACAACATGTAGAAACTGCTGAGCTCCATCGAGGGCAAGTCAGATGAATGCACTGACAGGAAAAGAACGGAACCATTGACAATGACATTTAAGAAAACAATGTTGGGTTGGAGAGATGGCTTAGTGGTTAAGAGCACTGACTGCTCTTTCAGAGGTTCTAATTCAATTCCCAGCAACCACATGGTGGCTCACAACCATCTGTAATGGGATCTGGTGCTCTCTTCTGGTGTGTCTGAAGTCTTAAAAGAAAGAAAGAAAGACAAAAAGAAAACAATGTCAGGAAGCAAATTACAAATTCTAAAAATATGCCTGCAACTTAAAAACTTTAAGTTAAAATATTACAAATTTTTAAAAGTGAAAATAAAAAAATCTTAGGTAAAAATGTGGTGTACATTTTTATCCATAAAGATACAAGGATGAGCTGTTATGCCAATGTGCTGCCTTCTCCTTGGCCCATGGAGATCCTCTCAACACTGTCCACTTAAATCAATTATGTATCTATGTATGAGAGCGGGAAGGAAGGGGGGGGGGAGGGAGAGAGAGACAAAACATTCTATCAGGTTCTTTGCAAGAGTGGTCTACAATCTTACCCAATGAACCATCTTTCCAGTTTAGCACATTTTAAATAAAGCATCACCCAACAGTTACAAGTTAACTTGATCAGTTTTCCAGTTGGAGCCTAATAATTTAGCCAACACAGTAAGAAAACCTAAAGCTAAGTTTAAGAAAAAACATCAATGAAATAAATCTTACCTTTGGAGTCAGCATTTGGGAACAACCTGTTCCATGGCACCTTATTTTTGTGTGGAAGAGAAAGCAAATAGTTTCTAGCTTTTAAATTTATTATACAATTCAGATCTTCCTGTGATGGAGATCCAAGAATACCTATCAGACAAAACATTAGCTGTTAATTGTCAAGATAAGAACAATTTACTACACACATCACCTATGGAACAAAAGAGATTCTGTATTTAATTTGCACTACAAGTTTTTACAAAAAGATCTTTAATATTTTTAAAGTAGAGAACA
Source organism: Tokudaia tokunoshimensis (assembly GCA_036184795.1). Lineage (NCBI taxonomy): Eukaryota > Metazoa > Chordata > Mammalia > Rodentia > Muridae > Tokudaia > Tokudaia tokunoshimensis. The sequence goes on along the minus strand of BTHU01000015.1, from coordinate 3,021,541 downwards.
TGAAAACAAACGACACCAACCATGCTATAGTGAGTCTGATGTGATTAATGTAAATCGAAATCATGTTCAAGAGCTTACCCAGGATGTGATTCAGCTGGTCAAGGTAATGCTTTCCTGGGAAGATAGGCCTGTTGGATAGCATCTCGGCTAGGATGCAGCCCACAGACCAAATATCAATGGACTTGGTATAACCCTGCGACACAAAGGGAGAAAAGACAGAGTAACAGAATGTAGTGTCCACAACAACATGATGAGATCTCTCTATATAACAGTGTACGGCAGATGAAAAGTTTGAGCATCTTCTTTGAGACAACCATTTAGAAACATAGGGACACAGAACGAAAAACAATAAATTGGCTTTCTTAAGAGATGCCATCAGGTGGTGGTGGCAGTACACAGGAGGCAGAGGCAGGAGGAGCTGTTCTGGTTTGATGATAAACTATATTGTGAAACTGTAGGCTGAAACAAACTCTTTTCCTCCCCAACTTGCTTTTGGTCATGATGTTTTATCATAGAAACAGAAACCCAATCAAGACAGATGCTGAATCACTATAATTACTTTACATTTATATTTTGGAATTATTAAATTAGAACTTTGAAATATGCCTCAGTCCATCTTCATTGTTAGAGATTTAGAATTATTATAAACTAGAGCTAGAAAAAGTATAAATGTTCACTGTTTATATCATTCAACTAATTTTTATAAGGTTGGAAATGAACTTACATGGATAACATTATATTCCTGGAACAACTTTATCCATTTTGTAAATTAAGAAAAAAAAATATCAGGCTGAACGTTCCTCCTCCCCACCATAGGTGATGGTTCCAACATTCATCTTTTCTATTTATTATATACTTTCTTTTTAAAGGAAGTCTGTTAAAAGTCAATTAGTTTATTTCAATGTAACAATAGTTCAAGATGCTTCTATAGGGAACACAAGCTAAATTTTGTAGAAAATGTTAGCTATAGTAATAAATGGAAAGAGAAATATAATCGTAAAGAGAAAAAAGTCAACCGCTAAAAGTTAAGAGTGAACTGATTTTAGAAAACCAAAGAACCATGACTGGACCTAAATCAGGTAGAATTTTAAGTAATCGTTTCTCTTGTAATCTAAAGTACCCGTTGCTTTGGATCAAAGCTAAATAATCAATGAAAACCCCCCAAATAATATACACAAATAAACAGTAATCTGAATCAGGCCTCAGGGAGAAGTGCATGTTCTAGGTCTTGGACAGGAATGTATACAACAGTCTGGGACAGTTGATGCCAGAGAACAGCAGGAAACTGTCCGAGGCTGCTGGGGAGCAGTCTGAATTCTAAAGAGAGTGGATTATAACTCAAGAGAATAAATAATAGAGTGAGTTAAAATATAAAAGGTGATAATGGTTATGTTTCCACCAATGGAGAGTAAGAGAGGTATCTTAAAGAGTTCGATGAAAACAAACTTTCACAGTCAAACTATTTCCCCTCAAACTATTACTAGCTGCAGTGTTCTGGAAATAAATGGCCCAGAAACTGCACGAGCATCACCCATCATAGCACATACGGCTTTGCCTTTGGATACAATGTACTTAACATCGTTTCTTGTCACCAGCATCACGACACAAAAGTGAAACCCTGAGACAACACTGCATTCCTCACAAATAGCATGAATCAGAGCGGGTCATACGCTGTGTGCTAAGACACTGTGACTATGGAGACAGCTCAGCAGAGGGCTCCTGAAGAGGGCCCAGCAGTCTATTTCCCAGCCAAACTGAGCAGCTCACAACAATGCCTATAATTCCAGGGCATCCAATGCCTCTGGTACCTTTGGGCACCAAACATGTACACAAACCTATATAGACACACAATTAGCAACAAAAGAAAAGAAAAACTACCAGGAAAACCCACACAAATCCAAACTGGATCTCAACTCATTCATATATTCTCCCCCCCCCTCCTTCTTCGAGACAGGGTTTCTCTGTGTAGCCCTGGCTATCCTGGAACTCACTCTGTAGACCAGGCTGGCCTTGAACTCAGAAATCCACCTGCCTCTGCCTCCCAAGTGCTGGGATTAAAGGCATGTGCCACCACTGCCCGTGAATCTCCATTTTGCCTACCATCTTATAATTCTAACAAAGAGTACATACTTCATGTTTTCCCTGGCAGTTGTAAATCTATTCAATCATGTTTATTTGTTTTTTGTGACAAAGTATTAATATCCTGGGCTGGTCTTAGGCTTGTGGTAATTCTACCTTTGCCTCCTGAGTGCTGACATTATACTTGCTTACCGCCCCCCCCCCCTTCTGTTTTTTGGAGAGAAGTTATCTTTATGTACCCTGGACTGTCCTAGAACTTGCTATACAAAATCACAGACTTCTGCCTGCTCCTACCTGAACACAAGGATCAAGGGTACGCACCACCTATTAGCAAGACCCAGGTTTTATTAGCAGAGTCTGAATGACCTGATATTCCCTTCACAACAACTCGGAGAAGAGGAGCAAGGATTTCAGTTTGAAACGTAACTACCCTGTAATTTCAACAGTCCATAGTGGTTCTGTTCTTTCTGTTCTTTCTGCACCCAGGAATTTTGCTGTAGAGATATTCTTCATTGTCAGGCAACGTGACCTTTGTAGAACAGCTCTGGAACATTTGCACAGAAACATACCTTACTAGATACCCTAACAACATAAAGAACAGGTATGTAAGTTGCCACAGGAAGTATTTTAGTAGTATGTACAAGGAAGGGACATGGGTGTCTATAGCCACTGTGACTGAAGATGGCGAACCCTAAGCCCAAAAGTTTTGTTCTCAGACAGCACTCTGGCTCTGGCCAGATATGCCAGGCTGAAGAGGAAGGTTATAGCTGTTGTTTCTTTTTCTTACCTTGGAATTCAACATAATTTCTGGAGCTCTGTACCAACGCGTAGCTACGTACTCTGTCAAGAACCCTGTGTGATCATGATCTGGATCTGCAACACGGGCAAGGCCAAAGTCACAGATCTAAGGGAAAAAGTGGGATTCCATTTTAGAGTCTAATGAGCTAATACCAAAACACCATGAATATAAAAAAAAGGCAGTATCAGTAACAAAGATAACAAGTGCATGCTACCAATACTATGCTAGACATTTTTCTGGAAATTACAAAGTCATCATTCCTTAATCCTTAACACCCCGAGAGGAAGTGAGGACAGTCCACATGCTGGAGTGAAGAGACAGGCTGAAGGGTCAATTATAGGGCATAGGGCATGGTCTGACAACCACCCTTCGGTCTCATCCCCATCAGCTATTGTGAGTGTGTGGCACTCTCACTTAAGTGACTTGAGCAAAATCATCTTAAAGGGGCTAGAGAGATGGCTCAGCAGGGAAAAGCAGACTGCTCTCACAGAGAACACCAATATCCACACTGAGTGACTCACAACTGTCTATAAATTCATTCCTATAAACCGCATGAGCCACCATGTGGTTGCTGGGAACTGAACTCAGGACCTCTGGAGGAGTAGTCAGTGCTCTTAATTGCTGAGCTATCTCTCTAGCCTCATTCACTTTTTTTAATTTCAAAAATACTTACTTCCCTACTTTTCACATAGCCAATCCTGATAGTTTTAAAGTTTTCGTGTACTGACGATAAAACATTTTGTTTTGATGTTTATTACTTATTGTAGAGGACAACTTTCAGAAGGAAGTTGAATCTCTCTCCTATCTTGTGGGTCTCAGATAGTAAAAACTCAGGTCATTTGGCTTGGGAGCAAATACTTTTATCATCATCCTGTCATCCACCATTGTTTAGCAGAGTACCCAGTTTCTCACATTCTTCTTACAGGAGTATTTTGTAAGTTCTTACCATCTAGCTGTCTAGCATTGTGATGCTCCTTAGTTAGCTGCCTTACAGACTCTAGTGTATATAAAATGTAGGTATGCTCTACTTAGGTCCATATAAATACAAAATACTTTAATTCTCTGGTTCCTAGGAAACCAATTCAAGAAAGAGACAGGTTAACAGAGATGAGACACAGTTCAATAGAAGGTCATCTGGAAAACATTAATTTAGAGGCTTGATTCTATTAAGTCGGCTAAAAATAAGGGGCAGTACTTTTAAGTTTAATAGTAAAACCTCCAAAAGAAAAGGCAAATGCTTTGTGCACCATTTTTTTGTGCATAGCATTTTAAAATTATTAGTTTTTCAAGTCAGTTACTTTTTAATGGAAACAATTTGACCAAAAGCCTGTCACAGAATTCTGAGAACAAACAAACAAACAACAACAACAACAAAAACCCACAAAAAAACCCAATAGCCTTTACTTTGGCCATAAAGTAGGACAACAGAGAAGGAACAAGTCTAAAAGATACAGGACACAGTTATTTGGACCTCAATCCCTGGTCAGATATCCCACTGAGTACCTCAGTAATTGAGAAAGAGAGAAAGATAACCTCCCTTCCCCCACTGTACAAGTGTCTTCCTACAATATCATCCTATCCTTACTGTGGAGAGCTTCCTATCAGAGGTAGCACCTTTGTTCTCACAAAGTTTCGTTTGCTTCAATTACAGTATTCAAGAAGTTGCACATTTATTTTGTAAAAGGATGTCACTGTGCTATCAAAAAAAGTGGCCAGCCAGCCCATCCTCTTCTTTTGTAACTCTCTTGCAGGTCACTTCCCATGTGGGTTCTCATGTAGGAGAGAACAGTGAGGAAATCCTGTTTTTCTCCAAACCCAATGGCCTACTCTAGCTATTTTACTTAGTAGAACATGCCTTTTCCCCTACCCTCAGGAGGCAGAGGCAGATATCTGTGAGTTTGAAGCCAGCCTGGTCTACACAGTGAGTTCCAGGACAGCCATCACTACAGAGTGAGACTCAGACTTCAAGCAGTCTTTTATACCAACAAATTTTTTAACAGTAAGAGCAGTTAAGATTTGAATAATTTTTCCCCATGTTTGAGGGAAAGCATTCTTAGCCATCACTTCTTATGGTAGATTATGGTCAATCCATTCCAATTCTACATGATTTATTAAACTTCTCGACTCGTGTAACTCACAGAGCTTCTCTTTTGTAGAGCGAACTCTTCATTCTATGATTCGCCTTTATAACCAAAGCCAGTCCAGCCAATTTTTTTTCCTCCTCCTCCCTTCTTTTTCTTTTTTTTTTTTTTATAGACAGGGTTTCTCTGTGTAGCCCTGGCTACCCTGGAACTCCCTCTGTAGACCAGGCTGGCCTCAAAGTCCGGGATCCTCCTGCCTCTGCCTCTCCAGTGCTGGGATTAGAGGCGTGTGCTACCTCTCCTGACCACAAAAATTTCTTAATATTATTCTACCAAAGACTAACCAAATTAATGATGCAATAAAACAGACTGAACAAAAAACTCTTCACAATAAAAAACAACAAAACCCAAACAAGCCTATCATGCTATAGATAAAGCCCCAGTGATACTCAGAATAACTCCATAAAAGAAGCCAGACCACTAGTGCAGTCCAACCAGCCTAAGATGTCCCATAAGGGTCAGGATTCTCATCTGACCACCCCTTGAACTATGGAAATGGAAATGTCCCTAAAAACGTGTGTTGCATTTTGTATCCTTGTTTCCAGGTGTAAGTATAATCATACAGGCTCATTGATAACTCTGTGGACTCTGTTTAACAAACAATGAGCACACATACTGGTACTGACCACGCCTCCCATTTTTCTGGTCCACCAGAAATATGCCAACAGAAGCTGTAAATGGGGTCTAACAACCCCTCATATGTTTTTGTGGACCTGAGAAATTAAGGTTCACCATGTAGTACTACAATGTGATAATATTTATCAATGACTCCAGAGCTTGAGTAGGTGGTGCTCCTTCACACCAGTATTTGCTCAAATGTCATATAGTACCTGCCACCATACCTTATTCTAAGTGCATATACTTGCTATGGCAAATAAGAATCTCATTGAAAAACTACACCCATCTTTGGAATGAAACACTGTCCATGGATGTACTCCAGATATCTACCTTAAAAACGTGAGTGAAACCAGCTATGGTGGCGCATGCCAATAATAAAAATCTGAAGAGACTCAGGTAGGAGAATGTAGAGTTTGGTATCAGCTTTAACAATACCTTGCTGGGTGTTGTACACATCTACTGTACATATCTATTATTCTAACTCTTGGGAAGTGGATGCATGAATCTGAGACCAGCCTGAGCTACAGTAAGACCCTGTCTCAAAACAAAACAAAACAAAACAACAAAAAGCACACTTTAGCTAGACCAACAGAAGGCTGTCCATACCTTATTTAAAGCCAATCTCTTTAGCTTATAAGCGATTGCCTAGTACCCAGTGCTGCCCTCAAATAAAAAAAGAATGTAGTACTTTGTTTACTCGCCCCTTGCTTTTGACTTATTTTCTGGTCTTCCAGCCTATGACACTCGAATGTCCAAAGGGCCCCCTCTTATGAATCCCCATTTATCCTTGGAGGGCTGACATGGACACTATCTTCCTCTTATTTTATTTCTGCCATTTGCATTTGAAAACTACTCTGTACATGCCGCAGTGTGTGCTATATCAATTACATACTGTCTGCTGGGTTACCATCTCTCGGTTTTCCAGTTTCAGAGGCAGACATTGGCCTGGTACCTAACAAAGCCTCACTCAGGAATGTTTATTTAACTGAGAATTCAAATGATTATTCTTATACATCTAAAGTTTCTTTACTGGTATATAATTCATATAAAGCATACAATGCTTTAATGTTAATATTTAATATTATAGTCACGGAGTATTGAAACTTTAGAAAAATTAACAACATAAAAAGTTCACAAATTAGTACCATCTCCCCTAACACTATCAATTATAAACAACTCATTGTATAGATCTACCACATTTTATCCATAATTAGCTAGATATTTGACTTACATTTTTCTGTGACAATGAATTACACTATAATGAATACTTGTGTACAAGTGTTTGTATGAACACGTTTCTATTTTACTAAGGTACATACTTGGAAAAAGTCCTTGACAATGTTATCTTTCCTTTTTTTTGAGACGACAGGGTTTCTTTATGGAGTCCTCGCTGGCCTGGAACTCACTATGTACATCAGGTTGCTCTTAAACTCTCAAAGACCTGCTTGCCTTGCCTCCCAGTGCTGGGATTTGAGGCATATGCCACCATACCTGACACTAATTATAACCATTTCGGTGAGAAGCTGTCTGTCACTGAGCCTTGTTTTGTTTTCTTGATACAGAGAATTAAGAAACAAAAATAACACACATGAAGCTGTACACATAAAGTCTATACATGTAATTTTGCTACAGTGGCTACTGTCTCTGAAGGAAGAATGGGCTAAAAAGGGAATGAGACTCATACTGTATATCTATATTTTTCTTTAAAAAATGTTTGTATATCTGATAGTTTTGAATATAAATAACAATACTTCAAAGTTGTCTTAAAAAGTACACATCACCCTGAGAGTAATGACTTAGCTGACCTTGAGATCACAGGTGGTGTTCAGCAGGAGGTTGGAAGGCTTGAGGTCACGGTGCAGAACATTAGCTGAATGGATATACTTTAATCCTCTCAGGATCTGATAAAGAAAATAGCAGATATGGTCATTGCTGAGGTGTTGTGTCTTCAAGAGCTTGTAAAGATCTGTCTCCATGAGGTCCTGTACTATATATCTGTTTGACAAGTTAAGGTAAAACACTACCAGTTGGTCACACTTAGCAAAGCACTGAAACAAATTCAACTTCTCTTAACCCTCTCCCCATACAGCTTCAGACACCACTGGGCCATCAAAAGAAAGGAGACACTGAAGAGAACATAGCATACTCTCATGGAAGAAAACAAACACCAGTTGTGCCCTACGTGGCTTGTTGTGGGCCTACACTGAGACTTGAAACAGAATATTGGCCAATCTTGAAGTCTCAACTTCTCTGTTCCCCAAAATGTCTGCTATTAACCAAAGCTTGAAGAGCATGGTAGCTTACAAACATCAACACCCATCTCTCTGGCCCAGAAGCAATGTGTAATGGCACTGTTTTCTTTGCTTTCTTGTCACCAATATCCTCACAAACCAGAGGTACGGGCCTAGAAATAGCACTGCCACTAAGTCCAATCTCTGCCTTTCTTCCTCATTCTCTGACTACTGTTAAATTCTGCACATGCATTATAAGACCAAAGGAAGGCGTGTAAAGAGGTTGATGGTGGGTTCTGCTCCTTTCCTTCCTGCATAGCCAGCCACTGCCTAAGTACCTAAAACCTCAGCTAAGTCACATTATCTCTTATGAAAATTAAACTGTATTAACCCTTTTCTTTTAACATCACCCTAATGATGTTTTATTAAGGGAATTTTTGCATTTATTTTTATGCATAAATACTATTCTATTTTCTACAGCTTCAGGCTAAATCAGATCAGGCTAAGAGATCAGTCCCATGCTTGAGTTAAGCAAATTTGTCCTTTATAAAAGGTATACTATGACAAAAGATAACAAGAGCCACAGGTGCAGCAGTAGGAGGCTTCCCTTACAACACCACACCACTTACTAGCAGACATGCTTAAAAAGACAAAGGCTGCCTAGAAACATGGAGTTGCTATTCCTAGAGGTCCTGGGAGGTGGAATCTTCTAGACCAGCTTGTCACTGATATCTAATGCTGGCTACAATTATATGTATCAGAGTTGATCTGGTCTTAAAGACCTTGATGCCCAGTCAAATCTATTTTTGTTTTGTTTGAGACAGGATTTCTGTGAGGCCCTGGCTTTCCTGGAACTCTTTGTAAATCAGGTTGGTCTCGAGCTTAAAGATCTACCTGCTACCACCTCCCAAGTGCTGGGATTAAAGGTGCATCACTGTGCTCGGGCCAGTTATTTTAAAGATAAGGACGCTGTCGCTGACGCTGAAGAGCACACTAGAACTGTCTGGAAGACACTGATCTGGCCAGGTTTACATCTAGAGTACCTACTTCCTGCTGTTAAGGCTTGACTCCCTTTTCACTAACATATATGGGAAGAGTGATTAAAAAACTCTTTGTGCACTTTTTCTCGATTTCAAGTTATTTACTCTACAAAGTGACCAAGCAGCAGTGGCAGCAGCTAACATTAGAAAAAGATACACATCTTTCATTTGCTCAATGGTTGGTGCCCGGATGATGTCATTGATGCCGATGATGTTCTCATGTCTGAAGCGCAGTAAGATTTTTATCTCTCTTAGGGTTCTTTGACAGTAGGTCTGGTGCTCAAAAGGACTGATTTTCTTGATAGCAACTCGAACTTTGTTGAGATTATCATAAGCAGAGCTAAAAAAAAAAACAAACAAAAGTATGTGTATGAAAATTAAAAGTAGCTCATTGAATTATTTGGCAGAAGGAACACAAACTTGCAAAGTATTGAAGTTTTAACATCTGTCACATCTGTATTGATAATTAGCTGATAGTTGTGGGAGCAGCAGATGTGCTACTACCCACAAAGAGGTAAAGCAGCAGATGCTGAACCTGACATTTAAGAGCTGCACGGCCTGTTCATGAGATGAATGCTCATTTCTATAAACCTGACACATGTTTACAAGAACCGACCGACCGACCGACCAACCAATCAACCAACCAAGAAAGACACCGACACATTTTCCTACTGTCTTAAATAGCAGTTAACACTTTGATGAGAATACTACTTCTGCCTCCGAAAGAACTGAATTACTGAATTCTCTGACACAGCAGAAACATCAAATACCACCAACCACATCTTTATCCCTAAAAAAGCAGATTCAGAAAGCTTTACTGCCCTTTATCAACCTCTTCCTCCTCCTCTAAATTTTATGTGTATGGATGTTTTGTCTCCACACATGTCTGTGCACCACATGTGTACAGTGGCTTTGGCGAGCATCAGATCCTTTAGAGCTAGAGTTCCAGGCAGTTGTTAGCTGCCATATGGGTGCTGGAGATAGAACTTGGGTCCTCTGCAAGAGCAGCCAGCTCTCTAGCCCAGTTACCAACTTTCTTACAAGCAAAACACAGGTGTATTTTTGGCCGCTACTAAGATAGTTTTGTAACAAAATCTACAAAGTAACCTTCTAAAAAAATACTTTCACAGCCATAGGATGGGAGGTTTTTCCAAGCTATACTTAAGACCCAACTACATAATTCTGAACAGAAGCAACAAAAATCCTGCTTTTAATTTTAGGATGGCTTAAAACTTTAAATATAACTACTATCTTTTTGGGGGGTATTTTCTACAAAAGCATTTTTTATTAATGTCAACATCTGACCACTGACTAAAAGCAATAAAAATACTAGCAAGCAATAAAATATTTCCTTGTTTCCTCACTAAGTGCTAGAAACATGATATGGTATTTATCAACTGTCACTAACTGATGCCTCTGACTGAGTCTATCTGAAGTCTGTTTTAGGAATAGCCTTGTCAGTGGCTGCAACCATCTCACAATGCCACTACATGCTTAGCTGTCCCAAAGCACTTAAACTATTTAAACATTATATTTTCCTTGGTTTGGTACACTAGGGCCCAAAGCAGTGGTTCCTGGGGAGGCAGGCAAAGCATGTATAGTTTAGGTAAGTGTACCCAATACTGGGATCTAATTTTAAAAATAAATACCCCCTTTGAAACAAGAGGGAGACCATTTTACAGTTAAAACAGGTTTGGGATTAAATAAAAGTAAACTTGTTTGAGGCCAGTTTGGTTTATATATTGTAAGTTCCAGGACAGCCACCGAGAGAACCTGTCTCAAAATGGGGTAGAGACATGGCTCAGTGGTTAAAAGTTCATAATGTTCTTCTAGAAGGTCCAAGTTCAGTTCAGAGCACCATTACTGGATTAAATTTGAGGCCTACTCTACAGGAGAGCTGTGTCTGGTACTATATATCTAGTCAAAAAGTCCAAGGCTGGGGAAATTTTACGGATACTAACTCCCTTTCCTAATTCTGCTAAGTCAATATCTACTAATGTCTTGCTAAGTGGACTTGTTAAATTGCCTTCTGAATATACTGATACCCTTAATTCTCAATACTTCTGTCAAGCTTGGAAGAGAAGCTTCTTTCTGTAGTGGGTAGCACGCAATGCAGAGACTTTCAAATGGTCAAAGCACTGAAAGTGACCGTTGAATGCTCAGCCCTCATTTGCACATCTGTATCATGCTCCCTGAGGGAGGAAACACAATGCCTGGCCTGAAATTCCTATTAATCATCTACAAGTGTGTTAAGCACTGTGGAGAGAGTGGGGAAAACAAAGGTTTCTAGCCGCATAACTACACAGGGGATATGAAGCCATACATATATTAATATACACCTGCATATTAATATATGATCATATTGTGAACAAATCATTATGGATATGGAGAAACCCACAAATAACTGAAGATACTAAAATGACTAGAGACCTTGGTTTAAATTGGGAATTCACAGAAGGTTCTGTCTTCTTGGCAAAGCGGGAGAGACCTTTAAACAGAGACTTTAAGGACTAGCAGGATTTAAACCAGTTGGATAATGGCAGAGAAGGATGCTAGTAGAATGTTCTACTAGCAGGCTGAGTGAAGATTACCATTAAGAGCACACTGACCAGCCTAAGCTGGGTAGTGGTGGTGCATGCCTTTAATCCCAGCACTTAGGAGACAGAGGCAGGTAGATTTCTGAGTTCGTGGCCAGCCTGGTCTACAGAGTGAGTTCCAAGACAGTCAGGGCTACACAGGGAAACCCTGTCTTGAAAAAACCAAACCAAACCAAACCAAAGAGTACACTGACCTACACAAACTGCTACAAGCAAAATGATAAGCTGGAAGGGAGAGAGCACACCTACTAGTGGGTTGTAAGCCCTGAAGACATACATTACAAGTATATTATAAGGACTAAACAGGTTGTACTTGAGGAGGATATGTATGTATATATAAATACATACATACAATAACTGATGAAAAAGAGGCCATGAATGTGAAGAACAGAGGAGAGGGATATAGTGGAGGGCTTGGAGGACAGGGAAGGAAGAAATGTTGCACAATCTCAAAAACAGACAATACAGTGAGTACAAATCATGGCTCACAGTGATGCCAAAGAAACCTGGCAATTATACCAAGAATTTATTTGTTAAACATGCTTCCATTTTAAGTGGAGAATAAAATTATTGTTTATATATTTAAAAATTAATTTATATTGTTATTTTACGTATATTAGAGTTTTACATGTGTATATGTATATATACCAAGTGTCTGCCCTGGACCTGTGAAGGTCAGAAGAAGGGATTGGATTCCTTGGGATTGGAGTTAACTGATAGTTGTGAACCACCAAGCAGGTGTTGGGAATCAAATCCAGATTCTCTGTAACAGCAACAAGTATCCTTAGCCACTGTGCAAAGGCCAGGCGTCTGGTTTACATAGTGAGTTCCATGACAGTGGGAGATATGCAGAGACTGTCTCAAAAAACAAACAAAGCAAAACAAAAAACCAGACAAACAGAATAAGGAATTTGGGCAGGAGAGATGGTTTGCAAGCTGAAAACACATACTGTTTTTCTAGACTACCTAAGTTCAGTTCCCAGCATTCACGTTACAACCACCTGTAACTCCAGGTCCAGAGAATCTGATTCCCTTTTCTTATTAGGGCTGGAGAGATGGCTCAGCGGTTAAGAGCACTGACTGCTCTTCCAGAGGTCCTGAGTTCAATTCCCAGCAACCACATGGTGGCTCACAACCACCTGATGCCCTCTTCTAGTGTGTCTGAAGACAGCTTCAGTGTACTCATATAAATGAAAGGGGGGGGGAAAAAAAAAGAACATGCACCTTTATACACTGAGCTGTGATATAAAATTAAGGGGCTGGTTTCCTTCTCGTGGTTTGTGGCTAATACTAAAGGCAATTCCAAGGGAAATGTTCCAAACAGGTTTCGAATAATGACAGCATGTTTAGCACAAATGCCCACCAGTCAAAATCCTCCTGTTTTGGTGTGGAATTTCTGATTACATTTAGCTTTCTATCTTATCTCTCTAGCTACTTGTCATGCAGTCAAATCTTACAGCAAGCAGAGGCTCAGAAATGTTTGTCTGAATAAAAAAGTTATGTAAAAGCACCACATACTGTACATGACGCTAAGCAACTAAACTGCTACCTATCAGCTGTGAATGGGTTATTTTTAGAGGAAGCCATTAAGCTGTTCTCTAAGCCTCCCATTTTGATGAACTTTAATTATCTGAACACAAACTACAGTACTTCATTGCACAGATAAAAATTAACTTGTCTTCAGATACTAAACAACTTAGACTGATCCAAATTAATGTTCCAAAAATAAGAAGGTAGACAATAATGCTGCTTTAAAAAGTATTCCTTACTTTATCTTGTTTCTCTCATAGTTTATGAAGACACTACAACTGGGTTTTTGCCCTTTTCTTTTCTTTTTAAATCAAGTTCAAACCATTAAATAAGAAAAACGAAAGAATAAAAACTGGCCTAAAGCGATCCCGGCTCTGAAACCCACAGTAATAAGTGCTTTGGATTGACTCAGATGATTAGTGCATATGCTCCAATATCTTACAGGGACTGCAGTTTAGAATCTGATGCCATATATAGTCTCTATAGAGGAGGGTGCTCTGGAGAGCCCAGAGCACACATAAATGTTGATAGCTACAGATGGATGCATCAAATTTTCAATGTCTTCTGGCTTTAAAAATCTTAAAAAAAAAAAAAAAGATTTATGCACCAGATATAATGGTGCACACTTTTAATCCCTACACTCTGAAAGCAGATGCAGGTGTGAGTTTGAGACTAGTCTGGTCTATAACAGTGAGTTCCAGGGAGGTCAGGACTGCATAGTAAGACTGTCAAAAAACAAAAATACCACCAAGCCCTCAAAAAATTTTATTTACCACTCTTATGTGTAGTGTGCACCTTCATGAGTTCATGTGCACAACAAGCATGCAGGAATTCATGGAGGCCAGAAGCAGAGAAACTAGATCCCCTAGGACTGGAGTCATTGATAATTTTGAGTCACCATGTAGATACTGGGTCCTCTGTGAGACAGTCAGTATTCTTCATACTAAGCCCCGCCCAAATTACTATTACATTTTCCAATTTGGTATTCTAAAAAGGAACTAGTCTGTGAAAAGAAAGGAGAATGGGTTGGAGAGATGGCTCAGCGGTTAAGAGCACCGACTGCTCTTCCAGAGGTCCTGAGTTCAATTCCCAGCAACCACTTGGTGGCTCATAACCATCTGTAATGGGATCTGATGCTCTCTTCTGGTGTGTCTGAAGACAGCTGCAGTGTACTCATATAAGTAAAATAAATAACTCTTAAAAAAGAAGGAAAAAAAAAAAGAGCATTCACTCAAGCGATCTGAGTTTTAGTCCTGACCTAGATATGTTATGATACTGCTAAGAAAATCTCTACCCATATCAGTAGCACATAAAACTGGAACAATATAGAGAAGATCAGCATGGCGCAGACAACGTAAAAGTTTTTCAGTATCCCACTTTTTAAAAAAGAAAAACACCTTGGTTGTCAACTTGACTACATCTAGAACTAACTAAAACCCAAGTGGCTGGATATACCTGTGAGGGATTTTTCTTGACTGAAATATTTGAGGTGGGAAGAGTCACCTTTAATCTGGGCTGGAAGGAAGTGCTTGCTCTTTTTGCCTGCTTGCCTTCATCCTCAATGGCAAGTGCATCCTTCACTGGCATTAGAATCTCCTACCTTGGGGTTTTCATGTATATGATGGATCATCTCAGACATCCAGCCTCATGGACAGAACAACTTCTGGATTCTTGGACTTTTCACTGGGAGACAGGCATTGTTGGACTAGTCAGACAATAATCTGTATACCATTCTAATGAATGAATAAACCCCACATGTAACAGAGAGGTTGTCATTCTATTAGTTCTCTGTTTCTCTGGAGAACCCTAATTAATATACCACCTAAAATGTTTACTGAACAGAGGGCATACCCTGTATGGCATACCCTGCAGCTGGTAAATGAATGAGGAAGACAGGTGTTGGAGTGCACGTTTCTAATTCCAGCACTTGGGAAGCAGAGATAGGAGGATTACCTATCAGTCTGAGGCCAGCCTGGACTCTTGTCTCACAAACAAATAAACAAACAACAAAAATAACCCACCAAACAGGGAATGAATTCTAAGACTATTAAATGAAAAGAGTAAAGTTTTACCGGTGATGGTGGTGCACACCTTTAATCCCAATAGAGGCAGAGGTAGGCGGATTTCTGAGTTCAAGGTCAGCCTGCTCTACACTGTGAATTCCAATATGGCCAGCACTACACACAAAAACCCTGTCTTGAACCTCCAAAATAAAATAGCCTTATTTATAACAATTTTAGGGTAATCCATCCCCTCTTATGGCCTCTGTGGGCACCAGCCATGCAACACACTACACAGATAAACATGCAGACAAAATACCCACACACACTAATAAAAGTTGCATCAGTTAGAGTACTATGACACCATGTAGGCGTTTATATGTACATGCATGCCTACATGGATGGGCATGCAAGTGGAAGGCAGTAATCAAAGGAGAGGAAGACAAAAAAAAAAAAGAGAATAAGAGAGGTGTGTGTGTGACGGAAGTGGGCTAGTATTTGGAGAAGAGGGCCAACAGAGGGCAGAGGGAGGATGGGGAAAGGCAGTGGTTGAGAATCAAAGGGGAAGTGTCTAACCTGTGGCACATTAGAATATGGATGAAACTTGAGACCATTACACTAAGCCAAAGGCCAGTTCATAAAGACAAATATTGCGTAAGTCCATCCATCAAAGGTACTTTAAGATAATTTCACAGAATAATAGAAGTTATCGAAGAACTCCAAATGGAAAATTATATATATAAATAAAATAAACTAAGTTAATTGTAACACAAATGAATTATAGACCCACAGTAGGAGCAATAGGGAAAAATCTCTCTACCAGTACTGGATCCTTTAAAGCTAAAGGGATAAGGAACTGAGTGAACTATATACAGATCTTGAAATTTTTATTTGAATAGTAGGGACAAACAAGTAAGGGAAACAGAAAACGAAAGCTACACTGGTACAAGAATCATAAACAAGAGAAAAAGCTGAACTTGTGCAGTGTTAAAATCTGGGGTATCAGTAACAAGTTAAGATTCTTGCTTTTGAGGTAGAGGCTCACTATTGTAGCCCTGGCTGACCTCAAATTTACAGAAATCTGCTTGTCTCTGCCTTTTGACTGCTAAAATTAAATTTCTGAATGACATTCAGCCAAGAAGTCAGTTAACACAAACACAAACAAGCAAATATACAAATTTTTATATACAAATATAAAAATATGTAGGTTACTATATACACAATTTCCCAGCTCTGTCTCCTAAAAAGACCTATAAGCAACAGCATCCTAGCAGCAATAAACATACAGCTACTCAAGAAAAGGTAGAGCTTGTTGAAAGAACTTAGGTTGTCCTAAAAGAACAAATGCTTAAGTTTAAAATTTCACACAAGGGAGGCAGAGGTAGAGTTTGAGGCTAGCCTGGTCTGCAGAGCTAATTCTAGGACAGCCAGGGCTACAAATCCTGACTCAAAAAACAAAAAACCAAAGAAGTAACAGAACTAGATTACAGTTTGTAAAATAAAACTGATAAATTGCCGCATAAATTGAAGAGACAGGCCTTTCTTACAAAAGCAGTTCCATTAACAAAGAAGGAAGAACTGATGTGGTGCCTATAACTGCAGGGATGTGGCAGCTGATTCTCTGTAAATGGGAGAGGCCCTTGGTGAAAACTGCAAGTTGTTCTCATATGTTGCAATGAGAACAGAGGCAGGGGTTAAAAGGAAGACTAGGAGTTAAAAACAGCAGTCTAAAGCACTGAGGAAGAGAAATAAGAGGGCCTGTAGTTGGCTCTGAGACATCCAAGCGACACTGCGAGAAGGAACCACAGGTCAGCTGCCTCTCCTTCCCCTGAAAGCCCCTAAGGAACACATGTAAAGCACAATTACTATCCTTTCAGTATTCTCACGTCTTATGCAGCTAATAGTATAGACCAAAATAATTTTGAATGTAATTGGCCCCCACAGGACCATAGGGAGTGGCACTATTAGGAGCTGTGGCCTTGTTGGAGGAAACGTGTCATCCTGGGGCAAGGGCCTTGAGGTCTTACAAATGCTCAAGCCATGCCCAGTGACACAGTATCTTCTGCTGCCTTTGGATCAAGACACAGAACTCTCAGTTTTCTCCAGCACCATGTCTGCCTAGACCCTGCTATGCTTCTTGCCATGATAATGGACTAAACCTCTGAAACTATAAGCCAGTTCCAATTAAGTGTTAGCCTTTATAAGAGCTCCCTTGGTCAGTCTCTGCACAGCAATAAAACCTTAACTCAGAAAAATAGTAACAGTCGAAACTGTTCAACTTCAAACATTTCTCCACCCAAATCATCCTGTATAAACTAACAAAGACTATAGTTACCTTTTAGTGGCTGTGATAGTTATTTCTCTGGCATGGTATGTCAATGTGAAAACATAAGCTAACTAATCTTCAGCAATGCAAGTGCAGGGTTGACTAGTGGTGAACAGACAGTTAAAGTCAACAGCAAACAAAGCCAGAGTCAGAGATGGACAAGGGGCTTTAATCATTCCTGACTAGATGGGAAGCTCAAGATCAGAGCATGATCATCTCCCTGGTTAGGCCAAGGAGATAAGCATAGAACTTAATGGCTCTCCCCTGGCTCAGCTCACCACAGTCTAGAGAACTAACTAATGTCAGTACACATTATCTTGGTCTTTGTCCAGTTTCTGCCGCTGTCTATACAGCCCCTGGATGAGGAAGCTTGGTGCTTTTTCCTCTCCTTGAAACCTTCCCAGAACAGTTCTCTCAAGGTTTCTTCATTTGTTCACATTTCTTTTTTGGTCTCCATCTCTCACTTTTTTGTAGTATTTCTTTTCCTTTTTTCTTTTTGGTCTGTCTTGAATCAGGATCTCACTATGTAACCTTAGCTGGCTTGCCTAGAGTGCACTATGTAGACCAGACCAGCCTTTAACTCACAGAGATCTGCCTGCTTCTGCCTTCCAAGTCAAAAGCTGTGCCACCATGCCCAACTATAATAATTCTTCATGAAGCCTGCTTCTAATTTGTATCTTCTCATAACAAGTAAAGATTAATACCCAATTTCTAATGGATAAATGTCTAATTATTTGAATACAGTTCAAATACCAGATAAAATGGAAAACTTAGTAAGCAAAAAGATTTAACTTTACAAATAAGGCCACCCATCAGATTCTACCTGCTACTACCATACTCTTAAAAAAGGAGGAGGTGGCGGAAGCGGCAGACTCGCTCTTATTATGTATAGCCTTGGCTGGCCTCAACTCTCTACACAGCCAAGGATGACCTTGAATTTCTAATCCTGTCTTGACATCCTGAGTGTAGGAATTACAAGTGTGCAGCATACTGTCCAGTTTACACAATGTTAAAGATTAAATTCAGTCAGTATTTTGTATATGTATGGCAGGCACTCTACCAATCCAGCTCTGCCCTCAGACATCTATTTTATTAGAATAAAAGTAAAAGAAAAACATATGGGGAAATAAAAACAAAGACACTGTTAAAAAGCTTACTCATATCATAATACAACACTGTTTATGGAGAAAAATCTGGTCACATACTACAAATATTTATCTGATCCAGCTCTACTCAACTTCAAAGTAGAGTCTAGGAAAGCCGGTAAATAGTTCAAGATTAGACAAGACTTCCAGCACCACATGGTGCCTCACACTATCAATAACTCCAGTCTCAGGGGATCTGACACCTTCTCACCTCCATGGGCACTGCATGCAACTGTACAGCACACAGACATATATGCAGGTAAAACATAAAACATATACATAAAAGGCAAATGAAAAAAACTAAAAAACTATTCACATGGTAATGTGTAATATAAAGTCATTTTCATACAAGCATATGTTATACACTGCTAAGCAAATTTCCTGCCCCATACCCGCTACTCTCTGCAGCCTTCTTCCTTCCCCTCCCACCAGTCTTTTCTCCTTTCTCCAAATTATTCTGCTGCTTATGCTTTCATGTCATACACACACACACACACACACACACACACGAGTTTATGGCAATAAAAAAAATCTAAGAACTACAAATGATTAAAAACAACGAACCAAACCTAAACTCAAACCAAACCTACAACAGAGATTTCTCCAATTGTTGAAACCCATCTATTTGATGCTCACACTGGTGTATTTGGAAAACACCTTGATCTGGCCCAGTGATGTGGCTGTGCTTGTAAACGTATATGCTCCCAGAACCACCATTTGTGTTAATTTGGCACAAGCTAGAGTCATCAGAGGGAAAGGAATGTCAGGTGAGGAAATGCCTCCATGAGATCCTGCTATAATGCATTTTCTCAATTCGAGGTCAATGGAGGAGAGTCCAGATCATTGTGGGTGGAGCCATCCCTGGGCGACAGCCCTGGGTTGCAATAAGAAAGCAGGAGAAGCAAGCCAGTAAGCAGCATTCCTGTATGGCCTCTACATCAGCTCCTGCCTCCAGGATCCTGCCCTGTTGAGTTCCTTTCCTTACTTCCTTTGGTGAGGAAGTGTAAGCTAAATAAACTCTTTCCTCCCTAACTGACATTTTGGTCATGGAGTTTCATTGAAGCAGTAGAAACCATAAGACACTTCCTAGCCCAATGACTTGAGTTTGAGCCCCAGAGTCCACATAGTAAAAAGGCAGAGAACCAACTCCCACACACTGTCATCTGGCCTCCAGATACACAATACTGCATGCATGCACCCACACGCGTACACACATAAATAAAATTAAAAGGGCGCCAAGTTATGATTTCCTTTTGTTCTGTAACTATAAAAGCCATGAAATGTGGTGCATGCCTTTCATCCCAGCCCTTGGGAGGCAGAGGTAGGCGGATCTCTGAGTTTGAGGACAGCCTGGTCTACAGAGTGAGTTCCAGGACAACCAAGGCTATTCAGAGAAACCCTGTCTTGAGAAACCACACCCACACACACCCACACCCAAAGACAAAACCCATGAAATATTTCCACAATGCAACATGCTATTTAGGGTAACATAAATCTGTTTTCCTGGGCATTTGTATTTAACCCAAGAATAATCTGTTACTTCCTGTGAGGTGAGAGCAGTGGTCTGTGTCCACATTAGTAATATATCTGCTCTGGGGGGGGGGGGGGGATCTGAGGGGGGGGGAAGAGCTCCTCTGTTCTTCCCATCAATAATCTTGAAACATAGAGTTATGCCCCAAACTATGGAGGTTCAATAGAGGTCAGAGGCCTGATTCCCACTCCCACAAATATCCTTTCTTCTAAAACTGTCAACGTACCCAATGAAAAACTTAGAGATCTCATCATTTGGTACAAATAGTTCTTATAAATGTTTTATCTTTCACTGATAAACTACTCAAATGAAAGTAACTTCACTTTAGTTGTAATTATAGCTCAAATGCTGTTATGATTTTTTAATCACTATGACAAATACCCAAGAGAGACAGCGGAGAGATTAACATTATCTCGATTTGAATTCCAATCTAGAGCAGTTCTGCTCCATGATCCTGTTACTGAGAGGCAGAACAGCATGGTGTGTGTGGGGAGGTGGGGTGGGTGAAGCAAGCAATCATGGGGGTGTGGGTGCAGCATAACCCCCTTGCAGATTCCTTTTCCCCCTTTTACTATATCCACAGCCCCAGCCCATTGCATGGTGCACCATTCAGGGGTGGATCCACCTCTTACCTAATTCTCCTTGAAATGGAACATAAAATCAACACAAAGCACCTAGGGCTGTGCTTCACTCATTTTCCAGGTGCTCCTCAATTCAGTCTGGGTCATTACAATGAGGATTATCAAAAAAGCAAGTAAAAACAACAAAGAAACTAACCATCACGAATGCTGTTTCTGAAAACTGCTCACAAGGCTGATAGTCCCCCTGCTTCCATTTCATCCTTTCCAACCGTTTAACAGAGGTTTGAGGCAATGGCAGTGAATACAGAGTTTCATGTAAGAGGCACTTTCCATGGTCACCATGCCCTCGTCCTTTATTATCTCAAAAGACACACCCAGGTCTTTTCTGTGCATAATAAGCAAATGCCAAGCCTGGCACTCTCCACAGAAACTCTCATCCTCCTTTACCCTACCTACATAATGGTCACTGGAACTAGTATCCGTCACGGCCCTGTGGCATCTGGGATCATTCTAGAAGCAATAAAATCACAGCAATGAAAGAAGTCAGAGTCAGACAAGCTTGGGTTTTAAGAGGCCAATACGAGCAAAGGGGGAAATACACACACACACACACACACACACACACACTTTTTTTTTAAGCAACTGAAGAGTGTTTCTGGGCAGGTCAGATAGCTCAGTGAGTAAAAACACTTGATGCACAAGCCTAACAACCTGAGTTTGCTCCCTGAACTCTACTGGAAATAAAAGAACTGACTTCCAAGGATTGCCCTCTGACCTCTAAACACAGAGAGCTAATTTAGGGGGTGGGGTGGGGGTGGGGGAAAGAGATGATTTCTTGTTATAGTGCTAAGGTGACAGAAATAGTCACTGCAGAACACCTGAGCATAAGAGCTTTAATACCTCTGACTCAGGTAGGTGGCACTACCCTTAGGAGTCATGGTAAAAATCAAAAGTAGACAAGCCATTTAAAGCCTACAACCAAGCTTAAAATCAGTTCAATCTGTGACTGGAAAAGGGTGATGGATCACTTTATCTGCCTGTGAAAAGCTGGAGTAAACCTCTGGAGGAAGAGAATGTCATCCAAGGCCCTGATAAATTTCATACACAGTATCCATCTAGCATTTGCTTAATTATTAACCAACCAAAGAGACAGAAACTAAGGCAAGAAAGATGGTAGAAACAGATCTACAGATAACTAATTACAGGTGATCTTTTGTGACTGATATGCTTTACAGATAAAATGATCAATTCCACCTGAGAACTGAAATCTATAATTAGAATTAAAAAGATCCCATTAAGAGTAAAGGAAAGGCCAGGAGGTGGTGGTGGCACATGCCTTTGGGAGGCAGCCTGGTCTACAAAGTAAGTTTAGGACACCCAGGGCTATTACACAAGGAAACCCTGTCTTAAAATATCAAGAGCATGGGAAAGAATGCCAGGCAGTGGTGGCACATGTCTTTAATCCAGCACTTGGGAGGCAAAGGCAGGCGGATCTCTGTGATTTTGAGGCCAGACAAACAAACAAACACACACACAAACAAAAACAACAATAACAAGAGTCCTATAGTTTAGCCATTCCCTGCCCAAAAAGATAACTGAATCACTGTCTCTTCTAGCAAGCAGGCTGAATAGGAATGGCCTTGTGTTTGGATGCTTGGCCCATCAAGAGCAACACTATTAGAAGGTTGGCCTTGTTGTAAAAAATATGTCACTGTGGGGGCAGGCTTTCAAGTCTCAATTGTTCAAGTTCCACCCAGTGTGATACATAGGCTCCTTCCATTGTCTGCTGATCAAGATGTATAACTCTCAGCTCTTCCAGCACCATGTCTACACGCTGCCGTGCTTCCTGCCATGATGATAATGGACTAGACCTCTGAAACTGTTAAATATTTCCTTTATAAGAGCTGCCTTGGTGGTGGTGGTGGTGTTAAGAGTATTTACTGTTCTTCCAGAGGTCCTGAGTTCAATTCCCAGCAACTACACAACCATCTATAATGGGATCCGATGCCCTCAGTGTAATCATATACATAAAAACAAACAAACAAACAAACAAGAGTTGCCTTGGTCAGGGTGTCTCTTCACAATGAAAAACCCAACCAAGACACAGGCTCTGAGGAGGCAAATCTCCACTTTGTGTGGCTATGGAACCACCACACAGACTCAGACCAGAGATCTTACAAGCTGTGGGTTGCAGGATACAATCTGTATAAGCTTCCGGATTACACAGAGAAAACAGACATTCAGAGAGCTGTTCCTTCTGTGTGCTAT
Source organism: Tokudaia tokunoshimensis (assembly GCA_036184795.1). Lineage (NCBI taxonomy): Eukaryota > Metazoa > Chordata > Mammalia > Rodentia > Muridae > Tokudaia > Tokudaia tokunoshimensis. Next base: position 2,998,655 of record BTHU01000015.1, on the reverse strand, counting down.
GGAAGAGTAGACTAGATTAGCTGTAAAAGACTTTATAGATGTAGATGGCAATACAAAAGATTATTGGGGAAATGTTGTGTTGTGTGGTTTAATTTTAGGAAAGAGAAGTAAGTCTGAAGTAAAACTGGGCAACTGAGTTGCACAGTCATTGGTGTAAGGTCTATTTTCCTAAATCTAGAAACAGAAGCTGAAGTTCAGGATGACAGACTTAGGACATCAGGCTTGCAAGGCAAGCACTTTACTTCTGAGTACCTTCAGTCCCCCAAACAGTAATTTCACACCAATTTTTCTATATGCATATCATGCTTCAATAAGTTAAAAATAAGAGGAAAGACTAAAAAAGAAAATGTAAGTTACAAAAAATTGAAGATAGTAGCCAACTCCAAAAGGGAACTAGATAAGTGTATGCACCCATGTGGAGGTCAGAAGAAAAATTTGGGCTGAGTGATCTCTCAAGTCCTTAATCTGCATGATGATGATACATGTATTTAATTCATTCTTTAAACAATGTTTAGATACATCTGAGTAAGTATTTCAAGCTCAAATTAAAATAATCTCAATAAATATATAAACAAATGGTTAAAAGCATGTAGTTCTTACCAAGAACTCAGGTTTGAACTCCCAGCACCCACATGGTGTCTCACAGCCATCAACTCCAGTTTGAAATCTAATGCCTTCTTCTGACCTCAGAGATTACCTATCAGGCAATGCACATGGTACACATATATATGTGCAGGCAAAACACACACATTAAAAAAAAAAGAGGACATGGCTTAGCAGTTAAGCTGCTCTTCCAGGACCTGGGTTCAATTCTCAGCACCTGCATGGCCACTCACAGTAGCCTATAACTCCATTTCCAGTGGATCTAATACAGAGAGATCTGGAAAGTAAATAAATTTGTGATTCTCTATCACTTCTGCTTTGTCTTTTCATTGCTTAGGTTTTATTCTTTTTTTTTCCTTTTCTTTTTTAGTTCTTCAAGACAGTGTTTTTCTGTGTGGGAGTGGCTGTTCTGGAACTCACTCTGTAGAACAAGCCTGCCTCAAACTCAGCAATCAGCCTGCCTCTGCCTCCTGAGTACTGGGATTAAAGGTGTGCGCCACCACTGCCTGGCAGCTTAGCTTTCTTTTTATCTTAACTGTGCTAACCTGCCTAGACACCCATTACAGAACTGAAAAGGAAGAACAGTGCTGGTAGAGGGCATTCCTTACTTGTTCTTGTGCTTTTTAACTCCAGCTCCAGAGGATCCAACATCTCTGGCCTTTAGAGGCATCTTCATGCATATGTGTGGTTAAAAATAATAAAAACCCTGAAATTATCAGCAAAACGTAATCACAGGCAGAATGCCTCAAGAACATGTTGATGTCTCTTGTTTGTTTTTTAGAAGGTATAGGGCAATGGTTCTCAACCTGGGGGTAGAACAACCCTTTCAAGACCGTCAGAAAACACATTACATTACAACTCATAACAGCAACAAAATTACAGTTAGAAAGAAGCAACAAATATAATTTTATGGCTGGGATCACATGAAGAACTGTATGAAAGGGTTGCAGCATTAGGAAGGTTGAGAACCACTGGTGTAGGGGATCAAATCAGGGGCCTCACACACTTGGGCAAAATGCCCTACCATAGTGAACTAAATTCTCAGTTGTTCCCACAACAGTTTTAATATAGCAGTTAGCTGTTTTGACAGTGGTGTGTTTATCAAATTTTCTTCTGTCTTGTTAAGATAGGGGCTTGCTCTGCACACCATGCTGGTCTCTGTTCTCCTCCTCCCAACTGCTGAAATAGAGACTGCAGGCATGTGCCCTACCATCATGTATGTTGACCCTAAAGAAAAAACTAATTTGTGGGAAAGGTCTCAACTTCTATGAATTTCTTTTTAAAATCATCTGATTCAAACAATGGAATAGAAACAACAATGATTTCATGGGGAAAAGGTATAAATTTTAGGATAGGTTTTAGCATTGCTAGACTGAAAACAACCCCCAAAGCAAGCAAACATTTTTATATCTGCTGAAGCACAGGAGTTAGGTTTGGATCTGCTGACTTCCAGGCCAAAGTTCCTCCAGCTAGCTAGCTATCTGCAAACTCCTCTCAAGTTTCAGCAAATAATTTATACAAACACCTTTCTCAGAGTAACTCATCAACTTTTAAGAGAAAAGGAACTAAATACAGTTCTTCAAAATAATGCATATTTTAATGTACCTTTCTTACCAACATATGCAAACTCCAATCTCATTTACATTTGAATCATTACCAACAACCTAATGTTTAGATTCCAATCTAGTCTTGCCAATTCAGAATTGAGTACTGCATATAACCATCATGTCTGTAGACTCCTTTAATGTGAAACTATTCTGCAGCTTTTTCTTTAAAAAAAATCTGATGTTAATTTATTTTTTTTAAAGATATGGGCGCGCGCGCGCGCGTGTGCACACACACACACACATGTGTATGCATGTTCAGAGGACAATTTGCAGGAGTTGGCTCTCAGAGAGCCAAGTCAGACAGTCAGGATTCTGCCTGCTGAGCCACCTTACCACCCAAATTGTTTGTTAGGTATTTTGTCAGTCATGAGAAAAGTAACAAGTACAGCAGGTATTCACACTCAATACTTCCCTGGCACTCTTACACTCCTCACAAAATATGAATGTTGGATAATTTCCCATAGCCACATGTAATTAGACAAAAATCTATGCTATTCTTACTGCACTGAAGCAACACTATAAACCTAGGGAAGATGCTGGAATGAACACTGCAGCCAAGCAGCAGGAAAATGTGGTCAGGAATGTCTCTTGAGGACTCTGAGGACTGCCTCACAGGCAGAATGCCAGCTGAACAAGCAAGCACAAGGACCCAAACTCAGATCCTCAGAACCACATAAAAAGTCAGGTCTAACTGCGAATGTCTGTAACCCTCGCACCTGGAAGGTGGACACAAGAGAATTCTTGGAGCTCACTGGTCAGCTAGTCTAGGCAAAGGGATGATCTCCAAGTTCAGTGATACCATGCCTAAAAGGAAGGAAGGAAGGAAGGAAAGGAAGGAAGGCAGGCAGAGACAGATGGCACGCTAGTTACTGCCCAGCCTGCTGCAAAGGTGGAATACAACAGAGGAGACTCCTGACACTAACTCCTGACCTTTCACATACATGAGAGTGTGCACATGCACGTGCACACACACCCTATATGTAGACCTGTCTCTTGTTCTGTGTATATTCGATTGTGCCTGTCATCCCAGTATTACTCAGTAGGCAGAAGCAGGAGTTATCAATCCTAAGAAGTTTGAGGCTAGCCAGGTCTACATATAGTTAAGGCCATTAAAAAAGTAAGCAAAAAAGTGAAAAGATATCACTTCAAAGAGAGTTGCTCCTAACCTATTATGCAGATCCGTTATTTATAGAGCATGAAAGTGGAACTACACGTACTAAGGCAAGTTTACGACTTCAGTCTATCAGCTGGTTGTTGTATATCCGGCAACACTCCACTTTTTAGTTCCTACTGGCCACAGGTTCCTGACTTCAGAGCCTGCCCTAAGACTTCTCTGCTGTGAGAAAACACCACAACCAAAGTAGGTAACTTAAGGAAGATATTACTTCGGCTTATGGTTCCAGAAGGGTAAAAAAATCCATGATGGCAGTAACAGCAGAGCTGCAGGCAGCAGGTACGTTGGCTCAAACAGCAAGCTGAGATTTCACATCTTGAAACACAAGCAGGAAACAGAGGGAACAGTACCAGGCTTTAAATTCACAATGCCCACCTCCAGAGACACACTTCTTCCAACACAGTCATACTTCCTAAAGCTTCCCAAACAATGTCACCAACTGAAAACCAAGTATTCAAATACATGACTCTACAGAGGACATTTTCATTCAAACCACCACAGGGACCTTGGAGAGAATGATCTAGCCTGTGAACTTTTTAATGCATTTAAAGCAACGGAACCCTTGCCTTATGCTCTGGTCCTAATAATCATGTGTGAAGGTTAATAGATGACTGAAAGGAAAACAAAAAGGTGGGAAAGAAGGAAAGTGCTGATGCTTCAAAAGAGAGGAACGGTCATCAGTAAGGTTTCATACATAAGGTTTCCTGTGAGTGAAGGCTCTGATGACCCTTGGAAAGGTGACAGTTTGAGAAACCCCAGACAGAACACAATCCTTTCAATTTTTTTTGTCAACAAGGAACCTTTCACTTTGTTGTCTGTAACTTTCTCTAGTGGTTCTGCTCACATTCCATAAAGCCTCAAGTCAGAACCCTCCTGGCATCTTTCTCCTCACACAGAGTGGCCATTTCAAAGGTCAGGCAATCAGCCTTTACTAGTGGAAACTTTCCAAAGTTAAAAGAAGTAAAAGCAAAGGTACAAAAACCATTCTAAGGTTGCACAGCAAGTAGCATTCACTCAGGGAAAGAAACATTTTCAAATACTTAATTGTGTACCTGTGTGAGGACACACATGTGGAGGTCAGAGGACCCCAAGGGCTGGCTGGTCCTGGCCCTCCACCTTATTTCAAGCAGGGTCTTTTGTATGTCATTTGCTGGATTCTACCGGCTAGCTAGTCCATGAGCTTCTAAGGTAATCTTTTGTCCCCACCTCCCAACTTGATGTTCAGGGATGCTGTAATTACAAACACATGCTAACATGTATTTTTACATGGCTTTTAAATGGATTCCAAAGATCCCAATTCACATCACCAAGTCTGCAAAAAACTTTTACCCTTTTACCCACTATTTTCCCAGCCTTCAACTGTTTTTGTTTGTTTGTTTGTTCTTATATTTTTTTGTTGTCTCTTTTTTTTTCTCAATTTTTTTTTTGAGACAAGGTCTCACTATGTAGACAAGGCTAGGCCTTGAACTCAAGAGAACTGACTGCCTCTGCCTCCTAGTGCTTGCTTAAAGGATTAAAGGGATAGATTACCTTGCTCAGCTTCAACTCTTTTTAATTAATAAGTATATATGGTTGCCTGGGAAACTTGGATGTTTTTCACAAGAACCTTCATAATACCTGAGAACTGAAAATAATCCAAGTAAATTCATGTAACAGAGTAACAGCTACAGCTAATTGCCTAGTGTTCAGAAACACTACATTTCTGATGTTTATGTGAGCAGGCCTCCTCACATTTTTAGGCTCTAAATACAATTTAGCAACTACATTTGAGTTTCTGAATTCTAAGCTGGATGTGGCGGCATACCCTACTATCCCAGCATTTGTGCCACAGACCAGGAGTTCAAAATCTTCATGAGTTACACAGCGAGTTAATGGCCAGCTTGAGCTACTAGATCCTTTCTCAAAACACACAAGACAGAAATAAAAGCAAGAATAGACAGAGCAGGCAAACCCACAAATTTTATAAAGAACTGCAGAAAAGAGGGCCATCCCTTGATTCCCTAGTCTTCTATAACACCAAGTCCAACCGCCCGGCTGTCATAACCACAGCCTCTCTCCCCCACGGTGCCCTTTACTCTAGCCATCCCATCTGTGGTTTCCTGACCACATGTGTTGTTTTCATGGTCCCATGCCTTTGCATGGATTATTTCTCTCTGCCTAGAAAGCATTTTTAAAGGTAAACTACTCATACTTTAATAATGAGCTTAAACATCCACAAGGCCTTATAAAAACAGTCTTCCATTACCCAGCATTCCTCCTGTACAGCACTGGCAGTCTGTTATTGCCCAAGTGAATTCTGTGCTTGATAAGCTTTCTTAGCAAATGACTTTATATGAAGAGTTTTAAGGAAGGCTAAAATGAGATGCAAGAAAACATAATGTTTTGTTACTGAAGCCATCGTTTTCTCACCTTCCCCTTCCCTCCCTGTTTGTTTTTCAATACTGGAGATGAGCCCCAGAGAGTGCCAAGAAAGCACCACACCACACTGATCTATACTCCAGTGCCCCCACCCCAACTCTGAAATCTTCTGAATGTCACTCAGGGATCAGACAGGAGAGGTTCCCTCACATATACCGGGCCCAAGTCCTCTTCCACTGAGTTATACTCCTGGCCTGTCTTGTCCCGCTGACTCATACTTCTAGCTATGTCCTAGAGCAAGCTACCTAAACGCTCTCAATCACCTCGCAGGAAAGAACAAAAGAAAAGCCAATCAGTTTTGCAGTAAGTAGCTTGAGGGATAGATGATTCACACTTCTTAAACACACACACATCAAAATGAAGTGCAAAATAAGTGACATAGAAGTGAATGCTTTAATCACAAAATCTTAAAAGGATGGAATACTGCACTATCAGGAAAAGGAACATAATAGAATTCTGACAGTTATTAAGAGTGAGGAATAGAATAGCTTGTCTTCAGCTGCATGCTTTTGCTCCCTGACTATCACGTCCCTGGGTTCCTGTGACAATATCAAGTCTTGGTTTCCTGGTTCCTTTCACCATAGTTCCTGGCCTCTCCATAACTTGCCTTTCGTTGCTACCTATAGGTAGATACCCTACACCCCTTTACTGCTCAGAGCTCCTCTCACCCCTTCCATTAGCCTTACCTTAAACTAAGAATCTCCCAACCCCTTTGTCACATACAGAAACACAGTATTTCAAAATTAAATTCATCCAGGGCTTGAGTGACAGTTCAGGGTTTGAAGGTGTTTGCTGTTTTTGCAGAGAACTCCAGCTCCGTTTTCATTACTGGCATCAAGTGACTCACAAATACCTGTGGCCGTCAAGGACAGTCAGACAGACAGACAGACACACACAGACACACATGCTGAAATACACTTTTTTTTTTAAAAAGACCTTTCATTCTGAAGACTGCCATTCTTCTATACAGCTCAGCAGTTCTCAGGTTTCTCTTCTTTGCCAGTGATGCTTTTATTCTTCCTGTTGTCAGTGGTTCTTACCTATCCTGAGGATCATGAACCCTTCAGAAAAATCTCCTAAATATTATACCAAAAAGATGTTGAACATGCATGTTTACAATTTTAAGAAACTAGTGCCTCAAGTAATAATTTGTATTCCTCCACTCAAGATTTTAACTATTACTCACTGTAAAAAAGTTTCTTCCTTTCTTTCTTAAAAATGTTTTTCTGCATGTTTTGCCTGCTTATGTTTGTGCATTATGTGCCTGTGGCGCCAGAAGAGGAGGTCAGACCCCTGGAACCAGGGGCTAAGGGCAGTTACAAGCTACCACTGAACCCAAGTCGTCTGCAAGAACAAACGCTCTTAATGCTGAGCCACCTCTCCAGCCTCTGTCACAAATGTCATAAACTGACAGAGCCATCTCTATCTCTCCATGGAAAACCTGCTCGGCCTTTAGTATCCCCTCTCTTGGATTACCAGTCCTACACCTTGTCTCATTTTAGCGCAGCAATCTTCAAACCTAAACCCACCTTTCTTGGCTTCTCACCTTATAACTACCTTGTCTTCTTGTGACTTTCCACAAGATCTCTTATGACTGATTCTGTTTGCTCAAGATTCCTTATCCCCAATGACACTGAATTACTACTGCATATTGAGATGGTTACAACAGCCTGATTGCTGTATCACCACTATAATTAAAATTCGCCTATGACTCTCAAAAACATCAATGCTTTCTTTCCCACTGACTTTTCTTTTCTTTCTTCCTTTCGTTTTTTTTTGGTTTTTCAAGACAGGGTTTCTCTGTGTAGCCCTGGCTGTGCTGTAACTCACTCTGTAGATCAGGCTGGCCTCGAACTCAGAAATCCACCTGCCTCTGCCTCCCAAGTGCTGGGATTAAAGGCGTGCGCCACCACCGCCCGGCCCCACTGACTTTTCTTATAGAGTCCTCTACAGTGTTTTGCCTAAATACTTTTCTAAGATTAGACCCAACATCTCAAGCTGTTACTTGTTCCTATTATCTGTCTATCAAAATCACACCTACTCTTAAATGCCCAACTCAAAACCCAGTCTTCTTTTAAAAACATTTTATTTTTAATTATGTGTATTCATATACATACATATATGTACACACACAGAAAAACCCGTAAGAGGTCAGAGGCATCAAGATTACTTGGAGTTACAGGCTGTTAGGAACTGAATTTTGGTTGGAGCTCTTAACTGCTGAGCTATCTATCCTGTACCCCACCCTCACATTTTATCTTTTTGTCTTCTACATAATGACCATGGAAGGAATTTGAACAAATAGGCACAATTCCCCAAGAACTGCTTTAGGGAAATCCTGCTAAAAAACAGCTGAAAATCCCTTAATCTTTTTTTAAGAGTTATTCTTAAATTCAGTTTTTAGTGTGTGTACCCTAATGAGTCTTCTATGCACCACATGAGTGTAGATGCCCTTAGAAGCCAGGGTGGTGGTGGGGGTTGGGAGTGTCACTTAATGTAGATGCAGGGATCTGAGCTTAGGTCCTGCTAAAGCCATCTCCCCAACTTTTTAAAGATCACAACTATTCAAGTAGACACTTAAGCTAAGAAGCTGTCATAAACAACACTGATCAGATGCTAATGACATACAGTTAAGAATATTAAATAAATACGAAGATACATTATCAATCTGGAGATAAAAGGCTGATGCTAGGATTTAAATTCCAATTATATCTGCATTTTTCTTAAAAATTAAAATTTGGAAGGCAGAGGCAGGTGCCAGTCTGGTCTACAAACGGAGTTCTAGAACAGTCAGGGCAATAACACAGAAAAACCTTATCTTAAAAAAAAAATTAATTTAATTAATTTTATTTATTTTATGCATATGAATGTTTCACTTGAATGCATGTCTATGAGAACGTCTCATCTTCTGGAACTGTAATTACAGACACTTGTGAGCCGCCATGGGAATTGAACCCAGAGCAGCCAGTGCTCTTAACTGCCCATCTCTCCAGCCCCTAAAAATTTGAATTTTAAAAAGAATTCTGCACAGCAAGTGGAAACTTCAAAGGTCAATAGCAACAGGATCTAAATAAACCATCTTATCAGGGTGGTGGGGGTGTGTGTGGTTCCACTAACATATCCTAAATTTTTTTGGTCCCTATTTAAAATAAGCCTTTAAAAAAAAATAGTGAGGCTATTCTTGTATGGAGAATACAAGTTACTGGCATATTTACCAGCAGGTGCAAGGGCAGTAACACATGCAAAACAGATGTGATGTGGAAAGTACCTTTTCTCCATTCTTTTATAAGGTCTTTCTTGTAACTGTGACCTAATTTAATTTCTCTTTTGACTTGCAGGTCCAGTTCACTTTTATCTTCCTAATTGTATACTATGTAACATTGTGCTCATAAAAATATAACTATTCATGAATCTTTTAAAAAAAGAACTTTAATTATTCTATCTAGTTAGCACACTTGGTGAAAACACACCTTTTCTGGCATTTCTAAAATTATGACTATTCAAATTCGAATGCATTTCTGAAATAGACTTGTTCATCAGGAAAATATGCTAAAGTCTTGAGATTATTAATAAATCAAGGAAAGGCGTGTGCAATAGCTGAAGCATTTAAAACAGGATCTTTCTACAGCTAAGTCTGATTCTAGTTCTTCGCCCTTGGGAAAAAAAAAGACTTCCTTTCAATACCTTATCTGAAAAGGGGTGTCTTCTCTTTCCTCAAGATGGCTATTTAAGTAAAATTAAACTATCTTAAAGACCTTCGATAAATGAACTTGTTTTAATTAAAATACACTTCAACATCCTATATGCAGGAATTCCTGCAAGTGATCGTGCAAAAACTATTAGGGCTGAATACTAAAACGTTAAGGGGAAACGATTACAGAAATCGGGCTAAAACATATGGATACATTCATACTGTTAAGAGACTACTCTTGAGGTAACGATGGGGTAGTTTTAAGTCAAATTAGACCTAACTTCAAATACTTCTTAATAATTCTAGAGCGATACTGGCTTATCCTTCCTCAAACACAATCAGTATGATATTTAAATCCTTTTGAAACTTCAAGATTTCAATATATCCACAACCAACGCTGTGTCATTAATTTTTTTTTTTTAGAAAGCCTGAGGTAGAACGCATCATTAGTTCTACTGAAGGTATTTTGTGAATGCTGTTCACGTACACAGAAGAGAAGAAAAATATTTTGGTGCTCAGCACACAAGCCGGCTTGCAAAACCATGGCCGCCGCCGCCACCACGGACAAGAATCTAATGGAATTCCTGGTTTTAATCTAATGTCAAAAGGCGGTGGCTATACTGCTATAAATTAGGGGACATAGTGTACTTCCGTTCCCGTCCCGAGGGAGAAGCCTCGAAAGTACGCGCTAGACCAAGCCCGGGAGTCTTCGAGTCCTGGCCTCAGTCTGAGATGGCCCTCCAACCGCAAACGAGGGTCAGCACAGGAAGGAGCGGAGCAACACCTAAACCTCGGCGGGCTGCGGCCAGGGCTCCAGGAGTGCGGGCCAAGAAGCCAGGGGTCCGGGGCGCCGGGGAACGCGAGGCCAAGGCGCGGGAAGGGCCGCGGCTGCGTCCAGATCAGCTACAGGCAGGGGGCATAGGGTGACCGCGTGAGGCCGGGCCTGCAATCCAGCGCAGACACTCACCAAACCATGCCGTAGGCGCCTTCTCCAATATACGAGAGGTTGGTGTAGCGCGGCCCCACGTCGAACACCTGCCCGCGGACCATCTCCGGGCCCGCCGCCGCCGCTGCCGCCGCCATGTTGGCTGCACAGCCGCCGCCGCCGCCGCCGCCGCGTTGGGCTCGACGCTTCGCGGCTGCCGCTCTGCCTGTGCTGCGCTTCCCGCAGGAACCGCGCCGCCACCCGTGTAGCCGCCGCCACCGACGATCGGGAACGAGGAAGGAGGACAACACAGAGGAGAGAACTAACCGCCGTTACAACCACAGCCTGCCTTTCTGCCTGACGGGCGGGCAACGAGTGGGAGGAGGAAAGGGCTCGCGTCGAGGGGCGCTAGGGCGGAGTCAAGGGCGTGCGTGATGATTGGTTTTCTCTGGCAGAGAAGGCGGAGTCTCGCAGGCCGGCGGAAGCAGCTAGGTAAGGCAGGAGCACTGCGGCTGCGGGGGTGTGGGGGGGGATGTCACGTGCGGTCAGAGACCCTAGTGCCGGGTTGCTCTGGAAAGCAAGGTTGGAATTTAGGCATAAGGACTCCCACAGAGTCCCACCACAGTCCCAGTGTTGTGCCTGGTCCAGAACGAACTCGCACGGGACCAGGGACTTGGCTTGAGACCAGAGGACTCACTACACACCAACCATGAAACAGACACCTGAAACAGACCTTTAAGAATACATGGCCCACATTCTGCACTCTGATGAACTTAGACCATTAGAGTGGGACAGAAACCAAAAAGCATGACCCAGAAGCAGAAAGAAAATTCCGCCCTATAATGAGCATAATAAAAAAAAATATATGCCTTTTACACATATAAAAATAGATTAGTCAGGAACCCCACAGCACCCAAGGCTGCTCCTAATAACCAGAGCCGAGTGACATCACTCACAGCAAGATAACCAGATACAGTCCTAGAACCCCATGATGCCCACTGGACAGAATATAAGCAGAGACCAAAAGCAATGCTTTGCTCTACACATGTGGAGAGATGCACTTTGATCTGCTCTGTGGCTAGAGATCTCCCCCAGGATCCTGATGCTCAAATCAGAAACTTCTGTTGGAGATTAGACCTAACCTGACCTTGGGGAAACAGGCATAGGACTGTAAGAAATTTAGATTGTAAACCTTGCATGATGGCCCTCAGCATAATAAAATAAAACTTTTGTTATACTAACTACACATATCTACCTTCTTGCTCATGAAACACACCTAACAGTGTGAGACATAAATAAGTGGAAACCAAAACACAAGACATTGAATCCCCTAATTAGAGGTTTGTTCAAGAAGATTTGCTGAATATCTACAGTACGGAGCCAGCCATGCTTCCAGAGTGAAAGGACAGACAAAATACAATATTTGCACTTAAGTGTTGTGAAGAAATAAAAAGCCAAGGGAAAGTATAGAGAGCTGTGGGTAGGGACACTGGAGAAAGACGTAGAAATCAGGGACTCAGATCCAGGTGTTGTGTAACAGTTTCCTGAAGGATTGAAACATTCAATGAACTTGAAACATTCTATTCTGAGGGGAAACTTCTTTTTTTATTTTATTTATATGAGTACACTGTAGTTTCCAGACACATCAGTAGAGGGCATCAGATACCTTTACAGATGGTTGTGAGCCACCATGTGGTTGCTGGGAATAGAACTCAGGACCTTTGGAAGAGCAGTCAGTGCTCTTAACCACTGAGTCATCTCTCCAATCCTAGGGGACACTTCTTAAATAGTAAGGTAAAACACTAAAAGGAGCAAGGCGGTGTGGTGCCTCACACCTTGAATCATACCACTTGTGAGGCAGAGGCAGGCAGATTGCTTATGAATTGGGGGCAGCCTGGTCTACAGAGTGAGTTCCAGGATAGCCTAGAGTACACAGAGCAACCATGTCTCAAAAAACCAAAACCAATAAAAAAAACTCAAAGGAGTTTCAGGAAGTCCTTGAAATTGACCAGATTCACTAGGCCCAGAGTAAGCAATAAAAGCTAAGAGTCCCTCTGAGATGGAGATCAGGTGAGCTGCAAAGACTTTTGAGACCAGCTACCTTGAAGAGGCAAAACCCTGCCAGCTGCCTGGTGGTAGTTTAGACAAACTTATGCACTTGGAAGGACACTCTTCAACTTTGGCAGCACCCACACTTTGGTTTGTTGTGAGCTCCTATTTGTAGTGAGGAGATGTGTGTTGTGTCTCCCTAGGAAAAGTTTTGTCACCAATGGACATACTGAAACACAGCACAGTTAGAATGACTGAAATATATGAACAAGATTTATACATATATATATATATTAAAAAAAACAAAACACTTGATGTCATGGGTCAGAATCAGCCACAAACACCACTAAACTGAAGGATGATACTGGATCTCAAAGCTGGTGGAGGCCTAGAAAAGCAGAGATGATGAGACTGTAAATGACTACCACCATCTCTCAGATACTTCCCTGCTATCCCTGGAAGCAGACTCCTGTGTGGCCAACAGTGGAATCTAACTTAGACACATCAGGTCTGGTCTTCTAGACATCAATAAAGATTAACCAGGCAATCTCAAAGATAAAAAAGGAAATCTTTAATAATAAAGGGAAGATCTGGAGTGTCTCTCAATGGTCGAGTGCATACTTAGCCTGTGGCAGGTTTTGGATTCATTAATCCTTCAAGATGTATTAGTCTGTTCAGCAGAATCTATTCAGAAGACACCTAATACCATGGCTCTATTAAAATGTATTTTTTAAGAGCAGGATAGATGGATAGTATCATGAAATTAAAATTCCACTAATCAACATAAAATTAGCAGCTGAAACAGTAAACTCATCTGATGACACAGAAGAACAAGTCAGCAGTATGAAAGGTGAACACAAGAAAAGTTTGCAAAGTCACAGAATCCATTAAGAAAGAAAATAATCTAGGATAGTATTGCATGCTTTTAATCACAGAATTTTCCCAGACAGGGCTACATACTAAGACCCTGTCTTTAAAAACAAGAAAGAAAATAATTGAATTAATTGTAGGAATTCAAACTATACATATCTCAAAAATAAAACTGAGGGAATCAATTAGAAACAATAATCAAAATGGAAGAAAACTTTCCTCTGGCATGCAAGTAGACAATTCAATGTGTTCTCAGGGTTCCAGAAAAATGAATAAGCAGAGGCCAACTTGTGTTAGGTACTTATTCTGTTGCGGTGTTTAAGTCCCTGACAAAAGCAACTTAAGGGAGAAAGGGTTTATTTTGAATCCCAGTTTGAGAATACAGTCCATCCTGTCTAGAAAACCTGGCTCAGGACTTGAGGTGCTTTCCATAGTTAAGGTGAGTCTTCCAACTTCCATTAACATAATCTAAATAATTTCTTACTGGCATGCCTAAAGCCTGTCTCCTAGAAGATTCTAGAATCTGTCAGACTGACAGTATTAACCATCACACAACTTTAAGACAGAATCTGGGTGGGTGGACACATTTTTAAAATAGATTTATTTATCTTTATTCTATGTATATAAATATTTTACCTGCTGATGGTTGAGGTTAGAAGAGGGTGTTGGAACTGGAGTTATAGACTGTTGTGAGCTGTTGTTGAGTGCTGAGAAATGAACCTGGGTTCTTTGCAAGATCAGCAAGGGCTCTTAACTGCCAGCCATCTCTCCAGCTGCCAAAAGTTGCTACGTTTTAGGGATAAAGAACAAACTAATGATATCTTAGCAGATGATAAAGCTGCTTATTTAAAAAGCTAAAAACCAACGCCAGAGTGAGGGTAGACATCAATAGTCGTAGGGGACACTCAGAAGGTAGAGGCGTTGGATCAGAAGTTCAAAGTCATTCTTGGTTACCGAACAATTTGAAACCAGCCTGAACTACAGGAGACTGGTCCCTATTTCAGCAAAGAAAAGAGAGAGAGAGAGAGAGAGAGAGAGAGAGAGAGAGAGAGAGAGAGAGAGAGAGAGAGAGAGAGAGAGAGAGAGAGAGAGAACCTAAATATTGACCCTCAGATTTCTTGGTAATAATTTGTGTCATAATTAAATGCTAAAGGAAACTAAAACAAGCCTGGCAGCTGTTGGAAGGTCCACTTGTGACTCTCTTTGTGTCATTTCATTCACCCTAATGTCTTAATTCCTCCTAGATCTCTGTTGCTCTGAGTAACTCTCTCTTTCTTTGGTGTCCCCCAGGCAAGGCTTCTCTGTGTAGCCCTGGCTGTCTTGGAACTCACTCTGTAGACTGTAGACTGGCCTGCTTCTGCCTCTGGAGTGCTGGGATTAAAGGTGCATGTGCAACCATGCCTGGCTCTGAACAACTTTCTTCTTTTTGTTTTTGCACTTATTTATTTATTGCATGGTGGGATGGGGAGATGAGGGCGGGTAGGGCATGCTAAAAAAGCACAGCTGTAGAAGTCAGTGATGAATTATTTGTTTTCTACCATGTGAGTTCTGGCAACCACACTCAGGTCATCAGGTTTTGTGGCAAGCCCCTTTATCTTCTAAGGCATCTCACTGGCCCAAGAATAACTCTTCTTGAGCCCCAGGTTAGCATATCTACAGTACCCTGGGCAGTGCTATGTGACCTCCCACATTTACATTAACTATATATATCCAAACTACCAGCAGTTAATTGATAAGACCTTTGTTTCAATTTCCTCAGGCTTATGAAGGGTTGCAATAATACCCACCTTGTAAATATGTCCTACAGAGTAAATAAAATAAAACACAAAGTGCCTGGTGCAGATGAACCAAATAAATGTTATCTTATTACTATCTACTCCACCCAAACCTGTTCCTCATCTTGTATCTAGTGGGTAGTGTTACTGTCACATAGGTACAAAGTGGAAATATGGCTGCCATAGTACCTTTTAGACTAGGTTTTGCTTTGTGGTAGTAGGTTTATTCAATAAATAATTTATCTCACTCCTGAATGTAAGTGCCACTGCCTACTCAGTCACAGATTCCCACAAAGTTTATTGTATATGATATATTGAAGGTTTCTTTTGGTTCCTTTACATGTTTGAGGTGTATGCATGTATATGCATGTATGTGTGTACTTATCCATATCTGTACAAGTGGAGGCCAGAGGTTGACCTCAGGTATTTTTCTCTTTTGCTCTTTGCTTTAGTTTTTGAGACAGCAGATTTTGCTCACTGAAACTTAGAATTCTCATTTTTGCTAAGCTGGTTAGCCATTGAGCCTCCAGGATCTGCCTGGCCCTCTGTCCAACACAGGGGGTAGGGGGTACACATGCATACTGTTGGGCTGGGGATGTGGGTGCTAGGGATCTGAACTCAGATTGTCCTGCTTTTGCAGCAAGAACTTTACTGACTGAGCCCTCTCCCCAGCCCTAATATTTTTTTAAATATATTTTTGTTACTCAAAAGTATGGTCTCCAGATTTAGCAGCAGAAGCAGCATTTCTGAGGGTATTGGAAATGTAGCATCTCAGACCCCATCTCAAACCTCCTGAATCCAGATCTATCTTTGAATAAGACCTCCAGGTTATTAGTTTACTTGTAAAGTTTGATGAGCAAAGATTTTGTGTAAGCACTGGGTTGGTTAAGAGCTCGTTGACTCATCTCCCTGAGTCTGCACACTGTCTTGACTCCTTCTAACAGTTGTTTCTTCTTCTCCTGGGATTGCTCTGTTTATAACAGATTTAGTCCTATTCATCCCCTGACTCCCAATTTCCTTTTTTCTTTTTGCTCCTGGGGATTGAACCCTGTGCCTTATGATCCTTCCACACTTCCCAAATAATCAGGAGTTTTGGCTGGACCTTTGAACTCATATCATTCTAGCAAGGAGCCAGACAAAACTATGACACTGAAACAGATTAATAAGGTATGATATCCCGAATAAATGATTTAGAAGCTCTGGAGGAGCAATAATAGTTAACTGTGAACACTGCCTCACAAAACACTTCAGTTAGGGACTGGAGAGATGGCTATGTGGTTAAGAGCACTTGCAGCTCTTCAAAGGACCCAGGTTCAATTCTCAACACCCACATGATGGCTCACAACAGGATCGATCATCCTCTTCTGTAGGAACTGCACACATGTGGAGTGTGTGGGCAAAATACCTATATACATAGAATAAAATTTTTTTTTATTATTATTTATTTTATTTTATTTTTTAATTTACATTCCAAATCACTTCCCCTTTCCCGTTTCCTCCCTCCAGAATAAAATTTAAAATTAAACCAGCAAACGAACAAACATACAAACCAAAACCAGAATTGTAGTTCTGAGCAAATTTTCTATGCTCCAGAAAGGCAGAAATGGAAACAGATCTTGAATTTCTAATTTTTTTTTATTTGAGAATTAAATGGGTTAGTATGTTATAGTGAGAATTTTGGTTTCTTAAAAAACCCAGTTATGGAACTGGAGGGAATCAGTGGTTAAGAGAACTGACTGCTCTTCCAAAGGTCCTGAGTTCAAATCCCAGCAACCACATGGTGGCTCACACCCATCTATAAAGAGATCTGAGGGGGCTGGAGAGATGGCTCAGCGGTTAAGAGCACTGACTGCTCTTCCAGAGGTCCTGAGTTCAAATCCCAGCAACCACATGGTGGCTCACAACCATCCATAATGAGATCTGACGCCCTCTTCTGGAGTGTCTGAAGACAGCTACAGTGTACTTACATATAATAAATAAATAAATCTTTAAAAAAAAAAGAGATCTGAGGCCCTCTTCTGGTGTGTCTGGGGACAGCTACAGTGTACTCATATACATTAAATAAATAAATAAATGAATGAATAAATAAATAAATCTTTAAAAACAGTTATGCTATGTGAATATGTTTTTGTTTTAATCCCAGGTGTGGGATATGGGGCTGCTTCAGATTGTCCACAGCATCTAATTATGATCTGTCTCATGCTCTGGCAGGGGTGTGATTCTGGGTATTCCTGAGAGGGTATAAAAATGCCTGATCCCTGAGAAGCTGGGGTGGCTCTGCTCCCTTGCTCCCCCTCCTTCTCCCCCTGCTGCAGCTCTTGCTGTTTGCTGGATTGCTCAGTTGCTATTTTGGTGGATTACTGGTTGCAGATATCTTGATGACAAAGATTGGACTTGACCCTAGAAACCCAATGCTCTTAATCAGCAGGAAGTAGTTTTAAGAGATCTATGGTCCCCTTCCCCTTTAACCTTCTTTTTTGCTACCTAGTGCTGGGGGTTGGAAGGGATTGGGGTGGAGAAGGGTGGTAGATATAAGAACCCAATAGAGTAGCCAAAAAAAATGCAATTATAGTATGTAGCTTTGAACAGGCTTGGTACATGATACTCAATAGTTACTGCTCCTTCTTTATTAGTGCATGTGTAATTCTCAAAAACCTAGCTTGATTTTGATTCTAGCTTAGTGGTCTTCATTAACATCAGGTTACCTCCTGGTCTAAATATTTTTTCTTATTTTTATTTTTTATGTGTTTTGCTTGCATATATGTCTATGTACTACATGTGTGCCTGGTGCCCTTGGAGGCCAGAGAAGGTATTGGATCCCAAGGGACTGGAGTTACAGATGATTGCTAGCTGGAAATTAATTTTGGGTCCTTTGGAAGAGTAGACATTGCTCTTAACAGCTGAGCCATCTCTCTAGATCCCTGTCCCAAACAATCAATCAATCTATCTATCTATCTATCTATCTATCTATCTATCTATCTATCTATCTATCTATCTATCTATCTATCTATCTATTTTTTCAAGACAGGGTTTCTCTGTGTAGCCCTGGCTGTCCTGGAACTTACTCTGTAGACCAGACTGGCCTTGAACTCAGAAATCTGCCTGTCTCTGCCTCCCAAGTGCTGGGATTAAAGGCATGTGCCACCACTGCCCAGCCTAAATATTTTAAAGAATTAATGTATTGATGCTTGGCATGTAAACTTCTAAATTAGAAATCAGTGTTTATGTGGCATGTGGTTAATTCAACCTTATGAGAACACTTTTAAGATTACTTTTCAAAACTCCAGATCCGCACACAATTTTAATGAGGGGATAGTTCATAAATGAGACATTTCTTTTTAAGATATCATTGTCTAAAAATAAGGAATTAAGTAGCCATTCCTATATTTTATGTTTATTTTCTATTTGCTCTTATATGATGTCCCCCATACAAGATTAGCATGCCTGTATTCCTAACTAATATTTCATTAATATACTTATTATTGTACTACTTTAAGCTCTAGCAATAAGTTTAAATTTTATCCATTCAAATTCAAATTTGATCAATTGAAAAATGTTAGGAAACAATGGATAGCTGTCATACTGGCCTGCCCCACACAGATGTCTCCTTTTCCCGGGAATACTTTGTTTTCTTTGGGTAAATGCATGGGGGGATGGGGTGAGAGGCAAGGGAGTCACATGACAAATCCTAGGAAATCCAACTCAGGAGACCAGCATCAGGGTGCAGATCTGAGTTTATTGCCCAGCACATAAGTTTATATACAGTGTTTGAGTCAATCCCAAACCCCCAAATGCTAGGCCAATCGTATCTCAACACACCTGCACCATGTCCCTTTGAAACTCCTTCCTGATGAGATTACTCAGAAGGAGTGGGGGGAGTATTATTACCTGTTAGGACTTCCCTGAAGACTGGGAAGAAGCCACCACCACCCTGGACTTGGTTCCTTTTTGTTGGCTCACTGGTGTACTGGGAGCCATCTTAAATCTAATGCTTGGAGCTGGAGAGATGGCTCAGCAGTTAAGAGTACAGACTGCTCTTCTAAAGGTCCTGAGTTCAAATCCCAGCAGCCAAATGGTGGCTCACAATCACCGGTAATGAGATCTGACGCCCTCTTCTGGTGTGTCTGGAGACAGCTACAGTGTACTTACATATAATAATAAATAAATCTTTGGGCCAGAGCAAGCAGCTACAGTGTACTCATATACATAAAATAAATACATAAATCTTTTAAAAAAGCTAACACTTTGTATAGCAGATCAGGATAGAGTGCAGGAGCCTGTGACACCTTACTCTCCATCCCACTTTTTCCTTCACAAGGTTGACCTCCACATCCCCACACGATAAGGCATTAAATGGCCCAGGGAAGAAGCATGCCAGATCAGGCTTGTTACAAAAACCACTGTGTCATCTCTGGGCCTCACACTCACTGCCTCGCTTAATGCTATACTTTGGATATGAGTTCCCTAAAGAAGCTCAAAGTTGAAAACTAGTGTTCCACAGCAAGTGGAGTCACTCACTGTGAGGTGATTACAGCATGAGGTCTCTTATGTAGTCAGTGGGATAACCAGCGGGTGACTACATAATCTGACTATGTTATTTGGAAGTAATAAAACCACATTTGGCAGTGGTGTCTAAGGGGACAAAATAGATCATTATGTGCAAGTTCTTAAGGGCTATATCTTGTCATGGCACTCCGTCCCTGCTTCCTGGTCATCATGAGGTAAGCATTTCTGATAAAGTGATTCTTCTCCCCCATAATGTTCTGCCCTATCACAGTCCTACAACAATGGAACCGAGCAAATGTAATCTAAAATTTTTGAAACCACGATCCAAAATAAATCTCTTATTCCTTTAAGTTGTTTATGCCATCTGTTTTGTCATAGCCACAGAAGCTGAGTAGCCTACGTGTACCTACCCCCAAATACCATCGATACATGAATTTGAAGGATTAAGTTCCCAACCCAGTCAAATCATCCTCAGACTGGAAGAGATTTGTCACAATAGCCCTGATAGTACATGGCACTAGAATGTAAACGAGGCATAAAGGAATTGTCTCTTCTGGATTTTCTTTCTTGGTCCCAATATTTGAAAAGATGGTCTCCAAGATGTGGCAAAACTTTTGGAGGTTGTGGGATCTTTTTGAAATGGACCTGACAGTCATAGGGTGGGGCTTTTGAGTTAGAGGCACACACAGTTATAGTCTGAGGTCTGTGCTGTAGATTGGCTGCTGAGATAGAAGCAAGTTGTTTGAGTCTTCACAAGCAGGAGTTCCTTCAGTTGCCAAGGACACCATTGTGCTTCCCTGCCAGGAACTAGAGCCCAAATAAACCCTTCCCCTGAGGTGATTCTGTCAGTCCTGGGAAAGGTCCACAGTGCCCCTTCATTATTAGCATCTCATCAGAATGTGGTACCCTTATTCCACAATCAACAAACCATTGTCAATACACTATTCTTTACCGAAGCCCATACTCTAGTTAGTTTTTCTTAGTTTTTGCTTAAGGTCCTTTCTGTATTTGAGAATAAGAAGCCACACAGGGGATTTCTCATGCTGCACTAGGAGACTGGGTCAGTGATTTATCAACTGTCATCACAGTAAAAAGCACGACCACCATAAGTGGTCAGGAATTATGTGTGTCACCTTGGAGACCGCGAGTCCTTTTCCTAGTCACAAAGGTAGCTGTGCACTCCACTCAGGTCAGCACTGCAGCAGTCAGCAGGGAAGCCTGTCATCTCTTCTTTCCCTATCTTCAGGGCCCAGACATTCTGCTCTCCCCAACTATCTAACCTGTCATCACAAAAGCCCTCACACACTTCCCTCTGCCCATTGTTGCATATTTTTCCCAAGAACTTCTCCATCTTTCCAGTTCTCTAAGCCAAATATAAGCATCTTCCCTAACCTCATTTTTGTTTGAGAAGGAATTTATTGAGGCTCATTATTTCAAAGGTGTTAGTCCATCCATAGTGCGAGGAAGGGCATGGCTAAGCAGAGCTGTCACAGTACAGTTGGTCAGGAAGCAGAGAGAAGGGATGCTGGCATTTAGATGGTTTTCTCCTTTGTGTTTGGTCTGGGTCCCCAGCCCATGGTATTGATCCTCCCACAGTCATGGTGGATCTTCCCCCATCAATTAATCTCTGGAAATACTCTCAGCAAATCCACAGTCTCCTAGATGGTGATAACTCCAGTCAAGGTACCAATGAAGATGAGTCATCACACATAGCTCAGAGATGTTTTGCCCTCATGCCGTCTTTTCATGAAGATATTTCTACTGCAGGGAGGACTGCGGAGGCTCAGATCAACATGTTTCAGAGGAACCATAACAGCAACCAGACAAGAAGTCATTCTTGTGATATTCTGGTGAAAATATATGGCTGCTTCTGCACTTGTCCTAAGAACCTGCCTGAGGCTAAATTTATAAGTAATGGATTGATTTCTTTGATGGAAATGATGTCAAGATAGTCTAATATTGACTCTGTTGTATAATTATCAATAAATAGTGCATTCTATAATGGAAAAGAGCTTGAGGTCAGGGATGGTGATTCCCCCAGAAGTTCTTTTATTGTTAAAAATTGTTTTCCCTATTCTGGGTTTTTTGCCTTTCCAGATGAATTTGAGAATTGCTCTTTCCATATCTTTCATTTTCATTTTCATGTCTTCATTCTTTTCATGAAGAATTGTGTTGGGATTTTGATGGGGATTGCATTGAATCTATAGATTGCCTTAGTAGAGAAGAAATTTAAAAAAACGGGTGTACAGTTTGAAAAGAAAAAGTACCTGGAGCTTGATGTTGCAGCCAAGACTTGTATAGAAAGAGATAAGGAGATTAAGTTGAGGCCTCCAGCACTGGAATACAGGGAAACTGGCCTCGAGGAATGACCCACCCAGCCAAGCCAACTGTGAGAAGGCTGAGGGATGCTCCTGCAAATGTGAGTTAAACTAAGGAACATCTAAAGTTGGCAGCTAAACTTGACGTACTGTCCACACAATGCTGGCATTGGAGTCATGGAGTATACGTGAATAAAGGGGTTGTGTGGAAGCTCTGAGAGAGAGTGCTGCATAAAGCTGTGAAAGTGAAGCCTGGGTTTTAGTGGAGACGCCTAGATATTGGAAATGCCAGAGCCATGGGGTATCTACCAAGAAGAGCTGCATACAGGTGAAGAGAAAAAAGCATATTTACAGACAAAAACCCTGGAAGGGTAGAGCCAGCTAAGCACTTTGACACTGCACACAGACCCAGAGAATTTGGTGTTTGCCCTGCTGGGTTTCAGTCTTGCTTTGGTCCAGTAGTTTCTCAATGGTATGTAATATATACTTTATGCTGTTATATGTTGGAAGTATGTCATTTACTTTTTTATTTTACAAGAGGTAACAATTAGAAGTTGCCTTGAGTCTCAGAAGAGGCTTTGGACTTTTAAACAGTATTAAGATGAAAAAACCATGGGGACTTTTGAACTTAGCTAACGCACTTTGACTTATGTTATAGTTAACAAGCTAGGCAAGGCTGGTGAGTGGAAATGTGAGGTTTCAATGAGATGCCCCCCTCCCCAGTCTCAGGCATTTAAATACTTGGTCCCAGTTGGTGGCCCTGTTTTGGGGGGAGGTTTAGGTGTAGTCTTGCTAGAAGAAGAAATCACAGAGACATTCTGGTCTTGAAAATTTAAAGGCTATAAACATTTTCAGGTAAAATTGAAGATTTACATGGAAAATATTTCTGATAAAACTCAAGAAATATATAGAAAAACATGTTAAAATTGACGATTTCATGAAAAATTATAGAAAAATGGTAGACATGAAAACCATTCTAAATTAATTGAAGGTGGAATTAAAAATATTTTGTGATAAAATCAGAGATTTACATGGAAAAAATTTCTGATAAAATAGAAGAAATATATAGAAAAACATGTTAAAATTGAAGATTATCATGAAAAATAATGCAGATAAAATGGTAGACATAAAAATCATTACTAAATTAATCGAAAGGAATTACAAACATTATCTGATAAAATTGAAAATTTACAGGAAAAATATTTCTGTTAGTCTATGTCTTTTTATTGGGGAATTGAGTCCATTGATATTAAGAGATATTAAGGAATAGTGATTGTGGCTTCCTGTTATTTTTGGTGTTATTTTTATGTTTGTGTGGTTACTTTCTTTCGGGTTTGTTGGAAGAAGATTACTTTTTTGCTTTTTCTAGGGTGTAGTTTCCCTCCTTGTGTTGGCCTTTTCCATCTGTTATCCTTTGTAGAGCTGGATTTGTGGAAAGATACTGTATAAAATTGGTTTTTATCATGGAATATCTTGGTTTTTCCATCTATGGTGATTGAGAGTTTCGCTGGGTATAGTAGTCTGAGCTGGCATTTGTGTTCTCTTAGAGTCTCTATGAGGTCTGCCCAGAATCTTCTAGCTTTTATCATCTCTGGTGAGAAGTCTGGTGTAATTCTCATAGGCCTGCCTTTATAAGTTACTTTCCCTTTTTCCCTTACTGCTTTTAATATTCTTTCTTTGTTTAGTGCATTTTGTGTTTTGATTATTATGTGCCAGGAGGACTTTCTGGTCTGGTCCAGTCTGTTTGGAGTTCTGAAGGCTTCTTGTATGTTCATGGGCATCTCTTTCTTTAGGTTAGGGAAGTTTTCGTCTATAGTTTTGTTGAAGATATTTACTGGCCCTTTAAGTTGGAAATCTTCACTTTCTTCTATACCTATTATCCTTAGATTTGGTCTTCTCACTGTGTCCTGGAGTTCCTGGATGATTTGGGTTATAATCTTTTTTGCGTTTTGCATTTTCTTTGATTGTTGAGTCAATGTTTTCTATGGTATCTTCAGCACCTGAGATTCTTTCTTCTATCTCTTGTATTCTGTTGTTGATGCTTGCATCTATGACTCCTGATTTCTTTCCAAGGTTTTCTATCTCAGGAGTTGTCTCCCTTTGTGATTTCTTCATTGTTTCTACTTCCATTTTTAGATCCTGGATGGTTTTGTTCAGTTCCTTCACTTGATTGTTTGTGTTTTCCTGTAATTCTTTAAAGGATTTTTGTGTTTCCTCTTTTAGGGATTCTGCCTGTTGACCCATGTTCTCCTGTATTTCTTTTAGGGATTTTTTTTGTTTTCTCTTTAAGGGCTTTTACCTGTTGATCCATGTTCTCCTGTATTTCTTTAAGGGAGTTATTTAAGTCCTTCTTGAAGCCCTCTATCAGCATCATGAGATATGATTTTAAATCCAACTCTTGCTTTTCCAGTGTGTTGGGGTATCTGGGACTTGCTGTGGTGGGAGAACTGGGCTCTGATGTTGCCAAGTAGTCTTGGTTTTCTGTTGGTAAGGTTCTTGTTCTTGCATTTCACCATCTGGTTTTCTCTGTTGTTAGTTGGTCTTGCTGTCTCTGGCTGGAGCTTGTCCCTCCTGTGGGCCTGTAAGACTGTGTCCATACTCCTGGGAGACCAACTCTCTTCTGGCAGGGTCAGGCGTGAAAGCTCTGCTGGGAGATCACTCTCTCCTGGCAAGCTGTGCACAGAAGGCTGTGGAGCTGCCTGGCTCCCTGGTGCAAATGGTGACCAGAAGACTTTTGTCCCAGCTGTTCCACTGATCGTGTGCCCTGTGCGCTCCTAGCTGTTCCCCTCCAGAGAGCTCCTAATTCCTCTCTTATACAGCAACTATCCTAATGCTGTTTATTTTTCTGTATCTTCTTGGACGTGTTTTTTTTATTCTCCTTTTCAGTCTGCCACATTCCTTCCAGTAGCCTCCATAGACTTGTATTAGTTGTCATTAATTCTTTCTTAAAGAGTTTTTTTCTGTGTTTATGTGTTTTTCCTGCATGTATGTCTGTGCATCACATTAATGCCTGGTATCCTTGGGGGCTAGAAGAAGGCATCAGATTCCCTGAAACTGGAGTTACAGATTGTTGTGAACTGCCATGTGGGTGCTGAGAACAGGACGTGTCCTCTGTAAGCACAGTAAGTGCTTAACTGCTGAACTCTCCTTCCATCTCCTCAGTTGTGTGCGTTCTCTTGGAATTCATTTAGGAGATTGTTCAATCATCTTTGAATCTATTCACAAGTTTGTATCCTTTCTAAAATCTTTGAACATACCTATAATCATGGTTTAAAAATAATTGCCCAGGATTTTATTTAAATTCCTCATTGAGAAACCTTTCGATGGGACTGGTAATTTTGGGAGTAGACATCCTGCCTCATTGCTTCTGCTTTTGCCTGGGAGCATCTGCATCTGGAATTAGTTCAGTGGTTGGGTCTTTTTGGCTCAGTTGGGCGAGTTAGTGATTAAGCTAGTGTGTGATATCCCTCAGCTCAGCTGGACCCGTCTGGTCCTCATCCCATTCATGAAGGTACACTTCCAAATACCATCTTGTAGGTTCAGGCTTTGAGTATTAATTCTGGGGGGATACTAACACTCAGTTCATAGCATATAGCATGTATTCTTTCCCCGAATGCAAGGCTACTTCATTCAGAGCAATGCTTTGGGGATTCATCTTAGTTCTTGTATCGATAGTTTATTTTTAGTCCTGTAGAATGATGAAGGAAGTGGAGGACAGATAGCATACAAGATACACAGAAGACAAACATCTTAAGTCAATAGGCAAAATTAAGTTCTTCCTTCTTAACTGCTTTCCTTTAAGTACATTAAACTCTCTTATTATGAAGCAGAGGTTGCTAGAATGAATTAAACATTAGATCTATTTATTGTCTTAGTAAATTCCATTTGGCTTGTTATGATAAAAATACTGTAGGCTGGGGACTTAGAAGCAACAGAAATCTGTTTCTTACAGTTTCAGAGGCTAAGGAGTTCAAGATCAAATCACCACTAGACTTGGTGTCTGGTAAAGACTTGGTTTGTGCCTCACAGATGACTTCTTATTGCCAAGTGTTGTGGAGCATATTGGTAATTTCTGTACTTGGGAGGCTGAAGCACAGAGATGAGTTTGAAACTAACCTGGACCATGTCTCAAAAACAGAAGCAAGTTTGTTGAGGAGATGGCTCTGCAGTTAAAGTATTTACTATGCAGATGTGAAGATTGGGGTTTACAGTCTCAGAATCCACTAAATGCCTAGTGGGCATGGCAGCCCACCTGTAATCCCAGTCTCAGAAGGCAGACAGGGATTCCTCCAGAGCAAGATGGCTAACAATACTGGTCCTATTGGTGGTCTCTGGGTTTGATTGAGAGACCCTACCTAAATGAATAAGGTGGAAAAGTAATTGAGGATGATTCCTGATATCAGTCATGGGACTCCACAGGCAAATGCACATACTCAGACACAAGGACACACATGTAAAACACCACACACATACCATACACACATAAATGGAAGAAAAACAAGAATGAATGAATAAAAGGAGACAGGGAATGGAGAGAGAGAGAGAGAGAGAGAGAGAGAGAGAGAGAGAGAGAGAGAGAGAGAGAGAGAGAGGTACTGTGAAGACTCAAAAAATAAACAGCTAAAATCAATAGACAAAGACTAATCCTTCACCATTAATAGCTGCATTTTAAATACATTAGACTTTCTTATTATAAAACAGAAGCTGATACAATGAATTAAAAAGTAAGATCTATTTGATGTCTTAGTAAATTCCATTTGGCTTGTTCAAATAAAAATGTGTTGGGTTAGGCACTTGTCATGAAAGTGTAAGGACCTGAGTTCTGTCTCTAGGACTCATGTAAACAAACAAACAGCAACAAACCAATCAACCAACCAAACAAAAATATGTGTGGTGGTCACCTGTAATCCTAGGACTTCAGAGATAGAGGCAGGAGAAAGAGAAGTTCAGTCATTCTTGGCTACACAGCAAGTTCAAGGCCATTCTGGGCTATATGAAACCCAATCTTAAGTAGCAAGCATGCATTGCAGCATATTCCTATAATGTTGGTGTTGGGTAGCAGAAGCAGGAGGATCACTGGGGTTTGCTGACCAGCTAGTCTAGCCAAACCAGCAAGCTCCAAGCTCACTGAGAGACCCTTTCTAAAACTATAAAATGGTGGGAAATTGACTAGAGAAGACCCAGTGGTGACTTCTTCCTTTTGTGTGTGCATAAAGATATGCACACATATGAACAAAGACAGATCTATACATATACACAAACAGGCACACAGACATGTACACTCATGTGTACATGAACATGAACAGATATGCATGCAATACACACAAATATGCATATATATGCACACATATGTACACACGCAAGCTAACAAAATCTTTAAAAATATTTGTTTTTATTTTTGCCTGCATTAATATACCTGAATCATGTGCATGCTTTGCCTGAGCTGGTCAGAGAATGGTATTAGGTTTCCTGGGACTGGAGTTCTAGATGGTTGTGAACAACTGTAGGTGTTGGGAATTGAACCTAGGTTCTTTGGAAGAGCAGCCAGTGCTCTTAACTACTGATCCAACTCTCCAGACTCACTTCATAAAATCTTAAAAAAAATTAACAGTTGTAAATATTTGTGCACTGAATATCAGGATCCATAATTTCATAACATAAACAATAAGTGGCGTGAGTCTGTGAATGAGTGTTCTGAAACAATAATAGTGGGGAACGTTGGCATCCCTCATCCCACTCTTATATTTACATAGGTCTATAACCAATGGTCACTTATATGTATACTGAAGAATTTTCTCTATTTGTTGTGCACTTTTTTCTTATGGTGCTGGGGATCAAACTCAAAGTCTTGCACTGATGTTGGACAAGCACTCTACCACTGAGCTACAACCACAGGTGTAATCTTTCATTAAGTCACTTTTTTTTCGGTGGGGAGCATTTTCAGAAAAGGTTTCTCTGTATACCCAGGCTATCCTGGAATGTCTGTAGACCAGGCTGGCCTCGAACTCAGATCCACCTGCCTCTGCTTCCCAAGAACTGGAATTAAAGGCGTGTGACACCACTTCCAGGAATGTTAAAACACTTTTTGAAAGTCATTACACTTTATCAAATTCCTTTTTAGCATCAGTTGAGATGATTGTGTGAGTTTTTTTTATTTCTCTCTTCTAGTATGATATATTACATTGATAAACTTTTCTTATATTGAGCCACATTAATTTATTTATTAATACCTATTTTCCTCTTCTCTCTGTGCATGAGTGTACGTGTGTGTGTGTGCGCACCTATGTGCCACAGTGTGCATGTGAAGGTAGAGAACAACTTGTAGCCACCAGTTTTCTCCTCCTACCATGTAGGATCTGGAGATTAAGCTCATGATATCAGACTCAACAGCATTCAGTTTACAATATTTTGTTGAGGATTTTCATGCTAGGAATATATACATATATGTAGAGTTTTGTTTTTGTTTGACACAGAGTCTTATGTACCCCAGGCTGGCCTTGAACTAGCTGATCTTGCCTCTGTTTCACCAGTGCTAGAATTAATTACAAGGGGTGCAACAGTGGCTGGGTTTTGAATGAATGCAGAGTTTTGTGCACCCTAAACAAATACTCCACCAATTGATATCCCCAGCCCCTTGTAAGGGATATTGACATATAATTGTTTTTAAGAGTTTTTTTTCAGTTTTATCTTTTTATTAACTCATATATTACTACTTGCCTTCTGGTTTGTTGAAGCAGTAAGTCAGACAACACTTGCCACAGTAATGCCTGTCAAAGTGGCTACCCACGAAAACTCCAGCACCACATTCATAAGAAGGACACTCTGGATGAGGTCAATTGATTTGGCCATTTCATCCACATTATAGTATTTCAGCACAGTCAACTTAACCTTCTTCTTCTTCTTGGGAGTGGTATAAGACTTCTTCCTTCTTGTAGCAGCACCAGGAAGACTCAATACAAGATGAAGGGTGAACTCCTTTTGAATGTTCTAGTCAAACAAATATGGCTATCTTCCAGCTGCTTACCAGCAAAGATCAGCTCTGCTGATCAGGAGGAATTCCTTCCTTATCCTGGATCTTGGACTTTACATTTTCTTTTTTTTTTCTTTTCTAAGTTTTTTTTTAATTTACATTCAAAATCATTTCCCCTTTCCCGTTTCCTCCCTCCCCGAAAGTCCCATAAGCCCTCTTCCCTCCCCCTGTTCCCCATTCAACCCCCTCTCGCTTCTCTGTCCTGGTATTCCCCTACATCCAGTCTTTCCAGGACCAGGGGTCTCTCCTTCCATCTTCTTGGAAATCTATTGATATGCGAATTGTGTCTAGGGTATATAGAGATTCTGGGTTAATATCCCCTTATCAGTGACTGCATACCATGTGTGTTCTTTTGTGATTGGGTTACCTCACTAAGGATGATATTTTCCAGTTCTGACCATTTGCCTAGGAATTTCGTGAATTCATTGTTTTTAATTGCAGAGTAGTATTCCATTGTGTAAATATACCACATCTTCTGAATCCATTCCTCCGTTGAGGGACATCTGGGTTCTTTCCAGCTTCTTGCTATTATAAATAAGGCTGCTATGAACATAGTGGAGCATGTGTCCTTATTGCATGCAGGTAAAGCCTCTGGGTATATGCCCAGGAGTGGTATAGCCGGATCCTCCGGGAGTGTCATGCCCAGTTTTCTGAGGAACCGCCGGACTGCTTTCCAGAGAGGTTGTACCAGCTT
Source organism: Tokudaia tokunoshimensis (assembly GCA_036184795.1). Classification (NCBI taxonomy): domain Eukaryota; kingdom Metazoa; phylum Chordata; class Mammalia; order Rodentia; family Muridae; genus Tokudaia; species Tokudaia tokunoshimensis. Next base: position 2,968,995 of record BTHU01000015.1, on the reverse strand, counting down.
GCAATCCCACCAGCAGTGGAGGAGTGTTCCTCTTTCTCCACATCCTCACCAACAACTACTGTCTCCTGTGTTTTTGATCTTAGCCATTCTGACTGGTGTGAGATGGAATCTCAGGGTTGTTTTGATTTGCATTTCCCTAATGACTAAGGATGATGAACATCTCTTTAGGTGCTTCTTAGCCATTAGATATTCTTCAGGTGAGAACTCTTTGTTTAGCTCTGTACCCCATTTTTTAATTGGGTTACTTGCCTCTCTGGAGTTTAACTTCTTGAGTTCTTTGTATATATTGGATATTAGCCCTCTGTCGGATGTAGGGTTGGTAAAGATCATTTTCCAGTTAGTTGGTTGCCGCTTTGTCTTTTTGACAGTGTCTTTTGCCTTGCAAAAACTTTGTAATTTAATGAGGTCCCATTTGTCAATTCTTGATCTTAGAGCATAAGCTATTGGAGTTCTATTCAGGAAATTCTCCCCTGTGCCCATATGTTCAAGGTTCTTCCCTAGTTTCCTTTCTATTAGTTTCAGTGTGTCTGGTTTTATGTGGAGGTCCTTGATCCACTTGGAATTGAGCTTAGTGCAAGGAGATAAGAATGGGTCAATTTGCATTCTTCTGCATGTTGACCTCCAGTTGAGCCAGCACCATTTTTTGAAAAGGCTATCTTTTTTCCACTGGATGGTTTTAGCTCCTTTGTCAAAGATCAAGTGATCTTAGGAGTGTAGATTCATTTCTGGGTCTTCAATTCTGTTCCATTGATCTACATGCCTGTCACTGTACCAATACCATGAGGTTTTTAACACTATTGCTCTGTAGTACAGCTTGAGGTCTGGGATAATGATTCCCCCAGAGGTTCTTTTACTCTTGAGAATAGTTTTAGCTATCCTGGGTTTTCTGTTATTCCAGATGAATTTTTGAATTGCTCTTTCTAACTTTAGGGGTTCAACCTCAAGTGTGATGGTCTTCCCTATAAGGGTCTTCACAAAAATCTGCATCATGGCAGTGGCTCCACCAACCATGGCAGATCAGATAGGAAGCAAGATATTTTTAAAATATGACTTTAGTATCAGAATAATTCTGGCCTCAGATCAGGGTTTCTTAAACTTTTCTACTTATAAATAGCCCCTTTTCACCAAAGACATTTTTACACAATTCCAACCATATAGATATATAAAATAGGTATGCAAGTCAAACATTAACCAATAATACATAAATTATAAGCAATTTTATTCTAAAACAATTCTAAACCTCTCATGGTGGTTTATGCCTATAATTCCAGCACTCAGAAGAGGTAGATCATTCTTGCCTACATAGTGAGATTAAGGCCAGTCTGGACTATATAAGACCTAGTCTCAAAAGAAGGAGGAGGAGGAGGAGGAGGAGGGAGAGGGGGAAAGTAGAGGAAGAGAAAGAAGGAGGAGGAGGGAGAGGAACAGGAAGTAAAGGAGGGATGAGTTTCATAGTGTGAATTGTTTCTTATTGGGACTGCCTATGTAGAATGTCACGGGTCATGTTATGGGTCTGCTATTAAAGTATGGAATTCTCTTTGGCAATATTTTGGTGATCTAAGACAGATTGAACTATTCTGTTATGGTCAATTCTTGATGACATGGAGTGTCTTGCTTTCCAACTACTGGGATTAAATACACATACACTATGCCTAGAACTCTTCTTGGGTCTTAAATACAAATTATCGCTGCCAGTATGTTTGAATTCACTTGGTAATTCCATAAACAAACTTTTAAAATGAGGGAATACAAAATATAGGACTTAGGATGTATCTAGCTCAGTCAATAGTGTTTGCCTAGCACCAAAAACACTGGTAAATCAGCACTGCATAAACCAGATGCATGCTGACCCCTGTATTCCTGGTACTTGGGAGGTGAAGGTAAGAAGTGTAAGTCCAAGCTGAGATAGCAAGACCCTGTCTCGAATACATATGTAAAAGCTGGATAAATGGCTCCGTGGTTAAACGCTCATCCAGCTCTTGTCAAGGACTTGAGCTGGTTCAGCCAGCACTGACAACAGACAGCGTACAACCACTTGTAACTCTAGCTCCAGGGAATCCAGTGCCCTTGTATGGGTCCCACAGGCATTTGCACTCACATGTGCACACATACACATAATAGAATAGAATACAATCTTTAATATGTGTAATATGTTCTGTTAGTGTTATTTCCTAGAAAAATCTTTTTGTTTTATTTTGGAGATTTCCTTAGTGTTTGAAAATGTAGAGTAGAAGAAAAGAAATGAGGCTGGGAAGAAAGCTCAGTGGGAGAAGTGATTGTTGGACAAGCATGAAAACCTAAGTTGGGACCCACAGTTCTCAAAAAAAAAAAAGCCTGGCAGAACAGCTTGTGTGACCGTAGAGCCTCATCAGGAGGGTAAGAACATGAGGCTCCCTGGAAGGCTAGCTAGGCTGATGAGCTGTTGGTTCAGCGAAAGATAATATCTCAGAACTAAGCTGGAGCAGGTAATGGTTCTCACCTTTAATCCCAGAACTTGGGAGACAGAGGCAGGTGTATCTCTGTGAGTTCTAGGTCAGCCTGGTTTACATAGTAAGTTCCAGGCAAGCTGGAGCTATATAGGAGACCCTGTCTCAAGATAAGATGAAAAAGTGTCAAGCTATTAAGAAGGATACTCAGTATTGATGCCTGGATGTGTATGTAAACTTACATACCCGTACACAGACACACAAGAAATAAAAAGACAGAAAAGGAACCAATAGGTAATAGAAAAATGTAAAATGTTCTAATTATATGAATATATTTATTAAAATTATTTTAAAATAACTATAATGACTATCATCATCATTATCATTATTATTATTGTGTAATGTCTGTGTGTGGACATCTCTGTACAACAGTGAATGTGTGGAAATCACAAGATAACTTTATAGAGTCAGTTCTCTCCTTTCACCTTTATGTGGGTTCCAGGGATCAAACTCAGGTCCTCCGGCCTGCACAGCAATCCCTTTATCCACTCTACCTGCTCACCAGCTCCAGATAAAATTATTTATAGATCATAATAAAATAATAATGATATGCCAAGTGGTGGTAGTGCACACACCTTTAATCCCAGTGCTTGGCAGGGGCAGACACATCTCTGTGAGTTTGAAGCTGGCCTGATCTACAGAGGGAGTTCTTAGATAGATAGATAGATAGATAGATAGATAGATAGATAGATAGATAGATAGATACATACATACATACATACATACTAGATACATACATACATACTAGATAAATAGATAGATAGATAGATAGATACTAGATACATACATACATACATACTAGATAGATAGATAGATAGATACTAGATACATACATACATACATACATACTAGATAGATAGATAGATAGATAGATACATACATACTAGATACATACATACATACTAGATAGATAGATAGATAGATAGATACATACATACATACATACATACATACATAGTAAATAAAGATAGAGTAGGGGGCTGGAGACATGGCTCATTGGTTAAGAGCAGTTGTTGATCTTGCAGAAGACCCATGTTCAGTTCCTAGCACCCACATGGCAGTTCAGAGCCATCAGTAACTAGATAGCCCTGAAAACCTGCTTCACATCTCAGTATGTTCCTGATACCTCTTTCTCTTGCCAAAAATAATAAACAACTCAAAAACTGACTGTAGACTCAGAGAGTACTTTTTCTCAGTTGGAAGAGATTACATTTAAGGATTTCAACAACAGAGGTATTCACGAAGACGAAGGTGAAGCTGTCCTATTAGCAGTCTCCGCTCCTCTCCAGGTTGTGCAAAAGAAGAAGCCATTTTGGGTGAGTGTCCCTCGACATATCAGTAAAGCTGGACCGAGTTAGTGTGCATTCTACAAGACAAAGAGACACATAGGAGACCTTGTCTAAACCACTCTCATTAAGGGAGGATGAGAGACAAATTTATTTTCTTGATGAGGCCAAGCGACTCTCATTTGGTTCCCTTTAGCACAATCTAAACTTCTTCTGAAGAACCTGGGATTTCCATAGATAAAACTAAACATTAAATTAAGCTTTACTCAATATCAAAACCACATTATCTGTGTTGACTACTAAAGAGGGCACTCTGTTCAAGAAAGAATATAACTTATGGGGATATCAGGGTTGTATCACGAGAGCGAATGACTTCAAAAGTAGATTCTTGGGTTTTAAGACAATTCTGGATGTTTCTGAGTGCCCCATTTTGCCCTGGTAGATATCCTTTGAATTACTGGCAGTCTGCGTGTTATATGAGCCTCTTAGGTTCTGGAGACAAGAGGTTACTGACAGTAGCTCAGTTCAGATGGCTCCATCAGACTTCAAAGATCAGCAAACATATCCTTTATAGCCTGTGGCCCACCTGCCTCTTTACCCCAGGACTGCTCAGAATTCATTGTTTGGACAAGCTTAGATAAAAAGGTATTCATCCCTAATGATTGTCAGAATGTCTGATTTATTAACTGGAGCAATTCTACAATTAACAGTCCACATGGACTGATTATATTAGTCTTAGAAAAAGGCTCTCCCTAACCTCCAGAATTTCAGCTCAAAAAACAGAAGCATGGAATCATAGTTTATAATGTTTCCTGCCTCAGGGGGAATGGATGATAAGCAAACCATCCATCTGCCAAAAGAGTGCCTGGGCAGTCCACAGTTCAAGTAACTAAAAGAAAATTATCTCAAAGTTTAAGTTTTTCTTATCTACCTAAAATGGCAATGGACTTGCCTTTATTTCAAGGTAACTGATTTCCTAAATGCTAGAAATAAGATGAAAGTTATACACACTACAAAAACAAAAAACAGTCATTCAAGTAAACTGGAGGGGCCACTTGTAGGTCACCTTGGGGTCAGGGAGATGGCCCATTGGTTAAGAGTACTTGCTGCTCTTGCAGAGGACCCAATTTTCTTTCCTAATAGCTATATTAGGCTATTCACAGTTAGCTATAGCTCCAGCTCCTGGGGATCTGACACCTTTTTCTGTCCTCTAAAAGTACCTGCACTCACACATACACATAAATAAAAATAAATCTTTTTTATTTTGGAGACAGGTGTCTTAGTTAGGGTTTCCATACTGTGAAGAAACATCATGACCAAGGTAACTCTTATAAAAGCTAACATTTAATTTGGGCTGGCTTACAGTTTCAGAGGTTCAGTCCATTATCATCACTGTGGGAAGCACGGCAGTATGCAGCCAGACCTGCATGGTGCTGGAGGAGCTGAGAGTTCTGTATATTGATCTGAAGCTGGATCTGTTTCATTTAACAAGGCTATACCTCTTCCAATAAGACCTTGCCTCCTAATAGCACCACTCCCTATGACCAAGCATTCAAACATACAAATCTATGGGGGCCATACCACAAGTTTCTCTGTGTAGCCCTGGCTGTCCTAAAACTCTGTAGACTAGGCTGACTTTGAACTCACAGAGATCTGCCTGTCTCTACCTTCCTAGTGCTGAAATTAAAGGTGTGTATCATCCTGACTCTTAAAAATAAATCTTAAAAAAAAAGGATTACCTTTGCCTCACTGTGTTAAAAGCTTATGACAGTTGGTTAAAATTTGTAACTGTTGCTCTGACTTCATGGCGGATGCCCCAAGATGGAACATGAGCTCAGATGGCTGCATAAAATGTCTTTCCAGGAAAAACTAGATCTATGGTACAAAACTGATGCCAAAGTTAAGTTGAAAATAAAATGGAATCAACTGGGCTTGGGATTGTAGCTCAGTGGTAGAGAGCTTGCCTAGCATATATAAAGGCCTAAATTCAGTCTCTAATAGCACATAAACTGGGGCATGAGTATACATGTCTGTAATTCCAGCTCTCAGAATCAGAAGTTTGAGGTCATCTTCAGCTATATACCAAGTCCGGGCTAGCCTGGGCTACACAAAAGTCTTATTTCCAAAACAAAATAAACACACAAAACACAATAAACCTAGAATTTAACGTCTTTCATGTACTAGGTGATTAAAAATACTAAAAAAAATTGAAAGTCAGAGTTCCTTTAGGATTGGTCCAACATAATTTAGACAGATCCTTATTTTAATTTTTCTAACTATGAATACATCCTTCTTATATTATAAGGCATGACTTCTTTGATTAATAATACAAGAGTAGAGAGGACTCAAGAACCAAGAGTCAAGTAAGCCTCGAGATGTCAACTCCTGTGAACCAGAACCAGGACTCAGTAAAGGAAGAAGTCAAATAATAAAGAAACTCAATTATTAAATGAATCTTTCTGCTGTACTCTCTTAGTTGGTCTATTTGCTCATATAGCTTTAATCTTCTAAATGTGTGGGTTCATGTACATTTTCACTAAAAGCTTAAAATCATGTTCCATGCAGCTGTAACATAAGATATGACAGTCATTGTCCCTTTTCTCCTCGCAGTCTTTCAGCTGGACTGCTTATTTATGTTTGACCCAGATTCTCTGTAACATTAAGTCCTAGGGAATATTTTAGGCTACATGAATTATAAATGTAAAGATACTGATTTTATTCATGATTTTTATCATATTTAGATGTGCCTTAACACATTTGACAAAACAATATATAAAAACCCTAGAAGTACTTTATTAGATTGCCACAGGCTCTAAGACTGGTCCTATTCTAGCCTCAGGAGAGTTTCACTTCTTCAACTAGAAAGACACAGCACCTCCATCTGAAGGACATACATTCAGAATATAAACTCCATACCTGACCTTCTAGACCAGTGGTTCTCAACCTTCCTAATGTTATAACCCTTTAATACAGTCCCTCATATTATGGTAACCCCCAACCATAAGATTATTTTTGTTGGTACTTCATAACTGTAATTTTTCTACTGTTATGAGTTGAAATGTAAATATCTGATATGCAGAATGGTCTTAGGTGATCCCTGTGAAAGGGTCATTTGAGTCCCAAATGGGTTATGACCAACAGGATTGAGAACCATAGTTCTAAGGAGTGGTCGCTTGCCAAGGTCCACCATCTCTTCCTGCCTCCCCCCTCTCCCTTTGTGATATCCAAGATCCCTGCTAACCAGGGTCCTTTTGACCTTCCTATGTGGGGCAGAGACACAGACCATCTGTGCTTCCTTTTACAGTACCAGGGGCTGCCATCTCTCCTCAGTGCCTCTCCCCTTTCATTGGGATTCATAGTTCTCAGCCTTCTTCCCACAAAGGGCTCTCCAGCTGTGACACCCCAGCACTTCCTTCAAGACTAGACAGGGGCCTGCCAGCTGCCTGCCTGAGACCCTTTAGGCAGAGAGAAGGGTGAGGAGTGAGATTATCTCAGGGATGTTAGCAGTTAAGTAAGTTGGTCACTTCGGGGTGGGGAGCTCGTGCTAACGTGTCTTCAAATAGAATTTTTCTTTATTTTCATGAAAATATTGTTTTAAAATATTTTCTTTAAAAATAACCATTTGTGTGTGTGCATGTGAATATGTGTGTGCTGTGACATGTGGAGGTCAGAGGAGAACTTGTGGGGCTGGTTCTCTTTTTCCAGTGTGTGAGTTCAGGGAGTGAAGCCCAGGTTGTCAAGTTTGGTGGTAAGAACTTTTCCCCACTGAACTATTTTTATGGCCCTGTTTTCAGCTAAATTTTCATGGTGCAAATGAGCATGTCTAGAATGGTTTCTGCCCATCACTTTCCTCTTTTACATATGTGAGCTAAGAATGTCCCCAAGTGTGTCAACTAGCTTTTATTTTAAATTATGACCTTAAACTGAGTTTGACTAAGAATATACTCCTTAAGTAATCATGCTTAGGAATGACCAACCCCCTTCTGCTTTCTTTATTCTGAAGGAGCATGGATTTGAAGTGGACTCCTGAGTTCTCCTGGACTGCTGCAGGGGTTCATCTTTCTCTTCTGTATCTTGGCTTTGTACGCGCAAGGATGCAAACTCACTGTGTTCAGTTATAGTGACATTTAAGATTCAGTAGCTTTGTATAATGTCTACAGCTAGATGCCCAAGATCTGAACCACTCTTACAGCTGCATTTCCTTGGAGGAACAGGGTATAAAAGTGTGTATGTGTGGGTGGAAGATACACTGACACCAGTTTCTCTGACATATTCCTTGTCTATGTGAGAGTGTCAGATCCCCTGGAATTGGAGTTACAGACAGTTGTGAGCTGACATGGGGGCGCTGGGAATTGAAACAGAGTCTTCTGGGTGGGAGGGACTTGGGTGGAAAAGAGAAGAGGGGAGGGGAAAAAGAGGGGCAGGTGTGGGTGGAGATGGAGGAGATGTACAGAGGGTCAGAAAATTGAACAGAGGTGTGTAGCAATGGGGGATGGGGAACTGGGGGTAGCAACCAGAAAGTCCCAGATGCCAGGAAAACAAGGGCCTCCCAGGACCCCATGGGGATGACATTAGCTGAAATACCCCACAAAGCGGAGGGAGAACCTGTTGAGACCATATCCAGAGGTTAGGCGTGGCCCGGCCAGGTGAGAGATGAGGCCATCCACCCACCTCCAAAATTTTAACCCAGATTTGCTCCTGCCTAAAGGAAATACAGGGACGAAGAGTAGAACAGGGACTAAAGGAAAGGCCATCCAGAGACTGCCCCACCTGGAGATCCATCCCATATGCAGACACCAAACCCAGACACTATTGCTGATGCCAAGAAGCACTTGCTGACAGGAGCCTGATACAGCTGTCTCCTGAGAGGCTCTGCCAGATCCTGACCTATACAGAGGCAGATGCTTGCAGCCAAGCATCAGACTGAGCACAGGGTCCCCAATGGAGGAGTTAGGGGAAGGACTGAAGGAGCTGAAGGGGTCTTATCTGGCATCAATGGGAGGGGAGGCCCTTGGTCCTGTGAAGGCTCGATGCCCCAGTGTAGAGGAGGTGGGAGTGAGTGGGTGGGTGGGGGAGCATCCTCATAGAAGCAGGGTAGAAGGAGGATGGGATAGGGGGTTTGCAGAGGGGAAACTTGGAAAGGGGATAACAGTTGAAATGTAAACAAATAAAATATCCAATTTAAAAAAAAAAAGAAGAAGAAGAAGAAGAAGCGGGACTGACCAGAGTGAGCATAGGTCCTGAATTCAAATTTCCAGCAACCATCAGTACAGCTAGTGTACTCATGTATACATTAAATAAATAAATAATTAAATAATTAAATCTTTAGAAAAAAGAAAAAAACAAGAGTCCTCTGGAACAGCCAGGCAGTGCTCTTTACCTCTGAGACATCTCTCCAGCCCCACCCCCCCCGTTTTGGACACAGAATCTCATTATGTAGCTCTGGATGTCTTTGAATTCCTGTAAACCAGGTAGAAGGGAATTGTAGCAGTAGCAGTGAATTGTTCATCCACATTGAGTCCCAACAGAGCTCTTGGGATTCATGAATGAAAGACACACGCAGTTACACACACACATACACACACACGCACGCACGCACGCACGCACGCACGCATGCACGCACGCCCACACAGAGATGCCTTACTAGTTCAATGGCTGGGCACTTCCTGAACCTCCCTGCTGCTAGCATGCACTCCCCTCTGGTATTCCTGAATTAACACCTTTTAAAATCTATATTTCATCTCTGCTATCCCAGACCCAATCAGGGGAGTGGCCCCTGTGGCCACTTACCCTGATTCTTACATATCTGCTGGTCCTTAAGTCTCATATATTTCCCCCTGGCACCCCACCCCCACCCCCTGCCATTATGGTGACACCTGTTCTTCCCCCTTGGTCCCAAGTCCAAGGATACCCAGTCATTGGCTGTATGGCAATTCTTTATTACCAATCAAAGCCAACTGGGGACAGGGACCCTCAGTGTCTCGAAGAGTGGCTTTTGGAAGCCAAACTAGACAAAGCATTAGAACCAATCCCCAGTACCTGCCTCTGACTCCTGAGTGCTGGGATTAAAGTCTTGCACCACCACCCTGGCATTAGTTCTCTCCTTGGTGACAGAAAGGGAGGGAGGGAGGGAGGGAAGGAGGGAGGAAAGGAGGGAGGGAGGGAAGGAGGGAGGGAAGGAGAAGCAGGAGGATTTTTGTAAGTTTAAAACTTGGGATAGAGAATGGGGCCCTTTAACAACAAGTCAAAATAAGTTTAAAAAAAAGCCATAGAATCCCTTTTATGTTGTTTTGTCAGAGATAAGTACAACTAAACCTGGATTAATTAGTATGATATTGATTTTCCCTTCTGCTTTTAATATACATCTAAATTATCATGGACACATTAGTCCTGTCTCAATGTGGATGTGTCTAATGTTTTCTTTTACTTTTTTTTTTTTGAGACAGGGTTTCTCTTGGCTGCTCTGAGACTCGCTCTGTAGACCAGGCTGGCCTCAAACTCAGAGATCTGCCTGCCTCTGCCTCTTGAGTCGTGGGATCAAAGATGTGTGCCACTATACCTGTCAGACTGATATTTTCTTAAGATTTAACCTGGATGATTGCTTCAGAGACTGTTGTTGGGAATTTGCCAGAGGAGACTGCTTAGACACAGGGTTAGGCCAACAGAAAATCTTCATTAGGCAGCCGGCTACTACACCGGATGCTAGGGATCCCAGTGTAGCCACAAGCCTTTCTCAGGTCAGCTTTTAAACACAAAGACCATGTCCTGGGTTGGCATACTTCAGTTGACAAGAACAGTTCTCCAGAGCAGAACTATAGAAGCCAAAAAGCAAGATAGTACATTTAGAGACTTCCCCCAGAACTATGGGCCTTGATGGATTAGGTCTTTGTTTTAGTTTTGGCAGGTGGTGCTGTCTATGTGCTGAGTTTTATGACTTGATGGTACTTCAACCATGGAGTCAGTCATGCTAAGGTCTCAGGGCCTGTGCTGTGGGGAAGACATATCCCATCCCATCAGAGGATGACTAAGTAATTACAATTACTTAGTCATTGTAATGACCTTGGTACTGTGGTTTAGTTGGTCTTTCTACCATAAAGTTTCTGTGGTGTCTCACACAGAGTTGTGTGAGACTGTGCCGATACTTACGTTGTCTATTTTTGTCTGTTAAAGTGCTCAAAGTGTTATTTTTTACAATTATTTTATTTACATTCCAGTTGTCCCTTCCCTTGGTCCCCCCCCCCAACAGTTCCTTATCACATCTCTTCTCTCTCTTGCCTCTGAGAGGGCGCTCTCTCCACCAGGCCTTCTCCTTCTCTGAGACCTCAAGTATCTTGAAGATTAAGTGCATCTTCTCCCACTGAGGCCTGACCTGGCAGACATCTATTATATTTGTCTCAGACCAGTCCTGGTTGGTGGCTCAGTCTCTGGGAGCTCTCTGAGGTAGCTGAGACTTCTGGTCTTCCTATGAGGTTGCCCTTCCCTTCAATTTCTTCAATCCTTCCCCAAATTCAACTATAGGGGTCCCCGACTTTAGTCCAATGGTTGGGTGTAAGTATCAGTGTCTGTCTCAGTCAGCTGTTGGTAAAGCCTCTCAGAGGACACCCATGCCAGGCTCACATTGCATCAGTAGTAGTATCAGGTCTTGGTGCTTCCCCACTCCCCATGAGATGGGTCCTAAGTTGAGCTGGTCATTGGACCATCTTTCCTTCAGTCCCTTCTCCATTTTTGTCCCTGCAGTTCTTTTAGGCAGGAACAATTCTGGGTCAGAAATTTTAACTGTGGGTTAGTAGCCCTGTCCCTCCACTTGATGCCCTGTCTATCTACTGGAGGTTCCCTCTCTCCAATGTTGGGCTTTTTGGTTAAGGTCACCCCCATTGGGTCCTTAGAGTCTCTCACCTCCTCGGTCTCTGGCACTATCTAGAGGGTCCCTCCACCTCCCATCCCCCAACGCTGCTTATCTCCATCTATTCTCTTGGTCCACTGGGCTTCTCTCCTGTCCCTCTCCATGCCTAATCCTGTTCCCTTTTTACCTTCACCCTCCCCTCTCCCACCCAGATTCCCTCCAACCCTCTGCCTCCTTTCCCCTTCTAAGTGGGTTTGAAGCATCTTCACTTGGGCATTTCTGCTTGTTATACTTCTTAAGGTCTGTAGGTTGTATCCTTAGTATTCTGTACTTTTTGGTTAATATTCACTTATCAGTGAATACATACCATGCATGTCCTTTTGGTCTGAGTTACCTCACTCAGGATGATATTTTCTAGTTCCATCCATTTACCTGCAAAATTCATGATGCCCTCATTTTTTTTCCCCCATTGTGTAAATGAACCACATTTTCTTTATCCATTCTTCAGTTGAGAGACAGCTTTCTGGCTATTACAAATAAGGCTGCTATGAACATAGTAGAATATGTGTCCCTGTGGTATAGTGGGGCAACTTTTGGGTATATGCCCAAAGAGCGGTACAGCTGGGTCTTCAGGTAGAACTATTTCCAATTTTTAGAGGAGCCTCCATATTGATTTCTGGAGTGGCTATACCAGTTTGCAATCCTACCAGCAATGGAGAAGTGTTCTTCTTTCTCCACATCCTCACCTACATGTGCTGTCACCTGTGTGTTTGATCTTAGCCATGGTGTGAGGTGGAATCTCAGGGTCGTTTTGATTTGCATTTCTCTAATGACTAAGGACTTTGAACATTATTATTATTATTATTATTATTATTATTATTATTATTATTATCTTTTCCACAGTCATCCCTCTCCCAGTCTGCCCCTGCAACCACTCCCTATCCCACTCTCCCTCCCCTGTTCCCAAAAGGATGCCTCCACACCTCCCCACTCCCTGGGGCCTCAAGTTTCTTGAAGGCTAGGTGTGTCCTCTCTCACCTAGGCCAGACCAGGCAGTCCTCTGCGGCATATGTGTTGGGGGCTTCAGACCAGCTCATGTATGCTGGCTGTTTGGTGGCCCAGTGTCCAAGAGATCCCGGGAATTCAGGCTAGCTGAGACTGCTGGTCTTCCTATGGGGCCGCCCTCCTCCTCAGCCCCTCCAACTTTTCCCTAATTCAACCCCAGGGGTTCCTGGCTTCTGTCCATTGGTTGGGTGTAAGTATTTCTGTCTGACTCTTCCAGCTGCTTGTTGGGCCTTTCAGAGGACAGCCATGCTAGGCTCCTGACTTTGAACATTTCTTTAAGTGCTTCTTAGCCATTTGAGATTCTTTTGTTGTGAATTCTCTGTTTAGCTTTGTACCCCATTTCTTAGTTGGGTTATTTTAGGTTCTTCTTCTTCTTCTTCTTCTTCTTCTTTTAAAGATTTATTTATTTATTATATGTAAGTACACTGACTGTAGCTGTCTTCAGACACCCTAGAAGAGGGCATCAGATCTCATTATGGATGGTTGTGGGCCACCATGTGTTTGCTAGGATTTGAACTCAGGACCTTTGGAAGAGCAGTCATGCTCTTAACTGCTGAGCCATCTCTCCAGTCCAGGAGGTTAACTTCTTAAGTGTATATATATATATATATATATATATATTGGATATTAGTCCTCTGTCAGATGTAGGGTTGGTAAAGATTTTTTTCTCAATCTGTAGGTTGCCAAGTTGTCCACTGACTGTGTCTTTTGCCTTACAGAAGCTTTTCAGTTTCATAAGGTCCCATTTATCAATTCTTGATCTTAGAGCCTGAGCAATTAATGTTCTATTCAGGAAATATCCCCCTGTGCCAAAGAATTAGAAGCTCTTTTCTATTTTCTCTTCTATTAGAGTCAGTGTATTTGGTTTCATGTTGAGTGGATCAACACTTGGACTTGAGTTTTGTGCAAGGTGATAAGTATGGATCTATTTTCACTCTTCTACAGACCACCAGTTAAACCAGCACCATTTATTGAAGAAGCTTTCTTTTAACCACTGGATGGTTTTAGCTTCTTTGTCAAAGATCAAGTGTCCATAGGTGTATGGGTTTACTTCTGGGTCTTCAATTCTATTTCATTGATCTGCCTGTCTGTCTCTGTACCAATACCATTCGGTCTTTATCACTATTGCTTTGTAGTACAGCTTGAGGTCAGGAATGTTGATTCCCTTGGAAGTTCCTTTATTGTTGAGAATTGTTTTTGCTATCCTGGGTTTTTTCTTTTTCCATATGAAGTTGAGAATTGCTCTTTCCATGTCTGTGAAGAATTGTGTTGGAATTTTGATGGGGATTGCATTGAATCTATAGATTGCTTTTTGTAAAATGGCCATTTTCACTATGTTAATCCTACCAATCCATGAGCATGGGAGATCTTTCCATCTTCTAATTCTTCGATTTCTTTTTTTCAGGGATTTGAAGTTCTTGTCATACAGATCTTTCACTTGCTTGGTAAGAGTTACACCAAGATATTTTATACTATTTGTGGCTACTGTGAAGGGTGTTGTCTCCCTAATATTTTTCTCATCCCTGTTTATCATTTGTGTAAAGGAAGGCTATTGATTTCAGTTGATTTTATATTCTGCCACTTTGCTGAAGTTGTTTATCGGGTGTAGGAGTTCTCTGTTGGAATTTTGGGGTCGCTTATGTATGCTATCATATCATCTGCAAATAGTGATACTTTGACTTCTTCCTTTCCAATATGTATCCCATTAATATCCTTTTGTTGTCTAATTGCCCTATAGAATTGTTCTATAGAACTCTGAGTCTATATTGAATAGATAGGGAGAGAGTGGGCAGCCTTGCCTTGTCCCAGATTTTAGTGGGATTGCTTCTAGTTTCTCTCCATTTAATTTGATGTTGGCTACTGGTTTGCTATATATTGCTTTTATTATGTTTAGGTATGTGACATGAACTCTTGATCTCTCCAAGACTTTTACTATGAAGGTGTGTTGTATTTTGTCTAAGGCTTTTTCAACATCTAAGGAGATGATCATGTGACTTTTTCCCTAGAGTTTGTTAATATAGTGTATTATGTTAATGGATTTTCATATATTGAACCATCCCTGCATTCCTGGAATGAAGCCTGCTTGATCCTGGTGAATGATGTATTTGATGTGTTCTTGGATACGGTTTGTGAGAATTTTATTGAGTATTTTTGCATTGATATTCATAAGAGAGATTGGTCTGAAATTCTCTTTCTTTGTTGGCTCTTTGTGTGGTTTAGGTATCAGAGTAACTGTGGCTTCATAGAAAGAATTAGGCAGTGTCCCTTCTGTTTCTATTTCATGAAATAGTTTGAGGAGTATTGGTGTTAGTTCCTCTTTGAAGCTCTGGTAGAATTCTTTGGTAAAACCATCTGGCCCTGAACTTTTTTTGGTTGGGAAGTTTTTGATGACTATTTCTATTTTCTTAATGGTCATGGAAGTGTTTAGATAGTTTACCTGATCTTGATTTAACTTTGGTATGTGGTATCTGTCTAGAAACCATTTCATTTAGATTTTCCAGTTTTGTAGAGTAGAGGCTTTTTTTAAAAAATTATTTTTTTATTTTATGTTTATGAGTACACCATTGCTCTCTTCAGACACACCAGAAGAGGACATCAGATCCCATTACAGATGGCTGTAAGCCACCATGTGGTTGCTGGGAATTGAACTCAAGACCTCTGGAAGGGCAGTTGGTGCTCTTAACTGCTGAGCCATCTCTCCAGCCCTGAATATAGGCTTTTGTAGTAGGATCTGATGATTTTTTTTTTTAAATTTTCTTGCTTTCTGTTGTTATGTCTGCCTTTTCATTTCTGATTTTGTTAATTTGGATACTGTCTCTGTGCCCCTTAATTAGTTTGGCTAGAGTTAATCTATCTTGTTGATTTTCTCAAAGAACCAGCTCTTGGCTTTGTTGATTCTTTGTATTATTCTCTTTGTTTCTAACTGGTTGATTCAGCCCTGATTTGACTATTTCCTGCCCTTGCTCGTCTTGGGTGTGTTTGCTTCTTTCTGTTGTAGAGCTTTCAGGTGTGCTGTTAAATTGCTTGTATGGGATCGCTCCAATTTCTACAAAAAGGCACTTAGTGCTATGAATTTTCCTCTTAACACTGCTTTCATTGTGTCCCATAAGTTTGGGTATGAAGTTTCTTAATTTTTATTGAATTCTATAAAGTTGTTGCTTTCTTTGTTTATTTTTTCCCTGACCAAGTTATCATTGAGGAGAGAGTTGTTTAGTTTCCATGAGTATGAGGGATTTCTGTTGTTTTTGTTGTTATTGAAGTCTAGCCTTAGTCTGTGTTGATCTGATAGGATGCACAGGATTATTTCAATCTTCTTGTATCTGTTGAGGCTTTTTTTATGCCAGATTATATGGTCAATTTTGGAGAAGGTTCTATGAGTGCTGAGAAGAAGGCATATTCTCTTGTTTTGGAGTGATATCTGTTAAATCCATTTGATTCATAACTTCTGTTAGTTTCACTGTGTCTCTGTTTAGTTTCTGTTTTAATGATCTGTCCATTGGTAAGAATGGGGTGTTGAAGTCTCCCACTATTATTGTGTGAGGATCAATGTGTGTTTTGAGCTTTAGTAAAGTTTCTTTTATGAATGTGGGTGCCCTTGCATTTGCGGTGTAGATGTTCAGAATCGAGACATTTTCTTGGTGGATTTTTTCCTTTGATGAACGTGATGTTTCTTTCCCCATCTCGTTTGATAACTTTTGGTTGAAAGTCTATTTTGTTGAATGGCAACTCCAGCTTGTTTCTTGGAATCATTTGCCTGGAAAACTTTTTTCCAGCCTTTTACTGTGAGGTAATGTCTGTCTTTGTCACTGAGGTGTGTATCTTGTATGCAGTAAAATGCTGGATCCTGCTTATAAATCCAGTGTGTTAGTCTGTGTCTTTTTATTGGGTAATTGAGTCCATTGATGTTGAGAGACATTAATGACATGATTGTTAGTTCCTGTTGTTTTCATTGCTGAAGGTAGTATTATGTGTGTATGATTCTCTTCTTTTGGGTTTGTTGTTAAATGTTTAATTTCTTGTGTTTTCTTAGGTGTAGTTATCCTCCTTGTAGTGGAGATTTCATTCCAGTATCCTCTGTAGGACTGGACTAGTAGAAAGATATTATTTAAATTTGGTTTTGTCTTGGAATATCTTGGTTTCTCTATCTGTGGTAATTGAGATTTTTGCTGGGTACAGTACCCTGGGCTGGCATTCGTGTTCTTTTAGGGTCTGGATGACATCTGTCCAAGATCTTCTGGCTTTTAGAGTCTCTGTTGAGAAGTCTTGTATAATCGTGATAGGTCTGCCTTTATATGTTACTTGGCCTTTTTTCCTTATCACTTTTAATATTCTTTCTTTGTTTTAGTGTTTTGATTATAATGTGGTGAGAGGATATTTTTCTGGTCCAATATATTTGGTTTTCTATAGACTTCTTGAATATTTATGGCCATCTCTTTCTTTAGGTTAGGGAAGTTTTCTTCTGAGTTTGTTGAAGATGTTTTCTGGCCCACTGAGCTGGGATTCTTCACCCTCTTCTATTCCTGTTATTTTTAGATTTGATCTTTTCTTTGTGTCCTGAATTTCCTGGATATTTTGGGTTAGGAACTTTGTACACTTTGTATTTTCTTTGAATGATGTGTCAATTTTTTCTATGCTATCTTTTACGCCCGAGATTCTATTTTCTATCTCTTGTATTCTGTTGATGTATTCTGTTCCATCTCCAGGGTTGCCTCCCTTTGTGTTTTCTTTATTGTTTCTATTTCCATTTTTAGTTTTTGAACCATTTCGTTCAGCTCCATCACCTGCTTGATTGTATTTTCCTGTATTTCTGTAAGAGATTTATTTGTTCCTTTAAGAGCTTCTACCTGTTTGCCTGTGTTTTCCTGTAGTTCATTAAGGGAGTTCTTTATATTCTCCTTAAAGGCCTCTCACTTCTTCATTAAATGGGATTTTAGGTCATTATCTTGCTTTTCAGACATGTTGGGGTACCCAGGGCTTGCTGTGGTGGGAGAACTGGGTTCTAGTGATGCCAAATTGCATTGGGTTCTGTTGATTATGATCTCTTGCCTCTGGCCATCTGGTTATCTCTGGTGTTAACAGGCCTAGGCATCTCTGATTGGAGCTAGGCTCCTTGAAGACAGGCATTGCTGTCTCTAGTTAGAGTAGGCCTCTTGGGTCTCTGGTTAGAGCAGGCCTCCTGTGTCCCTGGTTACTGTAGATCTCCTGAGAGGCAGACATGCTGTAGGGTTTGGAAGGATATTGGGCTGTTGATCTGGCCCTGGGTAGGTAGTGGACTAGAAGAAAGGTGGAGGTTGGAGTGAGTGGGTACCCGGGCAGGGGTGTCCCTTTTCAGCTGGGCCCCATGGTTGTCCTAGCTGGTGTGGGTATTTTGGCGAGATTCTTACCTGTGTCTTTGGTTACTGTGGACTTCATGGGAGGCATGCAGGCTGTGGTGTGTGGATGTGTATTGGGCCACTGATCTCACTCGAAGTGTTATGACATTACAAAATCTGTTTCATTGTTAGTTCTGTGGCTTAGGAATTCAAGCAGGATATATTGGGCTTGACTTCTGAGGGTTCTCATGATATCTGACCTTGACATGATCCAAATCTTTAAAAATAATTTAAATGACTGGTGGCTCCATGTATCAGTCAGGGTTCTCTAGAGAAAAAGAACTGATAGACTGAGCCTATAGAAATGGGATTTATTAGAGTGGCTTAACAGACCTCCTAGTGGTCCTGCTAGTCCAACATTGGCTGTCTCCCCAGGGAAAGTCCAAGAATCCAATAGTTCAATAGTTGCTCAGTCCACGAGCTGGATGTCTCAGCTGGTCTTCAGTATATGCTGTATTCCTGAAGAATTAGGCTCTAATGCCAGTGAAGGAATGAACTTGCCATTCAGAGTGAGGGCAAGCAGGCAAAAATCAAAAGTTTCATTCTTTTATGTCCTTTATATAGACTGCCACCAGAAGGTGTGTGGCCTAAATTTAAAGTAGATCTTCCCACTTCAAAAGATCTAGATTTACCACAGATTTTCCCATTTCAAATAATTCAATCAAGAAAAGTCCTTCACAGGTTTACCCCCTGCTCAGGTATTAGTTAATTCTAGATGTCGTCAGGTTGAAAAAAAAGAACAGCTATCATACTTTCCCTCTGAGTCTTTTCTAAACAGACTCACATGTATGTTTTCACAGGTATGTATGTATGTGAGTGTGTGCATATGCATGTATGTGTGTATGTATGTATATATGTATATATGTGTGTATGTGAGAATGTGTGTCTGTGCCATGGCACGCTTGTGGAAGTTAGAGAGCCTCTAGTGGAGTTGATTCTCTCCTCCCAGCACATGGATCCTGGAGATGGAACTCAGGCTGTGGGGTTTGACAACTCCTTTTGGCTTCTGTGGGCACCTGCACCCAAATGGTGCACATAATCTCACAAAGACACATACAAATACACATGAATAGAAGACAGATAATTTTAAGGGAATATTAAAAAAGGAAGAAGAATCTTGGGTGTGGCTTGGTCGAGATGGCTCATCAGACAAAGGCACTTGCTGCCAATTAGTAGTTTGATCTGGGACCTGCGTGATGGAAAAATTGTCTTCTGATCTCCACATGCAGTGTGCACATGCATGCAAAAAAAATTAAAAAGGAATCCAGGGTCCCATGCAAGATGGACCCCTAACCCTTTAATGCTGGAAGGAATGAACTGTCCAGCCAGCCTGAGGGCAAAGTAGGCAAAATGAAAAACTTCATGTTTCTATGTCTTTTATATAGGCCATCACCAGAAGGGGTTGCCCAGATTTAAGGTGGATCTGCCTACAATAAAAGATAACATTATGGTGGGTATTTCAACCTCAAATAATCCAGTCAAGAAAAATCCTTCACAGTTATGCAAGCTGCTTGAGTTTTAGTTGATTCCAGATGTGGTTCAGTGGACATTCAAGAATAACCATCACCCTCCAGCTGTACTTCTAGGATGGTATCTAGGATGTGGAGGCTGAAGGTCAGAGGAGGAGATCTCCAGATCCACCAGCATTCAGCCTTCCTTGGGACTTGGGAATTGTTACAGCTTGGTACAGAGAGGGAGGGTGACTCCTGGCCCTGGCCCCAAATTACAGGATGTTATGCCTGACATGGTATTTGCTGTTGTTTTTTGTTTTGTTTCTTGAGACAGGATTTCTCTGTGAAGCATGACATAGAAGTCCACATTATCTCATTCACACCACCTCTAAGATGGAACTAGATTCTTGCTGTGATTTTCAGAACAAACATACACTTATTTATGTATTTATTTATATGCCAACCTGAGAAGTTAATGCTGATGATGATGTGGCAGGAGGAAGAGAGGCAGAAGACCACAGAAACTGCCACTGTAGCTCCATGGTGAAACACTTGCCTGGTATGTGCAAGGCTCCAGTTCAGTCCCTAGCATTGGGAAACACACATTACACACACACACACACACACACACACACACACACACACACACACACGCATACACACACGTTGAAATAGGATAGTTTTATGTGTTTTCGTTGCTTCCTCTGGCCCAGGTCTGAGCATAATCCTGGTATCTTTTAAAAAGACACACAGGGGTCCACCATGAGAATATGCCACCATATACCCTCTTTTGAACAGGCCGTATCATTGAGGGGCATTTCAGTTTGTGCCCAAGGCCTTCATACCCACTCCTTTCAGTCTTGCTTTGTTACTCCTGTGCTTGGCTCTCTTGTCTTTGTGATTGGGTAGGGCGACAGCCCCTGGCTCTTTCTTGCTGGACCTACAGTTTCTTGATGTTTCCTATACTTTGGTATACTTCTCTCTCACTATCTGCCCTTCTGTGGTTCTAGGTATCTATAGTCACCTGTAGTTTGAAGGTACTAAGTGGAAAATAATTCATTTGTAGGTTCTACACAGTGTCATTCTGAGTAGACTGGTGGAGTTTACACTAACTGGTTCCATCCCACTCAGGATGTGAGTCACCCCTTTGTCCAGTGCATCCCTACTACCCAGACTACCTACCTGTCAGTCACATTGGATTGTACTGGTATAGATGCTTGAGTTTGAGGAACCCTTACTTTACTTAGTAATGACCCCAAAGCACAAGAATCTTGATACTGATGATTTGGATATAGCAAAAAGAAGCCATAAGGTGAAAATTCTTGACTTAATAATAAAACTAAAAAGCTATACACTAAATTTGGTAAGATCTACAGTGAGAACAAATCTTTCTGTGAAGTTATGAAGAAGGAAAGAAAATCTGTGCTAATTTCCCCCCACTCAGTCTGCAGGAGAGATAGCCAGTGTGACGAGTGCTCAGCCAAGAGAGAAGCTTTCAGACTGTGGCTTCTACTCTATCTTTGGCTTTAAATACCTAACTGAAGGTCTTGGAATGTGTCTCTTGAAGTTAAAGGGGTTTGCTGTACATAGCCACCCCTTGCCTGTTGAGGGACGGTCTTATGTAGTGGCCTCAAACTCCCTATGTAGTTGGGAATAACCTTGAAGTTTGATTCCCCTGCGTCTACATCCTGAGTGCTGGAATTACAGACATGTCCATTATGCTGATACATGTGATGCTGGAGATTGTTCTACAAAGGTCATCCATTTATACAAAGGCAAGCACTTGTGTGTGAGAAAGCATGAGTTCCAGCTTCATTTCTGTTGCTGTGATAAAACTCACTGTCGAGAAGCCACTCAGGGAAGAAGGGTCACTTCAGTTCACAATCCCAGTTCATTATTGTGGGAGAGTCAAGGCAGGCAACACACATATCTGCAGAGGGAATGAGTGCACATGCTTTCTCGCTTGCTGGCTTGTTCTCAGCTGGGTTTCTTCACTTTTATTCAATTCAAGATCTCCTGCCTTGTTGAGGGGTAGGTCTTCCCAATTCAATTAACACAATTAAGATGATTCTCCACAGACCAATGTAGACAATCCCTTATTAGGATGCTTCCCAGGTGATTAATCAAGTTAATAATTAAAACTAACTATGCTAACATGCAAGGCATTTATTTGCACACCCCTGGGACTCTTCTTACATGTAAGTACACTTTCTATCTGCTCCCTACAAGAGGGACTGTTTCACAGGCAAAGTGGAGAACAAATCCTAGGCTGTCACCTTTAATTTTCTTGGTTGCCACACAACCTAGGCTCAGCAGCACTGTGCCAACTCCATATTTAATCTCTAGAGTAAGCATGTGGTTATCTTTCAGGACATAAACATTCAGCAAGACTTGTTGAAGACCAACTGCTGGTACACATGTCTGATTTCTAAGAAATTTATTCTATTTAAATCTACTCAGCTACATGGGCAGCCACACGGCTCATGCACTTGGTGTTATGCAGCATGCACACACATACACCCCCCCACCTCACAGATACATTCCACATATATTCTCATACACTTACACACACACAATTATATACATACACACTCATATTCTCTTCACATTCAACTGCTCTCAGACACATTCACAAGCATACACACTTACATTCTCACCTGCGCACTCTTTTTTTCTCATACACTCATATATCCTCACACTCACATTTGCACACATGTGCACCCTGTGATGTGCACACTGCCATCCCAGTTCCCAGATACAGCAAACAGGTGGTGGCCAGAGATAGGAATGCTCAGCTCTAACTCTGGAAGGAAGCAATCAGTCTCTGCCCAGCTATGATGAGGAACTATGTCTGGGCATATGGGGGTCCTCAGTGAATGCCACCTCCCATTCCTACTCCTTCAGGACTCACTGGTGTCTTGGCCCAGTGGTCACCTTTTGGGTAGGCATCAGGCAGTGGCTATGGCTTATGGCCATTGGCCATAAGGCCACTAGCCACCCTCAAACAGGACCAGCTCATCACCCACCTGTGGTCTGCTCTCAGGGTGCCTCTCAGGGAGGACCCCAGAGAGGGGTCCTTGGGTCAACAGAATCTGACTTAAGTATTTTATCTTAAAGCAGGATCTCACTATCCCTCAAACTTGTGATCATCTTAGCCTTGGGTCCTGAATATAGACACTCCCTGCTGGACTGTCAGATCTGGCATCTTTCTATCTGTTCATGTCACATTTCTATGGTGTGAGCTGTACTAGTCTCAGGCATAAATCTAACAAATCTGGACAAATGTGTTCACTAACACCATCAAGGCTCAAAACAAGTGGATGGTTTTATCATTCTAAAATGTCTATAGATCAGTGTTTCTTGATCCTAAGCTTAGGGTAGATCTCTAAAATCAGAGCTCTCCCGCACCTGCTCCAGACCTTGCTCCTGCCTAAGGCCTCTCTAATCTCTAGCCTGGAGATGAGTGTGAGCAGCTGCCAGGATAATCCAAGCTGCAGATGGACAGCCTCATCTTGCCTTTTCCCCCAGCTTGTTACAGGTGGTTGTGTTCAAACCACAGGAGAACAGGAGGGGAGCAAGCCATTCTTCCCACATCAGCTCCATTGTGGTGTCTCCTCTGCTAAGGATGCAGTGCCAGCGGTGAGACACTGTAGATGCTGTGCCAGCAGTGAGAGACTGTGGATGCTGTGCCAGCAGTGAGAGGCTGTGGATGCTGTGCCAGCAGTGAGAGGCTGTGGATGCTGTGCCAGCAGTGAGAGGCTGTGGATGCAGTGCCAGCAGTGAGACGCTGTGGATGCAGTGCCAGCAGTGAGAGACTGTGGATGCAGTGCCAGCAGTGAGAGGCTGTGGATGCAGTGCCAGCAGTGAGAGGCTGTGGATGCTGTGCCAGCAGTGAGACGCTGTGGATGCAGTGCCAGCAGTGAGACGCTGTGGATGCAGTGCCAGCAGTGAGACTCTGTGGATGCTGTGCCAGCAGTGAGAGGCTGTGGATGCAGTGCCAGCAGTGAGAGGCTGTGGATGCAGTGCCAGCAGTGAGAGGCTGTGGATGCAGTGCCAGCAGTGAGACGCTGTGGATGCTGTGCCAGCAGTGAGACGCTGTGGATGCTGTGCCAGCAGTGAGACACTGTGGATGCAGTGCCAGCAGTGAGACGCTGTGGATGCTGTGCCAGCAGTGAGACGCTGTGGATGCTGTGCCAGCAGTGAGACGCTGTGGATGCAGTGCCAGCAGTGAGACGCTGTGGATGCAGTGCCAGCAGTGAGACGCTGTGGATGCAGTGCCAGCAGTGAGATGCTGTGGATGCAGTGCCAGCAGTGAGACGCTGTGGATGCAGTGCCAGCAGTGAGACGCTGTGGATGCTGTGCCAGCAGTGAGAGACTGGGGATGCAGTGCCAGCAGTGAGATTCTGTGGATGCAGTGCCAGCAGTGAGACGCTGTGGATGCAGTGCCAGCAGTGAGACGCTGTGGATGCTGTGCCAGCAGTGAGACGCTGTGGATGCAGTGCCAGCAGTGAGACGCTGTGGATGCAGTGCCAGCAGTGAGACGCTGTGGATGCAGTGCCAGCAGTGAGACGCTGTGGATGCAGTGCCAGCAGTGAGACGCTGTGGATGCAGTGCCAGCAGTGAGACGCTGTGGATGCTGTGCCAGCAGTGAGACGCTGTGGATGCAGTGCCAGCAGTGAGAGGCTGTGGATGCAGTGCCAGCAGTGAGACGCTGTGGATGCAGTGCCAGCAGTGAGACGCTGTGGATGCTGTGCCAGCAGTGAGACGCTGTGGATGCAGTGCCAGCAGTGAGAGGCTGTGGATGCAGTGCCAGCAGTGAGACGCTGTGGATGCAGTGCCAGCAGTGAGACGCTGTGGATGCTGTGCCAGCAGTGAGACGCTGTGGATGCAGTGCCAGCAGTGAGATGCTGTGGATGCAGTGCCAGCAGTGAGACGCTGTGGATGCAGTGCCAGCAGTGAGACGCTGTGGATGCAGTGCCAGCAGTGAGACGCTGTGGATGCTGTGCCAGCAGTGAGACGCTGTGGATGCAGTGCCAGCAGTGAGAGACTGTAGATGCTGTGCCAGCAGTGAGAGGCTGTGGATGCAGTGCCAGCAGTGAGATGCTGTGGATGCAGTGCCAGCAGTGAGAGACTGTGGATGCAGTGCCAGCAGTGAGAGGCTGTGGATGCAGTGCCAGCAGTGAGACACTGTGGATGCAGTGCCAGCAGTGAGATGCTGTGGATGCAGTGCCAGCAGTGAGAGGCTGTGGATGCAGTGCCGGCAGTGAGAGGCTGTGGATGCAGTGCTGGCAGTAAGATGCTGTAGATGCAGTGCCCGCAGTGAGAGGCTGTTTGCTTTCCATACAGGACTGAGCATTCTGCCCATAGCTCCAATCTCATGCTTTTTCTGGGGCCTGTTAATTTTCTGTGTCCTTCCCAGGACACAGTTGAGTGGTCAACTCTAGACTTCAGCTGTGTAGACCACTCTGACCTCCAACTTCAACACAATCCTGTTACCTCTGCTTCCTGAGCGCTAGGACTATAGCCCTGCCTTGGCTTCTCCCTTGAGCCTGTCAGGTCCATGATGGCCTCTAGACCTCTGGTTTCATCATTGCCTCCAACTATTGAATAGAAGGAGTGCCAGAAAGCATCAATTGGCTAGTCTCTAGCCCAGGATGGTCCAGAAGCTTCAAGATTAAGAGTGCACAGACATGAGGCCTGAAGTCTGTTCCCCTTTGCAGCCCTAGGCAATTGTCTCTTCACTATTAGGACTGGAGGGCACTGCATTTTCTAGTCTCCCCCAGATTGCTGCCTTTGAATCAGATCTGGTGAGCAGCAGGCCTCTGGCTCTTATCTCCCTGCCTGCCCTTCCATGTGCTACACAGCTGCACAGCTACAGAAGGCTGCTCTCCTCCTCTCACCCATCTGGACCAGTGTGTGCTTGGAGATAAGGCCACCAGACTCCAGGGAATGAGTGGATCATTTTGGTTTTATGAAATAATATTCTTTTTCTGAGTTTAAAACTTATTAATAATATAGAAAATGGGCTGGGGAGATAGCTTAGTTGGAAAAATGCTTGTAGAGGTAGCTTAGTGGTTAAGAGCACTGGCTGCTCTTCTAGAGGACCCAGGTTTGATTCCCTGCACCCACATAGTGGCTGACAACCATTTGTACCTCTGGTGTGAGGGGATCTGACATCTTGTTTGGCCTTCACAGACACTGCATGCATTTGAAACATATACATATATGTGGCAGAACACCTATATACATAAAATAAAAAAATGCTTGCCTAGCAAGCAGGTGGATTGGAGTTTGATCCTAAGAGCCCCCATAATCAAAGCTGGGCATGGTGGCACACATTGTAGTCTCAGCATGAGGGAGGTAGAGACAGGAGGAGCCCTGGGGTTTTGCTGGCCATCCTAGTTGGTGAAGGCCATTGAAAGATCTTGTTTCAAAACAACAAAGTATCTTCAAGAAGACAACATGGCTGACTTTTCAACCTTCAAATATTCACCCACATGCATGTACATCCCTACACCCAATGCACTCCCTCTTATGAACACATGTGCATGTACATGCACACACATGTGTGCATATGAACACGCACACATGTGCATACACATATACATTTGAAAAAAAGGGGGTTCTGTGGTTTGCTTTGGACATATGGCCTGAGTTTCATCACCAGAAACCCATGTTTTTTCCTGTCAGTTATGGTCATATGTGCTTGTATTTCCAGAATTTGGAAGGTATAGGAGAGTTTGAGGCTGAATCAAGAGACCCTGAATCAAAAACAAAAACCAACCAAAACACAATTGGAAAATATAGGGCCAGAAACAAAGCTCAGTGGTGGAGTATATTCTCGGCATGGGCGAGACATGGAACTCAGCCTGAAGAGGATGATGGTGGTGTTGGTAGTAGGGATGGTGATGATGATGTTAGTGCCAATGGTGCTGCTGCTGCTGCTGGTGGTGGTGGTGATGGTGTCGGTGTCGATGACACTGGTGATGGTGATGGTAATGATAAAAAAAAAAGAGGAAAGGAGGAGAAAGAAGAAAAACTCACACTTGAGCAAGGTGTGGTAGTGCATAGTTGCCATTCCAGTACTCTGGAGATGGAGGTAGGAGGCTCAGGAGAGTTCAAGGTCAGCTTGGGATACATGGGATCCTATGTAAAACAGACAAGAAGAAACTGCAAAAGTGATACTATAAAGACCTACAGCATTTAAGTCCCAGAGATTTGTTGCAGTGAGCACTAGTTTCCGACTCTCCAAGGCCCTCCCTGGCAGGTGCTCACAGTCTACTCACCCACTCATGAGGCTCCCCTGGTGCTGCCTCCGCTTCAAGACTCTGTGCTCTCGGAGACTGATAGGTTGTTCAGTAAAATGACTTTATTTTCATTATTTTTTCCTTTTAATCAAAGAAAGGGCCTGCTATGGACCAATAAGATAGTTTCTGTATGTTCAAGCCTTCTTGTTCACCTGTGATTGAGTTTATTGTAGAGAAAAATAACAGAAATTGACTGGATAAAGAAAGGAGTTGAACATAGAACTAATGTGTGACCCAAGCCTCAGCAGCCCAGCCATGGATCTGCATGGTTCTTTCCTATCAAGAAAGCCATTTGAGCCATTTCCATGTTGTAGATCCTCTGGTATGTTTCATAGCTCCCCCACTGGTGGTAGCAGCAAGGCTTCTCATAGCACAGTCATCCTGCCCATTCGTAAGTCCATTGGTGGTAAGGATTCTGTTCAGGGTCCTGTAGACACCTTCCATGTTCCCCTCCTGAACCATAACAATCCTGGCAATGAACTTCAGATGTTTAGCCATGGCCTTGTATTTAAGTCTCCATTCTTCAGGGCCTGGGGCCTCTGAATTCAGACTCTGAGACCCTCCACAAAATGACTTTTTTTTTGATGTGGTGTGTGTGTGTGTGTGTGTGTGTGTGTGGTGTGGTGTGTGTGTGTGGTGTGTGGTGTGTGTGTGGTATATGTGTAGTATGTGATGTATGTGTGGTATGCATGTGATGTGTGGTGTGCGTGTGATGTGTGATGTGTGTGGTGTGTGTATGTATTGTGTGTGGTGTGTGTATGATGTTTGCATATATGAGAACTGCCTCAGGTGTCATTCCTCAAATCCTACCGACCGTTCTTATATTTTTCTTTAGAGAGAGGGTCTCTTGATGACCTGGAACTCATTAAGGAAGCTAGACTGGTGAGAGGCACTGTCTTGGTTGCCAAGGTGTCTGAATTTGCCACCAACTAAGTGCTGGACACTTTTTTTCCTTCCCTTCCCTCCCTACTTTTCTTTTTTCTTTTCTTTTCTTTTTTTTTTTTTTTTTGGTTTTTCGAGACAGGGTTTCTCTGTGTAGCCCTGGCTGTCCTGGAACTCACTTTGTAGACCAGGCTGGCCTCGAACTCAGAAATCCTCCTGCCTCTGCCTCCCAAGTGCTGGGATTAAAGGTGTGCGCCACCACCACCCGGCCCCTCCCTACTTTTCTTTTCATGAGACAGAGTCTATGTACCTCTTCCTAGCCTGGAACTTGCGGTGTAGCTGAGGCCGGTCTGAACTCACCGAGATCTGTCTGCTTCTGTCTCCAAAGTGATGGGATTAAATGTGTGCACCATCATCCTTCTTTGAGGGATATCTTGGTTATCTTATTTAAAATGGGAAGACTCATGCTAAATGTGGGTGGAAACTTAGAAGGGAGATAAAAGAAGGAAACTTGCCTTTTGCCTGTTTGCCTTTATTTTTGCTGGCAAATTCATTCATTTGCTGAACTCCTCACTGATATCAAAACAAGCTTTTTAAGACTTCTAATGTAGACTGGAGACTGGTAGCTATCAGGCTATCAGCCCTTGGAGATGATAAACTACCAGATTCTTGACCTTTTTGGTGTGACACAGTCATTGTTGAACTACCTAGATTGTATAGTATACATTAATCTAATAAGTCTCCTTTTAATATATGTTCATCCATTGCTTCTGTTCTTCCAGAGAACTAATATAGCTGGGCAGGTAAAGGGCCTCAAGAACCCTCCTGACTGATGCACCATCAAGTCTGGCTTTTTAAAAACAGAACTTCCAGGGGTTGAACTCAATCCCTAGGCAAGGCAAACACTTTACTAAGAGAGCTATCTCCCTAGCCTCTTGTTTTGATTTTTTGAGACAAGGTCTCTGAATATAGCCCAGGCTAACCTGGAGCTTGCAGCTCTCTTCTTTGGCCTCCCAAGTGCTGGGGTTATGGGCCCACTACAGGTCCCATCTGAAGTCCTCTTTGACTTATCTTTGATTGGCTTAGAGCCCATTCAGGTCTCAGACAAGTTGATGAGGCTGAGATGTGGAGACTGATCTATGGTCAAGTCAGATACCAGCTTGCTAGTCAGGGTTTCTGCCTCTCTTTCCCTGGTTCTGCTACAGTCCAGACACGGTCTGGGGGACCTGGTTTTCACGTTCTCTTCCTCAGGAGGAAACCCTTGTTTGATGGACATAAGGCCCACTCCCCACCCCTGCCCTAGCAGACCGTGGCCCCTGCTCTTTCTATTAGCTTTAGCTTGTTTCCCTCCTGGCAGAGTCTAACACATCTCCTGCCCTATCCTGGTAGCTCAGTCCCTTGGGTGAATTGCCTCCACTGCACCCATCTACCGTCATACCTCACTTGTCCTTCTTGCCTCTCCCACTCCCATCTGGTGGCTCTGAGAGAGCGTGTTGGAGGACAGTGGGGAATGCAAACCACCATCTGGAGATTCAGATACACAAGCCGACTCATCAGGGACAGCGAGGCAGCATGTACTTAAGGAGGTTCTGCCAGGGGCTCTGGAGGAGTCGTGTGGGTGGGGGAGGGGAAGACAGATGCTGCGTGGGCAGCAGGGACAGAGCCTGATCAGGAACCCCCAGATTTGCATGCTGGTGCTATCTTCTTCTGGGCTTGTTGCCTAGTGGGCAGCTTATACCCCTGGGGGCAGGGAACTCTGGGGGCAGGGTAGGCATCAGCCCACTAGTCAAAGAAAAGAGATTTGTAGGGGAGAGGAGTGGTTTACAGGTTGTAGGGAGATGTGGGAGGGTGGGTTGTAGGAGGGTATTATGCAGTGAGTACATGCGTGAAATTATGAAAGGATAAATTAAAAAAATAGAAGACTCTATCTGCCTCTTGCCTGGTTCTGGCACTATGCAGTCCTGGCAACCCTGTCCCCACTGCTCGAGACCCAACAGCAGCAGGTAATGTTGCCTCCCATAAAGTGTAGTCTGCAGCAATGCAATGGCCAGTCTGGGGGATTGGGGAAGGACTAAGAAGAACATGGCAGACAAGGCTGGGGAACAGGAGAGAGGCCCCAAAAGGCAGAGTGGACAGGGCCTGGGCTGAACCAGTGCTGGGGAGGAAGGTGTGCAGCCAGTCTAGGATGGTAAACCCCAGCAAGCCGAAGGCACATGGGCCTCTCCTAGTTCTTGGGATCAGTTAAGGATACTTAAAAAGCAGAAATAATGTTTATTGGAAGACTTCTTGACTTGTGATAGTTCATACAGTAACAGGTTTGCTTCCGGCATCTCACACACATCCTTAGTTTTGGGTGACCCATCCTATCCTCACTAGCATTCGGAGGCTGTGCTTCATGCAGGCAGCTTTAATGCTCTCTGAGGCTTCCCAAGGAAGCTCAGGAAGAGGCTGCTACCTGCTACTTCTCCCCTTGACCCCCTGTTTAATGAAGGAATCACAAACCAAATGACAGAAACTACAGAGACTCTGAAAATTGCCCCTTCCTTGGGTTGAAAAATTGCTCATGTAGACTTTGCAGGCAGTGTATCTTCCACTCTTGGTGGATATTTGGTAGATGGCTTTGTGGGATGCCCTGTTATCTCTTGGGGACTGTGTGACATGTCAGGATGATGTCAGCTACATGGCTGGACTGAGACCTCCCCTGCGGATTCTCAGTCACCTTGACTTGAAATGATGTCTTGATCCCTAAGGTTTCAGAGGTAGCTTTCAGTTGTCCTCAAGAATGATTTCTTGCATCCTGGGGGCTCCAGTCCACTTGATTCTGCATGTGCTTATTGCACTGAGACTTTTGGAAGCAAATTCCACTCTTACCAGCTACTGGCTGTCCCCAAGGTGGGTGAGGTCACAAACGTTGAGTTGGAAGTCACTGTGGAGGAATGGAGAGCTGCAGGCCTAGAGTCTATGGGGTTTCAGTGAATCCAGGCAGGTCTCTCTTAAAGGCCACTTGCTATAATTGTTCTGAGGCAGGTCCCTAACCTGTTCAGGCAAGTCTTGAAGGCCCAGTCTTCCTAGCCATTGGGTTCTATAGTTCCAGGCTTTTATTAGAACAGTGAGCCTTGTCTGTCTTTGACACCCACCATCAGGACAGGTTCCCTTGGCTGCTGTCCTTCACACCGATTTAGCTACCTTGACTGTGGAGCCACCTGGCACCCCAGGCATTACCAGGTCTGTACAAAGACCCTGAGTCTCTACAGCGGACCTCTCACCAGCAGCAGCTGCTGCTGCTTCTTCCTCTTTCTCCTCCCACCCCACCTCCTCCACCCCCTCTTCTTTTAATTTTTGGGTTTTCAAGACAGTGTTTCTCTGTAGACCAGGTTAGCCTCAAACTCAGAGATCACCCTACCTCTGTCTCCCTTAGTGCTGTGATTAAAGGTGTGTGCCACCATATCCAGCCCAAAGTATACTCACTACAAGTCAAGTATTTCAGTTGCTCTTGGCAAAAATGTTTCTAGACTTAGCACACACCACCTTTTAACTTGGCTCAGTTATAGAACTGTGCTTAAATCCTGATGCACAGCACTGTTCTGCAGCTTTGTTTCCATAGCAACCCTAAGCTCTTTATGACTCCCTTTAGAGAAAGATTTCTAAGTGGTGTTTTTGGGTTATTTGGTGTTGTGACTTGAGTATGAAATGTCCCCAGATATTTGAACACTTGGTCCTCAGCTGGTGGCACTTTCTGAGGAGGGGCAGTGGAGGGGTGGTGGCGGGTCACTGGGGGTGGACTTTGAAGGTTTATAGCTGGCCCTGCTTCTTCTGTGTGGATGAGATCTGTTCTTCTGGGCTGCTGGGTTCGCCTCACACTCCTGTCATGCCTTCCCTGCCCAGAGGGGCTGTGAGTTAAAATGAACTGTCTTCCATCACTTTTTTTTTGTCAGGGTTTTAATCTCAACAATGTGAAAGTAACTACTTTATTTGGGTATTTCCAGACAATAAACCCAAAATGTGGAATTTTAACATTTGTCTGTTCTACTGAAATAAAATGAGACTGAAAGCAAAAGCATGCTTGCTGTACTGAGAAAACAGAAGTTAGGGGACATGTAAACAAGATAAAAGAGTTGCCCATAACCCTGTCTCAGAAGCCAGCAGTGAGCACTTGAGCACTCAGTAAACTCACCAGGAGTCTCAGGGCCGTGCTTCCCACTGTGCACCTCATCTTCTGAGAGCTTCTGCCCTGGCCCTGCAGGATGTGCCAGGCAAAGGGCAGGTTGGAGGTAGAAGAAATGCCTGGTGCTTTAGTGTCCAGTAATCCTTGAAATACTGTGAGGGTCTATGCCCACAGGTAGCCAGCTGACTGTTAACTGGAGGACCTTGTGTTCAGTGCCTGAATGTTTGAGGTGTTTCAGGCTGTGAGATGCTGCTGGGTTCCTCAGGGGCCTGACCCCTCTTTACTACCCTTCTACCCCATGGCTGGTGGGATGGACAGTCTCAGGATGAGACCCAGGACCAGCTGGCTAGGTACTTTGTCAAATTCTCAGCAGCTTCCAAACATACCCTGGATGCCAAGAGGACCCTGAATCCAAAATGTCTCCTGAAGGCTCAGGTTTTCAATGCTTTGCCCCGAGTACCAAGTTGTTGGCACTATTTTGGGAAATTGTGAAAACCAGTATGCAGGACTTGGCTGGAAGTAGATCACATCCTGTGGGTCCCTGGGCATTTCTTCTCACTCTTCCTGGGTTGGCTTTGAGGTAGACAGCCATGAAGTCTCTCACATGTTCCTGCTCAAGCACATGGGATCAACCATGGGCTGAACTCTCTAGAACACCTTTTTAAATACTTTTTCTGCTGATTATCTTGTCAGGGATACAGAGGCTAACTATAGACACACAGAAGAGATCCAAGTGGAACTCAGGAATCTTGAATATATGGTTTATTGACACCAGTACAGGGGCCCCAGGGAAAGACTGTCCTATGAGCTCATCACTTTGGGACTTGGCCCTAAGACTAAAGAATCATGGTATCTTAGAACAAGACTCCCAGGAAGCCCCCTGAAATAACCCTTGGCAAGGCCCACATGGCATGTAAATGGCAAAGCTTGGTGTGTTTGATAAAGCCAGAGAGTCCAGTGAAAACACAGGACTCCAGAGGACAGTCCCTGGAGGCTACAGAGGCCGAATCAAACCAGAAGCTCAGCTTGCTTCACATGAATTGGCCTGGCTTCCATACAGTATGGCCAGAGCCATCCTTCTGGCCCTGAGAATACAGTTGAGGTAGCCAGGACACCCACTCTGAAATTTACCATCAGGAGAGCGGGGGCACTGCATGCAGAACCCAAAAGGGCAGGGGCAGACAGATCATGGTGAATGGTAGGGTTTTAAAACCTCTAGGTGCTAGTGCCTTCTCCCACCACGAGTTCTGAGATCCCAAAGCTATGCTGCTTTACCTTGCTTCAACACTCCTGAAAGCCTGCTTGTGCCTCCCACCTCTTACGCCTCCAGGCCTTAGTTGGGAGGCGGCTCTACCGGCTTCAGCTTTTGTATCCATGTAAGACACTGGCGCCTGCAACTCAGCTCTTTTCCAGCCCACTTAATTTTAAGAATAGACACTAATAATACTTAACCCCCTGCTGTTGGTGGAGGATGGGCTCTCCTGCTCTGGCAGCTCCTGGTAATGCTATGCATGCCCTCCATGCCTTACCCTTAAGGGAACCTGAGGCCCGAGAGGTACAGTGACTGGTTCTGCACACAATGTGACGGTGGCAAAGTGGGGACTTGAGAAGTGGAATCACTCAGGCTAGGGGATTCTTTTGGGATGAGAGTCTGAAGAGGAGGTGGCCAAGAAGTCTTAAAGGCTTGGTACTGGCAACTCTAGTCAAGACAAAGAGTCCTTCCTGTGCCTAGGAACTAGCACAAGGCCAGCCTTCAACAGTGGGAGAATGTGGCCAGGATGGGCAGTGTCTGATGTTGGGTACCAGACCACTGCTAGGCAGGGGGAGGAGTGAGGGAGGCACTCAGACAAGCCTGGGAAAGGGGCTTCCCTTTACACTGAGGCCTTGATATTTGGCACAGTTTTAAATGTGAGTATGAATCCAGACCACCAAGGAGGCCCAAATTCCACTCTTACCAGCAATGAACAGGTTAGTAAAAATGGGAGAAAACCAAAATCAGTATCTCCCTCTATCAAGGTCACTGCTATAGGCAGGCTGGACCAACAAACACATCCTGTGTTGAGCCGGTACTGAGGATCCTGGATTCTGACCCCCAGAAGGCAGCAGGCCTTCAAATTAAGCAATATCTATTATAGTGGGCAATCATCTGAGTGACCACATTCCTATTAGGAGACTTGACCAAGGAATCAACTACTTGGCCCCAACTCTTCCATCCCTGCTGTGGGAACGGGTAAATGTGAAGCATACAGGTGGTGTGCCCAATCGCATTTGGCTGGCCTGCTCTCTGACTGCTGGAATTGGACTTGTCTCAGGGGAAGAAGTATGAGCACCCTCACTTCTTTTCAAAGAGGGCTTAGGTGCACTGAGCAAAGTTCTGCAAGTCTTGCTAGGGCTTTCACTCTGTAGGTGGACTATGTCTCTTTCATGGGGATCTCATAGCCACCCTTCTTCCTACTGTTTCTTCTCTGAGCCTCTACTAAGCCACCCATTATCCTCTGGACCTGCCAATATCTGCATAGAGCACTCTTGACTCACTTGGCCTTGCTGAAGGCCTCATTAGTTCTTCTACTCTGAGTATCTCCCCCCCCCCGCCTAGTTTCCTTGCCTGATTTTATACATCATTGCTCTAGGGATGTGGAGGTCTTTCATGTTGCTCAGGTCAGGACAGAGTCTAGCAGGATAGGGCACCAGTCACAGGGAAAGATGGCGGACTGTCGGGCTTGCCGAAGTTCCTCACCTAAGCACTGTCCTCAACGACTCCATCAACATAACTGCAAACACACTAAGGGTCTCAATCTTCTAGCCAAGAGCAGTAAGGTTCTCTTAGCTGGGGTCCAGCCAGACTCCAAGGGTGGGCAAGGAGGCCAGCGTCACCCCAGATGCCCATAGTCACAGCCTCTACCCATCACTTCAAGGAAGTTCTGAGGTGCCCAGAAGCACAAAAGGACTTTCCCAGAAAGAGTGCTGGTTCAAGGCATGCCTTCCCACAACAAATGCTGCCTTTTTGAGAACCTCAACATGTCTGCCTGTCAGGATCCATGATGGGCCCAGCAAATCTCATCTACACCAAAGCTGTTTAAGGCACTTAAATGGCTTAATAACATAACCTGGAAAAATTTGTTTCCATCTTGATTTAGGAAAAAAAAATCAGTAATACTGCAAATGTCTTCACGAACACACAAAAAAGTAAAATACTTAAGTTTTCAGGAATAAAATAGATGCTAAGCTTTGCTTCAGTTGCATGACCTTGTGGGTCACCTTGGCACTGATACAACATGACAAAGCCTGAACACTGACTGGATTAAACCTTTCCCTGCAGTAAATCTAAGCACACAAACAAAGACACACATGTCTGACTTCACCACCCCAGGAAGTTCAAGGGAAAGAGCGAGGTCTAGAAAGTCCCAGTGGCCTTAGTACTCAGCTAAGGGTGGAGTGGCAGTGGGTCACTCTCCTGGTGCGCCTCCTAGCAAGACCACTGTCTCCTCTTTGGGAAGTCAAGTGGGACTGTAAGCTTGTGTGTTAGTACAGACCAAATCCTCCCAGCCTTGGGTACAATGAGAAGCCACAAGCCTAGGCTGGATACCTGGTTGCAGATCTCACTCCAGGATCTGTGTGAGGGTCCCCCAAGACCTGACCTGCATTTTTGGTTAGACTACCAGCAGGTACTTGTGGCTTCTGTTCCCAGGCCTGTCCTGCCATGATCATCTCAGCCATCTACTCTTTTGTGAGGTCACTTTCCTAGGCTTCCTTTTGAGATCCACTTGCTGCCTCTTGCAGTCCTGCAGTCATGGGGGCAGGCTGTGGCAGGGAGCATGAAGGGCTGGGCTGCTGAGGGAATGCTGTGAGGGTGTGCACCCCTGCCCACTATACCTGTTGGATCGAAGGCCTTTGAAGGGGAGGATCACAGGGCAGAGGAAGAGTTCGGGTGGGGCCTGGAGGCCTGGACCACTTAGCTTCTCTGTGAGGTATTGATCTCAAGTTCTGAGAGGCCAGTGGACAACTCCTGGCTTCCTACATCTGCCTGGGCATCCCTTGTCCCCTGGACTCCACCCTCCAGCAGCTCCAGGGGGTCCCTAAGGAAGACCACCATGACAGTAATGTTGTCATGGGAGCCCCGGTCACGGGCCACAGCCACCAGCTCCTCAGCAACATGCATCCCACTGCCCTTGTTCTTGAGCAAGTGGCCATGGACAAGACCTGTGACTTCATCGTGGGGGACAACATCGAAGAAACCATCACAGGCAAGCAACAGGTAGTCCTCTGAGCCCGTTAGCTCTCTGGATGCTGCATCTGCCTCGCCAGACACATAGGGCTTCTGGAAGACATCCCCTGGGAATGAACAGACAGAAGAGCCTTGTTTCCTACTTCCCATGTGCTCAGAACCAACCCATATCACCATCCCCAAGGGCATGCAGGTACAGGAACCCAGCTGGCTCTCGAGGGGTCACCTGCTTAGTGCTTCCCACCGTCTTTGTAGGGGAGTCATCCCCTAGCTCCACAGAGCAGCTCTCACTCCAGGGAAGGCTGTGCCTCTAGTGTGTCTAGAGATAGACAGCTAGAGCAGTACAAAGACAGGCTATGAGGAAGGAGCCAACAAAGACTTCAGGAGGGTGAGAGGGCAGATGCCAAACTCCAAGGGAGTAGATGGAGGTAGAGTTGTAAGAAGGGGCAGGTATGCTTTCTGAGTTGGGTTTCAGCAGTGACAGGAGACAGAGAAGAATTGGAAGCTATTCTCCAAGAGGAAAAAGGATCTTAAACTTTTTTTTTGGAGAAAAAAAAGAATCATTAGCATGAATGATCTTACAGAAGACATCATCTATAGAATATTTAACTCCGATAAGAGGTTTCCTACTGTATTTTAGTAGGCCCTATAGAGGGCCTCTAATTTTCTGTTTCTAGTTGAACATTATTATTTGTGTAAAGATCTCTAGCCCAGGCCAGCTTCCAATAGTCTATGTAGTCCAGGATAACCTTGAAGTTCTCATCTTCCTCTATCTGCCTCCTGAATACTAGGATGGATTATAGGTGTGTACCACCATGCCTGGTTGCAGCAGCAGCACAAGAGGGGACTGAGCTCAGGACTGTGCATGCCAGGCAAGCACTTTACCAAGCAAGCTACACTCTTCTTACTTAGTAGCTTTTTGACCTTACAATGTTTTACAATTTATAGTCAATAGAAGATGCACTGTGAACCTGAGCTTCTCCTGGTTAGAACGACCTGGTCCCACCACCTCTGTGCTGAAGAAGTACCAGAGAACTGCATCTTACAGTCAGCTGGGAGCCTAGGAGACAACTGCTGACATTTCCCTAGACTGTGCTGAGCTGGGATCCACTAGATTGGGTGGATTGCATTCTGAATACAATATTTTTAGCTTATCTTGGGTTTATTTGGAGGCAGCTCCACTGTAAGTCTAGGAGGTCTAAATGCTGTGAATACTTTAGGGAGCATTATTCTGCCCCAAGTCACTGAGTAAGTCCATGGCTCCCCACAGTACAGCAGCCCTGGTGTACTCTCTTACCAATGGCTCTAGACACTGCCAGGGTCCCGTTGACTCTCCAGCAGTCCATGAGAGATACAAAGCCACCCAGTGCTTCAATACGTGCTTTCTCATCCTGCAAGAGATAGTCATGAAGGGGACTTGGGTGAGTTGAGGGTGAGGGCAGGGTCTTGAATGTCACTACACAAGTAGAACTTAAGTCCTAAGAAACATTTGAAGCCAAAGTACTTGAACCAAGTCAAGAAACTTACCTAGATCTCCAAATCAGACATATTAAGACAGGATGTTTAATCAAGGAATGGGGGCAGTGTAGAAGGGTCACCGATGCAAGCCATGATACATCGCTAAGCAGTGCTTAGGCCAAGAAGGTACTCCTGGGGCAGCAGAGTGGTGTTAACTCAGACTCAGAGGGCAGACCTCATCTTTCACCTGAGGCTGTTATCTCTCTGTGAAAACTGCTGGGGACGAAGCATGTGCTGTGCACACAAGGTCATACGGCAAGACTCTCACGCTTGACTTAGGCTGTGAGAGGCAGCAGCCCCTTAGCCATCCTTCCCCCCACTCACTTCTGGGCATTGTCTCTGTGAACCCTAGCTGCAAGGGGGATGGGCAGAGGCTTGGTCTAGCCACAGGTATCTTGAAACTCTTTGGTTCTGTCTGTCCCCCTAGGGAGAGGCTCACAGATGCAAAGCTTGACTCCTGAAGGCCAATGTTAATAGCTGAGTGCCTGTGCTGAGTCCGTCTGGGGCGTCTTCAATCTCTCCTAGATGAAGGCGGTCACTCATATCCCTCTTGTACTTGTGCAAACCCAACCTCACACCCCTTCCTTGGAACAGAACTTCCCCAAGGCTTCTAAGTTGCAGAACCTTCCTTTCTGAAGCTCCAAGTCAAACTATGTGGCTGTGAGAACAGAGCTGAAGTGGCCACTTAGACCAGTGGTCCCCACCCTGACAGGCCTCTGTTTCAACAGGTCTGCCCAGTCTGCATGGGCTATAGCACCAGGGTTTAAAGTAATGTGCCGAGTTGGTTGGCCTTGCTGAGCTCGGCCCTATAACCATGGTCCTTCTTCCCTTTCCTGGATCCCTCCTCCATCTGCAGTGATCACAGTCTTGCCCTGTACCAGCTGACATTTAGTGTCTATAAGCCAGCACCCTTGCCTGTTTGTTCTGATAATCTTCCCTCTTTCTCCTGCTTTATCCTCCCCACCTCCTGAAATAGCATCTCTGCAGCCAAAGCTTGATGGCTCAGCAGTTCTAACAACAGCCACATTATCCTTTCCCTGGTGTCAGGGCTGCAGTGTGAAAGGTCCCAGCACTACTCAGAACACCTCTGAAACCCTGTGGACTCCCAAGGCCCTTTCCATATGGCCCCAAAGCCTGGGGTCCTTCCTCCTGAGGCCACCAATCTACAACTGCAGATGCCATCTACAAATTCATAGCCCATCCTTTTGAGAGCAGACCTCAGCTTGCCCTCTAGTGGTCTGGACATGATGAGAGTTGGCAGTGAGCCCTTGTAGAGTTTTCTAGTGTCTCAGGTCAGTGTGTATAACCTGTTCTTTCTCTTATCTCTGATGTGCTCAAGTCCCATGTTTCCAGGATTCAGCCTTATTTCCACACGCTTTCTTGACCTAAGTCTTGTACCCTCACTACTGTACCCTGCTTCTCCACCAGAGTTGCTGAGCAGAAGGTACTGGTTCTAGGTTCATCACCTTGCTGCCTCAGGAAAGCATCTACAGAGTTGACACTAAATGTCAGCTGGCCTAAACCAAGCCCACAGGTGTGATGGCTGTTTAGACAGCTGCAGGACGAGACATCATTATGAGTCCTCACAACCC
Source organism: Tokudaia tokunoshimensis (assembly GCA_036184795.1). Classification (NCBI taxonomy): domain Eukaryota; kingdom Metazoa; phylum Chordata; class Mammalia; order Rodentia; family Muridae; genus Tokudaia; species Tokudaia tokunoshimensis. Next base: position 2,929,803 of record BTHU01000015.1, on the reverse strand, counting down.
TCAGAGTCACTTGTGGTGGTTGTGTGGGCCCTCTCTGAAGCTCTCCAGGCTGTCAGGGTCTCATGTTCCTATTGTGGCTCTAGTTCCTGCAGGAGTCTTCATACAGATGCTGCTGTCTGATTGCTTTTCTGGAAATTGGCAGGTAGTGACGGGGATTACAGGCAAGAGCTGGTGGGATGGGGTAGAGCTGGGTAAGCAGATACCTGACCCACAGGTGTGCTTCCCCTGGGCCAGCACTAACCTCAGCACCAGGCTACTCCATCTTTACCCTACACCTTCAAGGGCCCCTGCCTGCCTGACAAACCCTGAGGCTTGGAAGGGTCAAGTTAGGACCAAACAGGGTTCAGGACTGTGGGAAATATTCCCACTAGGTGTGGGAAAGAGAATATCCAGCCCCAGGGCAAAGGTTGGCACTGGATCCAGACCTGGCTGTGTTTTACCTGTCTAGGTAGCAGAAGTCAAACCCTTGTGGTGGTGGAGACAGAGCAGCAGAGGCTACCACTTTACCCTTGGGCAAGTGACTGAACCTTGGTTCTCTCTACTGTTTGCTGGTTTGCGCACATGTACCTCCCAGACCATGAGCCATATACCTGACTGTTTCCTGTCCTGCTTCTGTGACCCAGGAACTACAAGAGGGGAGACAATCTGACTCTGCTGCAGAACATCCCAAACCCCTATAGGACAACAGAGGGATGTGAGGGGACACATGCAGTGCCCAGACGGGAGCTGACCTCCCTTACTTGGCCATGCTGTCCACAGTCAGTGTAAGAACAGGCAAAGGGCAGACAAGAGTGCTTGCTGGAAAGAATGCGATGGTACTGAACGTCTGGAAAGAAGATCAAGAGCTGGAGGAATGGATCTGTGGTTCTGAGCACCAGCCCCTCTTAATAGAGGACCTGACTTCAGTCTGCAGCACCCACACAGTGGCTCATAACCTAGAACCCCAGTTTAAGAGGATCTGACACCGTCTCTGGCTTTTGCAGATACCAGGCACAAAAGTGGTTCACATAAGTGTAGGTAAACACTCATACACATAAATAAAAATAATGAGATCTTAACGACAACAACAAACTATATTCAAATTTACTCTCGAAGTCTGGGTGTGGAAGCTCACATGAGTAATTCTAGTACCTGAGAGACAGAGGCAGAAGGACTGTTTCAAGTTTGAGTTCAGGATGGGTTACATAGCAAGTTTCAGGCCAGACAGGCTATATAGAGATAATGCATCTTTAAAAAAAAGAAAGGAAGGAAGGAAGAAAGAGAACAAGCAAACAAAACAACTAAGCAAAGAAAAGCCAAGCCAATCCAAACAAACCAACAAAACAAAAACCCCACAAAAACCCTAAGACAAATGCACTCTGAAAGAGAGGAACAGGTCGTTTTGCCTTCCAGATGGTGTTGTGTAACCAACAGTTCCCTTCTGACTGAAATAGACCCTTCTGGTGGGAGAAGCTCAGCAGGCTTGCAGGGTTTGGGAAGCCCAGAGTATTGCGCAGGAAGCCTTCGAAAGCCTGGGGTGTGTTCTCCCATGGTATGGCTGCCAGTCACCTGTAAGCAGTCCTAACTGGCTCATCTGTTGGACTTGGTGGACTGACTCTGGTCTGCCACTGATGCTTTTTATCTGGAGTGAACATGCACTGCTTTCTCTCCATGAAAGGTCATGAAACAGATGGGCAGCTCCATGGACTGGTGAGACTGTGGACAACGGAGTCTCAACAGCAGCGTGCTTGGCTTGGGCTGCTCCAGCCTGAGGACAGAAGTTGGGCAAATCTCTAAGACTGTAGCATGCCTTGCTCCCAGGACCCACTGTGCACATGTACCTAAGCCTGCACAATGGGATACACAGGGTTATCATCCTGCCTCATTTTCAGAATGGAAAGAAGAGAATACTGGTGAATGTCTCACTGACTTGGGGACTGGATTGTGAATGAAAGGTCATACCATGTGTCTATAAGAAAGGGTGGGAGCTCTTGATGTGCTAATGAGGGGCAGTCCACCAGCTGTGACACAGCAGAGGGCAATATGGCAAAAGCAAGGTTGGGGAAGGTGGAGCAGAGATATTCCTTGATTCTAAGCTTTCTCTTTCTGACTCTAGGAGACAGTCCATACATGCTTGTGAGGTAAGAGTGAGTATTTGTTACACTTGTGTCTAGGTGATGACCTCAAGACTCAAGAGGCCAAGAGACTTTAGGGGCCTGAGATCCTAAGGGTGGCCTCTATGCTTTGAAGCTCCAGGCCTGACGTTTTCCAGACTCAGGGCAGAGTGGCTTCCTTGCTCACTCTCAGCCAGTGGCCATCCACTTTGCCTCTAAGTACTGCAGGGTTCTTCTGGGTTGAGCACGGGCCCCATAGGCTCAACTCTGAGCACAGGCCCCAGAGGCTCAACTCTGAGTTTGTCTGTTAGGGAACAAAGCCTTCTTCTTGCTTGAAACTCTGGGTTCTGTAACTGTGGTCCACAGAACTCCCTAGAGGGCTCATATGGGATCCCCTGCCCACTTTAATCAGGCAAAGGAACCCACCTTATAAAGGAGCACTGGGAGTCTTCTGTACTTTCTAGTTTACACCAATAATACTGAGCTGGAACCTCCCAGCATTCCACTTCACTGTGGGGTCCCCAACTGGGGCCTGGCACGATAGGGGCCTGAGAATGTCTTAAGTTTGTATAAAGGGAGCCACTTACCTGTCGCTCCGGTTTGTGTGGCTCCATCAGCTTCACTACCTGTCCTTGCTGTACCAGGATGACCTGGGAGTCTCCAAGCCAGGCAACATGCAGGGCTGCTCCTGTGATGAGTGCACACACCCCTGTGGTACCACTCTGCAGTCGCTGCAGGGAGAGGAGAGCCGTGTAGGACTGAGAGGACTAAAGAGGAAGTCGAGTCTACACAAAGGAACCCCACGGCTGTACTTATGGATCAAGTACTGTGTGGAGAGAATATGTTCTACGGGACCCCTTCATACCTAACTTTGGAACTGGCAATATGGTCTGTGGTGGCAGGAAGCAGACCAATGATGCTGGGAGCTTGGTATGGAAGGGCAGGAGTGAGTCAGGGCTTCACGAGTGTCCCAGCTGAACACTGTAAACAAATACATTGAGTGGCCGAATTGTATCTTAAAAAATATGTGTTAAAAAAAACAAAAGGGCTGAAGGTGTATTCCAGTGGAAGAAAACTTGTGTTAGCCATGTGAGGCCCTTAGGTTTGATCCTCAGAGCAAGTGAGAGAGGGAAAGGAACTAAAAACCTGTGTATTCCACTAATGTCTTTAGGGCTTTGCTCACTCTCAGCCAGTGACCATCTACACTTTGCCTCTAAGTGTGGCAGGATTCTGCACTGGCTCCACAAACTCTGCCCTTACTGCTGCTGGGAGGGCCCAGTGAGGTTGCTTTCAGTTCACAGAAGAGAGGCCCACTGTCTTTTTCATAAACAAGGGACTCATGTATACACATAATGTCAGTCCAAGAAGTGTTCTTAGTGGCTACTAGTAGAGATCTGGCTGAGCAACGGACACTGGGACAGTCTGTCAGTCACACTTTATATTTTCTGTTTGTTTTGGTTTTTGATGGAATGACATCTGGGGCCTTGTGGATCCTGGTGAGACCACCACTCCCAGAGTTAACAAACTTTCAGTAACACAAACCCCTGCTTTCATAGGCATGTTAGACAGTCTGGAGTCCATGTCCCAAAAGCAGCACTCGACTACAGGGCTCGAGTCCTCCTGGCTGGGGCTATTCTTACAGCTCAGACTAGCAAAGGTTATTCAGAACATTCAGTACTGTGTTTTCTGGGCCTTAGATTCCTGGGAAACCAGGCTTGCCTCTTTGCTCTATCTCCTGCTCATGGAGCTGTAAGCGATTAATTCTTTTAAGTACTTGTCTGCCACTCTACCACCTTCAATTGAAGGAAGCAGCCAGTATCTTAAGTCAGGGAGCCTTTGCCGGACTGGCAGACTGTGGCTATGTCATAGAGATCCAGCATGGTGGTCCCAGGGTGCCATGGTTTGCAGGCCCCAGGCTTCATGTGCTATAACTTAATTCCTCTAATGAGATATTAAGAGGGCAAAAGCATCAACTATTGTGTTAGGGAAGAGGACTTTGCTGGGGGTAAGTACTAGGAGGTGACTGGGGCTGATAAAGCCATGATTGGACAGGGTAGAGGGTAGATTTCCTTATAGTTAGGTCCTGGTGGCCATGGGAGAGGGAGGGAGACCAGACAATACATATATACACATACATGTATACACACATATTTGTACACACACACACACACACACTCACTCTCCCTATTTCTTGCTCTGAGCCACCATGGAATACTACTAGCAAGGTCATTATCAAGAAAACTACTTGCTTTCTGGGCTGGAGAGATGGCTTAGCAGTTAAGAGCACTGACTGCTCTTCCAAAGGTCATGAGTTCAAATCCCAGCAACCACATGGTGGCTCACAACCATCCCTAATGAAATCTGACAGCCTCTTCTGGAGTGTCTGAGGACAGCTACAATGTACTTACGTATAATAAATAAATAAATAAATAAATAAATCTTAAAAAAAAAAGAAAGCTACTTGCCTTGCTTGTATGTCCAGAACTGAGTCAAAACAAGTCTCTATCTTTATAAAGTGATCCAGCTTCAATGATCTTGTTATAGTAATGAAAAAAAAGACTAATACAACAGACAAGCTTTGTGTTGCTTCCATTCAAATGAAAACTGAGCCCCAGGCCTGAAGGAATGGAATAACATGACTGCCGGCAGTTCTAGAGAGACCTTTCCATCCCGAAGCAACAACCCTTAGTTTTTATTCCTCTGTGGAGAACAGAACTCTCTTCTCTGATGTTAACAGCTATAGATCCACAAACAGCACATTCGACCCAACTGCCAGTTCTCACCTCTCGCTTGGCTTTTTGGAGAAACATCTCGTCGGTGCGCCGGAAGGCTTCTTTGAGAGCTGCCGCAGGGTTTGTAAGCAGCTCCGGCTGGTGAGAAGCATTGGTGTGCACATGGACAGAGGCATACCTTGCTGCGTCCACGCCTCCATGACCATCAAACACAGCAAAGTAGGCACGGTGCACAGAGTCCTAGTGGGAGTAGAGTGGGAATCAGACCCCCAGGCAGCTGCTCTCATATGGGGAGGACGCTCTCTAGGCAGTAACTAGGATAACCCTATGGCTGCAAAGTTCATCTACATAATTCATGCAGTGGATAACTAATCCCCACAGTATGTAAGGGAGATCTTTGGGAGGTAGCTGTCATCAATTCACTTGGGGACGAATGGAGAAATAATTTTTCTCCTTGGGAAACTTGGTCTATCTTGCTATGTGATGGCCTGCAGTACTTTGGTGTTCTGCAGAGTTTCTCACCAGCATGAAGGCTCCCTTTAGATGCAGCCCCTTTACCTAAGGTCTCTCAGTCTCCAGAGCAGTAAGAAATACATTTCTAATAAATGACCCTATTAAACAACAAATCAGACCCAAGTCAGGTAGGGTCTGGAAGAACTGACACAACCCTTATCTACACACATGGCCACTTGGGAAAGGACAGCTCTTGGAGCCTCAATTCTACCAGCTCCTCCTAGATACTGCAAACATAACCCAAGGTAAGATGCATCAGGAGGTGTCTGCTGTTGGAGGCTCAGCAATTCAAATCTGAACCTAGCATCTAGCCTCTTTATATAAAATTAGGCCAACTGTTGTCTTTGTTTAGTCTTAGGTTATGGAAATCAATATGCCTGGAAGCTTGGTCCAAAGGTGTTGAGGTTGTGAATTAGCCACTTCTCAGGCTCCCCAGGGTGGTACTCTGAAGACTGCTTTGCACTCAGCCCTAAAACAGCAACTTCTCAGTATTTCCCCCAGGCTTAGCTTTGGCGGGCAGCTCTCTCAGCACTCATGGCTCCCCACCTTTTACACCCCACTCCCCTCTACACTGCTTGTTCTGGGTTCTGCGGATGCAACACTCACAGTCAAGCCGAAGAGATGGTTGAAAGCAGGAAGGGACACGTGTCGATCCTCCATCTTGCGCCGTGTGTTCCGGATGGCATGGATAGAAACCAGCCACTGCTGCTGAGGGGCCTGGGCAGTCAATGGCACCTGCTTCTGCCACCGGCTCCATACTTCCCAAAGCCAGTTAAAGAAGCTCCGTGCCAGGCCTTTGGCATCTAGTACTGATGGACATGATGGAGAATTGTTAACCAAAAAGTAAAACCATGCAGTTGAGGCTTAGCTAATCTCCTATACTCCTTTCCTGCCACGTCCCCAGGTTTTAAAAGTCCCTCCCAACAGCCTACGCAGGGCCTGCTAGTCAACTACCTCACTTCCCAGGCGTGCCCATGCTCAGTGCACTGACCGGTGAAGTATGCAAGACAGTCTGTTGCCAGTGACAAAGTGTCTGGTAATTGTCCATTAATTAGAAATACTACAGGTCCCATGGCAGAGGAATAAGTGAGTTCTGGCCTGTTTTGACTTCAGCTGCTACTAAAAATAACGTTCACAACTAAACACGCAACTATCCTCTAAGCCAGGAACTGTACTCTTGGGCATGAATCCTAGAAACATGAGGGCTGTTCCCATAAGAACAGTGCATGAGTCGTACCAGCTACATCTGTAATCTCTCCAGCTTCCAACCTATAAATGGCTCAGCAGCTAGACCTTGGGTGAGGGTAGAGCAGCAGAACTGAGTGAAGTGGCCAGGTACATCTCCAGAGAATCCTACCAAATGGAAGACACTAACCCCAAATGTCGGCTGTGCGATTCCAGTGATAGGCCTTTTTGAAATGATGAAAACTAGTCACTGTTGAGAGTTAAGGACTGCTTACAGCAGGGAGGAGAGTTGGTGGCCTATGGGAGGTGACATGTAAAACCCTTGCAGTAAGGGAGCTGACTCATTTTTGACCATATTCATATCTTGTCTGTGACATACTGTTACAGTTTTGTATGATGGTCCTAGGAGGAAATGGGGTTGTGTATACATAGTTGGGATATCTCTGTGTCGTATCTCAGAATTCACTGCATGCATACTTATTATCTCAAAACAATGTACATTTAAAAGATAGAAGAAACTAGTACAACAATAACAACAGTCCCACCCCAACCTCCCAAACCCCAACTACAGGGTTCAAGCATCCAAAGCCACAGCAGAGGGACAAGGATAATTGGGAGAAGTGTTCTTAGTCAGAAGTATGGCTATGGAAGAAACGGAAGGAGTGGAAGGAGGCCAGAGGGAGCCACGGGAGGAAAGCAAGAGCCGGGAGAAGGGTAAGTCCAACCAGACTCCTTGGGGGCAGGACATCTAGTCTGCTGCAGCTAACATGTAGGGGACTGTTAGCAACTGCTGTGGGAGTAGAGGCTGAGGAGCTGGAGAACTGCTAGGCCCAACCTAGGGAACCACAGCTCTAAATGGGACCCAGTGGAACCCCCTGATGAACTCATGTTTCCCGTGTCTAAGCCAGTCTCTAACCACACCACTTCTCAGGTCTTTCATTTTCTCGTCTGTACACAGTAGACTCCATGAGCTCTCACTACCTGGAGAGCTGTTGTGGTCTCCTTCTTGCTCCTGGAGACTGGTGTATTTAGGGCCTCTAGGCCTGGGCTGTCTCCTTTTTAGCTGTTACACTGCTATTTCCAGCAATAGGTTTAGATTTGAAATTTGCTCAAGCAAAGAATGGGCAATTAAAAATGAAGATAGCAAGCCCTAAGGTAATGCTCAGCCCCAGGCTCTTGTAGTCCTACCCTGATTTTCTGGCCAAGGGCTATAGTCCTGAGCCTTAGGAGCTGCCTAGGAGGACTATCTTCACAACCCTGGGAGGACTATCTTCACAACCCTGGGAGGACTATCTTCACAACCCTGGGAGGACTATCTTCACAACCCTGGGAGGACTATCTTCACAACCCTGGGAGGACTATCTTCAGGACAATCACGGGGAAGCTGCTGGCGGGTGGGCACCGAGGTGCTTTAGTCACACTTTTGCCTGTGGCAATAAAGCCTCAAAGAATGTGCTGATACAGCTAGGCAAGAAGAGCTTGCAAACTACAGACTTGCCACAGTGCTCAAGGAGACATGCCTAGGCCTGAGTGGCAGTTCTGGGACAGACAGGGAAGGCGTGGAAGGCACATCCCTTCTCCAAATGCCTGGGTGTAAGGTCTGGCTTGCCAGCTGCGATTCTCCTTTCCACCAGCAGGTGATACTGTGCAGGGGTACAGTGGAACCCTGGTGGCAGCTGCCACCAGACTGGACGCCTGCTGGCTTTATAGAGAACAATAGTCGGCTGTCATTATGGATAGTTGTCTCCTAGGCAGGGGGCAAGACCATGCTGGCATGGAGCTGTGGAAGGGGTCAGAAATGGGGGTGAGGAGGGTTGCTGGTAGGCATAAGTGCTAAAAGCGGCAGTAGTTTTGTTTTTTTCTCCTATAGTGCTCTTTGTCCTACACATGCCCTAATGCTGAGCAAAGAGAGGCTCTCTCTACTGCCTGGAAACTTGGCCCGCATCTTGTGTGTACATCCCTGTAGCTGCCACCTCCGTCCCAGAACTTTGTACTTTGGCAAAAGAGTAGGGAAGAGAGTCATGCAGAGTAAGAGCCCATATTTTATAAGCAAACTCTCTGTCTCTGAGACTCTTGGCATCTGCTTCCCATTCCTGGGTTCCTCTGGTTGTGGTATGTCACTGTAAGACCCAGCCCACTGATGGCTGCTGTCCCAGCGCAGTGCACACATAGCCTCCATCTTTACCACCTCATGCTTATGGGATCACTGACATCTAATGATCCCAACTAAGGTAAGTCAAGGCAGAGGACCTAGACAACAGTTGCCCCCCTCTGCAGGTGGGGCCACTTTGCTGAGGGGACACTGAGTACAGGTGAGGTTGGCTGTGTGGCTGTGAGCCTGCATCTTGCATTCCTCATGTGTAAAGCAGGGCAAGCACCATTCATTTTGATGTGCTCTGAAGCACCATCGAGAGAACACAAAGGTGGGCTGTCTCACTGGTCGATTCTGACCCAGGCGCCGGTCCATCCATTGCAGGTTTTCTACACCACATTATGCTCTCGCTGTACTCTGACACTGCTGTCTTGATGGCACCCTGGCACTGACCTTTAGTGCCACTTGCTAAGCAATTCCAGAGCACTATGAGTGGAACTTACAGGTCACAAGGGCTTTCTCTTCTTCCTCCTCCTCCTCCTCTTGTTCAGGCAACCTCCTAAATTCAGAAAGGTCTGTCTGTAGCAGCTGGGAAATTGCCTCGTGAGTCACAGCCGCAGCAAATGATGGGGGAGCATTCCTAGGGAGAAGACATGAGAGGCTGGGCTGGAGCAGCTCCTGGTAGCCTCCACCTTGGAGATGGGGATGGTGGCTCATACCTTCCTCTTGGCAGCATTACAAGTAGGGGCTCTCTTTCTCCAGGGACCTGGAGTGGATATTTATACAACACCATAGGCACGCCATTTGCTGGGATGTGTTGGAAAGGTATCCTTGAGGCATGTAAGCTCAGTGGCTAGGAATCCATCCTGATGTTCAAGCTGCTGACCCCTGGGATCGGGGCATGCTAAGGGCCGAACTGTATCCCCCAATTTGCATTACTGTCTCAGATGGGACCTTGTGTAAGTTGGTTCAATGTGGATACTCACAAAGATGAGATTATGGTTGAATAGGATGGGCCCCTGCTTCAGTATGACTGGCTTGTGAAAAGGTGTAAATACAGACAATAATACACATGAGGGCAGCCATGTAGCTAGCTTCAGGTCAGGGACCGAGGGGTGAACCTACACACCAAGAAATGCTATGATTATCTGCAGACCACCAGGAGAGCTCATCCTGAGGACATTTCACCTCCATTTGGCTTCTATCCTGTGAGACCATGATTATCATTAAGGTGTCTGGTCTGGGTGCTTTGGGATGACAGCCCCAGGAAACTGTTGTTGGAGGGTGGGTCCCAGTGACGTCCTCTGACAGAAGACCCATGCTGACAGAAGATCCATAGTCTCTGAGTTGTTGGGTTTGTGGAGAAGGGGGTTAGGGGTATCCAGGCTGTGGGCACAAGGAACCCTGGTCTGTTTTTGAAGAGAGAAATGACAGTGTCGGATTGAGTTCTTAGATCTCTTTGAGGATAGGCTGAATGGTGAATGCTGGTGACAACACTCTAGAGAGGCCAGGTCAGGCCTAAGGGCTGGGCAGGAAGCCTTGGTGTTAGAAAGGGGCAGAGCAGAACAGTGTTGGGAGCTGATCAAAAGTGAGAGTGGGTCAAAGAGAAGAATAGAGACTCAAACTGGATCTGAGCAGTGGGATTGAGGGGGAGCAGTAGTCCCACCACTGAGTCCAATTGGGACAGAAAATCAGGTTGTTTCCACAGGCTCTGCAGAGTTCTGGAGACCTGGAGAGCTATGAGAACATAGAAGGCAGGAGAAAGAGCCACAGGTGGAAGGAAGGCTGGAGGCCTAGATCCAGGAAGGGTAGGCCAAGTAGGGAATAGGAAGGTAGGGTCCCTACAGAAGGAAGGTAGACTGTTCTGGAGACACAGAAGAGAACAAAAAGCACAGAAGGATGGAAAGAACTTTATCTCATGCTGACAGCAGCCAGGAGAGAAGAAATGTCAGTCTCCTGTTGGGGCCTTGGGCAGGTAGCACTGTAAAATGGGACAAGTGACCAAACAAGAAAGGAGTCTGGGAGAAAGACAAGTCTGCTGTAGCCAAGGTAGGCAGTGAAGACGATAAGCTGATGTGTCTCTCCACAAGGCTCTGAACCTTAGGAATCCTACTTAAAACTGAAGCCCCAAATCTCTGGGCATATGGGGGTCACTATTCTTGGGGCCTCAAATGCTTCTGGGATGCATCTCAACTGTAGAGCCTACCTTCATGTCTAGTGGGAGATCCTCGAAGCCTGACTATGTGCTCTTGTCCAGTGTGCCTGTTTGGAAGGGCATTTGGCTAAATCTTCATAGCTGATTTCTTTAATTAAAAAACAAAAAGGTGGGGGTTGGGGGAGTTCCACTTATAGCTCAGGCTGACCTTGAACTAGCTATATACACCCCAGGTTGGCCTCAAACTTGTGAATCAACTCCTGACTGATTCATATTGGATTATAGTTGTGAACCAGTCTGCCTGGCATTTATGTATCTCTTTCTCTTCCTGTGTTATGTGTGTAAATGTGTGTGTACATGTATAAATATGCAAGTGTGTATGTGTGCATGGACGAATGCAAAAGCAGAGGCCAGAGGAAGATATTAGACGTCCTGCTATATGGTTCTCTATTGGATTCCCTTGAGACAGGGCCATTCACTGAACCTAAAAGCTTGCCATTTGGGCTAAGCTGGCTGGCCACTGAGCTCCTGGGTTTGCCTGTCTCTGTCCCCTAATATCAGGTTATAGGCACATGCAGACATTGTCCAGCTTTTACAGGGGTTACTGAATTTAGGTTTTCATGCTTAGACAGCAAACACTTTTACCCATCGAACCATCCATCCTCCCTAGTCCACCTTTTTTTTTTTTTTTTTAAACACAGTGTCTTATGTTACCCAGGCTGGCCTCAAGCTTGCTATGTAGCCAAAGCTGACCCTGAACTCTTAATTTTCCTACCTCTGCCTATTCAGGCAGAGTGCTAAGGGCTGCAGTCACACACCACCAGGCTAGGTTAACACTTCAGCTTTAATGAGAATAATGACCTTCTAAGAGCCTGGTTGATGAGTCACATCCTAAGGGGACTGGCCATCTACTGATGGCCTTTGGTTTTAGAGAACTGGGAAGTGATCACAGAGACTCCTGCAGGCAAGTCTGTCACTGTCTCAGCTTTCTTTTTACTTTTTTGAGCCATTCAGGCTGGCCTTCCATTTACCCTGGATCCCAGGCAGGCCTAAGCCTTTAATCCTGCTGCATCAACCTCCTGAGTAATTGAGACTTTAGGCTCTGCTACTGACAGTCTATGGAACCATACAATCAGCTGAATTTTTCAAAAGAGAGAGTTACTTAGAGAGAGGCCTCCAGAAGAGGCTTTGAGAACAACCAGCTGAAATGGGGTGCAGTTCAGTGGTAAACACTTGCCTCGCTTGCTGAGATGCCCTGGGTTACATCTCTAGCACACTCTTGCCATATCCCCAGCCCCAAATAAAGTAGAGTACATTGTAAGCCAAGAACAAGTTCCCCACTTTTTGGTATTTCCTGCTAGGCCCTGTGTTTTCCGTTTAGGGGCAGGGAAAGGATACCTGCTCACTTGTGCAGATGAGGTCATACTTAAGCTGTTTGCCCACTGGCTGCTTCTGCTGTTGGGAGCAGGGAGGTGGCTTCCCCTACAGAGACACAGACAATGCCTGGCCTCCAGCCATCAGCATTTCCTTCCTGTACAAGGCTTCTGCCTCATTGTAGGGACCCACCCATGGATGTGTCTGGAGGTCCTCAGTCCTGTCATCACACAAGGAATGTCAGCCCTGATCCTGGTTGTGGGAGTAGAGCTCTTAAACTTGGCTAGAGGATGCTTAAACCAAGGAAGTGCCCTCCTCAACGGTTGCTAGGCATCTACACTATAACAGGAGATGAAACCACATCTTGATAACTACAATGTAAGCTTTATATTTTGCTCAGGGATCTAGAGATGTGCCAGTGAAATCACAATACATGCAGAACAAAGGAAAAGGAGTGTGCAGAGCCCAGACGTCAGACTTCTAGATAGTTTCAGAGCAAATACCAGTGAAACATCTGAGAAGAGCCAGTGGATAAATGTAATAGAAGCCCTTTACACCCACAACTCTAGATGGGTTATGGGGACAAAAGTAAAGCATGAGGGTCTGTGAGGCACAAAATGACTATGTGCATGTATATGTGTGTACACATGTATGTGCACATGGCTGAATGTGAATGCCTGGGTACTGCTGCATATGATGCAGATTATAAATGAGGCTCATACCACAGGTGACACACACCCATGTCCACAAGTAGGAGAAAATGCTAGAACAAAATTCATTTGGATGGTTGAAAAATACATCCAGTATAATATTATATTAAAAATTTCCCCTAGGATGGGGTTTCTCTGTGTAGCCCTGGCTGTTCTGGAATTCACTCTGTAAACCTAGCCTCAAACTCAGAGACAGTCCTGCCTCTGGCTCTCAAGTGCTGGTATTAAAGGCATGCACCACTACGCCGGGTCTTGTACTGATTTTTTTTTTGTCCTTCTCTTGTTTTTTGAGACAGGGTTTCTCTGTGTATCCCTGGCTGTTTTGGAACTCACACTGTAGACCAGGTTGGCTTGGAACTCAGAGATCCACCTGCCTCTGCTTCCCGAGTGATGGGATTAAAGGTGTATACCACTATGCCTGACTTGTACATTTTTATGGTACACTTATGGTTTCTTTAGTGGATAAACATAAGCAGGTCCCTGGGGTTCTGGGCCATCCCATCCATTTTCTTTGGTTTTTTTCTTTTTATTGAAAATAAATTTTTATATAATATTCTGACCATGATTTCCCCTTCCCAATTTCCTCCCCATTCATTCAATTCTACTGCCTTCTTTCTCTTTAGAAAACAAGCAGGCAAATAAAAACAAAATGAAACAACACCTAAGATAAAAAATGCTCACACAAAGCAGTATGAGACAAAGAAACTCTTCAAAAATACCATTGTGTTGGTCATCTATGGTTGGGCCTGGGGTCTATCCTTAAGTGTGGTTTATATACCTAGAAAGACTCCATCAGAGAAAACTAATTTTTCCTTTGCAAGTGGTTGTCAATTAAGTTAGTTTCTTGGTTAGGGATGGGAGTCTGTGCCCACTTTCCTGTCTCAGTGCTGGGATCTTGTCTGGCCTGCACCTGTGTAGACCCTGTACATGCCGCCACAGTCTCTGTGAGTTCACGTGTGTCCAGTTCTACTGTGTCTAGAAGACAGTTTCCACGGTGTTCCCCATCCCCTCTGGTGTTTAGAATCTTTTGGCCCACCCAGTGTTGAGCACAGGCTTTTGCCCATTACTGACCATGTGTGTGTACCTCAAACGAGTCCTGGTCTTTCGTTTATCACATGTGACTCCATGGACCTGGGGTTCAGCATTTCACCCTCATCCCTGTGAATAAACTTCATTCCTGCTCAGCCCAGCTCTGGGCAGGCTATCTGCTACTGCTAGCAGCTGTCAATGTCTTACATCCCCCTCCCATCTCACTGTAAAGCAACACCAGCTCCTTCCAGCCAGGTCTCCCCAGGAAAGTCCTTCCTCTGTACCACCTATACCTGGGAAGCTATGCCATAGCTTAGAGGCCCCATAGTGCCTCAGGCTCTAGGGAGTTATTCCTAGCCGAGGCCATATGTCCTTGCCATCCCAGGTACCTGTCCCTGTCAGCCTTTCCCCTCCCACTTCAGCCCTTCTGGGCCTGGTTTTCTTTCTGGACACTCCTGAGTCTGCAGGTAGCGATGTCCTTTGTTGTGTTAGATCCAGTGACTGCTTTCTCCTGCTCTGTCTCCTCTTAGGAAGGCAGAATTTTGGAGCCTTTCCCTCACTTCCTGTACTCAAGGCTTCTGACCATGAAATAGCCAGTTTTTTCCCACCCTGAGGACAAGTTACTTTATACCATCTGTCCCCAAAATATTTTCCTTAAATCAACAAGCAACACCAAATTCATATAACACTATCACAGAGTAATGTTCTGGGCTTGTGGGGTAGACATGCGCTGAAGCAGACTGCCTGCGAATTGTTTACTGTGCTAGGATCCTATCAACTGCTGCTGGATGAGACATGGAGTTGACAGACACCAAGGAGGCAAAGAAAGCACACACTCAGGTGACTCTGGGGTGACAATATGCCAAGGCTGGCGTGGTTCTAGCTGTGGGGTATCTGCAGAAGAGTCATGAAGAATGCTGAGACTAAGAATCACGGTTTCTTCTCTTAGTGAATGGCCAGGTTTGTACAGATGAACCTGAAAGCTTGAAAGCCCTCTGGCTTCCATGAACTACCCCTACTCCATTGACTGACAGCAGCTTAAGCAGAGAAGGCAGAGATCAGAGATGGATCTGTCCTCCACTGTCTTTCATGGCACAAAACTTCTAGACTGGATAAACAGATGAGCCACAAGGCCCAGTACATCTCTTCTGAAAAGGGTCAGCCTAGACCTCCTCACAGACTGCTTTTCTTCTTTCCTACTGTGTGCAGAGTGACTGGACCAGGCACTTCTCTGCCTGGGCATCTTTCATCTGAGATGGGACAGTGTCAGCTGCCGTTGGATTGTTAAGACTTGGAGAGCCACGTGGCCTGGCCTTATCCAGACTCTGAAGGCAGTCCCATAGCTCACTTACCTCTGCCCACAAAATGGGCAGAAACAGGACTTCCGACTGAGCATCTAGACTGGGCTCAACTGTGTACCCCTCAACAAAAGACATGAAGAGCCAGTCCCAGAATGTGACTGATCTGGAATTGCAGTTTTTATAAATGCAGTTTCAGTAAAGTGTAACTCTGTGAAAGCACAAACTCTAGCCCATATCTATTATGACTAGCATCCTTCAAGGAAGGAGATCAAAAAGAAAAAAAATAGTTCAATCAGCAAATCACTTTTTTCCCCCAAGCATGAAGATATGAGTTTAGATCACCAAAAGCCATGAAAAAAATCTGAGTGCAAGGGTGCACATCTGCAATCCCAATGATGGTGAGATGGGAGGCAGCCAAATGGGTAGCCCTAGAAACTCAAGGGCCAGCTAGCTCGGCTTAGATGGTGAAGGTCCACAGGCTAATGGGGGACAATTTTATTTTTTTTTGTTTTTGTTTTTTTTGGTTTTTCGAGACAGGGTTTCTCTGTGTAGCCCTGGCTGTCCTGGAACTCACTCTGTAGACCAGGCTGGCCTTGAACTCAGAAATCCTCCTGCCTCTGCCTCCCAAGTGCTGGGATTAAAGGCATGCGCCACCACCACCCTGGGGGGGACAGTTTTAAACAAAAGGTGAACTGATACCCAAGATTCTCCTCTGGTCTCTGTGTGAATGCTGTGCATTCCCATACAAAGTAAATTAAAAAAGAAGTGAGGTTGCACAGACAGGGAGAAGACTCACCATAATATGAGTTGGTAAGCTAAGCAACACTAAGCTGTCACCACCAGAGACAGGCCAGAACACCAGCCCCTGTGCCCTTCAACAAAATGAGGCCTCATGCATATCTTGATTTTGGATTTTTGGCCCTTAGACCTGTCAAAGGATAAACTTGTGTTTCAACTGCCCAGACTGCAATACTTTGTTAAATGGCCACAGGGCATCTACACAAGAGCATCCTTATCTCAAGGTTGCACTTTCTGTTACTGCAATTACTTTTAAACAATGGATTGAAAACACTTCGTTGAAACTGTATAGGCTACATAGATGGCTCAGTGGTTAAGAGCACTTGCTATTCTTCTAAAGGACCTGGGTTCTGTACCCAGCACCTACAGGGTGGCTTACAACTCAGCTGTAGGCAGGCAAGTGGTACACATACAAATACTCAGGCAAAACGTTCATGCACATATAATGAATAAGTGAAAGAAAAAAGCCCACCTGCAGAAGTAAGTACCTTTAGAATTGTGCACAATTCTGAGATTCTGAGTAGCATGACAGAGACTTAGCCACGTGCTTATCTTACGGGGAACAGTAGTCATGTCTGTCCAGTGCACCTGCCCACTAGTCATTTAGCAGCTGTCTTAGTACCACAATGTCCAAAAGACCCTTATTTTATTTAGTAATAGCCACAAAGCATAGGAGTAGGATGTTGTATTCAGATGGTGAAGAGAGAGCACAAAGTATTTCCTTTAAATGATATGGTGGAAGTTCTCCACCTAATAAGGAAATGAAACAAAAGAAATCCAAAAATACCCACTGCCCAAACGAGTCTTCTATCTGTAAGACTGAAAGACAAAGAGGCATGGTCTAGTGTTGCTGAGCATTTACTTAGGAGGAGACAGCACTGGATGACAGGGCCCATCACTCTCTGAACTTTCAGGCTCTACTGGAATGTATAGATAAGGGATGACCACGCCCCTCATGAGACTCAGGTGGGCTCAAGGTCAGCACCTGATGGGCAGTGCTGCATCCTGTTCCTGTCCATCAAGCTCTTTTCTTTTGAAGTAGCCCAAGCCTACCTGCTGCCCAGGAAGCCCATTGCCAGCTCGGTCAGCTCAGCCTCCACTTCTTCCTGGCTCAGGACTGTCCCTGGGACCTTCCATGGCAAAGGGCTCTCCAGGCTCAGTGGGGTTGGGAAGTCTTGGAGGAGTGCATTCAGGAAGCCTGGGATCTCACTGTCACAAGCCATCTGGCTGCTGTTCTGTGGGGCTCCAGAGGCCATGCCCAGTGCATTCCGGGGGCTTGCAGCTAGGCTGGGGTTGAGATGGTCTCCAGTCAAGTCTTCACTCTGGGTAGAGATGTCAGAGTTATCAATATCACAGGGTTACAGCTGTATGACATGGAATATACGTGTCCTGCCTTGTTTGTCTCTTTAACTAGCAAAATGAGACAGGTACCTCAACAAGTTTTGGGCATCACAGTTCATGTAACATACTTAATGGAGTGGTAATCCCATTTAGAAACAGACATGGGTTCAAGTGGACAAACATGCATGCCTAGGGAATAGCCTCAGGGGTGGTATCAGAAGTGGGCCACTTCTCATAGTAGTGACAGAGGGAATGCATGTTTCCTGCAGAGTGGCAGGTTTGACCAGAGGCAAGCAGGATAGGGACAACAGGTAAGTAACAGGGTTTAACAGATCACTAATAACTGTGTGTGTGCGTATATATATGCACACACACATACATACACACACATACATATATATACACATGTATGTATGTATGTATGTTTATATCTATATCTCTAGGCTATAGAGATGGTGGAAAAAAGAAGAGCCAATACACAGGGCCATCAGTATTTGTGAGACAAAGCAAATTAGGAGCAAGAAGGGATCCCCAGGTGTGGTTCTAGAAATTGAGCCCAGGGTCTCAACCATGCAAGGCAAGCCATAGTACTAGAGTCTCACACACATCAGCCCTTTCTGCCTTTCTTTTATGGCCTCCTGTGATGTGCTTTGGTTCCTCTCTCCCCTTGCTCCCCTGGTGTCGGAGTGAAGCTCCACTTCCCACTCACTCACACAGGCCTGTCTGAAGTTGGTACTTCTCGGCAGGGGCACTCCAAGCCTAGTGTGGTTGCTCACTCTACAAGGACGTGGCACCTCTGAGGGCTCTGCTTAATATCCTGGCTCAGGGACTTCCATTAGGAAAGAGCACAGTATATTTACCATCAGAGGAAACAAATGGCACTCTTTAAGGTGATAAAATGGATATAAGATTCTGAGTACCCCAAATTCTAGGCAGGAGAACCAGGAGAGCAGCTTCAGAGTCCAACTCCCTCTGGAGGCCTTTCAGATTCTATTAAATGAAGCAGGCAGAAAGAAAGGTGAGACTTCTAGAACCATCAGTCTTAGAGCAACCACGGATGGTGCTTCCAAGCTTTGCCAGAAGCAGGGGCTGAGATGTGAGGCAGACAGACAGATGAAGAAATCCTGAAGAATTAATGGGAGCTCATAGAAGACGCTGTAACAAAGACTATTCCACTTAGGGTCACTAACTTCTAACAAGTGAAATAAAGAGTGGAAGACAAGAGGGGATGGAGATGCCTCTCAGGGGGCAGACTGCTCAGCAAGCACAAAGCCTCGGGTTCAGCACCACGTAAACCAGGTTTGATAGTGCACATCTGTGATCTCATCTGGGATGAGAGGGAGGGCCATGAGGACTTCCAGACCAGCCTGGGCTATACACAGAGTCATGGGGCAAACCTGAAACACATGAGACTCTGTATCAAATAACACAAAACTAAACAAAACACAAAGAGAGAAGTAGATGAGGGCAGGGCTCCAGTATCATGTTACACAGTAGTATTCAGGGTATAAAAGGAAAGGCATGGTGTGACAGGAATACTATCAACTTGATAGGCACTACAATTACTGAAGGGAGAAGCCATGTCTGTGAGGGAATTCTCTGGGTTACGTTAACTGAAGTGGGAAGGCCAACTGTGGGTGGCACCATCCTGTCAGCTGGGGCCCCATACTAAATAATGGAAGTATACTAGCTGAGCCCAGTGTTTATTTCAGGTTTCCTGACTATGGATGCAATGTGACCAGCTCCCTTCCCAAGATTATAATGAGACCATGGCCTGTATTCCTTGAAACCAAAAGCCAAAATAAAAACCAAAATAAAACCTTCTTTCCTTAAATTACTTTGGTCATGTTTTGTTTTTTGTTTGTTAGTTTTTGACATAGGCTTTCTTTGTGTATGTAGCCCTGACTGCCCTGAAACTCAAGTCGACCAGAGTGGTCTGGAACTCACAGAAATCCGCCTGCTTCTGCATCCCAAGTGCTGGGATGACTGGGCCACCACTGCTGGTTTCTCAAGTGTTTTTTTGTAACAAGAAAAGTAATTGATACAAGTGATAAGCAAACAAAACACAACTCTTCTCTTTCTTCAAAGGCTGGAATCAAAAGCTAATTTGTTTTAAAGGATACAAAGAAGTCATAGGCTGATGCTGGCCTCTGCCTATGATCCCAGCAGGAAGCAGAGGCAAGAGGGTGGCCACAAATGTGAGGCCACTCTGGTCTACATGGCCGTTGCCAAGTTAGACCCAGCTATAGAGACCCTGTGTCAAAAACCCACACAGCCTCCAACATTGGACCAAGTGAGGGATGCGACAGAAACAGTCTGAGTTTATCCAGCAAGGTGATAAGGCACAACTCAGCTTAAGGGACTGAGAGGTGACAGGCTTTCTGCTGTTCTTGCAAACAGAGGGAACTGGAGATCAGACAGCAGAAGCAGAAAGAGATGAATGAGGAGGACCACAGAGAGCCTCACATTCAACCGTCCCGTCCTTTGTGTGTGTGCAGTCAGTGTACCACCACAGTCTCCTCTCCTCTAGTGCTCACAGTCCCAGTACTTCCCTTTGACTCTGCTGCCAGTCCCTTTTGCTTCCTTTCCTTCAAGTAGCCTCTTTCCCCCGGGCCACTCTTGGAGGTGAAGGGGTTACCTTTTCCCAGTGTTTTTTATTTCTCTGGGTCATACCCAAAGTGTTAAAAGCAGCTTTGTAAATTAACAATCAAAAATATATAGTACTTCTTATTAAAGGTTATGCTGCTGGAGCTAAAATTCATTGTCTATACTCACATTTAATTGCAAGTTAATAAAGTTAGGCTGGGTTACAAAGATAAGAGTGAAGGGTAAAAAGATAAGAGTGTAATTAAAGCAAAGAAGGAAAGAGCAGGATGGGAACCAGGCAGATGCAGTCTACCCAAAGGTAAGATAGAAAAGAAGAGAGTGAGCCCTGGACCAGGGGCTGGAGAGTTGGTACACAGGCAGAGCTGCACAGCAAGAGTCAGAGGTGGCATTAATTACTGAGAGGACCAGGCCAGCCGTCACATTGCATTCTACCCACCAACTGCTCTAGCTCCTTGGTAGGCAGGAACAGAAGTGTGAATACTGTGAAGCTGTTCCCAGGCAACGGACAAGCATTTGGATATTTGTATCATGCAATTCTACAGGCCCTAGAGGACCAAATCCTCCAGCAGTGCTACTAAATGGGCTAATGTGAAGTTATGACCGAGACCACAGCGAGAGGACAGCATGCTCACACCCCAGAGTACAGAGACAGCCCCAACTAGCAAAACCCCCGCCCACGACATCACCCTACCTGGTACTATCTGTGCTAAACATTTTAGAAGGTAGGTGGCTTTCTAGCCTTTGCCCTTGGGCTGCTTCCTGGATCTGGATCCCTTCCCCAGTCTACCTGTCTTCCTTGGAGGCTTGGCCCATCTCTGCACTGAAGCACTAGAGACCCTTTAATGTACCTGGCTATACTGCTCTTACTGCCCTGTGCCTGTGCTCCAGGCTCAGAGCCTGTTATGGACCCCAAGGCCATGTGCACCATTCATGCTGAGTGGCCTGTGTGCCAAGCACAGCACAACACCAAGCTCATGCTCTTGTGCAAAGCTCTGCTTACATCTGCTGGCCTACAGGGCCAGGATGAACCGTCTACTTGCACTAGGAAGGCAGTGTACTCAGAGAAGTTCTGTCTGCTGCAGTCACTCAGACACATTTCACATTGTGTGGCTTGGGCCACAAGTGAAGAACCAGGGGTCTTCCTCGGGGTCTAGCTGAAGCAAAGGAAAAGAGTAATGTTCTTTCACATTTACCTTTTTTCCAATAAGCTCCTAAGTCTGATGCATGCCTTTCTAAGGGAACAAAACAACCTTGCTCTGAAGCCCATAACCTGAAGAAAAAGGATCTGATGGTGGCAGAAAGAACTGGTGAAGGGAGAGGCCCCACTAGGCTCGCTAGATGGGAGAGTGGTAGCTAGCTGGCTGGTAGTCAGCTGGACAACGGAGACTGAGGAGACGCAGAGGTGGGCAGAAGTGCTGGGCCTGGGTGAGGGGAGCTGTCTGATTTCAATAGAATTCACAGTTGCAAAGGACTCAGAGAGAGAGAAGGACAAAAGGCGTACAGGTCACTAAGCACGGCTGCACTGCCTTGATTGATTGGCTGGCCCAAACTGACACTTGGCTGGTTCCTCCTGGTTCTGGGACTTGTGCCTCTCTATACACACAGGCTAGCAGTTGCTCCTTAGACTCTGAACTTGTGATCTTTGAGTCTCCTCCTTGCCAGTATTGGGATCCCAGGTGTGCACATCTGGTGTACGTGGTGCTGGAATTGATCATCATGCTAGGCAGGCAGTCTATCAGTAGAGCTTTATCCCAACACCCCCCACCCTCCAGAATGCTTATTTCTCTACTTATAACTAGCTGCCACAAATAGTCTGGTGTAAATCCTTCTAGATCTTAACCAATCTTCTACTACACATATGGAAAAATTTTTATTTATATTTATAAAAGTTTATTATAAATATTGTAGCAAAATATCCATTAAAAACTACCACTTAAGCCTGGCGTGGTGGTTTATGCCTATAATCCTACCACTTGGGAAACTGAAGGAGACTTCAGTTTGCCTGGGCTACTGAGTAAAACCTTGTCTCAAAAAACCAAAACCAAACCAAACCAATCAAAAACTAAAACATCCTCTCCCAAACAAACAAAAACAAAAGGATGTGAAGTGGGGTAGCTCAGTTGGTAGGATACTTGCCTTGAAGGCGCAGGCCCTGGGTTCCTCTATAAAACTGGACATGGTTGTGAACACCTGCAATTCCAGTGCTTGGGAGATAGAGTCAAACGGAGATGGATTACAAGTTCAAATTCAATCTCAGCTATATTATGAGTTGGAGGCCAGCCTGGGCTACATGACACCCTGTCTCAAAAAAAAAAAAAAAAAAAGCCAAAACCCACTTTAAGAATATTTTTCTTTCTACTGGTGCTGGAGATTCAACCTATGGGCCCTGTGTACAATGAACATGCACCCTACCCCAGCCATGTCTACTCCCCACTTTAACCATCTTTCATGAGCTGTTCTGTGGCTCAAACACAGACATATTACTGTGCAGCCATTTTTCTTTTGAAAGGCTTGGTATTTTCTCAAGGGACCCTAAGCTCCATGTGGTCAGTGTCCTGGCCCTTTGCGCTCGGCAGGACTGCATGGCCACTGGAGTGAGGTAAGTAGCCTGAGGCCTGGGCTGTCACACAGGAAATAAAAACTCTCCCTTAGTACACTGGGTAGCAAAGACAAGGCTGGCTTCAGGTGACATCACAGAGGAATTCTGCAAATTAATCTGTTGTGGGAGGTTAACAGTTATTAGAACAATCGTTTTGTTTATGTCTCAGAACTATGCGGAAAACATGCCATCAGGTCATACTGCAGTTGAGAAAAACCAGGGGCTAGAAGGAAAGTGTTACTCTAAGGTCACAAATACAAGCTGTCACCAAAGAAGGACTCAGTTGAGGACTCTGTTGCCCAGTGACTTGGCCACTTCCATCCCAGTTTGCTGCCGAGTAAATGTAAAATTTAACGATGGGAGGGATGTGAGCATAAAGATCATGAGGTAGACACAGGCTCTCATTCAGTTCCTCAGGTGGGAACAGTTCACAGGGCTGCTCCAGGACACATTGTGAACACATCTGTTAATCAAGCGGCCTCGAAATAGAAGGCCTTCGTGGAGCAGACCACTGCCTTCCACTGGGCCTCACTAGATGTTAGTCTCTGCAGAAATCCCTACAATGTCATTTCTCCTCATTACACGGAGAGTTTAGGCGCTGGACTGAGACCACACAGCTGTAATGAAGTCCCAGGCTCTCTGGACTGAGGCTCTACCGCAATCTAGCCAAAGGCTCTAGTCTGCGTCTCCAAACCAGATGTTAACTAAAACACTAGCTTTAAATACATTCAGGGACGCCACTGGGCTGGGCATTCAGGTTGAAAATGTGGTCCCAGACCTGGTCTTCACTGGTAGGGCTGAGGGTAGGGCCGTGGGCCTAGCCCACATGTTTCTGGAAGGTAAAAGGAGGAGAGATCCTTGAAAACAGGACTGTCACCCCTTGGTATTGTTTTGCCTCACAGCTCTCAGCCTCCTTCTGGACCTCGGTTCAGTCACACCCTATGGGGGTCAATGGATTCCCAGTTCCGTGCCTTTAGTTCCCTATTCTTTTTTAACAGCTCCTCAGGGTCCTGGCGGCTTGCTCAGATCTTTTGCTCATTGCTAGCCCCAAGTCCCATGGACTCGGGCACCCGAAACCCGTCTTGGCCTTAGTGCTTTTTCATCTCTCCTTTTCGTCCTCAGTCTTATTTCACTCTCGTGCACCTCAGGCCCCCACATGACCCTCATCCTAGTCCGCGTCTTCCACCCTCACCCTCGCTCTTCATCCCTAGCACCCCGCGGGCCTCACCTGCTTGCCTGCCGCAGTGCTCCACACGAGCAGCTTTGGGCCGGCCCCGCCTACTTCCCGTCCTGGGCGCCGCAGGCTCCGCGCAAGCGCAGTCGGGCCTCGGGCGCGCCACTGCTGCCTCCTGGTGGTCCCTCTGCCGTCTTGTTTCGAGGAAGACAAGAGCCCGTTCCCTAGTGCGTTGCAACACTTCTCCAGCCTTGACTAGGCAGAAAGCAGTCCTTGCTTCACAACGCTCAGTCATTGCTTCACAACGTGTGTGGTGATCAGTCTCAGGGCAGGGATGCAGCTCCATACTGCCCAGGACTGACCACCCATCAGAGACAAATGTTCCGCTGGGGCATGTGTTTGTTTTATTTTTAAATAGAGGGTCATGGGATTGTTTTCTTTGAAATTCAGAGGAAATAAAACCCTTGAGAAAACATTTTAATGTATAACATTATATTCATTTTATACCAATGTATGTGTACACTGCCTGTGTACAGTGTGGAGAGTACCCCTTCAAGTTTCATTGTGGTCCTGCCCACTTAACCACAGGCCCCAGGCTCCTTGTGGTCAGGGTCCCAGGCCCTTTGTGCTCAGCAGGACTTCATGGCCACTGAGAATTGTTAGGCAGCTTGAGCCTTGGGAGCTATAAAACAGGAAATGAAACACTTCCTTAGTACACTGGGTATCAAAGGCAGTCTTAAAGACAAGATTGGCTCCAGGTTGTCACCAGGTTTTTAAAACAATTGTTTATGTCTCAGAATTGTGCTGACAAGAACATGCCATCAGACCAGGTTGACTTAGGGACTCTTCACTGATTAGAAGGTTTCAGGGAAGCCAGAGCCTGGAGAACCAATAGATGGGTGTGTGTGTTGGTACGGTGGGGAGAGTGATTGTCTGCTATGCAAGAAGTCGAGTCCTGGTTCATTCAATCTGAGCAAGGTTTGAGGCCATTTATAACCTGATGAGGCAGAGGGTGACACACAGAAAAGACATCCAAGGAGGCACTAGGAACTCGCCCCTGTTAGGCTCTAGGTCAAGGACATAACTGTAACATACTTTTTCCTGAGGCTGCTGTCACCATGATTAATGTCTTGTTTGCAGTCCACTATACCAAAGCTTTTATTCTTATCGAATTCCCAGTATTAGCTACACCAAACACCTTAGCTCAAACCTGTGCTTCTTCAAACCTGGGTCAAGCTGTGGGGTAGAGCCAGGAGGTCCCAGAGTGCTCAGTTCCAGGTCTTTCATTTATGTCCTCTCTCCCAGTCCCCTAAATCCTTTCCCAGAAACCCGTTCTGAACACTCTGATAGTGGATGCAAACAATCTCCCTACCACAGTAGCCCTTTTCACTCAGAGACTAGATATCACTTAGGCTTTAAAAATCTCAGTGATGCCTGTGTCCTTAGGAAAGGACCCCAAACCCGTCGTTCTAGAATTCCCAGGCTCTTTACAGTGGGGGAACAACTTGGTAATACTTCCTTCTAAAGGTAGCTGTTATGATTTGAATCTGAAGTCTCTTGAAAGCTTGGGCTTTTGGGAGGTGACTCAATCATCAGGTCTCTAACCTTATCAGCAGATCAGTCTATTGGATTCATCATTCATAAAAATGACATTATTAGAAGACAGTGAAAGCTAGGATGGAGGAAGGTCATGAGTATGTGTGCCCTGGAAGATTGTGTATCTCCAATGTTAGCATTCTGTCTAAAGTCCACCCCATAGTTACCTGGCAACAACCAGGTAGGCCTGACCCACTATAAAAGGGGCTGCTTGCCCCCTCCTCTCTCTCTTGCCTCTCTTCCCATTTGCTTCTCCCCTCTCTCCATGTGGTCATAGCCAGCCTCTATTTCTCTTCTCTCTCCCTCTCTCTGCCTCTACTACCCTCATAACTCCCCTCTCCATGCCCTGACTAAACTATTCTATACTATACTGTAATGTGGTTGGTCCCTTAGGGGGAAGGGATGCGATTAATGGGATGTTGGCTCTCTCTTGGGTATTAATTTTTCTCATAGGGCTAGAAAGGAATGATGTATAGCTGAGGTCCATGGTGTTGGGAGGGTGTTGCACTTGATGAAACACAGACTTCCTTATGTTAGTGTGCACCACAATCTCAAGGTAACAGAAGCGGAGCCAGGCAGGGGGAGGAGGGAGGAACAAGTCTCTGGAGGGCTGGCCTGTGAGATCTTGCTCACCTCCCACAGTACAGGTCGCCCTGCAGCTCTGACCTCATCAACTTCCAGAGCAGAAAAGGTGATGCCTGCGACACTGCTGCTCTCAAGACAGTTCACCTCTAGTCCTAATTGTTCTTGGCTGACAGGTTAGCAATGATAATGAGGCTGTATGGGATGGGGGGGGGGGGTGCGTGGGAAGGTGATGGGGTCAGGAGCTTAGAGTACAGCTTAGATAGCTAAGGGTGTCTCCTGGAGTTCCACACAAAGGGGGCAATTGCAGGAAAAAAACAAAACAAAACAAAACCAAAGGGTACATTAGGCCCATGTGGGCTGAAACTTCAGTATAGAATTTTAAAGATGGAATAACTAGTCTGGGTTTAAGGCCTGTAGGGCAGTCTTTCCTCAAGCCCAAACTAACCACACAACTGAGCTGTTTGTGTTCCTGCAGTCTACTCAAGATGGGATTGGGCCAAATGGGCAGAAGAGCAAAGTCACAGCCTTGTGCTAGGTACTCGACTGAGATGTGGCTTATTCAGGTACCAGATTCTGACTGGAGTGGAGAGGATAGATTCTGAGTGTCTGTTTTGTCCTATAGCTTATTACTTCTGTGCCACATTCCAGCAACTTCTATACAGCTTCTTGGGCCACTGCCTCTGGGCAGCTTTCTGAAGTTACCACCTCTTCCTCTGTTGCATGTTCTTTTATGGTTGTCAGGGTTCAGGTGGGAAGTCTTGGTGGGGTTGAGTGGACAGACAACTACCAGCCAGTGGCAGGCTTTCTCGTGAGTCTACCTGCCCTGTGTGACTGTGAATCTACTGCAGACAGAGGAATCCTATGAGAAATGCTATTCCCTGCCTCTCAAGCAAGCATTTTACAGAGCAATTCTGGGCATTTGTCTCGCTGGGCCACTGGTACCACATGGCAAGGCATGGCCAGAAGGCAGTTTTTATCACAGCTAAAACAGGAACCCATAATGGGTGGGTAGAGAAGGGAACACAGGAAGGGGTTGCAGTCAGAAAGGTGGTCCATAGCTATACTCAGCTGCACTACAGATCAGTCTGCCTTATAGAATATTTTCTAAACTTGGCTTCTGACCATCTTCAATAGTGGAACTCAGCTGCCTGTCTGAGGCAATATAGACACATGATGAGTAATTGTCAAAATAGATCCACAATGTCACCAGAGTCACACACAGGCTCTACATGCTTGGAGTTTGAGTGGCAGCCATACAAATCTGGGTTAGGGATCAGGAAGTGAGGCTACAGGTGCTAAGCAAAGGTCTGGAAAGGTGCCTGCTCCACCTGGTTTGCCAAGATTTCTCTGGGTTGCTAATGTCCACCTTCCTGCTGTGTTGCACACAGTTCCCATGGTCCCAGATGTGGTGCTTTCTTGCTGGCACTGCCATGGCGTGGGTAGAATAGGGCGTACTTTAAACAGGATGGAGGGATAAATCTGATTCTCACAGGTTTCCACAGACATAGGAGCCCTATGTTTCACCAGTAAAAGGCCTCAGGGTTTTTGTTCCAGAGAATACAAAATAAAAAGCATTTTAATGGTTTCAGTGGCTCAAAGATAACCATGATGTATCTGGAGTGGGGAAAAGATAGGTTGTCATACGAAGTAAGCAGCCAGGGCTGACATCTTGTCTTTTGGCCGCCTAGGGTTGGGCTTTCCGGGAGGTCTCCGGCCCCGGGCCCGCCCACGACCCTGCCTCCTTCCAGGACCACCTCGGTGCATGGGATGGCAGGAAGCTGCATGCTTCAGCTCCACTAGCTCGTGGAAGACCGGGTCACAGAAGATGCAGCCTGTGTGCTGTGTCTCACTGCCAGGAAGGGGAGACTTGGCCTTGTTGAAGTCTACATCGAGCAAGGCAGCCTCACAGGTGTTGCAGGTGTCAGCAGATACTCGTACTCGGTGGGCATTTTCAAAGCAGTGTGCCACCACATTGCATGTATTGCAGGCCACCTTCCACTTGGGACCAGAGGTGGGGTCCAGAACCAGAACTCCATTCTCACATTCCACGCACTGGCCAATGCCCAGCATACTCAGTGAGTGCTGGCAGGTGGGGTGCGTGCATTCATTGCAGCCCATGCCTGAAGGGAGAGGAGTCCGGTGACTTAAACATGCCCTGGCTCCCTCAACTCTGGCTGCTTTCAATGTCAGACTGCTGGATTCTTATTCTAGAACAAAGTGGCACTCTTAACCTGCTTTTGGGATATCTTGTTCACTGGCCTGGGTTCCTCTGCTTATCTAAAAATGTTCAGTCCTCAATGCTCCAAGGACTCTAGCTGGCCCCCAAACCCTTGTTGCTTTTGTAGCGTATTAATGGCTCTTCCAGGTTGCTCTCAGCTAACCTGTCACTTACTTGCTGCATTGTAAGACACTGGGGCAGGGGTGGGGGGTGGGGGGCAAGAGAGCCTTATTATCTTGGTAGTAAGGATGTGAATGGAGATCCTGAGGATTCCTAATGAATGCCTCGGGTAACAAAGGAGCTGGCTCCTAGTCTGAGATAGGTGAGAGAGTACCCACCTGAGAGTGGGTACATGTACTGGCACTGAGCCCCTATGGTTCCAGGCTTGGCATGCACTGCTCAGCCTGGATACATGCTCTCTTTTTCCCAGCAGAGTATAAAGACAACAGCAGTGCTGAGAACTCAGGGGGCTTTGTTTGCCAGGCGTCCTTATCTGAGGTTGCCTGCCTCTCACTTAGCCCAGTCCCTGAGGGGCACATCTTGCTCCCTGCCCAGATCCTAAGTGAGCAAGCTGTTTGCTCAATTAAGACCCAGGCATACCCAGACCAGTTAGGCTGGCCAGTGCCTGAGCAATGGCACAAGTATTTCTTAGGGTCCTTGACTCAGTACCAGTGTACACAGGTAGTGATGGATGGGTAAAGGATCCCACTGGAGTATGCTAAGTATGAACCTGAGGACACCCACGTGCCACACTCACCTTTCTTCATGTCTCGGAAGGGTGGGTGGTTATAGCAGTAGGGACATAGTGGGTAGCTCTTGCCCCGGGAGCCTGAGGACCACAGGACCAGTTCAAAGTCATCCAATGGGCACCGCAGCTCCTTGTAGAGCTTGATGGTACCATTCTGGGGGAGGGTGTAGGTCTCATCACAGTGGGAACAGTGCAGGCGGCTTGGCTTGGCCTATGAGATGGGGCAATAAGAAGTGTTTGACTTTCTTGCCTGCTGTCCTTTCCTTTGAAACATTGAATAGGTAATGCCGAATACCTAACAGGTACACAGAATATAGAATTCAGTGCCAGGCAAGTACCTC
The DNA here is from genome assembly GCA_036184795.1 of Tokudaia tokunoshimensis. Classification (NCBI taxonomy): domain Eukaryota; kingdom Metazoa; phylum Chordata; class Mammalia; order Rodentia; family Muridae; genus Tokudaia; species Tokudaia tokunoshimensis. The sequence goes on along the minus strand of BTHU01000015.1, from coordinate 2,900,612 downwards.
TCAACCACTGGTATGAGGCCCAGTTACCATACCTCCCCATTTCTTCCTTCCCTCACAAAGCCAGAGATTCTAAAGCCCCAGCATGAGGCAGGTAGATGGTTCATCAAGTAAAGGAGCTTGCTGCTAAAGCCTGAGTTCATTCCCTAGAACCCATGTGATAGAAGGAGAGAACTGACTCCTACACATTATCCTTTAACCTCCACATGCACACACACTCGCATGCACGCACACACACTGTAAATGTAAAGCCCCAGCATGTTAATAATATTCATGAGAGGCAAGAGAGTGAATGGTGGTGAGAGTGAACAGACAATGTGTATACGGCCTGGTGGGTTCTGTTGCTACTGGGGCTGATTCAGGTCTTTTAATCATTCTGTGTGACAATGACCATTATGTCTGCTTGATTAATGACAAAGAAGAGGCTTAAGGTGATATCTGAACAGGAATGCTCTGGCTAGATGTAGTGACAGTCTTTCAATCTCCACATACCTGGATGTACTTCATAAATCGATGGCACTTCCCACAGCGTGAGAGGGGCTTGCCAGTGGCAGCCAGGGGTGAAAAGGACACCTCCATCAACTCATCCATGCCTGAGAGCAAACACAGCACAGGGGTCATGTCCTTCCTGGTCTTTGGCAGTCCTCTCTCCAACAGGTAGCTTAGTAAAACTGGGTGAGCTAGACAAAGAGGCCACCACACATGGTTAAGGATCCAAGTGTGACTGTGTTTCTGTCAGTGATAGAGTACAGGACTGCAGCCCTGCTCATTAGCTTTGTATATTCCTGATATGAATATTAATTAACCTGCTCCCAGCAACAGCTAATGGGGAGGCATCACTGCTGTGACCCATAGAGGCTCAGAGCCCAGATCTGGAGTGGGCCTCAGGTGGCTCTGTCCTGTTGGAATAGCTACAGATGAGGGGCAAGGAAGAGGCAGGTCTTACCAGCAATAGAATCAACGAAGTAGTGGAACTTTCTCTTGAAGATATCCAGGGTGTGGCCCAGGACCTGGTGGTAGTCAGCTTTGCCCTGGGCAATAAGGTTCAACTGCTTCTCCACTGCGCTTCGGATGGTGGGGAGTACCAGCTCTGCATCTGTGAGCAAGGGGGTGGATGCAGCTGAGGGCACCCAGGACCTTGCCACCCCACTAGGCAGGCAAGAACTGTTGTCCTGCTCAACCTAGCTCTGACCCAGTCTTCCTGGGCTGCTTGTCCAGAATTGGAAGGCACCAAGGGCAGCTCCTACTGCCATCAGACTTTTCCTGAACTTCCCATAAGGAAAGTGTGTAGAAATCTTTTGCAGAATGGTCAGGTCTATCCTGTACTTCTCCATCTCCCACAGAATACTGCCACTTTAGTAGGCAGAGTTGGTGGGTATCTTAGTGAAGAACCCAAGTTTTGGTTTGTAGAAGAAGCCTCTGATTTACCTTTATGTGTTCATCCATCAAATTCCCGAGTCCCATAGCATCTCTGCAGTGGGGATTGGGGAAATGCATGAAGAGCATGGGGCCACTGCAGGAGGCAGCAGAGCCAAGCATAGGAAGGAGCCAGAAAGCCCAGCAGGTCATAGGTAGTGGGTAGACAGACTCACCAATCTTGTAGTAACCATGCACCAGAACTATGCCAAGGTTGGTGGGCTTGAGCCGGCGGCCACTCTCCACAGTGACATAGTTGCGCTGGCAGATATTGTTGATGTGCACAGGGATACTGGCATCAGTCCCTGGAATGCACAGCATGGCTCTGGGTATTCCTCAGCCTGTCCCAAGAAGATGCTCTGGACTATGCACTCTAGTTCCATCCACCTGTCACAGAGACCCTCCCAGACACCCATAGGAAGGAGTATAGTGCCACAAACTGAAGCCTATTTTGCCCATTAGGCCCAGACTGCTATTTCCTGTATGGTTGACAGAAGCCATGATGCAGAAAGATTCTCAAGATAGGGCAGGACTGTCTCTGCATTGTGCATCTGTGAACCCAAGGACAGCCTTCATCGGTGTTTTAATTTTAAAGTTAAAACACAAGAGGCCCAGAGAGGACTCTGTTAGGTCAGAGGGCATCTCTTGAAACCAGTAAATGCAAGTTGGCCTTTTTTATTTGGAAACTGTGGCTTGTACGCCCTCTACATATCAGGATCCAGTATCTACCAAAGAGAGTTCATAAAACTACTGTAGAATCAAGCTGGTTTTCTCCATTTCCTCTCTCCTACCTTCTCCTATTCTCTAAGGCCCCTTGCAATACCCAAGGCATGCTTCCCACCCCAAGGATGCAGCTTGGCCAAGAAGGAAAAGTGGAAGGTGATGCATCTGCTGTGTGATGTCAGAGGTGTGAAAAGGAACTCAGTACTGTATGCACACTTGTAGTGCTGGCAGAGGAATGCATGGCTTTCTGTGGGTACCTGGGCAGGGTTTATGGGGGAAGATACTGCATTGGGGATTAAGGAACCTTCAGAGGTTCCACAGCTCATTGCCAAGGTTAGGAATTGGCCCAGATCATGGCAGTTTGCACATACAAGAGTTCCTGTATGGCTGCTATAGTCAGATATATATCTTTAAATATATACAAATATATATTTAAAGGCAGAGTCTCACTCCAGAGCCCAGACTGGCTTTGAGCTTATACCCAGGTAGTTAAGCCTTTTTTATACTGCCCTGTGGACCTTGATCAACAGCACTGCCTTCACTCTTCTGTTCAGAGATCACACACAAACTCTGTTCACTGTCCCAAATTGAAGTGCATATTGGTTACTAGGTCCAGAACAGTACAGAAGCTACTACAAGTCATGAGCGTGTAAATGTTCTTAGCACTGCGCTATCCATCATTGTGACCTCAGCCACAGGCCAAGTCTAGATTCACTTTAGGCACCTAGGCCCTGGGAAGAAGCAGGCCAGACCAGAGTTCTAGGGCAGGCATCCTAGCTGTCTGTTTTGAGGAGACAGCTGATCTGGCCCAGGAATCCTTTAGAATCCTGGATTAACCTTGAGTCTGGTGGGTACTTGTCAGTGTGTAGCAGTCTCATGGTGCACAAGGCTGTATGACGCTCTTCATAGGAAGGCCAGGTTAGGCCTGATAGTAAGGCCTTATAAACAGCTCTACACAATGAATCTGCTTGGATCCACGGGTTATACAGTGGACCATCTGTTACCGCATGCTGAGCCAGGTCTATATAGATCCCAGGAAGTTTTACTACCATCATCTCTTGGCTAAGGCCCTGGGAATGGAGACCCCAGATCTGGGTACCCACCGATACCATGCTTCTCCATGAGAGTGATGAGTTCGGCCTCAGTCAGATAGTCTGGTGGGCTTGTCTGCTTCTCTAACATTTTTACTTCACCCACAGTGAAAGTATCACCCTTCTGGCATGTGGGCAGACTTTCTTCCAGGGGCACGCTCTGCCAAGGCATGATCTCTGTGAAGCCTAGAGAGATACCAATGCCATTTGAGGTCCCCACTTGGGCCCCCATTCTGTATAGATGAGAAGAAAGGTACCCCCGTGGTCTGCCATTGTACCTGGGGAAATAACTGTCTTTCCCATACATGTAAAGTGTTCAGGCCCGATCCTGAAGGAGATAGTGCTCTGGAGATACTTGCAGTCATGGCTCACTGTGGCAATGAAGTGTCTGGTGATGTACTCGTAGAGTCTCCATGCGTCACCTCCTATAAAGGCTGAGTGTAACCAGGTGCCCTGGACCAGGACAGGCCCTCTGCGTGGGTACCAAGGATGTGTGCATATGTATGATGCCAGGGATTGAATTTAGGGCTTAAGCACATGCCAGGCAAATGCCATACCATTAAGCCCTCTCCCCGGTCTCAAAGCCTGCAAGGAGGAAGGAAAATACAGGTACGGAAGCTGCCTCTAGTGCCTAGGTGCCCTTTCACAAAGTGTTTCTAGGGGACTGTTCTTTAGGCACATCTGTATGTGGGACTCTTGCTTCATACTTGGATCTGCAGCAGTTCCTGGTTCCATTGGCATTGCTCTCCCTTCTCTACAGGCCTTCTGGAATACGTTAGGAGGAGGTACAGACTGCTTCTGAGCTCTGCTACTCTGCCTCATCCCCCAACTAGCTGCAACCACTTCATTTCTGTCTTAGATGCTTGGTGATGAGGGTTTCACTAAGCCAGAGGCAGGCTCAGGAGCAGCTGCACAGATAATGGGCCTGACTTTGTCCACTGGAGCCATGTGCCTATAGCAGCTTAACCTCACACCTCGGAAGCTTGAGGAGTGTGAGGATGTTGGGGAGAGGAGCACTCAATACCTAATTCAGCTTCTGTAGCTGATTTCATAGGTGTGATCGGAGGATGGTCACCAGCATCATGACCTTTCCGAGGGCGGTTGATGCCTTCTGCTAACAACTGCTTTACCTGAGGGAGGGGAGGCAAAGCAGAGTCAAGTGAGACTGATGGCTTCCTATCAGTCTTGGGTTTGGCCAAAGCCTGTCTAGGGACCACAGCTGATGGGTTGTTCGGGGCAAAGCCCATTCTGCTCACCAAGTCTGCCCAGTATGGGTGATTGGCCTGCTGTCGCAAAGAGCCCTTCAGGTCAAAGTTCTCGGGATAGTGGGTGGTCTCTGTCCGTGGGTAGCTGATGTAGCCCTGGGTGTATAATCTCTCAGCTATTTGCATGGCGTGCTGTGGTCCCATACCTGTCAAAAATAGGAGGTTAAGGGGTCTGGAAGGTGGCTAGGGCTTACCCATAGGCTTGGGCATTCTCATTTAACCCCACAGATGACTCTTAGTGGCTATTACCAAGGCTCAGAGGTACTGGCTGGATGGGCATCTGGAACATAGGCTGACTAAAACTGAGCTCCTGTGTCTGGAAAAGTGGGTCCAGCAGGAAACACTCTCACTGCTCCATGGTACCACTTTAACAGTACTCACAGCAGCACTGGTGACAGTTTGAACTCTGGTCACATAGCAGCAACTAGGCCTTTGGGTAGCTGAGTCTATTAGGACTCTACAGCGCAAGAGAGCTTGTCCTCTTGCTCTCTAACCTGTGAGTTGGCATTTGGCTATTGATCATTTGATGGCATTGTTGTATCTAGGACCAGCTAGTTCTGTGAGGATAATGCATTAGGATATAGTTTTCAAAATAGCACCAGTTTTTCAGACTATTTATTGTGATAGCTAAGGAAGCAGTGCTTAGAGGAGTCCTATTCTAGGATTTAAAGAAAACTCACATGAGACTCAAGACCTTCATTCAAGCTTCAAGCATCACAGCATGAGGAGGGCTTGGTGCGGGTTACAATATTGGCCCTGCCCTGTACCAGTCTCAAGATGTCTTTGGGGGTGCTTTAGAGAAATGTTTCTACATACCCAGAGCTGAGCTGGCCACACGCAACATCTCCACAGTGTTCAGAGCAAGTGGTCTCTGCTTGGCTTTTTCTTTTCTGCTTGTAGCCTCCACCTGGGGGCAGGACAGATGGAGTGATATTTGGCAAGATAAACATAGCAGAGGTGAAACATGTGAACAAAGGTCTGAATTAATTCACTAGTTGCCCTCCTGAAATTCACTTTCTCTAGCAGTCTGATGACTGAACTGAATATTTAGGATTAGGAAAGAGTGAGGGGCAGGCAGAGAGTGCACACATCCTCTGTTTTTCTTGAAAGAAACAGAAAATGTGGAGGACTGGAGAAGAACTGAGGAAAGGACTGTAGATGTAAATCCCACAGAAGTCAACGTAGGTCAAGCTCCAGGGTGGCCTGTGTGCTGTGTGAGGGAAATGGCTGCCGGTGGCTTTGTGAGTGCTGCCCACTGGGCCACTAGCATTATAAAGCTTTCCTATTTTTAAGGGAAGCTGCAAGGTATGATCTATATGGGTAATCCCACAATTCCCCAATGGTATCATTTGAATTTATCTTTAGGCTGCGCTTGTCAGGTGAGCTCCCCTCCCACTGTGGGTTAGCATACTCACAGAGAAGTTGATTCTTTGTTTTGTCTATTGCAAAAATAACCCAAACAGACCAACTAGTATCTTCCTTTACCAAACTTACAAAGGCTGGTCAGGGCAACACATTCTGGATTCCAGGCCAACAAATATGGGTGCTGACACCGAGAATATTTGTGTACATGTGACACTGGAGGTTAGGGTCCCTTGGAGTGGGGGCTGACATCAGAGTTACCAATGTGAAACAGCCTCACCTGTAAGTTAGCAGAGCCTGAGCAAAATGGTACCAAAGCAAGGTTTGAAAACTGCAAATAGATGTGATTGAAGGCCAGGAAGAGGCTCAGTGATGGTTAGTTATCACGGCTGTAGGATCTTGGCTGTGATGGAAGTAGACCTGCTTATATCCTGTACAGCCAGCCTTTGCTAAGCTTACCATCTCCCTAAGCACCAAGCAGGAGCCGCTCTGATTCAAAGAAGCCCTGAGTAGGAAACATCACCATTGAAGTGTGAAAGCTGACTGAGTGTGTGATCTTAGACCTTTATCCTAGCCATATGAACTCAGGCAAGTTTATTAATGTGCACACAGGTTCCTCTGCAGCTGGTAGCTTTGGATGAAACAAAGGGACCCTGAACATGAGTCTGTTGGAAGAGACAGTGGAAATGGCCTGGCAGTGGCTCAGGTGTGGCTAGCATGAGGTAGTACTTCACAGATGCTGCATTGCATGATAAGAATGAATGTGTGAGGAACCATTCATTTGTCGAAGAAGCCATCTGAGTTTCATAAAAGGCAGAAAGACATGGCCCAGGGTCACTGATTCTAAGGCATGCCCATCCAGGACAGATGAGACAGATGTGGACAGAGAAAGCATACCCAAGCTTCTTTTTCTAGCTTTGTCATGTTTAAAAACATCTGTGCAATCTCCCGGTCGAAAACTCTAACACGGTCCCAGTCCAGTAGGAGTGACTCCTCTTTACCAGTGTGAACCTGTAGGAAAGACAAAAGGTAAGCACACTGCAGGGAAGAAAACTGAGACAGAGGACGCTGGGTTTGGTTCACAGATGAAATGGCCTAGCTGTAACATCTCATAACTGTAGAGCTGTGGATCTAAAGCTGATACCTGACTCGTCTCACCCCGGAGCAGATACTGAAGGTGGGCCCTACCTGAAGCTGTCTGTGCTTATCAAGGTCTCCATACCCACAGTATCTTTCCATGTCCACACAGTCCCCAATCTTGGAGGCAACCAGAGGAAATCTGTTCTATGTTTTAAACCTGTTGTGCTTTAGGAGGTTTATATGTAACAAAGCCCTAAAGACCAGTAAGGTTTAAAGCATGGTCTTAACCCTGTGCTGGACTTCCCCACTGAAGACACTGGCCCAATGGCTGACCTCACCTTCACTTCAAGAAGGAACTCACTCCTACTTATCCAAATTCAGTGTGTCCAGGTGCAGCCCAGCTTCATTGCCCCAAGAAAGCTGGAGACTCTACCACCTGGGCACCAGGACCTACAACTGTTGGGACTATAACTCACACTTGGGTTTTTAGCCTGGGGCCAACAAGGTGCTCATGATGATGATTAAAAAAAACTCTCGCCGGGCGGTGGTGGCGCACGCCTTTAATCCTAGCACTTGGGAGGCAGAGGCAGGCGGATTTCTGAGTTCGAGGCCAGCCTGGTCTACAGAGTGAGTTCCAGGACAGCCAGGGCTATACAGAGAAACCCTGTCTCGAAAAAAAACCAAAAAAAAAAAAAAAAAAAAAAAAAAAAAAACTCTCAAAGAGAGCACACCCCAAACCCACAACAACAGAACAGGAATACAGAAGGGAAGAGAACCTTGGCCTGAAGTACCCAGTAGGTCTCTGGTTTGAAGGACTGGATTTTATCATGTCTTTCTACACAGAATCCCAGGGTAGGAGTCTGACATGGCCCAAAGGAGATGAGAGAGCTGTCTAAATCGCCATATTTTCCTTGGAAATACTTTGTTTGAAACCTAGAGGGTTGAAGAAGACAGAAAAGCAGATGAATAATTAATTCTAGACAAACCCCATGTAAACCTAGCTTGTGGATTTGGGGGAATATACTGAAAGATTACATAAAGAGGCTGCTCCTCCTCACTTTGAAGATAGCAAAGTGACAGAGTATGAAGTTATGAAAGAACTATACGTGTCCCATGAATACTGTCCCCAGGACACAAGTGCACACTGATAATCTACTTAGGAAGTTGTCTCCTATGTGATGTGCGTCTAATAAATATATAAAATTTTCTTTAAGTTTACAAAACATGGCATCTCTGGAGGCTTATGCAGGCTCTTAGGGCCGTGGGAAAGGCGGTGTCCTGGCTACAGGGAGAGTACGTGCATGTGGTGGGGAACAGCACCTAGTGAACGCACAGCCGATGCGCAGGTCGAGCTCCTGGCGGGCATCCACCGAGAGTGCCTCATTGTGGTCTGGCTCACCCAGGCGGGTCATGGCATTACAGATGTCTGTATCAGTGATGGAACTGAACCTGGCTCGGAACACTGTCTTTTCACCATTATGGGCATTATTCATGACAGGCAGAACGGCATCAAGGACCTGGGAGGAAGAATACTGGCTGTGGTTAATTCCTGGTCCCTACCTTTCACTCTTTATTCCCACTATTGAGCAGGCCTTCCAGGGTTAACCTTTTCCCGTCCCAACTAGGCCCTCCTACATCCCTTTTCCCTTCTAGACAGCTTAAGACTCCACAGAAACCCCTTGCTACCTGGCTGCCTTACTGGTTGCAGTCACTTCCAGATATGCACCCACTCCTCAGCCTCTTAGTGTTGCCTCAAGGCTGCTACCCTTTCCCTTCTCATGCGCTTTCATCTGAAAGAACTAGTGAATGCCCAGCACGCAAACGACTTCATGGTCCCAAATCCCTTCCCTCTTCTTGGAGTAGAGAGTGCTTGGATGGATAGGTAGAATTTTTACATGATTGGAAAATGGACAAAAGAAAAGATAAAATGACTAAGAATAGGAAGGTTATAGCAGGCTCTGTATGGAGGTGGGAGCTAGGTATAAAAGGTCCTGGAATTGAGACTCACTAAGACTATACAGGAGGAGGAGTAGAGAAGCTGGGTTATGCAGTGGCAACATTATGGGAAAGCAGTGGCCCTATGAGCTGCTATTGTTTCTAGTACCAGAGGCAAAGACCTTCTGAGAGGACACTCCTGTAGGGTGGAACAGAGAAAGGAAAGAAGAGGGTATCTGAGAAGGGACACTATGGAATTAGTTTGCTAAGAGAGCTGCATGAGAATTTTGGGTGCCCTGAATTCTTGTCTTACTAGAGTCATCTCCTGCACTAAGTGTGACAAGTCACAGGATAGGGCTGGGGTATAAATATATAGAGGTGACTTGTATGGAATTACAGTATAACAGGCAGTGGCAGGACCTGCAGGCACAGCCAGTAGCATTAATGTGTCATTAGAGGTCATTTGGGAAATGTCCACCAGCCTCCCTACAGGCACGGTTCCCTAGGATGGACAGGGCAGAAGACACATGAAGGTGGGAGATAAGATCAGGGGCTAGAGAGATGGGATGGTTCAGTGGTTAAGAGCACCTGTGGCTCTTACAAAGAACTCAGGTTTAAAACTATGTGTAACTCCAGGTCTGGGAAATCTGATGCCCTTTTTGGACCTCTGAGGGCACCACACATGTGCACAGTAAAATACATACATATCGGCAAAATACTCATATATATTAGTAGATTGCTGAGGAGATTAACTATAGTAACGGAAAGTCTACAACACGCACGGAGCTAAGTCAAACACTGAAAATTCTGAAACTTGCACCCACCCAGAACGGTGCTTAAAAAAATACTAAAAAAAAATACGACTACCACTAATTGTTCTCCGTGTGTATGCATGTGCCATGGTGAGTTAGAGGTCAAAGGACAACTTTCATGAGTTGACTTTCTCCCACCATGTGGGGCTCTGGGGATTAAACTCAGGGTGTCAGACTTAGTGGGAAGCATCTCTACTTGCAGAGCCATCTTGTGGACCCTAGTTTATGCATTATTATTTTTTAAAGATTCATTTATTTCATGTATGTGTACGAATGTTGTCTGTCTGTATGTGCCCAACATGCATGCTTGGTGCCCTCAGAGGAGGGCATCAGATAACTTGGAAGTTACAGACGGTTGTAAACCTGTGTCCTTTATAAGAGCAACAAGTACTCTTAACCAATGAGCCGTTTCTCTAGCTCTAGGTCTATGCATTTAAACTAGCTACAGATTTTCTGAAGTCAAGGGGTTGGGAGATGTTTTTTGAATCCTATACTCCCTATGCTAACCTTAGGACTAGTGTGACAAACTCTGATTGGGAAGGTAGGGAAAAGGTCTAAAGGGAACCAGAGTGGGCTCCACACTCACCTCAAAGCAAATATTCTCGCCTTCTTTGTCACAGTCCAGCCACAGTACGACATAGTCACAGCCTCTGCCCTCCACCTGCCACAAAGCACACACTGACACCCTGTGACATTCTCCTCTGGGGACAGGAGACGGAACCAGGTACTGACTTTCCAGTACGAGAAGCTGAGTAAGCTCTGTCTACAATGAGGCTGTCTCAGACTCAGAAAAGGTTTTGGCTCAGAACTATCATACTGTTAGATCAAAAAATTGTAGCTACAATGCCTACCCTTCTGCGTGTGGTGTGGCGCATGGGCATGCATGTGCGTAAGCCTGTGGGGCAGAGGCCAGGGGACATTGCTGGGTGCCTTGCTCTGCCAGTCTTTGTCTGATCCCCTTAAGACAAGGTTTCTCACTGAACCTGGACGCATGTGGTTGGCCAGCAAGCCCTAGCAATCCTCCTGCCTCTGCCCTCCACAGCAGTGACCATGGGTGCTGGGATCCAAACTTAGGTTCTTATGTTTGTGCAGCAAGTGCTCTTACCCACTGAGCCATCATCTCTCTAACCCCTAGAATAAGTATTTTTACTTCTATTATGTAGTCACAAAATACAGTGCGTGCTCCATAATTTCTAGAGGGAAATAAAGATTAAAGTGGATTTACTGAAGGCTTTATTTTTTACATTTTCAAACATATACATAATATACTTTGAGTACATTCAACCCCATCATTTTCTCTTGCCCTCATCTACTCTCACTGGCCCTCCTCCTCTCCTTATGACCTTAATGCCCTGACCTCTCAATTTCATTGAGAGCTGAAATCAAACAGTTCAGTATTAACAGTGCTTGTTTTGGGTCATGTGGCTATACTGTTTTTCCTTTAAACTTATCTTTATTTTCCAGGTTTTTTTTTTTTTTTTTTTTTTTTGGAAATAAGTATTTCTTGAAACATTTTCTCAGATTTTTGTTTCTTTCTTATCAGGTGAGTGAGACAGGTTCTGTCTGTGTAGACCAGGCTGGCATTGAACTCACAGGGGTTCATCTGCCTCTGCCTCCCTGGTGCCAGTAATAGCACCATGAGCCTTCAAGGATGTTATATCAAACCAGTTAGCATTGAAGACCTATTTTTCAAATTATACTTTAGGCAATATTGACGGGGTCGCTTTGGCGCCACTTGCCACCCAAGGATCACTTCCAAAGGCTTTAACCACACTTTACTGCAGCTTACATTACTAAGGAAGGGAAGGACTAGACATTTTCAGTTTTTTTTAAAAACAAGATGTACATATTTATTTTAAAATTGGGAAAAACCCTTACCTGAGCCATTATAAAAGCAGAATGCCTGCTTTCCAGAACTGGTGTCAAGAGTGTCTGGGATAGGAAACCAGGCACGAAAGTGCCAGGTAGGCCAGCAGAGAAACAGCAGAAAGATGGGTCCGTGGCTACCAGCCAGAGCCTTGATGTGCAGGATGTGGATGAGGGCACAAAAAGACAGTGGTGCCACCTATGATATGGGGAGCTGGGGGGAGCCTATGATGCAGGGAGCTGGGAAGAGTCTCCTTGGTGGGCTCGAGACCTTCCCTTACCTGCAGGAACTTCACCATGTTCAGCTTGGGATTAGCTTCCTTTTTCTCTGTTGGAGCTTGGCTGAAGAGCTCTGCAGGATCCACCTTATCCCACTTGTTGTACTTTCCTGTAAACCATATCCAAAGACATTGAGTCACACGTCACAAAGGCTCGGCCTCTGCAGTTGTCACATGAATACGTTAAGGTGCATCATGCAGAGATATGGATGGGGACTTTACCCAGCTGTTAACCATTTCATGATCTGTTGGGAACAGGGTCTAACTGGATCCTGCGTAGTGCTGTACAGTGTTTCTTTCAACAGGTCAGAGGCAGGAGGAGAGTAGCCATCTTACCTAGAAAATCCAATGTCATCACATGACCGCAGACAGATGTCATCTTGAAGTGAACAGGTTGACCAGCAAAGGTTCCTGTGTACTTGTGCACTGAACATGCCCCGTTCAGCCCTTTGTGTGAGGACATGTTTCCTAGGGAGGCAAACCACACAGACAACTGTGAGTCTGACTGATAGATACTGTGGGTCCCCGAGTCTACATGCTGACTCTCAGGGGACAAGAGTTCTCCTTCTCCAGAGTGGTCACTGGTAACATTCCTTAGCTCCCTTGCAGATAACTAGGTACTGGGTGACTTAATGGTGCTGAGGGACAGAAGCATTTGTGAAAGTTTCACAGAAACTCACATCACTCCCATACTGACTGGGAACTAGAGGTGGACACTCTTGGGGGTCTCACTACATTTCTATTTTCTTTTTCAATTTGAATTCTGCCTTCATTTATTTAGATTTTAAGGTTATTATATCCTATACACTATGGTGCCTCAGCTGAACACTCTTGGTACTTAGAAATGAGATGATGCCTTCTGAACTCCCCTGGACCTTTGGAGTATATATTCTCAGCTTTATTAGGGGCTCTTCCTCCTCAAGTGCTGGTAAAAGGTCACTGTGGACGTGTGCCACTGCTCGATAGCCACCCAGCATCCAAGTACTCTTTCTATTTAGTGGGCCCTCCCTCCATGTACCACCTCAGTGGCAGAGTGGATCGCATTGGGCAAATCTTTCACTACCTTCCTGGCTCTCAGGTCACTGGCCACTTGTGAGTGATATGAGATGTAGGGAATGTAACTGTAACCACATCCAGGGCCCAGTAGGCAGTAATGAGTATCTAGTGGTGCAAAACCTAAGACTTAGTCTTCATTTAGCTCCTTCCAGGATCATTTCTAGTGCTCATGACCAATTCCCCTAACTGGACCAGCATGCTGACAACCACTGCACTTTGTACTTTTCCTGGAGGTTTCAGCCCTGAGACTTCCACATGTGGACATAGCATGTCACAGGAGATTTGCTACTAAGGTGCTTCCTGAAACCTGCCAATCCCAGCTGAACTTACCAGCTGTGGAGACACACTTTGGAGAAAGAACTGATCACAAAAGACTGTGCTTAGAGATGAAAGCAAACAAGCAGCCTAGTGTTTGCTTTTTCCTACCTCGGGAGAGGATTTTGGCAATGGACTGGGCCAGGGATGGCTTTTCTGCTACCATGAGCACGGTCTTCATTCCTGCTCCAGGCTATCAGGGCCCACAGACTGTTTCACCCAGAACAGCAGCAATAAAAAAGCTTAGAAATGTCTCCTTTATAGTTCAACACGACTGCCAATGATGACTCCTAAGGGAAAGAAAAGATAGTTCATTTATCTCATCCCTCCAATGCTCAGGGAACTCTGTGAAGAGGACAGAAGAAGGTATGCATTGGAGGAAGGAGTGGTGCTTATGGAATGTTTTCTTCTAGGCAGCACATATCTAAGTGTGGTTAACAGCTGCTGAGGAAAAGAGAAACATTTTCTTTAGTGGTGTAGCTACTACTGGAATGTCCAGGATGCTGTAAATAACCTAATGGAACTCACTGGGTTACACACACACACAGAAGGTAGAGGGCAACAGTTAGGAAGAGGAAGGCAATCACAGAGAATGGGACAAAAAAGGGCAGTCAGTGGCCAGTATAAAAAGTACATTATATTCACGTATGAAAATGTCACAAGGAAACCCATTATTAGGTATAATTTGCTCATAACTGGGTTGGCAAGAAGGGTAAATGACAAGAACAAGGAATGCACTTTTCTTTTTCTTTTTTTTTGTTTGTTTGTTTGTTTTTTTCCCCGAGACAGTGTTTCTCTGTGTAGCCCTGGCTGTCCTGGAACTCACTTTGTAGACCAGGCTGGCCTCGAACTCAGAAATCCTCCTGCCTCTGCCTCCCAAGTGCTGGGATTAAAGGTGTGCGCCACCACCGCCCGGCTTGCACTTTTCTTTCTTAGGTTGGTGATGGAGCTGGAACCCAGGGCCACCAGAATGTTAAGTAAGTACTTTATTACTCAACTGTCCCCACCCCTAAGGAAACCAAACAAATGAAAGCCGGGGCAAGAAAAAGAAAACTTGGGGAAACCAGAGAGTATCTGCTCAGGATGTGGGAGTCTGGCTCTATGTAGGGAAGCAGCAGTGACACTATGACTTTAGTTTGCTGCTAAATTTGTGCCTAAAACATGCTGGGACCTACAGACTTGAACTCATAGGCTGGGGCAGAGTGTGTGTGCCCAAGCCCCTGAACTAGTTCTTGGGATAGCTGTCTGTGAGATCATCTCTTAAAAGGGGAGATAGAACAGTGTTATGGAGAGACAAAGAGGAAACTAGGACAGAGGGATTAAATAGGGAAGGGGATAAAAGAGAAAGATACAGGAAGGAATGTGGGGAGGGACAACTAACACACAGAGACATGAATTACCAGATAATAGGCTCTGACAGTATCCCAACTAGACATCTTATACTGCCAAGTTTTCAAATCTCCAGTGCCAGGAATGAATAACAGCTTGTTGAGCAGGCCCAAGGGGCACCATGGAAACATCCACACATCTCAGGCTGTTGTCAAGGCTATTGGTTGCTCTCCACAACCCAAAGTTAAGGTCCTGTTGCTGAAGAGAACACTTATATATGGCGTCAAACATGGAGAAGTTGAGCTGGTGCCAAACTAGAGGTTTCACCCCTACTGGCTAGCATTCATGGTATTGCAGAGTACTCTGTATGCTACCAGAGGAGAAAGGTAATTATCAGTATTTCTTAGCTATAATCCCTGCGACCTACAACAGACACAGATTATATTGGTGCAAAAGTGGTATGAATGTTACAGGAGTAACCAACCACTTTCTGATAGGATTTAAGGCTCACTTCATGAGATGGAAGCCATCCTTGACACTGCTAAGGTAGCTGAGAACCTGATACTAGACAGTTCACAGGCTACGGCAAAACCAAACACTATTGCTCTGCTATAGGAACACAGCAGTAAAATGACTCCTAATGACATTCTTCTATACCCAAAAATCAGCACTTTGCTTGACTATCATCGGAAAAGTTTCTTTTTTTAGTATTTGGGACTAACATTATCATAATTGGACAATGTGCAGAGAGTAAGAGACTCAGACCTAAATGGGATGTCTTTATTAAACCCCTCTCCTCAGGAATTGGGAGTTGGCTGGAGAGATGGCTCAGCGGTTAAGAGCACAGACTGCTCTTCCAAAGGTCCTGAGTTCAAATCCCAGCAACCACATGGTGGCTCACAACCATTCGTAATGAAATCTGACATCCTCTTTGTACTTAGATATAACAATAAATAAGTCTTTAAGCTGGGTGGTGGTGGCACATGCCTTTAATCCCAGCACTTGGGAGGCAGAGGCAGGAGGATTTCTGAGTTCGAGGCCAGTCTGGTCTACAAAGTGAGTTCCAGGACAGCCAGGGCTATACAGAGAAACCCTGTCTCGAAAAACCAAAAAAAAAAAAAAAAAGGAATTGGGAGTTATGTGGAAGTGGAAGCAAAAATATTTTAAGAGCCAGAGGTAATGGATGACTTCCAGAAAAGTGTCTTCTAGACATAACAGAACTGATGCACATGTGAACTCGCAAGGACTGTGGTAGCATGTACAAGGTTTATACAGGTTTCAGCCAAATGAGGTCCCAGCACTGAGAGAAGGAAATGGACAGGGGCTATCTGAACCCCTAACCAAGAAGCTATCTGCAATTGATATCCACTTGCAAAGGAAAAATTAGTTTTCTACAACAGAGTCTCAATGTGTATATTAACCATACCTCAGGGCATGTACTATGCCCAGGAATAGGAGGCCAATTCAAAATGATCCAAGAGTATCTTTGTAGTCTTTTTGTCTCATTTTGCTATGTTTGGGCATTTTTTGTTTTATTGATACTTTGCTTTTTTACTTTGATTTTCATTTGTATGGTTGTGTGAATGTGTGTGTGCGTGTTTTGCTTTTTCTTTAAAAGAGAAAAAAAGAAATACAAAGTTGGGTGGGCAGAGATGTAGGGAGGAATTGAGGGAGGGGAAAACATGATCAAAATATATGAAAAAGTTTTTTTCCACTAAAAATGTTAAAAAACAAACAAACGAACGAACCAAAACCTAAAAACAAAACAAAGCAAAACAACCCTATTTGGACACTTGGAATGTAGAGGTAAGAGAATCAACAGTTTAAGGTCATTGTCTACTAGGGAACTCCGGGCAAGCCAGCCTGGACTACTTGAGATTCTATCTCTAAGTAGCCCCCCCATCCCCAAGGTGGGGGGAAATAATAAATAAATAAATAATAAAAAGAGTCCATTTGGAGCCTCTGCCTGTGCCCCCTGACTGTTCTACCACCCTGAAAAATACTGTTTGGTGACCCCCTCTTCCTTCTGGTGCTGGATATAAAAGCCAGGCTCTCGCATGGAGCTACACCCAGCTTAAGAGCTTCTTAACTAACCCACATTACATTGTGCTATGGCCAGTTATACCTTGCAAGAGGACATGCAATTCATATTTGGATCACTGTTGGCCCCTGCTGTAGCTTTCTGGGTAGGAATTATCACTTGAAACCCATTAGCAGAGGAGGGAAAAAGACAATAAGCACAAAAAACCTACCAAACCAAAACCACACCGACCAAAATAAAACAGAAAAAAAAAGGTTTATTTTTTTCTTTATAATAATTTTGTTTTGCTTATGGATGTTTCCCCGAATGTTTGTATGTGGAGTCCAGAGAGGTTCCTGATGCTCTGGAAATGGAGTTATAGACTGTTGTCAACTACCACATGGGTGATATATACTGAACCTGGGTCCATTTCTCAAGCTCCACATTCCTTTTTTTTGTTTTGGGGGTTGAACCCAGGGCTCTATGTATGCCAGGCAAGTGCCCTAACACCAACCATACCTCCAGTCTCCTTTTCTTTTTGATCCACAGACATATAACATTATTGTTTTGGAATAAGAGTTTTATTCTATATTCTAGGTTGGGCCTTGAACTGGTGGCAATCCTCCTGTCTTCAGTCTTCCAAAGTGCCAGAATTATAGTCCTAGGCCACCATGCCCAGCTGCATCAATGTTTATAAATACACTATTGTATATATTTAAAAAACAAAGACTTTTGTTCAGACAAGGGCAACCTTCTGGGGCAAAGGTGATGTGAGACATCTGCTTCCTAATGAGCCGACTCAGTGAGTGAAGTGCTTGCTGTGCAGGCATATGGACACAAGTTTGATCTTAAGGACCAACATGAAGAGCAAGATGTAGTAGCATGGGCTTAGAATCCCAGCACTGGGAGTAGAGAGAGGCTGATCACGGTCCTCGATGGCTAGCTAATCTAGTAGAAATGGTAAGCTTTAGGTTTACTGAGAGACTTTGTCTCAAAAATCAGGTGGAGAGCAAGAAAAGAAACACCTGACCTCTGGCTTCCAAGGACAGCATAACTGCAAACATAAAATGTTTCTTTTTTCTGTTTATTTATAGTTGCGAATTTATATTTTACTCACAATTGGGGACAGTTGGATTGTTTTCTTATATTTAGAAATTGCTTAAGAAAGTTACAATTTTGCTGGAGAGATGGCCTGGCAGTTAAGCATGTGCACTATTCTTGGAGGGGACTGGAGTTTGCCCCATATGGGGCAGCTCACAACTACTTGTAACTCCAGTTCCAGGGGATGTGATGCCTTCTTCTGGCCTCCATAGGTACTATACTTACATGTTCAATGCCTACTTGTATATACATAATTAAAGATATTATCTTAAAAGTATTAGTGATATGAAAGGCTGTTTGACAACATTCATTATGAAAATGAAGAAGTAAAGCAACTCTATACTTAGTAGCAAAGAGCCTAAGTCTAAGAACATAGCTTATGTCAGTAGACAGCTGAACGGGACCCACCTATTTAAGTACACCTCCTCAGCAGTTCCCTGCCAAGATACAAATACGATCAACAGCAATTTTATTGAGCAACCACTACACACTTAGTCTAGTTCTGGGTTCAGCTAAGATGGTATAAAGCAACACTGGTTCATGTCTTCTTAGAGTTCACACTATAGTGCTGTGTCTCCATAGGTGGGAGTAAGGGACAGGGTAGGACTGGACAAGATGCCATCTGGGAGATGTGTACAGGCCCAAGGCATCAGGAAAGGTGAGGTCTAGAGAGATGGCTGAATACTTGGAGGGGCTATATAAAGTCAGTGGTTTGGGGTAGGGAAGCAGGGAGACAGTGAAGGATTGCTCTGGAGTATAACAACTTGACCTCAAATATTAAAGAGGCCCTCTAGCTGACACACGGTGACTGGACCCTAAAGAGACAGAGGTTAGGCAAGACTGGAATAGGGGAAAACATAGATAACCTCTGGATTTTTGGTTCAGGCAACTGAAGGAAGAGATTCCTGCTGGTTAAGGGAACCCTGAAAGAGAAGCAAGCTAAGTCAAAGTTCAGGAGCAGTTCAGATGTGGTGGAGGCAACAGCAGTGGGTACATGGAAGGAACGTGGTGGGGAGCCAAGGAGGTGAAGAGGCGCCATTTGGGTATGGCAGGAGGAGAGGCCTGAAACCAAGGTGAATGGAACAGTGACACTACTCCAGTGTCAAATGCAGACTGGGGATAACAGCAAGACCTGACCATGGGTTCAAGAGATTGGAGTAAACCTCCGTGCCCTGGATGGGAACCATCTGTCCAGTCACAAAAGCAAAGGCCGAGTGGGACAAACCACCAGGATGCTTTTTCATCCTTGTTTTAGATGGAGGGCATACATTGTCCCAGTAGAACAGAAGGAGGATGAGGGAGCTGAGGACTACTGAATTGACAGCAGAGTGGCTAAAGGGTTGAGAGGCAGCTGGCCAGCTTAGGGCATGGAGAAGAGGAGAAGAGACGGGAAGGTACCCAGGCAGTCTGGGGCTCAAACAGGAAGCAAAGGAGGTAGCACCTCTAGGTGAGGAGAGGGCAGAGATTGAGAGGCATGATCAAGATGGCACCCCTAATTCTAGGGAGCGTAAGGGGAAGGTGTGTCCTGTGGGCTCTAATGGTAAAATGCTTGTTGCTAATGTAGGAATGGAGTCAAGAGGGAGTGACTTTTGGATGGCTGATAGCAATGAACACTGATCTGAGGAGTGCAAGTGTCCTGAGAAGAAAGCACAGAAACAAATGGTAAGTGCTAGTGAGACTGTTCATATGGACAGTGAGCCCTATGAGGTAGATAGGACTGTGATGGAAGGACCAGATGAGACAGCTGTGAGAAAACACTGCTGGGGAATTGTCACTAGCATTATCATTCAAAGTAAAGATCAGAACCAACCTAGTAGTCAGCAGGGAACTGGTTACATGAATGTAAGTACAACAGAACACCCAGAGATTACCAAGATCAGTTACACAGGGAAGCTTATGCAACTAACCCAAATGCACAGTGATTAAACACGTCTTTGTGTACACAAGCTTGTTTACTGTGATGGTTTGTATATGGTTGGCCCAGGGAGTGGCACTATTAGGAGGTGTGGCCTTGTTAGAGTAGGTGTATCACTGTGGGTGAGGGCTTTAAGACCCTCATCCTAGCTTCCTGGAAGCCAATCTTTTCCTAGCAGCCTTCAGATGGAGATGTAAAACTCTCAGCTCCTCCTGCACCATGCCTGCCTGGACAATGCCATGCTGACGCCTTAATAATGGCCTGAACCTCTAAACCTGTAAGTCAATCCCAATTCAATATTGTCCTTATAAGAGTTGCCTTGGTCATAGAGTCTGTTCACAGCAGTAAAACCCTAACTAATATATTTACAAAAGGCAGATGCATTTGCACACAACTCAGAAGCACCTGCCTGGAGAGGGTGTAAGGGTCTGGGGTACAGGTCGTTCTAGCTCATCACAATCCCTACTTAAGAATTTGGTGCTATGGATGTATATGACTGATCAAAAAGGACAAAGACAATGGGTTTTAGAATCCTAAGAGATTCTAAAGTGCTCTGCAAAGAGTACTATTTAGAAACAATGAAGATGTCAATGAAAATTCCCTCACTAAAAGGGTTTCTATTACTCTTTATCATGCATGGAGGTGAGCCTGGGCTGTTACAGTCCTTGCTCTAGGGCCATAAAGGAATAAAAATTGCCCCAAGTCAAAACTTGAATGTTTTCCTTAAATAAATAACCCCACACAAGAAAAGAGCCAAGCATCTTCAAAACTGTATTGACTCTAACTTCCTGACTTGACCCCTGCTGAGAACCACACTTGGCACAGCAGGTCTGCCTCCCCACGGCTTACCTAGGTGGTTGTTGTTATCTTTGGTACCTAGTGTGCAATGCTTGCTTGCTGGAGGCACGAAAAGAAATGACTGGGAACCACCATGGCCTCTGATGTCCATTCTGGGGAAGTTCTGGTTCTATCAGATAGAAGAGTCAGAGGCATAAAGGAAAACTGGAAACAGATTGTTCTATGATGGGAACATGGGTCACACTGGAGCGGCAGGACATGGATCTGAACCTGAACCAGTTTGCTCTAGAACCTGTGCTCTAAGATTTTATCCTGTTGCCTCTAAGAATATCTCTGCTATATTGCCCTGTAGTGTTTACTACTATGCCTGATACAGACTCCTATCAGGTTCTTATCTTATAGCTCCTGGAAAATAAGCTGGCTATGTGAGAGCAGGGGAGCAGTGGGTGGTGAGCAAACGCATTTGAATGAATGTTGGAATACATGACAACAGTTTTATCTGTAACGCTAACAGATCCTTAAAACCAAACCAAACCAAACCAAAAACTCACTTTGCTTGGGTGTAGTAGGAGGCAAGTATATCTCTTAGCATGAGTTTAAGGCCAGCCTGGTTTATACAGTAAGTTCCAGGACAGCCAGTGCTACAGTGAGACCTCATCACATAAAAACAGCAGCAGCAGCAGTAGCAACAGCAGCAACGCCTGACGTTTATAGGGTACTGCCAGCAAATACTTCTATTTCTAGTCATTCTTTATGGTTTCAAAGTCTTGGGAATTTTGTATCTCTTCTACAACCCAAGATCCTAAATTATTGAATAGATTGACAAGTCCCTCGGACACAGACATTCTGCTTTAGCAGGGATTTTGTCATTAATCCAGGAAAAGGACTATAACTGGGCAGTAATACAAAGGTATGTGACAGACATTTCTCAATTTCAGATGCTTGTCAGGCTATGCAGCTGTTGTCCACTTTGAATAGACATTTATCTTCAGGCGCTTTGACTCAAAACAAGTAAGTAGTTTTAGCACTTCAGCACAAGGGGACTCTGTAATGTCCTATCACTATTTCAAAGGAAGAAAAAAGATTTCTAATACCAGATATGCTGGCATACACTGCATCTTTCATGAGGCTGGATGAGGCAGGTGAAGCTTGAGTTTTAGGCTATACTCAGTTACACAGCAATAAGTTGTTTAAAACATTTTTTTTCTTCTTTTAAGGGTACAGAACTAGATAATCCAGGGCCTTGACAGGAACACTTCCCTTTACCTAGACCAGATTCTACATTTTAAAAAGATCTCTGGAGATGTAACTGTGATTAATGCCAAGACTTCCCTATTTTCTGTTAAGGCACATCTTTCATTTCAAAGTGAAAACCAATGAGAAAACCTGGATTTGATGGCTTATAAGCATCACCTACACATCATACTCACACTTTGTGACTCAGAGACAACACTATTCACTTAAGTTTTTGCTGTGTGTGTGTGTGTGTGTGTGTGTGTGTGTTGGGCAGAGACAGGGTTTTGTGTAGTCAAGTCTGGCCTCTTAACAACATAGCCACTATGGCCTTGAACTCTTAATCTTCCTATCTTCAACTCCTGAGTGCTGGGAATTCAGGAGTATAACAAAATGTCTACCCAAAATTTTTATATATGATCACGTAAATATACAGACTCCTTAACATAAACCTACCAAGTCTTTTCTGCCAAGGCTGACACTACAGTTTGTCCTGTTAGGTAAGCAAGGGCTATTTAGGTGTGGGCTGCAATGAGAGAATAGCAAGACAACCTGTTTATTCTTTCCAAATCTCACCAATCATCGTATCCTTTGGAAAACATTGTAAATATGGAGATTTCCTTTTGTATTATACAGTAGTGGATTTAACCTGAGGAGCCCCGAAAGGGATCGGCAAAGCACAGGAAATCTAAGTATTTAACACTTCAGTGACTTTCAATCACCTACAGATCCAGGAAAACAAGTCTGTCTTTTGACTCCTTCTCTGTATCTAGTATGCTGCAGCTCTATCTAACAACATTGCTATAAAATAGGAGTTAAAATTAAACAAAGAAACAATTATTTTGTGTGTGGATATGTATGGGCACACACATGCTGCAGGTCACAGGTCAGAGGACAAATTGTGGGATTCAGCTCTCTCCTCTTACAATGTGGGTTCCCAGAACTGAGACCTTGGTGGTAAGAGCACTGAGCCATCTCATCAGCCTAGTTTTAAAAGCCAGAGTAAATTGCAGTGCGTAACAATTCAGACTAGCGACAAGGGACCTAGGCGAATGGTGAAAATTTCCCCTCTTCCCTGGCTATCAAATCCAAGTCGTCCTTGCTTTTCACAGTCCTGCTCCCAAAGGCCGGAGTGCCAAATAGGTTAAGAGAGGTCATCCGTTCTTCCCTTTCACCTATGCTCATTGGTTTACCCCAGTTTTCTCCTAATCTGTAGAGATCAAGTCAGAGAACAGCCCGGGTCTCCAGACAGAGCAGGCTCCGGGAGGCAGCGAGTGGAACCTTCCGGTAAGAACGCGGGCCGCGGGCCTGAGCCTCTGCGGGCAGCACAGCTTCCCTGAGCCGGTTTCTCTACCGTCAATTAGGGGGAAACGTCTCACCTCGGGGCTGCGGGGCGCTCGGTGGAGAAGCGACAGCTGCCCACTAAACGCGGTTCCACCGCCGCCCAGAGGCCCCACGGCGAGGGCGGGATGGCGAAAAAGCCGCGCCAGGCAAGGACCCTCCCCCACGCTACCATTCCGGAAATGCCCGAGGAAAGCCAGCATCCTCCGCTTCCTCGAGCAGCCAGCAACCCACTGCTCACCCGCCGTGCCGCTGCACCTCTCGCTCCGGCAGTGCTTTCCTGGTGGCCACGCACGAATCCACTTCCGGCTCTGTCCGCCTGTGGCGTCCCCTCATCTGCTCTCCGATGTCGACACTAAGGTGCCTGCTAGTTCCGAGGCTGGTGAGTTCCGGGCGCCTTGCTGTCTGTGTCCTGTTCTGTGCAGCAAGGGTTCCCCAAGTCTCCATTGTGTCTCTTCTTCGCGCAGCCTGGAGTGGGTCTCCCAAAAACCATCCAGAGAAGACAATAATGACGATTGTCAGTATGATTATGAAAACTGATGAAAACATGCAATTAATGATAAAAATAAAAATTTAAAGTTTATTTTTATTTGATGTGCATTGGTGTTTTGCTTGCATATGCACATCCGTGTGAAGGTGTCAGATTCCCTGGAACTGTGATAGTTGTGAGCTGCCATATTGGGTACTGGGACTTGAACTCAGGTCCTTTGGAAGAGTAGCTAGTGCCTTTAACCACTGAGCCTCTCTCCAGCCCAATAATTAAAATAATTTAAGCATTTCATATAGCAGGCTTCTTTCAGTGTTAGAAACATCTGTGAGCTGGGATGGTGGCTCTTACCAGGAATCAAGCAATCAGGAGGCTGAGGCAGAGAATTAGAAACCATTCACGGCTACATAGTGAATTTCCTTCCAGCTTGGGACTACAGACTGTACAAAACAAAACCAAACGAAATGAAACAAAACAAAACACCACTTAAAATTTTGTAGACCGCACGCCTTTAATCCCAGCACTTGGGAAGCAGAGGCAGGCGGATCTCTGAGTTCGAGGCCAGCCTGGTCTACAGAGTGAGTTCCAGGACAGCCAGGGCTACACAGAGAAACCCTGTCTCGAAAAACCAAAAAAAAAAAAAAAAAAAAAAAAAAATTTTGTAGACCATACTACTTGTATTAATGTATCTGGAAGATACTATGTAAATTTCTTAGAGTATTAGAATTATGAAGTTTTAAAATAGTTTTCATGACTTTATTAGCATACTGTTTTTTAATAACCTGATGTGGTGGTTCACATCTTTGATCTCAGCACTTGGGAGGCAGAGAAAGGCAGATTTCAGTTTGTTCCAGGCCAGCCTCATCTGCATAGTGAGTTCCAGAATAGCCAGCCAGAGCAACATAGTGGGACCCTGTCTTAAAAAAAAATATTTATCTATTTATTTTCAGATTGTCTCATTATATGGCCAAGGTCATCCTGGAACTCACTGTGGTCCCAGGCTGGCCTCAAACTTCTGGTTTTAAGCCATCCTTTTGTTACCAAGACTGGCTCTGATAGCCCCAACAAGCGAGGATTGGGCACACATCCTCAAATAATCAAAGAGTCAAGTAAGAACCTATAAGATGACTCAGCAGGTGAAGCTAGTGGCTGCCAAGCTGGTCCTGTGAACACAAAAGAAATGAAAATAAAAATGTAATTAAAAGAGACAAATAATACTAAAAAGCAGAGAAAGGAGATTTATTCAGTGTGCTCACATATGGTAGAGGAACATCTAAAGAGGTCCAGTGACTGCTCCTACACATTTTTGGGGTCTGATATGAGGCTTAGGTTTAAGGAGATAACTCTCATTCCATTCACCAGCCATTTGAACATGAACTACATATCTGCTTCCGTGGAGCTAAGCCACTCAGCAGGGAGTTGAGGTCACTCTCCCTCAGGGAGATGAGCCCACCAGCTAACTCCTGGGTTCTGGCCCACGTCTTTGTAGCAGGTGCTTCCTCCCAGAATGCTTCCCTGGGTCAAACCCAGAGCCACAAAAGCTTCCATTAGACCATTCTGGTAAGTGACCGTTACAGAGCTCAGAAAGCCTGAGAGGGTGGTGAGCAGGAACCAGGGGTGCAACGACCCTCTCCTCAAAGCAGGGAGGAGAGTGCTTCCCAGCTGGTCAGGGCTCAGGAGCAGTGGCTGTAGGGGCAGGGTGCTGCAGGTCTGGAGTCATGGCCTGGACGTCTGTCCTGCTCATGCTGCTGGCCCACCTCACAGGTAAGGGAACTCTTGGGGCCCAGAGCCCCCTTGGCCCTCCTCTGGCCTTGTTCTGCCCCAGTGATGGGCATGCTTCTATCTTCTCAGGTTGTGGCCCTCAGCCCATGCTGCATCAGCCTTCTTCAGCCTCTTCCTCCCTTGGAGCCACCATCCACCTCACCTGTACCCTGAGCAGCAGCCATAGCATTGGAATTTACAGCATTTACTGGTACCAGCAGAGGCCAGGCCACCCTCCCAGGTTCCTGCTGAGATACTTCTCACACTCAGACAAGCACCAGGGTCCCAATATCCCCCCTCGCTTCTCCGGATCCAAAGATACGGCCAGGAACCTGGGATATCTGAGCATCTCTGAACTGCAGCCTGAGGACGAGGCTGTGTATTACTGCGCCGTGGGGCTCCGGAGCCAGGAAAAGAAGAGGATGGAGAGGGAGTGGGAAGGAGAAAGGTAGCATACAGATTCGGGAGCTTAGGCTCTGGAGACATTCAGACCCTGAACTGAAAAGGCGTTTACTTTGCTCGGCTAGTCTGGTATGGGAAGGAGGGGTAGAACACGGGGCTTCGCAGAGCCAAGAAGATGGAGCCATCCAGCTTTTCCTTGTATTGCAGTGTTGCCGTGAGCCCCATCGGAGGCTGGATTGTAGAATTAAAGCTGTTTTTACTGAGTTTGGTTTGGCTGGTTTGCGATCTCAGAACCAGTTTAAGAACTGGTTAGGTCAAAGTTCATGCTCAGTTTGGCCAGGTACCCATCTCTGAGGCAGAGCATTTGTCTGAGCCCTATTGTTATGATCACGGGGCAAATGGATGATAAAAACATCTTGGTGGAGGACCTTGCAAAGGACAGGGTCTCCTGTTGTCATCTCCACAGTTACAGAGTAAAGGAGCCCAGCAATTGCCACCACTGGGCCTCTACTTTGGGGGAGAGCAGGTGCCAAGTGACAGGCGTGGAGCAGGTTCCCCTCATTGTTACTAGTGATGTTTTGGGATGGACAGACCTTTGTCATGTGCATTGTGGGTGTGGCCTCTGCTACCTGATGGGTTACACAGCACATGTGAGTCATTCCCAGATGGCTCCAGATAGCAGTGAAGGCCCCAGGGTTATTGAGATGCATGTGCCTTCTGTGCAGAGGAGTGATGGGCCAGCTAGCTATTTATTTATATATATATATATATATATATATATATATATATGAAATAATTCTTTTTTTTAATATTTTATTTTATTTTAGAGTTTTAGAGACAGGGTTTCTCTGTGTAGCCCTGACTGTCCTGGAACTTGCTCTGTAGATCAGGCTGTCCTTGAACTTAGAAATCTGCCTATCTCTGCCTTCTGAGAGCTAGGACTAAAAAAGGCATATACCACTACTGCCCTGTGAAATAATTCTTTATTACTCAGCTGGTTCATAAGTGAATTGTCATTGTGTTAAAGTTGAAAGACAAAAGTATTAAAATAACTATAGTTAAGTAATGCTAATGAACATTGTAAGAGTAGTTATAAATCGTGACTTCACACACATACACAAAAGAATGCACACACTCATGCTCACAGGGGGTGGGGGAACACCAAACAGTGTAAGACAATAATCTTATTAATGTCATTACCAAGAATTATATCAAAATAAATTTAATAAATAAAGTGGAAGGTCTGCATACCTTTTTTTTTGCATTATCTTTTTTCAGTTTCCCTTTCCCTGTTCTTCCCAGTTCTTCTTTATCCCCCCTCCCATCCAGATCCAAACCTTTCCTGTCTCTCTTTATAAAACAAAGTGCATCTAAGAAATAATAGTAATAATGAACAAATTGGAATAGGACAAAAGTACCAAATAAACAGTCAAACAAAAACGAGCCAAAGAAAAAGCATGAGAAACAAATATAGACACAGAGACACTAAGGAATCCCATAAAAACTGGAAGCCAAAATATATATACACAAAGAATATAGCCAGGCAGTGGTGGCACATGCCTTTAATCCCAGCACTTGGGATGCAGAGGCAGGTGGATTTCTGAGTTTGAGGCCAGCCTGGTCTACAGAGTGAGTTCCAGGACAGCCAGGGCTACACAGACAAACCCTGTCTCAACACCCGCCCCCCAAAAAAAGTATATCATATATATATATGATATGTATATGGGCTTCTGAGCCACCAGCAGTATAAATAAGAGGCTTTTTAATATTTTAAAGTTTAGGCCTTTTAGCTAAGGCAGTCTCCCAGCCAGAGCCATATGTCTAGCTTAACTCAACTAATTCTGGCACTATGTCCCACCACATGGCTACCTCTACCTCTCTGCTCTGCTCTGCTCCGTCCCTTCACCTCCATGTAGGCTAGTGCAAATCTCCTGGTTCTGACCCCCCACCCCACCCTCTTTCTCCTTGTCCCTCTCCATATCCTGCCCATCTATTGGCCATTAGATCTTTATTACAGCCAATCAGAAATAATTCTAGATTGTCTCTAGGCCATTGAGGACGGACAAATATTTACAAAATACGAGACCATAGAAATAACAATACCATGAATGGGCTGGAGAGATGACTCAGAGTACTGACTGCTCTTCCAGAGGCCCTGAGTTCAATTTCCAGCAACCACATGGTGGCTCACCTCACAACCATTTGTAATATAAACATTTTCTGGTGTGTCTGAAGACAGTTACACTGTACTCATATAAATAATAAATAAATCTTTAAAAAAAAACAATACCAAGATCCTGCCAGTGTATAGGTCTCTGCTGGTACAGAACAAACAATTGAATATAAAGAGGCATATCTTCAGACAATGTACCCCAACATACATACACATCCTCTCTCTCTCTCTCTCTCTCTCTCTCTCTCTGACTTAACATGATGAGAAAAACCTCCAAAGATTCTGTTGACCGTGTTGTGTCGTCATCTAAGGTGGTTTGTTTCCCCAGGGAGATTCCCTTGGAGAAAAACAATATTTTCATTTGCAGGTGGCTATCAATTGGAGATAGCTTCTAAGTTAGGGATGGTGTCTACTTTCCTTTCTGCTCCAGGGCCTCATTTGGTGTAGATCTAAGTAGACTCTATGCTGGCTGCCACAGTCTCTGAGCTCCTTTGTGCACCAGTGCTGCTGTGCCTAGAAGGCCTTGATCCCTTCAATCCCCTCTGCCTCATTCATTCTTTCTGTCTCCTCTTCTGTAGAGTTCTCTGAGCCCTGAGGGGAAGGATTTGATGGGGACATTCCTTCTAGGGCTGATGGTCTAAGGTCTCTCTCTACCTGTCTGGCAGTGCATCTCTATATGTGCTCCCATCTGCTGCAGGAGGAGGTTTCTCTGATGATGGCTGAGCACGGTGGGATCTGTGAGTATAGGAGAATCTCATTACTAGTCATTTTATTGCCACATTCCTTTGGCAGAACATTAGTATCTATTCAAGGTTCATGACCTATCTAGTCTTATGCTTTTGACCACCTAATCAGTGTTGGTATGGGTCCCATCTCAGAGTGGGCCTTAACTGAAATCAGATATTGGTTAGTTACTCTCACAAGCTCTGCACCACTGCTCGACCAGCATACCTGGCAGGCAGGTCATTTTTGTAGGTGGAAGGGTTTGTAGCTGAGTTGGGGTTTACTTCTTTCCTTTTGGCAGTGTGGAGAGTACCTTCCAGTTCCATGACCTCTACTCAGGAGGAGTGATGGCTCCAGATAGGCAGCAGCTCACCTTCTCTTATTCAATGAGCAATGTGGGTGTTCTCTTCATCAATAGGGCCTTACTCTCAGTTTGTGTGAATAATTTCTCTTCTTCTACCATGTGAGCCTGAGGAATAGAACTCAGACCCAGAGACTTTGCAGCCAACACTTCCCACTGAGCTGAGCCATCTTGACTGCCCAACTCTGACTAATCTACATGAAATGCTCATCGGTCATGAGTGTGGCCTGTTCTTTCTCCTTGTCAGTTTTATTTCTCACCCAGCCACCACTGGACCTCCCGCCTCTCACTCTGCTTGTCCTGACTTTCATCTTATCTTACCATTCCTTCACCCAGACTTGCCTTCACTCCATCTCTGCCTGCTTCCTGTGTTATAAGCGTGTGGGCCGGGCACATCTGTAGCTCCCATTTTCTAATGACTACATAAAAAAAAAAAAGCGACTGTGCATGTTGGCATGAATCTGTAGTCCTGGCAACACAGGAGGCTGAGGCAGACAAATTTCCTTGAGGTTAGCCTGGGCAATACAGTGAGATCCCACATCTGAGTCCTGACTCAGAAAAGCGGAACTTCTTCTTTTTCTTCTTTTCCTTCTCTTTCTTTGGGAGGTGGGCCGGAATGCAAACATACTTTCTCTGTCCTTTTTTTTTTTAACTCTTTCTCTGAATCTACATCCTTTCTGCTAGGAGACTTTTTGCTGACTCTCCATCAGAGCAATTTTCTTTGTTCTCTAACTCTGTTTCTCCTTTGGACAGTTGCTGATATTTACAGTCTGCCTACCCTATTGTTTTAGGATTTTTTTAAAAAAGATTTTATTTATGTATTTATTTTATGCATGAGTTCCCTATTTGCATGTATGCATACATGCCAGAAGAGTGCATCAGATTCCAGTATAGGGCATTGTGAGCTACCATGTAGTTATTGGGAATTGAACTCATAACCTCTGGAAGAGCAGACAGTGCTCTTGTTGTTTTTCTTTTAAATGCTAATAAAATTGTCTTTGAGCATAAAAAATAAGAAAAAAACAGGTAAAATGATTTCTAATATGTTTTACTTAACAGAACATGTGCCAGTTGAATTGCTTATTAAAATTATTATATTTAGGATATGTTTGCTACTCTGCCTTTGAAATTCAATCTGTATTTTACAGCTGTGGCTTATCTCCACTGAGACCCACACAACTGCATATGGTGTATGAAAAGAACAGACTGAAGGGACAAAAGTCAGGTTCCCCACTATCCAGCCTTTGGACATTGGTCAGATCCTGGTCGGAAAGTTCTGTTTCTTGTCCCTTTCGCCTGGACGGTCCATCTCTGCCGTATTCAGCTAACTGCCATTGATCAGGTGCCTGGTTTGCCTGGTGGCCTCCAAGCCTTCACTCAAGCTGTTTATACTGGGAGGACTTCCTGTTCCTGGAGTTGGTCCTCCCTCTGTCTGCACTGGTGCTGAGCTCCACAGCCATCTCCCCTCCCCCTCGTTGGGCATCCCTCCAGTGGGCAGACAGGCTGTTTTCCTAATT
The DNA here is from genome assembly GCA_036184795.1 of Tokudaia tokunoshimensis. Lineage (NCBI taxonomy): Eukaryota > Metazoa > Chordata > Mammalia > Rodentia > Muridae > Tokudaia > Tokudaia tokunoshimensis. The sequence continues at coordinate 2,870,255 of BTHU01000015.1, read as the reverse complement.
ACAGTTAGCACCGGCCTTGCAGCTCTATTTTATTTTATTTATTTTATTTTATCTTGTTTTTTTTTCTATATTTTTATTTACATTCCAAATGATTTCCCCTTTCCTGGTTCCTCCCTCCCCGAAAGTCCCATAAGCCCTCTTCCCTCCCTCTTTTCCCCATTCAAACCCCTCTCACTTCTCTGTCCTGGCATTCCCCTACATCCAGTCTTTCCAGGACCAGGGGTCTCTCCTTCCATCTGCTTGGAAATCTATTGATATGTGAATAGTGTCTTGGGTATTCCGAGTTTCTGGGTTAATATCCCCTTATCAGTGACTGCATACCATGTGTGTTCTTTTGGGATTGGGTTACCTCACTAAGGATATTTTCCAGTTCTGACCATTTGCCTAAGAATTTCGTGAATTCATTGTTTTTAAATGCAGAGTAGTATTCCATTGTGTAAATATACCACATCTTCTGTATCCATTCCTCTGTTGAGGGACATCTGGGTTCTTTCTAGCTTCTGGCTATTATAAATAAGGCTGCTATGAACATAGAGGAGCATGTGTCCTTATTGCATGCAGGGGAAACCTCTGGGTATATGCCCAGGAGTGGTATAACAGGATCCTCTGGGAGTGTCATGCCCAGTTTTCTGAGGAACTGCTAGACTGCTTTCCAGAGTGGTTGTACCAGCTTGCAATCCCACCAGCAGTGGAGGAGTGTTCCTCTTTCACCACATCCTCGCCAACAACTGCTGTTTTATTTAGCAAGACTCTTACAAATTCCCAGCTGGCTGGATCCTCTGTGTGATAAACACTCTAGGAGATGAGAGGCAGGTGAGCGGCAGGTGAGCGAGGGACTGAGCGATGAATGCCAGCCAGTGAATCCTTGGCTACTCATTAGCTCTCATTAGATGCTGGGGTCACTGATTCCCTGTGACTGGGGAGAAGCTGCTCGGATGTTCTTTCACATCTGTGACTGGCCACGCTCTCTGTCTCTGTACATCTGTCTCCTCATTGTTGTGTTTGTCCATTGTTCTCCTCTGTCACATTATTATCCTCTGTCGTCTGACAGTTGAAACAAGTGACTGTGGGCTGTGACCAAGAAGGGCCTGGAGAAGGAGGGCTTGAAGGAGAAGACTGCATGGGAGGCAAGTGGGGAGCCTTCTGAGTAGGAGAGCTGGTGGAGAGGGCAGGTCCCACTCACTATCCGGTCCTGCACAGACTCAGGAACCAAGAGGACTCCTGGCAATTGTGAAAAGCAGGCTGTGGGGGTCTAAGAACTGTGACCTCGGACATGTTGCCAGCGACTCAAACATTCCTACCTGAGAAAGATCCTGAGACCCGGTAGGGGGAAGGGGATCTCAGGAGCTCCCGGGGTCTTACAGGGTGGCCCTTAGATTTTTACCATTCAATCTCAGGTCAAACCATTATCTTCATTTTGCTTTATTCTTTGTTCTCCCTGCACTTCCCAGCTTTCTTACCTAGCCTGTAATCCCACTGGGGTGTGTTCTTCACATTTTCTGGGCTGTTAGAAGTAGGTTGTAGCTGGTCCAAACTAACAAAGGTCTTTGACCAAACTTCAGCTAAGTCTGTCTGGGTTCAATTCTCAACTAGGCTTCAATCCTGGCTCATGAAGGCCACTCACACACCTAGTTCCTGATATCAGAAGATCCCGTGTCTAGAAAGACCCAAGGCCCTCTTGAAGAGGTCAGCTCAGGAACTTTGGAAAGGTCATGGAACCCTTCCTTGCCCCTGGAACAAGGGAGAGACTAATTAACATTCCTCAGACCACAGGGGGATAGGAACCGACCTGCTGGTGGGGCCACATTCCATAGGACACCTACCTCATTCCCTAACAACCAATTAGTTTAAAGATAACACTGTTCTGCCAATCACATTGTGCCCTGAGGACTGTATAAAGGCCCCGCTGGATGGGCTATGTGTGGTCGTTCTCTCCCCATGTGCAGGGTGACCCCAGCATGCTGGATTAAATAAAATTCCTCTTGCTTTTGCATCGATTCCCATCTACATGTTGTTCACTCAAGGCTCTCCGGTAAGTTAAGGCTTGCTAGAGTCTTACAAAGTGTCTTCTGAAAACTGCAGAATGAATGTACTCTGGTGAGACACCTGTTATAGTCTATACTGGAGAACAGGAGTCTAACCTCAAAATACCTGAGTTAGCACAACTGGTGTGAGATTGGTAAGAACTGCACATTTCTCATTATAAACCAGTAATTAATAAAGGTGGCTATAAGCAAGTATTACATTCTTTACAAGGGACACATCTTTGGTATTTGAGGTTCCTGGAGCTGTATACCATGGATACCAAAGGACAAATCTTTTTCCCGGTTTGTAATTTATTTTTCATTTAAAAAATGATTTTTTTGAAATTATTTCTTATTCACGCGCGCGCGTGTGTGTGTGTGTGTGTGTGTGTGTGTGAATGCTGGTACTTGTGGAGGCCAGAAGAGGGTGTGGGTTCTGGAGCTTACACCTGCCTGATGAAACATACTTGGGTCCTCTGGTAACAAGTGCTCATGATCACTGAGTCTCACTTTTTTCCATCTTTAAAAATTATGCTTCAGGGTAGCATATTATATAATGGGTTTCATTTTGGCATTTTTATTCATTTGTGTAATAGTACTGTAAGGGTCCATGATTCGCCGAAGAATGATACCCCAGACTCAAATAGTATGTAAACACAAAGAGTGTTTATTCTGCAGAAGTCCAGCATGCTGGAGTCTCCCATTACCAGAATAGAGACACACCCAAGTGATTTAAAGTACACCAGGGAATTCTGGGGTGGGTGACCTATATGTTAATCTGTTGGGTTTATCTCTATGGCCATTCCATTACTGGGGTGTGGGGGCTGGAAACTTGCTGGAGAATGTCTGGGAACTGTTTCTGAGGAAGTAGCTGAGGAAGTCTGGAAACTGCTGCTTTCCTTGCCTCAGGGCATGTGACTGGGACATTCCATTACCTGAGTGTGAAGGCTGGAGCCTGGGTTTTTTCTATTAGTAATTGACTTGACTGTACTTGCCTGGACTTGCCCAGTTTTTAGGCCTAGTTTCCTTAACTGCAATTTGAAGTCTGTCATGAAATGGGCCTAGCCTTCTCAATACTTTGTTATTACATATTCTGCTCTCCATGTCTGTAACCGCCCTGCCCCCTGCTTCCTGTGTTCCCTCTGGCTGGCTTCCTGTCCACAGATAACCCTGGCTTTTCCCCTTCCCCATACCTCACCACACATCCACCAGAACATAACCCTCCCCTATCTTTCTATAAACACATCACTTACAATCACATACACATGTGTATGTACACATATATAATTTAAATCCAGGTTTTGTGTGTGAGAAAGACTATGGTATTTGTCTTTCTGACTCTGACTCTGACTGTGGTATTTGTCTTTCTGACTCTATGGCTAACACAACCATGCTTCATTCAATCCATTTTTTTCTGCAACTGTCATGATTTCATTTTTACAGTTCCCTGGGGCAGTCTATCATGTATTCATGCCACATTTTCTTTATCCATTCATGTATTGATGAACCTATGCTAGTTAATTTCCTGGTTATTGTGCATAGTACAACCAGAAACGTGTGTATGCAAGTATCTCTGTAGTTGACTTTGGGTTTCTGCTGCATCCCCAAGATTGCTACAGTTGACTTATCTGGTATTCTAATTTTCAGTTTTTGGAGGAGTGTGCACACTGATTTGCATAATGACTGCACAAGCTTTAAGTGTTTCTCTTTTTCCTACTTCCTTGCTAGTATTTGATTTTTTTGTTTCTTTTTTGGTTCTTGTAATCATCATTTCCTTATTTTTGTGTGAATAAATTTTATTCATACACTGTATTTTGATTATAGTTTCTCCTACTTTTATTCCTCCCAGTTCCTTCCCATCTCCCCTCCCCTCCAGATATACACCTTTTCTGCCTTATTGTTAGAAAACAGGTGAAAGACCCCCGGAGTGGGGAGACCCTCACTCAAGTCTCAGGATAATGCGACCCCCCAAGAACTCATGAGAGACCGTTCTTGCTGTAATCACATGAGGTTTACTTCCAGTGCACTGGGGTCGAGACTCATATCCCACGCAGGGGTAGAGGAGTTCGACCCGGAGTAGTGGGGAGAAGTGGTGTTTAAAGGAAAAACCCACAACCCAAGGGAGGAGGGAGTGGTCATAGGAAAAATACCGAAAATTCCAAGGAAAATCACAAGGGGAAACTCCCAGTTACTCATGATTGTTAACAAGGTTCTATGTTAACGTTTGTGGTCAGCTAGTTCCTGGAACAAAGTCATCCTAACCTTGGGGCCATAAATTCTTTATGGTCAGCCAGTTCCTGGAATAGAATTGCTAAACTGGCTGAACTACATTTTTGGCTCTACTCTACTTGCTAGGGGTCTTTTACTTCTCCTGCTAGGGGCCGGGGTCTTTCACAGGCATTGTACTGGCTGGTTTTGTGTGTCAACTTGACACAGGCTGGAGTTATCACAGAGAAAGGAGCTTCAGTTGGGGAAGTACCGCCATGAGATCCAGCTGTGGGGCATTTTCTCAATTAGCGATGAAGTGGGGAGGGCCCCTTGTGGATGGTACCATCTCTGGGCTGGTATTCTTGGGTTCTATAAGAAAGCAGGCTGAGCAAGCCAGGGGAAACAAGCCAGCAAGAAACATCCCTTCATGTTAATGATCCTCACACAGTGCACTTGTGATCCTCCTGCCTGGATTGCCAATGTTATGATCATAAAAAGAGAAGGAGTTTTAGAGAGACTGGTGTGGGGGAAGGGGGGAAGGGGGTGCCCCAGTGGGTCCATAATAAGGCATCTCTTCCCCCGAGGGACCAGACACACACAGACATGGTATAGAGTAGAGTTTATTTGGGGCAGAGGATGGAAGTTAATGGGGTAGTGGAGGCAGAGAAAGACAGAGTAGAGAGTAGAGAAGTATAGGCCAGCCATGACCACGTGGAGAGAGGGGGGAGGGGAGGAGAGCCCAAGAGGGGCAGAGAGAGGCTGAGAGGAGCAAGAGAGCAAGAGCAGGAGGAATAAGAGGAATAAGAGAGAGAAGAGGGGCTCAGCAGCCCCTTTTATACTGGGCTAAGCCTACCTGGCTGTTGCCAGGTAACTGTGGGGAGGGGCATACCTGGCTGTTGCCAGGTAATTGTGGGGTGAAGCTTAGACAGAACCCTAACACATGTCCTCTGCATCAGCTCCTGCTTTCTGACATGTTTGAGTTCCAGTCCTGACCTCCTTTGTTGATAAACAGCAATTTGGAACTATAAGACTTGAAGTCTGCACTTAGCCTCTGGGATTCTGCCCCCAACTTAATTCTGGTTGGTGAATAAAGATACCAACAGCCAATAGCTGAGGAGAAGAGACATGGGAAGGGTTGTGGGCTTGGAGAAAGAGGACCCTGAGGAGGGAACAGGAAGAAGCCACCATAGAAGAAAAAGAAAGTGCAGGAGGGAGAAGGAGAGCCACCATGGGCCAAGGGCCAGGAGAACATGGCCCAGAGGGCTGCCCAATTGGGTTAAGAGCTGCCTAGATGGAACATAGCAAATAGTATGTGAGAACTTGGGTTTATCGATTCTAACAGCTTGGAGGGCAGACAGCTGCCTAAGTATTGTGCTACATGAGACATTTTAAAAATATAAAGGCTGTGTGTGTTAGGGTTCTGTCTAAGCTGCTTCCCACAGTCACCTGGCAACAGACAGATATACCCCACCCCACAGTTACCTGGCAACAGTCAGGTAGGTCTGGCTCACTATAAAAGGGGCTACTTGCCCCTCCTCTCTTATTCTCTCACTCTCTTAGCTTTTCTCTTGTCCTCTTGCGGCACTGTCTGCTTGCTCTTGTGCACGTGTGCATATGAGAGAGCTCCCACAGGAGCTGCTGCCACTTAGCTCCCAGCATCTGTCAGATGGGCCCACATTTTCTGCTACCAGACTATAGAACCTTACAAACACACACCGCCATATTGTTTGACAGGGAGTTTCTCCAGTCAACAAGAGAGACCCTAGGCCTGGCCAGCATCTTTTGGGCTAAGAGTCTGGCATCTAAATGTCCCAGTTCTTAAGACCGGCCTCCTGGCTGACCTACGAGTTAGGACATTGACCGTTGGGTGACTTCCCTTCTCAAAAGCAGTCTAAATCCCTTTGGACTCAAGTAGCTGCTGAAATTTTCTAGTACTAGGTTGGAGCTTTCTGACGTTTCCGGGAAATGTTGCCACTGGGCCCCTAGAAATGTCTCGTGAGGACCTGAATTTCTAGCTTGGCCGTAACCATGTTACTGGAAGTCCTCTGGGACGCTGGTATGGATTACCAAGTAACTCCCCTCCAACCCAATGGGCGCTAAATTGTCTTCGACTGTATCTTCTAAGGGATCTTCACACATATTGTCAGCAGTCTGGTAAATGAAAAAGGCACAAGCACTTACCTAGCCAAGCTCCCACACCCCTGGCTTGTTCTCATAGCCTGCATGCTCAGTTTGTGTCACAGGCCTAAATCTGCCTGGACAAACTCATTTTCTGTCACCACGATTTTATGCCACTGCTGCCAGCTCTCTTACTCTGGTCCTAGCCACATGTCTCTTTGCTAATACAACAGTATACTTTCCTCTACCTACACAACCTGTCAAAGTTACTTACGATTCTCATTCCTAGCTGTCTTGACTACTGCTATTCTATCTCATGCTCAAACTTATCATGAGTTTGTTAATTATTAAATTCACGACAGACAGATTTCCCAAAAGCCTCTAACAGTTTCTCCCACAAGGTCTCAGAAGATGTGGACAAAGCTACAGGATGCTGCCTAGATTGTGTGTGATATGATAACCATCGAAGAACACAGTGAACAAAACTGGCTGCTTTTGAGTCAAATGACTTAGCTAAACAAAGGTAAGCCATTTCTCAGGTCATGTGTATCCATTCCACAGAGAAAAAGCCCTGTGTCTTTTGCACTTGAAAGACAGACTGACAGCCCAAGCTGCTGTGGAGACCACAGAGAACTGCTGTCTACTAGAATCTGTCATTTTTAAAATAATATAACTGCTAAATTATTGTTTATTCCTTAGACTTCTGACTACATTGACAGCTAGACATTTATCTCCTTACCTAAACTCTTTCCATTAATTAAATACTTCATATTTCCTCTTCTGGCTTTGCCACTGTCCTAATATTATCTGAGTTCCTATAAATTTGCCTAACTATAATAAAATATTCTACTATACTATCCAACTTTTTAATTTTGTTCCTTCTGCTCCACAAAAGGCTCATCTTAAAGACTGTTCATGTGGTTAACTCATGTTATCTCTTTTATAAACTTGTTAGCTACAGGAAACCTCTCATGGACCAAATAGGCTCCACCTAGATAAGTACACCTGCCCAAAGTCCCCACTTACTACCTATTCGAAAGGGTGGGATTCCTCTGGGTTTCAATTATACATTTTAAGAAAAATTTTCTTTCTCCCAAACGTTCTTAATCTTATTCCCTACCTATACTAATGTATTTCAACACTTGTCAAGTCCAGACCCTTGCTACATCCAGGCCAGTTCCAGAGAAGCAACTTTCAGATGCTTCAATCTCCTCTCAGACATAGACAGCCTCTACCGGACCTGTTCTTCTGACCTATCCTCAGATGGCTCCACGGACCCTGGACAGCAAGGAACCACCAACTCTCCTAAGACTGGACAAACATCCCCCATACCCATTTCTCTAGGTTCCCCAGAGACACGTCGCCCCAGTGTCAGCACGAAGCAGCCGGATATCACAATGACGACCCTGTTCCTGCTTCACCGTCACCTCTTTCTGTTTCTTTTTTTTAATTAAACCAAAATGGGGGAATGTTAGGATTCTGTCTAAGCTCCATCCTACAGTCACCTGGCAACAGCCAGGTATGCCCTTCCCCACAGTTACCTGGCAATAGCCAGGTAGGTCTGGCCCACTATAAAAGGGGCTTCTTGCCCCTCCTTTCTCTCCTCTTTCTGGCCTCTCTTACTCTCTTACCCTCTCTCTCCCCATTCCCCTTCCCCCTCTCTCCACGTGATCATGGCTGGCCTCTACTTCTCTCCTCTCTCCTCTCTGCCTTTCTCTGCCTCTACTACCCCCTTAACTCTCCTTCCCATGCCCTGAATAAACTCTATTCTATACTATGCTGTCATGTGTCTGGTCCCTCAGGGGGAAGGGGTGCCTTAGCATGGACCCGCTGAGGAACCCCCCTTCCCCCACACCGCCGTACAACATATTCTTAGGTTTCTTTCTCTTTTTGTGATCACAACAGTGTGTGTCTTTCATCCAGGAACATAACTGGTCTAAGGCAGGGAATAAGCCCCATGCTGGGATTTTTAATATATGATATTATATGCTTTTTAACTACACAACCATCTAAGGAATAATCATAGGCTCATTGTAATATATTTTAACAAAATAAAATGCTGTAAGAAATCCCAAATTGGAATAGGACAAAAACAACCAAACAAGAAAAAGAGCCAAAGAAAAAGCACAGAAAGACATGTAGATACAGAGGCATGGCCAGCGTGTCTCTCCTGCTAGAGAGGGATCCCTTCAGTGCATTAGAGCTGAAGAGCAAGACATCTAGCTCATGGAATGAACAACTGTTGGCTTCTGGGAGACAGTGACTGTTGGACTAGCAGGACCCCTGTCTGTAAACCACTCTAATAAAGCTTCTTTATATATGCATTCATCTTGTCAGTTCCATTCTTTTAGAGGACTCTGATTGCCTGGGGAGTTTCTTTTCTGGTTCTGTCATTTTGGTGTTCCAGGTGCTTCTTGTATCTGCATGTGTGTGTTTCCCTTTAATCTGGGGGAAATTTTCTTCCTTACTCCTGTTGAAGATCTGATCTATTGCATTGACTTTGTATTCTCCTTTATCTATACCTATAATCTGAAGATTTGGTCTTTTCGTGGTATCTTATAATTCCTGCATGATTAATTCATGTGATTAAAATATGTTTTTATATCCATTGCTTGTGTTTTCTAATTCCTTTACTTTACCTTAAAATTCGCATACTCTGTCTTCTACTTCATCCTACTCAGGTTCCTCCTGAGTTTTCTGACTGGTTATTGTGCTTTTCAATTCCTTTTAAACTTCAGCTTGAACTTAGACAATTTGTATCTTTTAATTTAATTAAGCTTTTAAATCTTGGGTTATCCCTATCATTTGATTCACCTCTGTATTTGTCTTTTCTTGGCCATAACTTAAAGGTGTTTTTTTGCTATCCTGCTTAGGTTCATTGAGGGTCTTAAAAAAATGTCTTCTTTAAACTCCTTGGATTCTTTGTTCAAATTTATGATTGTTCTGCGTGCTGAGGTTTATCTAAGTAATTCTCATTGGAGAACATTTCTATAATACTAGATGGTAGGTGTGGAGAGGGAGGGAACATATTATCTTGGTTTTTCATATTGTTTGTATTTTTGCGATAGGACCTGGGCATGTGGACTTCTTAGACGGATACAGATTCTAGCCTGCTTCAGGATGGGCCAGTGCAGGAACTGCTGTGTGTGAAGAGCCAGGCTTGGGAGTGGAGATAGTACAGCATGCTTCATTTCAGAAGAATCATTAGAGAAAGCCAGTAGGTGAGCTGTGCCTCCTGCACTGAGAATTTCTAAGCAGTTATGTTCTAAATCAGAGTATTACTGGGAGCAAGATAGTGTTCAGTGATCAGATGACTTAGGATTCTTTTGTTCTATATGGATAGGAATTGTAGTTAGTCAAGGAAAGCTTTTTAAATGCTGGTCTCTAGTAACTTTCATTTCTCTCAGATGTAATAGCCCTTCAGAGTGGTAGAAATAGGTAGCCCTTATAAATGTCATTCCAGGTAGCCACAGACATCAAAACCTTTGATCCTAGCAATTTTACAGCACTGTGAAGATTTCAGATATGAGAATCCTTGGTTTTACAAGCCTAACATTGTTGTGTAGATATTGGGACCTTGCCCCTGTAAGCATCACATCCTCTTTGTATTAAGACACTTGGCCTCACATTATATTCTCCATGTAGTCCTCTGGTATTGTTCCACTAAACCATTCCATGGGTGAATGCCCCAATTACCTAACCACTTTCCAGTAAACTCCAACATTTTGGCATGTGTATGTGCTATGCATGCATTTTTGTATACATGTTGATGTGTGTGTGTGTGTGTGTGTGTGTGTGTGTATGTGTACTCATGTTGGGTGTATAGAGGTCAGAAGTTGATTGCTGAAGCAGGATCTTTCACTTGAACCCAGACCTTTTTAACGTAGCTGATCTAACTAGCCAGCTTGCTCCAGAGGTCCTCACTTCCTACTTTTAGAGTGTTGGGAGTATAGATGGGCTTTATGTGATTCAGGGGATGCAGACTCTGGACCTCTCCCCTGTTCGTCAAGCACTTTAGCCTCTGAGCCATCTCCTGAGCCTCTAGACATCACCTTTAAAGGTGCTACCATCTTCACACTACCACTGCCACACTAAGCTTGGAGCACATGGCCTTTTGGAAGGCAAATTATATCCCCAGCATAGTGAGTGGGTGTCAGGAAGAGGTATTTGCTTTCTTCTTCATGCTGACATGTGACACTTATGTGCATTTTAGTAGTTTCTGACATAGATGGTTTGAAGAGCTCTAATTGGCCTCTGGTACCAATCTTATTTAGCACATGCAACACAGATGTCTCCTTTAAGGGTTCTCCTTTCAAACCGGGCGGTGGTGGCGCACGCCTTTAATCCCAGCACTTGGGAGGCAGAGGCAGGAGGATTTCTGAGTTCGAGGCTAGCCTGGTCTACAAAGTGAGTTCCAGGACAGCCAAGGCTACACAGAGAAACCCTGTCTCGAAAAACCAAAAAAAAAAAAAAAAAAAAAAAAAAAAAGGGTTCTCCTTTCATTATTGTGCTCTTGGCTCTGTGGAGGACAAGCCCAGGCTTGGCATTTTCAGATGCCATGGGTTTTGGTATATCTCTTTCAGGTAATGTTGGCAGGCCTGGAGAGGTGGACACAGTTGGTCAAGCCCAGGCTTGGCATTTTCAGATGCCATGGGTTTTGGTATATCTCTTTCAGGTAATGTTGGCAGGCCTGGAGAGGTGGACACAGTTGGTCATCTATAAGTGCTTACCCCACTGATCCTCTGCTCAGGTCACTGGGATTCCTATGGATCTGTACCCATAGTCCTAGCTAGCCTCTGCTGGGACCAGGGCCTTGGTATTAGTGGCTAGATTTATCTTCTATCTGGAACTTGACTCTATCTACTGAGAGAGTCTTGACTACTCCTAACATCTCATGTCTCATGATCAGATGTATCTGTCTGGACTCAACTCTGTGACTCTTGAAGCCCCATTGAGTGCCATCATGTGCTGGGTTCAGTGCACCAGGGAAGCTGTAGTGAATGTGAACACTCTCCTGTTTTCCTCAAGTTTCCAGTCTAACACATGTGTAGCTAACTGTGGAGCCCTGGGGGGGGGTCAGGAACAGCATTATATGGAGGCATAGATTATTTTCACAGAGATTTCCTTACATTTTCTAAGTTGACTTGTAAAAGGCTTATCATCTTTGGACTTAGGGCCCTCTCAAGGCTTCTTCCCAGTCTGGGCAGGAAATGTACCAGTATTAAGCCCTGCATTTCAATGTGCCCATTCATGAGAGATTGTATTGAGCAATTGATGATGGATATCAGAAGACATATCTGATTTATTAGTAACATTCTTCAGAGAAACAAAATTGTATGTGTGTTTTTAGGAATTGATGCCCACAGCTTTGTAGCAGAATAGAGCCATTGTGCCTGACATTTACTCCTGAGTGATGGCCACTTGGGCCCTGCAGTAATCTCTTGTAAATAGTCAGTGATTATTGTCTGAGATTTATGGGAATTTCAGATCCTTATCATGACCTCAGTCATAAGACATTCCTGGCAAACCTGGAATTCTTACAATGGCTGTATTTGCTTGATAATGGTTTCCTATGACAATTCCCAGATCAGATAGGAGATTTTGGTGTGTGGGAATTGACTTGCTAAGAGGCCTTGTATGTAACAATCAATAAATCTTGTTGGGGAGGTGGTTAGTTCAGTTCATTAGCTCTGATGTCCTACTGCTGGCAAAAGCCTGTAATACATTCTGCAGTGTCTCTCTTTTTTTTCCAATTGACCTGACTGGTATAATTCAGAACACCAACACAGCTTGAGGATGGCAAGCTCAGAATATGAAGGGGCTGTCAGGATGGAAGCCCAGGGAGGAATTCCTGTTAAGTTCAAAGCCATCAGCCAGTAAAAGTTCTTCTTCTTCAGGGGAATTCAATCTTAATACTCCATCCATATCATAAAAGATAATATATATTATTTGAAGTCCATGATTTAAGTATTAATCTCACCAAGTTATCCTCAAAATGTCAAGAATAAGCCTATGGTAGGATCAGGACTCAAAGAACAGTTGGGACAATATACATTTGGGGTAAGTCGGGAGATCTGGCACTGCTCCAAGGGGAATCATGGGTTCTGGGTCCCGGGATGTGGGGTTGCTGGGGTGGAGTAACTTAGTCAATGTCCCTTGGATCCTTCTCCAATATCCAAAATATAAGGAGTTCAAAGTAGGCAGAGAGGGCCATGTGCCTCAAGTAAGGAAAAACTAGATGGTATCAGAGGTCCCCCTGAGCTTTACACATTTTTAAGGGAACTTGTACTATATAGCCTGATACTTTGTCCTTATCCTGATGAACCATGAACACTCCAAGATGTAATGCTTGTCCCTCAGGGTTTCCAGTCAGTGTCTGTGGGACACAGAGATCCAAGCAGAGTCTCATCAGGCCATAGAGTTTGATTTCATTGTGGCCCTCATGATCTTAGTGGAACAGCAAGATGTCTGGCCCAGCCTTCCACAGTGTGGCTGGTTGGATGAAGGGGAAGTCTTGAGTGGCCAAGTGAATGCTTCCACAGCTGGAGAAGCTTATCAGCTTTGGAGGAAGATTATACGGAGAAGCTCTGAAGTTCTTTCATGCCACAAGAAGCCTATAGGTCACAGAAAACTGTGATGAGGATAGACTTTGCATATTTTGATTATACTGAAAAACAAATAAGATGGTTGATAAATAAGTTTTATTTCACAATGCATAAGGTGCAGCCAAAAAGCATGTGTTATGCCCCTATCCAATTTCTATTAAATTTCTTTGTTTTATGTTGTTTTTTTTTCTTTGAGACAAGATTTTGCTATGTCACAGGTTGGCCTTGAACTCACCATCCTCCTGTCTTAACCTCCGCAGTACTGGAATTGCAGATAGTTGGTATGGCGAGTGGCTAATGTTTAAAGATATGGGTGCTACCTACAAAGATTTGGGGTGTCTTAGTTCATGATATGAGACCTACAGGTGCTGAACATGGTGCACTAAACACCATTTTAATCACTATATCATTTAATTACTATATCATTTTTCCTGGATCAGTTCAGCTTTTGGCTGAACCTAAACTTCTGCTTTCAGGATACCCCTGGCCCAACATTAGCTACAGCTCTACCTTACATCTCTGGCATTAAGCCTTCAGAGACTCTTGTTCCATGGGGCAGGTGTTCAGTTGCTGTCTATGGCTCCTCTAAGCCTTGGGGACCTGCTCCACAGAACCAGGGGCCCTTGGGACCTGTTTATCAGTCAGGCGGAGCAGCCCAGAGCTCCAGGGATGGGGTAAGACAGGCAGCTGTGAGTGAAAACAGTTGAGCTTGCATTCCAACCACAGCTGGGCAGTTTGCAGATGTCCCTTTGGGAGAGACCGCCACAGATGGTGACCATGGGCACTGGGGTATGTATGCTGGTGATGGAAACCAGAGACAACCTGGGGTTTGGTTTCACAGATCCATCTGCACTGGAATAGCTTCTGGACATCAGAGGAGGAGCAATCCTTTGGCCAGGAGACCTACACTGGAAGCGAGGCCAGAGTTGACTTTGAACTTGAGGGTCAATGAAGCTCAGAGTAGCACAGACACTGGGCACTATCCCCAGGCAATGTGACATTCTCCTTCTGTTGCTGCTGTTGGGCCTAGTGAATGGTGTCGACCGCAGACTTTCCCCAAGCTCAGCACAAAGGAGCAGAGCTGTGGGTCCTGGAGCTTCAGTGGGAAGTAGCAGGCCTCACCTGTGGACCCTTCCAGGCAGGTAAGGGACTTGCTTATGGGGGAATGTATGTGTGTAGGTCCACGGACTGGGGACTGGAATGGAGGGGGCTGGGCAAATGCTAGCTTAAACTTAGTACCCTGATCATGAAAGGCCAGTGTTCTACCAATGAGCCACATCCATAGCCCACCTCCCTTTTCCATTTTTTTGATAAGAGGTCTTGCTAGGTTGCCCAGGCTGATCTTACTCTCTGTAGTCTATGCAACATTTGAACTTCCTATAGTTTTCCTAGATCCATCAACACTGAAAAAATTTAGATATGGAAGTAGGAGATGGATAGATGGACTTGTTGGGTTACTGGCTACTCATCTATTTTCTGCCAAGGACATAGTTTATTTCCTGAAGTCCTGTGCCTGACTCACCCAACAGGTTCCTGTTCCAGATCATCCCACGGGGAGCAGGTCCCAGATGCTGGCCCCATAGGCTTCCATCTGAGTCCCAGTTTTGGTATGTCTTTGGTGCTGGGACCCAGCTCACAATCCTAGGTAAGCAGTTCTCATGGTCTCATGATCCAGCTGTCTCAGAGAAGACCATTTTTGCTCTGGGGGAATTCTTACCATCTGCCTTTCCTAGCCTTGCAGTCTGAACTGCACCTTTTTCTGTGAATGAGGGAAAGGCAGTAGTTTTAAGGTAAACCACAGAAAAGGCCCCAATAGCCTCATCTACTCTTCTGAGGCAGAGCCCAAAAAGAAATCAGGGAATGAGATTTTTAGGTCATAGAGACCACTACACCTCAGCATCTAAACTGAGGCCCAGATGCCCATCTAGACTAAGAAGGCCACACAGTAGGTGCAGGGATATAGCTGGTACCTTGAACTCCACCTTCAACGATTCAGGTCACCCAAGATAGAAAAGCACAGAGGCTGAGAGAGGAATCTGGCTCAGTCTAATCTTCTGCTGGCCCATGAGGTCATAGAGACACGGAAAAGGCTCAGAGTGACCAGGTAACTAGAACCAGGTCCTCTCAGGATGATTACTAGAAAAATAAAGTAGACTATTGTTCCTGGGGCCTCTCAGGGCTGGAACCTGTTGTCTAACTTGTCCATCTTCCTCAAATGTCCTTAGACTTAAGATAAGGAATGAAGGAACAAATAAGGCCACGTGAAATCAGGAGTCACCAAAGACTTCCTGGGTGGTCAGAGGTTTGCTATCCATCCTAGTTTGGGAGATGGAGCCCCAGGAACATAGCCAGTGTAGGTCTTGTAATTACTGTGGACAAGCATCGGGTCCTTGGAGGAGTTCCTAGGATTTTTCTGGATGGTATCTAATCCTTGGCGAGATAACTAAATGGAATCTGGAGCATAGACCCTGAAGCCCTTATATAGCAGGCACACCTCAAGACCAGCTCCCCAGGACCAGTCTTGCAGAATAAACAGAATAAATGAGCAGCAAGTCTCAGAGGAGGCTCTAAGCATTGGAGAAGCAATGGGGCTTGGGGAGCTGCCCTCTGCCCCACCAGGAGGTCAGGGTCAAATCCCAATTCAGATTCCAGCTCCAAGGGGCTAGAGAGTACAGCTGGTCTTAGTCTCAGTGGGGAAAGCAAAATTGCAAGGGTCTGCGTTTGGGTCATTTCACCTGGAAGAGGAACATGGTCTAATGGAGGCCAGGTTGTCTGCTCTCCAGGGGACTCAAGTGGGCAGAGGAGAAGAAGGAAGCATCCCTGAATGGAACACTCTCATGCTGTAGTGAATGACTCTCCTATGCCAACTTTTATTTCTTTCTCTATCTGTGCAGGTCAGCCCAGGTCTGAGCCCCTGGTTACTCTGTTCCTGCCTTCCTTAAAGAACCTCCAAGCTAACAAGGCAACACTAGTGTGTCTGGTGAGCGAATTCTACCCAGGCACTTTGGTGGTGGACTGGAAGGTAGAT
This sequence comes from Tokudaia tokunoshimensis, assembly GCA_036184795.1. Classification (NCBI taxonomy): domain Eukaryota; kingdom Metazoa; phylum Chordata; class Mammalia; order Rodentia; family Muridae; genus Tokudaia; species Tokudaia tokunoshimensis. Next base: position 2,854,272 of record BTHU01000015.1, on the reverse strand, counting down.
GGGATCCCTGTCACTCAGGGTGTACAGACAACCCAACCCTCCATACAGACCAACAACAAATACATGGCCAGCAGCTACCTGACACTGATATCTGACCAGTGGATGCCTCACAGTAGATACAGCTGCCAGGTCACTCATGAAGGAAACACTGTGGAAAAGAGTGTGTCACTTGCTGAATGTTCTTAGACCATAATCCTCCCTGAAGCCTCAGGGGCCTGGATCTGAAGTGCCATTTTTTTTTTTTGCCATTAACCATCCCACTGTCTTTCCCGTGCCTAAAACTCAATAAATATCTTACCATCAACAAGAGAGTCTACTTGCATGCCTAGGGATGCAGAGTTGGGGAGTCCTGGAACCCAGTGGGAAACTAACCCAGAGGAGAGTTCTTAATCTGAGCATTCTCTGGGAAATAGTGTTATTGCTAAAATTCCGTCCTAGGGGAGATATATGCAGCGTGTGCCCTTCCTCTTAAGGTCCCAATGACAAGTCAAGGCATGATTCCACCAAAGTTCATTCTGGTCTGGGAAACCAATGAGTTTCTTTGCTTCCTTACAGAGCGTGGGTGAGGGGCTACTTACCTGGATGTGGGTGCCCCTCCCTCCTAACAGGTTGCACCTGAAAAGCCTTACCCAGAAGGGTAAGGGCCTTTCCATACCCTCACTAATTAAGGCAGAAATGTATTCAACAGATTGAAGGGAAGAGCTTGATACTCAGGTAAGAATCTTGTGCCCCTCTCCATCCCTCCTTTTGGGGATATAAATCATCAACAGGGATGATTTTTTACAGTGGGGTGCAGCTGAATGCCCCAGGATGGCAGTTTATTGGGTTGGTAAATAGTCACTCACTGTTGGAGATTGGTTCTAATGCTTTGATTCATTCGGGGATCTGCATGTCCAAACGCTAAAGGTTCTTGTCCCCAATTGGTTTGGCGTCCTGGTTCCCAAATGGCCAATGGCTCGGTATGGGGCAGGACCCTAGAGTTTCACAGGCTAGGACGCAGGACAGAGAGAAGGGAAATCTCCATGAAGTGGTGGGAGACAAATGGACACAGGAGCTGCAGGAGAGAAAACCAAGCAGCCATGTGAGAATTCGGGTGGGTGGTCACTGGCCACTTCCCTGACTGGGCCTGGAGTGGCAGGGGAAGGTTTAGGAGTTCCCAGCCTTTGAGGTAGCCAAGGCATTTTAAAATTAATTGGTGTGAGTGTGTGTATGTGTGTGTGTGTGTGTGTGTGTGTGTGTGTGTGTGTGTGAGTGTGTGTGTGTGTGTGTGTGTGTGAGTGTGTGTGTGTGTGTGTGTGTGTGTGTGTGTGTGTGTGTGCTTGTGTGAATTCCAAGAGTTCCTGGGTGGGTGACTGGAAGTGTGATATCTACCAGGAGCACAGAGTAGTGTAGCTAAAAACTCCCACTACAGCTCACAAATGTGGTCATCAGGATTTCAGTCCACGTGCTACTACATCCTTCTTCCTCCAGCATAGCCCTTCCTTCATGTGCTTCTTCCTTTCAGGATGGAACTCTAGCCTTCAGAGATAAGGCTTTCTATTTCTACTCTAGTCTGAGGGCTCAAGGCTAAGAGACTATAGGAAGTGGCTCAGGTTGCATTTGAGTCAAGAACAGAGCTGGGAATTGAACATAATCCAAGACATAACCTTTAATGGAGCCCACCTGTCCTGCTTGTTGCTGGTTCTATGTGTTACAGCTTGATTTATCTTTGCCCCCTTTCCTCACCATCCTCAGCTCTGATTAATTTCAGTCTGGAGGTTACTGGGGTGACCAGCAGCAGTATGACTTTTCTTGGTGGGATGTGAATAGATGTCTGTTCATCTCAGATGGGGAACTGCTTGTAGGCTACAGTAACAATTTCACTGAAGTCCAATGTGGCAAATTAAAGAGCTTATTTGTTTTACTTATAGGAATATGTGTGATTCAGAGGTAGCTGATTCACCAAAAAGTCTTCCCATTAAGTGGCAGTCTCATCAAAGCTGCACTCCGGGAACTCCTTTTGAGACCCCCAGACATCTTGGCAGGCTGGAAAGTCTCCTCACCCCAGCAATCATTACAGCTTATAAAACCATAGGAATCTTGTAAATATTGGGAAGTTTTCAGAACTTCTAGAGACTTATGCATTTGTTTACTTTCTGAGCCTTGTAAGTTTCTTTTACTTCCTGCTTTATTTTTATTTTATGTATGTCTTGTTCATATGTGTGAAATGTGCACCATATGTAGACCTAATGCCCCATGAGGCTAGAAGGGCAGTATATTGCCTCAAACTGGAGTCACAGATGGTTGTGTGCTGGGTTCTCTGCAAGAGAAAAAGTTGCTCTTAAACATTGAGCCCCTACTTTCCAAGTCTTTCAAGAGGTCTCCCTCTAGTATGCATTGTTTCAGTTCAGAGGAAATTACTACACATTTATTACAAGAAGGACTGCTGCTACTGGGAGAAGTGACAGGTCCTTTTTTTTTAAACAGGGGTAATTCACACTCTGCAACATCTCAAGGCACACTGCTTCTCTAGGCTTTGTTGGCCAGCTCCTGCATCCACAAGTTTTGTGCTTTTTAAGATGGCTGAACCTTGAGGTCCCTCACCAACTTTACCTTCGGCTCCTTTAGCAGGTGTTTCCTGCCATCTGCGTTCCACAATTCAGTTTCCCAGGTGGTGACCTAACAGATCCTCGAATGCTGTTGGATTCTGTCTTTGTTAGGGTTTCTATGGACATGATAAAAAATTTATGACTAAACACAACTTTTGAATGACAGTTTCAGCTTACAGTTTGTAGGCTATCATCTAGGAAGTCAGAGCAGCAGCTCAAGGCAGGAGCTAATGCAGAGGCCAATGCTGCATACTGTCTTCTTCTCATGTCTTGTTCAGTATACTTTCATATAACACCCAGGACCACCTGCCCAGTAGTGGTGTATCCACCTGGGCCATTCCATATCAATCATCAATCAAGAAAATGCAGTATAGGCTTGCTCACAGGCTAGTCTGGTGGGAGCATTTTTTCTCAGTTGAGGTTTCCCATTCCCAAATGATTCTAGCTTGTCAAGTTGACATAAAACTAGCAAGCACAATTGACCCTTTGTCAACTTCACACACATAACCTTTTCTTTTTTTGTTGTTCCTAAGCTTTCATATTAATATCAATATCACAGTATAAAATATTCTAATTTTAAGGGCCCCACAGTCCTTAAAATTTTCAATACTTTAAAAGTTCAGTCTCTTTACAATATCCAGTCTCTCTGAACTTCCAAATATCTGTAAAATTGCAAAGATTCTTAACTATGGGCTCCTGAAAAATACAAAGTAAGTTAAATATTTTCATATTCCAAGAGGGAAGGACCAGGCAGCATCACAATCAGATCAAAGCAAAATCAAACAGTGTAAAGCTCAATGCCAGGCCTTTGGGACCTCTTGGTTCCTAAGGTCTGGCCAAGTATGTGCAGCACCCGTCAGAGGCTTAGGCCAGCTCTATTCTACAGACATTGCTGTTCTTGGCAGTTATTCCATGGTATTGTCATCTTTAACATTCTGCAGGCTCCTGCTTCTATCGGGTTGCACTTTCACCAACAGTCTCCTGGGTCTTCTTCAGGGACTCTGATCCTGCTACATGTTGTCAAGTGTCAACTTCTCTCTAAGACTCTTTCAGTTCTGATGCTCTTACTTCATTCTAGGCTACACATTTACCATGGTGCCAAGACGCAGCAGCTCTCCATAACTCCTTCATGCCTTCACAACCAGTACTACCAGGAAAACTTACACATTACTGTAGGCCCGAGTCTGCTCAGTTGCAGGGCACTGCTGCTTGGGGAGGCAGAGCTTGGGGAGTTTGACTGCGCTTACCCTAGCTGCCTCCTGAGCAAGTGCACAGGCTGCAGGGAAGTGCTCCTAGGGTGGAAGAGCACTGTCTGAGATGAGGGAAAGTTGGAGCTTGTTCAGGGGTCCCTGGGCCTGTGACAAGGCCAGGGCCATGGGGTTCTTAGACTCTTGGACATCCAGGCGCCACTGGGAGTCACAGAAGAGCAGAGAACAGAGTTGGGGTCCCATGGGCTGGGGACAGCATCTAGTTTGGGGCTGGGGAGAGGGTGGGGAGGAAGGAGAACTCTGGCTTGTCTCATGGGGTGACTGTCCTTTGCTTGACAGAGGCAGGTATGGTGGCAGTTGTGTCTGGGAGTGCGGAGAGGCCTTCTACAGGAGAATAAAATTGTGGCCCTGTAGAAAAAGGCCTTCCCCAGGTTCCTCATAGTAGATCTATGTAATATTTGGAAAATATTTCTGATAAAATTGTAGAAAAATATAGACCATGTTAAAATTGAAGATTATCATGGAAAATTTTATATAGATATAATAATGGTAGGCATAAAAGTATTATTAAGTTGATTGAGAGTGGAATTATAAACATTTTCTGATAAAATTGAAGATTCACATGGAAAATATATCTGATAAAATTGAAAAAATACATAGAAAAACATGTTAAGATTGACTATTTCATGGAAAAATTATACAGATAAAATGGTAGGCATAAAAATATTCCTAAGTTGATTGAAAGTGGAATTATAAACACTTTCAGATAAAATTGAAGATTTACATGGAAAATATTTCTGATAAAATGAAGGAATACATAGAAAAACATGTTAAAATTGAAGATTATCATGGAAAATAATACAGATAAAATGGTAAACATAAAAAACATTACTAAATTAATCAAAAGAGGAATTACAAACATTTTCTGATAAAATTGAAAATTTACATGAAAAATATTTCTGTTAGTCTATGTCTTTTTATTGGGGAATTGAATCCAGATGCTAAGAGATATTAAGGAATAGTGATTGTGGCTTCCTGTTATTTTTGGTGTTATTTTTATGTTTGTGTGGTTACTTTCTTTCGGGTTTGTTGGAAGAAGATTACTTTTTTGCTTTTTCTAGGGTGTAGTTTCCCTCCTTGTGTTGGCCTTTTCCGTCTATTATCCTTTGTAGACCTGGATTTGTGGAAAGATACTGTGTAAAATTGGTTTTATCATGGAATATCTTGGTTTCTCCATCTATGGTGATTAAGAGTTTTGCTGGGTATAGTAATCTGGGCTGGCATTTGTGTTCTCTTAGGGTCTCTATGAGATCTGCCCAGGATCTTCTAGCTTTTATCATCTCTGGTGAGAAGTCTGGTGTAATTCTCATAGGCCTGCCTTTATAAGTTACTTTCCCTTTTTCCATTACTGCTTTTAATATTCTTTCTTTGTTTAGTGCATTTTGTGTTTTGATTATTATGTGCCAGGAGGACTTTCTGGTCTGGTCTAGTCTGTTTGGAGTTCTGAAGGTTTCTTGTATGTTCATGGGCATCTCTTTCTTTAGGTTAGGGAAGTTTTCGTCTATAATTTTGTTGAAGACATTTACTGGCCCTTTAAGTTGGAAATCTTCACTCTCTTCTATACCTATTATCCTTAGATTTGGTCTTCTCACTGTGTCCTGGATTTCCTGGATGTTTTGAGTTAGGAGCTTTTTGCATTTCACATTTTCTTTGACTGTTGTGTCAATGTTTTCTATGGTATCTTCAGCACCTGAGATTCTTTCTTCTATCTCTTGTATTCTGTTGTTGATGCTTGCATCTATGACTCCCGAATTCTTTCCAAGGTTTTCTATCTCTAGAGATGTCTCACTTTGTGATTTCTTTATTGTTTCTACTTCCACTTTTAGATCCTGGATGGTTTTGTTCAGTTCCTTCACTTGATTGTGCTTTCCTGTAATTCTTTAATGGATTTTTTTGGTTTCCTCTTTAAGGGCTTCTGCCTGTTGACCCATGATCTCCTGTATTTCTTTAAGGGATTTTTATGTTTCCTCTTTAAGGGCTTTTAACTGTTGACCCATGTTCTCCTGTATTTCTTTAAGGGATTTTTGTGTTTCCTCTTTAAGGGCTTTTACCTGTTGACCCATGTTCTCCTGTATTTCTTTAAGGGAGTTATATATGTCCTTCTTGAAGTCCTCTATCAGCATCATGAGATGAGATTTTAAATCCAACTCTTGCTTTTCCAGTGTGTTGGGGTATCTGGTACTTGCTGTGGTGGGAGAGCTGGGTTCTGATGTTGCCAAGTAGCCTTGTTTTCTGTTGGTAGGGTTCTTGCACTTGCCTTTCACCATCTGGTTTTCTCTGTTGTTAGTTGGTCTTACTGTTTCTAGCTGGAGCTTGTCCCTCCTATGGTCCTATAAGCCTGTGTCTGTACTCCTGGAGACCAACTCTCTTCTGGCAGGGTCTGTGCACAGAAGGCTGTGGAGCCACCTGACTCCCTGGCACAACTGGTGGCCAAAAGGGAAGATTCCTGTCCCAGCAGCTCCACTTATCATATGCCCTGTGCTCTCCTAGCTGTTGCCTTCCAGAGAGAAGGTGGAGATCTCACCTCTGTGCTCAGAAGTGAAAGCACTGCTGGGAGATCACTCTCTCCTGGTGGGCTGTGCGTCATCTGACTCCCTGGTGCAAATGGCAAATGGCGGCTGGAAGACCCTGGCATGGTTTTACATTCCACATATTACCAGGTTTGGTTGTCAGCACAAGGTACAGGCTTGGACCTGTTTGGACTATAGGTTTGTGTGCTGACTCCGAGGAAACACTTCCCAGAAGGTTCTGCTTTCTTAATGCTGGTTTCTTCTTAACCTTAGTTTACTTTCAGCCCTAACTGACTAATCTTTTTTTTTTTTTTTTTGGTTTTTCGAGACAGTGTTTCTCTGTGTAGCCCTGGCTGTCCTGGAACTCAGTCTGTAGACCAGGCTGGCCTCGAACCCAGAAATCCACCTGCCTCTGCCTTCCAAGTGCTAGGATTAAAGGCGTGCGCCACCACTGCCCGGCCCTAACTGACTAGTCTTAATGTTGTGATCATAAAAAGAGAAAGAGGCCAGAGAATATGTTCCATAGGTGGTGTGGGGAAAGGGGGTGCCTCACTGGGCCCATGCCAAGGCATCCCTTTTCCCGAGGGACCAGACATGCCGTATAGTGTAGAAAAGAGTTTATTCAGGGCATGGGAGGGGAGTTAAAGGGGTAGTAGAGGCAGAGAAAGGCAGAGAGAGGGAGAGAGTAGAAAAGCAGAGGCCGGCCATGACCACGTGGAGAGAGGGGGTAGGGGAGAAGAGCCCAAGAGGGGGCAAGAGAGAAGCTGAGAGTGAGAGATAAGAGAGGAGTAAGAGAGAGAGGAGGGGCTGAGTAGCCCCCTTTATAGTAGTCCAAGCCTACCTGGCTGTTGCCAGGTAACTGTGGGGTGGAGCTTAGATAGAATTCTAACACTTAATTTTCCCAGTATAGCCTTCCTAACCCTAACCCTAACCCCTAACCCAGTATAGCAAGTTTTCATACTCTATGACTTGGTACCAATTTCTGTCTTAGTTATGGTTTCAATTGTGATAAAACAACACGACCAACTTGAGCCTGGGGGAGGAGAGATTATTTTAGCTTACAGCTTGTATTCCACCATCCAGGGAAAGTCAGTGTGGGAACTCAAGGTAGAAATTAATGCAGAGGCCATGGAGGAACATTGCTTACAGGCTTGTGCCTCTCTCTTCCTCAACCTGCTTTCTTATATACCCTGGACCCATTGGTCCAGGGCAGGATGCAGTGATTTTTAATATGGATCTGAAATGAATCTGAAGCTTGGTATTGTGCATAGAAGACTCAGGATGTTCTAAAGGGAGTTAGACAACATTCCACACTTCTGGAAGTCCGTCAAAACTCAGGAAGTAAACAACTCAATAGCTTTAGTGCTGGGAGCCAGCCCTAGCTGGCTATTCTTCTCTCTTGTCAGTTCTTCTTGAGGCAGTGGAGGGGGGAAGAGTGTCTGTGGGGGTAAGACTGTCTTACGAGATTCTGGGGTAAGACTTAGTCTTACAAGATATTTATGGTTGCTGTATGATAAAAAGTTTACTTATCTAAGTCTAAGTTACTATGCTGTTGTAGCTGACCTGCCTTCTGTGTTCCTCTGAAGCCAGAGTCTGCAGTCTCAAGCACTCAGCACCTCATCCTAAAACAGCAGGAGATTAAGTAAAGGATTAGTTGCTGAAGCCTTTTCCCTGTTGTCCAGATGCCTCTTGCTTGTCTGGCTAGGGGGAAGTTTGGAGCAATAAACGTCTATTGAACCAGGAGAAGAGAATAACATTCACAGAAAAAAAAACCTTTTACATAAGCAAATATGCATAATCTCACATAAGTTCATATACAGCTTCAAGCATGCAGAGTTCTCATTTATACATTTCCATACAAATTCAGTGGGTCCAGCTTGCATGCATTCTCACAATTACATACTTACACACACTCATACATACATTCTCACAATTACATACTTACACACATACATCCATACTTACACATGCATACGGAGCAGAAGACCAAGCGCTGGTGCAGGAAGAACTCACTCATTCTGGATGGAAAATGAGCTCCAATCTTTATTGCATAGAGAAAGAAAAGGCTTCCACCCTCTTAATGCTAAATGAATCAAAACCATGTTTGTAAGAAAAAAGCTTTGTTCCTTTTAATAAGACTAAGCCTGCCTTGTCCTTACCATGGGACAGAACAGGTCACGTGGTGAGGAGAAGTCTGCTCCTTCTGCTCTCTGCAGTGTCTTCTTTTTTCCTCTTTCCCTCTGCATCCTGCACATTTTCCTCTTCTTACTTCATGTTACCTATAGTTTCTAAGTTATTCCACTGTGCATTCTCCTTCTAATCTTGTTCTCTTCTGAGTAAAAACTTCTCAGTTCAGTTCCTCTCAGCTCAGTTCTTCTCACCTCTGTTCCTCTCACCTCAGTTCCTCATTTCTGACTCTTCTCTTTGTCCTCAGCCCTTAAACATCTTTCAGAATACAGGATCACATGTTACAAAGTTCATTACAAGTTCACACAAAAAGTTAAATCATAAATTGAAATAGAAATTTACAACAGAGAATGTTTACATGCATATCCATTAGGAGTAATTATCTAACTAAACATTTATCACCTGTCCTTAGCTCTACAGGTTCACCTAAGGTTTAAAACCATAACTTATAAGTGAAGTTTTGTATAGATAAACCCAGTCAATATTTTATCTTCTGTCCTAGCACCTATAATAAATCGTTAGTTCCCTTTTTACAACCACATGGAATGTGCTCTGAGTAGGAGAAAGTCTGGTTGCCATCTAAGAGTAATTAACTTGTGACACTTGGGAGACTGGCAGAGTTCTCATTGAAGTTTTGACTATCACAAAAGGACCTAATAGCAGACCCACTATTAAAGAACTTAAAAATCACAGATATAATTTTAGGAATTCTTATAGGATCATCATTAAAACTTAAGTCATCTACATAGCATCACTATAAGACAGTACATCTTTGTGAATCTACAAAGTTCTGCTACAAAGGGGTATGCTATTACTTATTGATTATTATATATTTAATAATAACAGGAAAAGCATATTAATAGCAGAAATCTTTCCTAAAATGTGTCCCTTACAGCTTTGCTTAATGAGGGCTTACTTGTCACAGGTTTTATAATAATCCGAAGCAGGCCATTTCAGGATGATCAACTGCTAGTATATTAGCTTGTCCCATTATGACTCCTGACAATTTAGGAGCTTTCTGAAACCATCCAGGCTCTCACAGCTTCTCCATTGGTTATTTCTGGTCTTCACAGGTGGGAGAGACATGTTGAAGCACCTCATGTCAGTAAGCTCCTGTATCTTATTATTTTGTGTGTGTGTGTGATATTACTCTATTCTGTAACTCTTTGAGCTTTGGGGCATATCCTATAATGCTCCCTGATGGCATATACCCTCCACAAGCTCTGTACTTCTATGAAACAAGGTGCTCACTCTGGAAACGTATTCGGTTGTGCTAGGAGATCATTGGCTTCAGAGTGTTTCCACATTTTACTCCTGTACTATAAGTAGAAGCACAGGCAGCATTGGATTCCATTATGTCAGCTGTACTGGCTAGTTTTGTTTGTCAGCGTGAAACAAGCTAAAGTCATCTGGGAGAAGGGAGCCTCAGTTGAGAAAATGCTTCCATTAAATCTGGTTGTAAGGCATTTTCTCAATTAGTGATCAGTGGGAGAGGGCCCAACCCATTATGCCATCCCTGGGCTGGTGGTTTTGGGTTCTATAAGAAAGCAGGCAGAGCAAACCTTGTGAAGCAAGCCAGTAAGCAGCCTTTTTCATGGCCTCTGCACCAGCTCCTACCTACAGGTTGTTGCCCTGCTTGAGTTCCTGTCCTGACTTCCTTCAGTGATGGACTACGATCTGGAAGTGTAAGCTGAACAAACCCTTTCCTTCCCAACTTGCATTTTGGTCATGGTGTTTCTTCCAGCCATAGAAACTCTAACTAAGACACCAGCCATTCCCAGGCCACTCACTGCAGGCCACAGACTATCAAAGGCATCCTTCTAAGGAGCTCTGGCTAGGGACACAAATCTCCTGAGTCTTCAAGTCTTCAGTTCTTATTCTGCCTATTCTGATTCTCAGCCAGAAGCATGAGGACAGGAGTCCTGCTCCCTGTGAAGGGAATGTGGAGGGAGATGATAAGGGAAAGATTTGACACTGAGTTCTTTCTGTTGTGGATTGCTGTCTGTTTTTTCTGCTCCTTCATGATTCAGATGAAATCTTAATTGTCAGATAAAGCTAGAGCCTGTGATTGGTCAGTAGAAGGAAAAGGCAGAGCTGAAAGTTTTAGAAAGGGGATACAGAGAGAGAGTCAGAGAGAGATGGAGGACTAAGAGAAGATGAAGGAAAAGGAAGATGAACCAGAACCATGTGGCCTGGACAATCTGCAAGTAGCTGGGGATTTCACAGATGGTCAAAGAGTAATGTAGGCTACATTTGCCTGATCTGGGTGTGCAGCTTGAATTTATATCAATTATATTGTGTTCTTTGCATAGGCATTTTGGTGTTGAAGATTTACTGTTATAAATTTGGATGATATATTACAAGTCTGTGGTGTTATCATTTTATGGGGCTAAGGGAATCTGAGGTAGCGATAGCTGGTTTTCTGGAGGCTAACCACAGGGGATAGATGGCCTGGGAAGTGCAAGCAGCCTGGCACTAAGCTAGCCTTGGGAACCATTGGGGCAGGTGAGACTGCTGTTGCTGGTGCCTAGCTGGCCATAGCATGGATTGTTTGATTTATAACTACACACTACAGATGGCACCAAATGTGTGGCCTGAACCCATAACTCTGAGATTAAGAGTCTCATGCTCTACCAACTGAGCTAGCTGGGCTTTTTCTTTTTTCTATTTTAAAACCACACCTGACTGTCTTGTTTTATTGAGGAGGGATGTGGGTAAGAACAAAGAACAAGTAAAGACAGCTGGGATCCTAGGTTAGGAAGAATACCCTCCCCTCCCCATATGCACCCACTGCCCTAAATAAAAAATAACCAACTATAGGGGAGCAGCTGAGACAGTGATGGGGAGACTGGGAGTTGGCAGGGAAGACTCTTGGAATTGAGGACAGCAGTGAAGAGACCATGTGTGTGTTGGGAGGTCCCGAGGTGGTGCTGGATGAGTCTGTCTTCCTTGTAGACATGTATAAATATAAAGATAAGCCTTTCTTCTCCCCCTCTGCTCAGTGCTGCTCACCAGCATCCCAGCTTGCCTTTCCTCATTGGTGCAGGGAAAAGCAGAAAAGCAAGTTATCACCAAATTGTGATCAGACCCACATCTATCAGCTTCTGGATCTTCTGTGTATTACAGGATTCTTTAAGTGTTCACTCAGAGCCTGGGGGTCTTTTCTTCAGGATGAGCCTCACTGGGTCACTCATTATCACATCAGGGTCAGCTATGACCGGCCACTTCACATACTCAGGGCTATCATTTCTGTTGTACTGTGCCATTGTACAGCGTTGGTAACCATCTGCTGCTTCCTTACAGCTGGAGTCCAGGTCTAACGCCATTTGGTACATACCCATGGCTTTCGTATAGTCCTTCATGGCTTCCAGAGCATTTGCTTTTGGTGTATAACCCTTGATGAAGGTTGCACTCTTCACAGTCCTTGAGTGCCTGCTGAAACTCCAGGAACTCAGTTGCTGTGCAGTTTGGTATCTCTTGGGTTCCTCTTAATGGCTTCATGGCCTGGGGGTAGTCCCCTTTCTGAAAGCATTAACTGCCCTTGTTCTTCTCCTCCAAAGCCAAGTCAGGGTTGATATAAGCCAGTCATTCTTGTTCCTTCAGAATTTTCTCTGCCTACTAGCACTTCTTGAGCCCATCTGGAGTTTGGTGCTCTGCCAGAGACTTGTTGTAGAAATGGATAGCCTCCTTGTACTTTTCTTCTTTGAAATAGAATTGTCAATTTGGGCATAAGCTTTGGCAATCTGCTGGTAGTCCTCTTGGTTCTCTCTGCCCACTTCAAAGGCCTTCTCGCAGAGCTCCCAGTGTTTGTTGTAGCTGCCCTTCTCAAAGTGCATAGCTGCTTGATTCCTGTTCCTTGGCCCTGTCATAATGCTTCAGGGCCTTGTCAAAAGCTTTCTTCTTGTAGGCATCATTTCCCAACTCCTTTTCTTTCAGTGCCTGTTTCTTATTCTTTGGAAGATCTTCTTCCATTGGTTTTGGCTTGGCCTCCTTTTTGGGAGGAGGTGGGGTGGGGGTGTTGCTGCTTCTTCCTCTTCATCCCTGCTGCCCAGATCAACCCCAAGGAGGAAACTGAGAGTCGTCATCACTCGGGGATCTTGCAGTTTCGTGCCCAGGTCTGAAGACTTGTTCTGTAGCTGCTCTATGATTCCATGTAGGTGGGATCACTGAGCAGTGTCCTTGTCCTGGGATCATTCTCCAACTTCTGGTACAGATTAGGCAAGTTGAAAGGATTCATGAATTTCCTCTCTGTCAACCTGGCCTCCATGTTCTGCAAACCCTCCTTAAGGTGGGAATTATTGGCTTCATGTTTTAAACCTTCTTCATATGTTCATTTGGCTTCTTCAAACCAGTTTAGGAAGAACTTAGGGGCTGCTGCTTTTCTTGAATAACCCTTGCTCCAGTCAGGCTTCAGGTCAACACTCTTGCAGCATCCTCATAGGTCTCTGGTAGTCTTCTTTCATGGTGTAGGTTGCAGAGCAATTGCTATAGAGCACATGGTTCTGGGGATCTAGTTTAATTACTTCAGAGTAGCACTGTGAGGCGTCATCAATGTTCCCAGCACTCAGGGCCTTATTGCCCTTCTCCTTTAGCTCATTCACCTGCTCCACAGCCTGGGCCAGAACCAAAAATAAAAAAATAGCCATTAATCTACTTTAAAATTTATTTTAAAATTCTTTTTAGTTGACACATTATATTGTATAGTGAAGCTTTATTATACACGCATATATTGTGGGTTTTTAATTAGGCTAATTAAAACACTCATAAACTCACTTATTTCCTTTTGAACCTTCTCCCCGATAGTCACTTGTTAGCTGCCTAGTTTTCTGTGACTATTTTAAATAAAACATACACTTCTAAAGTTTAAAAGCGCATATCCACATGTAAGAAAAAAAAGCATGTAATATTTGTCTTTTGAAGTCTAGTTTATTTCACTCTGGAGTATTGTTTATAGCTCCATCTGGACACTTGAAAATTTCGTTTTTTAAATAGCCAAATAGTATTTTATTATGAAACCATATACCATTTTTATTATGCATTCATCAGTTGATGGACATTTGGCATTTTCCAGTTTCTGGCTGTTAGGGACAGAGCAGCAGTGAACATGGTGGGCAGGTGTCTCTGCAGTAAGGTGTAGAGTCCTGTGGGTATTTCCCCAAAAGAGATGTAGCTGAATTTTGTGGTAGGTCTATTTCAATTTTTTTTATAATTTTTTTATTTTCTATATTTTTTATTTGCATTCCCAATGATTAAGGAGCACTGGTTCGCCTGCCACCCTGGTTTCTACAGGGCCTGTATCAGTTCACTCTCATACCAACAGTGAAAATGCAGCTCCCTCTCCCACATTCACACCAGCATGGGTAATCATTTGTTGCTTTTTCTTGGCCATTCTGACTGGTGTAAGATGAAATCTCAAAGTAGTTTTGATTTGCATTTCCATGACAACTAAAGATGTAGAACATTTTTAAAATGTTTTCTAGACATCCGTGTTTCATCTTCAGAAAGCTCTCTGGTTAATTCTACACCCCATTTTAAAATTGTGTTTTTTATTTTCTTGACATTGATTGTTTTGTATTTTCTATCCACCAACTCTCTATAAGATGTATGATTGGCATTTTTTTTTTTTTCCAATTTGGTAGACGGCAGCTTTACACAAATGATGGTGTCTTTAGCTACACAGAGGTTTTATAGCCTCTTGGGGTTCCATTTATTGTTGTCTTGTGCCTGTGCCAGTGCTGTCCTCCTCAGCAAGTTCACTCCTGTGTCAGGACTTTAACACTATTCCCTAACTCTCTTCTATCAGATTCAGGCTGTCAGATTCTTACATTGAGCTTGTTGATCTATTTGGAGCTGAGTTCATATAGGATGATAAATATGGCTCTATTTTCATTCTTCTATATATCCACTCAGGGTAAAAGGATGGAAAAACCCATCAAAGTATCTCTATTTACAGAGGATATGATATTATACATAAACAAACACAAAAATTTCTACCAGGAAACTTCTAGAAATGACCAACAAGTTCAGCAGAATGGTCTAATATAAGATCAACTTACAAAAATCAGTAGCCATTCTGTGTCCCAGCAACAAACTCTGAGAAATCCATTATGGACACCCTTGCATTTGCAATAGCAACAACAAATTTTCTAAAAATTAACCTGAACATGGAAGTGAAAGACCTTTACAATGATGACTTTAAATCTCCAAAGAAAGAAATTGAAGAAGACACCAGAAGATGGAAAGATCTCCCATGATCATAGCTTGGTTTGAATATGCTTGGCTCATGGGAAATGGCACTATTAGGAGTAGTGGTTTTGTTGGAGTAGGTGTGGCTTTGTTGGAGGAAGTGTATTACTGTAGTTTTGGGGCTCCACCCAGTGTGTAAGAGATTCTCCTTTTGGCAGCCTTCAGATGAAGATGTCCGGTACCAAGTCTGCCAGAACACTGCCATGCTTCCCACTGTGATGATAATGGACTGAACCTCTGAAACTGTAAACCAGCTACAAGTAAATGATGTCCCTTATAAGAGCTGCCTTGGTCCTGGCATCTTTTTACAACATTAAAACCCTAAGAGACTTGGTAAAGTTAATATTGTGAAAATGATCATTCTACCCAAAGCAATTTACAGAACCAATATAACTCCAATCAAAATACTCACAATATTCTTTACAAGATTAGAAAACACTATCATGAAATTCACATGGAACCTTGGGGCAGTCAAGGCAATCCTGAGCAAAAGAACAGTGTGAAAAGATTACTATGTCAGATTTCATGCTATATTACAGAGTTACAGTAACAAAACCAAGATAGGCCTGGCACAGAGATAGACATGTAGACCTATGGAACATGTTAGAGCTTAGGACTGGCACAAATAGACATGTAGACCTAAGGAACAGGTTAGAGCTTAGGACTAGCACAGAGACAGACATGTAGACCTATGGAACGGGTTAGAACATAGGACTGGCACAGAGATAGACATGTAGACCTATAGAACAGGTCAAAGCATAGGACTGGCACAGAGATAAACATGTAGACCTATAGAACAGGTCAGAGCATAGGACTGGCACAGAGATAGACATGTAGACCTATAGAACAGGTCAGAGCATAGGACTGGCACAGAGATAGACATGTAGACCTATAGAACAGGTCAGAGCATAGGACTGGCACAGAGATAGACATGTAGACCTATAGAACAGGTCAGAGCATAGGACTGGCACAGAGATAGACATGTAGACCTATAGAACAGGTCAGAGCATAGGACTGGCACAGAGATAGACATGTAGACCTATGGAGCAGATTAGAAGACTCAAACATGGGTGCAAAGGACTACAGAAATTTGATATTTAACAAAGATACAAAAATACACAATGGAGTAAAGCCAGCATCTTTTTAAAATACACACACACACACACACACACACACACACACACACATATATATATATATATAAAACAGGTCTTCCAGGAGCACAGAGAAACCACAGTCAGAGACAGCAACACCAGCTAACACCAGAGATAACCAGATGGCAAAAGGCAGACACAAGAACACCACCAATACAAACCAAGGCAACATGGCTCCAGCAGAACCAAGTTCTCCAACAGCAGCAAGTCCTGGATACCCCAACACACCAGAAAAGCAAGAACTGGATTTAAAAGCACTGCTCATGATGCTGATGGAGGGCTTCAAGAAGGACATAAATAACTCCCTTAAAGATAAACAGGAGACTACAAGTAAACAGGGAGAACCCCTTGAAGAACTAAGGGAAAACACAACAAAACAGGTGAAGGAATTGAACAAAGCCATCCAAGATCTAAAGATGGAGGTAGAAACAATAAAGAAATCACAAAGGGAAACAACTCTGGACATAGAAAACCTAGGAAAGAAGTCAGGAGTCATGGATCCAAGCATCAACAACAGAATACAAGAGATAGAAGAGAGAATCTCAGATGAAGAAGATACCATAGAAAGCATTGATACAACAGTCAAAGAAAACGAAAAATGCAAAAAAAAAAAAAAAAAAACCTCCTGACCCAAAACATCCAGGAAATCCAGGACAAAATGAGTAGACCAAACCTAAGGATTATAGGTATAGAAGAGAGTGAAGATTTCCAACTTAAGGGGCCAGTAAATGTCTTCAACAAAATTATAGAAGAAAACTTCCCTAACCTAAAGAAAGAGATGCCCATGAACATACAGGAAGCCTATAATTTTTATTTATTTGCAATCTAGTTATTGTCCCCCTCCTGATTCCCCCTCCTGCAGTTCCTCATCCCATTCCTCCTCCCCCTGTCTCTGAGAGGCTGCTCCCCCATCACCAGGCCTCCCCACTCCTAGAGGCCTAAAGTCTCTTGAGGATTAGGTGCATCTTCTCCCACTGAGGCCAGACCAGGCAGTCTTTTGCTATCTGTGTGTTGGGGGCCACAGACCAGCTCTTGCATGCTGCCTGGTTGGTGACTCAGTGTCTGGAAGCTCCCAGGGGTCGGGGTTAGTTGAGACTGCTGGTCTTCCTATGGAGTCACCCTCCTCTTCAGCTTTCTCCATTCTTCCCCTAATTTATCCACAGGTGCCCTGATTTCAGTCCAATGGTTGGTTGTAAGTCTCTGTGCAAAGACAGCATCTTTAATAAGGAGTTCTGGCAAAAGTGGGCACCTACATGTAGAAGAATGAAATAGACCCATATCTATCACCATGCAGAAAAATCAGCTCTAAACAGACCAAATGCCTCAGTGTGAATTCTGAACTGCTAAAATAGCTGGGAGAAAACAGTCACATTCTACAAGATATGAAGGCAGGAAAGTATTGTCTTAATCAGACTTCATTTGATCAGAAATTAAGGTTAACAACTAACAAATAAAATCTCATAAAACCCTCTGTCTAGCAAAGGCAACAATCACTTAAGAATAGAAAAATCCCACAAGGCAGGACAGAATCTATGGCAACTGTACATCTGATAGAGTATTTATATTTAGGATATATAAAGAATTCAAGAAACAGAGTCAGAAAAACACTCAATTAATTAAAATGGGCTAAGATCTGAGTGCAGAGTTCATTAAAGAAGAAATAAAAAATGTTGAAGAAACATTTAAAAACTTTTCACATTCTTAGCAATTACGGAATGCAAAGTAAAACAATTTTGAGATTTCATTTTATTCCAGTTAGAGTGGCCAAGATAAAAAAAACCAAAAAACCAAAAAACCAACCAACCAACCAAAAAAAACCCAACTGATAACACATGCTGGCTTAGATATAGGAATGGGGAATCCTAACTCACTGTTAATGAGAATATAAATTGGTGCAGCTACTGTACAAACTAGCACTGAGAATTTTGTTTTGACTCTTTAGGGTTTTTAACAGTCACATGCAGAGGTCTGATTCATTTCAGCTCCTTCACTGCCAAATATGGGGGTAGGGATCGTTTCAGCTTCTCTGCCTTCTCCTTGTTTGTGATAACCAGGGTGTAAAAGTACCTGCTACAGTGAACCTTGAACTTCACATTATCCTTGTTCTTCTTGATCTTGATGGATTTGACATCCTTCCGCCAGGCTGTGAGCAGGAAGTCCTTGATTTCCTTAATTTTCCAAGGCATGGTGCCAGGCACTTGGCTCTGGCATTCAAAACCTGACTGTGTATTGCATCAGATTTAACTCCCTTCCCCACCTGCTCAAAAAAATTCACTGAGAGTTCTTAAAAAGCTAAAAACTAATCTACCAAATGACCCAGCTATTCCGTTCCTTGGTGTATGCC
Organism: Tokudaia tokunoshimensis; assembly: GCA_036184795.1. NCBI lineage: Eukaryota > Metazoa > Chordata > Mammalia > Rodentia > Muridae > Tokudaia > Tokudaia tokunoshimensis. The sequence goes on along the minus strand of BTHU01000015.1, from coordinate 2,835,975 downwards.
TGAAGTACCCAATGTCATGTTCCATAGATATCTGCTTAGGCAGAGCATGCTCAACCATGTTCATTACCACTGTATTCACAATACCTAGAAAACAGAAAGCACCTAACTGTCCTTTCAAGTGATACATGGATAATGAAAATGTGGCATATACACAATAGAATACTCTTCAGTTGGAAACAAAAATGAAATCATGAAAATTTCAGGTAAATGGGTGGAACTAGAACATATTACACTGATCCAGAAAGTCCCCATGCTGTCTCCCATCTGTAGTTTCTAGGTTCATATCTTCAAATGTAAGCATATAACCTGGAGTAACTACAGAAACCAGGAAAGTAAAGAGGGACCATGGTTAGGCAAAGTTCTAGAGAAGCAAATAGCAGGATACAAGTGATATGAATGGGAAGTAGAAAAAAAGGGGTCGACTTTAATTGGGAAGGGGAAAAAGGGAGAAAAGGGAGGGAAGAGAGATCAGTACAGGAGGGATGCATAAAACAGACACATGGAATTATGTTTATATTTACCTACATTTACATATAACACTTAAAACTGTATGTGTATACATGTACATATAGCTTAAGTGAAGTTATGCTACTTTGTCTGACAATACTCTGAGCAAAAGCCATAGACTATTTAACAAAACCCTGGTGTCCTAGACACTGCTCTATTGCTGTGAAGAGACACCATGATCTAAAGGCCATGGATGTGGGAGGGGACAGGCATGGACTTTTGAGAACCTTAGAGTCTACTCCCAGAGACGCACTTGGAATTATGTTGAACAATTCTACCCCCTAATGACTAAGCCTTCAAATATGAATCAATTTAGGCTGTTCTTAATCAAACCATCGCACCTGGTACAGGCATGAGAAACTCCCTTTAGAGTTCTTGGTCAGGTGAGGCAAAGACTCCCCAAACAGTATAAGCTTTTGTAGTTGCCCTTAGCTGCCTCCCAGAGGTTGAATGTAAGTCCATATTGCTTAAGACACCAAGAACTTTGGTCATGGGCCTGGGAAGATTCTAGCTTCATCTGACCTGAAACCCTCCTTCCTGTGAAGCAGCTTACAGTACTATATGAACCAAAGGAGGGCAGCAACTAATAGTCTTGCCTAATCTTGCCACCTATTGTTCACAGCAATGAACAGCATGGGTTAAGATAGCCCTAAAAGTGTAGTAGTGGCATCCAGACAGCAGTAACTAACAGCTGTCTAACATGAGGGAAAGGTTGCCTGGGACTGGAAATCTACCTAATTTCCCAGGGCTAGTGAGCTTGTGGATCTTACAGGAGAACCTCCTACCACCACTTTACTAAACTAGCATAATACCCCAATACATTTCATTTTATTTTTTATTAGATATATTCTTTCTTTACATTTCAAATGTTATCCCTTTCCTGGTCCCACCCTCCCCAAAAATCCCATAAGCCATCTCCACTCCCCCTGTTCCCTAATCAATCCTTTCCCACTTTCCTGTCCTGGTAGTATTCCCCTACATTGCTGCATCGAGCCTTTCCAGGACCAAGGGCCTCTTCTCACTTTGATGTCCAACAAGGCCATCCTCTGCTGCCTATGCATCTGGAGCCATGGGTAACTCCATGTGTACTATTTGGTTGATGGTTTTGTCCCTGGGAGCTCTGGGAGTACTGGCTTAAATTGTTGTTCCTCCTATGGTGCTGCAAACCCCTTCAACTCCTTGGATCCTTTCTCTAGCTCCTCCATTGGGGACATTGTGCTCAGTTCAATGTCTGGCTGAGAGTGTCCCCCTCTGTATTTGTCATGCACGAGCAGAGCCTGCCAAGTGACAGCTACATCTGGCTCCGGTCAGGAAGCACTGGTGGGCATCGATAATAGTGTCTGGGTTTTGTAACTATATATGGGATGGATCCTTAGGTGGGGTGGTCTCTGGATGGTCTTACCTTCAGACTCTGCTCCACACTTTGTCTCTGAATCTCCTTCTGTGGGTATTTTGTTCCCCCTTCTAAAAAGGACCAGAGTACCCATACTTTGTTTTTCCTTCTTCTTGGGCATCATTTGATATGTGAAATGTGTCTTGGGTATTCCAAGCTTCTGGGCTAATATGCACTGATCAGTGAGTACATACCGTGTTTATTCTTTTGTGATTGAGTTACCTCGCTCAGGATGATATTTTCCAGTTCCACCCATTTGCCCAAGAATTTCATGAATTCATTGTTTTTAATAGCTGAGTAGTATTCTATTGTGTAAATATACCACATTTTCTGTATCCACTCCTCTGTTGAAGGACATCTAGATTCTTTCCAGCTTCTGGCTATTATAAATAGGACTACTATGAACATAGTGGAGCATGTGTCCTTATTACATGCTAGAGAATCCTCTGGGTATATGCCCAGGAGTGGTAAAGCAGGGTCCTCTGGTGGTGCGGAGGAACCGCCAGACTGCTTTCCAGAGTGGTTGTACCAGCTTGCAATCCCACCAGCAATGGGGGAGTGTTCCTCTTTCTCCACATCCTCGTCAGCTGTCTCCTGAGTTTTTGATCTTAGCCATTCTGACTGGTATGAGGTAAAATCTCAGGGTTGTTTGGATTTGCCTTTCCCTGATGACTAAGAATGTTGAACATTTCTTTAGGTGCTTCTCAGCCATTCAATAGTCCACAGGTGAAAATTCTTTGTTTAGCTCTGTACCCCATTTTTTGTTTGTTTGTTTTTTTGTTCTTTTGGAGGCAGGGTTTCTCTGTATAGCCCTGGCTGTCCTGGAACTCACTTTGTAGACCAGGCTGGCCTCGAACTCAGAAATCCGCCTGCCTCTGCCTCCCAAGTGCTGGGATTAAAGGCGTGCGCCACCACTGCCCGTGTACCCCATTTTTTAATAGGGTTATTTGACTCTCTGGAGTCTGACTTCTTGAGTTCTTTGTATATATTGGATATTAGTCCTCTGTCAGATGTAGGGTTGGTAAAGATATTTTCCCAATTTGTTGCTTGCTATTTTGTCCTATTGACAGTGTCCTTTGCCTTATAGAAACTTTGTAATTTTATGAAGTCCCATTTGTCAATTCTTGATCTTAGAGCATAAGCTATTAGTGTTCTCGTCAGGAAATTTCCCCCTGTGCCCATGCGTTCGAGGCTATTCCCCAGTTTCTTTTCTATTAGTTTCAGTGTGTCTGGTTTTATGTGGAGGTCCTTCATCCACTTGGACTTGAGTTTAATACAAGGAGATAAGAATGGATTGATTTGCATTCTTCTGCTTGCTAACTGCCAGTTGAACGAACACCATTTGCTGAAAATGATGTCTTTTTTTCCACTGGATGATTTTAGCTCCTTTGTCAAAGATCAAGTGACCATAGGTGTATGGGTTCATTTCTGGGTCTTCAATTCTATTTCATTGATCTACTTGCCTTTCACCATAGCAATACCATGCACTTTTTAACACTATTAAAGTACTGTAGTACTGCTTGAGGTTGGGGATACTGATTCCCCCAGAAGTTCTTTTACTGTTGAGAATAGTTTTAGCTATCCTGGGTTTTTTGTTATTCCAGATGAATTTGAGAATTTCACTTTCTAACTCTATGAAGAATGGAGTTGGGATTTTCATGGGGGATTGCATTGAATCTGTATATTGCTTTTGGCAAGATGACCATTTTTATTATACTAATTCTGCCAATCCATGAGCATGGGAAATCTTTCCATCTTCTGAGGTCTTCTTTGATTTCTTTCTTCAGAGACTTGTAGTTCTTGTACACCAAGATACTTTATATAGTTTGTGACTATTGTGAAGGGTGTTGTTTCCCTAATTTCTTTCTCAGCCTGTTTATCCTTTGAGTATAGAAAGGCTACTGATTTGTTTGAGTTAGTTTTATAACCAGCCACTTTGCTGAAGTTGTTTATCAGCTCTTAGAGTTCTCTGGTGGAATTTTTTGGGTTCCTTAAGTATACTATCATATCATCAGTAAATAGTGATAATTTGATTTCTTCCTTCCCAATTTGTATCTCTTCAACCTCCTTTTGTTGTCTAATTGCTCTAGCTAGAACTTCAAGTACTATATTGAATAGATAGGGAGAGCGCAGCCTTGTCTAGTCCCTGATTTTAGTGGGATTGCTTCAAGTTTCCCTCCATTTAGTTTGATGTTGGCTACTGGTTTGCTGTATATTGCTTTTACTATGCTTAGGTATGGGCCTTGATTCCTGATATTTCCAAGGCTTTTAACCTGAAATGATGCTGAATTTTGTCAAATGCTTTTTTCAGCATCTAATGAAATGATCATGTGGTTTTTTCTTTGAGTTTGTTTATGTAGTGGATTACATTGATGGATTTCCTTATATTGAACCATCCCTGCATCCCTGGGATGAAGCCTACTTGGTCATGGTGAATGATCATTTTGATGTGTTCTTGGATTCAGTTGGCAAGAATTTTATTGAGTATTTTTCCATCGATATTCATAAGGGAAATTGGTCTGAAGTTCTCTTTCTTTGTTGGATCTTTATGTCATTTTGGTATCAGTGTAATTGTGGCTTCATAGAAGGAGTTGGGTAGTGTTCCTTCTGTTTCTATTTTGTGGAATAGTTTGAAGAGTATTGGTGTTAGGTCTTCTTTGAAGGTCTGATGGAATTCTGTACTAAAACCATCTGGTCCTGTGCTTTTTTTTGGTTGGGAGACTGTCAATGACCACTTCTACTTCTTTAAAGGTTATGGGACCATTTAGGTGGTCCATCTGATCCTGATTAAACTTTGGTAGTTGGTATCTTTCTAGGAAATTGTCCATTTCCTTCAGATTTTCCAGTTGTGTTGAATACAGGCTTTTATAGTAGGATCTGATGATTGTTTTGAATTTCCTCAGTTTCTGTTGTTATATCTCCCTTTTCATTTCTGATTTTGTTAATTTGGATACTGTCTCTGTGCCCTCTGGCTAGTCTGGCCAAGGGCTTATCTATCTTGTTGATTTTCTCAAAGAACCAACTCCTAGTTTTGTTGATTCTTTGTATGGTTCTATTTGTTTCTACTTGATTGATTTCAGCCCTGAGTTTGATGATTTCCTGCCTTCTGCTCCTCTTGGGTATATTTGCTTCTTTTTGTTCCAGGACTTTCAGGTGTGCAATTAAGCTGCTAGTGTATGCTCTCTCAAGTTTCTTTGAGGCACTCAGGGCTATGAATTTTCCTCTTAGCACTCCTTTCATTGTGTCCCATAAATTAGGGTATGTTGTCCTTTCATTTTCATTAAATTTTAAAAAGTTTTTGATTTCTTTATTTCTTCCTTGACCAAAGTATCAATGAGTAGAGCATTGTTCAGCTTCCACGAGTATGTGGGCTTTCTGTTGTTTTTGTTGCTATTGAAGACCACCCTTATTCCATAGTGATCTGATAGGAGTCATGGGATTAGTTCTATCTTCTTATATCTGTTGAAGTCTGATTTGTGACCAATTATATGGTCGATTTTGGAGAAGGTACCATGAGGTGCTGAGAAGAAGGTATATTCTTTTCATTTAGGATGAAATGTTCTATATATATCTGTTAGATACATTTGGTCCAAAGCTTCAGTTAGTTTTACTGTGTCCCTGTTTAGTTTCTGCTTTTCTGATCAGTCCATTGCAGAGAGTGGGGTGTTGAAGTCACTCACAATTATTGTGTGAGGTGCAATGTGTGCTTTTAGCTTTAGTAAAGTTTCTTTTACGAATGAGGGTGCCCTTGCATTTGGAGCATAGATGTTCAGAATTGAGAATTCTCCTTGGTGGATTTTTCCTTTGACCAGTATTTAGTGTCCTTCCGTGTCTTTTTTGATGACTCTAGGTTGAAAATCAGTTTTATCCGATTTTAGGATGGCTACTCCAGCTCGTTTCTTGGGACCATTTGCTTGTAAAATTGTTTTCCAGCCTTTTACTTTGAGGTAGTGTTTGTCTTTGACACTGAGGTGCATTTCCTGCACGCAGCAAAATGCTGGGTCCTGTTTATGTATCCAGTCTGTTAGTCTATGTCTTTTTATTGGGGAATTGAGACCATTGATGTTAGGAGATATTAAAGAATAGTGATTATTGTTTCCTGCTATTTTTGACGCTATCTTTATGTTTGAATGGTTATCTACTTTTGGGCTTGATTAAAGAAGCTTACTATCTCATTTTTTCCAGGGTGTAGTTTCCCTCCTTGTATTGGGGACTTCCACCTATTATCCTTTGCGGGGCTGGGTTTGTGGAAAGATATTGTGTAAATTTGGTTTTATCATGGAATATCTTGGTCTCTCCATCTATGGTGATTGAGAGTTTTGCTGGATATAGTAGTCTGGGCTGGCATTTGTGTTCTCTTAGAGTCTGTATGAGATCTGCCCAGGATCTTCTAGCTTTCATAGTCTCTGGTGAGAAGTCTGATATAATTTGGATAGGTCTTCCTTTATATGTTACTTGGCATTTTTCTCTTACTGCTTTTAATATTCTTTCTTTGTTTAGTACATTTGGTGTTTTGATTATTATGTGATGGGAGGTATTTCTGTTCTGGTCCAGTCTGGAGTTCTGTAGGCTTCTTGTACATTCATCGGCATCTCTCTCTTTAGGTTAGGCAAATTTTCCTCCAAAATTTTGTTGAAGATATTTACTGGCCATTTAAGTTGCAAATCTTCACTCTCTTCTATACCTATAATCCTTAGGTTTGGTCTTCTCATTGTGTCCTGGATTTCCTGGATGTTTTGGGTTACATGTTTTCTGCATTTTGCATTTTCTTTGACTGTTGAGTCGATGCTTTCTATGGTATCTTCAGCATCTGAGATTCTGTCTTCCATCCTTGTAATCTATTGTTGATGTTTCCATCTATGACCCCTGATTTCTTCCCAAGGTTTTCTGTCTCCAAAGTTGTTTCCCTTTGTGAGGAACACTCCTCCAATGCTGGTGGGATTGCAAGCTAGTACAACCACTCTGGAAATCAGTGTGGTGGTTCTTCAGAAAATGGCATGACACTCCCAGAGGACCCTGTTATACCACTCCTGGGCATATACCCAGAGGCCTCCCCAGCATGCAATAAGGACACATGCTCCACTATGTTCATAGCAGCCTTATTTATAATAGCCAGAAGCTGGAAAGAACCTAGATGTCCCTCAATGGAGTAATGGATACAGAAGATGTGGTATATTTACACAATGGAATACTACTCTGCAATTAAAAGCAATGAATTCATGAAGTTCTTAGGCAAATGATCAGAACTGGAAAATATCATCCTTGGTATGCAGTCACTGGTAAGTGGATGTTAACCCAGAAGCTTGGAATACCCAAGACACAATTCACATATCAATTGATTTCCAAGTAGAGGGAAGGAGAGACCCCTGTTCCTGGAAAGACTGGATGTAGCAGAACAGAGAAACGGGAGGGGGTTGATTGGGGAACAGGGCGAAGGAAGAGGGCTTATAGGACTTTTGGGTGAGGGGAACCGGGAAAGGGGAAATCATTGGGAATGTAAATAAAAAATATAGAAAATAAAAAATTAAAAAAAATGCAAAAAAAAGAAAGAATCCTTAGCTGAGAATTCTCTGTTTAGCTCTGTATCCCATTTTAAAATTGGTTATTTGGCTTGTTGGTGTCTAATTTCCTGAATTCTCTATGTAGTTTAGACATCAGCTCTCTGTCAACTGTAGGGATGTTGAGGGTTTTTTTCCAGTCTGTTGGCCCTATTTCCAGGGTCCTCTTTTTTTCTTCTGAACTTAAAAACTTTCAAACTTCGATAGGCCGGAAAAATGACTCAGTGGACAAGGGTCCCTGATGCCAAGTCTGAAGACCTGCATTGGATGTCTGGAACCCACATGGTATGAGAGAACTGACTGTGAAAAGTTGTTCTTTGACTTCCACATGGGTGGGTATATATACTCTCTCTCTCTCTTTCTCTCTCTGAATGAATGAATCAATGAATGAATAAATAAATAAATAAATAAATCATAGAATCTTTCAAGGTTTTAATTTTTTTTTTTTTATTTTTACGTTCCTGGCTGTCCTGGAACTCACAGAGATTCACCTGTCTCTGATTAAAGGCCTGCCACTATGCCCAGCTAAGGACTTTTTAGTTTTAAGTGGGTTTTATTTTTCTCATAATGCAACAAGGAACTAAAAATAAAATTATGAGGAATCATTTGCAATTTTAACTCTTTTCTCCTATGTCTATAAATGGGGCCATCCAACAACTTTTATTTTAAAGAGTCTGGTGAGGAAATGTGAGCTCACTGTGAAACTTATTCCTTAGAGTCAAGCAAAGGTCAACTATCAGCATGTAAACTTCAGAATTGGAAGATAAGATAACATTTCTGGAGAGCCCTGGGATAAAAGGACTAACACATTGCTTTTTCCCTAGTCCTAACTACTCTGGAAGCACCATGAAATACCAGCTTGGATATGGGTGAGATCTTAACAAATTATTGTAGAGGATTCCAAAGATGAGAACCAGATAGGTATGGATGTCCCACTATTGGGTTTCCTGTCTTGCCAGCACTTTGCAGGAGTGGGCGCTATCTGCCCACTTGACATCTGGTGAAGCTGTCAGATATTTAAAGGAGACACATATTACAGAAATATTTGGTAGTTTTCAAAAAGGAAGCTAGGAACCAATGATAGGGCAAGTGTAATGTATAGACTGTTATAAGTAACTGGTGGCTTTTGTTCTGCTTAGTTAGGCATGTTGGCAAACAGGAGATAAGAGGCAGGCAGATCTCCCTGAACTTAAAGCCAGCCAGACTTACGTAGTGAATTCCAGGGCATGGACGGCTATGTAGAGACTGTCTCAACCACTCATCCACACACCCACACCCATACCACCCACCCAACCCTCCCCTGCCCCCAGATGTTCTGTGTGAGAATAGAAAGAACATCAAACAACCTTTATGTTTAAAGAACATTTAACCTGAAATATGTCTGAAATTTGATCTCATTCCTATAAGGTCAGTTTAAGACGTGGTGTGAGGGACTACTGTATATGGCTTAAAAATTGTTACATTAGAAAATTGGTACATTTTGTACTCGTATGTTTCAAAGAATATCTTTTTTAGTAGCAAGAAAAAGAAACTGGGTTTCTTTTTCCTTTTTCTTTTTGTTTGTTTGTTTTTTTGAGACAGGGTTTCTCTGTATAGCCTTGGCTGTCCTGGAACTCACTCTGTAGACCAGACTGGCCTCTAACTCAGAAATCTGCCTGCCTCTGCCTCCCAAGTGCTGGGATTAAAGGCGTGTGCCACCACTGCCCCGGCTTGAAACTGGGTTTCTTTGAGTTCAAGATATAGTCCTCAGTCCGTTTTAGAAATGTCACTCAGCCAAAAATGAAGTTCGACTTTAAAACAAAATATCTGAAGAAATGCAGATCACAAAGTTGTTATTAAGAGTAAATCTGGGCACCAGGGAGCCAGGCGACTACACAGACTTCTGTGCATGGCCCTCCAGGATAGAGTGATCTCCCAGCAAAGCTTTCACTTCTGAGCACAGAGGTGAGATCTCCACCTTCTCTCTGGAGGGGAACCACTGGGAGTGCACAGGGCATATGATCAGTAGAGCAGCTGGGACAGAGGTCTTCAGGCTGCCATTTGCACAAGGGAGCCAGGCAGCTCCACAGCCTTCTGTGCACAGACCCTGCCAGAAGAGAGTTGGTCTCCCAGGAGTATGGACAGTCTTACAGGCCCACAAGCTCCAGCCAGAGACAGCAAGACCAACTAGCACCAGAGATAACCAGATGGCAAAAGGCAAGCACAAGAACCCTACCAACAGAAAACAAAGCTATCTGGCAACATCAGAACCTAGTTCTCCTACCACAGCAAGTCCCGGATACCCCCACACAATGGAAAAGCAAGAGTTGGATTTAAAACCTCATCTCATGATGCTGATAGAGGGCTTCAAGAAGGACTTAAATAACTCCCTTAAAGAAATACAGGAAAACATGGGTCAACAGGTAAAAGCCCTTAAAGAGGAAACACAAAAATCCCTTAAAGAAATACAGGAGATCATGGGTCAACAGGCAGAAGCCCTTAAAGAGGAAACAAACAAACAAACAAAAAAAAATCCATTAAGGAATTACAGGAAAACACAAACAATTAAGTGAAGGAACTGAACAAAACCATCCAGGATCTAAACATGGAAGTAGAAACAATAAGGAAATTGCAAAGATGTCTCACATCTCTGGAGATAGAAATCCTTGGAAAGAATTCAGGAATCATAGATGCAAGCATCAACAACAGAATACAAGAGATAGAAGAAAGAATCTCAGGTGCTGAAGATACCATAGAAAACATTGACACAACAGTCAAAGAAAATGCAAAATGCATAAAGCTTGTAACACAAAACATCTGGGAAATCCAGGACACAATGAGAAGACCAAACCTAAGGATTATAGCTATAGAAGAGAGTGAAGATTTCCAACTTAAAGGGCCAGTAAATGTCTTCAACAAAATTATAGAAGAAAACTTCCCTAACCTAAAGAAAGAGATGCCCATGGACATACAAAGAAGCCTTCAGAACTCCAAACAGACTGGACCAGACCAGAAAGTCCTCCCAGTACATAATAATCAAAACACCAAATACACTAAACAAAGAAAGAATATTAAAAGCAGTAAGGGAAAAAGGGAAAGTAACTTATAAAGGCAGACCTATGAGAATTACACCAGACTTCTCACCAGAGACTATGAAAGCTAGAAGATCCTGGGCAGATCTCATACAGACCCTAAAAGAACACAAATGCCAGCCCAGACTACTATACCCAGCAAAACTCTCAATCACCATAGATGGAGAAACCAAGATATTCCACCACAAAACCAAATTTACACAATATCTGTCCACAAATCCAACCCTACAAAGGATATTAGATGGAAAATACCAACACAAGTAGGGAAACTACACCCTAGAAAATGCAAGAAAGTAATATTCTTTCAATAAACCCAAAAGACGATACCCACACAAACATAAAAAGAACATCAAAAATAACAGGAAGCAACAATCACTATTCCTTAATATCTCTTAACATCAATGGACTCAATTCCCCAATAAAAAGACATAGACTAACAGAAATATTTTTCATGTAAATCTTCAATTTTATCAGAAAATGTTTGTAATTCCTCTTTCAATTAATTTAGCAATGTTTTTTTATGTCTACTATTTTGTCTGCATTATTTTCATGATAATCTTCAATTTTAACATGTTTTTCTATATATTTCTTCTATTTTATCAGAAATGTTTTCCATGTAAATCTCTGATTTTATCACAAAATATTTTTAATTCCATCTTCAATTAATTTAGAAAGGTTTTTTATGTCTACCATTTTATCTGTATAATTTTCCATGAAATAGTCAATTTTTTCTATATTTCTTGAATTTTATCAGAAATACTTTCCATGTAAATCTTCAATTTTATCTGAAAATGTTTATAATCCCACTTTCAATCAACTTAGAATTATTTTTACGCCTACCATTTTATCTGAATAATTTTCCATGATAATCTTCAATTTTAGCATGTTTTCCCACATTTTTCTGCAATTTTATCAGAAATATTTTCCACATAAATCTTCAATTCTATCATAAAATGTTTCTACTTCCTTTTTCAATTAATTTAGCAATGTCTTTATGTCTACCATTTTACTCTTTAATTTTCCGTGAAAATTGTCAATTTTAACGTATTTCTATTTTATCAGAAATATTTTCCATGTAAATCTTCAATTTTATCATAAAATGTTTTTACTTCCTTTTTCAATAAAAGAACATGCTTTTCAAAAAAGACAAAACCATACCAACCAACCAAACAAAAAAGAGTAACTCTGGACCGTAGGCTATTATTACGTTATTCTGCTTTCCCTACTGAATATCTCAGACTGCTTAGTCACTATCCTAAGTGCAATTAAATATACGGTGGTTGTGTGTTTTCAGCGATTCGGAAACCAAAAATGTCACGTGTACCCGGGATACACCAGAAACAAAACACTGTGTAAACAAAACACTTGCCTTGACCTCAAGCACATTATATCAAGCTTGTATCAACCACATTATTCGGTGGTTATATGCTTGGTTGTTATTGACCGCGTGTGGTGCCTGCACCTGTAGGCACCACACCAGCTACTCTGGGTCGGTATGTACAGGACCATGTCTCCTGACTTGCCTGCCCAAGAGACATTCTCACCACACCACCCCAGGTGGGAGCGACGCGGATAGTGGGCGGTAGGGTGTACCAGCCTTCCGCACCCTGGCCGTGACGTCACGACCTTTGCTGGCTGTTGCATCCGGTTGCGATCGGTTGCCCTGGAGACGTATACACAGAGGAACGGATCCCAGTACCGGCCCAGTGGTGGCGGAGGTCCTGGTACCAGCGGACCACCTGCACCTGGCGAAGCAGGCACGGCGCCATGAGTCAGCGGCAGGTGTTGCAAGGTATGGCAAAGGCGGGCGGGCACTTGGGAGGTTGGCGCCTCAGGCCACTGGACGTCTCCATCGGGTCTCTGTCCTCAGTGTTCGAGCAGTACCAGAAAGCCCGGACGCAATTCGTGCAGATGGTGGCGGAGCTAGCGACCAGACCCCAAAACATCGAAACGCTGCAGAATGCAGGTGAGTCTACAACCCAGGCGTTGTCCTCCTGTCTCAGCTGCTGGCTCTGATAGCCACTAACCTCGCTTCCCGCCCCCTACCTGACCCCCCCCACCTCCAAATCTCATATCCTTTGGGCCCTGGCCTCTTCCATCCTGTGACTCCCATCAGCTATACCTGTAACCCTCAGCTGCTCTCCTCTTGGGTTCCTTACCTGCAGAGATTTTGTTCGTTTGTTTGTTTTGTTTTGTTGTTTTTGTGAGTGTGTGTGCCTGGTGAGTCAAAGGAAACGTCTCTAAGTTCCTCCTGTACAATCTCCAGTCCCCTTAGAGGGGGTCTTATGAAATCAGACAGGTTGTCAGGTTCATTCAAAGCAGTATGAATTTCCTCGAAGTCGTTTAGCATAGATCTTACTCTCCCGAATCTCTCTCATTGAATCTGGACTCTGCCATTTCTGCAAGACTGACTGTTAGCAAACCCACTGCATGGGGGATTATAGGCACCTGCCACCATGTTCTCCCCTCTTTTTGTGTGTGCTGGAGATCCAAACCAGGGTCCTTAAGTTTTCTCAGCAAGCAATTACTCATTAGTTCATGTCCTCACTCCCTCTCGCTTCCTTTTGACCCTCTCAAGCATCCTTACAACAGAAAAATTCAAGACACATCATAGTACTTTTGGTCTTACTGTGTAATGAAAAGGTAATTTTATGCTCCTAGACTGTAAGTAGGTAAAGACATGGTTTTGTAAAATCTTTATGATGCTCTAAATCTACCCCTTAAATTGAGGAGTAGGAAAAGTGGGAAAGAGAAAGAGTAAGGTAGGGAGAGAAAGAAGAGAGGGAAGAAGGAAGGAGAGAGAAGCAGGGAGGACAGAGAGAGGAAGAGGGGGACCGGAGAAGGGAGAGAGGGAATAGGGAAAGAAAGGGTTGTGAGAAGAGGCAGAGGAGGAAGGAGGAAGGAGGGAGAAGGGAGGAGGAAGGAAGAAGGAGGAAGAAGAGTTTCATTTGCCTAGATCAAGCATGAGCTACTAACTGAACTATGAGATTGCTATCACTATTTTGTCTTAAGAAACCTTTAGTTTATTGGATATTTTTGTTTTTTTCCTTTCCTTTTCTTTCCTTTGCTTCCCTTCCCTTCCCTTCCCTTCCCTTCCCTTCCCTCCCTTCCTTCCTTCCTCTTCCTTTCTTCCTTCCTTAACACCCTGTACCTTTTGGTCCTTTGTTTTGGTGTTTATTCTTGGATATTTTCTTTATTTTTTTTAAAAACTTTTATTCTTTTCTCAAACATTTACATCTTGACCACAGTTTCCCCTCCTACTCCTCCCAGTCTCCCCTTTCCCCTATATCCACTCCTCCTCTATTTCCCTTAAAAAGAAAAAAAAAATCAGGTCTCCCAAGGATATGAACTGAATTGGATAACAAGTTACAATGAGGCTAGACACAGGCCGTCAGACCAAGACTGGGCAAGGCAACCCAGGAGGAAAAAGTCCTAAGAGCAGGCAAAAGAGTTAGAGACCCTCCCTCCCCCAAAATTGCTAGGAATCCCACAAGAACACCAAGCTACACCAAGAATACTAGTATATGCAGAGGACCTAGCTTAGACCCATATAGTGTCTGTGACTGTCTCTTCAGTCTCTGTGAGCCCCAATGAGCTCTGCTTACTTGATTCTGTGGGCTGTATTCTGAGACCTAGACCCCTTTGGTTCCTACAACCCCATAGAGGTGGTAAGGGGAGCTTTTAGAATAGGATTTTTTATCTTTATCAGTATCCTTTTTATCTTTAACTTAAAAAAATTGAGATAAGTATAGATTCATGTGATATTTGTCCTTCATTTAATTCCCTAGTGACATATATCACAAGCTTATTGTTACTACAGTTACGATGCCAATATTGACAGAAATTGATGAATTGCATTCATGTTTCCCCAGTCATATTGTCTTGTGTATGTTTCACTCTATGTACTCTCATCTCCTGTGTGCTCATTACCATTATACTCAGGATAGATTACACGTAGGTCAGGATACAGGGTCACACCTACCTCCTTCTGTACTCTGCCCTAGCAGTCACTGAACTAGTCTGGATTTCTAAGATGTTGTCATTAAAGAATTGGTTGTTTTGGGGCTAGAGAGATGCTTCAGCCATTAAGAGCGTGTACTGTTCCTCCTGAGGATTTGAGTTTGATTGTCAGCACCCAGGCCATAGTGCTTACAATCACCTATAACTCCAGCTCCAGAGGTTCCAATGCCTCTAGTCTCCATGGGCACCTGAACTCATGTACACACACACACACACACACACACACACACAGTTACAAATAAAATAAACTTTAAAAAATTATTTTGTTTTGCACATGTTTTATGTAAATGAATTTTTTTATTCTCTGTGTTTATGTATATGTATTCACAATCCTCAAGATGTCCATAGTACGAATGTCTAGTTTATTAGTGAATTTTACATTTTTATTACATCATTTTCCTCTCATGATCTCTTCCCATTTCTGTCTCCCCTGCCTTCTAACTTCATGGCTTCCTCTTACTTGTTACATATACATATAAATGAATAAACACATACATGCAATCTGATGAGTCTATTCAGTATTGGCTGCATGTCTTTGTTTCTAAGGCTGATGGCTTGGTACTGGGTAACAAATCTGGGGACTCATCCCTGGGGAAGACTAGTTCATTCTCTCTTAGCAGTTGTTAATTGCTTGTAGCTTTTCATCTAGGGAAGGAAGAGGCCCCGAGAGATTTTCCCCATCTTAGGTTGGGATGTCAATTATAGTTGAATTGTTCAAGTCTTGTTTAGGCAACCATGTTGTTGAGATTTCATGAGTGTAGCTTTCCTGTCATAGCTACAAGGCAGCATCTCACAGCAAACCTCCTCATCCTCTGACTCTTACAATCTTGCCACCACTCCTCCCAAGCGTCTCCTGAGCTTTAGGTTGTAGGAGTTGTCCTGTAGATGCATCAGCTGGGGTCGGGCACCCCAGGGTCAGTTGTTGTCTGCATTTTGGCAACAGTGACTTTCTGTAATGGGCATCTACTGGAAAAAAAAAAAACTAACCCAAACCAACCAAACAAAAAGCTTCTTTGATGGGGGATGAGATTTACACTTACCTGTGGATATAAGGATAAAAATTTAGAATGTAGTTAGGGATTAATCAACTTAGGAATGTGGAGGTTCTCTTTTAAGATCCATGACCTCACTAGCCCTGGGTAGTTGTCAAGATTTACAGTACCAGGCACAAGTTCCCTCTTGTTAAGTGGGCTTTGAGTTCAATTAGGCAGCTGTTGGTTACTGTCAAGATATGAGTGTTGCCACTATCCCTTTAGAAATATCTTGCTGTGCAACTGGGTCAGACTGTTGAAGATTTTCTTCCTTTAGCAGCTTGCATAGCACCTTTAGGCATTCCCCCATAGAGGAGACTTTTCAGGTCAGTTCCAAAGTGCATGTTGCCTTCAGTAATGGGTACTTACCTTCAACTCCTGGAAGACCACCAAGGACAATAACAATAGCCTATATTGCTTTCTTATGTGTACTAAGGATTGAATCTAACTAACAACTTGAAAGGAGGTTTCTCGTGTCTGTACTGGAGTTTTTCTTAGTCTATAGTTTTTAGTGGGAGTATTATCGCTCCGGGAGATATAACTTTCTTATATACATGCAATTATAAGTATTATATATAAATTTAGATAAATATAAAATAGTGATTCCCTGTGTCTTTTTAAAGCATCCTTAGTTATTTATCCTTCCCTCTATTGTACTGACCTCCCTTTGAAACCGAGAATGATTTGAACATCTGATTACCTGTATGTATCACCTGTGTGTATCACCTGTGTGTATAACCACACCTAATATTCAACATACATTTTTAAAGCTGAAAACATTTAAAAAACTAGGTCTTCCTATAGCTTCTTTAAATCTATCAGTGAATAGTTCTGTTATTATGTCACAAATATAGGAAGAAATGCTTATTCTTTAAGCATTTATTAAAAGTTTTCTGTAAAGCTAGCTGTTGGATATGGAATTTTAGTAAAAAAAATCCTGTTTTTATTTCATAAAATTTATATTCACCTTTTCTTTGCTGCCATGAAACTCATGTTCAGATCTTAATTGCAAAGGAAATTCAGCCTGTACTTTTGATACAATTATAAATGCCCCTCCTGAACACATGAGTATTTGTTGTCATATATATATATATTTTTAATACATCTTTTTTTATGTGTGCTGAGGATTGAATCCAGGGCCTCTATTAGGTTAAGCATGCATATATATATATATATATATATATATATATATATATATATATATATATGTTATTACATAATTAATTATAATCAATTTAATCAATTTATACTCACAACTGGAAAATCTGGAGGAAATGGACAATTTCCTAGACAGATACCAAATACCAAAGTTAAATCAGGATCAGATAGACCATCTAAATGGTCCCATAATCCCTAAAGAAATAGAAGTGGTCATTGAAAGTCTCCCAACCAAAAAAATCACAGGACCATATGGTTTTAGTGCAGAATTATATCAGACCTTCAAAGAAGACCTAACACCAATACTCTTCAAACTATTCCACAAAATAGAAACAGAAGGAACACTACCCAACTCGTTCTATGAAGCCACAATTATGCTGATACCAAAACCACACAAAGATCCAACAAAGAGAACTTCAGACCAATTTCCTTATGAATATCGATGGAAAAATACTCAATAAAATTCTTGCCAACTGAATCCAAGAACACATCAAAACGATCATTCACCACAACCAAATAGGCTTCATCCCAGGGATGCAGGGATGGTTCAATATATGGAAATCCATCAATGTAATCCACTACATAAACAAACTCAAGGAAAAAAACCACATGGTCATTTCATTAGATGCTGAAAAAGCATTTGGCAAAATTCAGCATCCTTTTAGGTTAAAAGTCTTGGAAAGAACAGGAATTCAAGGTTCATACCTAAACATAGTAAAAGCAATATACAGCAAACCAGTAGCCAACATCGAACTAAATGGAGAGAAACTTGAAGTAATCCCACTAAAATCAGGGACTAGACAAGGCTGCCCTCTCTCTCCATATCTATTCAATATAGTACTTGAAGTTCTAGCTAGAGCAATTAGACAACAAAAGGAGGTCAAAGGGATACAAATTGGAAAGGAAGTCAAAGTATCACTATTTGCAGATGATATGATAATATATTTAAGCGACCCAAAATACTCCACAAGAGAACTCTAAGAGCTGATAAACAACTTCAGCAAAGTGTCCGGATATAAAATTAACTGAAACAAATCAGTAGCCTTCCTATACTCAAAGGATAAACAGGTTGAGAAATAAAATTAGGGAAACGAAACCTTTCACAATAGTCACAAACCATATAAAGTATCTTGGTGTGACTCTAATCAAGCAAGTGAAAGATCTGTATGACAAGAACTTCATGTCTCTGAAGAAATTGAAGAAGACCTCAGAAAATGGAAAGATCTTCCATGCTCATGGATTGGCAGGATTAATATAGTAAAAATGGCCATCCTGCCAAAAGCAATATGCAGATTCAATGCAATCCCCATCAAAATTTCAACTCAATTCTTCATAGAGTTAGAAAGTGAAATTCTCAAATTCATCTGGAATAACAAAAAACCCAGGATAGCTAAAACTATTCTCAACAGTAAAAGAACTTCCGGGGGAATCAGTATCCCCGACCACAAGCAGTACTATAGAGTATTAAAAAGTGCATGGTATTGCTACAGTGAGAGGCAGGTAGATCAATGAAATAGAATTGAAGATCCAGAAGTGAATCCACACACCTATGGTCACTTTGACAAGGGAGCTAAAACCATCCAGTGGAAAAAAGATAGCCTTTTCAACAAATGGTGCTGGCTCAACTGGCAGCTAGCATGCAGAAGAATGCAAATCGATCCATTCTTATCTCCTTGTACTAAGCTCAAGTCCAAGTAGATCAAGGACCTCCACATAAAACCAGAAACACTGAAACTAATAGAAAAGAAGCTGGGGAAGAGTCTTGAACACATGGGCACAGGGGAAAATTTCCTGAATAGAACACCAATAGCTTATGCTCTAAGATCAAGAATCAACAAATGGGACCTCATAAAATTACAAAGTTGCTGTAAGGCAAAGGACACTGTCAATAGGGCAAAATGGCAAGCAACAAATTGGGAAAATATCTTTACCAACCCTACATTTGACAGAGGGCTAATATCCAATATATACAAAGAACTCAAGAAGTTAGACCCCAGAGAGCCAAATAACCCTATTAAAAGTGGGGTACAGAGCTAAACAAAGAATTTTCACCTGAGGAATATCGAATGGCTGAGAAGCACCTAAAGAACTGTTCAACATCCTTAGTCATCAG